>OY730194.1:75773837-77081337 GCA_963422505.1 Pseudognaphalium luteoalbum
AAGGTCAACAAGTTGTGCCTGAGCTAGCTGCTGAGGTTCTACATGAGGTTTTGATACATATTGATGATGATACAGATCCCTTGCTACGGGATATTGATAGTTATGTTGAACAGCCTGAGGTAATTTTAGAATTATATAGTAATATTGGTACTAAGTTGTTATATAATTATCCCATTAGTGTTATACATAATGCACATGATATAGTTATTTAGTTAATTAGATATTATTTCTAATTATGAAATATAAATATTATTATCATCAGGGAGCTGAGACTGCAGACCCAGAGGTTACTCGACCTGAGGGTGAGCAGGGACAGCTTGATAGATCTGAGGGTTTACCTTCTCAGGTATTTATCAGATTAATCATAAATATATAGAACTTGTATGATAGAGCTTTTAGCTAATCATAAATGTTTAATATTTTTAATATTTAGGATTCTGATATTGGTCCATCTGGAGGCAGTGATGGTCAATCGGCTTCAGATGATGATGATAGTACTCCTTCCCCACCTCCAGATGCTGGTTATATTAGATACCGATCTCGGATGATTCCAGATCCAGCACTGAAGGAAAAGAGAAAGGCTAAGGAAGTCGATCCGGACTTCAGTATTATTGACGAAGGTCCTGAGGAAGAGGATATACCTCTTATTACTCAACGCCGTAAGCGTTCCAGGACATTGATCATTCAGGATGGTATGTTTTATTTAAAGTTAGATAATCTTAACTTGTTGTTTATCAGGAGTTAAACTGAGACAGTTAATTCTGTGACAGTTGCTCAAGATACATCCCAGGTAGAGATGATGATACCGGTGGTTACTGAACCAGTATCTGTACCATCTGAGGTATGTGATAAACGTTTAGTACTACGAGTATTATAGATATTTAATTAGCGATTGAGACAGAGTTATCTGTAACAATTAATTATTTAATTATATCTAACTTTATAGGCTGAGAAACTGCTTGAGTCAGTGGAACCAGAAATGGTCTCCAAGACTGTTGAGGAGGGAGTTGCAAAACTGGTGCATGATGCTCAGTTTCCGACTAATAAAGCTAGTAGATTTGCAGCTAGTCTTCTCAAAGAAGCGTTATCTCAAGTTATTCCACCACTCACACGTGAATCATACATTGCTTCAGTGACACCGCCTGGACCATCAACAATATATGTTATTCCGACGACTGATGCTGAAAGGATTACATCCTTAGAGTCACGAGTTAAGGAATTGGAACAGAGTACTTCTAGGATTCCAGGGTTGTTAGCTGAGAATGTTTCTCTTGCTCAGCAGATGGTTCATATTAGTGAATCACATTTGACACTGCTGAAGACTCATGATACTTTGCTTGCTGATTTTACTGCCCAGCGACTGAAGCTTGAACACTTAGAACGTTTGGTGTTGAGAGTGAATTCAGGACAGTCTGCTCAGGGGGAGATAATGCTATATCATGAAGCTTGCAAAGAGGATGAGTTAGCTAAGAAGAGAAGAGATGATAAAGATGATGATCCTGATGCTCAGAAAGATGGTGAGCCGACTGGTCCTTCAAAGACTGGTGAGCAAGCTATTATTCAGGGGGAGTCTGCATGTGTTGGTGTTAGTGGTGATGGTGCTGGTACAAGTGCTGCAGGTACAAGTGAAGCTGGTAAGACAGCTTAGACTTGTGTAGATAATTGTACTTAGTATTTTAGTTGAATTATAATTGTAATTTATAATTGTAATTGAATAGTTGTAACTTAATAGTTTTTGTAATATATATTTGGCTTGAGATTTTTATTACAAGATTAAATATATTAGAAATTGTTTAAGTTATTTGATTTTGAAAAGTTAAATAAATTAGTGATCGAAAGTCTTCCGACTCATTGAGAAGTCGAGCGGCGTGTTCTGATTTATTTCAGCGGTCAAAGTTTATTTTAACTTAGACATTTTAGACTAGAGAGTTTTTATAACTGACAAGTTAAATATGTATGATTTTTAACTAGACAAATGATATATAATTTAAAGATATAATTGAAAGTTAAGTTCTTGTGATATAACAGTTCAATTAAGTCTTGGAAATTATATAAGGTAATTAACAGTGAATTTAAATGCTTGGTGATTATTCACAATGCATTAGAATTTAAAGTTAATTAATATTTGTTAAGTGTTTATAAGACTTAAGAATTCTTTGATTGATTCAGAGAAATCAATAAAAGAATTATAAGTTATATAGATTGGTTATATTAACACAATTGAAATGAATAATGAAATTTTTAGATTGATTAAGAGAAATCAATAAAAGAATTTATATTATTAATTTAATTTATGTAGATATGGAAATGCTAGAATTGAGTGACTCTGGAAGTGATATTCTTGATGAAATCGATGAAGAAATTGATTTTGATCTTGAAGAAGGAGAATTTTTACTACCTGAGGATTGGACTGCTGTCTATGAGAATGAGCTAGACATTGGTGTAGATCCAGATGCAAATATTGATGAACATCATGTGAGCCCATCCAGGACAGAAGTTATTATTGAAAATAATCAAGGTCCAACAGTTGTCGATGTAGATGAAGAAATCGATGACTCAACCGATTCTGAAAAAGATGAAATCTTAATTCCTACCAAGAATCCAGCAGTTTTTCTTAGAAAACTTCCTAAACAGAAAAAGAAGGTTGGAGTTTCTGAAGTTGATATAACTGGGAAACGGGAACCTAAAAGAGGGATTATTGGTTGGTACTTTGACTCTGAGCTGAAGCTATTTGCTATTAAGAGGTTTGACGGAGTTCAATATCTTGAGCGAAAGCTAGCAGTATTTAGTTCTTTGCCTAGATTTGAGATTCGAGATTTGGCTCGATTACCTTTGAATAACCCACGTGATGATTTTGTTGGAAAATATGTTGAACACATAATCAAGACTGAGGTTAGAGCAAATAAATTTGAAAAGATTAAGCCAAGAAAAGGAAAGACGATTAAATTGGCAGAGAGAAGTCAAAGGACAGGACGAAGAAGAAGAAAGAAGATTTATCCATCTGTTAAGTGTTTACAGCAGATTCCATTGAAGACAATGCCACAAGATATTTTGGAAAATATGAAGAGTTGGCATGTGGATTCAGAGACTGGAGAAGCTGTAGTGGTTGAATCTGATGATGAGGTTGAAGGTGGTGAAAGAGAAATCTTCAGAGTTTATGACCATCGACACCTAATGAACATGTCAAAGAAAGATTTGATAAAATTGAATGAAAATAGAATCTTGACGATAGTAGCATGGGGTGACTTAGCACGTGATTATCAAATGATGGTTAAGACTTGTATAAAATTGAAGATTTATGCTGGTAGTAAGATTTATAAATAAAATTCAAAAACAACTTGAAGACATAATAGCATAGATGCTAGAGCTATTGTCAAGGGGGAGTCTGTTGGGACATGTATGTGTGACAACAGATCTAGCTTGTAATAGTACTAGTGATTATTGTAATCAAGTTTGTACAATTGTTTGGATTTGTAAATGATATTAGTTTGGTATTAATATTCGTTAAATATATTAGTATGATAAAGTGTTAGACGAATATCGAATACGATGTTACAAACTAAAGTCTGTGAGATAAGATCTCAAGTTGCAGAATTTAGTCCTGCGAGATGAGATCTGGGCTCGCAGAGCTGCGAACCGAGTCGAGATGGGCTTGGTTGTGGGCTGCGAGTTGAACTCAACTCGCAGAGTCCATCGACCTGCGAATCGAGTTTGATTAAAACCTATAAATACTCAATTAGGTTTAATCTGAAAAAGATTTTTGCCATTCATTTTCCAGAGAACAAAAACACTATTCTAAGTAATCATAAGGTTAGGTATTGATCGATTAACGTTAATTAATTGATACAAAACCTGGTTGATAAATCAATTCGCTATTATCTTGCGAAACAAATTGTTCACTTATTGTGAACCAAGTATTGAGGAATTCCGCGCCTTAATACCTAAGATAACCTCGTTATCGATCCACATACTAGGGACTTACAAGGTTCAACGGATTTGCTCAATTTGTATTATAGTATTTGTATGTTTTATATTTTTAATGGATGATGGATCACTTATTATCTTATATACTAATTAAATATATGGCCAAAATAGTCATTTTTGATTGAATATTAATATGAATGATTTAACTATATATTATAAGTAGTATAGTATGAAAATTTATGAATAAGTAGTGATTATTTATTTAATAATAAAAAGATTATGATTTTTAATTAGTGATAATTATGTATATGTTGAAATTATAGTTATTAAAGAGTTATTATATTGCTAAAATAGTTTACTATTTCCAAATTAAAAGGTCAACCTTAAGGTAGTTTTGATATTCCACATATCCTTTTTTGTAAGTTTAAGCCAAAAGGGCAAAACCTTTTATAAGGGTTATATATATATATATATATATATATATATATATATATATATATATGTTAGAAATCAAACCCTTTGTGATGAGTAAGCCCATTTATACCTGGATGTGGTGTCAGTCATTTTGATTATTCACTACCTGAGATTTTGATATCTAATATATTTGACAACCAGATAGTAAATAAAACCCTTTGACCAGGCAGGTTGTAAATCGAATCCTTACCATCTTTATTATCAATTTTTATACTTTAATATTTTAATATTAATTTTAATAATAAGTTTTCAAAGACTACGTATGATATTGAAATATATATATTAAAGTATTATATAATCATTAAATGACCATTATAATCATGAGAAAAAAATACAATACTAATATATGTATTTAATACATATTTATGATCATGGGCCATATGTTTATATAGTATTTTAAAATATGTATTCGTATAGTACGTATGACTTTGTATATTTTTTCTTTTATGTTAAATAAAAACTGGGGCTTGTATGGTATCAGAGCCACGGGGTTAGTAGGATTTTGAGAAGTGTTATGTAGCATAATTTAAAAATGAATTTAATGAGTATTTTAAAAAATAATAATAAAAACATTAAAAACAATTTTCTTGAGGAATATGAAATTCCTAAAAATTTAGATTTGTTAAATAAATGGACTATTCCAAAAATTCAACCAAGAATTTTATATGAATTAGGAACTTTTGAGGAATTAGGTTTAATTCAAACTGTAAAAACCTCAGAAGAAACATTAACATTAGATAATGATGATATGGTTATTCAATTACTTAACCAAAGAGATATTCATAAATATAAAAATGAATATAATTATTTACATATAGGATTGGTGCAAATTGCATTTAAACCTTTAACTCTACAAGGTCTACCAGAAAGCTTTATGACTGTATTAAGAGATCGTAGAAATAGAAATTAGAAACAATCTTTAATTGGAATTATACAACCTAGTTTGGCACATGGACCAGTCTATTTTGATGTATATCCTAATTTACAGTTATCTTTGACAGATGTTAATATTCTAGATGCATTAACTTTAAATGTTAAGACTCATGGGTTATATATATATATATATATATATATATATATATATATATATATACATATATATATATGGGTAAATTACATGTTTCATCCTTGTGGTTTTTCATTTTCCCAATATCAGTCCTTTTACTTTTTTAGTTACAATTGTCATCCTTATGTTTCACAAGTTAATCCTTTTACTTTTTTAATTATAATGATCATCCTTATGTTTTGTACTTTTTTCAAAGTTAGTCCTTTTAGTGTATAAATGACTAAACTAGCATTTTAAATTTCTTTTTTGATTTCGATATCTTGTCCTGTGATTTTTTTACTTAATAATACCACTTATAATTCATTTCCACTTATTCCTTAATAACTTATCATAAGAAATATCGGAAAATCCTAAAATATTAAATCTACTTATTTTTCACTAACTACACTTTTCATTAATCAAATATTAAATCTATCGACTAATTTTTTTTTGATTTGTTAAACATACACTTATAAAGGGACAATCCGAAATAGTAATGAAATAAAAATATATTGTACTCCGTGTGTCCCACATTACTATTTTGGATTGTCCCCATTATACGTGTATGTTTAACCAATCAAAAAAGATTTTAGTTGGTAGATTTAATATTTGACTAGTGAAAAGTTTAGTTAGTGGATAATAAGTAGATTTAATATTTTGGGGTTTTCCGATATTTCTTTTGATAAGTTTGTATGGAAGAAGTGGAAATGAATTATAAGGGGTATTATTAAGTAAAAAAAAAATCATAGGAAAAGATATCGAAATCAAAAAAGAAAATTTTAAAGGCTAATTTAGTCATTTATACACTAAAAGGACTAACTTGAGAAAAAGTACAAAACATAAGGATGACCATAGTAATTAAATAAGTAAAAGGATTAACTTGGGAAAAAGCACAAAACATAAGGATGATAATTTTAATTAAAAAAGTAAAAGGATTGAGAGTAAGAAAATGAAAAGCCACAAAGATGAAAAATGTAATTTACCATATATATATATATATATATATATAGAGAGAGAGAGAGAGAGAGGTGTGTGGGAGTGGAGGGAATATGTGATTGTGAAAAGTAAAAATATCTAAATGTTTAATAGTATGGAATATTTTGTTTATAATTTAATTGAGATTATTTAAAATTAAATTTACAAATATGTATTAATCATTAAACTGTTAGTTTACAAACAAACATATTATCGAACGTAAATAAAAAAAAGAGATGTATGTTCATGTTCATTCATATAATTAAATAAACGTAAAATTGCGTTTATGATCTTTCATATAACGTAACAAGTGAATGTAAACAAACTTTTCGAAACGGTCCATGAAAAGTTGGCTTACACGCCTATTCAGCACCAAGTTTAAACATAGAGCTATCCTTGTAATTTTTATTTTGGAAAGTGAAATTTCAGTAAATCCACTTAACCATTACTAGTATATAAATTATCTCCAACATTGAATCTTAACATCTTAATTTTTATTTATTAATTTACCCATATTAAATAAACATTACTTCAAATAAAAAAATCTTTTTTCAAAGATTACTTCTTTCCATTTTAATACATTATGTGTTTTGAAATATTACTTCTTTCTATTTTCATAGTTAAGCTATTTAGATTATCATGTAAGAATGAAATTTTATATAACAAAATCATTATCATACATAACAAACATAGATTAATATATGTTCACATCTCTTTCTAATTGATTACTGTTCATGTAATTTATAACTGGCACTCGGTACCATGTTTATTTTTTAAGAGACATTAAAAATCAATCAAGTAAAGCTGATTGAACCTTTGCAGCACATGTTTAAAATTGAAAATGGTAAAACGGGAGATGGTAAAACGGATGAGGGAAAAAAATAGCCGTAGAGATGGTAAATCGGGCGGGTCAAGCTAGACAGATGAGGGTTCTGGCAAGACAGATCACTGAGTCAAAGCTGGTAAAATTTAAAATGTTACTGGTATATGTACAAATTGAGGTAAACATCCCCGTACTAACTAACGAGCATACAATAGTGTTATCATGTAGTCATCAACTGATGGAACAGATTTAAGTTCTTGACAAATCTCTTCTGTAAAAAAAGCTGGTTGTTTAGGTTGAGGCAAAGCACCCTCACCGACCAACATCAAAACAACTGACAACATTGTTGGCCTGTCTTCTGCATGATGTTGCACACACAGTAGCCCGATACGTATAAATCGTCGTACCTCTGAGATAATGCACGAGTCACGTAAAGTTTCACTCATGAGTTCAACGGACTTGTCTAGTTTGTAGAGTCTCCATGCCTGAATCAAGCCCAAATTCATAGTTATAACAAAAAAAAAACAATAGTTTCGGGTCCTAAGATCTAGGTTATTCATTAAACTTACATGTCCCAGAAGGTTGTCCCTGTGATCTTCATGAGAGAATTCTCTGTTTCTCTTCCCACTTACTATCTCCAACAACAAAACACCAAAGCTAAATACATCTGACTTTATAGAAAATCGTCCGTGAACAGCATACTCGGGAGAAATGTAACCACTGCAGAAAAGTTGGGCATTAGAGCCCTTTTTATAGGAGAATTGGAAGCAAAATAAATCTGACAGAATATTGTTAAAGATTCTTACTATGTTCCGACCACTTTCTTTGTCTTAGCAACGTTGTCAAATCCTACAAACTTTCTAGCAAGACCAAAGTCTGATATTTTCGGGTTCATGTGATCGTCCAGCAAAATATTACCTGCTTTGAGATCTCTGTGGATGATTTGGAGGCAGGAGTCTTGATGTAGATAAAGGATACCTCGAGCCATCCCATGAATAATACGAGAGCGTTGAGGCCAATCAAGAATTGAACTTTTGGTTTCATCTATATCAAAAGATCACCACTTTATTAATCCGTTGAGTTGGCAAGATATTCAACAGCATTACTAGACTAGCTAAGTGCAGACTCCAGTTTACCAAATATAAATGAGTCCAAGCTTTTGTTAGGCATGTATTCATAAATCAAAATCATTTCATTTCTGTGAATGCAGTATCCAAGAAGCTTCACAAGATTCCGATGCTGCAGTTTTGCAATACAAATGACTTCATTCTTGAACTCATCAAGCCCTTGTTGGGACGTTTCTGAGAGTCGCTTCACAGCTACTTCTCGTCCGTCTTCCAACACACCCTAAAAATATCAAGTTCATATTTTATGATACTTCCTTTACTATATATACATGTAATATATAGTCACTTTGATTCATCATACTGATAGGCATTACATTTTGTTCAAACAAGCAAAATTAACTTACCTGATAAACTGGACCAAAGCCACCTTCTCCTATCTTATTATCGATGCTGAAGTTATCAGTTGCCTTGACTATATCATTTAGGCTGAAAAACGGTAGCTCATTAAGATCTTCCATCTGTATGCTATTATTTCTCTTTTCAACTGTATGTTTCTTGTTTCCTACGTAATGATATATATATTATTCCAAAACTATACTCTTATATACATGAAAAGTACCTATAAAAGAACAAAATGTTCTGTTACCTCCGACTTTCATGTGTGGTCTTACTTTTCTGTTTCTATAGGCATAAGCTACAAAAGAAAGAAGCAGCGCTGCTGATGAGATTACCAGAACCGCAGCAAGCACTCTTCTTTTTTCAATGGGATTTGTAACCCCTTCTGTTAACAAATGATAATAGTCAGTTCATACGAAGTTTGTAGAGTTTCAGTAAGTTTAATAACACTAGAAATACAAATTCAAGAACGGAAGTTTCCTTAATTAAAAATGAATACGTATGTGGAAAAATTTGTACCTACTAACGCAGAGGCAGCCATTCGTATGTAAATATCTTGATGTTCATCGTACTCTCTGATATCCATCAATTCTCCAAACCACAACAAACATCCACTTCCACCATTTCTGATATCTAAATTTGCATAAGCCATACAAGAATAATTTCTTCTGCAGGCCACTTCACAGTCTCCTAAAGTCATGGTCAAATTATACCAAGAACGTCGTGTGTCTGGAAATTTTAATCCTGCAACTTTCTTAAATCCATCTTCATTCCCACAAATAAATGATTCTTTACGTTGACACCCACTCAACCAATCTCCTGAATTCCATTCGTGTTGCACTTTTGGCTCAAAACCTTCCATACAACTACAAGGTGGATACTTGTTAATGCTACAACTTCCATAAGGTCCACAAAGTCCATAACTGCCACAAGTATCTACTGCTGGATTACCATACAATATCCAGTCTTGAATTCGATCTACCCATTGCAAATGCACTGTGTTACCATCTGACCTCATAACTGCTCTCGTGAAAACTAAACTGGTAAGTTCATACTTAACGTATACTTCCTTCTCGTTAACGACAAAGTCACACGTGTAAAATTTATTTCGTTTGTCGGTGGGCAGGCCATGAAACTTAACCCCATTCCATGGTCCAACTCTGAAGCGTAAAACTGACCTTTGCCTTTGAAATACTTGTGGATATCCATTTGTGTCAACCGAGTACACATACGAACCTAAAGCAGGATCATCATGACTTTTCCAAGATGTTATATATCTATCTATGCCTGTTACCAAGTCCTTCCCGAATTTCATTCCCGGAAGCAATGTGTTACCAGGATAATCAAAACTTTGCCATATTATGATTCGATTAGTCCCATTTTTATCCCACACAACAAAATTTCCATTATCTAGAAGCTGCGCAACTGGATTAACATTCTTGATATCCGATAACATGGAAATGGATGACCAGATATTAGTATTGTTACCATTGAGAATCATTAGACTTCCATTGCTTTCTACTTTTAGCATGCCCGCAGTGTCACTTATTGGTGTTTCCCTGTTAGCAACCCATACAACAGTACCATATGATATCTTTTTGTACCATATCCCCAAGTACCGATTCTTACTTTTTTTTGGGCTAAAAAATCCCAACTCAAAAAACTCACCATTTGAAACAATAGTGTCACCATCTTTCATAGCTGTATCTGCAGAGATAGTGTCTGTTGCAGATGAATCTGACCGCAGCAAGAATGATGAAAAGAAAAACAATACAAATGGTATATGATTCTTCATTGATGCATGATATGTCAAGTTAAGTTAAAAAAAAATAATCTTTTATAGCTATACTTGCAGGATTAGTACCTTGGTGTGAAATGAGTATGGTACGTAAAAAGTCATTTGATCAGCACAAGTCAATTTTGGTCATGTTGATAAAAATAAAAATAGATTATTATAAGAAAATTCTGGTAGCCGATATTGAATGATATCTTCAATGGAAACGTCTTTAGCCAACCACAACTTTCTTTTAACCTTTAATTCAACTATAACTAGTACACCAAATTTAGACCCTACAAAGTTTAGCTAAATTTTGTATTTTCGAAATAAAAAACCAAATGATTTTTAGCTCATGGTATTTGACCCTATTGTAGGAAATGACTATTTGAGTCGATAGATCAAAATATAAAATTTTTACTGTACTTCCAAAGAGAAAAACTGTTAAGTATGCATGCATATGAATATGCTCCATCACAGATTGTGTCCTCACCATCTTAACAAGTACAGTATAGAGTAAATTAGCAAGGATTGTCCGTGTGGTTTACAAAATTTAGAAGTATTAATTCAAGATGGGTCGGAAAATACCCAACCTGAACATGGCCTATATAATTTGTTTATACAAACGGGTCAAACATTGCTTGCTGGTTTATTTGGGTCAAATTATGCAGCATAGTTTCCAGTTGGCGGGTTTGGTTTCGGGTAAAACGCGTCAAATTTGATGAGTAGTTTCGGGTTGACGGGTTGATTCAGCTTAAATTGGCAGGTTAGTTCCGAGTTGGTCTGGTTAGTTTCGGGTAAAACGGATCAAAAATTGATGGGTTAGATTCGGGTTAGGGGATTGGAATATATTAAGAACTACAGATTTTTGGAAGAGCAGGTCGACCCTTTACCCCAAAGTTTGACCCAAAACTGAATTAAAAATGATACCGATAGTTGTCTTACTTATAAAACTATACTGATTGTCCCTCCCTATTTTTCAAAGATTGCATGCCTAGAGCCTCCAAGTCCATTAGAATTAAGCAAGCTGTGTTAAATACTTCCAAAAAGATCATTGTACACTTTTGTTGGAAAACATCTACGATCTCCTTAAAGCACATACTATTACTATACTTATTACAAGTATAATAACGCATGAATATTGGAGAGCATAAACCCACTATGGAAGACTACAACTCCCAAATTTTCTCAGGGGACGACATGTTTCTGCACCAACTTCCTCCTGTGTCTCTGAAACAGTATTTTCCATCTTTATCAGTGATTTATCATACCATTAAAACATTTTCAATTCAACAAATCCTTTTTACGTTATGTCTTCAGATTGAATTACAATGACAGAATTATTGAGTATGGGTGCCAAAGTTGACTGATCTGATGTTGGTTGTGTGTGCAAAGGAAGCAAAAGCAAAATCTTCAACCAGCTGACATGACAAAGTACGTGTAAAATATTGCAGATATGAGAGGGGTTCTTTATCACACTTTGTGAATTGCAGACCTGAATGCTCCTTTGGAAGATAGAGAGGGGGAACCTGGTCTAGATCCGGGATAGCACAGCAAAATCTTGATCTCGAAACAAACTAAAAGAGAAAAAAACAAATGCTGAAATTTGAAACCAGAAAGTTTAAGAACGAGGAGATAGCGATCCTATTGATGGATATTCGTGGTAGATCAGAATCAAAACTGTCGTGTTAAGATTGATAGATTACTTTTACTGTTGTAATTTTTTAAAGTTATTTTGAGTAAATTATTTTATTCTTCCCAATGCTTGTTTATTTGTTCCATAGACTTGTACAAAGTATCTGAATAATAAAAAATTTGGAACTTCTTTTCACCAAATGGACTACAAGTGAACAAAAGTTTGACAAATATAAATTATTAAAATAGTTCAATTTGGACCACTGGTGAACAAAAGTTTCAAAAAATGAACTATTCAAATACTCTTTTAAGTTAGTGACGACCGACAGAACAAATTAAAAAGCACATGGATGATCCAAATCATCTACAAGGGTCTAATAACAAGTAATATTGTTAGGTTACAAGACAGTTAGTATGATCTGAGTCACCAGACAATTTCTAAAAAAGAAAAAAACTAATAAACAAAGTGTAAGAATCTACCAACCATGTGTCTATTATATTAATTACTCATCTATCCAGATATAATAGAAGGACAAATTCTAAACAGTGATTTGCCAACATAAGTGACTAAACTTTGCAATATAGTTTAAACTAAAATGTACATTGCACATGGCCTATCATTAAAATTGAATGTATTTAAGTTCTATGTTTAAGTGTCAGATATAAGTAGAGGTTAACAATGTACCATTTATTTTCATGAACTGAAGGTAGAATTTATTGATGAACTGTTCAGATGGTCCAGCTATTCTCTAACTGTAAATAGATTTTGACTACTATAAGAAGCCCAAATCTCGTACACAGAAGTGAACCTCAAGGCCGCCCATTTGACCTCGTAAAAGGGGAAGGCTATAACCATGTCGAGCATCTTTTACTGATTTTCAGCGCTATCCACTTTAACCAAGGATTTAGATTGTGACGACTCGCTTTCTTCTGTAACATCTTTGTCATCTTGTTTCTGCAAGAAAACAATTGTAGCTGAACTTACAATGGTGTATCAGAGACACAGAGTACACATAGAAAGAGAAACAGAATAGCCTTTGCCGATCTGAAAATGAGAGATCGGACTTGACTACTCCCTTACATTTATCTAGATCCGTAGTTCGAAAAAGATGAATCTACACCTGGTAGTTAAAAATCAAAATCTTTTCGATCATGAAAAGAAATGCTCAATTTTCATTAAAAATCCTAACATGAGAAGCTTAGCCTATCATCATGAAACAAAACATGGTATGGACAACTGAATAGGTTTTTGGTCAGTATTACCTTCTTGGAAAGACCTTTAGCTGCCATCATGTCATAAAATGCAAGCATTAACATTTCCTGCTCAACCTATACAAAAACATTATAGATCATTATAACTTGGGTAGCAAGTGTCCAATAATAATATTAGTGGGCCATCATGGCAAACTTCTACAGGTAATGGATTATTTATCAAGGGCTGTAGCAAATGAATCACCTGAAGTTTATGCAATTCGTGCGACATTGATCTATAAGCATCCATGAGGAGTTCATCCTGCTTCTCCAAATGTCTACACATAAAAACAAAAATATTATCTACTGCAAGTAGAACAAGTAAAAACAAACATTTGAACAAAGATTACTTTAACATCTCTCCGGTGTATTTAGAATCCATTATGTTAAGGAAACTCTGATCTTAGCCAACAGTCTCTGCAAAAATGACCATACTCAAAATTAGAGACAATATTCAAGCGTTGTAGATTAAATGACTTAAATTAACACTTCTTATGTCAAACAATGTATCAGAACAAGATAGTCGTTTAAATATTATGTGGAGGAAAAATAGAAGCTTGACAACTGAATATTCTTCAGCGAACGAAAACAAAAAACTAAACAAAAAGAAAAAGAACGAAGGCTGTCGCATATCATAAGAATTAACAGTAACTTGTACAGAAAGTGTCGAGTGTAATACTTTCTTTCAGTTTACTGCATTCATTCACTATATGGGTAGGGGTTGGGGATCATTCTTGCAAAGTATAGCAATATAACATTATCTTTTCCTATTTCACAAGAACAGTTGCTCGTTTGCAAGAAGGGAAAACAGGTATAGGAAATTAATCACTCTGCAAACTACAAGTTCGACTTAACACGATCGACCGCAAAAGAACCAACTTAAGTATTCGAACTATGATATGTTTAAGCTTCACATATTGAAAAGCTGGCTAATTTACCTAAACATGACAAAATACATTATCATGACAAAATTGTCTCTTTAATAAACAACAACCTTCCTTTCGAGAGTGTCTTGAAAATTAATTGTTTGAAATGTGACAGGAAGGAAAAAAAAAATAAAAAACCCTAATTTCTCATATTAAACCCTAGAAACAAACCTTCAAGAAGTTAATTGTCACTAAGGAAATTAAAATTCTGTATTTCAGAGATTAATTCAACCGAAACTCTAGAATCAAACATTAAAAGTAAGATATTAACTTAATAGATGCAATCGAACTACATAATTCAGAGCAGATAGTGTAATTAAAAACGCTAATTGATTCAACCGGAAGGAAAGGTAATCAAGTGGTAAATAATCTACGATATAAATCAATTAGGGATAGCAAAATCACAGAAACCCTAATCAAGTGAATTACCTTAGCTGTGTGTTTGACTGTGTGTGAAAAACGGAGGGAAAAAGTATCGGAGACGATGAACAGAAATATAAATGTACTAATGTGGAGTAAATATATTTGTGGGCTTTTTATTTTGTTGGGCGGTTTTAATTTAAATTAATCAGCCCACTACAGCGATACATGTGTGATGTGTCACAGATTTATGGGCCTAATACAAAACTACATATCATTTCAATTTCAATAGATGTATATTGGACATAGACATGGATGTAAATGATAATTGAATTGGATGTACATGACATTACTCATGAAGAATAATTTGTGTCATTAACCTGCTTCATCTAATGGATATAGATACAAACATCATATTTTGAAAATAGATGAATATGAATATGGACATATATGAATAAATATAAGTGAAAAATTTAGATTTAACTTTATCTGATTTGATCCCTTACAATCCATAATTATGTCCGAACAAATACAAGAAAGCTAAAAAGCCGAAAATGCTATAAACGAAAAAGTTATTTCATACCCCGTATAAGATTATCGGGTACGGGTTGTTACTCGTGAAGAATAACTTCACTCTGTTTCTCTTCTAAGAGAAACTAGTAGTTCTTTTTTTACTTATGATTTGGATTTTTGAACTAAATAAATCATCTACAAAATAATATGACTTGTTACTTAAGTTTGTGTAAAAGCAAACAATATACAATCAAAGCGATAAATTAGAAGTTAGATATTTATATACTATAGATCACACCGTACTACTAGTATGTTAGCAACCATAAAATATTCAGTTGCGGCAATATTTTTATAATAACGACATGTCGTCCTTAAATGAAAAATCGGATCGAAGTAACGTAAGATTTTAATTTCTTACTTCATTCTATACATTATGAAGATGTACCATACAAATCCACTCCAAATGATTCAATATGTACCATACGGATCCACTTCAAATAGTTCAATATATATCATACCGATCCATTTCAAATGGTTCAAAATGAACCATACAAACTAAAGCCAAGTGATTTATATATCATTCGGATTCAACACAAAGACTAACACATGATACCATATGGATATAATTCAAAGGGTGAAATGAACCGTATGGACACAATCCGAATGGTTCCATATGTCATCTGGAATTGTGATTTGTCAGCATGAATAAAGAGTTGTCACATCCACAAACGACACCTTGTAAACGAATATAGACATTAAGCACTAGCAAACTGCGCATAGGGAAGACAAGTATCCATGTTGAAGACAAACACCAAAATGGTAATGTTTTATATCGAAACATAGAAAGAAGATTCGGAGCATACCATCGATATCATACAAGCCCGAGTGTAAAGGGTATAAATACCCAACACCTATCACAAGATAGGTGTTGTATAAACCAACACTTATTCTCTTTACTCCACATTTACTCTCACTCAATACTTATAAAAACCAATACTTATTCTCATATCGGAGCTTGGTCAAGGGAGGAACCTTTCCACCCTTTGACGAGGCTAGCGGTTTCTTTGTCTTAGCAAGAATCGTTCTAGCAATCGTTCTAGCTTGCTAGACTATTCCGAAGCTTACATTTGTCCAAAGCAAGATCATTTGTGAAGGTTCGGCTCCGAAATTCTGGTGTAGCTACAAGTGGCGTCATCCGTGGGACCCGAATGAACAAGCTAACCCATTGATTACCACATGGAAAATCTTGACTCCGCTCAGGTCGGGGAGGGGGGGGGTTGAATACTCCAATCGGTGAAGGTCAGGGGCCTTCCAGCCCAAAGAAAACTCTTCAGGAGGTTATCACCCCTTCATTTCTAAAACAAAACTATAAGGAACTTCAAAAACTTTTGAGAAAGCAAGCAAAGAGAAAGAAAATGAAAGATGTGCGTATGGAAATCAACTTTTGTTCACCCGATGAGAAGGAAAATTCAGAAACCTCAAATACTTCTGATTCTTATCCGAAGGGTTGTGTCGGATCCTCCGTTCGTACCTCTGAGTCCCGAAGGAAATGTTTGAGGAAAGGTAAAGCAAGAGGCAACACCTCTAAAAAGAAGAGTCAAAAAAGAAAAGCTGAGAGGAAAGCAACGTGCATGAAGAAAAGGGAAAGGAGACTAGAGTATTCAAGTCTTGAAGACGACACTGACTCGAGGTATGAAAGCGACGAGGATGACATTGATTCTCCTTATAAGCCTTCGGTCGCTAGAAGGTTCACCAAGAGAATTGCAAATTGTAAGAGGCCCCCAAAGACGCGATTACCACCACACGTACACATGTACGATGGGACGTGAGATCATGATGGCCATCTTAGTCTATTCTTGGGGGTCGCGGTAATTGAGCAATGGTCGATGCCACTCTGGTGTCACATGCTCGCACAAACCCTCATGGAGCCTGCTAGAGTGTTTTGATAGTCTTCCGGAGGGTGAAATTGATACTTTTGAAGAATTGCATGAGAAATTCTCGGTGTACTTCATGCAACAAAAGCGATATACCAGACATGTCGTGGAAATTCATAACATTCGGCCGAGGGATAATGAGCCCTACAAGAATTCATGGAGCGTTTCAAGGCAGAAAGCATGGAAATGTTAGAGAGCTAGCGACTTGTTTCGGATCTCAGGCTTCATGAATGGGCTCAAGAACAAACAACTAATTGAGAAGCTAAACAATCAAGTTCCGGACACCTCTGAGGAGATGTATGAAAGAACTAAAGCATTCATTCGGGGAAAGGAGGCTTCTTCACTAGTGGGAGACTCTTCATCTAAGAAGGGTAGCTGTCATGGAAGGCAAACCCTTCGTCAAGAAACATTTTGACGTTTGGTAACGAGAGATCGGGTATGCAGTCCAAGAGTCCCTCGCCGCAACAAGCGTCGCAAACGCTTGTTCCGTATAGAAGGAGCGCACCTTTCACAGCCCTTGTGAAAACGCCATGTGAGATACTGGCAACCGAAGAGGTGAGACATAGTTTCATTCCGCCTCCACCGATGGGTGGAAACTCGGAGAGAAAGAATATGGATAGATTGTGCGAATTTCACAATGATAGGGGACACAACACCAATGATTGTTTCCAGTTGAAGAAACAAATAGAAGATGCAATATGATCTAGTCAGATGGCTCATTTGGTGAAGGATATAAAGGCAGGATCCACCAAATCCGTAGAGAACAAACAAACAACGGGAACGAAGGAAGGAGGTTTCAAAGGAAGAGGAAAGGTTACCATGATGACAGGCTCGAATGGGGCACATTGTTGGTACATTTAGTGTGTCAGTCAGTTGGTCTATCGAGTTGTATGTGTCGTTAGTTGATTATCATAGAAAAGTCATTTTTATGTTAGGCGACACTTAAGTTTAGTATTAAGCGACACTTGCCTAAGTGACGCATAGCGACACTTGCCTAAGTGACGCATAGCGACACTTAGGTAAGTGACGCATGAAGGCGGCCACATGCGTCACTAGCCAAGTGACGCATGTCTGCCATTTTGTGTTAGTATTTAAGCAAACCTACGGGTTTCTGGCTAGGGTTGACGAAACCCTAGCACCATTTGTCGACTAAACTCAATTGTAAAAGGTTCCAATACGTTAGTTAAGCTAATAAACTCGGTTTACTTGATTGATCAATTGTTTTCGGTTTGATTTTATTATTGTTTTGTATGATTGTTTGATTCCGCCTTACAATCATTCTCGTTCATCACTTAGATCTACGTAAATAGGAGCTAACAACTGGTATCAGAGCCACTAAGTGTTTTGATCGATGTTTCGTTCGTGTATTGGAAGGTTTTCGATTAGAATTTGTGAAGATCATTGAAATTGTTGCAATTTTCGGATCAATTAGGTGCTATTCTTACGTTTTGAATCAAGATTTACAGGTTTTGTTCGTTTGGGATCGAAGGATTTTCGTTAGGTTTACGAAAATTCGTGAATTAGGGTTTTTGGAGTGTTACAGCTGTTTTAGCGTCACTTGAAGCGTCACTTCGCAAGCTCTAGCGACACTTCGTAGCGTCACTTCATCCGACACTCAGTAAGATTAATTAGGGTTTCACCGACACTCAAGTGCGTCACTTGACAAGTTTCAGCGACACTTCGTAGCGTCACTTGCACACGTCACTTGTTTGTTAGACGACACTCAAGTGCGTCACTTATATACGTCACTTGTGTGTTATCCGACACTACTGTGCGTCACTTAGCTTAGTGACGCCATTTGCATAATACGTCACTCAAGGCCGACACTTGGGTACGTCACTTCTATTGGCTTATCGACACTTCCTTAGTGTCGGTACTCTTGGTTATACGTCACTTACAAGCGTCACTTACCCTAGTGACGCTATACTAAGCGACACTTCTGTGCGTCACTTCCTAAGTGATGCCTTTATTACTAATTTTCTTCCAAGTTTTGTTTTTTGAGCTATTTTTCAGATTCGTTTAAATGGCAGCTGACAAGGAAGATATTAGAGGAATTAGGGAGATGATCAAACAAGGAAATGATATCGGTTCGAGCAATAAACCTCCGTTGTTCACTGCAGATATGGATTATGCGTACTGGAGAGATAGATTTGAACAGTTTGTAGACTTTCATTGTCCAGAACTTTGGGGTCCACTAAAACAACGATATGAGGCTCCAGTTGCAGAAGGAAACTATCGTGGAATTCCTCCAGCAAAAACGTGCAATGCCATGACACCTCAAGAGAAAAAGGAACTAGAGATAGAAAGGAAGGCACATTCAGCTATATGTATGTGTTTAACAAAGGATGTTATGAGACTCTTTAAAACTCATGACATAACTTATGATTTGTGGAAGGCAATAGAAACGAGGTACGGGGGCAATGAAAAGTACAAGGAGGCTAAGTTGGAACTAATCAAGAAGCAATATGATCTGTTTGACATCTTTCCTAATGAGACTACTTCTGGATTATTCACCCGATACTCATAATTGGTTAGTGAGTTAATTGAAGGAGGATACAATCTCACTGCACTGGAGATAAACAAGAAATTGTTGGATGTGTTGCCAAGTGCTTGGGATGTGAAGGTCCAATTCTTGAAGGAAAATCAAGAATTAGCTAGAATGACTTTGGACCAATTGATAGGTGTTCTTCAAGCTCACGCTATGGAGTTGAAGAAGAAAGAATGCAAGTCAAGTGGATTTGTACAAAATCCCACATTATATGGAGGACAAGTCAATTCTGGCAAGAGCTATGGTTGAATGGCATTTATGACAGATACCAGTTCACCATCTTATTCAACTGGGGCTCAACATGCAGCCTACGTTTCTGGTACATCTCAAGGATTACAACAGCAGGTTCCAGTATCACCAGCTATACAAGAGCAAGCTGCAATTTATAAAGCTTTTCTAAGCTCTTACAAAGATTTGGTTACTCAACCAAATACCACTTTGGAAATGACTAAGGAGGATTATAGTCAGCTGGATGACGATGATTTAGAGCAAATGGATTTAAACTGGAACATTGCTATGATCTCAAGGAGGGTTCAAAAGTTCTTGCAGAGGACGGGACGAAAGAGCTTGGAAGGAAATGGGAAAACAGGATTTGGCTTTGATAAAAGCAAGGTTCGATGTTATAACTGTCAGAATTTGAGTCACTTCGCTAGGGAATGTGAGAAACCCAAGATGCCACCATCGGGTCTTACTAAGCCTGATCCTCCTAAGGCAAATGAGAAAGAAGAAGTCAAGTTGTTGGCTGTGGACAATGCTTTGGTCGTTTTTGAGCCAACTGCTTCAGACTGGAGTGTTCAGGCTGCACAATTTCAGTGTCTGATGGCTTACATCACACCCGAGGTACAAAATGAACCAATTGAGCCTTTTAATTGTGCTACTTGTATTCAATTGACTGAATCTCTTGAGGTCTATCAAAATGACAATTTAAACTTGCGGGAAAAGGTTGTTAAATGTAACATTCCAAAATTTTAAGTACATAAATTAAATTAAAAAGAGTCGCTTAAATTCTTATATTCGTGATTGGTGTTAAATACGATTATTGAGTCGAGTTTAATTCACAAACAAGAAATTAGTTATATAGCTTAAGTGTGAAATATAAGTCTTGAGGGACTAAACTTGTTAAAGTGATAAAGTGTGTTAGGAGGGGGTGATTTTGATTTAATTAAGAAAGCTTGAGGGCTTAAATAACAAATTAATTAAATAAATATCTAATATTAAAAATGAGGAACAAAAATTGGTTCCAGAATCTGTATGTGATGCGTATGTGTGCGAGAAAGAGAGAGCAGGAGAAAACAAGAGGAAAACACAAAAAATTGATTCAAGAATCGGATGCATTTAAGTTTGTAATCACTTGATTATGTATTCTTGAGGTAAGAATAACCCTATTTATCTTTCAATTTGATGATTAGTTGAGTTTCATATGAACCCTAAATTTGAGTTATTGAGAAAAGTTGTGTTTTTTAGGCCAATAAATGATGTGTAGTTGTTATTGATCATAGTGAGGTAATTTTTATATGTAAAAACTGAAAGTTTTATATAACTTGAATTTAGTGAGTTTTAGATAAATTGGTAAATCTATATGGATGATGATGGTATTAATAAGTTAGAGATAATGAGTTATTGTTGTTAATTAGAACCTATATTGAAAGATTTCATGTTAAATTTTAGAGAAGGGTATGAGTTTGATCAAAACCTAATTGTTGAATAATTGGTAGGAATTGTATATATATGTAAATTAAGATTATGTTTTTGTATGAGTATAAAAGTTAAAGAGTGAATTTAAAGGGCTATATTGTATGAATTAGAGAAAAGAATTAAGTTAGTTAAATGTGAAAGATTTGAAGTGAGAATATGAGAATTATGTAGTAAAATATAGTATGTGATGGTAATGTAGTCAAAACAAGTAAATTGGATGTTTAATCTTGTTGAATACAGTCCCAAGCATATTGTTTAAATTGGAGGTAATCTATGAAAGTGTTTTATACATGTTTGAGTCAATTTGACATGTTTTTGAAGAAAATTCGAAGTTGGACAGCTTGTAGTGCAGAAAATATGCTGTTTTCAATAAATCATAACTAAATAACCGTAACTCCGTTTTTGATGTGTAATATAGCGTTGGAAAGGTGAGAAAGTCTATTTTCTGTTGGGTATGGCCTTACTTCACAGAACTGATCTTAAGTTTGTCAAAAAGTGAGTTAATCAGCTGCTGTCCAGTTTTATGAAATATATTAAAAGTGTTGTAAAAGTGTTTATTAAATGTAGTAAGGTGCATAAATGGAAGTTAATTAATAATGATGAATTGAGAAGAGTAAATTGCTAAATAAAGTGGTGATTTAGATAATCATGATAAAGTTGAATCAAGTTGATAGAATCGTGTTTTATTTAACTCTAAAAGTCAAACGGGTCGAATCATACTAAATGGGTAAATTGATAAAAATAAGTGATATGTTATGGAACGGGTATGCTAATTTATTAAAGACTTAACCAAAGTGTAAGGGCATTAGATGGTTTAACCATGTGTTGCTTATTAGTTTGATATTGTGTATTGAAATATGATTTGATGGAGTATTATGCTTGATATTATAACTTAGTTATTGTTATAGTTGATGTTATGAATTTACATGAGATATAAATATGAAATGAGTTACTGACTCGTTGTTTATTTTATTCTCAGATTGTGAGAAGACTCAGTAATATTAGACTTCTGAGTGGGCAGCTGAGGTATCGGTGAGTGGACTTGTACTCTCAGTGTGATTTGGTTGTAACATATTTGGTTACAACAAGTGAACATAGTTGCTATTGTGATTGTTGATTGTTGACTATTGATTGATGAAATACACGTGTAATATGTGATGAGTCGCCTTCTGGCATTTGGTGATTCGGAGGTCAACGATTGTTGGGCTGGGTTGCTACAGGTTAGTCAACATGGGATTTGTGATCATTTGTTGAAAGTAGAACTTATGTTGACTAAAGGTAGTAACCAGCTATCGGTAAATCACTATATTGGCCTGCAGTGATCATAAGTGTCGCTTGGTGGGCCACCGCGGCTGAGGGTGCCACAAGGGCCACCGATCCTCTTGGTGATGTTGTGTTAATGTCTATGTGTTATTTGCTGATAATCAGTACTGTTATACTGAATTGTATTGATAGTGACAGGTTGACTCACTTAGCTTTGTGCTAATCCCACTATTTACCCTTGCAGGTCTTGAGATGATTTAGAATGAGCAGGGAATGGATTGAAGAATGTTTGACCCCTGAGTTTTACTCTGATATCTGATTTTATAAATCATTGTTGTTCTTGTTGTGACATAACACCCAGATTGATAAACTATGTTTTAAAATAGTTGAATTTTTCTATTTTATTAAATAATATGAATTATAAATGTTTAAATTGGACTTGCGCTTCCGATATATTATATTTAATTAACAGATAAAATAAGGGTGTTATAAGTTGGTATCAGAGCATAGGTTTGGGTGAATTGGACACTGTAAGGTGTTCAATCCCAAATCTGAAATCGTGTTAAGTCAAACATTCCAGGGTGTGGGATTTAGTCACTATAAGGGAATCGGTTAATAGGATATGTACTAACACTTATCCATTTGTGAGATGTTGTTTTTGATACAGAGTCTACGAAGCATGAGTACTGACTAGTACTCTCAGCAATTCTTCTATATTCGATGGTTTAAGAGAATGAGGTAATCCACGATAAGCTTTCATGGATTTAAATTAAATTGAATTGTTTACTTCGCTATGATGATTATGAGTAGTATTAAAGTGAATTGGTCAGACTGATATAATTCCCTAGTTATGAGTCATTAATGATTGTTACTTGTTGATGCAATGGTAGAATTATTAAATGAGACGTTTAGCGTCATAGGTAGTTCTGAATGAACTCTAAATGCAGAATAAGTGTTCAATTAAATAGATAAAGTATTGACTAAGAGTGAGCAGTGGTACTGATTGAAATTAAAAGTACTTACAATGTTGAAATATAGTATGAAATCAGTTGTACGATTATGAGATGTTAAATGCAAGGTGTGATTATAAATCTTTGTTAATGAATTATGTGACAACTTGATTAAGTATAATTGCTTCCTAGTGAGAATGCTTGGATATACGGTTAGAGAATATGTTTTGACTAGGGTCAAACAGGTGTGAAAAAAATATATGTGAAATTAGTTGATTATGTGAAACAAATGATTTTGGAGTAACATGATTAATTGAATATTATAGCAAGTAAGTTCTAAATTTTGTATTTGATATTAAGAAGTAAATAAAGTAAGTGATTATTATTAAATACGTGTTTAGTAATACACGTGATGTGGTTGTGGCATTGGTGCTTGCCATCCTACCAATTGCTGAAAATATGATAATAGATTGACATGTGTTTAAATTTTCAAATAAATAGGGATACTAATTTGTGTCAGTTGTTGAATTAAAATTCTATACGAATAGATACATACTAAAAGATGTTATGTGTATATGTGAAATAACTTGCATATGTAAAGCTGACTATGTGAGTAGCAAGTTGATTTTAAGTATGTATCTAATGTCAAGAAGTTATTAGGTGTGTTCCCGATTGCTTCTGAATTTTGTGTTATATAGTATGTAACACCCCCAAATTTATTGTTTAGCGGAAGCAAGATTTGGGTGTTACTAATCAATAACAAAGCACATAAGATAAAGCGAACGACTCTAAATGCGTCGTTTAAAACCATTACATAGATAATATAAAAGTTTTACATTGTTGTTATTGTTACAATAGCTCATAGCTAAAAGTAAAAGATTCTAAGGCATACCTAATTGTACTAAATATAGAAATGCATATGAATCTTCTGAAATCTGAATGCGACTCGAGCTAATATATCCTGAGCAGATCTACTACTGCTGGGTACCTGAGAATACATGCTAAAAGGTCAGCTAAAAAGCTGGTGAGCTCACAGGTGTAAGTTGATGAAATCCTTGTTATGAACCACAAGATTTAGTTTAGTGATTTGCAAACATGCAAATAAAATATGAGTGTATATTATTGCCATGAGCACATAGTTTGAGCTTAACTGAGTGTGCCAGGATCCACATTCAAGGACCTGATCGAGTTTGCCCCCGGCATGTGCCTAATCTACACATGTATGAACAAATGAAAATGCATCCGTTCGACCGCAGTCGTGGTAGCGCGACTACCCCGGATGGGGATTGTCAATCCCATATGGTACCATACACTAACATTCACGCTATCGCAATATAAACAAACTATGTTGTGAGGGACTTCATGATTAGATAAAACAAACTCATGCAATCAATATATCGATGTTTCGTACTTGTGTTCATATGTAAAACAATTCTGAGCATGTATTCCCACCCCTGGGTTGAAAACAGTAAAAATGAGGGGCTATGAGACTCACCTGAGTCTTAGGTGTTTGCTAATCAGCAAATAATGATGAGATACTATGAGGTGTCCGAAGACTGTAACCTGTCGGGCGTTCACAACGCTCACAGTTAGTAAATGTGTAGGTGTCTCTAGAGAGCACCCATGCTAGTTATTCATCCAACTAGTTATGTCCAAATAATTTGGTTGTTTGATTGATTAGTTTGAGTTTTGAAAATATGTACGGCCCGTTGGTGACGGAGGTGTAATAATAATTCAAACATTATTATTATTATTTGTTTTTGGCTGTGATGTATACTTATCAATGGATTTGTTTTTAGTTGACCAATTGTTGTACCAATGTATAAGGATTTTCGGAAATAAAAATCCATGCGACAATTGTGAAAAATACTTGATTATCCGACAATAGATTTATGCGACAATGGGGAATTCACGGATACTATTCATGCGACACTAAGGGATTCACGGATACTATTTATGCGACACTAAGGGATTCACGGATACTATTTATCCGACAATGAGAAGTGTCGGGTACTGTTTATCCGACAATGAGGATTGTCGGATTTACTTATGCGACAAAGTCGAAGTTCATGGCTTGGGATTCACGGAAGGCATTATCCGACAGTGGCATTGTCGGATAATGAGATTCACGGACTTGGTTAAGTGTTAATGATTATTCACGGATTTGTTATGCGTGAATGATTATTCACGGACTTAAGATTTCATATGATAATAATGAGGATTGACGGACTAAATGACTCACGGGTTTTTGCTTATGCGTGAATGGTTATTCACGGATTCTATCCTACAACAATGGTATTCACGGATTTCTACTCGTGCGTCAATATGTATTCTCGGATTATTACTCATGCGTCAATAGATTAGTTATTCATGGAATGTTATTTACGGATTGTTATTTATGGATTGTTATTCACGGATTGTGACTGTGAGTAGTGCGACATTAAGTTATGCGGCATTGAGTTACATTATGTATCACTAAAGTTATGGTCCGAAAGTGTAAATTTTGAAACTTAGGGTCCAAAAGTGTAGTTTTTCGAGAGTTAATCCGACAGTCAAAGTCAATCCGTGAGTCAAAAGGTCAAATTGTCGGAGTCATTGTCGGATTATTTTACTATTGTCGGACTTTTACTATTGTCGGACTTAGATTTTTACCCGTGTTAAGACATTAATTTGTTTAAGTAAAACTTAACGAATCGTTCTGAAATTTTTACACAAGATTCCCCTATGTCTTAGCTTTCCAAAACGTATTTTTGCATCGATTTTAACCAAGCACAACTCGAGATATAATTTTACAAAGTGAAAGTGGTCCAACAGCTCTTTTAGTTGACATATGTGTACCAATCTGGTCATATCTCCAGTTTTACAAAACTTCACAAAACGTTCCAGTATGATTTGGAAAGCTAACAAAATTTTTAATCTTTTCCCATTGGTCTAAAGTTCTAATTCGTTCCATAGCCCAAGATCTACTCATTTTGATTTGGTCAAGGTTCTGGTCAGATTCATCAGATCTGCTATGTACTTTTATTTCAGTAACTAAAAATAGCAAATGAGCTTATATTTTTATGAGGCTTACGGATTTGAAAAGTTGACTTCTTATACTTGATTTTAGGCTCAAGAAAAGTTCAATTTCATGTTTTAATGATTTTTATATAATTTGTTGAAGTGAGAACAGAAATCTGGGCAGAAAACAAAACTCAAGATTTCAAGTTCTAAAATGCGATTCGACTTATGTTTTGGACATTTTCTAGTTAAATGAGCAACTAAATATGTATACAAGTGTATTCCAAGTAATTCTAGCAAAAGATCAAGAGTCCTTACAAAGAAGTGGTGAGGAGAAGGAGAAAAGAGTGCGAAAACTTGTTTTCTTGAATTTTCCGACGTGGCGGTCGACGGTAGTTATATGGCGGACTTATGGTGGCACAAAGGAGGTGTTTGATGGTGATGGGGGATGTTTTTGATGGTGTGGGGGTTGTGAAAACCTTCCACAAGAGAGAGAGGGAGAAGAGTTGAGTGCAAGAGTGGAAAATGTGGAATGAGGTGAGGGGTATAGTGGGTGATTGAAGTATGGTGCAAGTATGTGTGTTCAATAAGTAAAAACTACTATGGATGGTCAAACTTGGGGCTGCATTTTCGTGGGTCCCACACACTATATGGGTGTGTTTAATTATTTATCCAATTTGCATTACTTGCGGTGCTCGTTTACCCGATCGTTTTACGTTTTACGTTTGATACGCATGTTTAACTAACGATTTAAATCTCGATATTTTTATATGAAAGTATTATTCTAAATACTTTACTTTGAGTTACTAAAATGTTGTCGGGTCTCGGTTTGCGCGTTCGTTGCGTAGTTGTACGTTTATTTAATTCGTGTAACGTTTTTAAACGTTTTATTCGTGCGCGTGTAATCGTAATATTTTTACTCGAAGTATTTTGTCAAAATACTTAATAATGGATAATAAAAATATAATTTGTGTTTATTTCGTTTGTCGGGCACGTTTCACGCGTTTTTGGTCGTTTCTGAGCATTATATGTGATACGAAATGTTTATGAAACATTATCGCATTAATATTTGGAAATAAGTATGTTTATCAAATAATTTCATGTTATTTAATAAATAGAGTTCACCAACGTCCGCATTAATGTATCGGGATCCGCCCGATATGAAAATGCACGATTTATCAAATCGCGTACGTGTATTTATATAAATATATCAATACACATAATGATACATATAATTAATCCTAATTACATGTATTTACACATATGATTAGGCACTAAATATAGTCCTAATTTGACGGGTGTTACATTCTCCCCTTGTTAAAAGAATTTCGTCCCGAAATTTAGTTCTGAGTCGTGGTATGAGGGGAGTCTGTGAATAATTGTGAGTACTTGAGTCGCATTTGGTCTTCCCGTTCCCAAGTGAATTCCGGACCACGTCGCGAATTCCACCGGACTCTAACGATGGGAATACGACTTTATTTAAGTTGTTTGACCTCCCGGTCCATGATTTCAACAGGTTCTTCAACAAAGCGGAGTTTTTCGTTGACTCGAATCTCGTCGAGTGGAGTAATAAGTGTCTCATCAGACAGACATTTCTTTAAATTTGAAATGTGAAAGGTAGGGTGTACACTGCTGAGTTCGGATGGCAGTTGCAATCGATAAGCCACTGGGCCGATCCTTTCAAGGATCTCGAAGGGTCCAATGTACCTGGGGTTTAGCTTTCCGTGTTTGCCAAAACGAATCACGCCTTTCCAAGGCGATACTTTCAAGAGTACTCGATCCCCAACTTGGAACTCGAGTGGTTTGCGTCTCACGTCAGCATAACTTTTCTGACGATCACGGGCAGCTTTGAGTCGGTTCTGAATCTCAGAGATTTTCTCTGTGGTTTCGTGTATGAGCTCGGGACCAGTGAGTTGGCTGTCTCCCACTTCGGTCCAACAAATCGGTGATCGGCACTTACGACCGTAAAGTGCCTCGAATGGTGCAGCTTTTATGCTGGCATGATGGCTGTTGACGTAGGAAAACTCGCACAATGGCAGATGTCTTTCCCAGTTGGCACCGAAATCAACTACGCAAGCTCGTAGCATATCTTCCAGTGTTTGGATGGTTCGTTCACTTTGGCCATCGGTTTGAGGATGGTACGCGGTACTCATATCGAGACGAGTACCCAATGATTTCTGAAGTGATTGCCAAAAGTGAGATGTGAAACGAGCGTCTCTGTCGGAGATAATTGAGATTGGGACACCGTGTCGAGTAACGATCTCCTTGACATAGATTTGTGAAAGGCGCTCCATTTTATCGGTTTCCTTGATTGCAAGGAAGTGAGCGGATTTAGTGAGACGATCGACTATCACCCAAATGGTATCGCAACTGCTCGGTGATTTGGGTAATTTGGTTATGAAGTCCATAGTGATTTGCTCCCATTTCCACTCGGGAATACTGGGTTGTTGGAGCAACCCGGACGGTTTTTTTTGTTCAACCTTGACCTTGGAACAGGTAAGGCATTTGCTGACATAGCCGGCAATTTCGGCTTTCATGTTCGGCCACCAATAGAATTCCTTGATGCCGTGATACATTTTATCGGATCCAGGATGGATAGAATATTTGGACTTGTGAGCTTCATCCATCACTAAGTCTCGCAGGTTTCCAAAGGCAGGCAACCAGATTCGGTTCATGAAGTACCTAACTCCATTAGGTTTGATTTCAAATTTCTTATCCATGCCTTGCAAGGCTTCATTCTTAACATTCTCGGGTTTCAAAGCTTCGAGTTGAGCAGCGTGAATCTGAATGGTGAGGTCATTATGAATAGTCATAATGAGAGCTCGGACTCGTAGCGATTTTACACACTCCTTGCGGCTGAGGGCATCGACAACAACATTTGCCTTGCCAGGATGATAATGGATCTCGCAGTCATAATCGGTGAGTAATTCGACCCACCGACGTTGTCTCATGTTGAGATCCTTTTGGTCAAAGATGTGCTGGAGGCTTTTGTGGTCGGTAAAGATGGTGCACTTAGTGCCGTAGAGGTAATGCCTCCAGATTTTGAGAGCAAAGACAACAACTCCCAACTCAAGATCGTGGGTGGTGTAGTTCTTTTCATGAATTTTGAGTTGTCGTGAAGCGTAAGCAATCACTTTGTCTCGTTGCATCAGCACGCAACCGAGACCTTGATGAGAAGCATCGCAGTATACCACGAAGTCATCAGTGCCTTCGGGTAAAGATAGAATCGGAGCACTGCAAAGCTTTTGTTTCAGAAGTTGGAATGCTGACTCTTGTTTATCAGTCCAGTTGAACTTTTTGTCTTTCTGAGTCAGGGTTGTGAGTGGTTGAGCTATTTTTGAGAAATTCTCAATGAATCGCCGATAGTACCCGGCCAACCCCAAGAATTGGCGTACCTCGGTGGGAGTGGTTGGCGCTTGCCAGTTTTTAATGGCTTCTATTTTTGATGGATCAACATGGATTCCTTGACTATTGACAACATGTCCAAGGAATTGAACGGATTCTATCCAGAATTCACACTTGGAGAATTTAGCATATAACTCCTCGTGTCTGAGTAATTCTAGAATGGTTTTGAGATGTTGCGCATGTTCTTGCTCGTTTCGCGAGTATATGAGGATGTCATCGATAAAGACAATGACGAATTTGTCAAGATAAGGTTTGCACACCCGATTCATCAGATCCATGAATACTGCCGGTGCGTTGGTTAAGCCGAATGGCATCACCTGGAATTCGTAATGCCCGTAGCGAGTTCGAAAAGCTGTTTTTGGAATGTCGGTGTTGCGAACTCGAAGTTGGTGATAACCTGACCGAAGGTCGATCTTCGAATAAATACTCGACCCTTGTAGCTGGTCAAACAGGTCATCAATACGCGGGAGTGGGTATCGGTTTTTGACAGTCAATTTGTTCAACTCCCGGTAGTCGATACACATTCGGAAGGAACCGTCCTTCTTTTTCACAAACAAGACCGGAGCTCCCCAAGGTGAAGAACTCGGCCTAATGAATCCTCGATCCAGGAGCTCCTGTAGCTGGGTAGAAAGCTCCTGAAGTTCAGATGGGGCTAAGCGGTAAGGTGCTCGGGCTACTGGTGCGGCACCCAGCACAAGATCGATTGAGAACTCAACCTGTCTAGTCGGAGGTAGACCAGGTAGTTCTGCTGGGAAGACTTCTGGAAAGTCTCTAACAATTGGCACATCCTCAAGCCGTTTCTCCTCTGACTTTTTCTCTGTGATGTGTGCGAGGACGGCAGGATATAACTTTCAAGAAGTTTAAAAATTTCATTGGCTACAACTTTCAAGAAGACCATTTTTATTTGTTCCATGTACATTTTGCCCAAAAATAATGATTGCATGCATGTGTTTAGATCTGACCTCAGATGGTAAAAGTAAAAATAATAAATACTTGACTTCTCTATAATCCCTGGAAAAATTATAGTACATAGATAACATATTGAAGATGATCTTTGATTTTTGCATCATTTTATTTCGGATCATAAGTATTTTTATAAATTCAACAAACTGATGTAATTTTCTAGATATAAGAAGGTGGACTGATTTTTGGTAAAAGTTAGAAACCGACACTTGTGGATTTATTATTTACGGAAAGACTAACTCCTTATGACTCATGAACATGTTTAAGGTTTGGGTAAAAGTTTCGGGTCAAACCGAGAAGGTTTGACTGAGTCAACAATAATCGTTCTCGATTTTGAAAACACGAAACTTACTATTTTTGGAATGAATGATAACCAAAAGGGGTTCGGGTGTCGTATGATGTATTTATCGATTTGTGTGTTGTTAATCATAATTTGGAAGGAACCAAAGTTCCAACACTCAAAACACTATTAAATTTGGACATAAACAATTGCGAGACATTATATACTTGTATATTCATTATTATACTCCACTCGATTATTGGACATTAACAAACTTCAAAGCAAAGAAACCATTTTGGCACTTTGTAATCTAAATATTTAGCTAAGCAATCCTATCAAACCTAAATTACCAAGAAACTAATTAGAAACCTCATGTTCATAGGTCTTGGATAGGAGTCATACCCGACAAGCACGCGCGCTACATTCATCGTTTACTCTTACACTCAATTGTGAGTTTTCACAGCCCCTTTTTACTTGTTTATTATTTTGGGGTGAAAAGCATGATCTCGAACTTTAACTAAATTGGTTGTACTCTTTATGAACTTGTTGAACTTTTGCTATACTATTTATGCGAATTGGTATATACTATTGTTATGCTTGAGTACTATCGTGCTAAAGTCCCCGGAAATACAGTTTACACTACTTATTAACTCGTCCGAGAGCCAGACGAGCCGTTGATATTTATGGATAGCGCTATTTAGGGGGAAACCACTCCTCACTCACACTGTTCATGAGTGCATAGTATCACCTTACTCATGTTAGCGATAGAACATGGAGCTTGGGGCATGTGTCGGTTGAATCGGTTTAGTAGTGGCCTCAATTGCATTAACACTCTTGTATATTACCTTTCATATTCGCAACAATTACAACCAATCATTTTTATTCATGTATTTATGGACAAAAGCTTTTAGTTCATTTATGTGTAACATTAAACCTGTGAACTCACCAACTATGTCCATAGTTGACCTGTTGTTTTATCATGCTTTTCAGGAGAACGACAGTAAGATGCACTCTAGGAGTACATTAGCATGGATGCATGTTCACACGCGTTTGCTTTATTTTGAAACTATGACTCTCTTTTGGAAACTTTAAGAGCTTATTTTAAATTCTTTTCGAACTGTGGTTGAAACTTGTAGTAATGTGTAATATTTTCTCTAAATTATGTATGGTGTTGCTACTATATCTTATGCATTGTTACCCAGTGCTGTTACATCTCGTGTTTCCGCTTTAGCGGGGTGTGACACTCTTGGTGATGTTGTGTTAATGTCTATGTGTTATTTGCTGATAATCAGTACTGTTATACTGAATTGTACTGATAGTGACAGGTTGACTCACTTAGCTTTGTGCTAATCCCACTATTTACCCTTGCAGGTCTTGAGATGATTTAGAATGAGCAGGGAATGGATTGAAGAATGTTTGACCCCTGAGTTTTACTCTGATATCTGATTTTATAAATCATTGTTGTTCTTGTTGTGACATAACACCCAGATTGATAAACTATGTTTTAAAATAGTTGAATTTTTCTATTTTATTAAATAATATGAATTATAAATGTTTAAATTGGACTTGCGCTTCCGATATATTATATTTAATTAACAGATAAAATAAGGGTGTTATATTAAACTTATGGAATCTAACAAGTTTTTGCAAGAAAATGAAAAACTGTATGAAAAACATATTGGGGCTCACAAGTTAAACACTCAGACTTATAAAGCAAAGGTCTTTAGTCAACAAGATGCAAATAAGAGTTACCTTACTGAAATTGAACTGTTGAATAAAGAACTATCTGATTTAAAAAGTGAGTTCGATAATCATAAAAGCAAAATCTTAGGTTCTTCTTCCGCAATGTTTGTCTTTAATGAAATCGTTAACAAGCAAGGGACTGGCGGTAAAAAGAAGGAAGGACTTGGTTATAGCCAAGTACCACCACCTTCTCATACCGAATATTGTCCTGCGCCTGTTAAGGAAGGCCTTGAAGAAATTCCAGTTGATTATACAAAGCTTTATGGCATTAAAGCTAAAGAAGCTAAGCAAAACAAACTGACAAAGGAGAAAACCAAAAGGCCAGAGTATCCTTTGCCTCAGTTTGTTAAGCCTGAATGTAAATCTTCAGCTTATACTGATGAGATTGTTGAGATTGAGGACATTACTGATCAGGAGTATCCTGAATTTAAGAAGGTTGAAGTTAAACCTGAAAAAGTGGCCTTAAAAGTTGAACCTGCAATTAAGGTTCAAACTCAACAAGGAAAAGACAAGGTTTTAAATGCGAAACCACAAACTTTACAGTCATCTGTAAAGATTTTGCAACATAAAGTTTTAAACGAAAAAGTTTCTTGTGATAAACCTTCCACTTCAACCTCTCAACCAAAACAAGCAGCTTCTAAGATGTGCACGCAATGTTCATGTTCTAGAAATGCTTCACCACCTCCTGTGGTAAGTCCTCAGCCTCAACCATTTGTTGAAACTCGTTCTTGTTTCTACTGCAAGAGACAAGGACACTTGATTCGTGAATGTCCCAAACTTTCTCATCAACGCTATGGGAGAGAGATGCCTAGGACATCAGTTTATCGAAATTCATTTTCAAAATCACCTCCTAGGCGTTATTCAAACTCTCCCAAACCTGCTGAGAAACCGAGTAATGCTGGGCAAAATTCTTTGCCAAAACCAAAGCCCGACATTACTTTCAAGCCAAATTCCGAACCATCTAAAGTTTGGAAGAGAAAGAGTCTGTTGTGGACTCTAATGTTGTCAACAATAACACATTGGATACAAATTCTGATTTGTTTAAAAATAAAATTCTATCTGATGTGCTTATTGTTGATGATTCCGGTAGACCTAAGTCTGTAAAGGCTTGGGTCACCGTTTCTCACTAATCTCCTTATTTTTGTGTGTTGCAGCAGTCTGAACGTGTGAAAGATAGCGAATGGTTTATGGATAGCAGCTACTCGTGACACATGACTGGCGATGCGTCTCTACTTGTGGATATTAAACCATACGCAGGAGGACATGTGGCATTTGCAGGAGATACGGGAGGAACAATTTCTGGTAGAGGGACGCTAACAAATGGGAAGGTTAGCTTTGAAAACGTAAATTATGTGGCGGAACTACAACACAACTTGCTGAGCGTTTCACAAGTTTGTGATAAAGACTATACCACGTCATTTACAAAGACTGAATGTGTTATACTGAAGCCAGGGTATGTCATTCCAGAGGAATGGGTGTTAATGCGTGCACCTAGAAGAAATGACACCTATGTGATGAATATGAGAACTGTGGAGACTACAAGCGAGTTTACTTGTCTACTCTCAAAGGCTTCTGAAAAGGAATCACTCCTTTGGCACAGACGGATGGGACATATTCATTTCCGTAAAATGAATGTTCTGATTAATAATGACTTAGTAAGGGGAGTTCCAAAACAGTCCTTTGCTTTGAAGGATGACTGTATTTCTTGCCACAAGGGCAAACTCCACAAGAAGTCCCATAAGTCTAAGGTTGTGAATTCCATTGTTGCTCCGTTGGAACTAATACATATGGATCTTTTTGGTCCAGTTTCTACAAAGAGCATTGGTGGTCGGTCTTATTGTTTGGTAGTTACTGATGACTACTTAAGGTTTTCGTGGGTTTATTTTCTTGCTACAAAGGATGAGACAGCGGGAATTCTGGTTTACTTGTTGGATAAGTTGGCAAATTTGTGCAACTTAAAGGTTAAGAGACTGCGAAGTGATAATGGAACCGAGTTCAAGAATTCAACTCTAGAGTTATTCTGTGCTTCAAGAGACATTGATCATCAATTCAGTGCTCCAAGAACTCCTTAATAAAATGGAGTTGCAGAACGAAAGAATAGAACTATTATCGAGACAGCTCGGACTATGCTAGCAGATTCAAAGCTGCCTATCATTTTCTGGGCTGAGGCAGTTAATACTACCTGTTATGTTCTGAATTGGGTACTCTCGGTTAAGAAGAAGAACAAGACATGCTATGAGCTTTTCAATAACCGCAAGCCGAACCTGCAGTTTCTAGAGCCGTTTGGGTGTCCATGCATGATTATGGTTACTAAAGAACGTGTCTCTAAGTTTGATGATAAAGTTGTTGAAGGGATCTTTCTTGGATATTCAGTTAATTCTCCAAACAAAAGAGTCTACAACAAATCGACTAATCAGATAGAGGAACATTTTGAGGTAAAATGTTTAAGGTATACGGAACCTCCTCAAGGTACGGGTCCGGATTGGTTTTTCAACTATGGTAAACTCTTTAACTCTTTCAATATTCCGGAAGAAGATGATACGGAAGAGTTGGTTACCTTGCTTCATGGAATCAATATTTCTCAAGAAACACTTGGTTCTCCTTCTAAACCATCCGATCCAAAACCCGATATGACGCCCAACCAATCTTCTCCAACACCTACTCCAATACCTGCATCTACACCTTCACCAACACCCACACCTACATCTAAACCACCATCTTCTGATATTCATTCTACTTCAGGAACTATCAATGCAATGGATCTTCCTGATGATCCAGAAATGCCTCCTTTAGAGGAAGACGAAGAAGAAGAAGAAATGGTTCATTCTCATCTCTTTACTAATGAAGCAGATGAAGAAGAAACTCCTGTAACTGAAGGAGATTTGAACAACTTGGGTTTGACTCTTGTGCCGGATGTCATTCCAGTTACTCGTGTACATAAGGATCATCCCATTGAGAATATAATTGGTGATCCTTACTCTAAAGTTCAAACGAGATCTCAAGCAAAGCAAACAGCTGAAGATAAGCAAATTTCAGCTGAACATGTTTTGGGCCTCATGGCAACTGTCGAATCATGCCATCTTTCTCAAATTGAACCTAAAAAGGTTGAGGAAGCATTGAAAGATCCATCGTGGGTCGAGGCCATGCAAGAGGAATTGCAGCAATTTAAGAAGCTGCAAGTTTGGGAAATTGTGCCATTACCCAAAGGTGCTCATCTTATGGGCACTCGTTGGGTATTTAGAAACAAGATGGATGATAGAGGTGTGGTAATTTGGAATAAAGCGCGTTTGGTGGTTCAAGGCTTCAGTCAAATTGAGGGTTTAGACTATGATGAAGTATTTGCCCCTGTTGCTCGATTGGAATCAATTAGGATTTTCTTGGAATTTGCTTCTTGCAAAGGCTTTCGAGTTTACCAACTTGATGTAAAATGTGTGTTTCTTTATGGTGAGGTAGATGCTGAGATATACGTCAAACAGCCTCCAGGCTTTGAAGACCCTGCGCATCCTAATCATGTGTGCAAACTGAGCAAAGCTTTGTATGGTCTTCATCAATCACCAAGACTTTGGTATGAGAGGCTTACTACGTATTTGTTGAAGAATGGTTTCACGAGAGGCCAAATCGATAGCACACTTTTCACCAAAGGAGAGGGAGAGGATTTGCTACTGGTGCAAGTTTATGTGGACGACATCATCTTCGGTTCTCCAAATGAGGCTTTGTGCAAGGAATTCGAGGTTTTAATGAAGTCTGAGTTTGAGATGAGTGCGATGTGAGAACTTACTTTCTTTTTAGGTATGCAAGTTGAGCAATCAGCCAAAGGAATTTATATTCATCAGTCAAAATATGTCAATGACATGTTGACTAGGTATGGCTTGCTTGATTGTAAAACCTATGGTACTCCCATCGACATAAATCACAATCTTGGACCCGATGAGCATGAAGAGGACTGCAAGGAGAAAGACTATCGTTCAATGATAGGGTCTCTAATGTATCTTACTGCCTCAAGACCGGATATTGTGTTTGCGGTTTCGCTATGTTCGAGATATCAAGCGAAGCCAAAGGTGACTCATATGAAGGCTGTGAAACGAATTTTTGGATATCTCAAATATAGGCCAACTCTTGGTCTATGGTATTCAAATGAGAAGTCATTTGCTTTAACTGCTTATTCGGATTCGGATTCGGATCATGGTGGCTGCAAAATGGATAAGAAGTCAACAACTGGAGGATGTCAGTTTCTCGGATCGCGGTTGGTTTCTTGGCAGTGCAAAAAGCAGACCACGGTTGCAACTTCTACAGCTGAGGCCGAGTATGTTGCTGCTGCAAGCTACTGTTCTCAAGTCCTTTGGATCCAGCATCAACTACGTGATTACGGGTTACTTCTTTCTATGACTCCTATTCATATAGATAATACTGCAGCTATTTCCATAACTCGCAATCCCGTACAACATTCTAAGACCAAACACATTGAACTTAGGTTCCACTTTATACGGGATTGCTATGAGAAACACCTGATAGACCTTGTCCATATAGACACCCTTAACCAAAATGCCGATCTTTTCACAAAAGCTTTTTCACACGCTCGTTTTAACGAACTGGTCAACATGATCGGTTTGAAATTCTTTCAAGCTAAAAAATGACTTGTGACTTGGCTTTGTGTTGTAAATTATTGATTGTTAAAAATTTTTTTTTTTTGCAACAACCACTTTTTATACTTTTTAGTATTAAAGAAATGCACGGTCGCTACATTTTTAAATAGACGTTGAAGTTGTGTCTGTAAACAACTTGGGATATGATAGTACATCGGGTGACATGCACAAAATGGAATTTTAAGGTTTATCTTGGATGTGTCAGTAGATTTATCTGACATGTTGAAAACAGTTTTTATAAACATTGCCTTCATTATACGATATATTAGTAGGCATGTTATGCAAAACTCTTTGAGATCTCTTAAGAAGCCTAATAAATAATTGTTTATTTCAAGTGGTATAACATCATTAGATGTATGAAAAAAGTCTTAATATCTTACTTATGCTAGACATGTTTTCGTGAAAGAAGTTTATTTGATAACATTTGGGGGTATATATTGACAGTTTTCTCTGTTATACATAAGTATAAACCTGGTCTCTGTTAATATATACTTAAAAATTAAGCAAACACAAGTCAAAGTACTTGCAAAGTCTTTAAAATTAAGATACCTTACAAGGTCGCCAAAATGGTTTGATCAAGTCTGGTTTTGCTTAAACCTGAATCAAGCTATGTCGCTCTGTTGTACGTAAGTACAGACCTGTCACCATTGACTTAATTCTTAAAATTGATTTTCTTATATTCTTTCTGTAAATAGAAGCACGGTCTATGTCTTAAGCTAAGATGTATATCTATGGTGGGGATCACAGTGAAATGTACATACGAATAATAATAAACTTAGCTCCTAGATGTGAGTGTAACATGTTTAAAAGGATAAATATACTGATAATCGTTTTGAAATAATTTTTATAAAAAGTGTTTTTAGCATGCCAAGTAAATTTAAAGTGGACAAATATATAGATGATCGAAATAACACTTACTATTCCTAATACATGCATGTTATTCCGATATGATCCCTAACCAGATTAAATCAACTCCGTCACCAAAAAGAATGTGTTAATTTTGTACTTGTAAATTTGCATTAATTTTGTGTTAATATTTTTATTTTATTTTATTTTATTTTTATTATTTTATCTTAATTAGTTTTAATTTGTGTTAAAGCCAAGTTACAGTTATTTTCAAATTCGAGTACCAAATTCAAAACGTACAAAATCGTTAAAATTTCAAAGAAAAAAATAAAATAAATAAATTTCAAATTTTTTCACTAAGTGACTTTATGCGTCACTTAGTAAGTGACGCCCCTAGTGACAGGTTGAGTGACCTTATTAGGGTTTTCATATAAATACCCCTTTACACGACACTCAACCTCATCACTTTCACTATTACTATAGCGTCACTTCCACTGATTCTGCGTCACTTCGTATGTCCCTGCGTCACTTCGACTGTTGCGTCTTTTTGGATTTTTCTGCGGAGTTCGAGCTTGATCTGTGCAATCGGCCTTGCTATTCTTGTTCCTCTCATTCATACGCACCTATTGGTACTAATTTTAACCCCTGTACTTATGTATTCACGATTTAATCATATGTTAGGGTTACGGGTTTACTATTATTCATGAAATCACTTGATTTGGGGTTTGATTGTTAATGATATATGTTAATATATGGTGTGTTTTACTCGTCTTTATCATGCGTATCTCGTGATACCTTTGTTTTTCAAAAACCCCAAATTTGGGTCCAAGTGATTTCTGGACATGAACAGTGACGCGATGATCTTCATCGTTGCGTCACTTCCTGTAAGTGACGCATCTTGGTAATTAAGAACCTTTACCGTCACTACTACCGTCACTCATGTAAGTGACGCCTTTATATGCGTCACTTCTTTAAGTGTCGGTTTTAATGACGCCTAAATCTATTCCGTCACTCGCACCGTCACTCTTATAAGTGACGCCTTTCTATGCGTCACTTTCTTAAGTGACTGTGTTAGTGACGCCTTTAGTTTACCGTCACTTGTTCAATGACGCCCGTAATGACGCATAATTTTGACCCGACACTTCTTAAGTGTCGTATCAAATGACGCATGATTTCGCAACGTCACTTACACCAGTGACGCCTTGATAGCGTCACTTACCCTAAGTGACGCTATGGTTGATTTCTGATTTTATAACACTGTTGCATGCGACACTTCATGAGTGTCGGTACTTGCTCATGCGACACTAATTGAGTGTCGGTACTAGTGTATGCATCACTTCTCGAGTGACGCCTAAAATCAGTTTTTCTTATTTTGGTTATTTGCGCTTATTCTGTAACGATATTTTCTGGTGTTATGCTATTTAGTTACATATGACAGACGTTGAACGTACTGATCTTCAGAATTACTATCGCCGAACCAATACGCGACACAATATTGTTGCTTTGCTAGACTCAACGCACAAGAACTCATTACCATTTCGTCCAATGATCAGTTTTCTTCGACGTTCAAGGATTCATCATGCTATTACGGCCACGACAACGGTTTATATGAATCAGATCGAGGAATTCTACGACCATGCGCTTATCAGAACAGAGAATGACATCCCAACAATCATCTCTACTGTGTTTGGTCAGAAGGTTGCGATTACACCAGATACTATTCGTCAAGTTCTTCGGTTCAATGACTCGTCTGACATGCCAACCCAGTTTGAGATGACGTTTATTTATGGTGGACTCCAGAGAATGGGTTATCCGGCAGCGCATCTATCAGATTTCAGAAAACCTTTTCTATGCCGGGTTTGGAGATATCTTTGTCATATCGTCATTGTCTGTTTATCACCACGAAAAGGTGGATATGATGCTGCCAGTTATTCCACGCTATCACTGTTTTTGGCTTTGGTGTACAATAAACCGTACAACTTCAGTGGTTACATCTTTGGTAATATGGTGGATAATGTGCGTGCTGGTAAGGATAAATGGTTGTTATACCCACGCTTTTTGTAGTTGAATCTGAATTCTATGAATTTAGAAATGCCAGTTGATAGGAGGTCACAACTGATTCCGACACCGATGCTGTTAAGGGTATTCAATGATTGTCGATTGCCGCCTAAAGGCGAAGTGGTGTTGGAAGATCGTGATTTGTTTGGGCACATAGTCGATGAAAACTATGTTGCGCCACCAAACGACGGGTTTGAGGATGTGGTTCCACCTCTGGTAAATGAGGATGATTTGGTGGACACCGAGGTCGCTCAAGATTTGGATGATATCGACAGAGTTGAAACTGTCGAGGAACATGATGAGGATGATGGTGGACTCACACCGTCCAATTCTGAGGGTGATGTGCCTCCACCAACTGCTTTAGATGGGATTCAGATTGCTGATCCTCGATGCTTTAAGCGTATTTTGAGAAGGATTTCTGTAGGGAGGGTTCATGTACCGAGGAACCCTGGAAAGCGACCAGCTGGGTCTTCTCCGTCCTATTCTGACTTACCTTTGAGGAGACGCCAGAGAACAGGAATTTCAATTCAAGAACCTGGTCAGCGAACAACTCAACAACCACAACCATAACATCCACAACTTTCCTCTTTTCAACAGCTTTTGGCTCAGATGGAACAGATGACCAAGCGTTTTGATACTCAATCTGCAATTATTGAGGTTCAGGCTGCGGAGATCAAGGAATTAAAGATCAAGGCTGCCGAGGTTGATAATTTAAAGCTTCAAGTGACAGATCTTCAGTCTAGGTTATCAGAGTTGGAGTCGGTTACAATTGTTTCGGGGGAGGATGGTCCCAAGGAGTTAGAAACAAATGTAACTCCTCCCCCAGAACCGGAAAATGTACAAAATTCTGATGTTAATGAAAATATTGCTTTAGATTATTTTGTTGAGGTTCAGGGTCAACCGAGACCGATTGCTGTTGATTATTCGAATATTAATCTCACGTATCTGCAGAGTTTGATTAATCCGATTAATGAAGATGATAGATCAGTTGATCCTGAAGATGTAGAAATGGATGCAGAGGTTCCAGGGCCGGATGAGGTTTATATGGAAAATCCGAATCAAGAACCGGCGCCTGAGAGAGAACATGAACCTATTCAGGTTCAACCGGCTCAACCATATGATTTTGATGCACCAATCATTGAGTCGGATTCTTCAGAAGATGAGGAAGATATTCAGGAACAACCAACTGTTCAATCAGTTCCTGAATCATCATCTCATTCAGTACCGGAAGGCGACTCGATATCTGTTGTTCGAGATTCGACAAAGCCACATTTGAGTTATTTTCCAGCTGAACCTGAATTGAAGAAGTGCAAATTTTTCGAGGTTCGAGGTGAATTGACAGGTTTGATTAAAAGTTGGAAATTCGATGAAGAAATTTTTTTGATTTTGATTAAAAGAAGAGATGGCGTGCAATATTTTAAAACAAGATTTAATCATATTAGCACATTGCCAAAAGTTGAACTCAATCGTCTTGCTCAGCTGAACATGTTAATCATACCGATGATTTTCGAGGAAATATGTTTCATAAGCTTTTGAGAAAAGAAATCTACAGCAAGACTTATATGTGGATTAGACCAGAGCTGGGAGTTCGTTTTTGTTATAAAAAGAAAATTGATTTGAGAACTCAGGAACCAATTGTGAAATATCATTATCCGCCAGCTGCTTGTTTGAAGAAAGTTCCCCTACAGTCATTACCACTGGATTTTCTTAAGTATCTACGATATTGGTGGTTTGACCCTGATACGCAAGAAGCTGTTATAGAGTATTCTTTAAGGAAAGAGTCTGAGAAAGAAAAGACAGAATGGCATATCAAGGGAGCTTTTGGTAAGAGTATTCGTGTGTTTGACCCGCTCAGCCTTATCAACATGTCAAAGAATGATTTGAAAGCTCTTCACAAAAACAAGAGATGGCGAATTGACAGGTTTGATTAAAATTTGAAAATTCGATGAAGAAATTTTTTTGATTTTGATTAAAAGAAGAGATGGCGCGCAATATTTTAAAACAAGATTTAATCATATTAGCACATTGCCAAAAGTTGAACTCAATCGTCTTGCTCAGCTGAACATTGTTAATCATACCGATGATTTTCGAGGAAATATGTTTCAGAAGCTTTTGAGAAAAGAAATCTACAGCAAGACTTATATGTGGATTAGACCAGAGCTATGAGTTTCTTTTTGTTATAAAAAGAAAATTGATTTGAGAACTCAGGAACCAATTGTAAAATATCATTATCCGCCAGCTGCTTGTTTGAAGAAAGTTCCCCTACAGTCATTACCACTGGATTTTCTTAAGTATCTACGATATTGGTGGTTTGACCCTGATACGCAAGAAGCTGTTATAGAGTATTCTTTAAGGAAAGAGTCTGAGAAAGAAAAGACAGAATGGCATATCAAGGGAGCTTTTGGTAAGAGTATTCGTGTGTTTGACCCGCTCAGCCTTATCAATATGTCAAAGAATGATTTGAAAGCTCTTCACAAAAACAAGAGATGGCGAATTGACAGGTTTGATTAAAATTTGGAAATTCGATGAAGAAAATTTTTTGATTTTGATTAAAAGAAGAGATGGCGTGCAATATTTTAAAACAAGATTTAATCATATTAGCACATTGCCAAAAGTTGAACTCAATCGTCTTGCTCAGCTGAACATTGTTAATCATACCGATGATTTTCGAGGAAATATGTTTCATAAGCTGTTGAGAAAAGAAATCTACAGCAAGACTTATATGTGGATTAGACCAGAGCTGGGAGTTCGTTTTTGTTATAAAAAGAAAATTGATTTGAGAACTCAGGAACCAATTGTGAAATATCATTATCCGCCAGCTGCTTGTTTGAAGAAAGTTCCCCTACAGTCATTACCACTGGATTTTCTTAAGTATCTACGATATTGGTGGTTTGACCCTGATACGCAAGAAGCTGTTATAGAGTATTCTTTAAGGAAAGAGTCTGAGAAAGAAAAGACAGAATGGCATATCAAGGGAGCTTTTGGTAAGAGTATTCATGTGTTTGACCCGCTCAGCCTTATCAACATGTCAAAGAATGATTTGAAAGCTCTTCACAAAAACAAGAGATGGCGAATTGACATGTTTGATTAAAAGTTGGAAATTCGATGAAGAAATTTTTTTGATTTTGATTAAAAGAAGAGATGGCGCACAATATTTTAAAACAAGATTTAATCATATTAGCACATTGCCAAAAGTTGAACTCAATCGTCTTGCTCAGCTGAACATTGTTAATCATACCGATGATTTTCGAGGAAATATGTTTCAGAAGCTTTTGAGAAAAGAAATCTACAGCAAGACTTAGATGTGGATTAGACCAGAGCTATGAGTTCGTTTTTGTCATAAAAAGAAAATTGATTTGAGAACTCAGGAACCAATTGTGAAATATCATTATCCGCCAGCTGCTTGTTTGAAGAAAGTTCCCCTACAGTCATTACCACTGGATTTTCTTAAGTATCTACGATATTGGTGGTTTGACCCTGATACGCAAGAAGCTGTTATAGAGTATTCTTTAAGGAAAGAGTCTGAGAAAGTAAAGACAGAATGGCATATCAAGGGAGCTTTTGGTAAGAGTATTCGTGTGTTTGACCCGCTCAGCCTTATCAACATATCAAAGAATGATTTGAAAGCTCTTCACAAAAACAAGATGCGATACAATCAGATTGATCATGAGGAAGCTGTCAAATTAATAAAGGTTGTCGAGGTTTGTGTCAGAATGGGTGTTCATGCTGGTGGAACGTTCCCAGAAGGATGGTGCTGATGAGAGACATTCGAAGTTTGAAGATTTTTGAAGACCACGCTGATGACACGGGGGAGTTTGTTGGTACATTTAGTGTGTCAGTCAGTTGGTCTATCGAGTTGTATGTGTCGTTAGTTGATTATCATAGAAAAGTCATTTTTATGTTAGGCGACACTTAAGTTTAGTATTAGGCGACACTTGCCTAAGTGACGCATAGCGACACTTAGGTAAGTGACGCATGAAGGCGGCCACATGCGTCACTAGCCAAGTGACGCATGTCTGCCATTTTGTGTTAGTATTTAAGCAAACCTACGGGTTTCTGGCTAGGGTTGACGAAACCCTAGCACCATTTGTCGACTAAACTCAATTGTAAAAGGTTTCAATACGTTAGTTAAGCTAATAAACTCGGTTTACTTGATTGATCAATTATTTTCGGTTTGAGTTTATTATTGTTTTGTATGATTGTTTGATTCCGCCTTACAATCATTCTCGTTCATCACTTAGATCTACGTAAAGAGGGGCTAACACACATGTGGGAAGAAAAAGAAAGGTGAGTGAATCTAAACGGTGGATGAACCAAACCATAACGTTACCTCCTATTAACGCAATTTGTCCAACCGGGAACCCTATGGTAATCAAAGCAATTGTAGAAAGCCAAATGATCCACATAATTTATGTAGACGGAGAAAGTTCTACGGAGATTATGTATGAATATTGCTTTAATGAGATTAGTGGCCTCACCAAGATGAGGATGATGGAAGAATCTACTCCCCTAGTCAACTTTTTAGGGGAGGTGGTTCGCTCGATGGGAAAAATTAAACTTCCGGTTACCTTTGGTGATTACCCTTTGTGTCGATCGGTAAATTTGAATTTTCTAGTAGTTCGATCTCCCTCAGCATACAACATTTTGCTGGGACGACCTGGTATCCGTGCCCTGCATGTTGTTCCCTCTACCATGCACGCAATGATGAGGTTCTTAACTCTAACCGGAGTGGCTACAGTTCATGCTAAAAGATGACAGGTACTAGAATGTCTCTAGACCGAAAGGAAGCTAATTTATCAGAGAAGTGAAAAGGAAGGGTCCGAACAAACGGCCATTGAAGAAGAACCCTCTTACGCACCCGAGGAGGAACTTGAGACAAGATCATCATAAACCCAAATTATCCAGATCAGACCATAGGTATTGGAAGAAGCATCACTGGGAGATACAAACAAGACCTGATAAGGCTTCTTGAGGAAAATATAGATGTATTTGCATGGGAATCCTCCCACATGACGGGAGTTTTGACATATAGCGGAACACAAGTTGAACGTTCGCAAAAGAAAAGAAGCTTGGCTCCGGAGAGGAGCAAAGCTGCTTGCAAAGAAGTAGAGAAATTGGTCGGTGCGGGTATAGTGCGTGAGGTCCGATATCGAACATGGGAGGCAAACCCAGTGATGGTCAAGAAAGGAGACAATGCATGAAGAATGTGTGTTGATTTTAAGGACATCAACAAAGCTTGTCCGAAGAATGCATATCCTCTTCCGGAAGTTGATTGGAAGGTGGAGTCACTATCTGGGTATAAATTTAAGTGTTTCCTTGATGCATACAAGGGATACCACTAAATCTAGATGACTCTTAAAGATGAGGACAAAATGGCATTTCACAGTGATCAAGGAGTATTTTGTTACAAAATGTTTCATTAACCTCATATCTAAAAATCAGATCGATCCAGCGGCTAACGAATACACAACAATTAAATCACGTCAGCTGCACAAAAAGAACACACAAACGTCCAGAAAAACCATACGGTTTCTGCAGTAGATTTCCAATTTAAATATCTCTCAATCCAAAGCTCTGATCGAAAATTCCTTCTCAGAATGTGTGTCTATGTGTGTGACACCCGTCAATTTAGGACAAGTGATTAGTGCATAATTCTCTGTAATACATGTAATTAGTTCTTTGATTAGGCTAATTTGTGTATCATTATATATATTGTTAAATATATACTCATACGCGATTTGATTAAATCGTGCATGTTTCATATCGAATGGATTTCGATACAATTTCATACGAACGTTGGTGAACATATTTTATTAAATGATATGAAGTTATTTAATAAACACATTATTTTTCTAAATATTATTTTGATAATATTTTACAAAGTAGTTTGTATCGCATAATTAACTCGCGCGTGACATAAATACATAAAATGTATCCGACAAATGACACAAATCAAAAGTTATATTCTTACAACTCAATTAAAAATTATTTTGATAAAATACTTCAACAAAAATATTGGATAATTATTCGTATCTTAAACACGGATATAAACACGTATAATATTAATTTAACGTTTAAACGGCAGGGGAAACGAACGCCACTCGGAGCGCGAGTTTGGGAACAAAAATGGGTGAAGTCGACACTTGGGTGGACCCACCCCAACCGGCCAAGCATTAGGGTGAGGCACCCCTCATCTTGCTTGACTTAAACCATCAAACACCCCACCTCCTTCTTCCATTTTACACTCAATCTCCCTCTCCTCTCCTCTCTCTCTCTCTCTCGGTTACTCTCTCTCTCTAAAACACCACCACCACTACCACTTCCATCCTCAAAAACACCATCAAAAATAGCTTGGATTGCTTGACTTGTTTGGAAGAAAAAGATCACCTCGCGAAGCTCTACGTTTCCATCTTCTCGGTTTTTAAACCGACTATTGTAAGATTTCCGACACTTGTTGTCTTGGACAGCTTGTTATGTCGCAGAGAGGCTGGGCCTTTTGCTACACAAGCCTTTATGTCGCAAAACTATTATCTATGTCGCATATAGCGACACAAGTGACTATGTCACAACACTTTCGGATGTCACATATAGAGACACAGTACCCTATGTCGCATTAAATTACGGATGTCGCACGTAGTGACACAATGACTTATGTCCAGTCATGACCTGCGACATAACTGCCTATGTCGCACTAGATCTACAATGTCGCATATAGCGATACAAAACCTTACGTCGCACCTAGTGTCGCACAAATCAGAACCTTGAAAACACAGCTCGACCCCAGCCAGGGGCTCTGCCCCTTGGACCCCGCCAGGGGTTGCCACCCCTTGGACCCCGCTAGCAGGGGCGCTGCCCCCGGACCCCCGTCAACTAAGACTCAAACATACTTTCCACACTAAGTGTTGAACACTTACTACCCCAAAATCTTATACGATGATACTCGTACATGATATACATATACTTTTATAAGTATACAACAATCAAAGTATAATAATGATAGTTGAGATTATTATTACAAAACCGTCACCAATGGGTCGTACACGTTTTCGAAAAGCAAACAAACAAATGATTAAACTAAATGTAATTTGGACATTACTAGTTGTGTGATCAAATAGCATAGGTGATCTTGCGAGATACCTACTTATTTATTAACCATCACGCGTCGTGGACGCCCTCAGGTTAACGGTCTGCGGACATCTCCTTGCTTGGCTAAGCAACTTACGTTTATTGGTTTAAACGTAACAGACTCAGGTGAGTCTCATGGCCCCTCTTTTTACTGTTTTTCACTCAGGGGTGTGATTTGTTGCTTGTTTTTAACATGTGAACGCGAGTACAAACTTTTCATATACTACATGAATTTACACAACTAATCATTTTAAGTCCTCCATAACATAGTTTGGTAATACTTCGGTAGCGCGAATGTTAGTGTATGGTACCATATAGGATTGACAATCTTCGTCCGGGTTAGCAAGCACTAACTAGTCAAACGGATGCATTAGCATTTGAGGTTTGCGAGTGTGGATTAGGTACTCATGGGGAGGCACCCTCGATCAGGTCCTTGAATGTGGATCCTCACACCTTAGTTAAGGCTCGGACTATGTGCTCATGGCGGTATACATTATTATTTGCTTGATTGCAAATCGGTACTTTAAATCTTGCGGTTCGTACGATATTTGATATTCAAACCTGTGAGCTCACCAGCGTTAGCTGACCCATTTTAGCATGTATCACAGGTACTCAACAGTAGGTTAGACTGCCCTCAGGATTACTGTAGCTCGAGTCAGCATGCAGACATTAGAGATTTCCTTGCATTAATATATTTTGTAACAATATTTATGTATTGGAATCCCTCATTTCAAGAACGCGAGCTATATATTAGCTTCAAATGTTGTAACATTTTTATTTTAATATATTTTTTCGAAACGATGCAAGTAGAGTCGTTTACTATATATCTTTGTGCTGTTGATTTCCCGACGAGTCGCACCCAATGTATGCTTCTGCTATTTATGAATTTGGGGGTGCGATAATGTGTTAAGAGCCTACAGTTCAAATTTCACGACGTTTGAATGGTTAACAATCGAGATACGGATTTTTTATTATTGCTGCGCAGAACATGACGAATTATGAATTTTTCTTGCAATCTTCTAGGGTTTCTTCAATAAGGATTCTCTTGCTTGGATTGGATCTTTACAAATCTAGAATAGATTCGACGCGCTCTAATACCAATTGTGTAGTCCCAATTAAACTCCAAACAAAAGAATTAAAACATAATAAGAATAATACGAAGAACACAAAGAAGATTTCAAACATCAACTTTCTAATCTTATTAAATAAATCAACAAGACAGATACACCTTATGCATCAAGGTTTACAACCTTAGATAGAATCAAAAACCAAATCGCTAATCTTGTTGATAAATTAACAAGATGAATACAACTATCTTCATATTAGGGTTTTTCAAACTTAGGGATAACTATACTATTTTGTCGTACATGATGAAACGATCTCAAGTTACAAGATCGTGGTTTACCCTAAAGGTAACACACATCTAAATGTCTAGGGATCTCTTTATATATAGAGTCGATCTATACTTACAAAGGAAACCTAATTGTATTAGGAAACTAAATCATTTTATTCTTCCATGTCGATCTCTAATTTCATCTCCAAGTCTTCTAGAAGTCTCTTTTAATAACTGATTTATAACTAACAATTATAACTGAGTTAATACTAGCGGTTATAACCAAGTTATAACTAACAGTTATAATTGAGTTAATACAAACAGTTATAACTATGTTATAACTAACAGTTATAACTGTATTAATAGCCATAACAACTTGAAACTAGCAGCAATAATGACTTGGAAGAATTCCAACTTATGTTTCCTACTTAGTCTACACTTTGTCTCATCAAATCTATAACGTGACATTTTCCTTACAGCTTTATATTCAAATCTTGACAATGCAACTCAAAAACAGTTATCTTCATTTAACCATTTAAAGAAGGTACTCTTCCGGTTCGTTACTTAGGAGTTCCTTTGATATCGACAAGGTTGCTTCGCAGAGATTGTAAACCGCTTGTTGAGAAAGTGAGGAACAAAGTTAATTATTGGAAAAACAAATCTTAATCTTTTGCTTGACAACTTCAGCTTATAATATCTGTCCTGATGTGAATGCAAGTTTATTGGTCATCCATTTTTATCTTATCGACTTCATTTATTTAAGAAATTGAGAAGATTATGTGCAGTTTCTTGTGGTCTCAAGGGGATATGAAGAGAGGCAAAGAAAAGGTGGCTTGGGATGCGGTTTGTTTACCTAAACACCATGGAGGCTTAGGTCTCAAAATCCTAATGAAATGGAATATTGCCCGTATGTCTCCTCATATTTGGCATATCCTTGTTAAAGGGTTCGGTGGATCCACTCATACCGCCTTAAAAACAGAAATTTTTGGGATGTTACTATTAAACTTGATGCAAGATGGGGATGGAGGAAAATCCTTCAAATGAGGGATCTGATTAGGCCATTCGTTTCTTGTAAAGTTGGGGATGGAAAGTTGATGTCAGCATGGTTTAACGATTGGAGTGCAGCGGGTCCTATTTGTAAATTTATATTGAAACGTAACATCTATGAAGTTGGGTTCTCAATGGAGGACAAAGTTAAAGATATTATGAGTAATGGGTCTTTATTTTGGCCTGAGGAATGGATAAATAGACATGTATCTCTTCAGGAAGTTATTGCCCCGAATCTCATTGATGGTGTCTGTGATACAGTTCAATGGCGTAATAAAGAAGGTGTTATAACTAATTTCTCAATTCAAAATGTTTGGCATAATATTCGAAAAGATAGGTTATCCATATAATCAAAAGAATTTAAATGTTAACATGTATCATCAACGTAATCTGGAAATTTCATAGAATCGTTAATATTGAATACAACTTTCTCATTTCCAACCCTCATGGTGATTTGTCTATTCAAAATATCAATTAAAGTGTGGGTAGTTGCTAAAAATGGTCTTCCTAATATAATAGGGACTCTAGTTACTTCTACAAAATCACAGGGAAAAACAAATTTATCCACTTTAATTAAAACATTTTCAATCATGGCTTTAAGATATTGTACCGATCTATCAGCTAATTCAATACACATTCGAATAGGTTTTGGTTCTCTTAATCCAAAACGGGTATATAAAGTATATGGCATTAAAGAAATACTAGCCCCTAAATCCGCTAATGCATTATTAATAGGCATATTTCCAATTAAGCAAGGAATAGTAATAATCCTTGGATCTTTGACTTTAGGTGGTAACTTGTTTTGAATTATTGTTGAACATCTTGCATTCATCGTTACTTTAGTCACATTATCCAGTTTACTTTTGTTGGTTAACAGCTCCTTGAGATATTTAGCGTATTTTGGCATTTGTTGAATAGCTTCCACAAACGGTATGTTGATATGTAACTGCTTCAGATTCTCTAAGAATTTATGGTATTGTTCTTCATCTCTCCTTTTTCTCAAAGCAGCCAGATATGGTGGCAGAGGTGTATAGTCCTTGAATGTAGGAATTTCTTTTAAAGCTCTTTATCTTGACTATTAGTTTCCTCCACTTCATCTCTTGACTTATCAACCTTCTCAAATTCAACAGTTTTATTAGGAATAATAGGAAAGTTAGAATTTTTACCACTTCTCGTAACCACTGCCTTTTCATTCTCCCTTGGATTTGTTTCCGTAAATCCTGGTAAAGTCTCTGAAAATCTTTCTTGAAGAACTTTGGCAATTTGATAAACAGAACCCTCAATTTTTTTCATTGATGCTTCCTGATTACGCATTTTTGTGTCCGAATCGTCTATCCTCTTTTTACTATCTTCAAACAATTTTAATATAGTATTTTCCAAAGATCCTATTCTATCACCCATAGGTGGATTTTGTCATGTTTTAATGTAAAATCCTAGTGCTCCTTGTTGATACTGCTGAGTTGTACCTTGATTATTTCTTCTGAAATTCGTTACCTGTCTATAATTTGAATTTCTTTGGTAATCTCCATATATTACTTCTTCAGTGATTAATTCGGCATCCTTATTTGGGCATTCAGTTTTCAAATGATTTCCTCCACAAATTTCACATCCAATTCTGATAGCATGAACTTGTTCGTTTGCCTTCTTAATATCTCTGCCTGAGCTTTCCAATTTAGCTGTAATGGCTGCAAATCCTTCACTATCTTCCAAAGATTTCTTCCTTCCTGTTGATCCATCATCCCACAACTGTGAATGTTTTACTAATTCTTCTATTCCAGCGCATGCTGCAACAGGAGTTTTTTTTAGGTACTAGTCCTTGTGCGTTTGTGTTTGGGACGTGTTGCACGATCAACTCCCTTGTAGAAAACTGTGATTTCCTGTTGCACATTCAGATCATGTTGTGGACATTTATGTAACATTTCTTTATATCTCTCCCAAACTTGATATAAAGATTCATCATATTTCTCTTTGAAGTTCCTTATTTCATCAATCATTTTTGAAGTCTTCGAAGGAGTACAATACATTTTCAGAAATTTCATTCGAAGATTGATATCGCGTAAAAAGTCATGTTCTTACTACCGATATCTCTCTCATTCTGGAATAATTCTTGGCATTTTAAACTAAAAAACAATACAAATCAATGATATTATGCCAAGATGGTCAAAACAAGGTTGCACGATAAAAATCAAGCGAAACGGATGAAAAACGTAGATTCCACGCACGTTTAAAGATTCAAGGCATCAAAATGAGGTTTCAAGACCAAAGAGCCCATCACCAACATCTATCTGACCCAAGATGTTCGTTTTCAAATTACGAATCTAACAGAAGAAGAATCAACTAAAACGGACGAAGAACGAAGATTCTACGCACTCCGGAAGATACAAACGATTCGTACGACACATCTAAAGTTCAGAGACATATTTTTGGGATTTCTTTTCATCAAAAGCTTCATTTTTGAATTACGAATCCAACGCAAAAAGAATCGACGCAAATGGACGCGTAACGAAGAAATCACGCACGAATCGAGAAACGCAGCAACCGGCAGCAGACTGGTGCCACTGGCAGCCAGCCGCCGGCTGCTGCCCGCCACCCGCACGGATTGCACTTTTTGGTACTTTTTCGTACCCGGTGCTAGACCTTTTCCTACTTTTCGTACCTGGTGCCACTACCTTTTTCGCCTTTTGTACCTGGTGCCACTACCTTTCCCACCTTTTACTAATGTGTGCTTCCTTTGGCTAAAATGCACCAAAACTCCTCTATAAATAGGAGGCATGAGGCTCATTTACACACACACCTTCCTAGCTTATCTTTCTCACTCTAGAAATAAGCTCCACTTTCTCACTCTATACTTCTTTCTTTAGATTAGTTTTAACTAGTATGTAAACTAGTTTAGGAGTTTTATTAGAAGTAGAAGGAACGTGCGGAACGCATTGTAATCTTCGGTGTATGCTCGGAATTGTGTCAATTAATTCAAGTCTATTCTCTCTCGCATTTAATCCTGGTTCTTTCTATCCTTATCTATCTTAATTAATTACGTTTTTATTGATTATGCTAGATTTAGTTATTGCCATGATTAGAGAGTAGTATACTTGTTGTGTTTGTTTGCGATGTAGTTAATTAATTATGGGATGATTTATAATTAAATACTAAAGATCGGTAGTATCGCTTTGATCGTCTTATTGCATGTTCTTGTTTGATTGTTGCCTTAGGATTATCATAGTGGGAAAATATAAACGGTCTTAATTATCGTAAAGTAATATGATGGCCCCTATTCGACTGTTACTCGATATAGTACTGGAAACACTTCAAGGTGGAGTACAAATGTATAGAAGTCGAGGAATGACCGAAGGTAGTCATATTATGAAAAGGTACAATATTATGAAGTAATATGATGGCCCCTATTCGACTGTTGCTCGATATAGTACTTGAAACACTTCAAGGTGGAGTACAAATGTATGGAAGTCGAGTAACGACCGAAGGTAGTCATATTACAGACTAACATATAAAATGAGAAACCTAGTTTAATTAACCTTTCTAAATAGACTTTTAAGCTTCAAATTAATCTATCGCCTTTCCACCAATAAATGTGATTACAACACCTTTTTAACGACGTCTAATTAAAAGGTAGTCAGTCATTTGTGTCAATATAATTTGTCAAAGGTATGAAGCTATGGAACCGCAAGGCTACATGGGGGATTATCGTAGGACAAGACATGGCCAAGGTTTGAAGCGGCGGAACCACTTTAAGTGAGGAACGCTGTGGATAATTAGGGGATTTATTGGGTAGTCTTAAGCAAGGGCTGGTTTAAAGTCATAAATGAACCGTTTTAAATATACAAATCTGTTAGGATGACGAGGAATCGTTATATGATTCAGTTATGTCTAGTACCTTAAGATTTTGTTCCCGTTCATATGAAAGTATTATTAAACCATAATTAAGATTTTGCTTATTATTCTAAATACTTTGTGATGTTACCATAACCTAGCTCTCGGTGTGACATGCTAATGGGATTTTAATTAGTGGGGAATCTAGTGTTTACATCACAAGTATTCAAGATTAATAATTAACAAATATCTTTCAACACAGTTTCTCCAAACATCATCCCATAACTTAATTAATGAAATCTCAGCAAACACTATCTTTATTTTATCTGCTTTATCTTTTATTTTTATTTCGCTTTTATTTATTTACTTGCCTAAGTCAGTTAATATAAAAATAAAAAATTCCCTCACTATTTTATAAAACCTTCACTAGTTTGAAAGCCCTCATCTACCACGCCTTAGTTTCAATTCAGTCGGTTTGAAGAACGAATCTAGGTCATACCTACCACTTGCTCACCCTTAGGATTAGCATTTTTAGGGAAAACTTAGGCCCCGCAATTACAAATTTAAAACACCCACTGATGCCCGCCGCCGGTAGCCGGTGCAACGACGAGGGTTGAAATCCTTACCGACCGCTGGTGACGCCTCAAGTTTTTGGTGCCGCTGCTGGTGAACCTACTGTACGATCCTTAGACGTTAAGACGAACTTACTTACTAGTGAACCTTTAAGTTTTTTTTATATCCCTACGTCTTTCTTTATTTTTCCTTCCTTTTAGCATTTTTAGAAATGATCACCCCTATCCATTCAACTAGTCAACCACCTGCCAACGAGACTATGACAGCTGCACGTATCACTCTCGCTGAAGACTCTAAACCTTTGATTGAAGGTCGAGAAGGACCAATCGTATATCCGGAAACTGATAGAACTTCATTTGAATTAAAGCCCCATATTGTTTAGTTAGTCCAAAACCTCTGTCAATTTCGTAGCCTACCAAATGATGATCCCAACTCCCACCTTGACAAATTCATTTCCTTATCCAACTCCTTTAAGCCGATTGGGGTTAATGAGGACATAGTCTATCTATACCTATTTCCCTATTCACTCACTCTCAATGCACAAACCTGGTTTGAGGAACTAGAAATCAACTCTATAACCTCTTGGGTAGAATTAGCAACCAAATTTTTGGCCAAATATTTTCCCCCATCAAAGCAAGCCACGTTTAGATCCAACATCATAAACTTCCGCCAAGTTCACGATGAATCAATCTACAATGCATGGGAACGCTTTAAGAAATTGCTTAAGAAATGTCCAAATCATCGTTTTGAGCGCTCAGACCAGTTGCGCATTTTCTACAATGGTCACCTCCCACATCACCGTCCTTTACTTGATACCGCCTCTCGAGGCAGTTTCATGAATTGTACGACCAATGAAGCTTGGAACCTTATTGAGGAAATGACAATGCACAACCATGACTGGAACAGTGAAATCACTCATCACTAGTGAATTCACCTACTACAATCGGGAATGAAGCTATCAAAACTCTCGCTCAGCAAGTGGAAGAACTAACCAAAGAGATCAAGGAATTGAAAAATCAAAAACAACAAGTCTGTCAACTTCAAACCTGCCTTAATTGTGCCAATTTGAACCACTCAGCCCAAGATTTCCAATCTCATCTAACACCACCCAATACTAACCATTTTCCATACCCACCTACGAATAGCCAACCAACTCACCAACCCAAACCTTTTGAACCCTCTTCCTCACAAACCTCTAGTTTTGACGACACCCTGATACAAGTCATTCAAGGACTCTCAGCTAGACAAGACCAAACCGATCTCATCTTAAGAGATCAGTTGACTTTGTTAAAAGCTTTCGAATCCCAATTAGGACAATTAGCACATCATATTAACGCTAAAACTCAGGATAGTCCAACTAGTTTTCATAAGGAGGCTTCTCATATTCAAGACTCTCAGGTATCACATAGCCCGCCTACGATTTCTTCTCCGGTGAAGGAACCACCAATTGTCCCATCGACAATGGATTTAGAGTCCACACCAAATAGGAAAATAAATGTAACACCCGCCAATTTAGGACTTTGGATTAGTGCCTAAACTACTTGTAATTTCATGTATTTAGTTTTGTATTAATCTAAATATATGAGACATTGTGAAATTACTTACACGCGTACACGATTCGTTTAAATCGTACACTTACCAAATGGATGAGGTCCGATACAAATTAGATTGGACGTTGGTGACAAAAACTTTTAAATAATGTGGAATTAACTAAACAAAAATTATTTGCTTTAATATATTGTGAAAATATATTACACGTACCTAGTATCGTTTAAAACACTCCGAACGCGACGAGAGCACACGAAACGCGCCTAACAACAGGAAGTAATTCAAGTTATATTTTTATAACTCATTATTAAGTATTATGATAAAATACTTCGGCTAAAAATATTTCGGATACACTTTAACATATAACGCAAAACAACATTTAAACAACTACGGGATTTAACCGACAACGACTCGTGATATAAAATTCCGAAACACAAACCCGCGAGCCGAGACCCAAATGGATCGGCTCAGACCCGCGGACCCAAACTCAAACCGACCCATGATCCACCCCTTTTAAAACCCTTTTGGTTTTCCTTCTTTTCTCATTTTACACCAAACACACATACATACACTCTCTTCTCTCCTTCTCCCTCTCAAATTGCAGCCCCAAACCACCCCAAAAACGTCACCCAAAAACTCATCATCTAGCGGAGTTGATTAGGGAGAAACGATCACCATCTCGAGCTCTCCATCTTCATCTTCTCCATTTTCGATTTCGTGGTAAGGTACTTCAAAACTCTTTTAAATTACTTGTAAAGCTTAGATTTACATGCTAGAACATTTACCCAACAGGATTATGTCCAAAAACCAAGATAAATTGCGTTTTAAAACTTGATTTGCACAAACAGCCCCATCTGCGAACTGAGATGCGTCTCAGCTCGCAGATCGAGCTGCGAACCGAGATTTATCTACCAAAAACTGAACTCGCGAACCCAAACTGCGAACCGAACCCACTTGCGAGTTGACTTGCGAGTTGACCTGCGAGTTGACTTGCGAGTTGACCTGCGAGTTGACCTGCGAGTCGACCTGTGAACTGAACCTTGTGCTGCGAACCGAACTTAGTTCGCAGCCTACCACTTGCGAACCCACTTTGTCTTGCGAATCCAAACTCAGTTCGCACCGCGAACTCAGTTCGCAACACATTTTCAGTCCGTAGCCGGACTAGGTCAATTTTCCCGAATTTAAATTCTAGATATGATTTTTAATAAAACAATGTAGTAGAAATATAAATTTTCCTAGCTGACCTGGCAGCTCGACCCCAGCCAGGGGCTCGACCCCAGCCAGGGGCTCTGCCCCTTGGAACCCGCCAGGGGCTGCCGCCCCTTGGACCCCGCTACCAGGGGCGCTGCCCCCGGACCCCCGTCATCCAGGAACTTGAAAATACTCTTCGCAACTAAGTGTCGAACACTTACAAACAATGAAACTTGATACAACAATACATATAATAATAACACATTTGGATTATTATTACAACCCGTCACCAACGGGCCATACTTGTTTTCAAAATACAAACGGATTACTAAACGAACACTTGGACATTTCCTAGCTGAGTGGACAACTAGTATGGGTGATCTTTCACGACACCAACTTACTTACTTATTTACTTACAACCTTGTGCGTTTCGGATCCCAGAAGGTTGCAGGGTTCGGAGAACAACATACGGAATTACATCCACTTTACTTACTCGATTTCACATACGTACTTACTAGACTCAGGTGAGTCTTACAGCCCCACTTTTACTGTTTTTATACTTTGGGGTGAGATACTTAGCTACCATTTTACATGTGAACGCAATGTACTGTACTGATTTTACTACTGCTTTTACACGAACTTTGCATGACTTACTTTTATCCACTGAAATCCTCTTATCATGAGTTGTTAGTTATCGACTTAAGCGCGATTACTAGTAAATGGATCCATTTGGGACTGACAATCCCTGCCTGGGGTGGTAGCGCCACCACGTACTGATTTACACATAGAAACGGGCATATTAGTATTTGTTACTTATGAGTGTTCGGATAGCACTCATGGGGGTACGTGATGCCGTACTTGACCGTACTATTCACATTAACTGTTAAGCTTCAACTTGTGAGCTCATGGCACTTGTGATGATTTACTGATTTACTTACTTTGCTTGATAGCAACGCCGGTACATACTTGTGGTTCATAACTATTACTTTACTACTAAATCTGTAAGATTCACCAACCTTTTTGGTTGACACTTTTTAGCCATGTATCTCAGGTACACAGACGGAATAGGATTCCCTCAGGATACTAGCTAGAGTCGCATGATTTCTACATTGCATTTAACGGAGATTCTGAGCATTATCTTTTGTATCTATTATGATTATGTAATAGAATCTCCCGCTTTACACGCGGACTCTAGGGAACTCCATTTTGTAACCAGAAACGCTATGTTTCAAACATTTTATGTATGGAAATGTAACTATTTTACAAACGTTGCATATAGATGTCGTTTGCTTTACTTTTGTGCTGTGATATTTGATTAGTAGCACCCCAAAGCTTGCTTCCGCTAAACAGTGATTTTGGGGGTGTTACAATAAACATTCCATTTCCGGCTCGTCTTAAACAACGACCTGACAAGCTTAAGTCTTTTAAACTTGATAAGAAATTCCTAGACACCGCCTCTGAAGTTCACTCCAAAAAGTACTTTAGAAGACTTCTTACAACCAAGGATAAGGTACCCGAAGTACCCAATGTCCCGCTGAACGAGGAATGTTCAGCTATCTTGAAAAATACCATTCCTGAAAATCTCGGAGATACCGGACGTTTTACTCTCCCCTGTTCTATCTACAATTCATGCATCATCTGTTCTCTTGCCGATTTAGGAGCTAGTGTCAATCTTATGCCATACTTGCTTTTCAAGAGGCTTGAGTTAGATAATCTTCGACCTACCAAAATGACCATACAGCTTACTGACCACTCGGTCAAATACCCTAAGGGAATAGCTGAAAATGTTTTAGTTAGGATTGACAAATTTCTTTACCTAGCAAATTTTGTAGTAATGGATATGCAGGAAGACGTACACATCCCAATCATACTAGGAAGACCTTTCATGAATACGGCCGAGGCAATCATCAACGTCTTCGCACAAACCATCAGCTTGCAGTCTCAGGGAGAAACCATCACTTTCCATATTGACAATCCTAACGTTGGAGGCCAAGCCGACATATACATGATCTCCATGAACAAGACCGTGGAGGACGAAGAAACTGCAAAGTCAATAAGTGAAAGGAAATCTAGCAAGGAACTGGCAATCATGCCATATTTCCCGATTGACCTCCGACGAATAGGACAAAAGATGGAAAATGCATCAGTGAAAAACTCAATGATGGAAGAATTAATTAGAACGAGAAAGATGGAGGAAGAAAACAAAAGAAGCAGACCGCCACCTAATCTATTTAACATTAATGAAGTAGCGCGAAGTAACCACAACCATCCCACGAGAAGAGAAACACTGGAGGAATATTCCAAACGCACCAAAAACCAACCACAAACCATTGCAGATCCCGAGGTACTCGAAGAATTCATCCAAAGATTTGACAAAGTAGTAGGAGGAATAAGCGGCATAGTCAACATGCTGGCTCTTTCCCCTGCTGAACTACAATTCTGTCAACAACAGAAACGGACTTACACCAGGATCTACAATGCCCTTAAAAGATCTAACATCCCATTCACCTCAACGCAATGGGAGATGTTAGGATCCATTAGAGCACATATGAAAGGAACTGCTGGACATCCGAGCAGTCGTGCCGACATTTCAATGATGAATGACCTCACATCATTGCTTAACTTGCTAAGTAGAGAAGATCACCTCAGTTCCAAGGAAAGTGGATCTATGGTTATCAACTCCACTATGGAAAAACAAATTGAGTTAATGATTAAAGAACTTAGTGATCTCATTTGGGAGGAATCAAGGCGCGAACGACCTTTTGAGGCCACACATGAATCACCACTTGATATCGCTACATTTGTTACGATCTATCTACGGGAGATTCAACAACAGAAAAGTAACTCCAGAAGAAACTTCATGTTCCACTCAGGATGCAAGGAGATACTTCGTCAGCTTGTTCTAGTTTTCTCAGAATCTGACTTTCCATTCAACAACCATCAGCACCGGCAAATAGGGGACCTGTGCACATCCATCAGAAGATTCAACGGAGACCCCAAGACCGATAATTATGAAGACATAAAACTGCAATTCCTGGCGTTTGTATGCTCTCTCTGGCAAAACCCACCGCCAAGAGAGGTTGTTAAGATAGACACAACCACCATGACCGACCCTAATGGGACTGTCACTAAAGCAGTTGACTACATCACATTCAGACTTCACGGACTTGCAAGGACAACTTCAGAGCATCTTCTGAACTATAAAGAATCATCGAAATATAGTCCACTCGAATTGATTACGACAATAGTCAATCATTTCATGAGAATCTATCCACCTCGATACACTTTTCCGCAACCTAGGGCCCACAATATCAGGGAATCCCATGGATGCATCTATCTCCATCTAGCTAGAAGAGAAGATGTCGAGCTCTCGACTTTAAAAGAGCGCTTCTCGGGAGGCAACCTGTGTTTACATTTATGCAATTTTACATTCCAAGAAGTGATAAAGTCTCCGACTATCTTTCACACTTGGATATACGCAGAAGACCGACGCATCAAATTTTTGGCACCGGAATTAAGAAAAGTATATCCAACGTGTTCACACCTACGAGACAAATCACAAAAGACTTGAAGAAATCGGAGCACACAACAGCAACGAAAGGGACTCTACGGAAAAGTTGGCAATCATGTGCTTCGAAGCACTCCTCATCATCATTAACAAGCCACATACATAAATGGGGAGTACTTCTATACCGTTTCTTTCATTCGTTATAAATATACCATATCCACTATGCTTATCACTAAGTGTGGGATTCAAACCCAAAACACACAGCTAAAAGAATACGTCTTGGATGTTTTAAATCCTAAGTGTGGGATTTTACCCCAATCAGAGCTTAGAATAACATCGAGGACGATGTTCCTTTAAGTGTGGGATAGCAGTAGTTACACTACTGTAAAATGGATAATGGTATATGCTTGATTCTAAACTCGTTGCTCTTTAGACCATCCTTCTCCAATAAGCAAACAAAATTTTTCAAAATTGAGTTAAAAATATGTTGAAAATGAAAAAATTTTGACGAAGAATGATTTACTTTGGGAAAGAAGGATAAATAAAATACAAATTCCTTTGGAAAATTAGTTTAGTAATCCCATAAAGAGCATCGCATGACTAAGAACACAACAAACCAACTTTCGATTCGTGAGGTACCTTGAGCCATATAAAGCATTCATTTTTAATGCTTCACTTCTTCGATTCTTGAGTGTGCCGATGTATACGTTTAGAATCAGAACTTGCTCCTGTTATGCATTTCGAATCCGAATTGGTGAGTGAAAAGGAGATTGAATCACATACACCCAAAAATAAATACATTATCCCTCCCCTCTCAAAAGCATCCCTCAAACTCATAGAAAGTCCAAAGATGAAAGAAGAGAAGCTACAAGGATATGACGTCGAAAAAAAAATAATATTCGAAGAAAAAAAAAAGTCAAGTGGAGAAAAAGACTCCTTCAAAAAAAAAAAAAAAAGCGTCAATCCTCCCAAAAACTTTCCTCTTCACCAAAAAGGAACCCATGAAAAACCCAACAAAACCCCCTCTCATATCACCAACACTTCACTTCGAAAAACCCTACATCACTTCCCTAAGAATGATTGTGGCTAGATCGACTTCGCGCTCACCAAAAGGGTAACGATTTGATTCTCGATCAAGCCTATGACGATAAACGATACATGACTGGCGTTCTGAGTGATTGATAATTTTAGAATAGGAAACCCTAAACACTTTGAGTGATTTGAGTGACCACCTGGAGAGGATCGCCTAGTCATGTATCTAAGATCAAAGATCAAAAGCATGCTCCCAAAGATTACAACCTCATTTTTCAAAGAACAAATATTTCATTTTTTCCAAAATCCCCTTTAGTAAAAAGTTCCGCCTCAAAATATTTCATTGTCCGCTTATCTTTAACCATGTTGAAACTTGAGTTTGCTTGAGGACAAGCAAAGTTCTAAGTGTGGGATACTTGATATCGCATAAAAAGTCATGTTTTTACTACCGATATCTCTCTCATTCTGGAACAATTCTTGGCATTTTAAACATAAAACAATACAAATCAATGATATTATGCCAAGATGGTCAAAACAAGGTTGCACGATAAAAATCAAGCGAAACGGATGAAAAACGAGATTCCACGCACGTTTAAAGATTCAAGGCATCAAAACGAGGTTTCAAGACCAAAGAGCCCATCACCAACATCTATCTGACCCAAGATGTTCGTTTTCAAATTACGAATCCAACAGAAGAAGAATCAACTAAAACGGACGAAGAACGAAGATTCTACGCACTCCGGAAGATCCAAATGATTCGTACGACACATCTAAAGTTCAGAGACATATTTTTGGGATTTCTTTTCATCAAAAGCTTTGTTTTTGAATTACGAATCCAACGCAAAAAGAATTGATGCAAACGGACGCGTAACGAAGAAAACACGCACGAATCGAGAAACGCAGCAACCGGCAGCAGACTGGTGCCACTGGCAGCCAGCCGCCGCTGCCAGCCAGCCAGCCGCCGGCTGCTGGCAGCCAGTTGCGGCTGCTGCCGGCCACCTGCACGGATTGCACTTTTTGGTACTTTTTCGTACCCGGTGCTAGACCTTTTCCTACTTTTCGTACCTGGTGCCACTACCTTTTTCGTCTTTTGTACCTGGTGCCACTACCTTTCCCACCTTTTGCTAATGTGTGCTTCCTTTGGCTAAAATGCACCAAAACTCCTCTATAAATAGGAGGCATGAGGCTCATTTACACACACACCTTCCTAGCTTATCTTTCTCACTCTAGAAATAAGCTCCACTTTCTCACTCTATACTTCTTTCTTTAGATTAGTTTTAACTAGTATGTAAACTAGTTTAGGAGTTTTATTAGAAGTAGAAGGAACGTGCGGAACGCATTGTAATCTTCGGTGTATGCTCGGAATTGTGTCAATTAATTCAAGTCTATTCTCTCTCGCATTTAATCCTGGTTCTTTCTATCCTTATCTATCTTAATTAATTACGTTTTTATTGATTATGCTAGATTTAGTTATTGCCATGATTAGAGAGTAGTATACTTGTTGTGTTTGTTTGCGATGTAGTTAATTAATTATGGGATGATTTATAATTAAATACTAAAGATTGGTAGTATCGCTTTGATCGTCTTATTGCATGTTCTTGTTTGATTGTTGCCTTAGGATTATCATAATGGGAAAATATAAACGGTCTTAATTATCGTAAAGTAATATGATGGCCCCTATTCGACTGTTACTCGATATAGTACTGGAAACACTTCAAGGTGGAGTACAAATGTATGGAAGTCGAGGAACGACCGATGGTAGTCATATTATGAAACGGTACGATATTACGAAGTAATATGATGGCCCCTATTCGACTGTTGCTCGATATAGTACTGGAAACACTTCAAGGTGGAGTACAAATGTATGGAAGTCGAGTAACGACCGAAGGTAGTCATATTACAGACTAACATATAAAATGAGAAACCTAGTTTAATTAACCTTTCTAAATAGACTTTTAAGCTTCAAATTAATCTATCGCCTTTCCACCAATAAACGTGATTACAACACCTTTTTAACGACGTCTAATTAAAAGGTAGTCAGTCATTTGTGTCAATATAACTTGTCAAAGGTATGAAGCTATGGAACCGCAAGGCTACATGGGGGATTATCGTAGGACAAGACATGGCCAAGGTTTGAAGCGGCGGAACCACTTTAAGTGAGGAACGCTATGGATAATTAGGGGATTTATTGGGTAGTCTTAAGCGAGGGCTGGTTTAAAGTCATAAATGAACCGTTTTAAATATACAAATCTGTTAGGATGACGAGGAATCGTTATATGATTCAGTTATGTCTAGTACCTTAAGATTTTGTTCCCGTTCATATGAAAGTATTATTAAACCATAATTAAGATTTTTCTTATTATTCTAAATACTTTGTGATGTTACCATAACCTAGCTCTCGGTGTGACATGCTAATGGGATTTTAATTAGTAGGGAATCTAGTGTTTACATCACAAGTATTCAAGATTAATAATTAACAAATATCTTTCAACACAGTTTCTCCAAACATCATCCCATAACTTAATTAATGAAATCTTAGCAAACACTATCTTTATTTTATCTGCTTTATCTTTTATTTTTATTTCGCTTTTATTTATTTACTTGCCTAAGTCAGTTAATATAAAAACAAAAACTTCCCTCACTATTTTATAAAACCTTCACTAGTTTGAAAGCCATCATCTACCACGCCTTAGTTTCAATTCAGTCGGTTTGAAGAATGACTCTAGGTCATACCTACCACTTGCTCACCCTTAGGATTAGCATTGTTAGGGAAAACTTAGGCCCCGCAATTACAAATTTAAAACACCCACTGATGCCCGCCGTCGGTAGCCGGTGCAACGACAAGGGTTGAAATCCTTACCGACCGCTGGTGACGCATCAAAGATCCTCCCATGTAGTAATAGATCTAGCTGATTTATTATTAATCCATATTTTAGCTCCATCTTTGAGTGTTAGGTGAAACACTCTTAACATTACTTGGTCTCTAGAAACATTAGAAATATTGAACATATCAACAATTTCAAGAATCTTCTCAACATGTTCGTTAGCATCTTCCTTGTCCTCTCCTCTAAAAGGGTTCTCTCTAAGATCCTTAAGAAATTGTCCCTTCAGTTCGAATTCTACTTCTCTAGTTATGGCAATACGAACCACTCCTGGTCAAGGATCTTCACGAGTTTGAATTATGTAATCCTCAAGCGTCATGTTAGCTATGTCTGCCATATCTGTTTCTGGTATAACTATGTCTGGTACTGAATCACTTGAAATCACTTGGATACACAGTAGGTGTTCTAGAAGGTTGTTTATCCTCACCAAACTCCGATCCGGTGTAATACCTGTATTCTGCCATTTTGATGAGTGTGTTGGTGAACAATTTGTAGTTGTTGGTGAACAATTTGTTATCTTCGTCAGATGATATTCCTTGTACCGGTGAATTTGGTGGTGCGTAATATAAATGCCTTCTTGAATGAAATTCCCGTTCTGGCTCATCAAATGGACTTAATGGATCTGGTTGTTGTGTCCGGGTCATACAATCATCTGCGAACAAGAACCGAAGTCAGTAATACTAGTAAAAGAATATTAAATTAATGATAACTAGATTAGTAAATTAGTGATTGCAAATATGGTTCTTAATTAGGTTGTCGCAAACTAAAAACATAATTCAATAATAAAACACATTCAAAATTGCATCATGGTTTAAGAACACCCAACCCCAATACCGCGAACCTTACCTTAATTAGTAATGCAAATTGATTTACAAATACAAATAGTTAGATTAAGTTAAATTTAATTAAAAATTTACAAACAAGAAGTTAATTTTTATACAAGGCTAGTCAAAAGTCCTAGGTAGCTCCAATGATCATACACGAAAGTGGAGAAATAGGTCAGCGCGAAGCTTACTAAAAACCTATCCCTTTCGGGAAGCAGAGCGGCTCTTCTTATACCTCTGTTTTTGTTAGTAATTCCAATGGGTGAGCTGATTTTTCAATTGACTTTTAATGTAAAAAAATTTATATTTTTACATGTAACACCCCCAAAATCACTGTTTAGCGGAAGCAAGCTTTGGGGTGCTACTAATCAAATATCACAGCACAAAAGTAAAGCAAACGACATTTATATGCAACGTTTGTAAATAGTTACATTTCCATACATAAAATGTTTGAAACATAGCGTTTCTGGTTACAAAATGAAGTTCCCTAGAGTCCGCGTATAAAGCGGGAGATTCTATTACATAATCATAATAAATACAAAAGATAATGCTAAGAATCTCGGTTAAATGCAAAGTAGAAATCATGCGACTCTAGCTAGTATCCTGAGGGAATCCTACTCCGTCTGTGTACCTGAGATACAAAGCAAAAAAGTCAACACGAATGTTGGTGAATCTCACAGGTTTGTAAATAATGTAAGTATTTGAACACAAGGTTTCATCAGTAAGGCCCGCAGGCGTAAATCAGGTATTTGTAATCCCGCAATTGTAAAGTAAGTAAGTTATACCGTTGCCATGAGGCTCATAATCGAAGCTTAACCCGTAAATAATAATTTGCTCCCGTGACATGCTCGTAATTGAGCAAGCATAAGTAACGAATGATAGTCACCCGTTTATACAGAACGGTTCTGGTAGCGCTACTACCCCGAGCGGGGAGGGTCATTTCCCTAATGGATCCATTAACTAGTGTTCACGCTTAAGTACATAACTAACGATATATGATGGAGAGACTTCCGTAAAAGTAATTAACTCATGCAATCCCGTACAGTAAAATGATTAGTTCTTACTTGTGTTCAAGAAAATAAGCAATGTATCTCACCCCGTAAGTAAAACAGTAAAAGTGGGGCTATGAGACTCACCTGAGTCCAGTAAATACGTATGTGTAATCAACCAGGTAAAGCGGTTGTAAGTCTGTGTATCGATTCTCAGAACCCTGCAACCTTCTGGCGTCTGAAACGCACAAGGTTGTAAGTAAACAAGTAAACGAGTTGGTGTCTTAAAAGATCACCCATGCTAGTTGTCCACTCAACTAGGACGTGTCCAAGTGTTTGTTTAGTAAACCGTTTGTATTTTGAAAACAAGTATGGCCCGTTGGTGACGGTTTGTAAAAATAATCCGAGAGTGTTATTATTATGTGTATCGTTTTATTAAAAATCGTATCTGGGATTTAAATTCGGAAAATTGGTCAAGTCGGGTTATGGACTGAAATAGTGGTGCGAATTGAGTTAGTGGTGCGAGCCGAGTTCGGCTCGCAAGGCAGTAGGCTGCGAACCGAGTTGGGTTCGCAAGACAAAGTGGGTTCGCAAGTGGTAGGCTGCGAACTGAATTCGGTTCGCAACATAAGGTTCGGCTCGCAGGTCGACTCGCAGGTCAACTCGCAGGTCAACTCGCAGGTTAACTCGCAGGTCAACTCGCAAGTCAACTTGCAGGTGGGTTCGGTTCGTAGTTTGGGTTCGCGAGTTCAGTTTTCGGTTCGCAGTTGGGTTCGCCTTGCAGGACGAACAGATCTCGGTTCGCAGAACGAGCTGTTCGAACACTTATCCATGAAAATGCATTTTCGAGTCAGTTTTTGGGCAAATCTTCGTTGAGTAAACGTTCTAGCATGTAAATAAAAGCTTTACAAGTAATTTAAAAGAGTTTTTAAAGCTTCTTACCAACAAAATCGAAAATCAAAGAAGATGATGATGATGATGATGATGATGATGATGATGATCCTCTTGCTTGTGTCTTGATGATGATGAACGATTTTGATGATGATGTTCTTGTTATCTCAGTTTTTAAAGAGAGATATAGAGATTTAGTAGGGAGAGAGATGAGAGAAAATAGGTGTAAGTGTGTGTTTTGGTGTAAATGAGGTGGAAGTGGTGAAAGAATGGGGTTAAAAGGGATGGGTCATGGGTCGGTTGGGGGCTGGGTTCGCGGGTTTAAGCCGACCCAACTCGGGTCTCCGGCTCGCGGGTTTGTGTTACCAAATTTTATATCACGAGTCGTTGTCGGTTGAATCCCGTAGTTGTTTAATCGTTGTTTCGCGTTATATGTTAAAGTGTATCTGAAATATTTTTAGCCGAAGTATTTTTATCCAAATTCTTAATAATGAGTTATAAAAATATAATCTTGAATAATTTCCTGTTGCTAGGCGCGTTTCGGGTGCTCTCGTCGCGTTCGGAGTGTTTTAAACGATACTAGATACGTGTAATATATTCTCACAATATATTAAAGCTAATAATGTTTGTTTGGTTAATTCCAAATTATTTAAAAGTTTTTGTCACCAACGTCCAATCTAAATTGTATCGAACCTCGTCCATTTGGGAAGTGTACGATTTAGACGAATCGCGTACGCGTGTAAGAAATTTTCACGTAAGTCTCATATACTTAGATTAATACAAAACTAAATACATGAAAGTACAAGTAGTTAGGCACAAATCAAAGGTCCTAATTTGGCGGGTGTTACATTACAGGGGAAGAATTAAAAATTACCATTTTCCTCGACAGCGGTGCCAAAAACTTGATGTGTGCTAAGTATAGTCAACTAAAATAACAAGTTTTGAATAAAGGAAATACTAAATAATATTATCACAAAATACAGGCAAGAATTACTCATTCGTATAATATAGCTTTATAAATAAGTTCAGGTATCGAACACAAGGAAAACTGAATTCTTAGTTTAACCCTAAGTAAATACTGACAATTATTCACAATTTAATTACAATTAATGTTACAGATTAGGGAGACGTTTTAGTTCCGTTCGAATATAATTATATTGATACAAATTTATAATAAACCAACTCAATTCAAAGTATTAGAAAAAAATAGAAATTATTAACTTAGGGAGAAGATTGTAGTAATTTAGATTAGTTTTATTTGATTATTATAGTTTTCCTTAATGTTTATTGTATCGTTGATGGATTTATTTGTAAATTAACTAATATAGATAGTCTCCTCTTCAGAGGTTAACTATCTTATAAAATTTAGGAAAAGAACTAGATTCGATGCGAATATACTATAGATGTCCCTCTTCTTAGTATTGCTCACCCAAACCTTATTCAATTAAACTGTAACACCCCCAAATTTACTGTTTAGCGGAAGCAAGCTTTGGGGTGCTACTAATCAATAATCAAAACACACAAGGCATATAATGAATGACTCTATATGCGTCATTTTACAGATACATTGATAATATAAAGTTTTACAATGGTAAATGTTTACAAAAGCCCAATAATTACAATGTTTAGAGATTAATTGGCATAACTTAGTTACAAAATGTAGTAATGCAAAATAATCTTCTGATGTGTATGCTGACTCGAGCTATGGGCATCCTGAATGAACAGGTCCTACTGTTGTTGGGTACCTGAGAACACATGCTAAAAGGCTCAGCTAACGCTGGTGAGCTCACAGGTTTGCATAATAAATATGTAAGTGTGAACCACAAGATTTAATGGTAACCGTTTGAAATGAATCAAATGATGTATATGTCTGCCATGAGGTCATAGTCTGCGCTTAACGTGGGTGTCAGGATCACAATAAAGTGCCTGATCGTGGTTGCCTCCGGGCGAGTGTCTAATCCACACTCGTATGAACAAATGCTAATGCGTCCGTTTAACCAGTCAGTGCTTGCTGACCCGGACGAGGATGGTCAGTCCTATATGGTACCATACACTAACATTCGCGCTACATAAAGTATTACCAGAACTATGATCGTAGAGGACTTAAAAGTGATTAGAAAACAGCTCATGCAGAATATAGCGAGTTTTGTACTCGTGTTCTGATAAGCATCAAATATATACTATATTTTATATTATTTATCCCTATATTTATCTACATTTTAGTGCATTTATATTATTTTAGATACTTATTTTGTTAATATTTGCAGAAATGTATTTTAATTGAAGATTGAAGAAAAAGAACGAAAATAAGACCGAAACTGAAGAAATTAAAGCAATTGAAGAAAAGAAGATCTAAACCTTAAAGAATTGAAGACTAAAATGATAATATTAAAGATTTAGGCCAAGGAAACAAGTGAATCCGTTTAAAGAAGAAAGAGAAGCCCAATTTGAAGCCCAAGCCATTTATGGAATTTTCTGGAATTTAAGTCCAACCGGCGGTTGGATTGCCCAACCGGCGGTTGGGGCTAAGAGTTCAAGGCGATGGATAACTGCGCAGAGTTGGAGTAATACTCAATTAATTCCAACCGGCGGTTGGAGGTCCCAACCGGCGGTTGGAGGGTCGGCCAGGATTAGTATATAAATAGAGGCTTAGTTTTGATTAAACGATATACGATTCTTAGAATTAAAAGTCGAATATTAAGGTTTAAGGTCGACTTTAGGTGCGAATTTGGAGGCTAAGGAGCTAAGGTTTGAAGGTTTTCAACCTTAGGAAAAGTTAGTTCGTCAATTGATTCGGTTTCTTTATCCTTGTAGCTTCACTAACCTTTTGGGTTACTATGGATATTGTTTATTTGAATTAATTGCTTGTTAGATTTTCATTATGAATGTTTAAATATATGTTTACTATGTTTATTATATGAATTATATGTTTATGTTGGAACTATATTATTGAATATTATTATGCAAGAATTATGTGTTATATTATGTTAATAATCATAATTAACTGATTTATAGATAAACTCACTAACCTTTTGGGTTTTTAAATTAAGTGATTATGTTTTATTAGATGTTAAGTAGCATTATGATTCAACCAACCCTGGAATTGCATCAATAATATGTTGATAGATCTTAATAAATAGTGATACTTTACATAACCTTTGACTGTATAGCTATATGAGAATTGTCATAACCTTTGAGGTTTTCTACATTAGTAAATCACAATAATAATAGTCAACACGCAAATAGACATAAGTTGATATAATAAGTGTAATAAATAATAGTTTAAATAGTCATAATCTTCTATCCAATTTAGTATTCTTAAGTTGTTCCTTTAAACTTATCTATTAAAGAATTGGTATCAATTATATATATATGTTCGATCGGAACTAAAACGTCCCCCCTATCTTATATATTATTGTATATTATTGTTTATAATTGTGAATTTGTATATTAATTGTAATAATTGTAATTAGGATAAATAAATAGTTAGTTATAGATTAAATCACATTCCATGTGTTCGAATCTGGACTTACTTATAAAACTATATTCTATGATCAGGATAACACTTGCCTGAATTGTGTGATAGTATTATTTAGTATTTCCTTAATTAAAGTTGTGATTATAATTGCCTATACTTAGCACACATCAAGTTTTTGGCGCCGCTGCTGGGGAGCGGTGTATTTTATTTTTAACTAACTATTTTCCCTGTAAAATGAGAAATTCTGGGGTACTAGCGTCACTTGAGGAAGTGACGCATGAGATGCGACACTTAAGCAAGTGTCGGGTGTGAGTGTCGGGTAAAGGTGTTAAGCGTCACTAGGCAAGTGACGGTACAAATCAGATTTAGGTTATAGGCGTCACTTAGGCAAGTGACGCTAGAAGTGTCGGTAAGTAGTGTTAGGCGTCACCGGACAAGTGACGGATGTAAGTGTCAGGAAAAAGGGGTTTTATGCGGCACTTAGGCAAGTGACGCAAATTTTGGGTTTTATGTGTCACTTAATGCGGCACTCAAGTGATGCACGAAGTGACGCTATACTGGTTCGGCCTATGCGACACTTAAGTCTGATGACGGATTTTTGAGTCGAAAACAAGTTTTCCGGTTTCCGTTTGGTCCGATTCATTTACCCAACCCTTAGATGGACATTTCAACCTTAAATAAACAGCAAACAAGCATTATAACAAGGATTTGAGTGATTTCGAGAATTTGTCGGAAACTTACAAGTTAACGCCGGAAGATTTCGAAAAGATGGGGTTGTAGATCGTGACGCGGTGGTTCTTTTCTTCCAAATGGGCGATGAAAACCGAGGTCGTTTGGTGGTGTAATTTAGTGTTTGAAGGTGATGGTGGATGGTGGTTGTTTGAGAGAAAAGAAAGATAGAGAGAGAGTGGAAGGGTGAAAAATGAAGAAGGAAAGGAGGAGGAAGTGGGGTTTTGGTGAAAACCCCACACTTCAGTTCCCGCAATCGCGCTCCGTGCGGTGTTCGTTTTCCCGATTGTTTCAACGTTAAGTAGTTATTTAAATCCTTTAATTATACGTTTTAAAATACAATTAATTTCTCGATATTTTTATCGGATAATCTTATAAAATACTAATTATTGAAGTTATAAGATATAACTTAACTTGTTTCATTTCGTTTGCGTGTTTACTACTTCAATCACGTAAGTTGTTATTTGTACGGTACGAGTTTTAAATTGAAATATTATAAAAATAATATTTTGGGATATAATAGTGTTATTAAATAATATTATATTATTTAATTAGATTGTTCACCAGCGTTCGTATTTAATTGAACCGAATTACATTCGATTTGAATCGAGTACGATTTAATCAAATCGCATAAATATATATTCAACAAATTTCGGGACGAAATTCTCCTAACAAGGGGAGAATGTGACACCCGGTCAAAAATGACCCAAAATTTGGTCAAAATTCAAACTTTTATTTTAAGTATTATATACTCAAACTACTGAAATGTACAAGTATTATATATATAAATATATATAATAACGTTAAACGGTTATTTAATAATCGTGTATATGCGAATCTGACAGAACGCAGAAACTTAAAATGAAAGTTGGTGAAACTATTATTCAATGATATGGAAGTATTTAATAACGTCAATTATTACTCTGTATTATGTTTATAATATAACGAACACATACGTTTTGCTTAAAACATAACCGAACGCGACAAAAACGCACGAAACGCGCCCGACCGATAAAATTTACTAAAGTTATATTTTTATAACTTAAAACTAAGTATTTTGATAAAATACTTCAAGTAAAAATAACGCGATTTCACGCCTATAATGATAACGTCTAAAAACGTTACACAATACGAATAAACACACGATTCACAACCGGCGACCAAACGAAAACTAAAATATTATTTTAATAACTTAATTAAACTACTTTGAGTAAAACTTTTATTAAAAATATCGCATTTTTAAAACGTTAACGAAAACTAACATATTAAACGTTTAACGTTTAATCGGGCGACAAAACGAACGGGTAAACGAGCACCGCGAGTTACGTAACTTTGGGGACAAGATTTAATCACTCACATGTGGGTGGGACCCACCTGAAACCAGCTGAGAATCAGCCCCATACCATCCAATAAATGATGGATCATGTCTTTGAATTTTATAACCCAACATCATCCTTATTTTCCTCATTCATTATTTCCACTCCTCTCTCTCTCTAAACCCTCTCTCACTAGAACATTTTTCTCTCTCTCTCTCCCTCTGATTTCCAGATCCCAAACAACCACCACAAACCATCATAGCACCACCAACTCGAAAAATCAAGAAAACGCGAGGAAAAGAGCTATCGGCTTAGTTTCTTCGTCTCTCCATCATTTTCTTTGTAAGGAACTTCATCACTCATTAGTTTTACTTTCTTAACATATATATAAATGTTAGTATGCTCACTCAACACTAAAATGTCCAAAATATAAACCGAAACACATTTTAAAACTCGAATCGTTGTTCTATGTTTACTGTCCAGAAACTTCATCTATTTCAATGAATTATATAAAAATGATTTCAACATAAAAATGAACGAATATTAAGCCTAAAATGTAGTTCGTGATGTTAGCTTTACAACGACACCAATTTCGTAACATTTTGACTTCGTTTGCTATTTTAAAAATAATATTTTCGTTAAGGTGCGCGTTACTGTTCCGGCGGACAGGAACATCCGCCTCCTTCTCGAGACCATATCTTGAGTTCTAGGAAGAATCAACTTACGAAGTCTAAACGACATATAACCGTTAAGATGTTGGCTACAACTTTTATGTTTAACACTTTGACCAGATCCCCACGAAATTTTGTGTAGGAACCGATCTATGGATTGAGCTCGTTCTTAGACTCAACCTAAGCAGTTTTCATTTCCATTTTTGTTTAAAATAGTAAACAAACATATAAAAGTACCATAAAGTGCAAAAATGAACTAGACATCTAGGAGAACATGTGTGATTTTTGGTTAGGCTTGAATCGGAATAGAACGGGTGAAATCGCGAGTCGAAACTGAGTAAAAATCTGGAACTATTAAACTTAGGGACTGTTTTAGTCATTTTACAAAACCGACACTTCGGGTCAACCATAAAACGTAACGACAATTTTCGAAAGTTTATTTAACATATTTAAGACTTTCCTAAAAGTTTCGGGTCAAACCGAACACGTTTGACCTAGTCAACAAAAACGAACACTTAAACAAAAACGGGAAATCTCAGACCTGCGACAATACCATTGTCGCATGAACCGTAACCGAAACCCTATTGTCGCATCACTATTGTCGTATAAAACTCGATTGTCGTAGCATCATTATCGCAAAAACTAACACTTTTATACTTGAAACCGACTCAAAATGTTATTGTCTCATGAATAGTAATTCCCGATAATCCTTATTGTCTCGTAAATAGTGTTCAACACTAACTTTGCATAACCGACTTTTCAAACAAGACAATATCACAATATACTTGATTTAACTTCAATACAATATTTGAAATAACTCGGAAATATTTGACACATATACTTTTGTAAGTATACAATGAGAAAAACATAATAATAATGCTTTTGATAATCATTATTATGAAACTCACCAACGGGCCATATTTACACAACGACAGACTACAAATACGAACAATTACAAATTACAGACTAAGGGACATTAACTAGTTGAGTGAACAACTAGCATGGATAATCTTAATGATATCCACTTACTTAGTTAACCTTACACGTTTAGGACGCTAGAGGTTATTGGTTCGGAGAACCTCATTGCTTGATTTACCGCTTGATACTACTAGACTCAGGTGAGTCTCACGGCCCCTTTTTAGTGTTTTACTATTTTGGGGGAGATGCATTGTTTTTTTACTCGAACACATGAAATTACTTACTTGATTTACTTACTGATTTACTGGTATATCGATTGCATGGGTTTTACTTTTATCCACTGAAAGCCTCCTATCATAAGTTGTTAGTTATGGACTTAAGCGCGATTACTAGTAGATGGATCCATTTGGGACTGACAATCCCTGCCTGGGGTAGTAGCGCTACCACAGATTTCACCGTAGAAACAGGCATATTAGTATTTGTTACGTATGAGTGTTCGGATAGCACTCACGGGGGTACGTAATATTGTACTTGAATGTACTATTCTCACTATACTGTTAAGCTTCAACAATGGTGCTCATGGCAATGTATATCGAAACTATTGCATACGTGCAATCATTACTTAATTTTACTACTTGATGTGTTCAAAACTGTAACTTACTATAAACCTGTAACTTACTACTTGATGTGTTCAAAACTAGTACGAGTCGCATGCATACACTTTTGAGGATTTTACTGGCATTATCTTTTGTACTATGATTATGTAACAAAAATATTTAGAATCAATTTGCGAACTCACTGATGATGTATCTATATGACTTATTACTTTTGAAAACTCATGTAACGCACTGTATTGTAATGTATTTTCTAAAACGTCTCATTTAGAGTCGTTTACTATATATCTTGTGCTTTGGTTATTGATTAGTCACGCCCTGACCCGATTCGCTTCCGCAACCCGAATTAGGGGGTGTGACAGATTGGTATCAGAGCCTAAGGTTATAGTGAACTAGGTTGCATGTAGTGGGCCTAGACTATGACCGTTAGGCAGTATTCCTTATTAGATATGATTGGTTCAGGAATTACATCATACAAATTTAATTTAACATAGCCTGATCAACTATGTACAATTAAATGAAGATGATGTGAGACTTGAAATGGTCATGTTGAACAGGAATGCAATAGTTGACTCTGACCACGAGAGAACCGGGACTCGTACTTGTCTATGCTAGACACAACTAGGTGGATATATATCTATATATAGTGAACCGGGACTCGTATATGGTATATACATGTCTTAACAAACTATGAATTATTATACATGTCTTAATAATAGGCATAGGATACTTGGTAACACACCTGTTATAGTACAACCAACTTTCGCACCGTAACGTCTGCAACATTATTTCACCGTTATAGTTAACAGCGGGAAACCCGTAGGTTTGTATTTATACTAAAAGTCAGCCGACATGTGTCACTTATGGAAGTGTCGCATGTGGCCGCCTTCATGCGTCACTTACCTAAGTGTCGCTATGCGTCACTTAACCAAGTGTCGCTATGCGTCACTCAGGCAAGTGTCGCCTAAACTAAAAAACGAGTGTCGCACTATACAAAAGCTATATTTCTATTAAGTAACTAACGACACTTATTACAACTCAATAGACCAACTGACAGACACTCAAAGATGCATCAACAATTATCGCAAAAACTAACACTTTTATACTTGAAACCGACTCAAAATGTTATTGTCTCATGAATAGTAATTCCCGATAATCCTTATTGTCTCGTAAATAGTGTTCAACACTAACTTTGCATAACCGACTTTTCAAACAAGACAATATCACAATATACTTGATTTAACTTCAATACAATATTTGAAATAACTCGGAAATATTTGACACATATACTTTTGTAAGTATACAATGAGAAAAACATAATAATAATGCTTTTGATAATCATTATTACGAAACTCACCAACGGGCCATATTTACACAACGACAGACTACAAATACGAACAATTACAAATTACAGACTAAGGGACATTAACTAGTTGAGTGAACAACTAGCATGGATAATCTTAATGATATCCACTTACTTAGTTAACCTTACACGTTTAGGACGCTAGAGGTTATTGGTTCGGAGAACCTCATTGCTTGATTTACCGCTTGATACTACTAGACTCAGGTGAGTCTCACGGCCCCTTTTTAGTGTTTTACTATTTTGGGGGAGATGCATTGTTTTTTTACTCGAACACATGAAATTACTTACTTGATTTACTTACTGATTTACTGGTATATCGATTGCATGGGTTTTACTTTTATCCACTGAAAGCCTCCTATCATAAGTTGTTAGTTATGGACTTAAGCGCGATTACTAGTAGATGGATCCATTTGGGACTGACAATCCCTGCCTGGGGTAGTAGCGCTACCACAGATTTCACCGTAGAAACAGGCATATTAGTATTTGTTACGTATGAGTGTTCGGATAGCACTCACGGGGGTACGTAATATTGTACTTGAATGTACTATTCTCACTATACTGTTAAGCTTCAACAATGGTGCTCATGGCAATGTATATCGAAACTATTGCATACGTGCAATCATTACTTAATTTTACTACTTGATGTGTTCAAAACTGTAACTTACTATAAACCTGTAACTTACTACTTGATGTGTTCAAAACTAGTACGAGTCGCATGCATACACTTTTGAGGATTTTACTGGCATTATCTTTTGTACTATGATTATGTAACAAAAATATTTAGAATCAATTTGCGAACTCACTGATGATGTATCTATATGACTTATTACTTTTGAAAACTCATGTAACGCACTGTATTGTAATGTATTTTCTAAAACGTCTCATTTAGAGTCGTTTACTATATATCTTGTGCTTTGGTTATTGATTAGTCACGCCCTGACCCGATTCGCTTCCGCAACCCGAATTAGGGGGTGTGACAGATTGGTATCAGAGCCTAAGGTTATAGTGAACTAGGTTGCATGTAGTGGGCCTAGACTATGACCGTTAGGCAGTATTCCTTATTAGATATGATTGGTTCAGGAATTACATCATACAAATTTAATTTAACATAGCCTGATCAACTATGTACAATTAAATGAAGATGATGTGAGACTTGAAATGGTCATGTTGAACAGGAATGCAATAGTTGACTCTGACCACGAGAGAACCGGGACTCGTACTTGTCTATGCTAGACACAACTAGGTGGATATATATCTATATATAGTGAACCGGGACTCGTATATGGTATATACATGTCTTAACAAACTATGAATTATTATACATGTCTTAATAATAGGCATAGGATACTTGGTAACACACCTGTTATAGTACAACCAACTTTCGCACCGTAACGTCTGCAACATTATTTCACCGTTATAGTTAACAGCGGGAAACCCGTAGGTTTGTATTTATACTAAAAGTCAGCCGACATGTGTCACTTATGGAAGTGTCGCATGTGGCCGCCTTCATGCGTCACTTACCTAAGTGTCGCTATGCGTCACTTAACCAAGTGTCGCTATGCGTCACTCAGGCAAGTGTCGCCTAAACTAAAAAACGAGTGTCGCACTATACAAAAGCTATATTTCTATTAAGTAACTAACGACACTTATTACAACTCAATAGACCAACTGACAGACACTCAAAGATGCATCAACAATTATCGCAAAAACTAACACTTTTATACTTGAAACCGACTCAAAATGTTATTGTCTCATGAATAGTAATTCCCGATAATCCTTATTGTCTCGTAAATAGTGTTCAACACTAACTTTGCATAACCGACTTTTCAAACAAGACAATATCACAATATACTTGATTTAACTTCAATACAATATTTGAAATAACTCGGAAATATTTGACACATATACTTTTGTAAGTATACAATGAGAAAAACATAATAATAATGCTTTTGATAATCATTATTACGAAACTCACCAACGGGCCATATTTACACAACGACAGACTACAAATACGAACAATTACAAATTACAGACTAAGGGACATTAACTAGTTGAGTGAACAACTAGCATGGATAATCTTAATGATATCCACTTACTTAGTTAACCTTACACGTTTAGGACGCTAGAGGTTATTGGTTCGGAGAACCTCATTGCTTGATTTACCGCTTGATACTACTAGACTCAGGTGAGTCTCACGGCCCCTTTTTAGTGTTTTACTATTTTGGGGGAGATGCATTGTTTTTTTACTCGAACACATGAAATTACTTACTTGATTTACTTACTGATTTACTGGTATATCGATTGCATGGGTTTTACTTTTATCCACTGAAAGCCTCCTATCATAAGTTGTTAGTTATGGACTTAAGCGCGATTACTAGTAGATGGATCCATTTGGGACTGACAATCCCTGCCTGGGGTAGTAGCGCTACCACAGATTTCACCGTAGAAACAGGCATATTAGTATTTGTTACGTATGAGTGTTCGGATAGCACTCACGGGGGTACGTAATATTGTACTTGAATGTACTATTCTCACTATACTGTTAAGCTTCAACAATGGTGCTCATGGCAATGTATATCGAAACTATTGCATACGTGCAATCATTACTTAATTTTACTACTTGATGTGTTCAAAACTGTAACTTACTATAAACCTGTAACTTACTACTTGATGTGTTCAAAACTAGTACGAGTCGCATGCATACACTTTTGAGGATTTTACTGGCATTATCTTTTGTACTATGATTATGTAACAAAAATATTTAGAATCAATTTGCGAACTCACTGATGATGTATCTATATGACTTATTACTTTTGAAAACTCATGTAACGCACTGTATTGTAATGTATTTTCTAAAACGTCTCATTTAGAGTCGTTTACTATATATCTTGTGCTTTGGTTATTGATTAGTCACGCCCTGACCCGATTCGCTTCCGCAACCCGAATTAGGGGGTGTGACAGATTGGTATCAGAGCCTAAGGTTATAGTGAACTAGGTTGCATGTAGTGGGCCTAGACTATGACCGTTAGGCAGTATTCCTTATTAGATATGATTGGTTCAGGAATTACATCATACAAATTTAATTTAACATAGCCTGATCAACTATGTACAATTAAATGAAGATGATGTGAGACTTGAAATGGTCATGTTGAACAGGAATGCAATAGTTGACTCTGACCACGAGAGAACCGGGACTCGTACTTGTCTATGCTAGACACAACTAGGTGGATATATATCTATATATAGTGAACCGGGACTCGTATATGGTATATACATGTCTTAACAAACTATGAATTATTATACATGTCTTAATAATAGGCATAGGATACTTGGTAACACACCTGTTATAGTACAACCAACTTTCGCACCGTAACGTCTGCAACATTATTTCACCGTTATAGTTAACAGCGGGAAACCCGTAGGTTTGTATTTATACTAAAAGTCAGCCGACATGTGTCACTTATGGAAGTGTCGCATGTGGCCGCCTTCATGCGTCACTTACCTAAGTGTCGCTATGCGTCACTTAACCAAGTGTCGCTATGCGTCACTCAGGCAAGTGTCGCCTAAACTAAAAAACGAGTGTCGCACTATACAAAAGCTATATTTCTATTAAGTAACTAACGACACTTATTACAACTCAATAGACCAACTGACAGACACTCAAAGATGCATCAACAATTATCGCAAAAACTAACACTTTAATACTTGAAACCGACTCAAAATGTTATTGTCTCATGAATAGTAATTCCCGACAATCCTTATTGTCTCGTAAATAGTGTTCAACACTAACTTTGCATAACCGACTTTTCAAACAAGACAATATCATTATATACTTGATTTAACGTCAATACAATATTTGGAATAACTCGGAAACATATGACACATATACTTTTGTAAGTATACAATGAGAAAAACATAATAATAATGCTTTTGATAATCATTATTACGAAACTCACCAACGGGCCATATTTACACAACGACAGACTACAAATACGAACAATTACAAATTACAGACTAAGGGACATTAACTAGTTGAGTGAACAACTAGCATGGATAATCTTAATGATATCCACTTACTTAGTTAACCTTACACGTTTAGGACGCTAGAGGTTATTGGTTCGGAGAACCTCATTGCTTGATTTACCGCTTGATACTACTAGACTCAGGTGAGTCTCACGGCCCCTTTTTAGTGTTTTACTATTTTGGGGGAGATGCATTGTTTTTTTACTCGAACACATGAAATTACTTACTTGATTTACTTACTGATTTACTGGTATATCGATTGCATGGGTTTTACTTTTATCCACTGAAAGCCTCCTATCATAAGTTGTTAGTTATGGACTTAAGCGCGATTACTAGTAGATGGATCCATTTGGGACTGACAATCCCTGCCTGGGGTAGTAGCGCTACCACAGATTTCACCGTAGAAACAGGCATATTAGTATTTGTTACGTATGAGTGTTCGGATAGCACTCACGGGGGTACGTAATATTGTACTTGAATGTACTATTCTCACTATACTGTTAAGCTTCAACAATGGTGCTCATGGCAATGTATATCGAAACTATTGCATACGTGCAATCATTACTTAATTTTACTACTTGATGTGTTCAAAACTGTAACTTACTATAAACCTGTAACTTACTACTTGATGTGTTCAAAACTAGTACGAGTCGCATGCATACACTTTTGAGGATTTTACTGGCATTATCTTTTGTACTATGATTATGTAACAAAAATATTTAGAATCAATTTGCGAACTCACTGATGATGTATCTATATGACTTATTACTTTTGAAAACTCATGTAACGCACTGTATTGTAATGTATTTTCTAAAACGTCTCATTTAGAGTCGTTTACTATATATCTTGTGCTTTGGTTATTGATTAGTCACGCCCTGACCCGATTCGCTTCCGCAACCCGAATTAGGGGGTGTGACAGATTGGTATCAGAGCCTAAGGTTATAGTGAACTAGGTTGCATGTAGTGGGCCTAGACTATGACCGTTAGGCAGTATTCCTTATTAGATATGATTGGTTCAGGAATTACATCATACAAATTTAATTTAACATAGCCTGATCAACTATGTACAATTAAATGAAGATGATGTGAGACTTGAAATGGTCATGTTGAACAGGAATGCAATAGTTGACTCTGACCACGAGAGAACCGGGACTCGTACTTGTCTATGCTAGACACAACTAGGTGGATATATATCTATATATAGTGAACCGGGACTCGTATATGGTATATACATGTCTTAACAAACTATGAATTATTATACATGTCTTAATAATAGGCATAGGATACTTGGTAACACACCTGTTATAGTACAACCAACTTTCGCACCGTAACGTCTGCAACATTATTTCACCGTTATAGTTAACAGCGGGAAACCCGTAGGTTTGTATTTATACTAAAAGTCAGCCGACATGTGTCACTTATGGAAGTGTCGCATGTGGCCGCCTTCATGCGTCACTTACCTAAGTGTCGCTATGCGTCACTTAACCAAGTGTCGCTATGCGTCACTCAGGCAAGTGTCGCCTAAACTAAAAAACGAGTGTCGCACTATACAAAAGCTATATTTCTATTAAGTAACTAACGACACTTATTACAACTCAATAGACCAACTGACAGACACTCAAAGATGCATCAACAATTATCGCAAAAACTAACACTTTTATACTTGAAACCGACTCAAAATGTTATTGTCTCATGAATAGTAATTCCCGACAATCCTTATTGTCTCGTAAATAGTGTTCAACACTAACTTTGCATAACCGACTTTTCAAACAAGACAATATCATTATATACTTGATTTAACGTCAATACAATATTTGGAATAACTCGGAAACATATGACACATATACTTTTGTAAGTATACAATGAGAAAAACATAATAATAATGCTTTTGATAATCATTATTACGAAACTCACCAACGGGCCATATTTACACAACGACAGACTACAAATACGAACAATTACAAATTACAGACTAAGGGACATTAACTAGTTGAGTGAACAACTAGCATGGATAATCTTAATGATATCCACTTACTTAGTTAACCTTACACGTTTAGGACGCTAGAGGTTATTGGTTCGGAGAACCTCATTGCTTGATTTACCGCTTGATACTACTAGACTCAGGTGAGTCTCACGGCCCCTTTTTAGTGTTTTACTATTTTGGGGGAGATGCATTGTTTTTTTACTCGAACACATGAAATTACTTACTTGATTTACTTACTGATTTACTGGTATATCGATTGCATGGGTTTTACTTTTATCCACTGAAAGCCTCCTATCATAAGTTGTTAGTTATGGACTTAAGCGCGATTACTAGTAGATGGATCCATTTGGGACTGACAATCCCTGCCTGGGGTAGTAGCGCTACCACAGATTTCACCGTAGAAACAGGCATATTAGTATTTGTTACGTATGAGTGTTCGGATAGCACTCACGGGGGTACGTAATATTGTACTTGAATGTACTATTCTCACTATACTGTTAAGCTTCAACAATGGTGCTCATGGCAATGTATATCGAAACTATTGCATACGTGCAATCATTACTTAATTTTACTACTTGATGTGTTCAAAACTGTAACTTACTATAAACCTGTAACTTACTACTTGATGTGTTCAAAACTAGTACGAGTCGCATGCATACACTTTTGAGGATTTTACTGGCATTATCTTTTGTACTATGATTATGTAACAAAAATATTTAGAATCAATTTGCGAACTCACTGATGATGTATCTATATGACTTATTACTTTTGAAAACTCATGTAACGCACTGTATTGTAATGTATTTTCTAAAACGTCTCATTTAGAGTCGTTTACTATATATCTTGTGCTTTGGTTATTGATTAGTCACGCCCTGACCCGATTCGCTTCCGCAACCCGAATTAGGGGGTGTGACAGATTGGTATCAGAGCCTAAGGTTATAGTGAACTAGGTTGCATGTAGTGGGCCTAGACTATGACCGTTAGGCAGTATTCCTTATTAGATATGATTGGTTCAGGAATTACATCATACAAATTTAATTTAACATAGCCTGATCAACTATGTACAATTAAATGAAGATGATGTGAGACTTGAAATGGTCATGTTGAACAGGAATGCAATAGTTGACTCTGACCACGAGAGAACCGGGACTCGTACTTGTCTATGCTAGACACAACTAGGTGGATATATATCTATATATAGTGAACCGGGACTCGTATATGGTATATACATGTCTTAACAAACTATGAATTATTATACATGTCTTAATAATAGGCATAGGATACTTGGTAACACACCTGTTATAGTACAACCAACTTTCGCACCGTAACGTCTGCAACATTATTTCACCGTTATAGTTAACAGCGGGAAACCCGTAGGTTTGTATTTATACTAAAAGTCAGCCGACATGTGTCACTTATGGAAGTGTCGCATGTGGCCGCCTTCATGCGTCACTTACCTAAGTGTCGCTATGCGTCACTTAACCAAGTGTCGCTATGCGTCACTCAGGCAAGTGTCGCCTAAACTAAAAAACGAGTGTCGCACTATACAAAAGCTATATTTCTATTAAGTAACTAACGACACTTATTACAACTCAATAGACCAACTGACAGACACTCAAAGATGCATCAACAATTATCGCAAAAACTAACACTTTTATACTTGAAACCGACTCAAAATGTTATTGTCTCATGAATAGTAATTCCCGACAATCCTTATTGTCTCGTAAATAGTGTTCAACACTAACTTTGCATAACCGACTTTTCAAACAAGACAATATCATTATATACTTGATTTAACGTCAATACAATATTTGGAATAACTCGGAAACATATGACACATATACTTTTGTAAGTATACAATGAGAAAAACATAATAATAATGCTTTTGATAATCATTATTACGAAACTCACCAACGGGCCATATTTACACCACGACAGACTACAAATACGAACAATTACAAATAACAGACTAAGGGACATTAACTAGTTGAGTGAACAACTAGCATGTATAATCTTAATGATATCCACTTACTTAGTTAACCTTACACGTTTAGGACGCTAGAGGTTATTGGTTCGGAGAACCTCATTGCTTGATTTACCGCTTGATACTACTAGACTCAGGTGAGTCTCACGGCCCCTTTTTAGTGTTTTACTATTTTGGGGGAGATGCATTGTTTTTTTACTCGAACACATGAAATTACTTACTTGATTTACTTACTGATTTACTGGTATATCGATTGCATGGGTTTTACTTTTATCCACTGAAAGCCTCCTATCATAAGTTGTTAGTTATGGACTTAAGCGCGATTACTAGTAGATGGATCCATTTGGGACTGACAATCCCTGCCTGGGGTAGTAGCGCTACCACAGATTTCACCGTAGAAACAGGCATATTAGTATTTGTTACGTATGAGTGTTCGGATAGCACTCACGGGGGTACGTAATATTGTACTTAAATGTACTATTCTCACTATACTGTTAAGCTTCAACAATGGTGCTCATGGCAATGTATATCGAAACTATTGCATACGTGCAATCATTACTTAATTTTACTACTTGATGTGTTCAAAACTGTAACTTACTATAAATCTGTGAGATTCACCAACCTTTTGGTTGACCTTTTTAGTGATGCATTCTCAGGTACGCAGCTTGAGTAGGGATGCCCAGCAGGATCTACTTATATGCTAAGCTAGTACGAGTCGCATGCATACACTTATGAGGATTTTACTGGCATTATCTTTTGTACTATGATTATGTAACTAAAATATTTAGAATCAATTTGCGAACTCACTGATGATGTATCTATATGACTTATTACTTTTGAAAACTCATGTAACGCACTGTATTGTAATGTATTTTCTAAAACGTCTCATTTAGAGTCGTTTACTATATATCTTGTGCTTTGGTTATTGATTAGTCACGCCCTGACCCGATTCGCTTCCGCAACCCGAATTAGGGGGTGTGACAGATTGGTATCAGAGCCTAAGGTTATAGTGAACTAGGTTGCATGTAGTGGGCCTAGACTATGACCGTTAGGCAGTATTCCTTATTAGATATGATTGGTTCAGGAATTACATCATACAAATTTAATTTAACATAGCCTGATCAACTATGTACAATTAAATGAAGATGATGTGAGACTTGAAATGGTCATGTTGAACAGGAATGCAATAGTTGACTCTGACCACGAGAGAACCGGGACTCGTACTTGTCTATGCTAGACACAACTAGGTGGATATATATCTATATATAGTGAACCGGGACTCGTATATGGTATATACATGTCTTAACAAACTATGAATTATTATACATGTCTTAATAATAGGCATAGGATACTTGGTAACACACCTGTTATAGTACAACCAACTTTCGCACCGTAACGTCTGCAACATTATTTCACCGTTATAGTTAACAGCGGGAATAGGTATACTTTAGGCTATCGTTGTATAGGCTTCCGTTACTTATTTCGTAGGATCATTAGAGCTGACAACCCATTCCGTTGGATATCATACACCTTTGAGGAAAACTTTATCTCACATCCTTTCCTACCATTACTAGTAACATCATTTTCATCCGGACAAATATTGGTCCAAGACATTACAAAATTCTCGAAAACTTATCATAAATTTCAATTCTCTTAATCTTTGGACACGCATTTCAATGATTACAACCTTTATTATTCTACACCATTGATTGTCACTTGTGTTGCGGTATATTATCTTTATATATACAACTACGATAATCATACTCTTACACTAAAACTCACATTTTCCATTTCTCCTATTGAAGGAACATGCCTCCACGACGACACATGTACAGCGATACTGAAATCGCTCAACTCATTGCACAGAGTGTAGCTCAAGCTCTTCCTGCTCAATCCAATTCTGGCAGCGAGGACACTGCTGTCAATGCTCCTGCAACCAAACCCTGCTCCTATAAAGATTTCCTAAACTGCCAGCCACTGAATTTCAAAGGCACGGAAGGTGCCATTGGACTAGTCAGGTGGATAGAGAAAATGGAATCAGTCTTCAGAATCTACAACTGCCCCGATGATTTTAAGGTTAAGTACTCCACCTGTACCTTCCTAGAAGGTGTTCTGACTTGGTGGAACTCGTATATCCAGACTGTTGGGATTGACGTTGCATATCCACTCCCATGGGAAGAGCTGAAGAAGAAGGTAAGGGATGAGTACTGCCCCAATGAAGAACTTCAGAGATTGGAAGAGGAGTTCTGGAACTTAACAGTTCAAGGAACTGACATCATTAGTTATACCACCAAATTCCAACAACTAGCTATCCTTTGCCCTTCCATGGTAGACCCTAAGCGTAAACGCATTGAGAGGTACATCAAAGGCCTCCCTGAGAGTATTCAGGGGAATGTTATTTCATCTAAGCCTAAAACCATCCAAAGTGCCATCCGTATGGCGCATGAGCTCATGGCCCAGGTAGCCCGGCGCGAGAAAGCTGGAAACCCTAGCAAGCGCAAGTGGGAAGGAAACCCCACCACCTCAAACAAAAAGGTTGAGACCGGCAAGGCTGACTCAACCTACACTAGTGACAAGAAAGAGTATAAGGGAAGCAAGCCCTATTGCTCTAAGTGCAAGCTTCACCATGATGGTCTATGTCCTTGCACCAAATGCAAGCGATTTGGACACTTGACCAAGGACTGCAAAGCAATCACCACCGGTACCGACACCTCAGCACCCAAAACCTGCTATGAATGCAACGGTACTGGACACTTCAGGAAGGATTGCCCAAAGCTGAAGGACAAAAATAGCAACACCGCTAAGGGCAGGTTCTATGTGCTTAACACTGAAGGTAACCACCAGGACCCGAGACTTATTGACTTACTCAACACGGGTATGATCACTCACAAATAACCCGACTGCCTTTATACTATTTACTTTGACAAATCTTACTTGTTGCTTGATATCTTTTATGTTTTCCCTAGATTTTAAGTGCACGATAGGGTATAGGGAAAAATGACAACTTAGTTTCTATATGAAACTGACAGAGTTTACTTTATGCTATGACACTACTGACCGTTACAAACTATATGAACATAGTGGAAGTTACTACTCTACTTTAGACTACTAGTGCAAAGTGTAGCTACACCCTAGCAACTGACTGACTGAACTTGCTTTCACAGACAAAATGGTTAAATATATCGAAACTCACTTTCTCTATTCCTTTAGTTGTCAGTAGGGCGCTTATCTAACAAGGGGAGGAAGGCAACACTATATTGAAGTTAGATCACTCTTAGTAGACTCACAGACTTTCTTAGGATATGCATAGACCATTATTTCGATATACCGATAATTACTACGAACAAATTTCGGGATGAAATTCTCCTAACAAGGGAGAATGTGACATCCGGTCAAAAATGACCCAAAATTTGGTCAAAATTCAAACTTTTATTTCAAGTATTATATACTCAAACTACTGAAGTGTACAAGTATTATATATACAAATATATATAATAACATTAAACGATTATTTAATAATCGTGTATATGCGAATCTGACAGAACGCAGAAACTTAAAATGAAAGTTGGTGAAATATTATTAAATGATATGGAAGTATTTAATAACGTCAATTATTACTCTATATTATGTTTATAATATAACGAACACATACGTTTTGCTTAAAACGTAACCGAACGCGACGAAAACGCACGAAACGCGCCCGACCGACAAAATTTACTAAAGTTATATTTTTATAACTTAAAACTAAGTATTTGATAAAATACTTCAAGTAAAAATAACGCGATTTCACGCCTATAATGATAATGTCTAAAAACGTTACACAATTCGAATAAACACACGATTCGCAACCGGCAACCAAACGAAAACTCGAATATTATTTTAGTAACTTAGTTACACTACTTTGAGTAAAACTTTTATTAAAAATATCGCATTTTTAAAACGTTAACGAAAACTAACATATTAAACGTTTAACGTTTAATCGGGCGACAAAACGAACGGGTAAATGAGCACCGTGAGTTACGTAACTTTGCGGACAAGATTTAATCACTCACATGTGGGTGGGACCCACCCAAAACCAACTGAGAATCAGCCCCATACCATCCCCTAAATGATGGATCATGTCTTTGAATTTTATAACCCAACATCATCCTTATTTTCCTCATTTCTTATTTCCACTCCTCTCTCTCTAAACCCTCTCTCACTAGAACATTTTTCTCTCTCTCTCCCTCTGATTTCCAGATCCCAAACAACCACCACAATCAACACCACAAACCATCATAGCACCACCAACTCGGAAAATCAAGAAAACGCGAGGAAAAGAGCTCTCGGCTTTGTTTCTTCGTCTCTCCATCATTTTCTTTGCAATGAACTTCATCACTCCTTAGTTTTACTTTCTTAACATATATATAAATGTTAGTATGCTCACTCAACACTAAAATGTCCAAAATATAAACCGAAACATGTTTTAAAACTCGAATCGTTGTTCTATGTTTACTGTCCAGAAACTTCATCTACTTCAACGAATTATATAAAAATGATTTCCAAATAAAAATGAACGAATATTAAGCCTAAAATGTAGTTCGTGATGTTATATTTACAACGACACCAATTTCGTAACATTTTGACTTCGTTTGCTATTTTAAAAATAATATTTCCGTTAAGGTGCGCGTTACTATTCCGGCGGACAGGAACATCCGCCTCCTTCTCGAGACCATATCTTGAGTTCTAGGAAGAATCAACTTACGAAGTCTAAACGACATATAACCGTTAAGATGTTGGCTACAACTTTTATGTTTAACACTTTGACCAGATCCCCACGAAATTTTGTGTAGGAACCGATCTATGGATTGAGCTCGTTCTTAGACTCAACCTAAGCAGTTTTCATTTCCATTTTTGTTTAAAATAGTAAACAAACATATAAAAGTACCATAAAGTGCAAAAATGAACTAGACATCTAGGAGAACATGTGTGATTTTTGGTTAGGCTTGAATCGGAATAGAACGGGTGAAATCGCGAGTCGAAACTGAGTAAAAATCTGGAACTATTAAACTTAGGGACTGTTTTAGTCATTTTACAAAACCGACACTTCGGGTCAACCATAAAACGTAACGACAATTTTCGAAAGTTTATTTAACATATTTAAGACTTTCCTAAAAGTTTCGGGTCAAACCGAACACGTTTGACCTAGTCAACAAAAACGAACACTTAAACAAAAACGGGAAATCTCAGACCTGCGACAATACCATTGTCGCATGAACCGTAACCGAAACCCTATTGTCGCATCACTATTGTCGTATAAAACTCGATTGTCGTAGCATCATTATTGAGAGTGCCCTTAGACGTGGATCTAGATGACTATTGACTACAATTGAAAGGCGGAATCAATCAATTGCATGTATGGCTAACAAACACAAACCGAACAAAAGTATTTCAACAATGAAACCGTATATATTAGCTTGTATAACTGTTTGGGAATGATTACAAAGTTTCTTAGTTGACAAATGGTGCTAGGGTTTCGTCAACCCTAGCCGGAAACCCGTAGGTTTGTATTTATACTAAAAGTCAGCCGACATGTGTCACTTATGGAAGTGTCGCATGTGGCCGCCTTCATGCGTCACTTACCTAAGTGTCGCTATGCGTCACTTAACCAAGTGTCGCTATGCGTCACTCAGGCAAGTGTCGCCTAAACTAAAAAACGAGTGTCGCACTATACAAAAGCTATATTTCTATTAAGTAACTAACGACACTTATTACAACTCAATAGACCAACTGACAGACACTCAAAGATGCATCAACAATTATCGCAAAAACTAACACTTTTATACTTGAAACCGACTCAAAATGTTATTGTCTCATGAATAGTAATTCCCGACAATCCTTATTGTCTCGTAAATAGTGTTCAACACTAACTTTGCATAACCGACTTTTCAAACAAGACAATATCATTATATACTTGATTTAACGTCAATACAATATTTGGAATAACTCGGAAACATATGACACATATACTTTTGTAAGTATACAATGAGAAAAACATAATAATAATGCTTTTGATAATCATTATTACGAAACTCACCAACGGGCCATATTTACACCACGACAGACTACAAATACGAACAATTACAAATAACAGACTAAGGGACATTAACTAGTTGAGTGAACAACTAGCATGTATAATCTTAATGATATCCACTTACTTAGTTAACCTTACACGTTTAGGACGCTAGAGGTTATTGGTTCGGAGAACCTCATTGCTTGATTTACCGCTTGATACTACTAGACTCAGGTGAGTCTCACGGCCCCTTTTTAGTGTTTTACTATTTTGGGGGAGATGCATTGTTTTTTTACTCGAACACATGAAATTATTTACTTGATTTACTTACTGATTTACTGGTATATCGATTGCATGGGTTTTACTTTTATCCACTGAAAGCCTCCTATCATAAGTTGTTAGTTATGGACTTAAGCGCGATTACTAGTAGATGGATCCATTTGGGACTAACAATCCCTTCCTGGGGTAGTAGCACTACCACAGATTTCACCGTAGAAACAGGCATATTAGTATTTGTTACATATGAGTGTTCGGATAGCACTCACGGGGGTACGTAATATTGTACTTGAATGTACTATTCACACTATATTGTTAAGCTTCAACTATGGTGCTCATGGCAATGTATATCGAAACTATTACATACGTGCAATCATTACTTAATTTTACTACTTGATGTGTTCAAAACTGTAACTTACTATAAATCTGTGAGATTCACCAACCTTTTGGTTGACCTTTTTAGTGATGCATTCTCAGGTACGCAGCTTGAGTAGGGATGCCCAGCAGGATCTACTTATATGCTAAGCTAGTACGAGTCGCATGCATACACTTATGAGGATTTTACTGGCATTATCTTTTGTACTATGATTATGTAACTAAAATATTTAGAATCAATTTGCGAACTCACTGATGATGTATCTATATGACTTATTACTTTTGAAAACTCATGTAATGCATTGTATTGTAATGTATTTTCTAAAACGTCTCATTTAGAGTCGTTTACTATATATCTTGTGCTTTGGTTATTGATTACTCACGCCCTGACCCGATTCGCTTCCGCAACCCGAATTAGGGGTGTGACAGTCTGACCAAGGCCTCTATTTATACTTTTACAAACCGCCAGTCCAACCCCCGATTGGAGTTCTCAACCGCCTATTGGAGTAGTTGGAGTCCAAGTCCAACTCTGCGATCTACACCGCCTTCTAATATAAATAATCAACCGCCGGATGGTTATACCAACCGCCGGTTGGTCTTATTTTCCAGAATATTCCAAGCATGGGCCAGACTCAATCTTGGGCTATCTTTTTCTCTGTTCCGAATTTAAACTTTTTTCTTGGCCTAATTCTTTAATAATACCATTTAAATCTTCTTTTAATACTTCATCTTCTCAAGGTCTTCCATTTTCTTTTAGTTTATCTTTATTTCAACTTCTTTTTCGTTCCTTTCTTCAATTCTTCATCTTTCGTATCTATATTGCAAATATAAACAAATTAAATATCTGAATCAATATAAATGCAATAAAAATGTATAAAACATAACGATTATTAGTAAATAAATATCATATTATTTGATGTTATAAAGAGGTTGATGACTCAAGATAAGATTCACAGTTGGGACCAACATTCTCACATGTTATGTTCGTTATGTAAAGGTCAGGCAGATTCCCACAAACATCTTTTCTTTGAGTGCCCATTTTCAATACAAGTTTGGAGATGCATGAAAGTTAAAGCATATTTAGAAAATAGCCCAGATACATGGATGGATATTATTAAGCTTTTTCAAACTGTTACTAAAAAGAAAACTATATGGAATGTTGTTAGACATCTTGTTCTTGCGGTGACCATTTACATTCTATGGCACGAACGCAACACACATCTTTTCGATGGAAAGTATAGACCAGTGGAAGCAGTGGTTAAGTCTACATTTTAGGTGGTCCAAACAAAGATTTTAGGCTTGAAGTTAAAGTTTGGGGTTGACACGTCCAAGTTGGAGCAGGTCTGGAAGCTGCCAACAAATTTTCATCAGCTCATTTCATGATGTTGCGTGAAGTTCCTTGGTTTTTTTAGTGTTCAGCTTTATGGTTGGTAATTTAGTGAGTTCTAGTGTTGCGTCTAAGTCCAAGTGTTATGCTGATAGCTTGAAATATTGCATTGTTTATCAGTTAAGTATGTTCCTCCGAGGCTTGTCTTGGGGCGTTTAGTTTTCTCTATGTTTGGGAGTCCCCTTGGTATGTATCTCTTTTTTTCATCATGTTATTTGATATTTCGTTGAGGTTCCGTCCTCTTGGTAAAAGTGAATTGTGAATAATGCACGGTATAAGGTCGGCAAGGAGAAGTGTGGCGTTGAATGGTGATAGGAAAAGTGGTTGCTATTTGTAAAAGTGAAAACACAAAAGTACAATGACTAGCAAATGAAGTAATATGTTTATATAAGGCACCCATTAGGGTAAAAGAAAGCTTCGGCCCATGGGCTCCCAACGAACATGGATAGGCCCAAAATGACCTATGCAAAGTGTGGCAAGCATGTTCACCACACATAGCCTACTAACCTTTAAAATCACATATTTTGGCATAAAAACTACGTTTCAGTCAGACGATGTGAGGTTACCTTATAGGGAATCGCCATAATAAAAATAAATCACTTGCAAGACCTATCGCGTTAATTAATCTAGACTGATGCACCTTTTAAATGTATGGGGACATGAAGATGTACCATACGGATCCACTCTAAATGGTTCAATATGTACCATACAGATCCACTCCAAATGGTTCAATATGTATCATACCGATCCATTCCAAATGGTTCAAAATGAACCATACAAACTAAAGCCAAGTAATTTATATATCATTCGGATTCGACACAAAGACTAACACATGATACCATATGGATATAATTCAAAGGGTGAAATGAACCGTATGGACACAATCCGAATGGTTCCATATGTCATCTGGAATTGTGATTTGTCAGCTTGAATAAAGAGATGTCACATCCACAAACGGTGCCTTGTAAACAAATATAGACATTGGGAACTAGCAAACGGCGCATAGGGGAGAGAAGTATCCATGTTCAAGACAAACACCAAAATGGTAATGTTTTATATCGAGACATAGAAAGAAGATTCGGAGCATACCATCGATATCATGCAAGCCCGAGTGTAAAGGGTATAAATACCCAACACCTACCACAAAGTATTCATTCATTACTCCACATTTACTCTCACTCAATACTTATAAAAACCAATACATCTCACGTCGGAGCTTGGTCAAGGGAGGAACCCTTCCGCCCTTTGACGAGACTAACGATTTCTTTGTCTTAGCAGGATTCGTACTAGCTCGCTAGACTATTCCGAAGCTTACACTTGTCCAAAGCAAGATCATTTGTTAAGGTTCGGCTCCGAAATTCTGGTGTAGCAACACATTACATCTCATTTCATTTTCAAATAATTATATACGAGTTAGGGTTGAACTTTTAACATTTTATACTACCGACCAACAATTGTGTAACTTGCTTTTATGGGATGAAAAATTTAATTGTTGATACATTATATACTTGAGTAAGTGTTTAATAGAATATTTAAAATCATTTATTCATGTCTAGTCATTAAATCATATGATATAATTATGTTTACTTTGGCGTGTTTAGATCCTTATAAAGTACTCTGTAATATATTATTGTTCAATATTGTAACTCAGTTAGTTTAATTATCTCATAGTGTAAAACTTTCTTATCACTGAAAAATAACCAATAAGAAATCGAAATGAGAAAACAAAATCATATTAAACCAAACGATTTTGATTATTATATACCTTTCATTTTTTGTCTAATATACTATTTCGAACCAAATCATAAACACCCTTACTACTATTGTGAATAGATAGGTCATTTATTAATATGTATTTTAGCCGTTCAAAAAAAATATATGTCATTTATTGGCTTTGTGGCTCAATTAAGATTACTTTGTTAGATTATTTGTTTTCTAGAGTTAAATAGATGGATGGTCTGAATGCATTTTGTCCTACCTCGGGATTTGAACACTCAACTATAAGGTTGAAGAGTATTAGTGCGTTTACTTATTTTTTATGTTGACTGATGCGCCACCAGCAGTCGGTAAGGATTTTTCCCTTGTCGTTGCACCGGCTACTGGCGACGGGCATCAGTGGGTGTTTTAAATTTTTAATTGCGGGGCCTAAGTTTTCCCTAACAATACTAATCCTAAGGGTGAGCAAGTGGTAGGTATGACCTAGAGTCGTTCTTCAAACCGACTGAATTGAAACTAAGGCGTGGCAGATGAGGGCTTTCAAACTAGTGAAGGTTTTATAAAATAGTGAGGGAGTTTTGGTTTTTTATATTAACTAACTTAGGCAAGTAAATAAATAAAAGCGAAATAAAAATAAAAGATAAAGCAAATAAAATAAAGATAGTGTTTGCTGAGATTTCGTTAATTAAGTTATGGGATGATGTTTGGAGAAACTATGTTGAAAGATATTTGTTAATTATTAATCTTGAATACTCGTGATGTAAACACTAGATTCCCTACTAATTAAAATCCTATTAGCATGTCACACCGGGAGCTAGGTTATGGTAACATCACAAAGTATTTAGAATAATAAGCAAAATCTTAATTATGGTTTAATAATACTTTCATATGAACGGGAACAAAATCTTAAGGTACTAGACATAACCGAATCATATAATGCTTCCTCATCATCCTAACAGATTCATGTATTTAAAAAGTTTATTAATGACTTTAAACCAGCCCTTGCTTAAGACTACCCAATAAATCCCCTAATTATCCACAGCGTTCCTCACTTAAAGTGGTTCCGCCGCTTCAAACCTTGGCCATGTCTTGTCCTATGATAATCCCCCATGTAGCCTTGCGGTTCCATAGTTTCATACCTTTGACAAATTATATTGACATAGATGACTAACTACCTCTCAATTGGACGTCGTTAAAAAGGTGTTGTAATCACGTTTATTGGTGGAAAGGAGATTAGATTAATTTGAAGTTTAAAAGTCTATTTAGAAAGGTTAATTAAACTAGGTTTCTCATTTTATATGTTAGTCCATAATATAACTACCTTCGGTCGTTACTCGACTTCCATACATTTGTACTCCACCTTGAAGTGTTTCCAGTACTATATCGAGTAACAGTCGAATAGGGGCCATCATATTACTTTACGATAATTAAGACCGTTTATATTTTACTACTATGATGATCCTAAGGCAACAATCAAACAAGAACATGCAATAAGACGATCAAAGCGATACTACCGATCTATAATATTTAATTATAAATCATCCCATAATTAATTAACTACATCGCAAACAAACAAGTATACTATTCTCTAATCATGGCAATAACTAAATCTAGCATAATCAATATAAACGTAATTAATTAAGATAGATAAGGATTAGAAAGCACCAGGATTCAATGCGGGAGAAAGTAGACTTGAATTAATTGACACAATTTCAAACTTACACCGAAGATTTACAATGCGTTCTGTACTTTCCTTCTATTCTAAACAAGCTCCTAAACTAGCCTAAAATTAGTTTTTAGTAAGAAAATAGAAAGAAAGTAGAAGCAATATCTTAAGAGAAGTATATTGTTCTAAGAATGGTGTGTTTTAAAATAAAGCCTTAGGGGCTGTATTTATAGAGAAAATATGGCTCACATTAGCATCCCTAGGATCACATTAGCAAAAGGAGTGAAAGGTGGTGCACTAGGTACGAAAAAGTAGCGAAAGGTGGTGTACCGGGTACGAAAAAGTAGCGAAAGGTGGTGCACCAGGTACACGCAAGGATCAAAAAGCACGAACCGTGTGGGTGACAGCCGGCCGGCGGTGGCCTGGTGGCATTCGGCAGCGGTGGGGTGGCTGGCTGGCGGCGGCTGGCACCCCCCCGCACCGGTTCATCGCCTGTTGCCTCGTTTCTTGATTCGTGCATTTTTTCTTCGTTATGCGTCCGTTTGTGTTGATTCTTTTTGCGTTGGATTCATAATTCAAAAACGAAGACTTTGATGTAAAGATATCCCAAAAATATGTTTCCTATCTCCAGATATTGCGTACGAATCATTTGGATCTTCCGGCGGGCGTAGAATCTTCATTCTTTATCCGTTTTCGTTGATTCTTCTTCTGTTGAATTCGTAATTTGAAAACGAACATCTTAGATGAGATGGATGTTGATGATGGGCACTTTTGTCTTGAAATCTCGTTTTGATGCCTTGACTCTTCAAACGTGCGTGGAATCTTCGTTTTCATTCGTTTTGCTTGATTTTTGTCGTGCAACCTTGTTTTGACCATCTTGGCATAATATCGTTGATTTGTACTATATTAGAGTTTAAAATGACAAGAATTGTTCCAGAATGAGAGAGATATCGGTAGTAAAAACATGACTTTTTACGCGATATCAAGTATCCCAGACTTAGAACTTTGCTTGTCCTCAAGCAAACTCGAATTTCAACATGGTTAAAGATAAGCAGATGATGAAATATTTTGAGGTGGAACTTTTTACCAAAGGGGGTTTTGGAAAAAAAGAAATATTTGTTCTTTGAAAACAAGGTTGTAATCGTTGGGAGCACGCTTTTGATCTTTGATCTTGGATACATGACTTGGCGATCCTCTCAAGGTGGTCACTCAAATCACTCAAAGTGTTTAGGGTTTCCTATTCTAATATTATCGATCACTCAAAACGCCAGTCATGTATCGTTTATCGTCATAGGCTTGATCGAGAATCAAATCGTTACCCTTTTTGGTGAGCGCGAAGTCGATCTAGCCACAATCATTCTAAGGGAAGTGATGTAGGGTTTTTCGAAGTGAAGTGTTGGTGATATGAGAGGGGGTTTTGTTGGGTTTTTCGTGGGTCTCATTTTGTTGAAGTTGGAATTTTTGGGAGGATTGACGCCCTTTTTCTTTTGGTGTTTGCGGGAGGAGTCTTTTTCTCCAATTGATTTTCTTTTTCTTCAAATTTTTCTTCTTGAACTTCTTTTCTCTCTTTTTTTCCGACGTCATCTCCTTGCGATTTCTCTTTCATCTTTGGAACTTTATTTTAAAGTTTGGGGGTTGCTTTTGAGAAAGCAGGGGTAATGTGTCTATTTTTGGGTGTTTGGGTGTATGGATGGGTGTTAGAATGATGTGATTCAATCTCCTTTTCACTAACCAATCTGGATTCGAAATGCATAGCAGGAGCAAGTTCTGATTCTGAACGCATACATCGGCACACTCAAGAATCGAAGATGTGAAGCATTAAAGGTGAATGCTTTATATGGCTCAAGATACCTCACGAATCGAAAGTTGGTTTGTTGTGTGCCTAGTCATGCGATGCTCTTTATGGGATTACTACCTTGATTTCTCAAAAGAATTTGTATTTTATTTATCCTTTTCCCCCAAAGTAAATTATTCTTTGTCTAAAAATTTTCATTTTCAACATATTTTTAACTCAATTTTGAAAAATTTTGTTTGCTTATTGGAGAATGATGGTCTAAAGAGCAACGAGTTTTGAATCAAGTGTAAGTGCCTTATGCTTGGATCTAGATGACAATTGACAGTAATTGACAGGCGGAATCAATCAATGACACTTAATGCTAACAAACACAAACCGAAACAATGATATTCAAACAAAGCAAACTTGTTTATTAGCTTGTATAACGTATTGGGATCGATTACAGAGAGGTTTAGTCGACAAATGGTGCTAGGGTTTCGTCAACCCTAGCCGAAAACCCGTAGGTTCTATTTATACTAAAAAGTCAGCCGACATGCGTCACTTGTGGAAGTGTCGCATGTGGCCGCCTTCATGCGTCACTTACCTAAGTGACGCTATGCGTCACTAAGGCAAGTGACGCCTAACCTAAAACATGAGTGTCGCATATAATAAAAACTATATTTCTATTAAGTAACTAACGACACTTATTACAACTCGATAGACCAACTGACAGACACCTAATATGTATCAACAAACTCCCCCGTGTCTTCAGCTTGGTCTTCAAAAGTCTTCAAGTCTTCACTTCCAGCCAGCTGGAAATACACCACCAGCGTGTACTCCATTGGCGACGCAGATATCCACGATCTTCTGAAATTTTAACGCTTCAGCTCTATCTTTCGTCTTGAACTCAATTCTATTTTCATGTAATCTTTTCATATCATGAGCCGAAAGATTGATCAAACTTAACGGGTCAAAAACACAAAACAATTTTCTCTTGAGACCCCATAACGACCTCTTAGTAGGTTGAACAGCATCCCAAGCTGTTATCTCGTTATTTCCTGTATCTGCAATAGAAGACTCCGGGTCTGTAGCTGGTTCAGAATTTGGAATGAATACAATTACAGCTTCACCCGTAACATCATCATACTCCCAATAAACCAACCTATTCAAAAAGTCTAGCGGGATGATCTCCAAAGGTATCTTCTGTAGATACTTTGCTGGTGGATAGATCATCTTCACAATAGGTTATCGGGTAACCGGATCTAGCTTCTTCTTAAATTTATACCTCATACCCAACGTCGGCTTTATCAAGTTATACTTTTTACTATTCATCTCACGACGTATGATCACCTGAAAGAAATCTGCTCTTGAATCTCGTGATCGGTTGATCAAGGGTATCTGAGCTAACCTTTGAAGCTCACACTTCGGCAAAGTACTTATTTTATAAAACTTCATATTGAAGTACTGAATGCCGTCACTTCTCTTTATCATAAAAACAGAGTTGTTCTCATCAAACTTCCAACTCTTAATCAACCCCGTGTAATCAGATCTAACTTTGTAGCATTTACACGTAACCGGTACCTCGATAATCGGTTTAAGCACAATATCCGGTTTTGTTGTAGAAGTTGATGGCTCGTTCGTTTCTTTTTCCGATTCATCTTCAGACGAATCCGATTCTATAATGGGAGCATCATCATAACATTCATCACTGTGCAATTGCTCCCCCTCAACTTCAACTTCGTCATTTTCTTCAAAGAAATAATCCTCTGCTACAGGATCATTCATTTCCTCTTCCTCAGGCATCGCGTTATTATCATTCATCAAGTTTTGCAAATAAGTGAGATCTACGAATGAATAATCAACCGCAATAGGTCTTGCCTGACCTTGAACCTCAACAAAATAATCTAAACTGATATTTTCATTTATAGTGGAAGAGGGAAGTACATTTTCTGGTTCCGGGGAAGGAGTTACATTTGTTTCTAACTCACTAGGACCTACCTCCCCCGAAACATTGGTAACGGATTCCAACTCTAACAACCTAGATGACAGATTCGTCACTTGAGACTGTAGAGAGTCAACCGTAGCAGCTCGAGCTTCCAATTCCCTGATCTGAGAGGCTTGAGCTTCAATGATAGCCTTCTGATCATCAAAACGTTTTGCCAAAAGCTCCATCTGAGCCAAAACCATCTGAAGAGACGGCATGTCAGACGTTGGCGGTGGTTGTTGGCGTTGGGAAGTTGGTTCCTCAATAACCACTGTCGTCCGCTGGCATCTACGAAGAGGTAGATCAGCATAGGATGGTGAAGACCCAGCAGGACGTTTACCAGGATTCCTCGGGATATGTACCCGGCCAGCAGAAATCCTGCGCAAAATACGCTTAAAGCGTTGGGGATCAGCTAGTTGAATCCCTTCTAAAACTGATTGAGGTGGCACGTCACCCTCAGAATCAGGAGGAGTGGGCCCACCGTCATCAGAATCCTCATCGACCCGGTCGACACGATCAATATCATCGAGGTCCTGAGCAATGTTAGTGTCGACCAAGTCATCCTCATTGACCGGAGGGATGACATTATGTTCAAAACCATGATCAATCGGCGCAACATAGTTCTCGTTAACTATGTGCCCGAATAACTCTCGGTCAGCCAAAATTTGTTCACCTTTCGGTGCCAGCTTACAGTCATTAAAGACTCGTAGAAGCATCGGTGTTGGCACCAAAAGAGAACGCTGGTCAGGTGCGATATCCAGGTGCAGATCATTTAACAATAACTGGACAAAACGTGGATACTGCAACCATTTGTCCTTCCCAGCCCTGATGTTTTCCACCATATTCCCAAAAATATAGCCGCTAAAGTTATAGGGCTTATTATATACTAGAGCTAACATAAGTGACAAGGTCAAATGACTTGCCGCATCATACCCCCCTTTCCTCGGCGATAAACATACAATAATAATATGGCAGAGATACCTCCAGACGCGGCATAGAAACTGCTTGCGAAAATCCGATAGCTGATTAGCTGGATAACCCATTCTCTGAAGTCCCCCATAGATAAACGTCGTTGGGAAGATAGTGGGCATTGTTGAGTTGTCAGTGAACTGTAATACCCGCCTAATCGAGTTCTCGGTAATCTCAATTTCCTCCCCAAACATATTCGAAACAATGCGGGGAACATCACCCTGAACCCTGATCACCGCATGATCATAAAATTCCTCTATTTGGTTCATATATACCGGGGTCGATGCGGTGATGGCGTAATAAATCCTTGATCGGCGAAGAAACTCGATCATAGGCCGAAATGGAGCCGAGTTGGCGTGGGTTGACTCCAAGAACGCCGTTATGTTGTGACGAGTGTTGGTGCGGCGGTAATAATTCTGTACTCGGCCATTTGAAAGCTAAAAAATACAAAGAAAAATAACTGAAAGCGTTATAGCGTTAGCCCGAACACAGAAGGGTGAGAAAACGAATTTTTACTTTAGGCGTCACTTATGATAAGTGACGCATGGGCACTACCATCACTTAGGAGTGTCGTACTGCACAGTAAATAAAATTAAAATTCAATTATAGCGTCACTTGTTGGAAGTGACGCTATCATGCGTCACTGATGTAAGTGACGTTTGTATTTTGCGATTTAATGTATACGACACTTGAAAAGTGACGGGTGAAGAACATGCGACATTTAACACAGTGACGGTATCCTAAGACAGTCACTTAAGAAGTGACGGTATAAGTGACGTTTAGAACTAAGCGTCACTTAGACAGTCACTCAGGGTAGTGACGCATGTAAAGGCGTCACTAGAAAGAGTGACGGTCTTGAACAGGTACAGCAATTGTATGCGTCACTACATGAGTCACTTAAGAAGTGACGCAAAAACAAGCGTCACTTATTAAGTGACGGTATGATTTTCAGAATTACCAAATAGCGTCACTTGTGGTAAGTGACGCACGAAGTGTCGCAACGATGAAGATCATCGTGCACTGTTCATACCCAGATTTGAAAATTAGGGGTTTTGAAAAACGAAGTAACCACGTTATGCGCATCAAAAAAACGAAAGGAACACACCCTTTATAACACAAAAACATGATCAAACAAGCATTTAAACAATCGATTTTCAAGGTAAAACCCTAACCGTAACCCTAACTGAAATTTACAGCAAAAATAGAGAAGGAAAAAGGTTTAAATTAGTACCAAATAGATCGTAGGAGTGAGGGGAACAAAGATGTATCGATGGAATGCACAAGAAAGCCGTAGAGATCACGAAGCAATCGACGAGAAACGCACAGAGCGAGTGACGCACAGACAGTGAGAGTGTCGGTATGTCAGAACAAGTGACGCTATAAGTATTTGAAAAGTGGTGAGGTTGAGTGTCGTGGGAAAGGAGTATTTATACACCGACCTTTGTATGCGTCACTCAACCCGGCACTTAGAGCGTAGCTTACCCCGACACTTACTGCGTCACTTAAGTAAGTGACGCAATATCGTATGCGTCACTGGTAGCGTCACTTATGAAAGTGACGCTCAGTTCACACTTAGTGAAAATTTTTGCGATTTTATCGATTTTCACGATTTTCGCGATGTGCTTACGGTACTAAAATTTGGAAATGTAATTGTAACTTGGATAGAAATTAAACGAAAACTAACTTAGATAAAATAAAACTCATACATGAATGTAAAGTTACAACTATAAAATTAACACATTCTTTTTGGTGACGGAGTTGATATGATCTGATTAGGGATCATATCGGAATAACATACATTTATTAGGAACAATAAGTGTTATTTCGATCATCAGTATGTTTGTCCTCTTTAAATTTACTTGACATACTAAAAACACTGTTTATAAAAATTATTTCAAAACGATTATTAGTATATTTGTCCACTTAAACATGTTATACGCACACCTAGGAGTTATTGTATTATTATTGGTATGTTTATTTCGCTGTGGTTCCCAACATAGATATACATCTTAACTTAAAACATAGACCATGTTTCCATTTACAGATAGAATATAAGAAAATCAATTTTAAGAATCAAGTCAGCGGTGACAGGTCTGTACTGACGTACAACAGAGCGACATAACTTGATCCAGGTTTAAGCAAAGCCAAACTTGGTCAAACCATTTTGGCGACCTTGTAAGGTATCTCAAGTTTTAAAAGATGTTTCAAGTACTTTGACTTGTGTTTGCTTAAGTTTAAAGTATATATTAACAGAAACCAGGTCTATACTTACGTATAACAGAGGAGACTGTCAATATATACCCCCAAATGATATCAAATAAACATCTTTCACAAAAACATGTCTAGTATAAGTAAGAAATTAAGACTATTGTCATACATCTAATGATGTTGTACCACTTGAAATAGACAGTTAATTATTAAGCTTCTTAAGACTTCTCTAAGAGTTTTGTATACCATGCCTACTAATACATCGTATGATGAAGACAATGTTTATAAAAACTGTTTTCAATACGTCAAATAAATCTACTAACACATCAAAGATAAACCTTAAATTTCCATTTTGATGCATGTCACCCAATGTACTATCATATCCCAAGTTGTTTACAGACACAACTTTGACGTCTATTTTAAAATGTAGCAACCTTGCTTTTCATTAATACTAGAAAGTATAATGAGTGGCAGTTGCGTTGGTTGCATGTTTTTTTTTTTTTTTTTTTTTTTTAATAAAACATTACTTTAAACATATCCAAGTCACAAATTACTTTTTCGTGGTAAAGAACCTTAGACCGATCATGTTGACTAATTCATCAAATCGGGCTCTAGAGAAAGCCTTAGTGAATAAGTCAGCATTTTGTTTCAGGGTGTCAATATGGACAAGGTCGATAAGGTGTTTCTCATAGCAATCCCGTATAAAGTGAAACCTAATTTCTATGTGTTTGGTTTTAGAATGTTGTACGGGATTGCGTGTGATTGATATGGCAGCGGTATTATCAATATGTATAGGAGTTAAAGTTAAGAGTAACCCGTAGTCGCGCAATTGGTGCTGAATCCAAAGAACTTGAGAGCAGCAGCTTGCAGCAGCAATGTATTCAGCCTCCGCTGTTGAAGTAGAAACTGTTGTTTGCTTTTTGCATTGCCATGACACCAACCGGGATCCTAGAAACTGACATCCTCCTGTTGTTGACTTCTTATTCATATTGCAACCGCCATAATCTGAATCTGAATAAGCAGAGAGCGTGAAGTTCTTCTCATTTGAATACCATAGACCAAGAGTGGGTCTATATTTAAGATAGCCAAAAATCCGCTTCACCGCCTTCATATGAGAAACCTTGGGACGTGCCTGATATCTTGAACAAAGGGAAACAGCAAAGACGATATCAGGTCTTGAGGCAGTGAGGTACATAAGAGAACCGATCATCGAACGATAATCCTTTTCTTTGCAGTCCTCATCATCATCAGCAGGTCCAAGATTATGATTGAGTTCAATAGGAGTTCCATAAGGCTTACAAGTGAGCATGTCATACCGTGTCAACATGTCATTAACATATTTCGACTGATGAATATACATCCCTTTGGATGATTGTTCAACTTGCACTCCTAGGAAGAAAGTTAGATCTCCCATTGCACTCATCTCGAAAGCTGACTTCATGACCTCTTCAAATTCTTTGCATAAAGCCTCATTCAATGATCCAAAAATGATATCATCGACGTATACTTGAACAAGTAACAAATCATCCCCATTTCCTTTTGTAAAAAGGGTACTGTCGATGGTGCCCCGTGAAAAACCGTTGCCTACCAGATGAGTAGCAAGCCTCTCATACCATAGTCGAGGAGATTGGTGAAGTCCATACAATGCCTTATTTAGCTTGTAGACATAATTTGGATGCACCGAATCTTCAAAACCTGGAGGCTGTTGAACATAAACCTCCGTATCAATCTTACCATAAAGGAATGCACTCTTAACGTCAAGTTGCTTGACACGAATCCCTTTAAAAGAAGCAAAAGCTAAGAAAATACGGACAGACTCCAATCTGGCGACAGGGGCAAAAACCTCATCATAATCCAGTCCTTCAACCTGAGTATACCCTTGAACAACTAATCGAGCTTTGTTTCTTGTAACAACCCCTCGATCATCCTTCTTTACTCGATATACCCATCGAGTGCCTTTTGGATCAGCACCCTTGGGTAATGGTACTAAAGTCCATACCTGCAACTTGTGAAATTGTTGCAGTTCATCTTGCATGGCCTCGACCCAAGATGGATCTTGTAAGGCCTCCGAAACTTTCTTCGGTTCGGTTTGGGAAAGATGGCATGAATTAACAGTCGCCATAAATCCCAAAATCTGATTAGCTGAAGTATCCGTATCTTCAGCAGATTGCTTCGCCTGATGTCTCGTTTGAACAGCAGAATGGGGATCACCAATAATGTTTTCAACTGGGTGATTCCTATGTATCCGGGTCACTGAATGGCGTCTGGCACAAGATTTAATTCCAAGTTGTTCAAGTCACCTTCAGTGGCTGAAGCATCTTCGTTCTCTTCATTAGTGAAGAAACGAGAATAGTCCATATCTTCTTCATCCTCTAAGAGAGGCATATCAGGATCATCCAGAAGATCCGCGGCATTAACAGTGTTTGATGAAGACGGAATGATTGTAGTTGGTGGTGTGGGTGTAGGCACAGATGCAGAAGAAGTAGTGGATGTAGGTGCAGGCATTTGTTGTGTTGGAGTAGGTGATGGAGTGGATGTCGTATCGGGAATCGGATTTGGTGTTTTAGGGAGAGAATCAGATGTTTGTTGAAAAACATCAAGTCCATGAAGCATTGTGATTAACTCTTCAGTGTCGTCGTCCTCCGGTACATTGAAGGAACTGAAGAGTTTTCCATAATTAAAGAACCAATCCGGACCTGTTCCTTGAGGTGGTTCTGTATACCGTAAACATTTTACCTCAAAATGTTCCTCGATCTCGTTTGTTGATTTGTTGTACACCCGTTTGTTTGGAGAATTGACTGAATATCCGAGAAAGATCCCTTCAACAGCTTTATCACCAAACTTAGGAACACGTTCTTTGGTTATCATTATCAAACAAGGACACCCAAATGGCTCCAAAAACTGCAGATTCGGCTTGCGATTGTTGAAGAGCTCATAACACGTTTTATTCTTCTTTTTAACCGAAAGAACCCGATTCAAAACGTAGCAAGCAGTATTAACTGCCTCGGCCCAGAAGATAATAGGTAATTTGGAATCCGCTAGCATAGTGCGAGCGGTTTCAATGATAGTCCTATTCTTCCGTTCAGCAATTCCATTTTGCTGAGGAGTTCTAGGAGCACTGAATTGATGTTCAATACCCCTAGAAGCACAAAATAACTCAAGAGTTGAGTTCTTGAATTCAGTTCCGTTATCACTCCGCAGTCTTTTCACCTTTAAGTTGCACAAATTTGCCAACTTATCCAACAAGTAGACCAAAATTCCCGCTGTCTCATCCTTTGTTGCGAGAAAGTATACCCACGAAAATCGTAAGTAGTCATCTGTCACTACTAAACAATAGGAGCGACCACCGATGCTCTTTGTAGATACAGGACCAAAAAGATCCATGTGCAGTAGTTCTAACGGAGCATTTATGGAATTCACAACCTTAGACTTATGGGACTTCTTGTGGAGTTTGCCCTTGTGGCAAGAAACACAGTCATCCTTCAAGGCGAAGGACTGTTTCGGAACTCCACGAACCAAGTCGTTGTTGACTAGGAAATTCATTTTTCGGAAATGAATGTGTCCCATTCGTCTGTGCCAAAGGAGTGATTCCTTTTCTGAAGCCTTCGAAAGGAGACAGGTGTATTCGCTGGATGTCTCCACGGTTCGCATATTCATCACATATGTGTCATTTCTTCTAGGTGCTCGCATTACCACCCATTCCTCTGGAATGACATACCCCGGCTTCAATATGACACACTCAGTCTTTGTAAAAGATGTGGTATAGTCCTTATCACAAACTTGTGATACACTTAACAGGTTATGTTGTAGTTCGGCCACATAATTTACATTCTCAAAGCTAACCTTTCCATTAGTTAGCGTTCCTCTCCCCGAAATCGTTCCTCCCGTATCTCCAGCAAAAGCAACATGACCTCCCGCGTATGGTTTAATATCCACTAAGAGAGACACATCACCCGTCATGTGTCGCGAGCAGCCACTGTCCATGAACCATTCGCTATCTTTTACATGTTCAGACTGCTGCAACACATAAATATGAAGAGATTAGTGAGAAACGGTGACCCAAGCCTTTACAGACTTAGGTCGACCATAGTCATCAACAATAAGCACATCAGATAAAACTTTATTTTTAAACAAATCAGATTTTGAATCTGATGTGTTATTATTGATGACATTTGAGTCTTTAGTGGACTCCTTTATCTTCCAAACCTTTGATGGTTCAGGATTTGGCTTGGACATAATGTTGGGCTTTGGTTTTAACAAAGGATTTTGCCCAACACAAACGACTTTCTTAGCCGGCCTGGGAGAGTTAGAGTGATGCCTAGGATGTGATTTTGAAAAGCAATTTCTGTAAAGTACTGTCCTAGGCATAGTTCTCCCATAACGCTGATAAGAGAGTTTGGGACAATCACTGATCAAATGTCCTTGTTTCTTACAGTAGAAACAAGAACGAGTCTCTTGAAACTGTTGAGGCGAAGGATTTACTGCAGGAAGTGGTGAAGCATTTCTAGAACATGAACATTTCATGCACGTGTTAGAGAATACTTGTTTAGATGTAGAAGTTGAGGCATAAGTTTTATCAACATGAACCTTTTCATTTGTCACCTTTTGTTTTAAAACATTTGCCGATGACTTTTGAGTTTGAAGTTTCACATTTAAAACTCTATTTTCCTTTTTATTTTGAACCTTTGGTACAGGTTCAACTTTTAAAATTTGTTTTTCAGGTTTAGCCTCAACCTTCTTAAACTCAGGATATTCCTGATCAGTAATATCCTCTATCTCAACAATCTCATCAGTATGAGACTTACTTTCAGCTTTAACAAAATGAGGCAATGGATACTCTTTCCTCTTGGTTTTCTCCGTTGTCAGTTTGTTTAGCTTGGCTTCTTTGGCCTTAATACCATATAGTTTGGTATAATCAACTGAAATCTCTTCAAGGCCTTGTTTAGTAATCGGGGGACAATATTCGGCATTGGAAGGTGGTGGTACTTGGTTATAGCCAAGACCTTCCTTCTTTTTGCCACTTGCTCCCTGCTTACTAACAATCTCATTAAAGACTTGTGTTGCGGATGTTGAACCTAAGATTTTGCTTTTATGATTCTCAAACTCATTTTTCAAATCAGATAATTCGTTATTCAACAATTCAATTTCAACAAGATAACTCTTAATTGCATCTTGCTGGCTAAAGACCTTTGCTTTAAAGGTTTCAGTATCTAATTTATGAGCTTCAAGATGTTGTTCATAAAGTTTTTCATTTTCTAACAAAAAATTACTAGATTCATTAAGTTTTACAATCTTGTCCCGCAAATTTTGATTGTCTTTCTGATAGACCTTAAGGGATTCAGTCAAGTTAATACACGAAACACAATTAAATGGCTCAGTGGGTGTATTTGGTACCTCAGGAGTAATGTGAGCCATCAGACATTGAAACTTTGCAGCTTGAGCACTCCAATCAGAAGCAGTTGGCTCAAAAACGATCAATGCATTATCCACAGCCAATGATTTAGCTTCTTCTTTCTCAGTTGCCTTGGGTGGATCCGGCTTAGTAAGACCTGACGACGGCATCCTGGGTTTCTCACATTCCCTTGCAAAGTGACCAAGGTTCTGACAGTTGTAACACCGAACCTTGCTTTTATCGAACCCAAACCCAGTCTTTCCATTCCCTTCCAAGCTTTTTCGACCCGTTCTCTGCAGAAACTTCTGAACCCTTCTTGAAATCATAGCTATATTCCAAGTTAAATCCATATGTTCCAAGTCATCGTCATCCAGTTGAGCATAATCTTCTTTGGTCATTTCCAAAGTAGTATTTGGTTGAGTAACCAAATCTTTGTAAGAGCTGAGGAAAGCTGTATAAATTGCAGCTTGCTCTTGAATAGCTGGTGAAGATGTAACCTGTTGTTGTGATCCTTGATTAGTACAGGTTGTACCAGACACATAAGCAGCATGTGATGCTCCAGCTGAATAAGGTGAAGAATTGGTATCCGATATGAATGCCATTCCTCCATAACTCTTACCAGAGTTAACTTGGCCTCCATAAAGCGAAGGATTTTGTACAAATCCAGTTGACTTGCACTCTTTCTTCTTCAATTCCATAGCATGGGCTTGAAGAACTCCTATAAGCTGATCCAAGGTCATTCCATCCAATCCTTCACTTTCCTTCAAGAATTGGACTTTTACATCCCATGCACTTGGTAAAACATCTAACAATTTCTTATTTATCTCAAGTGCTGTGAGATTATATCCACCCTCCGTTAACTCACTCACCAGTTGTGAGTATCGTGTAAACAGTCCAGAGGTTGTCTTATTTGGTAAGGAGTCAAACAGATCGTACTGTTTCTTTATCAATTCCAGCTTAGCTTCCTTATATTTCTTATTTCCTCCACACCTCGTCTCTATGGCTATCCATAAGTCATAGGTTGTGTCATGATGTTTAAACAGTCTCATGACATCCTTTGTCAAGCACATACAGATAGCTGAGTGTGCTTTTCTTTCTATTTGATAATCCTTCTTTTCTTGAGGAGTCATTGCAATGAAAGATTTTGGTGGAGGAACCTGACGATAATCTCTGTCAGCCACTGGAGCCACATATCTTTGTTTTAATGGGCCCCACAATTCCGGATAATGAAAATCAACGAACTGTTCAAATCTATCCCTCCAATAAGCATAGTCCATGTCTGCAGTGAATAGTGGAGGTTTATTATTGGAACCTATGTCATTTCCTTGCTTTATCATCTCCCTAATACCTCTAATATCTTCCTTGTCTGCGGCCATTGAAGATATACCTGTAGTTTTAAACAAAAACAAAAGCTAGGAAAATATTAGTACTAAAGGCGTCACTTAGTAAGTGACGCACTGAAGTGTCGCAACGACTAGCGTCACTAGGTAAGTGACGCTATCGAGTGACGGGCGATGTGACTGATGATACTTTAAGTAAGTGTCGCTCAATCAAGCAAGTGACGCACTCAAGTGTCGGACTTGAGTGACGTGCTAAAAGGTTAGGCGTCACTTGTAAAAGTAACGCAGTAAATCAAAAGGCGTCACTAAAGGAAGTGACGCAAGTAAACAAACAGGCGTCACTAACAGAAGTGACGCTTAAGAGTCAAGTAACGTGCAACAGTGACGCACGTAAGTGACGGTGGATTAGGGTAGACGACACTTAAGTTAAGTGTCGTATAAACCTCAAATGACGCTTTAAGTGACGCGTTCAAGTGACGGTATAACCCTAATTTGGGATTAGGTAGTGCCGCAGCAAGTGACGCGTCTCAGTGACGGATCGAGTGTCGCAAAACGGCTGCAAAATCCCAAAACCCTAAAAAATTCGAATTTTCGTAAACCAAACAAAAATTCCTTGAACCCTAATGGACGAAACCTGTAGATGTTGAAGAATATCGACTGTAATTCACCTTTGCACCTCAAAATCCGTATGAATTCGTGATTCTTGAATCAAGCAAAACCGAATTCAATCCAAAATACCTTATAAACGTCAATGTTATCACCGCAAGGCTCTGATACCAGTTGTAAGTGCCTTATGCTTGGATCTAGATGACAATTGACAGTAATTGACAGGCGGAATCAATCAATTACACTTAATGCTAACAAACACAAACCGAAACAATGATATTCAAACAAAGCAAACTTGTTTATTAGCTTGTATAACGTATTGGGATCGATTACAGAGAGGTTTAGTCGACAAATGGTGCTAGGGTTTCGTCAACCCTAGCCGAAAACCCGTAGGTTTCTATTTATACTAAAAAGTCAGCCGACATGCGTCACTTGTGGAAGTGTCGCATGTGGCCGCCTTCATGCGTCACTTACCTAAGTGACGCTATGCGTCACTAAGGCAAGTGACGCCTAACCTAAAACACGAGTGTAGCATATAATAAAAACTATATTTCTATTAAGTAACTAACGACACGTATTACAACTCGATAGACCAACTGACAGACACCTAATATGTATCAACATCAAACATTTACCATTATCCATTTTACAGTAGTGTAACTACTGCTATCCCACACTTAAAGGAACATCGTCCTCGATGTTATTCTAAGCTCTGATTGGGGTAAAATCCCACACTTAAGAATTGAAACATCTAAGACGTATTCTTTCAACAGTGTGTGTTGGGTTTGAATCCCACACTTAGTGATAAGCATAGTGGATATGGTATATTTATAAACGAAAGAAAGAGATTAGAACAGAAGTACTCCCCATTTATATATGTGGCTTGTTGGTGATGATGAGGAGTGCTCCGAAGCACATGATTGTCGACTTTTCCGTAGTGTCCCTTCGTTGTTGTTGTGTGCTCCGATTTCTTCAAGTCTTTTGTGATTTATCTCGTAGGTGTGAACACGTTGGATATACTTTTCTTAATTCTGGTGCCAAAAATGACGCCAAAACTTGATGCGTCGGTCTTCTTCATATATCCAAGTGTGAAGGATAGTCGGAGACTTCATCACTTCTTGGAATGTAAAATTGCAGAAATGTAAACACGGGTTGCCTCCCGAGAAGCGCTCTTTTAAAGTCGAGAGCTCGACTTCTTCTCTCCTAGCTAGATGGAGATGGATGCATCCATGGGATCCCCAGTGCTGATATTGTGAGCCCTAGGTTACGGAAAAGTGTATCGAGGTGGATAGATTCTTATGAAATGATTGACTATTGTCGTAATCAATTCGAGTGGACTATCTCTCGATGATTCTTTATAGTTCAGAAGATGCTCTGAAGTTGTCCTTGCAAGGCCGTGAAGTCCGAAGGTGATGTAATCGACTGCTTTAGTGATAGGTCCACTAGGGTCGGTCATGGTAGTTGTGTCTGTCTTAGCAACCTCTCTTGGCGGTGGGTTTTACCAGAGAGAGCATACAAACGCCAAGAATTGCAGTTTTATGTCTTCATAATTCTGGGTCTTGGGGTCTCCGTTGAATCTTCTGATGGATGTACACAGGTCCTCTATTTGCCGGAGCTGATGGTTGTTGAATGGAAAGTCGGATTCTGAGAAAAATAGAATAAGCTGACGAAGTATCTCCTTGCATACTGAGTGGAATATGAACTTTCTTCTGGAGTTACTTTTCCGTTGTTGAATCTCCCGTAGATGGATCGTAACAAAAGTAGCGATATCAAGTGGTGATTCATGTTTGGCCCTAAAAGGTCGTTCGCGCCTTGATTCCTCCCAAACGAGATCACTAAGTTCTTTAATCATTAACTCAATTTGTTTTTCCATAGTGGAGTTTATAACCATAGATCCGCTTTCCTTGGAACTGCGGTGATCTTCTCTACTTAGCAAGTTAAGCAATGATGTGAGGTCATTCATCATTGAAATGTCGGCATGACTGCTCGGATATCCAGTAGTTTCTTCCATATGCGCTCTAATGGACCCTAACATCTCCCATTGCGTTGAGGTGAATGGGATGTTAGATCTTTTAAGGGCATCGTAGATCCTAGCGTAAATCCATTTCTGTTGTTGACAGAATTGCAGTTCAGCAGGGGAAAGAGCCAGCATGTTGACTACGCTGCTTATTCCTCCCACTACTTTGGATCAATTCTTCAAGCACTTTGTGATCTATGATAGTTTTCGGTTGGTATCTTGTGCGTTTGGAATATTCCTCCAGTGTTTCTCCTCTCATGGGATGGTTGTGGTTACTCCCCGCCATTTCTTCAGTGGTAAACGGATTAACTGGCGGTATACTGCTTTTGTTTTCTTTTTCCATCTTTCTCATCCCAATTTCTTCCATCTTTGAGTTTTTCACTGATGCATTTTTCATCTGTTGTCCTATTCGTCGGAGGTCAATCGGAAAATATGGCATGATTGCCAGTTCCTTGCTAGATTTCCTTTCACTTATTGACTTTGCAGTTTCTTCATCCTCCGCGGTCTTGTTCATGGAGATCATGTATATATCGGCTTGCTCTCCAGGGTTTGGGTTGTCGATATGGAAAGTGATGGTTTCTCCCTGAGACTGCAAGCTGATAGTTTGTGCGAAGACGTTGATGATTGCCTTGGCCGTATTCATGAAAGGTCTTCCTAGTATGATTGGGATGTGTACGTCTTCCTGCATATCCATTACTACAAAATCTGCTGGGGAAAGAAATTTGTCAATCCTAACTAAAACATTTTCAGCTATTCCCCTAGGGTATTTAACCGAGTGGTCAGCAAGCTGTATGGTCATTTTGGTAGGTCGAAGATTTTCTAACTCAAGCCTCTTGAAAATCGAGTACGCCATTAGATTAATACTAGATCCTAAATCAGCGAGAGAACATATAATGCCTGAATTGTAGATGGAAATAGGGAGAGTAAAACGTCCGGTATCTCTGAGTTTTTTAGGGATAGTATTTTTCAGCATACTGAACATTCCTCGTTCAGCGGGACATTGGGTACTTCGGGTACTGATGCTGCCGCAAGCGTCCGTGTGAAGACGGCGCTCGGACCGCAATCGTGGGTGTTTAAAATTTGTATTTGCTGGGGTCTAAGTGTGACTTACTGATACTGAACCAAAAGGCTAGTAGATGGTAAGTATGACCTAGAGTTGTTCTTAAAGAGAAACTGAATTGAAACAGAGGGAATCCAATCAATCTTTCTTTTCTAGTAAATATTAAAAGAGTGCGTTGGGAGTTTTTGGTTCAGTTAATTAATTAAACTAATTAAAGCGAATAAAAGATAATTGTAAATCAGATGATAAAAGGAGTATTTGTTGTGAGTTCGTTAGCTTATAATGTGGGATGATGACTTATAGGGGAAACGTTTACTAAATTTGGTGTGTTCACTAGACTTGCTAGTTTATGGTATAACCGATAAATTCCCTATTAGTCGGTTATCAACTAATATGTCACGAGGAACCACGGTGTCATGATTCTGATCAGACAGACAATACTCAACTCTCCACACTCTCCTATGAGGGAGTCAGTGGCCCTTATTATTGAGCATATTTTGCTCGTGGGCGAAGGAATAGAGTAGCAAGTCTACAACAAGTCTAACCGTTCTTAATACCATAAGGACTATAAATTTAGCAAACTATTAACTTAGCAAATATGTTCGGACTTAGTTGATCAATTCCTATTAATGAATTTTAAGCGTGGTAAGCAGAGGAAAGTGTTGAGGTTTCTTGCGTACCTTACTTTATATTTCATAGGTTAAGGAAAAGTATCGATTTAAATTGGATTATTAAACTTGCCTTTCTCAATACAATTAACAAATCCCTAGGTTTTCGTAAATGGTTATTTAGCCTATAGCCTACCTAATCTAATCTAAACTAATCTAATCTAATTAAAGCAATAATTAAAATGCTGACGGCTTTTTGCATAGAGTTAAACCCAGACCATGTCAGAAAATGCTATGGTAGTCCCCAATGTATTTAATCGTTTACCGATGTTTCCATTGTGGATTCAATTGCTTCACGATGTTTACATGATAATTACATTGTGATTCTAAGTGTACAATACTCATGGCACTTCCACGTAATCACATTGCATTTTATGATGCTCGCATAATGTTACAATCGAAACCATAGTTTTACACAGATAACTATTGACCAAGTAGTGAGGTTCGCGACTCCTCTTTACAAGGTTATAATCACGTTTGTTAATCGAAAGGCGAATGTAAGTTTTAGGTTTAAAATCATAAGATAAGTCCGTTCATAAAGTTTCCATTTTATAATGTCGATCCATAATATAACTACCTTCGGTCGTTACCGGCTTCCATACGTATGTACTTTGCTTAAAAGCATTTCCAGCACTATACCAAGTAACAGTCGAATAGGGACCGTCATATTATTTCACGAGATATTTAAAGTCATCCCACAATCATATATACTAACTACATCACAACAAATACAATAGTAATCTACTCGCTAATCACGGCATAAACTATCTCTAGCATAATTAAAGTATACATATTTAATCAAGATAGATAAGGATAGAAATAACCGAGATTAATATGCGAGAAGGAGTAGACTTGAATTAATAAGGGTTGCTCCAAGCGTACACCAACGATTACAATTGCGTTCCTCACCAAGGATTACAAACACATTCCTTGCTACTACCCTAATACTAATTTAAAACAAAGAAAGAAAGAAAAGCTAGAAGAAAGTGTGTGTAGGTGTAAGTGTTTCTTCCAAGGTGTGTGGTGTGTCTCTCAAATGAACTCATGCCTCCTATTTATAGAGGAGTTTTGGTGCATTTTAGCCAAAGGAAGCACACATTAGCAAAAGGTGGAAGAGGTAGTAGCACCAGGTACAAAAGGCGAAAAAGGTAGTGGCACCGGGTACGAAAAGTAGGAAAGGTCTAGCACCGGGTACGAAAAAGGACGAAAAAGCGCAATCCATGCGGGTGGCAGGGAGCCGGCGGCGACTGGCTGCCAGCAGCCGGCGGCTGGCTGGCTGGCGGCGGCGGCTGGCTGCCAGTGGCACCAGTCCGCTGCCAGTTAATGCGTTTCTCAATTCGTGCGTGTTTTCTTCGTTACGCGTCCGTTTGTGTTGAATCTTTTTGCAGTGGATTCGTAATTCAAAAATGAAGATTTTGATGAAAAGAAATCCCAAAAATATGTCTCTGAACTTTAGATGTGTCGTACGAATCGTTTGGATCTTCCGGAGTGCGTAGAATCTTCGTTCTTCGTCCGTTTTAGATGATTCTCTGATGTTGGATTCGTAATTTGAAAACGAACATCTTGGGTCAGATAGATATTGGTGATGGGATCTTTGGTCTTGAAATCTCGTTTTGATGTCTGGAATCTTCAAACGTGCGTGGAATCTTCGTTTTTCATCCATGACGTGCAATAAGTAAGACACAGTGAAACCATTCGTTGTACATATTAGATTTACATTTTTGCGCTGCTTTTTATTTAATTAGTTCAGAATGTCACTTTCACTGTCAAATTACTCCTGAACGCACGTTAGACGTAAGAGGCCGTGGAATTACTCTGTAAACTACACCGTTTGTTACTGAAAGGTATGGTCTGCATATGAAACACGTTTTGACAAACTGCGAATAATCCAGGGATGTATAACTGTTTGAAAAGGAGAGGTCTAGGTCATAAATCAAAGTAATTAGAGCTTAAGAAAAGTATTAACAAGGTCTAGAAAGGAAAGTCTTAGTGACTTAGATACATGAACCCCCTAGATCTTACATAGTTGGTTCTTTAAACATAGCAAGTTAATAATTAAATACACATTTAGAAGAACGCGAGATAAGCTTAGGTGTTAAGAACGGTCGGACCTATGAGACAATACGTTGCTTTATTCATGTACCTCGGTTTTTCACCAAGATAGGTTGCTTATCTTTCAACTAGGTAAGTATTGGGAGTTTAGCGTATTGCTCCGATCAGAATCACAATAACCTAGTTCCTAGTGACATGCCAACGGGAATTTAATTGGTAGGGTTCTAGTGTTTACACCAAAGTCTGTTAATCTATTAATCTGAAAGTGTCCCCATCATAAACACCCTCCCGACATTATATTATCTCAAGTCATGGTAAGCCGCGTCTTCCTTATCCTTAGTTGTTCCTTATATGCTAGCTAGATCATTTTAGGTTTATCGCTTTAGTAGTTTAAATTAGATTAAAACCCAAACTAAACCAACCATCTGAACCCTATCTTAAAGGCTTAATTATCCAAACAAGCTCCGCTTCAAATTCGACCGTCTGGAGACGACCCTGATCATCCTTACCACGTACTAGTATCGGGTACTTGTACCTATTACCAGTAGGTAGTTTGGAGGTTTAGGCCCCGAGCAAAATAAATTTTAAAACATCCTGATCACCCCCTCAGTCGTTACAACAACGCCAACGACACTGACGGCTGGGGTCGCATCAAGTTTTTGGCGCCGCTGCCGGGGACGGTAGTACGACTTGGAGCCTGTTTAGATAAGTTAGTTTTAAGAGATCCTTTCGACTGGGAATCACCATCCTTATCAGAAGTTACTTTTTCTTCATGTAGTTTAGTGTAGTTAGGATTACCTTAGTATTAGTTTAGATTAAGTTCCCTTCTCACCGCCGACTTTAATTCTGAAACCTTCTTCTTATGCCATCTTTTCTGATCCCATGGGAAATGTTAACTCAAGGACAACAATTAGATCAAATGCAAAGTCTTATTAATTCAATTGAAAATAGATGTAGGATGTGCGGTAATACCCACTTAGATGGAGAATGCCAAAGCCAAAGTATGATGTTTTCGGATAACGTAGGGTACTTAGATCCTCAAACACAATATCAATATGACCCCAATGTTGTCCAACCACATCCATACCAACCTTTTTATCCTCAACCATTCGAAATCTATCCACACTCACCTTACCCTGTATGTGAACCACAACCTTACAAGCTTCCTAACTTGAGAGATACGCCCTTAGCCTGTCTCAGCAGTAATGCTGCTTTCTCACCTCCTTCCGACCCACTTGAAGAAATGATTAAAGAACAAGAAGACATACTTAGGAGTTTTACTTATAATATGTCCAAAATATTTAATGAACTACCAACACAAGCCCAAGAGAGTAGTGAGGAGAGTAGGAATCGAGCTGGAGCCAACTTTAGGATACAGAAAGTTGAGAGACGCACACACACCACATCTAGTACACCAGATATAGACTTACATTCTCATGAGTTTGGTTGCAATATCCCGTCAAATACCTCACCAACCCAATCTTCTAAACCTTCACATTCACCTATTCCCGACCTATCAACGTCAAAGATCAATGGAGGGTTCATTCTAGAAGAACTTTTCGAACCACTACAACTCGAAACTTCCGGCCGGAGTGACGAGGATGATGAAGTAGACGAAGAGATCGATATGGAAAGCCCGAATGTGGGGATTTACATAGAAGACTCAACTTCACATGAACTGAAGGAATACATACCGACTCTGAGTAACGGACTCATTCAAACTGATATGGTTGAACATATCCCACAACCAGTTGTGGTTAAACATATCCCAAAAATCTCTTTGACTGATTCACTTCCTGATCTAATAGACTTCACTAGTACCTTAGAGGAGACATTCACCCAGGTATTTGATGATAACGTTGCTACAAGATTGGAGACGCTAATGGACATTGTCCCATCTCCATGCCCAGAGTACAACTTTCTCATCGAACCAAAGACTTTAGGAAGCAAGATGGGTTTTGCGTCAAGAGCACCTTACAAACCATCTCTCCATTACATAATGACGTACACATCATGGAGTGATAAGGACCTCTTTGACAAACCCAAACAACCCAAAACGCAAGAGGTAGAAAAAGTCGAGAGCTTTGTTTTGCCTCAAGTAAAACAAACCACTCACTTTTCCATGCCTTCTTACCTTATTGGACATACCTTGACCATAATCTGCTTTAATCCCTTAGGTATGTACCAATACTTCCGCTTATGTCTACTGATGGATGCAAAGGAGCCCCCTAGATTTCCCAAGAAATAGGTTTGGAGTCAAGCTAGTGACTCGAAAAAAATAAGCGCTTCTCGGGAGGCAACCCGTGTCTAACATAGGATTATCAGTAGTAGTTAAAATAGTTTAAGTAGTGAACTAACCCAATAAGTAGAAATGAAACCCTAAAATGAATGTTCCAAGTTTTCTATCTTTATGATCAAAAATGGATGGTTTGCGAAATTACTTCGTTAAAAGTCAAATTTTTGTCAAACCATAATACTTCCTACTCCCAGTCATTTGGAATTTATTGCAACATCTATTTTCACCATTTTCCAAAGTTCTTGTTATCCCTTTCACTCACAAAAATGGAAACCTACTAGGAGTTAGGAGCCTTAGTCATTCTAAACACCCACTGACATATTTCGAGCATTTGAGGTACTTACATATATTATTGTGAACATACATAAGATATTAATGCTTAATCTAATTTGTATGTCAATATGTGTATTATGCTCAAACTCGTTTAAAAATATGTGATTTGGATATCTTTATACTTGGCTACCTGATTCAACTGATAATACTGGTATTTCCATTTGTGCTGCGGTGAAATTATAGGCAACTAACTCTTTTTGTGTGAGATTAAACTCAAAGTCGTACACTTGTTTGTTTCATCTACAAAGCACTCACTTTGATAGGTTCTTCGCAAACCAGTGAATCTATGATTCGGAGAATAATCACTTGTTTGTTAGATCGTGTCTATTTGATCTACTTGTAACAGACAGGGACTGACACCTATGGATGAAGAATCTTTAAGGATAATGGAAAGATGACAAGAGGAGCTTACAGTTCATTGAGTATGGGAATCTTTGGAGCATTGCTTTGCAGGGGACAAGAGATGACACTTCTGGATACGAAGACGATTTCTAGTTGTCTATGACTAGGTCATCAAGTTGATCAGCTCAATACTCATCATATGTGCCCACAAATTCCAAGTCCTATAGCTAAACCTTGCCACATAATAGAACCCTAAACCATCATCATCATATCCACCCACATTCACCCATCCATCCACCCCTTCACACATACAACCATCACCCTCAGGGACTATTCATACAAAGGAATAGATACGGGAACAATTTAGAAACTAGAGATATCAGTCGATAAAAGAACAACATCAGATTCATTACATCAGTTGTCAGCAAAAGATCTCGGGTAATAAAGATTCATGGTCGTTAGATTCAACACTTTCAAATCATTAGGAGCAGTTGAGTTACAGGAGCGGCTCTTGAAGATTAGGATCTTTGTCCATTAATCTCTATCCAACATTTGGTATTTATTGGTTAATTATGCTTGTGTCCGAAGGGCGACATCACTTCGTTTTCTGCAATCTATCCTTTAGCTCTTAGTTATTTTCGTAAGGAAACTGGTTGAGTGATTGAAGAAAGGTTATACTGTTGGAGCTCAAGTTCAATACATGAAGGCTGATGCCAACCAAGTTTAGAATCCAGTGGAGATGACACAGTCAACCACTCAGATCCTCAGCTCACAGTCGTATAGACGATAAGGGAGTTCTGCGTTCCTTTCTCTAGTTTATTTATCCGTTTTTGCAAGATTATATCGACCTATATCCCATTCCAAACACTAAGTGTGGGATCCTTGGACTCCACAAAATACTAAGAGATATTTTCCATAATTAGTAGAAACTCTAAGTGTGGGATACTTCGACAAGAGGTACTCAATGTATAGATTCGAACATTAGGGACAATGTTCCTCTAAGTGTGGGATATACGGTCTGCAACCGCAAGTTTAACCTCTTGTCCGTAAGTCAAACAATATTTTCATTAAAAGACTAAAAATGGATAAAATTTCAAAATTTTCAGATTCAAAAACATCGTTCTTTAGAAATCCTATCTTTCAAAATTATAAATTACAGCAAGGAACGAGTTTTGACAACGAAATGAAACTGTTTTAGAATAAGATACGGGTGAAAAGGGCAACACATGGTTAGGCGCCGATGTACGCATTTGAATTAGAACTTGCTCTTGTAACACATTTCGAGATCACACCGATGAATGACATACGTGGCATAGGTACAACCCACCTTGATAACTTCTAAGGAATCCAAACACCCTTCCACCATCAAACATCCACCCACTCAACACCCACTCGTCACACCCGATCAAAACCTCCTAACATTTGTCCCGAACCTACAGAAGTTTCATTTTCCAACGAATTCTCAAAGATACCCTTGATTTTCCGAGACTTCTGCAGCCTAACACAAAGCCACCGGAGCGTTCCCCAAAGGATGATTATCATCCGTAAAAGGAGCTCCAAGAAAAGAAATTCAGCAAAAAGCTTATATCGGAGCGTTCCCCAAAGGATGAGCATCATCCGTAAAAGGAGCTCCAAGAAAGAGAAATACAGCAGAAGCTGCCCAAAAAAAAAAAAAAAAAAAAAAAAAGGGCTATGTAGTCCTTTCAAAATCTGAGAAATTCCAAAGAAACTCTCTCTAAAAAAGTTTTGAGAAAATACAAGGAAAACCCTCACACCTTCTTCACACCAAAAACACCCGATTCCTTCCAAGATATCTCGAAAGGTTAGTACCGTCCTCATCAAAAGTGATGGAGATTTGATTCTCGATCAAGCCTATGACAAGACTGCTGCATGATTTCCTAGTCATCATGTTGCTCGAAGAAGGTATCGAATTCAATAAACCCTTAGTTTCCGGTAAGAACTCTTTCATACCTGTAACTTTATATTCTTTGGAAAAAGGGATCTCTAAAAACTGATGCAATTAGAATCATTCCAGAAGCTTTTAAGAATGAGTTTGCTTGAGGACAAGCAAAGTTCTAAGTGTGGGATACTTGATATCGCGTAAAAAGTCACGTTTTTACTACCGATATCCCTCTCATTCTGGAACGATTCTTGGCACTTTAGCTCAAAAACATTACAAATCAATAGTATTATGCCAAGATGGTCAAAACAAGGTCGCACGATAAAAATCAAGCAAAACGGATGAAAAACGAAGATTCCACGCACGTTTGAAGATTCCAGACATCAAAACGAGGTTTCAAGACCAAAGAGCCCATCACCAATATCTATCTGACCCAAGATGTTCGTTTTCAAATTACAAATCCAACAGAAGAAGAATAAACTAAAACGGACGAAGAACGAAGATTCTACGCACTCCGGAAGATCCAAACGATTCGTACGACACATCTAAAGTTCAGAGAAATATTTTTAGGATTTCTTTTCATCAAAAGCTTCGTTTTTGAATTACGAATCCAACACAAAAAGAATCAACGCAAACGGACGCGTAACGAAGAAAACACGCACGAATCGAGAAACGCAGCAACCGGCAGCAGACTGGTGCCACTGGCAGCCAGCCGCCGCCGCCAGCCAGCCAGCCGCTGGCTGCTGGCAGCCAGCCACCGGCTGCTGCCCGTCACCCACACGGATTGCACTTTTGTGTCCTTTTCCGTACCCGGTGCTAGACCTTTTTCTACTTTTCGTACCTGGTGCCACTACCTTTTTCGCCTTTTGTACCAGGTGCCACTACCTTTCCCACCTTTTGCTATCATGAGCTTTGGGATGCTAACTTAAGCCAAACTTCCTCTATAAAAGGCATCCCCTAGCTCTCATTTTAGACACACTCAAATACACACACCTTACACACCTTTCATATCTTTCTTATTTCTTTCTTTCTAGCTTTTATTTTCTTTTTCTCTCTACTTTCTCTCTAAACTAATTAATTTAGTGAGAGATAAGTAGGAGATTAATTATGTAGTAGTTAGTAGTAGCTAGCTTAGCAATGTAACACTTTGGAATGTTCGGAAGTAATATAAGCATCGTTTTGCTTGCAATAATTACGGGTAATATCTATCATTTCTTTTATTAATTATTTGTAATGTTCTTGTTTGATGTTTATAATTTATTAACATTAGAAATGTCTATTGCCATGATATGCGAGTAGTTGCTTATATGTTTGCCATGATTTAGATAGTTATAATGGGATGATATTAAATATTGTAAAGTAATATGACGGCCCCTATTCGACTGTTCTCGGATATAGTGCTGGAAACGCTTTATGCGGAGTACAAACGTATGGAAGTCTGGGACGACCGAAGGTAGTTGTATTACGGATCAATATTATAAATGTGCTAATTAAATTTCTGTTTATAGTTTAATTATAATATTATGAACGAATGATGGCATGTTTGGCCAACCGCTTATGACAAGACTGCCCCAACTTATTCCGGTAGGGTAAAACCTGTTTATGCGACTATTTATTCAATAGACCATGCCATGATGCGGACGTCTCTGACGACCGAGATTGGGGAATAGGATTCGAGGGTAGTCGTTGGCCGATGTGTTCAGTACATTTGGGAGAACTTCCGGTGTATTGTAATTATTTGTGTTTACTATCCATGTGACATATCTTCTATCTGATTGCGGACAACTCTACGTTAGTTAGTTGATAGGATCGTAAAAACAACTCATTCCAACATAGTTTAAATTTATAAAAAGAAACTTATATGAATGGGAATTATTATACTTTGTTATTGTTTAAATATATGACACTAGACCTAATTTATGGAGCACCCTTTCTAGTTATCCACGTGACTACAACTTAGATATTAGGGAGTCATGAACCTTAATTATGGTAAGTAGTTATCTGTACCCATGACGTGCAATAAGTAAGACACAGTGAAACCATTCGTTGTACATATTAGATTTACATTTCTGCGCTGCTTTTTATTTAATTAGTTCAGAATGTCACTTTCACTTTCAATTACTCCTGACCGCACGTTAGACGTAAGAGGCCGTGGAATTACTCTGTAAAGTACACCGTTTGTTACTGAAAGGTATGGTCTGCATATGAAACACGTTTTGACAAACTGCGAATAATCCAGGGATGTATAACTGTTTGAAAAGGAGAGGTCTAGGTCATAAATCAAAGTAATTAGAGCTTAAGAAAAGTATTAACAAGGTCTAGAAAGGAAAGTCTTAGTGACTTAGATACATGAACCCCCTAGATCTTACATAGTTGGTTCTTTAAACATAGCAAGTTAATAATTAAATACACATTTAGAAGAACGCAAGATAAGCTTAGGTGTTAAGAACGGTCGGACCTATGAGACAATACGTTGCTTTATTCATGTACCTCGGTTTTTCACCAAGATAGGTTGCTTATCTTTCAACTAGGTAAGTATTGGGAGTTTAGCGTATTGCTCCGATCAGAATCACGATAACCTAGTTCCTAGTGACATGCCAACGGGAATTTAATTGGTAGGGTTCTAGTGTTTACACCAAAGTCTGCTAATCTATTAATCTGAAAGTATCCCCATCATAAACACCCTCCTGACATTATATTATCTCAAGTCATGGTAAGCCGCGTCTTCCTTATCCTTAGTTGTTCCTTATATGCTAGCTAGCTCGGTTTAGGTTTATCGCTTTAGTAGTTTAAATTAGATTAAAACCCAAACTAAACCAACCATCTGAACCCTATCTTAAAGGCTTAATTATCCAAACAAGCTCCGCTTCAAATTCGACCGTCTGGAGACGACCCTGATCATCCTTACCACGTACTAGTATCGGGTACTTGTACCTGTTACCAGTAGGTAGTTTGGAGGTTTAGGCCCCGAGCAAAATAAATTTTAAAACATCCTGATCACCCCTCAGTCGTTAAAACAACACCAACGACACTGACGGCTGGCGTCGCATCAGGGGCTTTAATTCAAATGAAGTTCTATCATTTTCCGAATAGACCATTGGTCCTCCTCGACCTTCAATCAGTGGTTTAGAGTCATTAGCCAGAGTGATACGTACATCAGTCATAGTCTCGTTGGCAGGTGGTTGACTAGTTAAATGGATAGGCGTGGTCATTTCTAAAAGTGCTAAAAGGAAGGAAAAATAAAGAAAGATGTAGGGGTCTAAGAAATCCTAAAGGTTCACTAGTAAGTAAGTTCGTCTTAACGCCGAAGGATCGTACAGTTGGTTCCCCGGCAGCGGCGCCAAAAACTTGATGCGCCACCAGCGGTCGGTAAGGATTTTTCCCTTGTCGTTGCACCGGCTACTGGCGACGGGCATCAGTGGGTGTTTTAAATTTGTAATTGCGGGGCCTAAGTTTTCCCTAACAATGCTAATCCTAAGGGTGAGCATGTGGTAGGTATGACCGAGAGTCGTTCTTCAAACCGACTGAATTAAAACTATGGCGTGGCGGATGAGGGCTTTCAAACTAGTGAAGGTTTTATAAAATAGTGAGGGAGTTTTGATTTTTTATATTAACTAACTTAGGCAAGTAAATAAATAAAAGCGAAATAAATATAAAAGATAAAGCAAATAAAATAAAGATAGTGTTTGCTGAGATTTCGTTAATTAAGTTATGGGATGATGTTTGGAGAAACTATGTTGAAAGATATTTGTTAATTATAAATCTTGAATACTCGTGATGTGAACACTAGATTTCCTACTAATTAAAATCCTATTAGCATGTCACACCGGGAGCTAGGTTATGGTAACATCACAAAGTATTTAGAATAATAAGCAAAATCTTAATTATGGTTTAATAATACTTTCATATGAACGGGAACAAAATCTTAAGGTACTAGACATAACCGATTCATATAACGATACCTCGTCATCCTAACAGATTCATGTATTTAAAAAGTTCATTAATGACTTTAAACCAGTCCTTGCTTAAGACTACCCAATAAATCTCCTAATTATCCACAGCGTTCCTCACTTAAAGTGGTTCCGTCGCTTCAAACATTGGCCATGTCTTGTCCTACGATAATCCCCCATGTAGCCTTGCGGTTCCATAGTTTCATACCTTTGACAAATTATATTGACATAGATGACTAACTACCTCTCAATTGGACGTCGTTAAAAAGGTGTTGTAATCACGTTTATTGGTGGAAAGGCGATTAGATTAATTTGAAGTTTAAAAGTCTATTTAGAAAGGTTAATTAAACTAGGTTTCTCATTTTATATGTTAGTCCGTAATATAACTACCTTCGGTCGTTACTCGACTTCCATACATTTGTACTCCACCTTGAAGTGTTTCCAGTACTATATCGAATAACAGTCGAATAGGGGTCATCATATTACTTCGTAATATTGTACCGTTTCGTAATATGACTACCTTTAGTCGTTCCTCGACTTCCATACATATGTACTCCACCTTGAATTGTTTCCAGTACTATATCGAGTAACAGTCGAATAGGGGCCATCATATTACTTTACGATAATTAAGACCGTTTATATTTTACCACTATGATGATCCTAAGGCAACAATCAAACAAGAACATGCAATAAGACGATCAAAGCGATACTACCGATCTTTAATATTTAATTATAAATCATCCCATAATTAATTAACTACATCGCAAACAAACAAGTATACTATTATCTAATCATGGCAATAACTAAATCTAGCATAATCAATATAAACGTAATTAATTAAGATATATAAGGATTAGAAAGCACCAGGATTCAATGTGGGAGAAAGTAGACTTGAATTAATTGACACAATTCCAAGCTTACACCGAAGATTTACAATGCGTTCTGTACTTTCCTTCTATTCTAAACAAGCTCCTAAACTAGCCTAAAACTAATTTTTAGTAAGAAAATAGAAAGAAAGTATAAGCAATATCTTAAGAGAAGTATATTGTTCTAAGAATGGTGTGTTTTAAAATGAAGCCTTAGGGGCTGTATTTATAGGGAAAATATGTCTCACATTAGCATCCATAGGCTCACATTATCAAAAGGAGTGAAAGGTGGTGCACTAGGTACGAAAAAGTAGCGAAAGGTGGTGCACCGGGTACGAAAAAGTAGCGAAACGTGGTGCACCAGGTACACGCAAGGACCAAAAAGCACGAACCGTGCGGGTGACAGCTGGCCAGCGGCAGCCTGGTGGCAGCCGGCGGTGGTGGGGTGGCTGGCCGGCGGCGGCTGGCACCCCCCCGCACCGGTTCGTCGCCTGTTGCCTCGTTTCTTGATTTGTGCGTGTTTTCTTCGTTATGCGTCCGTTTGCGTTGATTCTTTTTGCGTTGGATTCGTAATTCAAAAACAAAGACTTTGATGTAAAGATATCCCAAAAATATGTTTCCTATCTCCAGATATTGCGTACGAATCATTTGGATCTTCCGGCGGGCGTAGAATCTTCATTCTTTATCCGTTTTCGTTGATTCTTCTTCTATTGGATTCGTAATTTGAAAACGAACATCTTAGATGAGATGAATGTTGATGATGGGCACTTTTGTCTTGAAATCTCGTTTTGATGCCTTGACTCTTCAAACGTGCGTGGAATCTTCGTTTTTCATTCGTTTTGCTTGATTTTTGTCGTGCAACCTTGTTTTGACCATCTTGGCATAATATCACTAATTTGTACTGTTTTTTAGTTTAAAATGCCAAGAATTGTTCCAGAATGAGAGAGATATCGGTAGTAAAAACATGATTTTTTACGCGATATCATTGACAGTTATAAAATTCAAAATTTATTTTGTTCAAACCTCTTCAAAACTTCAAGTTTGATATATTTATTACATATAAAGATTATTTTAAAATCATTTCTTATCATAGAAATCGTAGGAATAAATTTTTTTCACTTTTAAGTTCAACATATGTACACGTTTTGCAAATAAAATTATGTCAAAATTATTAAAATTTATCATATTTAATATCAAATCGATTAAAAAAATAAAGAAACTATATATGAAACACAAATTAAAGTTGTGTATCATAGCTTTTTATGTGTGATACTGTGATACACACTAAATTTTTTATGATGTGTATAGCATTTTTTTAAAAAATAATTTTTCATATTAAAGAACATACATTTCTAAGAATTTTTATATAAATTTTTTATCAAATACATAATTTAATCTTAAAGTTAAAAGTAAAAATGTTCCTTCCTACCGTTCCTATAACAAGTATTCTTTGACCCCTCCCTTCGGAGCTCGTCACCTTCCGTCAGTTTCACGTTACTTAAGTGACACCAATGTTAGCAACTTGTCACTTTCTTTGGTCGGATCACCAACGGACCTTTGCTTTTTTTTTTGTGTGTGTGTATACAAAAAAGTAAATTGGTAAACGTGGGACCTAAAATTTAAAGTGACGGGTCACTAATGACAGGGATCCGTCAGTTCAGTCAGTTTTTTAAAAAGCTGATGTGGTACTGACGTGGCTCCGTCGATTTCAATCAGTTTTTTTCATGGATGGGAGTGGTCTTACTTGAACCTTCCCCAATCTATCTAAATATTAATAAAAGAAAACTTGTTCTATGTAAATTTTTAGAAAAATTGAGACCTATTAACCAATCAAATTCTTTGATTTCAACAAACTTTTAATTAACCAATCAAATACATTAATTTACCAAAAAAGTCTCTTTCAAAAATAAACCTTTAAATTATTTAAATTGATAAATAATCCCTTAAGGGTTATATTAATATTATTTTTAATTATAAAAATGGGCAAGTAAAATTATTCTAAAACACTAAATATAAAAACTTATCACAAACTAACCAAAGATGCTTACTCGTGAGTGATTTTAGATTATTTAATTCAATATAATTTATATTTTTAATCTTTGTTCAATACTTTCAATAGAGTAGATAGATGATGGTTAACTCAATTTTATATTTTAACCTTTATTAACGGGTTTTTTTTTTACCATTTACTTATCATAAAAATCACAATTTATAAAGTTTTCATATGTTATCCTCTTTTCAGGGTGAAACCACTTGAAACTACCTTAAAAGTGGCAACACATGAGAATTAAACATGTTAAAAGGGATATTTTACATAATTCGTGTGTACATTTTTGATATATATGTTTTTTCAACATAGATTCTTTTAAAAATCAATACCTATCAACTAATCTTATGCTTTTATTTCTTATACAAATAATTGAAATATATTTTTGTTTGACATATGTAATCAATACCTATCAACTAATCTTATGCTTTTATTTCTTATACAAATAATTGAAATATATTTTTGTTTGACATATGTATGTGTTCACGGATTTTACGTTTAAATAAGCGAGGATAGCTTAATTCAATATACGTGTGCATGCATAGCTTGAAACTGTTTTATAAACCGTCTAAATATGTATCTTGTTAAAGTTTATTAAATCGTTTAAGATACATATTAAAGTTTATGGGTTTGTCTAACGTGTGCCCTAAGGGCATATGTTAAGACAGGAATATTCTTCTCGAAAAATGAGAAATGCATTTTTCAAGAAGAATCTTGATACCTTTTTTATTTTTCGAAAAGAATATTTTCAACTTTTTCAATTTTCGAGAAGAATATTTACCACTTAACATATGCCCTTAGGGCACAAGTTAGAAATTTCCAAAGTTTATATATGTTTGGAGGTAATGATTGTTTTAGAATTCATGCTTTATCACGTGTATGCTTGAAAGGAAGATACTGCTTTTGATTTTATTAATTGTCATGCTTTCAAAACTAAAGCTACACTTTGACCTTGCAAAGATTTAATTTTCTGTAGAAACAGTTCGAATTAAATTAAAGACCAAGCAAATTAAGCAATTAATTTTCTGACACAAAAGAGGAATCGAGTAACATTGCAAATTTAAGACCAGGCAAAAGATTGCATCATTTACCATGTCAAAGGGGACTAAACTTTTTTTATATTAGTAAGTTTATCATATAAGAATCTTTTATATCATTTAAATCCTTATTAGGAGGGGCAGAGCTGGGAAATATATAAATAAAGGAGGAAAAAATAAAATTATTTTGTGCTTCTATATGGTTTTAAGGGGGCAAAAGTTCCAAAATGTTATTATTACCTTAAAAAAAATATTTTTTACGTAATTCCAATTTTTTTTGTGAGGGCAATTGACCCCGCTGCCCCCATTTTAGCTCCGTCCATACTTATTAGTGTGGGCAAATTACGTCTTTACTAATGGTTGTTTTAACAACATTATTTTTCTTCTCAAACTTTAAATATTAATAGTAAAACATTCTTTATATTTGTTTTTATTATCCTCATTGTGAAACTGGATGCTTACTCGATGTCAAATGATCTAATGATAAAAGAAGTCATCTTAAGTTTAAACATAATTCAATGGAAAAAGACTTTATTGAATACTTGAGCTTACATGGGTTATTGTTTGCTTAAAAGCAGCTAATCAGTTGAAATTCAAAATCTTTTTGAAGTTGACTTACTCGGAATTTATACATGTTGTTGCTTTAGAGTTGTGAAAGTTGTGAAGGAAAAACTTTAATAATATCTTTTCTCTTAATAATACCTTTAATAGCACTAATAATGAGCACAATGTATAATAATAATGATTTTAGTCTTATTAAAAAAATCAATATAAATTATAAACCAACGGGTTTTTTCCCTTTTAATATATATAACAATTTAAATGGTGTTTAAACTATTATTGTGATTCGTCTTACAAAATTTAGCAATAACAATAGTATGGGTCTAAACATCCTATTATTTAATCTCAAATAACAGTTGTGTCATACGTACGAAGTATCACCTGCACTTTATTTATAGAACAATGGTAAGCTTCTAAGTGCATGTTCAAATCGATCTATAACAATGACAACATTGTTACTACGTATCACACAAATGAAAATGAAAAAGTATTCAACTTATACATTTCACACTACATGTTTAAATCTATATATATATATATATATATATATATCAGTGACAATATATTCTGGCTATGTATCAATTTTCCATGGGTGATAATGAAAAAAGATTTAACATACTAATTTGTGGTAAACATGATCACCCTAAAAATGTTATGACAAGTATAAAATACAAAGAGGTACCATAATAATATATATGATTACAATAATATACTCTGTATATGATTGTATTTGTTTGTTGTTTGACAATAGGTATTGGTTTAAAAAAATAGAAAAAAAAGGAAAAAAGGGAAGAGAAATTAAATAATGTCTTAAAATATGTTATTTGTTTGTTTTTTTACTTAGAAAATACAATATAATTAATGTTATTTTATCATAAAATTCTAAAAAGAATAATAGAATCAAAGGGAAAGGATAGAAAGGAAGGAGGTGGGCAAATACAAAATTATATACTAATGCAATTTATGGTTCAACTAATGACATAAATATTATGTTAAATTTAATCATGATATGTAATTGTTTTAAAAAGTCCGTTTTTATACACGGGTGTAATACCTAGTATAACTAATATTAATACACAATAGCTAAGTTAAAATGATAGTAACATATATGTTTTCGTAAACTGCATATTATTTATCTCATTTTTTATATGTTTTCGTAAACTGCATATTATTTATCTCATTTTTTATATGGAATAACTAAATTGAGCATAATGGAGCATTTATGTGTGGTGATTTGTACACCACCAAAAATTAACCATACATCATATTTATGCAATGTCATTTTATACTGTACAACACTGTAAAGCAGATTTAATAATGTATGTCTAATTTTTAATGGTGTACAAATCACCTCATTATAAAAAGTCAACCATTTCAGTTGACTTTGTTTTTTTTGATAAAGCCGCCAAGGGTCTTTCTCTTTATGGGCCGAGGGCCTGCATTTAATGGCAATGCTAAAGCCGCCGAGGGTCTATTTCACTATGGGCCGCGGGCCTACCCAATATCAAACTATAAGGCTATAAACATCCAATAATACTTGCTGCAGTATAATTTTTCTCTAACAATTTGATTTTATGCTAATATAGTAATAATCATAACAAAAGTGTTAATTAACTTAGATTTGGTCCACGAGATATCTATTCAATATCGGCAACCAAAATTTTCTCAACATTACATTTTTGTACTCAACATGAAGACCATGTATTCATCAAATTAATTATACATACCATACTCATTTCTCATCCAGAAGAAATACTAAATGAACTCATCAATGAAGAATCATATACCCCTTATATTGTTTTTCTTTACTTCATTCTTGTGGCTATCAGATTCGTCTGCAATAGACACTATATCTGTGAACAATGCTATAAAAGATGGTGACACTCTTGTTTCAGATGGCAAGGTTTTTGAGTTGGGATTCTTTAGCCCAAATAACACGAAGAATCGGTACTTGGGCGTATGGTACAAAAAGATTTCGTATGGTACTGTTGTATGGGTTGCTAACAGGGAAACACCAATTACCGATACTTCGGGCATGCTCAAAGTCGAACACAATGGACGCCTAATGATTCTCAGTGGTAACAATACTAAGATCTGGTCATCAAATTCCATGTTGTCGGACGTCAAGAATGTCAACCCAGTTGCACAGCTTCTAGATAATGGAAATCTTGTTGTGTGGGATAAAATTGGGACAGACCGAAATGTGATATGGGAAAGTTTTGATTATCCTAGTGATACATTGCTCCCGGGTATGAAATTTGGAAAGGACTTAGTACGAGGCATAGACAGATATTTGACATCTTGGAAAAATCATGATGATCCTTCACCAGGTCCTTATATGTACTCGGTTGACACAAATGGATATCCACAGGTATTTCAGTGGAAAGGTTCAGTTTTACGCTTCAGAGTTGGACCATGGAATGGAGTTAAGTTTCGTGGCTTGCCCATGGACCAACCAAATAGACTTTACACTTGTGAATTTATTGTTAACCAGGAGGAAATATATGTTAAGTATGAACTTAAGAGTTCAGGTTTCACGAGAGCAGTAATGAGGTCAGATGGTAACACGGTGCATTTGCAATGGGTAGAACGGACTCAAGACTGGATATTGTTTGGTAATCCAGCAGTAGATACTTGTGGTAGTTATGGACTTTGTGGACCTTATGGAAGTTGTAGCATTAACAAGTATCCTCCTTGTAGTTGTATGGAAGGTTTTGAACCAAAAGTGCAACATGAATGGAACTTGGGAGATTGGTCGAGTGGGTGTCAGCATAAAGAATCTTTTGATTGTGGGCATGATGATGGATTTATGAAAATTCCAGGATTAAAATATCCAGACACACGACGTTCCTGGTATAATGTGAGCATGACACTTGGAGAATGTGAGATGGCCTGCAGAAGGAACTGTTCTTGTACAGCTTATGCACATTTATATATCATAAATGGTGGAAGTGGATGTTTGCTCTGGTTTGGTGAGCTGATGGATACCAGAGAGTACGATGAACATCAAGATATTTACGTACGAGTGGCTGCCTCTGCTTTACTAGGTACACAAGTTTTCCACATTCCACATACGTGTATGCACCTTATAATAAATATAATCTTCCGTTCTCAGAATTTTTCTATTCTACTGTTCACTGAACTTATTGAGCGTATATGAAAATACATATACTTGAGAATTTATAATATTAAAGGAAAAATATAGTAAAAGATGAATTATATATTGTACCTATATCTTGTGTTCTAAGACTGACTATTATCATGTGTTAGTAAAAGGGGTCACAAAGCCAAATGAAATAAAAGGAGTACTCGCCGCATGTCTGATAATCTCAGCAGCAGCACTGGTACTGTGTTTTGTAGCTCTTGCCTACAGAAACAGAAAAAAAAGACAGCACATGAAAGTTGGAGGTAACAGAAATAAGTCATTTTGTCCTTTCATAAGAACTTTTCGTTTCATGTATATGAGAGTATAGTTTAATTAGGAATACCTTATCATTCATTATGTAGGAAGCATAAAACATACTCATTACAAAAGAAACATTAGTATACAGATAGAAGATGTTGATGAGCTACCGTTTTTTAGTCTAAACGAAATAGTCAAGGCAACCGATAACTTCATAACCAATAACAAGATAGGAGAAGGTGGCTTTGGTCCAGTTTATAAGGTAAGTTACCCTTAATTTTTTAAACAAAATGTGATGCCTATCAATATCATGAATCAACAGCGATAATATTTAACATGTATATATAGAAAGGAAGTATAATAATTCATAAAGTATGAACATAACATTTAGGGTGTGTTGGAAGACGGACGAGAAGTAGCTGTGAAGCGGCTCTCAGAAAAGTCCAAACAAGGGCTTGATGAGTTCAAGAATGAAGTCATTTGTATTGCGAAACTGCAGCATCGAAATCTTGTGAAGCTTCTTGGATACTGCATTCATGGAAATGAAATGATTTTGATCTATGAATACATGCCTAACAAAAGTTTGGACTCATTTATATTTGGTAAGTTTGAGTTTGACTCTCTGCACTTCTATAGTTTAGTTGTAGTGATGTTGATATTTCTTGCCAACTCAATGGACTTTTAATAGATGAAACCAAAAGTTCAATTCTTGATTGGCCTCAACGCTCGCACGTCATTCATGGGATGGCTCGCGGTATCCTTTATCTACATCAAGACTCCCGCTTCCAAATCATCCATAGAGATCTCAAACCAAGTAACATTTTGCTAGACGATGACATGAATCCGAAAATATCTGACTTTGGCCTTGCTAGAAAGTTTGTAGGATCTGATAATGCTGCTAAGACAAAGAAAGTGGTTGGAACATAGTAAGAATCTAAAACCATGTTCTATCAGACTTAAAGAAAGACTTTAATTTCTAACCTCACTGCAGTGGCTACATTTCTCCAGAGTATGCAGTACATGGAAGATTTTCTATAAAGTCGGATGTTTTTAGCTTTGGTGTTTTGGTGTTGGAGATAGTAAGCGGGAAGAGAAACAGGGAATTCTATCATGATGATCACAGGGACAACCTTCTTGGACATGTAACTTCAATTATATCATGTGTTCTCTTTAAATAACTCATTTTTGGCATACTTGTTAATTACTGTGAATTTGGGCTTGATTCAGGCATGGAGACTCTACAAACTAAACAAGTCCATTGAACTCATGAGTGCATCTTTACGGGACTCGTGCGTCATATCTGAAGTACAGCGATTAATACATATCGGGCTATTGTGTGTGCAACATCATGCAGAAGATAGGCCAACGATGTTGTCAGTGGTTTTGATGTTGGTTGGAGAGGGTCCTTTGCCTCAACCTAAACAACCTGCTTTTTTCACAGAACAGAATCGCCGAGAACTTGAATCTGTTCCATCAGTTAATGACTACATGATAACACTATTGCATCCTCGTTAGTAGGCAGATGATTACCTCAGATATAAAGATACCCGCAGTATCTTCCAGTACTTCTGTTTTACTATACAGCATTTAGTTAAAAAAATGTATATTAAATAGGCATACAAAGTACTGGTTGTGATCCGTCTTGCCTGACCCCGCCCAATTTACCACCTGTGCGGGTTATTTGACTTGCTTCCCATAGACTTCCAGTTCTTGTCCTGACGGACCTAAACATGTGCTGCAAAGTTCCTGCCCTCTTTCGTTAACTTTTAATATACATTAGGTCCATAAACAGAGTACCGAGTGCCAATTCTAAATAAGATGAAGTAATGTATCAAAAAGAAATGCTGCATAACAAAGAATTTTTTGTAAAGAAAATTCACACGGATTACTGAAATCTAACCGTTCGTCTTTTAAAATCAAAATTGCATGGATAGTCATCTATTTTAAAACTTGTTGCACAAGTGGCATTTTAGTTAACCATCTGTTCTAATCATCCGTTATATCAAGTCATGAGGGCAAAATGATGTTTTACATATTACATCTGTTTTCACTTAAGAAGAAATCTAAATAAATATAGGATATTTATTCACATACTAACCATACTCCGTATTATTTTTTTTCTTTAAAAAGAAGAAGAAACCTAAAAAGAGAAAACAACTTATTATCTCATGATCGGCAAACATTCAAACAACTTATTATCCTGTTTGATATCACGTAATCCATTCAACGGTAATGTCCCAAGTTTGTCCATCCACCTTAAGTGTTTAAAACATTTTTAACTACATGATGGTCAACAATAGTAATCAGTTTCTTATAAATAATCATGCCTTCAAATAGGATCGCTGATGGCAAAATGGATGCCTTTGGTGGTTCATTCATTCGCTATCTACATCAATACTCATGCCTTCAAATCATATACAATGGTCTAAGATTAAGTAATACTTTGAGGTAGCAACAAAATTTTTACGACCGTTACGAAAGAGGAGAACTATTAAAGATAGTGAGATTCTACAAACACTGGTCTGTTAAGTAAACGTTAACAATGTATCACCTATAAAAATCAACTGAAGGTATAAAATCTTGGTTTAAGAAGGTCCAGCTTTTCTCCGACTCAAAATCATTTTTGACTACTAAGAATGCTCAATCGCATACACAAAACTGTTAGTCACTAAACAAAGCTGAACCTCATTGCCCATATACCAACTCTTCTGATCGTCGAGATTCACTGTCTTCCGAAATATCTGTGCCATCTTGTTTCTGCAAGAAAAACAACAGCAGCTGAACTTAAGACTTGACTACTACCTTGACTAAATCTGTAGTTCGAAAAAGATAAAACTACAAAGACCATTAGTAATTGGTAATTAAATAACAGGAAAACTTCTCTGGACCTAAATCTTTTTAATCATGGGTTTTTACATTTATACAAATGATAGTGTGCATAAAAGTAACATCAAAATCACTGTATTATAAATTATGTTGTAAACCCACCGACAATGTTATATGTTGTAAACCTGTTTATAAATAATTAATTTGTACAGTAAATTAAATCTAAATAAATGTGTCTTTTATTCTTTTGCAACACCATTAAAGTTTAAGGTTCCAAGAATACTTACTTTCATCATATAAGAAACTACCAAATATATGGGCTACGAGTCTTGAAAACGATCTAAATGCCTTGCATTTAAATAACTAGCATTGCACTTTGTGGGGAAAAAGAAAAAAAAAAGATGAGATCATTTGGATTTTGACTATCCTATCCTATCCTATCCTATATAGGGATATAGATAGCATACATATTGCATTTATTTGTCTCAATTAAGATTACCTTTTCATTTTTCCTCAAGCTGCCGAAGGTATGTATATCAAGACCAATTCACAATTGACTAGCTATCAATAATGTAGGAAACATACATAACTCAATCGGTAGTTATGACCATTGTTTTAAGATCCGGTTTGACCGGCCCGGTCGGACTGTATTCTTAAGGATTTTCAAGTCAAAAAAACGGGTTTTTCAATATGTTATCTAGTCAACAACCCGGTTGACCCGGCCAGTTGGACCGGGATCCGGATTGGCGCATTGACTCGATTTCATGTTTTTTTTATTATAATTTCTATGTACATTTAATCATTTATAATTAGGGAATATTGACTGATTGTGTATTTCAAGAATAATGAGGGTAATGAGGGAATTTTTGACTGAAGTGTCATCATCATTTATTACTCTATGGATTATATAATTATGATGATATTGATGTGTATTCCAAGAATAACAAGGGAATCGATGTGTCATCACTCTTTATTACTCTACTAGGTGAGTTCCCGCGATAACGCGAGGTTTCAACATTTGATTTTATAAATTGTGTAATTAAATAGTTAAGTCAAATGAAACTGTACCGTGAACCGGATTTTTATATAATATAATCGACAACCAATAACATCTAGCATATACTCTATCAGTTTGGTACGATTCAAATTTTTTAATTTTTTTTAAGTTAAGTTATTAAAAAGACATGTCGGTTGTAAATTATATATTATCTAATTTGTAAACATTTTAGTTATAACAGTTACCCATTTTATGAAGGGACGGATAGTCAAACAGTAACTAATATAATATGCATATAATAACAAGGAAGTATAGAATTATTGTAACCCATAAAATAGTTTTTTAAAACTTAAATTAACTATGAATTTAGTGTAACTCAAATCATTGTATTTTGTAATTCAAGCCTAAATTTCTATCCGAATCAAACATTGTTGTGATCATATATACACATATGTATAAGCGATAATAATAGTTTGAATAGCGATAATAAAAATCCATATTCGCAACTTGATATTTGTATGCGTTAATTTTTAGCAAATCAATAAAACGCTCGATAGCATATTTATTATCAAGTACATTTAAAACTTGTTATTATAAATTGAAAGATGTGTGTATGAAAAGGAAAAATGATATATTAATATAAAAAGATACATTTAGTTTAATACTATCAAAATTTATTGAAATTTCATGATCTTTAATAGGATCTTTATCATTTAATAGTTATATAGTAAAACCAAAATTTTATTTTGATAATGCTTTAAACAAAACTTGTAAAAATATAAAATCTATGAATCACAAAAAGAAAATAGAACAATGTTATTATGGTTGAATATGACATATGTCTATTGTTTAGTTTAATGTATATTATTTATGGGATTATTAGTTAAAATCATAAAATATCTTAGTTACATTATTTAAAGAATTATTAGTTAAAATCATAAAATATTTTAGTTACGATTGCAACGTATTCATGATATTACGGTTGTTTGGCTAAATGGATGAATAGTATTTATTTCATAATGTTGATAAAAAGTTCATGTAATTAATCAATATAGATAAATATTTCAAATACGATTGTTTATTTGTAAATTACCACTTGAAATGTCATGATGTTTAAATTCTAAGGACTAAAAAAAATAAGGAAGTATTGAAAGTGTCAATTACAATAGTTGTGAGTACACATTATAAAAATTGAAAAAAATGAAGAAAATAATTTTAACCGTAGGATCTTTAGGGATGAAACCAATCTAAGGTTCAGATTGCTCCATTGTATTCTGTTTTATATATATATAAAGATGGATTATAATTATTCTACATGATATAATTAATAATTATAATTATAAAAAAATAAAAAAATTCACTAAATAGTGCTAAGAATTGACTCTCATCTTATACTTTTTGTAGTAAAGATGTGTCCACCCATTAATAACTAAGCTATCTGCCATTTGACGACCGGGATATTTTCGCTTAAGTGCAGCCAACATTATTTGCTTTAAGCCACCGAGGGTCCCCTGAGGACCTACTCAATATAAACTATATACATCCAATGATAGTTACTACTGGTCTTTTTTACTAATAGTTTGATTTTGTATTTCGAAAATACAGATTTTGGTTAAACTGCTTAGGATCTAAAATGGTCCACTAGATACCATTCAATATCGGCAACCAAAATTTTCTTAACATTAAATCTGTATTCATCAGATTGCTTTACTTATACATACCATGTTCATCTCTCACCAGCGGAAAATATATCTAAAATAATATAATTAAATAAACTCGGCAATGAAGAATCATATGCCACTTGTGTTGTTTTTCTTTACTTCATTCTTGCTGCTATCAGACTCGTCCACAATAGACACAATCTCTGCGGATATTGGTCTAAAAGATGATGACACTATCGCTTCAAACGGCGAGGTTTTTTAGTTGGGATTTTTTAGCCCAAATAACACGAAGAATCGATACTTGGGCATATGGTACAAAAAGATATCGTATGGTACTGTTGTATGGGTTGCTAACAGGGAAACACCCATTACTGGCACCAGGGCCATGCTCAAAGTCAGTAGCAATGGACGCCTGCTAATTGTCAATGGTAACAATACTAAGATCTGGTCATCCAATTCCATGTTATCTGCCGTCAAGAATCCTAATCCAGTTGCACAACTTCTAGATAATGGAAATCTTGTTGTGTGGGATAAAATTGGGACAGACCGAAATATGATATGGCAAAGTTTTGATTATCCTGGTAACACATTGCTCCCGGGTATGAAATTTGGAAAGGATTTTGTAACAGGCATAGACAGATATTTTACATCTTGGAAAAGTCATGATGATCCTTCACCAGGTCCATATGTGTATTCGGTTGACACAAATGGATATCCACAAATCTTTCAGAGGAAAGGTTCAGTTTTACGCTTCAGAGTTGGACCATGGAATGGAGTGAAGTTTCAAGGCTTGCCCAATGACCAACCAAATGAACTTTACTCTTGTGACTTCATTGTTAACCAGAAGTCTGAAAGGTTCAGTTTTACGCTTCAGAGTTGGACCATGGAATGGAGTGAAGTTTCAAGGCTTGCCCAATGACCAACCAAATGAACTTTACTCTTGTGACTTCATTGTTAACCAGAAGGAAATATATGTTAAGTTTGAACTTAAGAGTTTAGATTTCGCGAGAGCAGTCACAAGGTCTGATGGTAACACGGTGCACTTGCAATGGGTTGATCGAATTCAAGACTGGATATTGTATGGTAATCCAGGAGTAGATACTTGTGGTAGTTATGGAGTTTGTGGACCTTATGGAAGTTGTAGCATTAACAAGTATCCTCCTTGTAGCTGTATAGTAGGTTTTGAACCAAAGGTTCAAGAAGAATGGAACTCAGGGGATTGGTCGAGCAGGTGTCAACATAAAGAATCTTTTACTTGTGGAAGTAAAAATGGATTCAAGAAACTTGTAGGATTAAAATTTCCAGACACACGGCGTTCGTGGTATAATTTGAGCATGACCTTAAGAGATTGTGAGATGAAGTGCAGAAGAAATTGCTCTTGTACAGCTTATGCAAATCTAGATATCATAAATGGTGGAAGTGGATGTCTGCTGTGGTTTGGTGAGCTGATGGATATCAGAGAGTACGATGAACATCAAGATATTTACATAAGAATGGCAGCCTCTGCGTTAGCAGGTACATAAGTTTTTGCATTCTACTGTTCAATAAGCTTAGTGAGTATAAAGAAAGATATATATAGTAAATGGCTTAATGTCTGAAAATGTATTAAACTTGTCACAAAATCCTATTGTATGTATTCTACTTTTAAAACTTCTATTGTGTGTATCAAACTTACTAATCTGTCATATTGTATGTAGTCATTAATTTGAAACTGGTTAGTTGCCTACGTGGAGCCGGTTAATCTTATTTTTTCCATGTCACGCTCCACCTAGGAGACACGTCAACCTTGACAAATGTATCCAACTTTTTTACAAGTAAATTATGAATTATTAGTCCATATATGCTTGAGAGCTTGAAATATAGTTCCAGTGGGGATTGATGCATCAATATTTCGAGAACCATCTAAAGGATCAGTAACCACCACAAATGGGGCATTATCACTTATCCAAACAGGAGCATCATCTTCTTCTGAAGCCACTAACAAACTAGTTACCAGATATAATTTATAGTGTTTTTGTCCTTCTTGTTTATCTTAGTTTTAGTTCTTATAAATTCAATATTAGGGATGATTTTAGTGTCTTAAAAGTTACATGAATAAAGAAACAGCAATCTCCGATCATCTTCTTCAGTATGCTTCGGTCATTTTTTCCGGCGATGTACAATTTTAAACAATAACAAACTTCAATAAACAAATCGTTATCTTTGAAACCAAGCTTATGTGGCATTGCCACGTCGGATGAAAATGCCACGTAGGGTGCTTATGACCGGTCAAACATCATTAGTGTTAATGACTATATACAATAGCAATAATTAGTAAGTTTGATATACACAATAGGAATTTTGAAAGTTGGATACATACAATAGGAATTTGTGACAAGTTCAATGCATTTACAGACAATTTGCCCTATAGTAAAACATAAGTTATATTGTACCTATATCTTGTATTCTGAAACGATCTAACTATTATCATTTATCACCAAAAGGGGTCACAAAGGCCAGTAAAAGAAAAGGAGTACTCACCACAGTTCTGGTAATCTCATCAGCAGCACTACTGTCTTTTGTAGCTTTTGCCTATAGAAACAGAAAACTAAGACGGCACATGAAAGTTGGAGGTAACCGAATTAAATCATTTATTCCTTTCATAAGTACTTTTTATTTATATCAGAATATAGTTTAATTCAGAATACCTTATCGTTCATTATGTAGGAAGCAGAAAACATACCCACTACAAGAGAAGTATTAGTATACAGATGGAAGATGTTGATGAGTTACCGTTTTTCAGTCTAAACGAAATAGTCAAGGCAACCGATAACTTCATAACCAATAACAAAATAGGAGAAGGTGGCTTTGGTCCAGTTTATAAAGTAAGATCTCGTTCAATTTTTGAACAAAATATGATGCCTATTAGTATCATGAATCAGTAGTGATAATAACTAACATTTATATATGAAACGAAAGTAGCATAAAATACAAACCTGATATTTAGGGTGTGTTGGAAGATGGACAAGAAGTAGCTGTGAAGCGGCTTTCAGAAACGTCCCAACAAGGGTTGATGAGTTCAAAAATGAAGTTCATTGTATTGCGAAGCTGCAGCATCGGAATCTTGTGAAGCTTCTTGGATACTGCATTCACGAAAATGAAATGATTTTAACTTATGAATACATGCCTAACAAAAGTTTGGACTCATTTATATTTAGTAAGTTTGACTCTTTGCACTTCCAAAGTCTAGTAATAATGCTGTAAAATTTCTTGCCAACTCAATAGACTGATTAAGTGGTGAGCTTTCAATAGATGAAACCAAAAGTTAAATTCTTGATTGGCCTCAACGCTTCAACATTATTCATGGGATGGCTCGAGGTATCCTTTATCTACATCAAGACTCCTGCCTACGAATCATCCATAGAGATCTCAAACCTGGTAACATTTTGCTGGACGATGACATGAATCCGAAAATATCCGACTTCGGCCTTGCTAGAAAGTTTGTAGGATCTGATAATGCTGCTAAGACAAAGAAAGTGGCTGGAACATAGTAAAAATCTAAACCATGTTGTATCAGACTTATTTTGCTACTAATAATTCACTTATAGAAAGACTCAAATGCCTAACTTCGCAGCAGTGGTTACATTCCTCCAGAATATGCAGTTCATGGACAATTTTCTATAAAGTCGGATGTATTTAGCTTTGGTGTTCTGGTGTTGGAGATAGTGAGCGGGAGGAGAAACAGAGAATTCTCTCATGACGATCACCTGGACAACCTTCTTGGACATGTAAGTTAAATTATATTGGTAATCTTAGGACCCAAAACCAGTGTTCTTTTTAAATAACTCATTTTTGGCATACCTATTCATTACTATGAGCTTGGGCTTGTAACAGGCATGGAGACTCTACAAACTAGACAAGTCCATTGAACTCATGAGTGCATCTTTACGGTACTCGTGCGTTATTTCTGAAGTACAACGTATTATACATGTTGGGTTATTGTGTGTGCAACACCATGCAAAAGATAGGCCAACTATGTTGTCAGTTATTTTGATGTTGGTTGGTGAGGGTGCTTTGCCTCAACCTAAACAACCTGCTTTTTTCACAGAAGAGAGTCGTCGAGAACTTGAAACTTTTCCGTCAGTTAATGACTACATTATAACACTATTGAATGCTCGTTAGTAAGGGACTGTTTACCTCAAATGTAAATGTACCTGCAACATTTTTCAGTACTTCTGTTTTACTATATAGCATGTAGATTAAATAGTATGTTTGGTTGCTAACGTTTACAAACAAAATAGCATACAAGGTACTTGTCAATTTTACCCGTTATGACTCGCAATCCGTCTTGCCTGACCCGCCGCCCACTTTACCACCTCTACGGGTTATTTGACCTGTTCCCTTAGATTTCCAGTTCTTGTCCTAAAGGACCTAGACATGTGCTGCAAGTTCCAGTTCTCTTTCGGGAAATGTCGCTATTAGATCCACAAACAGACTACTGATTGCCAAATATAAATAAGAGGAACCAGTATTTTATTAAAAAGAGATGCAGCATAACAAAGCAATTTAAAGAGCAAAATCTCACAGATGGTTGTGTGGTTTTATTACAATTCACCTTTCGTCGTAGTTTATTTTAAAACTTGTTGCACGAGCGGTCTTTAGTACTGACCGTTATTATCATTCTTTTAAATTAAGTCACGTGCCCTACACATGAGGGCAAAATGGTGTTTTACATATCAACATATGTTTTTTCTTAAGAAGAAAACTAATGTAAACCAACAAGAAGAAGAAAACTAATAAAAGAGAACAAGTTTCAGGACTGTTACCAAAAAATATCAAGTATTATTACTACTTTAATATTAAAAAATAAAAATAAATGTACACAGTATATAAGGGAAACAGCTTCTTATGAATACATACAATCATCTGTAATTCAAATACGATGGCAATATAGACGCCTTTGGTGGTTCATTCATTTGATATCTACATCGATACTCCTGCCTTTCAATTCATCTAGAAGGATCTAAAAACAAGTCATTCTTTGAGGTAACAAGAAAGTTTATACCACTGCTAAGAAAGAGAAAAACTATTGAACAGTGTAAGAATCTAGAAACCATGGTCTATTAGATTAAACTATTTACTCATCTCTCCAAATGGATTGGAAAAACAGACTAAAGATAAATTATTCATGATTATTCATTCAGCTTTGCTGCATAGTTTACACTATTATGTACACAGCACATGGCCTTTCTATAGAATTTGAAGTATTTAACTTTAATGTTTTGATGTCACATATAAGTACACGTTAACAATGCAAAGCCTTGGTTAGGTTCAGCTTTTCTCCAACTGAAAATACAGTTTGACTACTAAAAAATTCTCAAATCTCATACACTAAACTGTTAGGAATTACACAAAACTGAACCTTATGGCCCATATGTCAACACAAAAGAGGAAGGTTATAACCTCGGGTTTGGTGCTTTACAGATTTTCTATGCTATCCACTTTAACCAACTCTTTTGATTGTTGCAACTCACTCTCTTCTGAAGTATCTGTGCAATCTTGTTTCTGAAAGAAAAACAATAGCAGCTGAACTTGAGATGGTGAAACAGAAAGAATATAGAAAGAGGAACAAAATAGCATTTGGTAATCTTAATATCAGAGATAAGACTTGACTACTCCCTTACATTTAACTAACAGAGTAGTTCGAAAAAAATGAATCCACAAGGACCCTTGCTAGTTAAAATTTAAAAATAGGAAAAAAATTATGGACTGAAATCTTTTAATCATGCTTTTTCATATGGATATATGGCAATAGACATTCAAAGAGGTATCAAAGCTATATAACTCATCATGAATATAAATGCTAAATTTCCATTAGAATCCTAACATGAAAAGCTTAGCAATTTTTCATGAAACATAATAAGGTAATATGGTATGACCAACTGTATAGATTTGTGGTCAGTATTACCTTCTTCGCAAGACCTTGAACCGCCATCAGGTCATAAAATGCACGCATTAGTATTTCTTGTTCAACCTATACAAAAACATTTGAGGTTTTTATAACTTTGCTAGCAAGTGTTCGTTGCAAACTTTTACAAGTAACGGGTTATTTATCTAGGGATGTAGCAAATGCATCACCTGAAGTTTATGCAATTCGTGTGACATTGATCTGTAAGCATCCATGAGGAGTTCATCCTGCTTCTCCAAGTGTCTACACATAAAACAAGAATATTACGAGTATCTATTGGTAGTAACACAAGTAAAACAAAATATTTCAACAAAGATTACCTAAACATCTCTCCAGTATATTTAGGATCCATTACGTTAGTGAAACTCTAATCTTAGCCAGCAGTCCCTGCAATAATAACGCTAGTCGAAATTAGAGACAGTACTTGAGCAGTGTAGAATAAATGACTTTTACATAAACACATCTTATGTCACACACTAACATTGTCAGAACAAGATAATAAGTATGAACTATTCAAACCATCATACTTGCTTTTTTATTGCAAAGCAGGCACCATTCTTACACAAATAGAAAAACAAAAACATTGCAATTCCTAAGAATTAACAGAAATTCACTACGTAAAATAAATATCATTCTTGCGAAATACAGCAATATAGCATTATCTTTTCATATTTCACGAAAACTGATATTCGTTTGCAACATATATGAACAAGTATAAGAAATTAATCACTCTGAAACCTAAACATTTGATTGACGTAACATGATCAGAATTCTGTATTTTACAGATTAATTCAACTGAAGCTCTACAATTGAACACAAAAAAAATATACATAAAACCAGATTAATTCAACGGAAGAATACATTCTGAATTCAAAGCTTTAGGCGTAATCAAATAACCTAATTGATTCAACCGCATACCATAATAATCAAAACGAATACGAAGTAATTACCTTAGATATCAATCGATTAGAGCTAGCGAAATTATTACAAACCCTAATTATGAGAAACGGAGGGAAAGAAGATGAACAGTAATATGTATGGAGTATATATATTGTGGGCCGATTTTGACTTAAGGCGTTGGGCTTTTCAAAGTTTCAAAGTGAAGTTTCTATTTTAAACCCACTAACAACGAATCAACGATACATTTGGCCCAAAATTATGGGCCCAAAACAAAATTAGATTTCAATAAAAATAAATGTAAAGGTTTTGTATGTTTATGATCTACAATTGATATTTTTCAAAGACACATGCATTCATTTTGATCGACAAATCAAAACTCCCCCAATTGTTACCCCTTTTGACAGGCAATCGGAGCTTGCTATACTAACTCGACCCAAATTGTTAACCCTGGAGCTTTAGAGTAACAGATTCGAGCTCGCTAACTTGGCTCTATTAAAACTTTTTCAGAAAAAAACTAGATGCAATAATCTAACTTGCAATTAAGATGATTAACATATTATGGTTACAAAAGATGAGAAAAGTTCAAGGAAGTACAAGAAATTTTGAAAGTATGGAAGAATCGATGAGAATGTTTCACATGTACAAAGAGAATGCTCTACATGTACAAAACTCATTTACCCCCAACATCAATTATCTCACAAACGAAAAATCGAAAAATTATGAAAAATGCATCATTAAATTCAGCTTTTTCTCATCTTCGATTCGCCGTCTCTCAAGGCATACTTTCGATGATTTTTTTCATTTTTTGGTGGGTTTTATAAATTATTAACACATGTGTGTGTGCATGTTTATACATTTAATTTAGGGTTAGTGTTTAATAATAGGCTTTAGGCTTTAGAATGAGTTATGGTTTAGCAGGGTTTAGGGTTTAGGATTTAGAAGGGTTTAAGGTTAGTAAGATTTTAGGTTTAGAGTTTTGTAAAGCGTTTAGGGATTAGGGATTGGGTTTTAGGGCTCCCTAAACCATAAACCTCAAACCCCAAACCCTAAACGTAATACTTTAACACATGTGTTAGTAAAATGTGAAACCCACAAAAAAAACTCGTCGAAAGTATGCCTTAAGGGACGGCAAATCGAAGAGGAGAAAATGCTGAATTTTATAGTGCAATTTTCAAAAAAATTTGATTTTTCGTTTGTGAGATAATTGATGTTAGGGGTAAATGAGTTTTGTACATGTGCAACATTCTCTTTATACACATGACATAGTATCATTGATTCTTCCATTCTTTCAAAAATTCTTGTATTCTAATGATCTCATCTCTACATAACACATATAATGAACATTGTTATCTATGCATAATTATGTACGTTTAACATAATTTTGACATATGAATTTCACTTTCTATATCTATTTATCAATCATTTTGACATTTATTTCAAAAAATGTTGCTAAATAAGTCTACTTACGTAGACCTAAAGGCTAAGTATGTCAAATTTTATGATTGGTTAATTTATTTTTCTATCTATTTTTCATACGATCAATTTTTTAGATCTATAAATCATATCTTTAAGGATAACACCTCTTAATTTCAAGGACATTTATTTTTATAATACCATTTGAAAGCGTTGGTACAAATCAGTAATAAGTTTCATCATTTATAATAAACTTATAAGTTAAACTATACAAAACATAGTTTATCGATTAGATGTTTATTGATTCAAAATACAATATAGACTTTCTAAAAATAGAACAGAGTGAGCCAGCAATGTCAAACATTCCATCATATCCAAACTCCTTGCCCTCCCAGTTCAACTATAACCTGCAAGGAGTAATGTGGGGGATTAGCACAACGCTAAGTGAGTAGACATGTAATCAACAGTCTAACTTAGCATAACAAATCTTACAACAAATAATCGTAAACACATAATCTCAATGAAGTAACGTCTCAATAACACAACATCTCAATGAGGATCGGTGGTCCTTGTGGCACCCTCAGCCGCGGTGGCCCACCAAGCGACGCTTATCAACAATCTGTATTGGCCTATACAGAATCTACCGATAGCTTGTTACTATTTTCACACAACCTAATTTCCTATTAACGATATGTACAAGGAAATTCTTGTCGTCCAACTATAGCAACTAAGCCCAGCACCCGCTGACCTCAATAACTCAATGCACAAAGATAATATATCACATGATCACATATTCACATACTCATCATGGTATTATTTCAGACTAAACAGTCTATCAACAGTATTATTACTACTAAACCATAATCATCATGGCAACACTAAAACAATAATAATACGTTTACCCGTTGTAACCAAACCTGTTACAACTAAATCACACTAAGGGTTACAGATCCACTCACCGTTACCTCAGCCGATAACTCATAAGTCTAATATTATTGAGTCTTCTCCATGTCTAAGAATACAAATGAAAATTGAGTTAGTGATTCGCCCCATGACATATAACTCATTTCGTAATCATATAACATATTTCAACATATAGTATCAAAATATCAATCAATATGTAGTTACATTTTGTTATCCTTGAACTTGTGTTAAGTCTTTAACTAATCAACAAACTTATTTCAAGTGTATATAATTAATTCGAATTCTTTACACTTAAACAGACTAATACTGTGTGTTCAAACTCATATAACATATATATAAATACTATACAAACATACATGATGTAAGTACATAAGCCAAAACAAAGAACACCCCAGTTCAAGGTTTACCCGTCGGGTATCAAAATACCCGCTGGGTACATGGATGTATCCGGCCTCAATTCCAGACCAGAAGCCACCTTTGGTTACCCGCTTAGTTTACACACCGTATAAGTCTTTACCCGACCCATTTTATCCACTTTACCCGTCGGGTAGGAGTTTACCCGCCGGATAAACTTGTATTCAGGTTTTCCATTTTATCAGGTTTTACCCACCTGGTAACCATTTACCCATCTGGTAACAGTTTACCCACCTGGTAACAGTTTACCCACCGGGTAAAAGCTGAATACCAGCAACCTGAAATCTTTTCTGCACAAACCCAACTCGAAAATATACCCTAAAACAACATCAAATTCAAATTTTAACCAATCTAATACAACAATAATCATCAATAAACTTCAAGTAATATCATATACAACTTCATATAACATCAATAAGCCACTTTACATGCTTCAATTTCATATTAAATCATTACTCATATGGTTTAGCCCTAAATTAGAACTCAAGAACATGAACTTCAATTGTTTATCCAATATCTACTTCATTAGCTTCAAGTACATCAATAAACAACAACTAATATTATCTAATCTTTATTAATCATTTTATATCAATAACCTTCACAATTTTAATCTACAACTAAGTTGATAGAATAGATACAATATTACTTACACTCAAGAAGAACACAAGATGATATTGAAGATGATGATGGAACCAGGAACTTGATGAAGAATCAAAACTATAGAATTTAATTTTATTGTAAAGTGATTAAGGGTTTTAGGTTTGAGAGCTCTTGTTTCTGAAGAAAGAATTGAATTGAGAAAGTCTGAAAATAATAAGTCGGTTAGCCCCAATCGACTTAGTACTTAATTAATTATTATACCCCTTCTAAACCTATTGTGTGGAACCTAAAATCATTTGCGAACCCAATATCTTTTATTTTACCGACAACTTCATTAATTTAAAACAATTAATGATTTATTTATCACAATAAACTATTTGACCTTTTTACCTAGTTTCTCACAACTGAAACGAATAATATAAAATTATTTTCTAACACATTGATTAATAATGTAAAATCAGGAAATCGGTAAAATACTACTAGGCCCTAAGGACGGGTGTTACAAATCTCTCCCCCTTAAAGAGATTTCGTCCTCGAAATCTAATCACGCTTAATTACACCCAACATTGTAATCACATATTAGTTTCCATATATCGCACGAGGTTATTTCTATCTCATTAATACTATAGAACAATCTAGTTTGACAACTTATACAATTAATCATAGATTTCCAATTTCCTTTACATGTATATATTCAAATGTACATACTTTAGCTTTTAACCACACATATATTGCGTGTAAACTTATCTCCAATCGTATAGAGATCACTAATATGAACTATTTAAAATTAGCCACGCAATCATTCTAAACACACATCTTTAAATCGATTTAACTGCTTATATCTTTTAGTATCAAGAACAGTGGTTATAAACCACAATGCACAAATTATTCATGAAATTTTAATTTCATATCATCACTAGCAATCCAAGCTAGTATTTACATAACATAATATTAAAATCTTTTCCTTTGCCACTAGTTAGATCAATCCAAATTCACAATTTTCAATATCACTTGGTCATATATGAAACCTTCTCAATCACAAATAACCTAATTCGTACAACCTCTTCACATAATAAACTAGGTGGACATCAAATTTCTAAGGTAAAATCATAACCACATGGCCACTTAGCATCAATCTTTAAGGAACTAGATGTCAAGTCTACACCAATTAGTACTATGTTACAACAACACAAGTACTACTACATCATAATATGCTATTCACAAGCACATATTCAATAATATCAATATTCTATTGATCACATTTAATTAATCTCTATGTTGGTTTATTCACATATTAACTCTTTCTGGTTGAAATTTATCATTTCATTATGCCATCATGTATATAATTACATACAAATTTCACATAAATCTTAAGTAATAGAAATATAATCATTAATTTTCATGACATCACTTCACATTTATTCCCTAAAATAGGCTACTTAGGCTATTAAAGCCTTTATTAAGTCGTCAACATCATAAATAAATACTTTCAATATTTCGCCATAAAAGTTTACTTTTTACACCTTTTGTTAGCAACTCATATCACAACCTCTTGCTAATGAGTTTAATCCTTAACACATACTTTCATCATATTAAGATAAACTGAGAACCATGAACCAATGTTCCATAACCTTCGACAACTTATTAACTCGTTTGGGTCATAAATAACCCATTTGGATACTAATTGGCCCTTTTTGGAATTTAATCACATTTCATTCAAAACACTTTTATATTTCACTTATGTTTGACTATTTCAACAACGTTGACTACTTGTCAACTTCAAATTCAACCAACCAACTGGTAATACCCTTAATCACCTTTTCACAAATTTTGACTCGAATAAAATTAATCATAATTAAATGATTTAATACTCTTTCTCTACATACACACAAGACTCTTTATTCATGGTTTGACTTCCAAGTCAACATACCAAAACATTAATATTTACTCTTATGTTTGACTTCAATTTATATTTCTTTTTCATATATATATTAACAATACAATTGGCCCATTTAATCATAATGAAACCGACACTTCATAATCTCAACATAATACAATTTAATAGCATATTACTAACTCGTTTGGGACACCATATGATCCACTTAAATAATTCATTTCACTTATCACATAAGCTTATCGTTATCCTAACTTCTCATGTTTTAAGTTTAATCTCAAACCTAAACTTTTAATTATAGCATTTATTAATACTAATCACTCTTTTACAATAATCAAAGTTTAAATCACGGCTTAATACAAGCCTTATACATAATAATGATCCATTTGGATACTATATGACCCTCTAATGGGTAATCCAATAACTACACTTTCAACATAATCAATCTTGTTATATATTTGTATTATTATAACTTTTAACATTATCAAATATTAAGCATACTTGAAACTTAAAACACTAAGTATCACCTTTCTACTAATTTACCTTTTCATAGTAAAACATCAATGGAATGTTTAACACCATTCATATTCAATTTCCAAATTATATTTAAATCTTCTTGATACTTGGTAGTCTCAACAATTTCATGCGACATAGCATAATAGGGCAACGGTGATCAAGCGTTTCTATATTATATTTTTCACATTTCATTTTCAGGCTACTTCATATCATAATTATTAATATGATTTCCTTTTTACTAAAATACCTATCATATAACACCATAGTTTCAAAAATGTTTTAATATTTCTATACAATAGATACATACTCATGTCATCTTACTACATATATAATCAACTTTACATGTGCAATTTATTTCACATAACACATTACATCCTTTAGTATGTATTTATTCATATAGAATTTCAATTCAACAATCTACATAAATCATTATCATTGTTATTTGAAATTCTAAAACATATTTATTTACTATCACATTTTCATCATGTGATACTTTATCAAGTACTAATACTATCACATCATATACTATGTCATGTACGAATACTAAGACATCAATAGCTAATACAACATACAATATCAATTATCAATACTTTATTAAATATTATGTGCAATTCCAAGCACGTGTTCACTAATAATTAACTTACTGGCTAATACAACCCATATGGTTCATTTATTAAACTTCATTAACTATACACAATCAAGTAATTTCCAAGTACTTGATTAACATCATCATTGGGCAATTCTACTTGCCTCTACTCACATAATAATTAGTCGCATATTAATAACATATAAGTCATGTCATTATTTATACCATTAATTCGGTGTTTACATATTTTTTACTAGTTTACATTTGACTAGGTATACCTACCTCTTTCTTAATCAAATAAACTACATCATAATCCGCATGTACATATACATATTGTTGAGTCACTGGTCGCTGATCTCAACTCATTAGTCGCTGATGTAAAGTCACTGATACTCTCTCTGAAAGACTTATTGAAAATGATCATAGTTGAAGCTGCTATTGTAAAAGTTTTAGTCTCTGATCCTATCTCTCCAGTTAGAAGATGAAGAACCTATCAAGATAAAAGACTCAACTGTGTGTGTCGCTGATACTCATCTATCAGCGAGAGTCTCCAAGTCTCTTTAAGTTATTCCTTCTGCTGAATAAAAGAAGTCACTCTAGTACTGTAGCTCAAGTTACTCTTCAAGAGCACGTTAGCTCGCAGCGAGTAAGGAGAACTTCTACTACTTCAGTGACTGCAGCATTAAATGTTGCATTAATAAGGAGTTGACATATTCTACACTATTACAGCGCCACGCGTGCTCCTCGTGATTTGGTCCAACATAGAAACTAACGTGGCAGCAAGTGATTGGCTTCAAGGTAAAAGGTGATATTTCCCAAGACAGAATGTCGGACCATGATGTATCACATCTCAACTACCTCACCAATCAAGCAGCAACACGTGTCCTTCCAGATCCGGAAATTAAGGATTTCAGCGTCTATAAATAGCGTAGTATATTGTACTCCATTTGGTGTCGATTGTTCGTATTGTTGCTTGTTTGTCAGTGACTGGTTTGTCTAAGATACGAACAACACCAGCGAGTGAACTAATAGCGTGTTTGTCCACTATTGGTTCATCTCAGCGAGTGAGCAAGTTAGCGTGTTTGTCCACTACTGCTCATCTCCATTTGTAAGAGCTGTATTGTTTGATTTAGATTAGCTTTGGTTAATCTATTCCGCAATCAACAATAGATAAATTTCATCAATAAAAGAGTTTATCTTTCAGCTAGTATTGCATCAACAATTGAACTGCTTATCATACTTATATATATTTGTGTTCATATTGCTGTCATTTAAATATGGTTAAAAACTTGCTAAATAAATTAACACATTAAAACAGAAAAGTTTTTTTAATTGTATTCAACCACCCCCCCCCCTTCTACAATTAACTCACTGTTAACGATTCATAATCACTAACATAATAGTGTTTAGGGACATACAATTGGTATCAGAGCAGAGTTGGTTTAAATATAATTAAATCAGATCTGCAATGGAATCGGTTAAATACAGTTGTGTTGATTCTGAGTACCAAAAGGGAAATGGCTCCACTACTAAACCACCAGCTTTTGATCCATCTAGAATTGAAACCTGGATGTCCAGGATGATGATGTTCTTAGATCTTGTCGATGATCGCCTTTGCACAATAATTATTAATGGTCCATACACCCCAACTACTATTGTTCCTGCAGTTGCAGCTACTGCAACCACTCCTGCTATACCTGAAATGGTTATGCCTAAAAGGGAGGAACAATGGTCAGATGAGGATAAGCGTATGGTAAGGCTAGACAAACAAGCTAAAATTTACATAAGCATGGCACTTCCTGATGAAGTGTTTGAGTCTATTAGATTGTGCACAACAGCGAAACATATGTGGGATACTCTTAGAAACATCTATATTGGAACTCCTGACATAATTCGCTGTAGAGAAGTAAATCTAACTCGTCAATATGAGTTGTTTGCTATAGAACCCAATGAATCACTGGCATCTACCTACACTAGATATCAAGCTTTAATTAATAAAATGGAAAAGGCTAATATAGGAAAGGACCAAAGATTCATTGTTGAAAAATTTCTAGAGTTACTACACAGGAAAACTTGAGGAACCATTGCAACATGCATAAGACAAAGAAATGATTATAATTTTCTCTATCTAACTCAAGTTTATGGAATTTTACTAAATTGGGAACAATCTGAGAAGCTAGCTGATCAAAGTGAGCACATTCGTGCTGCACTAGGAGGACAAAAGATTTCGAATGCCCTTGTAGCTGAGTTTGATGAAGCTGATCAAAAGCAGAAAGCAAAGCTCACCAAGTTAAGCTCAAAGTCACTGATTGCAGAAGAAGAAAGTAGTGTCGCTGAAGACCAGTCAGAAGCAAGCTATGATGAAGGACTAGAGAAGTTGGAAAGAGATATGGCCATGATGGTTGCAAACTTCAGAAAGAACAGCAGATTCAACAGATTTGCTAGTGCATCATCAAATGATGATTCTAAACCAAAAGGTGAGTGCTACAAATGTGGCAAGCCTGGTCATTTTGCAGCTGAATGCCGGTCCAAAGCTGTCAACTCTTTCGCTGATCAAAAACCCAGCTTCAGAAATGACAAGTACAACAAGTACAAAACAAAGTACAAGAAGCTGAAGGAAATGTCCAAGTCAAAGAAAAGAAATAAAGGGTTTATTGCTGAAGAAGGATCTGTCAGCGACTCTGACTCAACTTCATCATCTGATGAGGAAGAAGCAATGATCTGTTTAGACAAGGAGTACTGCCTGATGGCTGACGATGCTGCTTTCCATGAAGACATCAAAGAAGTAGCTCAGAAATGTTCAGCATCTGGGTGGGATCCAGAAACTCTCTACAAGGTACATTGTTTTAAGTCTGCATCAGCGACTGAAAAAGATTTAATCTTTGAGACTTTGATAGTTGACTTATCAAATGCTCATGACATTCAGAAAAGACAAGAATGTATGATCAGTGACTTAACATCTAAACTTCAACTTCAAGAAGAAAATTTGTTAAAAATAAAAAACCTTACACTTGATCTTGATGCACAAATACATGCAAATCAAATATGCATTCAAGAAAAAGTAAAGTTTGAAACTAAATTTTCACAACTCAATGAAGTGATGAAGTCATGGTGTAGGTCTGCATTAAAAGTGAATCAGTGCATTAGTAATCAAATCCCAAAGCAAGTTAAAGCTATTTTGGGAGGAGATTATGAAACTGCTGCTGCTCTCGCTGATGCAATCAAAGTCGATCAAATATTCAATCCTGATGAAACATTCTCGGAATTTGTCTTTGAACCAATGTCAGTTTTCAGTGAGCCTAAACCAAATTACTTTGTGAGAAGTTCACTTATTACTAATAGTTGTGATATTGCTGCAAGTATTGATGAACTAAAGAAACTAGAAATTATTGAATCAACAACTTGCACAGCTCTTATCAAAACTATCGCTGATGATCAAGAATGAGGATAAAGTGATTTTGTAAAAAGTTTATCGCCTCCGCATACTCTGGTTTAGCACAAGTTACATTTCCCAAATAATTAAATTTGGGAACTGTAACGACCAGTGTCTCACTGACCGCAGAGGCTCAAAGAGCTTGAATCTCTGGGGTCGGTGTGTAACTGTTGTTGAAAAATTTTGAACGTGCCATTAAAAAGATGAAAGAAGATTTAGGGTTTTTGCAGAAAGAAAATGAAAAAGATGAAGTTTGAAAAACAAGAAAGCGTAAAAAATGAAATTGAAAATGACTCACTGCTTTTATAGGATCGCTGAGGTTCAAAATATGTGGTCAAAAAGCATATGTACGTGGTCAAAAAGTGGTGGTTGATGGTAGGTGAGTAGGGTGATGATGGTGGTGAGTGGTAGCATTAAATGGTGATGGGAGTGGTACGCCGGAAAGGTATACGATGTGTCAGAAAAAGTGCACCTTTTCGGAGTACCATGAGATATTTAATAAAGCATTTCTAAAGAATATAAATCGTTAACTATTAAATACAAAATGTATTAAATGTAATGGAATATATGTCGAAATAAATGTCATATTAAATAAGGAGAATCTTCGCTGATACATTAATTATGAAACGAAGATATCAGAGAGATAAAAATAAGTTATATCTTAAAATAAAATATATTATGTCTCATATTTGATTTCGCTGATCAAATTACAACTTAGAATACTAATCTAATCAGCTAGCCAAATTGTGAAGCATAAAACGTATTCTATTTATGTGATATAAAGAATTTTCATGTGTATTTACAGAGTATATAATTTATTGATCATAACTATGCTAACTCATTATTCTTGCTGATCATATCAGTGAGAATAATAAGCCAGCGAGTTAGAACTACAAACCATATATTTTGTAAATACCTTTTGTTAAACAATCAGGTTCAATCATTTAAGTTCAACATCCCCAACTCGCTGATGAGAAAAGTGAATCTTTTCTCATCTAAAGGTTTTGTAAATATGTCAGCGAGTTGGTAGTCAGTTGGAATGAAATGCAGTTCAATGTCACCTTTCATGACGTGGTCCCTGATGAAGTGATATCTGACATCAATGTGCTTTGTCCTCGAGTGCATCACAGGATTATTTGCTATGGCAATAGCACTTTGACTATCACAATAAATTGGAACATTGCCAAAGTCAAAACCATAGTCAGCGAGCTGATTCCTCATCCACATAATTTGAGCAGTGCAAGCTCCAGCAGCGACATATTCAGCCTCAGCAGTAGAAGTTGAGACTGAATTTTGTTTCTTGCTTGACCAGCTTACAAGCTTTTCTCCAAGAAACTGACAGCTACCGGAGGTACTCTTTCTGTCCATTTTGCATCCAGCATGATCAGAATCTGAATATCCTTTCAGCGAGAAATCTGAACCAGACGGTACCAGAGACCAAGATTTCGTGTACCCTTCAGATATCTGAATATTCTTTTGACAGCGAGCAAATGAGATTCCTTTGGATCAGCTTGATACCTAGCACATAGACATGTAGCAAACATAATGTCTGGTCTACTAGCAGTTAAATACAGCAGTGACCCGATCATTCCTCTGTAAGCAGTGATGTTTACAGATTTACCATCAGGGTCAGCATGTAATTTTACTGCAGATGACATTGGTATAGCAAGGGATGAGCAGTTAGTGAATTCAAATTTCTTTAATAAATCTTTAACATACTTTCCTTGATTTATAAAAATACCAGTCTTGGTTTGCTTTATTTGCAGACCAAGGAAAAATGTTAGTTCACCCATCATGCTCATTTCATAACTTTTAGTCATGAGGTCAGAGAATTCCTTTCACAAGTCATTGTTAGTAGACCCAAATATAATATCAACATAAATTTGGACCAATATGACATCTCTCTTATCCTTTTTGATAAATAGGGTGCTGTCAATTTTGCCTTTGACATACTCACATTTAGTTAAGAAAGTAGAGAGAGTGTCATACCAAGCTCTAGGAGCTTGTTTTATTCCATATAGAGCTTTTTCCAGCTTATAGACATAACCTGGATGCTTGGGATCAGTGAATCCGGGTGGTTGCTTAACATACACTTCTTCCTGCAGCTTTACATTCAAGAAAGCACTTTTTACATCCATTTGGTATACCTTGAATTTCTTGTGAGCTGCATATGCTAAGAACAACCTGATTGCTTCAAGTCTAGCAACTGGTGCAAAGGTTTCATCATAGTCAATTCCTTCTTGTTGACAGTAACCTTGTGCAACAAATCTGACCTTATTCCTTATCACAACACCATCAACATCCATCTTGTTCCTGAATACCCATCTAGTTCCAATCACAGATTTCCCAGTTACTTGAGGTACTAACTTCCAGACTTTATTTCTTTCAAACTGAGATAGCTCATCTTGCATGGCAGCTATCCAGTGATGATTAGTGAGTACCTCATCAATCTTCTTGGGCTCAATCAGTGACACAAAGCTTACAAACAAACAAAAGTTAGCAGTTGTTGATCTGGTCTGGACCTTGGATTGTGGATCACCAATAATCAATTGATTATTAATATGTTTAGTCCATTTAGTCATTCGCTGAGGTTCAGCAGTGACTTGATTACCCAAAGATGATCCATCAGACACATCAGCATTTGAAGCATGATTAATGTTTAAGCTTTGATTTAAACAGTGAGTGTTATCATTTTGTTGCAGATGGTGAGATGATGATGGGATATCAACAGGCAAAGATGAAGTTCCTGAATTATTCTTAGCTAAAGTAGAGCCAGAAATGCCTTTAGGGACATCTTCTTCCCTTTCAGAATTTGATGTATAAATCTCATGCTTGTCATCACTGATTGTATTAAAAATAAGATTTTCATAGTCTTTTGGATCAGTGAGTGATTTATCATAAGATTCATCAAAGGTAACATCCATTGATTCTTCAATACATTCCCTTCTTTTACTATAAACTCTGAAAGCTTTTGAAATGATTGAATAACCAACGAATATACCTTCATCAGCTTTGGGATCAAACTTCCCTAAGTGATCTCTTTTGTTTATGACATAACAGGTACCGCCAAAAACATGGAGAAAACTTATGTCAGGTTTTCTTCCCCTTAGCACTTCATAGGCCATCTTATCATGTCTTTTGACAATCAGAGACTTATTCTGAGTGTAGCAGGCAGTGTTGACTGCTTCAGCCCAGAAATGGGTCTTAAGACCAGCATCTATGAGCATTGACCTTGCTGATTCAATCAAGGTTCTATTTCTCCTCTCTGCAACACCATTTTGTTGAGGTGTTCTTGGTGCAGAGAAGTTTTGAGAAATACCTTTTGAATCACAAAAGCTTTCAAGGTCAATATTTCTAAATTCAGTGCCATTATCACTTCTTAAATGTTTAACAGAACAATCATTTAAGTTTTCCATCTTTTTGATAAAGGATATAATTTCCTGTGTTGCATCACTTTTGGCTTTGAGAAAGAATACCCAAGTGTATCTGGAGTATTCATCTACAATTACCAGGCAATACCTTTTACCACCAAGGCTGGGAGAACTCACTGGACCAAATAGATCCATATGAAGTAGATGAAAACATTCAGTCACTGAAGATGTTTGTTAATTTTGAATGAAGAGCTGTGATGCTTTCCCTTCTCACATGCTGAACATAGCTTGTCTTTCTCGTAAGATAACTTTGGCAGACTATTGACTAGGCCATACTTGTTGAGCTTGCTGATAGCCTTGAAGTTCATATGAGAGAGTCGCTTATGCCATAACCATTTTTCTTCTGAAACGGTTTTGGAATAAAACCATGTTCCTGATTGTGCTGAATCCATATTGACTACATATGTATTTCCTTTTCTTTGAACAGCCAGGACAACACTTCCATTCTTGTTGTAAACAATTCCAGCTTCATGATCAAATAGCACTTTATTTTTGGCATCGCAGAACTGACTAATGCTTAACAGATTATGCTTCAGTCCTTCAACATATGCCACTTTCTTAAACATAACATTACCATTGGTCAAGACCCCATACCCTCTGGTCTTACCAATGTTGTTATCACCAAACACCACATCAGGACCTCTTTCATCCTGGTAGTCACTGAGCAAGGACTTACATCCGGTCATATGTCTGGAACAACCACTATCCAGATACCAAATTGTCTCTCTGAGAATGCCCTGTATCATACACAAACAATTAGTTCAATTGATGAACCCATCCTGAGATGGGTTCATGGTGGCCAGGCTTTGGTTCAGGCTTCCCCTGGCTTGCATTAATAGTATCTGAATGCTCACTGATTATTTGTGATTTTGAAGATGATGTAGCTAAATATTCAGATACCAAATGCTGGCATACTAATGATGGTTGGTTGAATGAGACTTGTGATGATGAACAATCTGATATTAAAGGTTCAGGGACATAGCCAAAAGAAGGGTGAAGCAGTGACTGAACGTTCAGCTCCTGCGGGCACCCTTAATAAACCCAAACCTACCACTGCTTCGCTGGACTCCCGAAAGTCCAGTGATTCTACAAAGGGAAACCAACAGACAGCTGCAGTGGATCAAACCACTGTTAGCAGTGATTCGGGTGCATCCCACACCCTCAGATCGAGTCAACCCAGCCACTTGTCATCCTCCCGAAAGGATGACATTTTAGACAAAGGGCTAGTGACATCAGTGGGTGATAACACACTCATTGCTGATGTCACACCACTGGCTACAGACCCGGGCCATCTCTCATCTATCACTGCACCGACTGTCAATGTCTCACCACCGACCCATGGTGAGATACAGGTTGCTACTTCTATTTCCAATGAACCATCAGCTAAATCACAAGCTGATGATGAGGAAATCATGCCAATGGACACCTCAGATGATACCCAACCTATTCTTCCACCCACCTCTAACTCTCCCATTAGAGAACTCTGCGCAGACCAGTCAGGGGGAGAATGATGAAGAAGAAGATGACATCTCAGTCTCTGATCCTGAGATGCCTCCTGCTATGACTGATCCACTTGCAAACAAAGCTCATAGGGAGATAGTGCTCACCACTTATGCACTTCGACCTATTGCTGAACAACCTGAGTTAGAAGCCCTTGCAGTTGCTGAACTGCACTGGGTAGATATGGATGTAGCTATGGATTAAGTAGATGTCGCTGAATGCTTTCCTGAGTTCAGTGCTGAAGAGCTCAGGAACTATAATGGGCTTGTGAGGCAATGGGCTGAGGATGAAAATGCTAGGGTTGAGGGTACCTCAGTGAGCTACGAATTGGCTCGCTGGGAGTGGATGATTAGAGAGGTTGTAGATGATGTATCTGATGATGAGGAATATAATACCATCATGCATGATGCTGATGATGATGATGACAATAATGATGATAATGGTCAGGGAGGTGGTCATGGAAATGGTCAGGGTAGAAAGTCAGAAAGTGAAGATGAAGATGATGTCAATATGGAGGATCAGCAACCCATATCATCTGTCATTAAAAGGAAAAGGACCAGTGACACCTCTCCTACATCTATGCCTCCATCTAAGAAACAACAGGTCAGTGACCCTCAATCACATACTGTCATATATGAGGTAACTGTACCTTCATCTACACCACCTACCCAAATCCTTCCCCCACCAACAGCAACTAAACATATCCTCACCCAAACAATCACCACAACTACACCAACTCCAGCAACTATTATACCAATCTCCACAGAAACTCTCTCCAACACTACTACATCAGACACTTCCCCTACAGCATGCCTTTCCTCTGACTCAACCTCAGGTATCCCTTGTCCTGATGAGCAGGAATTAATTTTGAAAATAAATTTTGAGGCTGAGTTAAGAGAACAACAAGAAAGAAAAAGGTTGCTGAAAGAGCAATCTGATGCTGATCGAGCTTACCTGCTGGAATTAAGCACTAAAGATGCAAATGAAAGGGCCAGACTGCTTAACCTTAAGCAAGATCAAGAAGAGTCTGATGTTGCAATTGCCAGGGTACTCGTTGAAATTGAAGAGAGTGAGCTAAAGCAACAGAAACTGAAAATATCAGCTATCAAGAGCTCTAAAAAGAAAGGGGGAGCTGTCAAAACATCAGTGGATAGAAAATGGGATGAGATAGATAAAAAATGTTTGCTGCCCGTATGACAGGGAGATCAAACCCTGCACCTATTACCAAGGTAAAGCTAAAGAAGTCTAAAAATCAATCTCAACCTCAGATACTCATTCAAAGAGGTTCAGAGACTCAAGCCATGCTACTTGATCAAGTATGCAAGCTGCACAGAGAGGAATGGAATGAGATCAGACTTGCTATCAGTCACTCTACAAGTGCAGCTAAGGCTGATGTCCTAAAAGATATTGATAGGCTATTTCAGAAAATGGTGTCATTGGAACTTCTTAGACCAGAAGATATTGTCACATATGGTGAAGAAATTGTTCAGACACCAAGCCCAAGGTATAGGTCAGGCACCAGCAGCATCTATCGATTTCCAAGTGCTTCAAAGCTAAATCTGTCTATCCCTGTTGGTGTGCCAAAGCTTGAAGGACATGAGGTCACTGACGGGGTGAAAGGTCTGGTATACAGGGACTTAAATGGTGTCCTAAGGTTTCAAAGAGAAGCTGAGCTTGAGAATGTTGATCAGAATCAACTTGTTCACCTAATCAGGTCAGCAAGCATACTTCCAAAGAACTCAAAGATCAGAAAAGCTATTCTCGATGAAGCCTTGACAAGAAAAATCAGATACCTGCCCTCTCAAGAAAAATATGAGCTTGAAGATGAACTTAGAACTGTAAAAGAGGAGGAAAAGTGGAGAGATAAGTAGTATAGACTACCTGTAATAGATAGCATTTGTAAATCTTTATATATATATAATGCTCTCTTTTGATACCTCCTTGTTGGAAAAGATTACAAGTGTAAGTCTCTGAACGACCAAACAACTATCAGACAACTGAAACCTCTCTGCAACAAATGTCACTCAAGAATTTTCACAGAGCTTCAATCACAATCATTTAGGGGGAGATTGTTGAGTCACTGGTCGCTGATCTCAACTCATTAGTCGCTGATGTGAAGTCACTGATACTCTCTCTGAAAGACTTATTGAAAATGATCATAGTTGAAGATGCTGTTGTAAAAGTTTTAGTCTCTGATCCTATCTCTCCAGTTAGAAGATGAAGAACCTATCAAGATAAAAGACTCAACTGTGTGTGTCGCTGATACTCATCTATCAACGAGAGTCTCCAAGTCTCTTTAAGTTATTCCTTCTGCTGAATAAAAGAAGTCACTCTAGTACTGTAGCTCAAGTTACTCTTCAAGAGCACGTTAGCTCGCAGCGAGTAAGGAGAACTTCTACTACTTCAGTGACTGCAGCATTAAATGTTGCATTAATAAGGAGTTGACATATTCTACACTATTACGGCGCCACGCGTGCTCCTCGTGACTTGGTCCAACATAGAAACTAACGTGGCAGCAAGTGATTGGCTTCAAGGTAAAAGGTGATATTTCCCAAGACAGAATGTCGGACCATGATGTATCACATCTCAACTACCTCACCAATCAAGCAGCAACACGTGTCCTTCCAGATCCGGAAATTAAGGATTTCAGCGTCTATAAATAGCGTAGTATATTGTACTCCATTTGGTGTTGATTGTTCGTATTGTTGCTTGTTTGTCAGTGACTGGTTTGTCTAAGATACGAACAACACCAGCGAGTGAACTAATAGCGTGTTTGTCCACTATTGGTTCATCTCAGCGAGTGAGCAAGTTAGCATGTTTGTCCACTACTGCTCATCTCCATTTGTAAGAGCTGTATTGTTTAATTTAGATTAGCTTTGGCTAATCTATTCCGCAATCAACAATAGATAAATTTCATCAATAAAAGAATTTATCTTTCAGCTAGTAGTGCATCAGCAATTGAACTGCTTATCATACTTATATATATTTGTGTTCATATTGCTGTCATTTAAATATGGTTAAAAACTTGCTAAATAAATTAACACATTAAAACAGAAAAGTTTTTTTAATTGTATTCAACCCCCCCCCCCCTTCTACAATTAAGTCACTGTTAACGATTCATAATCACAAACATAATAGTGTTTAGGGACACACACATATTCATGTATTTTCCCAAAGAAGTAATTATACTTTAATCAAATACTACATATTTCATTAGCAAAGATTTATAACCATACCTTGCATTTAACTTAGTAAAATCGTATAATTGATCTCATACTTTATGTTCACACTGTAGACATCTTAAGTCTCAAACAACATCACTACTTACACTTTAGTCAATACTTTGTCTACGAAATTCAATACATATTCCATGTTTTCAAGTTCATTCAGAACTAATCATGTCACTAAACATCTCATTTAACATTTCTATCATTGTATCAACATGTAGTAACCATCAATGACTCATAATTGGCAATCCTATCATTCTAACCAAATTAACTTTACTAAGCACAATCATCATATCAAAGTAAGCAATTCAATTTAATTTAAATTCAGGAAAGTTTATCGTGGATTACCTTGTTGAGGAATCGTCATGAGTACCGGTCGGTTACTCATATCTCGTCGTCTCTGCATTCAAAATAACATCTCACAGCTTGTTAAGTGTTAGCACATAATACACTAACCGGTTCACATACAGTGGTTAATCCCACACCCTGGAATGTTTGACTTAACACATATTAGATTTGGGATTGAACACCTTACTTATGTTCAATTCACCCAAACCTATGCTCTGATACCAATTTATAACACCTCTTAATTTCAAGGACATTTTTTTTATAATACCATTTGGAAGCGTTGGTACAAATCAATAATTAGTTTCATCATTTATAATAAACTTATAAGTTAAACTATAAAAAACATAGTTTATCGATTAGATGTTTATTGATTCAAAATACAATATAGACTTTCTAAAAATAGATCAGAGTGAGCCAGCAATGTCAAACATTCCATCATATCCAAACTCCTTGCCCTCCCAGTTCAACTATAACTTGCAAGGAGTAATGTGGGGGATTAACACAACGCTAAGTGAGTAGACATGTAATCAACAGTCTAACTTAGCATAACAAATCTTACAACAAATAATCGTAAACACATAATCTCAATGAGGTAACGTCTCAATAACACAACATCTCAATGAGGATCGGTGATCCTTGTGGCACCCTCAGCCGCGGTGGCCCACCAAGAGATGCTTATCAACAATCTGTATTGGCCTATACAGAATCTATCGATAGCTTGTTGCTATTTTCACACGACCTAATTTCCTATTAACGATATGTACAAGGAAATTCTTGTCGTCCAACTATAGCAACTAAGCCCAACACCCGCTGTGATACCCTGCTAATTTAGGATTGTAATTAGTGCCTAAATTACTTGTAATTACGTGTATTTAGTATTACATTAATCTAAATATACGTAACCTTTTGTGTAATTACATACACGTTTATACAATTTGTTTAAATCGTACACTTATGAATCGGATGGATATCCGACAATGAAAATATGGACGTTGGTGACAAGAATTTATAAATAATGTGGAATTATCCAAACAAACATTATTTACCTTAATATATTGTGAGAATATATTACACGTATTAAATATCATATAAAACACTCCGTACGCGACAAAAACGCGTGAAACGTGCCCGACACGCAAAATAATCTCAAGTTATATTTTTATAACTCATTATTAAGTATTTTGATAAAATACTTCAAGTAAAAATATCGCGATTGCACGCGTACAGTTAAAACATTTAAAAACGTTACACAATTTAAACGAACGTCTAAACCGCAACCGACTACCGACCGACGACCGAAATATATTTTAATAACTTAGAATATATTATTTGAGTAAAACTTTTATTTAAAATGTCATGTTTTTAATCGTTAACAAAACGTATTAAATAAAACGTTATACGGTTAATTAAAACGCAAAACGAACGGGTAAACGAGCACCACACGGAACGCAACTTTGAGAAAATAATTTAGGCACCCACATGGGGTGGGGGGCCCACAAAAATCTGCAGAAAAATGGGAGCCCATGCCCCATTTCCCTTGCTTATGAATTACACCAAACACACCACCTCACTCTTTCACTCCATACTTCATCATTTGCACTCATCCCTCTCCACCCGCTCTCTCCCTCTCTCCCTCCACGAAATTCCAGGCCTCAAGGGCTGCCACCACACCCATCCACCACAAACAACCATCAACCACCACTTGAAAAATAAGAAAACATAAGGAGAAGAAGTTCTACGCACTCCCGTCGTAATTCCGAGTTAGATTCTTCATCTCTTTGTAAGGAATCCTCTTCTTTAACTAAATTTACTTGGTTACTATTTATTAGAGCACAGGGAGCGCTGAATGGTGGTTCAGTGTTCAATTCAGTGTTCTTGAGAACACTGAACTTGAACACTGAGGTAGAAAAGTGGGGTAATGGTTAATCTTGATGTTCAGTGTTCAGTTCAGTGTTCTCGTGATTATTTTATTATTATTTATTTTTTCTAAAAACAAATTATATACTTTAAAAAACACAAAATAAAAAGAAATAACATTAAATTAAAAAGTGCTATCATACAAAAATTAAAGTTCCTAAAAATACATAATCAAAATACGGTAAAATAAAGATCTTAAAAATAAATAATTAAGGTTTCTAAAAATACATAATTAAAATACGATAATTTAAAGACAATAAGTTCCTAAAAATTATATACTTCAAAAAAACACAAAATAAAAAGGTATAACATTAAATTAAAAATAATTAAAATACTATAAATAAACAAAATATGCAATAAGACAATATGCAATAAGACAAATGCTTGGAAGTCCACCCCCATTTTTCTTCTTCTTCTTCTCCGTCACGTCCACCTGCACCTCCATTTTTCAGAAGAAAAAAAACATCTTTTTTTTTTAACAAATGGGTGGAATCAAAAAAACAAAAAAAATAATAATATTAAAATGGAAAACGAGCCGTGCACCAACGTTGTGATTCAAACGGTGGCCACGAACGCCGGCCACGAACGTCGGTGGGGAGTGCCGAACGCCGGGCTCCGGCGTTCTCCTATGTTGAACGGTGGGAGAATTAAGGGCACTTCCTGTGCTCTTAACATGTCTATATGCTCATTCAAACAAGAAATGTTCAAAAAGTAATCCAAAAAGTAACACAAAACACATAAATCTGCCCAGAAAATGTGTCTCACCATTTCGGCTACAACTTGAGTTCTATGTTAAATAAATATACGAGACCCCTTGGAAAAGTTTGATATTTTTGTCTTCTACAAAAAGTTATTCTTTGGCCACTTCCAGAAATACACGGATTTTTGTGTATAACTCGATCTGTGAACGAATGTTCGTTTTTGACCAAATCTGACCACTCTTCAAAGTTATTTTTGTTTAAAATAGTAAATGAATTATAAAAGTATCATAAAGTGCAGAAATAAACAAGACACCTAGGAGAATATGTGTGATTTTTAGTTAGGCTTGATTCGGACTAGAAATGGGTGAGATCGGGGGTTGATTCGGGTTAAAAATCTGGAACCTAAACTAAAGGGGCTGTTTTTGTCATTTCACAAAACCGACAATTCTGGTCGACCATAAAACGTAAAGGTAATTTTATAAAGCTTATTTAACATATTTAAGGCTTCCCTAAAAGTATCGGGTCAAACCGGAGTCGTTTGACCACAAAATCGAGCCTTGGATCCAATCAGATCACTTGTGTCGCTAAAGGCTCAATTCCTATAGCGGCACTAGCCTAGTGACGCCTAATCTAATTGAGTGTCGTCCATAGCGGCACTAACCGAGTGACGCCCTACCCATAGTGACGCATCTTAACCGACACTTGACAAGTGTCGCCCTGTAATCAAAGTATGACTTATACCGTCACTTACACCGACACTCATACCGACACTGACCTCAGTGTCGCTACCCCAACACAATTGACGCTATTAATACGACACTTGTGAAATCATGCGACACTACTTAAGTGTCGCTTAAACTATTAAGTATCGCATGGAATGACGCATAAAACAGAAACTTGGAAATACTTACTACACCAAGTATTGAATGCATACAATAACCAAACCTTATACAATGGTACTCGTACAATACCTATACATCGTAATGTACACATGAACTACTTCACTTATGAAACGACACTTGAAAACACTATGAGATTACACTCATAACTTATACGAGATTACACTCGCACCCATTTATTACTTATACATATAAGTATGAAGATATGAGATTATACTCACCCTTAGAATGGGATTACACCCACACTACTACGAGCTTACACTCGCATGAGCTTACACTCGAACGGACTTACATCCGAACAATGGTTACACGTCACATTACAAATGATCAACTTATGTATATACTTTACAAAGTATACAACACTATGACTTTCATAATAATAATAATATTTGATTTATTATTACACCTTTGTCACCAACGGGCCACACTAAATTACAAAATGATTACAAACATACAAACAAATACTTGGACATTTCCTAGTTGAGTGGACAACTAGCATGGGTGATCCTTCGTGACACCAACTTACTTACTTGCTTACAACCTTGTGCGTTTCGGACGCCAGAAGGTTGCAGGGTTCGGAGAACCAACTTAAGGAATTACATCCGACACTACGGACTTACATCCGGGATACTTATTCTCTTACACGAAAGTATCATACTTGCTAGACTCAGGTGAGTCTTACAGCCCCATTTTTACTGTTTTTCTAAACTACTGGGGTGAGATACTTAGCTACCGTTTTACATGTGCACGCAATGTACTGTACTGATTTTACTACTGCTTTTACACAAACTTTGCATGAGTTACTTTTATCCACTGAAATCCTCCTATCATAAGTTGTTAGTTATGGACTTAAGCGCGATTACTAATAGATGGATCCATTTGGGACTGACAATCCCTGCCTGGGGTGGTAACGCCATCACGGATTACACCGTAGAAACGGGCATATTAGGAATTGATTACATATGAGTGTCTGGATAGCACTCACGGGGGTACGTGATGTGGTACTTGATTGTACTAATTCACACCAAACAGTTAAGCTTCAACTTGTGAGCTCATGGCACTGTGTACTGATCTGGAGATCTTACGATCTGTGATCTACTGTTTATTGTTTACTTACGTTACTGGTTGGGTAACACGGGTACATTTTGTGGTTCACGACTGTTATTTACTACTAAACCTGTGAGATTCACCAACCATTTTGGTTGATCTGTTTTAGCTTTGTATCTCAGGTACATTACAGCAGTAGGACTGCACACCCTGAGGGGACTGATAGCTCGAGTCACATGCATACTACTTTGGAGATTCTGTCGCATTATTTTTGTTATAATTATTATGTAATAGAATCTCTAGGAAAACATACTTTCTGAACTCAGAGCTTATTACATTCCGACTACAATCAATGTAATACTTTTGTACTATTGTACGACGTTGCATATAGATGTCGTTTGCTTTACTTTTGTGCTGTGATTATTGATTAGTAACACCCAAAGCTTGCTTCTGCGCAACAGTAAATTTAGGGGTGTTACAGATTGGTATCAGAGCCTAAGGTTATAGCGAACTAGGTTGCATTTAGTGGGCCTAGACTATGACCGTTAGGCAGAGTTCCTTATTAAGTATGATTAGGTTCAGTGACTACATTGTATTGGTTTAATTGAACATAGCCTGATCAACTATGTACAATTAAAAGAATATGATGTGAGATCTGGAAGGATTCATGACTGAACAGGATACACTAGTTGACTCTGACCACGAGAGAAACCGGGACTCAAACATGTCTGTGATTAGACACTTAAGGCTATTATGTGATATATATATATATATAGGCCTTACTCTCGCTCAATATCTTAGGCTATATTATATATGTATTATATGAATATAGACCTCATTCTTTCTAATGCTTTGTCTCAGAATGGCAAACACACCACCCAATTCATCACGCTCTCATCCGTATGGATCACAAAACCCACAGATTTGTAGGAGGACCACTATGTCACCTCGAACTAACCCCTATTCCGTACCAGCTTTAACCGCCAGGCTAAACCACCATGAGCGACGATTTCGCGAAATGGACATAGAGCTGCAGGAGACTCGTGAGAACTGGAGACTCACAACCCTTGAACGTATCAACCAAGTCTCCGAAGATCACGAGAACACTGTGGATAACATGGACACACTTCACGATCATCTGGGAGAAACTATCGAAACCATGGGAACTATTCACAACCAAGTGATCAGTAACCAAAATGAAATCTCTGTTCTGCAATCAAGGCTGCAAGAATATGAGACGCGTCTACGGGAAACCGAGGATGCTCTTAGAATGGTCAGCAGGCTTGCATAATTTGTTAACCATCTCACTTCTCTATTGTCACAACTCAACCTACATCAAGATTAGTGCATTGGTTATCATGTAACCTATTAGCTAGCTATGTAAACTCTTGTAACCCGACCGGATGTAATGTTCCTGGCATCTTTTGTAGACTCTAGATTCTGTAATCTTTTGAAACTTATGTATTGTACAGAATCTAATCTTACTATCTAATGAAATATGATTATCGCTTCGTGCTGTTTTATATTACCACCTTATATATACTTACGCATGTGATATATCATAACCTTGTGCAAACATCTTACCGACCTCTTCCCTTTGATATACAACATTATGCCACCTCGACAACATACGTACGATGATGTCGAATTCGCCCAACTGATTGCTTAAACAGTGGCGCAGGCCATAGCTGCTCAGCCGCACTCAGGCAGTGAGGACTCCGCTGTAAATGGGCCTCCAATACGGCCCTGCTCCTACAAAGATTTCCTAAATTGTAAACCTTTAAATTTTAAAGGTAATGAAGGGGCCATAGGATTGATTAGATGGGCCGAGAAAATGGAATCAGTTTTCCGGATCTGCAACTGTCTCGAGGACTACAAGGTTAAGTATGCCACCTGCACTTTCCTTGAAGGTGCTTTGACTTGGTGGAATGCCTAGCTCAAGCAGTGGGCATTGACATTGCATACCAAGTTCCCTGGGAGGATCTGAAGAAAAATCTTACTGATGAGTACTGTCCAAATGAGGAACTCCAACATCTGGAAGAGGAGTTCTGGCATTTGACGGTTCAGGGAACCGATATCATTGGTTATAGCACTAGGTTCCAACAGCTTGCTCTCCTCTGTCCGTCTATGGTTGATCCCGAGCGCAAGCGTATTTGGAGGTACATTCGCGGACTCTCGGAGAGTATCCAGGGGAACATGGCCTTGTAACACCCGCCAAATTAGGACTAGAAATTGGTACTTAGTTCTCTGTTAATACATGTAATTAGTTCTGTGTGAGGCTAATTAATGTACCGATATATTTATTGTTGAATATATACGAATATCCGATTTGATTTAAACCGTACGAGTTTCAAATCGAATGTAATTCGGTTCAAGTAAATACGGACGTTGGTGAACATTTTTTTTTATTAAATAGTACAACATTATTTAATGACGCTACTATATCCAAACTATTATTATTTTGATAATATTTCAAGTACATTTCGTATTGTATAATGCACGTCTACGCGACTTACACACTTAACACACAAACAAACGAAACCATTTAAGTTATTAAGTATTTGGTAAAATACTTCAACAAAAATAATAAATAAACAATTGTATTTTAAAACATATATTTAAATGTATAAAATAATTATTTAACGTTTAAACGAACGTCGCACGGAGCGGGAATACACGGAATTAAAAAGTGGAGACCCACACTCCGGTGGGCCCCCACCGAAATCAGCCACCAAAGGGGGGGGGGGGGGGACTCTCCCTTCCCTCATTTCAATATCATCATCATCTCCAAACTCTCTCTCCCTTTTCTCTCATCAAATACCACCACCACCACCATCACTTAAAATCACTAAATAACACCACTAAACCACCTCGAATCATCTCATTCATTTGAAGAAAAGTAACCACCGCGTCACGATCTACGTTTCTATCTTTTTAAATTCTCGATTCACCACTTTGTAAGTTTCCGAAAAATCCCGACACCTCTCGTTTTCTATTGTTTTCAACTTATAATTGTTTAGTTAAGCTTGAAATGTCCAAATATGGGTTGGGTAAAAGTTTCAGGTCAAACAGAGGCCGGAAAACACCTTTTCGGCTTATTTTCCGGCCAACAGAGCGTTATGTCGTAGAGGCTCCAGGCCACCTGCGACATAAGCTGTTATGTCGCTAAATCAGACCTTACGTCGCATATAGCGACATAAGCTACTATGTCGCACTAATCACGGATGTCGCATATAGCGACACAAATAGTTATGTCGCAAAAATTACGAACGTCGCATATAGCGACACAACGCCCTACGTCGCATTAAATTTGCGAAGTCGCACTTAGCGACGCCATGACCAATGTCGCAGTCATGACCTGCGACATAACAACCTACGCACGCAATGTCGCAGATGACAGAACCTAGAAAACTCAGATTTTACTAAGTGTTGAGACCTGAAATTTATCACTCGATTTCACCCAAATTCAAGTCCAGATACGTTTTTCACCAAAGCAATTTAGTAGAAATAAAAATTTCTACTAAATTACGGACGTCGCATATAGCGACACAAGGTGTTAAACTTGTATAACATCAAACACGAATGCGACGCGACTTCTAAAACACATTGGAACTTACTTTTAGGTATAACACTTCAAAATCATCAAAATGATAATGTGGGATTATTATTACAAACAATCACCAACGGGCCGTACACATTTTCAAACATTTAGACAATCAATCAAATTGTAATCATTTGGACATTCTAGTTGGACAAACAACTACAAGGTGGTCTTATTAGATGCCTTCACATGTTTATAACCATCGCGTGTCGTGGACACCCTCAGGTTACAAGTCTTTGGACTTCGATTCTTGGCTAATCAATCTCAGTTTATTTAGATAAACTCTTCAGGCTCAGGTGAGTCTCATGGCCCCTCTTTTTACTGTTTTACTAGGGGTGTGGTACATTGCTCTGTTTTTAACACGTGAACGCGAGTACATATTTCAATATACTACATGAGTTGTTTTCAACTAATCAAACCAAAGTCCTCCGTCAGTATAGTCTGGTAATATGAAAGTAGCGTGAATATTAGTATATGGTACCATATAGGATTGACCCACCTCGTCCGGGTTAGTCGCGCTAACCTCTGCAACGGACGTACTAATATTTGGGAAAACGAGTGTAGATTAGGCACTCGTGGAGGCACCTCGCTCAGAATTCTCTATATGGGACCCGACCCTCGAGTTAAGCTCGGACTATGCGATCATGGTTGTATACACTATTATTATCTTTTGCTGGATGCAAATCAACATTTAAATCTTGCGGTTCACACACTATTATTCGATATCTAAACCTGTGAGCTCACCAGCGTTAGCTGACCCATTTTAGCATGTATCACAGGTACCCAGCAGTAGATTTGGACTGCCCATCAGGATGCATATTAGCTCGAGTCTCCATGCAAACTTCAGAGATTTCATTGCATTATTAGATTTTGTATAACTAATTATGTACTTAAATCTCTCATATTACGAACACGAGCTATGTACGGGTTCAAACTGTTGTAAACCTTTTAATATCAATATATTTTGTTAAAACGACGCATATAGAGTCGTTTGCTATATATCTGTGTGCTTTGATTATTGATTAGTAACACCCAATTTAAGCTTCCGCAAAACATTAAATTTGGGGGTGTTACAGGCCTCATCCAAACCAGCTGACATTCAGAGTGCCATCCGTATGGCGCATGAACTCATGGTCATGGTTGTTAGTCGTGAAGCACCCATTCCATCCACTGGCAACAACAATAAGAGAAAGTGGTCTGGGAACTCTGGCAACCAGAATCAAAACCAACAAGCATCTAAGAAACCTGAAACCATCAAAGCTTACACCTCTAGTTCTGATAACAAGAAGGAATACCAAGGAAACAAACCTTACTGTACCAGGTGCCAACTCCACCACGATGGTTCTTGCCCCTGTAGTAAGTGCAAGCGATCGGGCACTTTGCTAAGGATTGCAGGACCGACACTACCAATACCAACACCAAACCCAACACTCCCAGAACCTGTTATGAATATGGAGTTGTTGGGCATTTTAGAAGTGATTGCCCCAAGTTGAAGAACAAGAAAAAGAACAACAACAACAATGCTCGGGGCAGAGCTTTCGTACTCAATGCTGGGGATGCCCGCCAAGACTCGAATGTGGTCACGGGTACGTTCCTTCTCAACAATTTGACTGCTTCCGTGTTATTTGATACTGGTGCTGATAAGAGCTTCATATCTGATGAGTTTTGCCCATTACTTGACACCACACCTATTGCCTTAGATTCTAAGTACATAGTAGAGTTGGCAAGTGGCAAACTTATTGAGGCCAACAGTGTAATACCTAACTGCACCTTAAACTTAGCTGATGAGTTGTTCTCTATTGACCTTATGCCTATTGAGATCGGCAGCTTCGACATCATTGTCAGTATGGATTGGCTATCCAAACACCGTGCCGAAATCATCTGTTTTGAGAAAATCGTTCGTATCCCTCTCGCCACCGGTGGAACTCTAGTCATACAAGGGGAGACCGGTGAGATGAGACTAAATATCATTTCGTGTATGAAAACCCAGAAATACTTGAGAAAAGGGTACCAGGCAATCCTCACGCACGTTACGAAGAAATAGTCAGAGGAGAAGCGACTTGAGGATGTGCCTGTTGTTCAAGACTTCCCAGAAGTCTTTCCTGAAGACTTGCCTGGCCTTCTGCCACCTAGACAAGTCGAATTCTCTATTGACCTTGTGCCCGGCGCAGCACCCGTGGCACGAGCACCGTACCGTTTAGCCCCATCCGAACTCCAGGAGTTGTCTACTCAACTACAAGAACTCCTGGATAAGGGATTTATTCGACCAAGTTCCACGCCTTGGGGAGCCTCGGTCCTGTTTGTGAAAAAGAAAGACGGTTCTTTCCGCATGTGCATCGACTACCGTGAACTCAACAAACTAACCGTCAAGAACCGTTACCCATTACCTCACATTGATGACCTGTTTGACCAACTTCAGGGGTCAAGCTTCTATTCAAAGATCGATCTACGATCAGGTTACCATCAACTCCGAGTTCGAGATGATGACATTCGTAAAACAGCTTTCCGAACTCGCTACGGGCATTACGAATTCCAAGTGATGCCATTCGGCTTAACCAACGCACCGACAGTATTCATGGACTTTATGAATCAGGTGTGTAAGCCTTACCTCGATAAGTTTGTCATTGTCTTCATTGACGACATTCTGATTTACTCGCGCAATGAACAAGAACACGCGCAACACCTGAAAACCATTCTGGAACTACTCAAGCATGAGGAGTTATATGCCAAATTCTCTAAGTGCGAGTTCTGGATACAAACCGTTCAATTCCTTGGACACGTCATTGACAGTCAAGGGATTCATGTTGATCCAACCAAAATTGAAGCCATCAAGTGCTGGCAAGCACCTACTATACCTACTGAAGTACGCCTATTCTTAGTACTCGCCGGATACTACCGGCGATTCATTGAGAATTTTTCAAAAATATCTCAACCACTCACTACACTGACTCAGAAAGAGAAGAAGTTCGACTGGACTGAAAAACAAGAGTCAGCCTTTCAATTGCTGAAACAAAAACTCTGTAGTGCACCTATCCTATCCTTACCCGAGGGTAACGATGACTTCGTGGTGTACTGTGATGCCTCAGACCAAGGTCTCGGTTGCGTGCTGATGCAACGAGAAAAAGTTATTGCTTACGCCTCTCGGCAACTCAAGGTCCACGAAAAGAATTACACCACTCATGACCTAGAGTTGGGAGCAGTTGTATTCGCTCTTAAAATCTGGAGACACTACTTGTATGGTACCAAGTGTACAATCTTCACTGATCACAAGAGTCTCCAATACATCTTCGACGAAAAAGACCTAAACATGAGACAACGTCGTTGGGTCGAATTACTTACCGATTACGACTGCGAAATCCGTTACCATCCGGGCAAAGCCAATGTTGTGGCCGATGCCCTAAGTCGCAAGGAACGAGTGAAACCCCTCCGAGTTCGAGCACTTAGTATGACTATAAACAACGATCTCATACTCCAAATTCTTGCCGCTCAACTCGAAGCACTCAAAGCTGAAAATGTGAAACACGAGGCCTTGCGAGGCATGGATAGACAGTTTGAAACCAAACCAAATGGGGCCAAGTACTTCTCTGAACGACTATGGTTGCCCAACTACGAGAACTTACGAGACTTGGTGATGGACGAGGCACACAAGTCTAAATACTCTATACACCCTGGTGCCGACAAAATGTACCATGGCATCAAGGAGTTGTACTGGTGGCCCAACATGAAAGCCGACATTGCTACCTACGTTGGCGAGTGTCTTACTTGTTCTAAGGTTAAAGCCGAACACCAGAAACCTTCCGGGTTGTTGCAACAACCAGAAATCCCTCAATGAAAATGGAAGCAGATCACCATGGACTTCCTTACCAAACTCCCAAAAACACCGAGCGGTTGCGATACCATTTGGGTGATCGTAGACCGACTCACTAAATCTGCTCATTTCCTAGCCATCAAGGAAACTGGCAAGATGGAACGTTTGACACGGATCTACCTGAAAGAGATCGTGTCAAGACACGGCGTGCCCATCTCGATTATCTCTGACCGAGATGCTCGATTTACTTCTCGCTTCTGGAAATCACTATAAAAATCTCTTGGTACTCGTCTAGATATGAGTACAGCTTATCATCCTCAAATCGACGGCCAGAGCGAACGAACCATACAAACACTGGAGGATATGCTACGAGCCTGCGTAGTTGATTTCGGTAAAAACTGGGAAAATCACTTACCTTTGTGTGAGTTTTCCTACAACCACAGCTACCACACCAGCATCAAAGCTGCACCCTTCGAGGCACTGTACGGTCGTAAGTGTCGGTCACATATCTGTTGGACTGAGGTGGGGGATACACAACTCACCGATCCGGAAATCTTACACGAAAGAACCGAAAAGATCGTCAGCATACAAAACCGACTGAAAGCTGCGCGTGATCGTCAGAAAAGCTATGCTGACGTGAGACGCAAACACCTCGAATTCCAGGATTGGGGATCGAGTACTCCTGAAAGTATCGCCTTGGAAAGGCGTCATCCGTTTTGGCAAACGTGGGAAACTGAATCCCAGGTACATTGGACCGTTCGAAATCCTTGAAAGGATTGGTCCAGTGGCATACAGACTGCAGCTACCTCCTGAACTCAGTAGCGTGCACCCTACTTTCTACATTTCTAACTTACAGAAATATCTGTCTGATGAGACACTGATTATACCTCTCGATGAGATACAGATTGACGACAAACTACACTTTGTCGAGGAACCCGTGGAAATTATGGACCGTTAGGTCAAACGCCTGAAACAGAGTCATATTCCCATAGTCAAAGTCCGGTGGAATTCGAGGCGTGGTCCTGAATTCACTTGGGAACGGGAAGACCAAATGCGACAGAAATATCCACACTTGTTTACAGACCCTACTCACACCACGACTACGAGCTAATTTCGGGACGAAATTCTCCTAACAAGGGGAGAATCTGACACCCGCTAATTTAGGACTGTAATTAGTGCCTAAACTACTTGTAATTACGTGTATTTAGTATTACATTAATCTAAATATACGTAACCTTTTGTGTAATTACATACACGTTTATACGATTTGTTTAAATCGTACACTTATGAACCGGATGGATATCCGACAATGAAAATATGGACGTTGGTGACAAGAATTTATAAATAATGTGGAATTATCCAAACAAACATTATTTACCTTAATATATTGTGAGAATATATTACACGTATTAAATATCGTATAAAACACTCCGTACGTGACAAAAACGCGTGAAACGCACCCGACACTCAAAATAATCTCAAGTTATATTTTTATAACTCATTATTTAGTTGTTTGATAAAATACTTCAAGTAAAAATAACGCGATTGCACGCGTACAGTTAAAACGTTTAAAAACGTTACACAATTTAAACGAACGTCTAAACCGCAACCGACTACCGACCGATGACCGAAATATATTTTAATAACTTAGAATATATTATTTGAGTAAACTTTTATTTAAAATATCATGTTTTTAATCGTTAACAAAACGTATTAAATAAAACGTTATACGGTTAATTAAAACGCAAAACGAACGGGTAAACGAGCACCACACAGAACGCAACTTTGAGAAAATAATTTAGGCACCCACATGGGGTGGGGGCCCATGAAAATCTGCAGAAAAATGGGAGCCCATGCCCTATTTCCCTTGCTTATGAATTACACCAAACACACCACCTCACTCTTTCACTCCATACTTCATCATTTGCACTCAACCCTCTCCACCATCTCTCTCCCTCTCTCCCTCCACGAAATTCCAGGCCCCAAGGGCTGCCACCACTCCACCACACCCATCCACCACAAACCACCATCAACCACCACTTGCAAAGTCAAGAAAACACAAGGAGAAGAAGTTCTACACACTCCCGTCGCAATTCCGAGTTAGATTCTTCATCTCTTTGTAAGGAATCCGCTTCTTTAACTAAATTTACTTGGTTACTACTTATTAACATGTCTATATGCTCATTCAACCAAGAAATGTCCAAAAAGTAACCCAAAATCATTTTTATGAACATAAACACAAAATACATAAATCTGCCCAGAAAATGTGTCTCACCATTTCGGCTACAACTTGAGTTATAGGTTAGATAAATGTATGATACCACTTGGAAAAGTTTGATATTTTTATCTTCTACAAAAAGTTCTTGTTTGGCCACTTCCATAAATACACGGATTTTTGTGTATAACTCTATCTTTGAACGAATGTTCGTTTTTGACCAAATCTGACCACTCTTCAAAGTTATTTTTGTTTAAAATAGTAAATGAACTTATAAAAGTATTATAAAGTTCAGAAATAAACAAAACATCTAGGAGAATATGTGTGATTTTTAGTTAGGCTTGATTCGGACTAGAAATGGGTGAGATCAGGGGTTGATTCGGGTTAAAAATCTGGAACCTAAACTAAAGGGGCTGTTTTGTCATTTCACAAAACTGACAATTTGGGTCGACCATAAAACGTAACAATAATTTTATAAAGCTTATTTAACATATTTAAGACTTCCCTAAGAGTATCGGGTCAAACTGAAGTCGTTTGACCACAAAACCGAGCTTTGGATCCAATCAGATCACTAGTGCCGCTAAAGGCTCAATTCCTATAGCGGCACTAGCCTGGTGACGCCTAATCTAATTGAGTGTCGTCCATAGCGGCACTAACCGAGTGACGCCCTACCCATAGTGACGCATCTTAACCGATACTTGACAAGTGTCGCCCTGTAATCAAAGTACGACTTATACCGTCACTTACACCGACACTCATACCGACACTGACCTCAGTGTCGCTACCCCAACACAAGTGACGCTATTAATACGACACTTGTGAAATCATGCGACACTACTTAAGTGTCGCCTAAACTATTAAGTGTCGCATGGAGTGACGCATAAAACAGAAACTTGGAAATACTTACTACACCAAGTATTGAATGCATACAATAACCAAACCTTATACAATGGTACTCGTACAATACCTATACATCGTAATGTATACATGAACTACTTCACTTATGAAACGACACTTGAAAACACTATGAGATTACACTTATAACTTATACGAGATTACACTCGCACCCATTTATTACTTATATATATAAGTATGAAGATATGAGATTACACTCACCCTTAGAATGGGATTACACCCACACTACTACGAGCTTACACTCGAACGGACTTACATCCGAACAACGGTTACACGTCACATTACAAATGATCAACTTATGTATTTACTTTACAAAGTATACAACACTATGATTTACATAATAATAATATTTGATTTATTATTACACCTTCGTCACCAACGGGCCACACTAAATTACAAAATGATTACAAACATACAAAAAAAATACTTGAACATTTCCTAGTTGAGTGGACAACTAGCATGGGTGATCCTTCGTGATACCAACTTACTTACTTGCTTACAACCTTGTGCGTTTCGGACGCCAGAAGGTTGCAGGGTTCGGAGAACCAACTTACGGAATTACATCTGACACTACGGACTTACATCCGGGATACTTATTCTCTTACACGAAAGTATCATACTTGCTAGACTCAGGTGAGTCTTACAGCCCCATTTTTACTGTTTTTCTAAACTACTGGGGTGAGATACTTAGCTACCGTTTTACATGTGAACGCAATGTACTGTACTGATTTTACTACTGCTTTTACACAAACTTTGCATGAGTTACTTTTATCCACTGAAATCCTCCTATCATAAGTTGTTAGTTATGGACTTAAGCGCGATTACTAATAGATGGATCCATTTGGGACTGACAATCCCTGCCTGGGGTGGTAGCGCCGCCACGGATTACACCGTAGAAATAGGCATATTAGGAATTGATTACATATGAGTGTCTGGATAGCACTCACGGGGGTACGTGATGTGGTACTTGATTGTACTAATTCACACCAAACAGTTAAGCTTCAACTTGTGAGCTCATGGAACTGTGCACTGATCTGGAGATCTTACGATCTGTGATCTACTGTTTATTGTTTACTTACGTTACTGGTTGGGTAACACGGGTACATTTTGTAGTTCACGACTGTTATTTACTACTAAACCTGTGAGATTCACCAACCATTTTGGTTGATCTGTTTTAGCTTTGTATCTCAGGTACATTACAGCAGTAGGACTGCACACCCTGAGGGGACTGATAGCTCGAGTCACATGCATACTACTTTGGAGATTCTGTCGCATTATTTTTGTTATAATTATTATGTAATAGAATCTCTAGGAAAACATACTTTCTGAACTTAGAGCTTATTACATTCCGACTACAATCAATGTAATACTTTTGTACTACTGTATGACGTTGCATATAGATGTCGTTTCTTTACTTTTGTGCTGTGATTATTGATTAGTAACACCCAAAGCTTGCTTCCGCGCAACAGTAAATTTGGGGGTGTTACACCCGCTGACCTCAATAACTCAATGCACAAAGGCAATATATCACATGATCACATATTCACATACTCATCATGGCATTATTTCAGACTAAACAGTGTATCAACAGTATTATTACTACTAAACCATAATCATCATGGCAACACTAAAACAATAATAATACGTTTACCCGTTGTAACCAAACCTGTTACAACTAAATCACACTAAGGGTTACAGATCCACTCACCGTTACCTTAGCCGATAACTCATAAGTCTAATATTACTGAGTCTTCTCCATGTCTGAGAATACAAATGAAAAATTAGTTAGTAATTCGCCCCATAACATATAACTCATTACGTAATCATATAACATATTTCAACATATAGTATCAAAATATCAATAAATATGTAGTTACATTTTGTTATCCTTGAACTTATGTTAAGTCTTTAACTAATCAACAAACTTATTTCAAGTGTATATAATTAATTCGAATTCTTTACACTTAAACAGATAAATATTGTGTATTCAAACTCATATAACATATTTATAAATACTATACAAACATATATGATGTAAGTACATAAGCCAAAACAAAGAACACCCCAGGTCAAGGTTTACCCGCCGGGTATCAAAATACCCGCCGGGTACATGGATGTATCCGGCCTCAATTCCAGACCAGAAGCCACCTTTGGTTACCTGCTTAGTTTACACACCGTATAAGTCTTTACCCGACCCATTTTATCCACTTTACCCGCCGTGTATGAGTTTACCCGCCGGATAAACTTGTTTCAGATTTTCCATTTTATCAGGTTTTACCCACCTGGTAACCATTTACCCACCGGGTAACAGTTTACCCACCGGGTAAAAGCTGAATACCAGCAACCTGAAATCTTTTCTGCACAAACCCAACTCGAAAATATACCATAAAACACCATCCAATTCAGATTTTAACCAATCTAATACAATAATAATCATCAATAAACTTCAAGTAATATCATATACAACTTCATATAACATCAATAAGCCACTTTACATGCTTCAATTTCATATTAAATCATTACTCATATGGTTTAGCCCTAAATTAGAACAGGAACTTCAATTGTTTATCCAATCTCTACTTCATTAGCTTCAAGTACCCTAAATTAGAACTCAAGAACATGAACTTCAATTGTTTATCCAATCTCTACTTTATTAGCTTCAAGTACAGCAATCAACAACAGCTAATATTATATAATCTTTATTAATCATTTTATATCAATAACCTCCACAATTTTAATCTACAACTAAGTTGATAGAATAGATACAAAATTACTTACACTCAAGAAGAACACAAGATGATATTGAAGATGATGATGGAACCAGGAACTTGATGAAGAATCAAAACTATAGAATTTAATTTGATTGTAAAGTGATTAAGGGTTTTAGGTTTGAGAGTTCTTGTTTCTGAAGAAAGAATTGAATTGAGAAAGTCTGAAAATAATAAGTCGGTTAGCCCCATTCGACTTAGTACTTAATTAATTATTATACCCCTTCTAAACCTATTGTCTGAAACCTAAAACCATTTGCGAACCCAATATCTTTTATTTTACCGACAACTTCATTAATTTAAAACAATTAATGATTTATTTATCACAATAAACTATTTGACCTTTTTACCTAGTTTCTCACAACTGAAACGAATAATATAAAATTATTTTCTAACACATTAATTAATAATGTAAAATCAGGAAATCAGTAAAATACTACTAGGCCCTAAGGACGGGTGTTACATTAAGTCTATATTTAATTCGATAAATATTAATCATTTCTTTTGTTTCAATCATCTGAAGATTCTGTACGTCTAACATAATTTTGACATATGAGTTGTTGCGTTTGAATGGTTATACTATTTAGATTTAATAGTATAGTACCCGCTCAATGTGACAGCGATACCTTAAAAAATGATTGTTGTCGATTAAGATTTAATGATCTTAAGGTTTCCATGTGGTTTTCGATGCGATCCGATAGTTACCTTGAATACATTGTAAAAGGTAATGTCGACCAAATTTTTTAATTCAACTAACTAGTTTAAGACCCGCAAAATTTACGGGTTGACTTTATGAGATGTCTTATATGGATGTGTTATACGATTTAATAAGTGTTTTGGTGTTGGTGTCTGGTACATCGGTTTGTATTAGTTTAAATTTTCTAAATGAAAAATGTATTAAGGATTTGAATTTTGATAGATTTTCGATTGATGAGTCCAAATTAATTAACTAATAAAGATAATATTGTTTATTATGTTACTTTGTTATTTGTGTTGATATTTAATAATATTATCTTATTTAAAATTGTACGGATATGTTTTTCCAAATAAGCAGATTGACCGGTTCAACAGGTAAATACTATTTTGTACTAAAAAAATAACGCTCTTTGCAGTGCATTAGTGATTTTCGTACATCTAAGTTACTCTCTGTAATTTAAATCGACAATCTATAATGCATTACTTTCTCTTTTTAACTTTGACGAAAGATGACAAAATATTACAACTCAAATGCAGGCTCTACTGACCTGAATGACGTTAACACAACCTTAGAAGATTAAATGGTAAATTATTTTAGGGACGTAAATCGAGATATAGAGAAATTAGTGGTAAAAGAGTAAATTAATTAATCAATTATTGATAATATTATGTATGATACCACTTCCTTTTTTGTATTTGTATTATTTTTTAATAATAATACTATATATTATGTACCGAATCTTTGCATTAGTTAATTAAAAAGTTAAATTGTTAGCTTTAAGATTTCAAATCCTGTAATTCGGTATCGTTTTTTGCCGTGTTTCAAATTTACGTCGTATTTTCAATAACTATTCTTTTTTGTTTCGCCAACGTTACATACATGAGGATAACTGAAACCCCGAATGAATATGAAAAACCGATGGGTAATGCTAATTGGGTACCCAACGGGTATTGGGTCGGGTATCAGTACGAATATTCTAAACTGGTATGTGTACTGATACACTAAAACCCGCCGAAAACCAACCTGTTGGCATCCATAATCCAAGAATTGTAAATTAAAAGAATTCAAAAGGCGGTAGTATGAGTACAAATATACTAAAATTCGTTGGAACCCGACCCGTTGACATCCATGATCTAAGAATTGTAGATTGTAAATTGACAAAAGGATTTAAAATAGTTGGTCGTATAAGAATTTTAATCATTGGACGATGGAATGAAGTTATGAATTTTTTGGAATTGAAAATAACTTATTTTGTTTTTTTAGAAAAAATAAAATAAATAAGATTGTTGGAAGAGTTTGAATTATAGAAGAAATAACAAATTATAAAATATTTGGAGTATAACCTACGATTAAAGAAAAAACGGAGGATTTATATTGTAAATATTGAAGGGTGTATCTTATAAATATAAAAGGGTAAGTTAGTCTTTTAGTCACATAATAATGGGATTAATGATGTCATGAAATAATTTAAGGGTTACATCTTAATTGTTGATCTCCATCTAATGGTCATTATTCTTTCAAGATTTTTTTTAAATATATAAGATAGATAGATAGATAGATAGATGATATATTAAAATGTTTTATAATGTAATAGCATTTATTCAATTCCCTATAATATTAAAAATAGAATTGTTTGAAGTTTTAAGGTCACTAAAAATAAAAGGGTAATTTAGTAAGGATAAATAAGTAATTTTTGATCTTTCTTTTCTACATTAAGCCAAATCACCTAAATTAATATAATTTAGATTTAATGCTTCCAAATAACCGTATGATCTATTAACAATTGGGCACAGTTACACAATAGCAACAAACATGGCTTATTGGTGTAAAAGTTTAAAGAAAGAAAACAGAAACTTGTTAAATTCATAAAACCATTTATCGGAAAGGGAGTTACTCGTATACTAATAATAATTCTCTGTACACTACTAAATATATTTTATGATATTGTATAATGCACAATTACTAGTCTACCGAAATTTTGTATGACTAGTAAACTTTTTTGGTTTTTCCTTGTAAGCTTTCATTTGTACTGTATATCAGCACACAAATGGATAGAGTGCTAAATGATAAGCAAATAACAAATGGCAACAACTCGGATCCATTCAATCATTCATGACCACAACCTTTGATTCCTTCCTTCTTTCTCATGTCAAATAAACGTCAACCACTCAATTGACCTCAAAAAATCAAACACCAAAAATAAATTACATAACTACCCTTCACTTGCCACGTAATCAATCTAAATGGATTAACCTACCACGTGGTCCAATAACATTTCGCTATCCCCCAACACTTAGCCAATAACATTCAACATTTGGATTGTGTAATGTATCACCCCAAAAAATTTCCTCCATATTATTGCTACCATCACAACAACTATTATTCATCAACCATCAACTCTTTCTTACTAAAATCCTCCATTTCCGAATTCAATATCTTCTCTTGGAAATGGCTTCTAATGCATTAATGAGCTGCGGTATTGCGGCCGTATGCCGCCCTTCGATGTTGTCTTCTTCGAAGTCAAGATTCGCAACGGCTGTGCCACTTGGTGTTGCCACTAATGCATCCCGGGTCTCCATGACCTCCGACTGGATGCCCGGTCAACCACGACCACCGTACCTAGACGGATCTGCACCCGGGTAAGTAGTCCTAAGAGGGTTCTTTTTTCCCCTACTTGAAATAAACATTGTAATCTGATATTAACATGACATTAAGACGTACCAAAAAAAAAAAGTAAGATATCCAACTTTACATGGGGTTCTAATGTATGTATAGAAATTAGAAAATAGTAATTAGTTCTATAACAGCTTTTGTAGTCTAGTACAACAAAGGGTCTATAAATATTGTTTTTGTGTGTTTCAGGGATTTTGGGTTCGACCCACTTCGTCTTGGTGAGGTCCCAGAGAACCTTGAGAGGTTCAAAGAGTCCGAGCTCATTCACTGCAGATGGGCTATGCTTGCAGTTGTGAGTCATTTATTGAACCCATTATACAATTATACTTGATTTTTCATTTTATTTTTCATCACAACAAACATATTTTGTATAGTTATGACATTATATATACAGAGTAGATATAGATAGAAGTTCTTAAAATGTCTTAGGTGCCATAAATGAAAATAGTTATCGTGTGACAAAAGAAAAAATATGCAAGGAATAAATTAAGTTTATAAATTGGGGACTGATGGTTAAAATTTTTGCAGCCCGGGATCTTGCTACCTGAAGCCTTAGGATTGGGAAATTGGGTAAAAGCACAAGAATGGGCTGCTCTTCCTGGAGGTCAAGCAACGTACCTAGGGAACCCTGTTCCATGGGGTACCCTACCCACCATTTTGGCAATCGAGTTCATCTCCATTGCCTTCGTAGAGCACCAAAGAAGCATGGAAAAAGACCCCGAAAAGAAGAAGTACCCCGGTGGTGCTTTTGACCCATTGGGCTACTCAAAAGACCCAAAAACATTCGCAGAGTACAAAGTTAAAGAGATCAAAAATGGTAAATTACTAGACACTACACTCTTAACTTTATGAATTGCATTAACATGTGTGATTGAGTTTTGGGATTTTTTTTTGTGAAATGTAGGACGTCTAGCGTTGTTAGCATTCGTTGGATTCTGTGTGCAACAATCGGCTTACCCTGGTACAGGACCATTGGAGAACTTAGCAACTCACTTGGCTGACCCATGGCACAACAACATCGGGGATGTCATTATTCCTAAAGGAATTTTCCCAAACTAAATTAAAATACGCTTCTTGTCTCCGAATTCATATGTAAAATCCATGTAACCCTTCGTCGATCTTGTAATGAAATGAACTTATATTAGTGTTGAATTGCTTTTTTGAACTTAAAAGTTGATGGGAAATAATTATTGTTGTATAATTCATCAAACTTGAAAGCTTATATTCATAAGATTGTACACATTTAACAAACAGTATATTAAGTCTGGCTCGTCATCCAAATTAAAATGGGTAGCTATCATTAAAATGCTTGTTTTATTGTTATTATATAAATTAATTAAAATTTTGTGCGCGCATATGTATTAAAATAGTCTAACATTTGTATGTAGCTAGCTATTTGGGTTTACATGAAGTTAGTATTCTTTACACTATATATGTAATTTAAATTTATGGTACTTTTTGTATGTAATGACTGTACAATCGTTAATTTGACCCAAATACATACAATGTAAAGAAAACAAAGTTCATTGCATACAATGTAAATCCGAGTAGTTCGTTACATACAATGAATGTCCTATAGTTTGATAGATTTGCACACACTTAACTCTACGGAGTAAAAATCATATTTAGAGACATTATGCATTTATAGATAAAAATCATGGGCACCCTTCATATATTCACATTCAAATATAGTACCATGATTTATCTGCTTCTTAATGATGGCGGCCGATGATGGTTTTACCCACTGAATCTTATTAACGCTGAATGGGACGATTGAAAGGTGTGTGTGAATGTTTTTTTTGGTATGGAAACAAAGTTATTTGAACATTCCCTCACAAGTCGCTTCAATGGAAACCATCCTTATCGATCAACATGTATTAAAGTAAGTTTTTTATTTTTTTTCAAAGAATAATCATTAGATAATTATGTATGTTGAAATTATAATCAGTTATGGGTACATTATTTTATTCATGCTTAAGGTGTTATCTCTACTGATGGGTGGTATATGTAATTATGTAGAATTCGGATGGGAGTATTTTTGTCATGGATAGTAAGTAGTATTAGTCAAGCTGCGTTTGGTCAAGCGAAAGCATTTAAGCGAAGTGTTAGATTCTCATGGACAAGATCCATGGAGCCATAACCATTCCTATGAATCAGCGGGCACAACATTTGCAAAAGCTATCAAAAGCAAAATGAGAAGCAAAATGAGCTGCTCGAGAGGTTGAATTCGGGTCAAAACACGTGTAGTAACTTTTTATTGCGGTCAGAATTTATTTTCTTTGGATAATAGAGGCGAAAAAATCCGCAACAGTTTGGATACATTTTATTAATTTTGTTGGTCTTGAACAGATTCTTAAGGATGGTATGCAAAATGTGAGAAATCTATAATGTAGCAATGTAGGTGCAAGAATGGATTCTGAGAGCTTTTGGTTTGAATCGTTCGATCCTATAACCACATGCATTTTATTTTATTTTGTTTTTTCTGTTTATATTATTGTTAAAATACTAATATCCGATGGTCCCTTTGATTTAAATAAAATATGTGTTATGTGACTTGGGCACTGGTTTGAAAGTTCTTTCCCCGTTTGTTCACAATTGTATCTTACCCGGACTTGGAAATTTTGCGAAGGTATATTGGTGATAAATCATTTTTCTCATTAGTTTGCATGATGATTAAAATGCTAACGACAATACAGCTTTTGTTTTTTAAGGTATATTGGCGTTAAAATACTTTTTAGTGCTTAAACAAACAAAGTTTACATAATTTTGGTCTAACACAAGGAAGCCTTATGGTTTGTATATTTGAGCAAACATCAAAACATGTAGATTTTTCACTAACACAAAAAATCGACAAATTGGGAGAATCTTTGGCAGAGATTATTATATGCTTCTAGACAAAGGTGACTCACAATTTGGCTATTTACAAGATGCGAATGACTAGATGGATATTGGGCTCACTTGAAAATTTTATATATAAGCTACATTGTAAATTTAAAAACTTGGTTGATCTTACCTTCATGTAAATAAAGTGAATCACCATATGAATGCTTGCCACTTATATAAAAGACACATACAACTCCTTACTTTCATTACAACAAATTTCAATGCGTAATCTACAATGTAAGATACGATTTTAACTAAAAAATACGTGTTTCGATTTCACTGATTTCATTATCTTTGAAAAGCTTAAGACATAATATAAATCTCTTCATCTATTCAAAATATTTTTTGAATGTCAACCGCATAAACATGTCAATTTAGGAATTACATAACAAAAATATAATATGACCTTGTGTTTTTATCATGTGATAGCCAATATATTAAGTCGTTTTACATCATCATTTCATTATATACATTATAATTCAACGGTAAACTTTATTACTATGTCAACAATCATTTGTCAATGATGTAAGTTGAGCATTTTTTTTATATTGTGTTTGGAAACATGGATGTATCTTTTATTCTTAATCATTAACTAACATAATTATATTTTTTTAGAAGGAATTTAATTCAACCTTCTATTATGATCAACGTATGTTTTTATAAAAATAGATGGATTGGAGTATTTAGATGACACAACATTCCCTGATTGTCATATCATTGCTCGTCAATTAAATGGTTTCTAATTGACAAGTTTTTTAAATGATAATACATGTGTACATGTAATTGTATGAATTCTTTTCTACGATAATTAGATGGATTTATGGTTCGCATGAAACACCGCTATTAAAGATGACTTGCAAACTTTATAGTTTTTATATACTCGTTGTTGGGATGTCGCACATCAAACTGATTGTGTTTCAACATCTATCCATTTGTGTTACCTCTTTGGTGTTTAGTTTTTTTGTTTAAACTATTATTTATAATTTATAATGTTATATATATTTTTTTAATATATAATATATCTCTCAAGCTACTATCAATAGACTAACAAATCTCTTTCAATCAAAACATTTGTGCAATTTCATTCTCAAGAATATGTTGACTCAAACATTACTTACTAAAATAAAACTATTATGTCAACCTTTATATTAAAATCATGATTTACCTCACAAATTTTGCGGGTTATAATCTAGTTAACATATTCGAATAATGAGCTATAATCAAATAAAAAACCCAATTGCGTTTATACTGAAATTTGGAAAACTAAATGTTAATTGTTTTAAGCTTGGTAAACAATTTTTTTTACTAATTTTGCATACCCTAGTTTAGATTGGGTCAATAATCATTGCCCCAAACTAAGCAATGGGCCATTACCCATAAAATTGGAAGGAATATTTGATTACCAACTAAACTTCCTTTTTAACTCTTCTGCCCTAACACTCATGTTCTCTTCTTGTGAACGTCCATTTCTTTTCTCATTTTCCATATCCACATACATCAAAAACTGTAAAATTAACTCTCCGTTTTATTACAAAAAGTAAATTAAAATGAGTAAAATAAATTCACTTATCATTTCTTATGGATTGTTATAAAAAAAATATTACGTCAATGGCTGCTTATCGTCAATGATGATTAGGTGTACAAACGTTATTTATATGTTTCGATTTGTGTGAGTTTTTTGGTTTGACTATGATTATATATTTTTTGTTGCCCCATTTAGATGGTACAGTAGGAAGATATTTCGATCGTAATGCTTTATTTTTGCCATGGCAAAAAATCGGATTAATGACATTTTCTTGATGTTTCCGGTACGTATGATAGAGGTTTTGCTTTCGTTTATTTCGCTTTTACAATTCTCAATTTTATTATATTCTCAATTCTATTATAATTAGACGTTGATACTAGTAGAAGAACAAGGTAACGTAAAAGGGAAAAAAATTTTAACAACCAAGGAACATTAATAACCAAGGAACATTAATGGAATGATTATAGATGTTAGTATATCATTCCTTTCCCTTTCCTTTCCCATTTAATAATTAACAACTAATAGCACACCCTAACTCCCTAATATACGAGTAATTTTAATCGAGAAGATAAGATATTCATATGCAATTAATTTATTCATCATTTTAATCAGATTTAATTAAATTAAATGGTAACAACAAACGGAACTCTGTCGCTTCATAACGCACCCCAACCCCACGCAAACGGTGGCCTCATTATTATAGTAATAAAGTTAACCGAACACAAAACTCTAATTTTCCCCAATCGATCATCCACTCGCCGGTAATCCGCTTTTCTCCGACGGTACGTTCCTGTTTCCGATCATCTCCCGTCTTCGCACACCTCCATTCACATCGTTATTCTCGTTTCACGTTTTCCGTTTCTCGTTTCGTGTTTCTGTTTGTATATACCTATATATATATACATATGTATATATCTATCTGTGTTCGTTTGATCGGTTTAATCGGATACTACATCATCAACTTCCGTCTAATTGTGTGCGTTGAGAAGTTTTGCTAGGGTTTTATGTCGATTATTTTTGTTCGTTATGTATCTATATCATGTTTGAGTGTATAATTCTCTCTGTATTTGACTGATCATAGATATGCTTGTGCCATGATTATTTTCTGGTATCTTTTGAAATTAATACGATGTATTAGTTAAAAGTTTTGGTCTACTTCGTTAATTTGATTTTGTAGGTTTTGTTTTTGTTAAATTTAGAAGATGTAGGTGTTGTCTCAATAGGCGTTTATGTTGTCTAGAAGGTTATGTGATTGGTTGTTTTGAGTCCTTGGGTTGGATGCATGTTGATCTTCATACATGCAACAAAAAGCATCGGAGATCTTTGAATATGTGTAAGCGTGTTTGTGTGTTGTATTTTGGTGAAGTAAGTTTAGGTTGTGGATGGTGTTGATATTCGTGTTTACATTAAGGTGCATTAGTAATTTTGCTATATTTGGATTGTTTTGGGAAGTCTTTCAATGTGACATGTACAACCAATAGTTGTGTTTTCAAGCTTACTTTTCAAGCATTAAACATAGGTTTGTTTTTGCAGGGATGTGCGTTATGTTATATTTGTACTTGTTCTTTTTAGTTGTACAGTCGTTGATTTTGTATAAACTAGAAGCGTAAAACGAAGTTAGCTAATGATACTGAACTTAAAGGATCTATAAGTATTTCCCTTCAACTGTAAGCGTTACTGTTTGTTCCGATATTTATCTGTGCATTGTAATCTCTAGCTTCTCGCTAGTATTTTCAAATGAATCTTCTGCTTTCCATTAGAAAAAAAAAACTGTAGGCGTGAATATCTCCAATGAATATTTCACTTTCCATGGGGGTTTTCGTTTATTGGTGAATTATTCATATATGTGAACTGAGATTTTACATTCGTCTCTATTAATAAGTTGGCCAATGCCAGTTGGTGTATTTTATAAAGCTCAAGTAAGAAAAGTAGGGCCGGGGAAATGTAATTGCCTGTATATATTCATAAAATGTACACTTTAGTTCCTTTAGAAGTTGGTACCTTCTCGCAAGTAGTTATCTTTTAAGGTATTATTACTGCAGGATCAGTATGTTGATGAAAAATGATGATTGCTCATAATACACAGACAGCTCAACTGCTTCCACATAATACGCCTTTATTATCAGGACTGGCTGGTGAGTGGTACTATTATTGAGTTTTTTGTTTTTTTCTCTTGCACACAAGAACATGCACCCGTTGAGATTGGTGTTTAGGTTTTATTGCTTTTAGTAGTCTAGCCTCACTGCATTTGTACACCTGATAACTGCACAGAGCTGTTTGTCTTTTCTAGTTAGCATTATCTACTGTCTAGCCATTTGTAGGATATTCATCTGGTAAAGCTATGTGTCTTTTATTCTATCCTTGTCTGAGTTATATATGGCATTCCATTGCAGGGAACATTTTACCTATCTGAGCAACAGAAGTTTTCTTTTTGAGTACTTTATTCCTATCATCATTTTCTGATAGCTGAAGTTTTGTGCTCTAGTGAAAACCCAAAGAATGGGTTTCCCCTTTCTGACATACATTGTAGGCCTAATTCACTTTGGGCCACAAGTTGCAACGTTACGATGTTACCTGAAAGGATGGAAATTTAGCATTTATCCACTTCGTGTGCTAAAGACTTTACTTTAAGGTGCCGACCCTAATAAATAGTTGAACAGGTGGTGCGTGCTATTTCTGTTTTTTAGGATGCACTTCACATTGGCTATGCAAACATGGATTTCTACTGTAATTCTGCTTTCACTGCAAAGCATGTGAGGGAACATTACAATTTTCATCAATATTTACATCCAGTAGTCATTGAAAATTATTTAAGAAACCTTATAATTGGTTCTATCCATTGCAACACCTGACTTTGGGCAGTGAGTGTGGTAATTTTCACTGGGTTAGTTAGATCCTCGGATTTTGAACCATTGAATACGTCTATCAAGATTTGGTATTATCTACTATGAAATAGTGAGCTTGTGATGATAATGTCGGGCTTTCATCATGTGTTGGGAGGGGATCTGAGAGTCTATTATACCACAAGCCTTAAAGGTTGGGAGGTTAGTGGTAATGTCAGTTAGTGTTCTAAAGGACTAAGAGTGGCATGCAGGGGTCCAAAGTAGATGCTGTATTGATGATTTAGTGTTATTGGAGAACATAATTAGCATTTGGGTTCCAAATTTTCAGAATATCTAATCCATTGAAATGCTGTTATGGTTGAGTTGGCAATATGGCGCTTGTTTCGATAAGTTATCAAAGTTTAATATGTATGCGACTGCATCTGATGGGTGTTGGTTGTCAGTACTGGGTTGTAGTTTCCTGGGTATCTACACATCTAATGATCTCTGACTTTAATGCGTGAAATGTCATATCAGTGACTGTTACTCAGCCGTCGAAGATTTACTTGTGAATCATCAGAAGGTTCATGATCGCTTCTACTTATTTTTTGTATACAAGTTGATTGGGTACCATAAGTTATCTAAAACTGTAAAAGTCCGAGAGTTAATGATGAGTAATTCATGTACAACTTTTCTAAACTTTTATATGTTTTACAAGTGGCAGTTACCTGTATAGTCAATAAGCTACTATTGATTAGACGATTAGCAGTTACAGTCTAATATTTAATTGTTTATATCTTATATACTTATAATACTTGTACAATCAGCTGTACCTACGAAGTTGCCACCTGTAGTGTGACGATCCTAGTTGTTCTAGTCCCTGGGAGTGGTGGGCTTGCGGTGTATCTATATATGAATTGATTATTCTTTGCCCATAGCGGCATTGCTTCCGGTATGCTATTCATTGATGCTTTCTTTTAAGTTCGCATGCATTGTCATCTCACTGGCATATTGTCTTTTTATATATCATAATCACATCAGAACAGCATATTTTTGAAATTAATCTCTTGTAATATAATAAATGTTGTATATGAAAAGTTTATTCGAAGTGGCAATGTGATAGTTTAATAAGTTAATATGGTATTTATTGGCAATACGGTGGTTTAAATTTGAAATTGATCTGGTAGGGGATATGTTGCATCTATCATTGGACATGGAACATGGCTTGTTGCGTATATTCTGAGACAGAAGCTGTAGCTTTTCTCTATTGTGAAACTATTTATCCTTCTAAACGTTATTTTGCAAATGAATTTTCAGTTTTCAAAATGTTGTACTTTTTTTAAAGGCTGGATAAGACTTCGGAAGAAGAAAAAAGAAAATCAAACAAACACACAAAAACACTCGCACACAGAAGGTATACCATTATATATAAATATGTATGTATATGTATGTAATGTATACATTTTATATTTTTGGTATAATAGTTCTAGTGGCATTCAAATTTAGTTTTCATGAAGGGATCCGATCAGTTAATGACTCTTTCGTCAATGTTAGATGTATCTGTTCTGATGATAGCTCTCAAAAGAGTTCATTTCGTCCAGTTTTTTCTTTATGTTTTTAAAACACTATTAGTTGCTAAACTGAAAGTATTGTTACCTCATATAGAAACCAAGGCACGTGAAATCAGGCTTTCTTCCACCCTAGGGTCTGAGGCTCAAAACTGCTGCCACCAATGTGACATTTTTTTTTTGGCTTGCATGAGGTCACAAGTTCTCTGTCTTACGATTCTTTTTTGCATCTTATCAAAATAAATTTAATCTTTTCACTGAAAACTAATCTATATTGTTCAGGTGCTATGTTTTCTTTTAAAGTATTAGGATCCGTGTATATGGTGGCTTGTTCTTCATATCACACTACAGTTTCATTGAATTTTATCATCAAAGTTGCATCTGGGTAAATGTACTAGTCATCCGAAAAGCCTTTGAATCCGAATTTGCTTAAAATAATATTGTGGTGTTCGATTGGAATAGCAATATTGAATGTGATTGGTGTTTCCATATGCCATCTTATTTACTTTGGAATTTAATCAGATTTATTTATGCCAAAATCAGCTAATCCTGTTTTTCAACTTTACGGCAGGTAAGTCTTATTGCTTCGAAGATGTTTTAGGGGAAGATGGAAATCTTAATTTTAGGCATACAATTGAAACTTTGGAAGATCATCTTGTTGATTTAAGGGAAAAGCGAAAGTTTTATTTTAAAGGCCTAGGGTACTCAAAATTGTAAGGATATCCTTGCATAGTTGGCAATGGTTGTTGTCGCTGACACAAACTCTCTTTGGCCATTTAATTCTTCTTTGTATCTTGACCAACCGTAAATGTAAGAATGGAAATAGGTCGAGTAGTGTTATGGTGCATGGATTATTTATAATCTAGCCACCTTATTAATTTACTGAGATCTAATTGTGTAATTGAGGTATAGATTGACAAGGTTCATTGTTATGAATATGCCCATTTGGGAAATGATAGGTATTAACATTTTCATTCATGAGCACTTTACTTCATTAGTTAATTTGTAGTGTTTCTGGGTGTTTCCTTCTTCCATATAAATATTTCTTTTTTTTAATGGTATATAAATATTACTATCTGCATCTTTCAATCGTTGTGTGGTACTGCTTGATGAAAGTGCTTGTAAGATGAATATTGGCTGCCATTTTTGTTTCCTGAACTTAACCATACTTTTGTTATATATATTCACAGTAAAGTGACCACTTTTCCTCAGCGACTGATTGAGATCAAGTTATTTCAATAAGGATGGGGCATAGATACATGTCAAATCAATTTATCATATCAGGGTCTGATCAACATTTCAACAATACTATTCCTGCAGAACAGTCTTGCAATCCTATGGGTAACGTATCTTATTAAAATGCATTATGTTAAGTTGTAGAGGTGGCAAATTGGGTAGATTCGGTAATGGTTGGTACAGGTCTAAATTGGTTAAAAAAGGCTTTTTGTCCAAGATTTTGAATTCTATTAATTAGGGGAGCTGATTTTGGCAAGTAAGCTTTTACTTGTCACAAGGAAACAGTACAACTGTTTATGTCTACAGTACAACTGGTTAATGCACTGTTTCCTTGTGACAAGTAAAAGTTTACTTGCCAAAATCAGCTCCCATTAATTAGTGTTTTAAATATGATTACAAAGATTATTCATCTAAACAAAATTCTAACTCTTTAAATAAATTGTCTTGGGAGGTTTTGTGCATTCAAAAAACGCGTTGGGTGACATAATACCCGGTTGATCCATCTGACCTGTTTCATTTTTAGCTCACCTTTTTTTCAATACGGCACATTTGACATGTTAGAGATCAATTATCTTGAAATAGTTCAAGTACTGTCCTTTTTGGTTAACAGATATTCTTGGTTCATATTAATTTGTTATGATATTTTTACCTGATTTGTTTATGATCGGCTTTTTCCAGTAAGGGGTGTTGCCACTGATAATGGTCCCTTTGTCACTCCAACGGATCAGATGTTAAGAGATGGCGTACGTTCAAATTATCATTGGGATTTAGGTGGCAGACCAAACGAGCATCATTCACCATACGTTAGCATGGAAGTGCAACACCTCCCTCCACCTTTTCCAACACCTCCTTATAATCCCTATTCATATCCATCAACCAATAGAAACACATCTTTGGCACCAGTTGGTCCCGTTGGGCAGAATAATCGGAGTCATTATGATGTTCCAAGTGTAGGTGGCATTATAGCTGGCAATGGAGGATCATATAAAAGGAAGAGCTTTAGTACATCTGAAGGTAGCTCCAGCAGCTTTTATGATAGAGGGAGTTCATCTAGTTCTCAGATGATTATTGAAAAACCTTCTGTAGATCGTCAGAGTCTTCCTCCCTATAGGGGATCTGATCCCTCGATTGAAGGTCAAGATTCGATGAGGAATGTTAGAAGCAGATCTGAGTTGGAACCTTGCATGCCTAGAACTCATGTGCCAAACTACGCTTCTCACTATTACCAACCAATAACACACTCTGGGAACTACTATGTCCCTGTCCACCCTGTCAATCCAAGTGCTGATGTGGTGAGTCGACATTGGAATTCTGTTGCTTTTGCTCCTCCTTCTCTTGGAAGGACCCCACATTTAGGTAAACTATATTTACTTTTTCTGTAGTTTTAACTAGAGATTAGTTGTAAATGGGTCAAATTTTCCACCTACTTGAGGATTTTCTCATGATTGGAGTATCTTATGGAAATGCAGGTACTAATGCACCGAGACATTATGAAGGTCAATTTAATGCAGTAGGGAGTTCTGTTTATAGTGATGCTTACCAACATGATCAAATTTACAGAAGAAATCATGTTTCTTCATCACAACATCCTCATGTTCCCCTTTCTGAGTCCATTAGAGATGGACACAATTACCGATCTTCAAGAGTAACGCCTATCTACAGAAATGGTCCAAGTTACTGTAATTACACGCTTGGTGGTCATTTAAGAACCAATGAGGAACAATATCCACCCGAAAGTTTCTCCCCCAGTTATTCAAGGTATTCTTCAACAGCAGGATGGGGCAGAGGTTCAAGGATAGCTGTTGAGAGACTCCAACCTATTGTTAATGTTGTGGACTCCCATAATGTATTGGGACATGAGGTGTGTTGTTTGATTTTCACTGATAACTACCAACCATATATTTGGCTCATGTAACATACATCTTCTGCTTAGTTCTGTAGATTCTTGATGTAATTGATTTTCTGTGAGATTCTTTATTAGCTAGTTAAAACTTGACCTGAATTTTCTCCCTGCAGTCATCTTTTTATCACAATTCCAGCAATTCATTGGATCAGTATCAAGATATGAGACTCGACATTGACGACATGAGCTACGAGGTTCGATTGTTACTCATTCACACCATTGTTCTCCAATTTCTATTTTGTGATGTCATCGTATCATTCACATATCACATCCTAATTTATTTTCATACCACATGTAAAGTAGAGGTGACAAATTTGACCCAGTTACATATGATTGGGTTGATTGGGAACAGCCTAAACGCCAATGGGTTGAAAGTCGCAGTGTATTTTTATTGCATAAAATTGTTAAACCTTTTGATGGACTACCATTGAGATAATATAATTTTTGTATTCATATTGGCACATCTAAAAAGTTCAATTTAGTTTTGTACAAAAGATTTTTCAGTCCGATCTACTTACCACATACCAAAGTTACCTAATTCAACCCCAACGTCCCAACCCTAACAACCTGCTATTATGCAACGTCCTGTTATGGAGGATCCAAGAGGTTGAATTTTAATTGCTTCAAAATAAAATGTTGTGCTATATACTTTTTCATCTTTCCTCCTTTTCATTGTTTTTCTTAAGCTATATTCTTGACAAACTTGACAGGAATTGCTTGCTCTTGAGGAAACGATAGGGCATGTGAACACTGGTTTGTCTGAGGTTGGGATATCGAAGTACTTAAAGGAGCAAGTTTACAACTCTATGTACCAGAACCATGAGGAAGCTACTTGTCCAATCTGCCTTGTAAGCTATTGACACCTTTTTCGTAATACCCTGCACAGTTTTTAGGTGGCCTCATTATAAGTCTACTATGTTGCGCTTAGGGATGGCAATTTTGACCCATTTACTCATTAATAGGTCGGTTTGGGGTATGTTTGATTTCTGATTGGTCAAGATGGGCTATTTAATAATAAAATTAGCTAAAAAAAGAAGGGTTCAAGGGTCCCCCAAAGAGTATTTTATTGCCTACTAGCAGGGCAACAGGCATCTGGCATAGCTGTAATTGGGTGGCCCATTAACTAAGAGGTTGTGGGTTCAAGTTTCAATGAAGACATCAATTGATATAATAGGTGTAATTGGGGCAAGTCTTTTTGCCTTTCACAAAAGGACAACTTGTTGCCTATAAAGTATCGGTTCCTTATGAATGTAGAATAGCATAATGATTGTAGGGGTATGTGGTAAAAGTTAATATGTAGCAATTACAGTGATGATCATGTTCATGTAGTTGCTATACGATGTACTTTTTGATAATCAAAACCATTTACTAAGATTTGTAACTCACATAATTTAATGACATAAACAGGAAGCGTACATGAGTGGTGAAAAGATTGGAACCATGGAAAGATGTGGGCATGAGTATCATATGGATTGCATTAAGAAGTGGTTGCTAATGAAGAAGTCATGCCCCATTTGCAAATCCGATTGCACAACTCAAGAACCGATTCAAGCGTAATTAGTTATGACTTTTATCTTGTGAATATGAACATGCTCTTGCGTACAGATAGAACTTACTTTGTGCAGGTGGTCTCATTGTTTCACTTTTAGAAAATATATTTCAAACAAGCTTTATGATAATGGCGTTTAAAGTTTAATCTAATTGTTCTAAACGTATCCAGGAACTCTATTCTCGTATGATTCTAGATTCGTTGAGTTGTTTCATAGAATTTTTATCTGAGAAAATAGTTGCGTTGTAGATTTGTAGCCAAAAATTGGTAGTTAACCTGCACCGATATAAAACCAATATCTTTTATTTCATGTAGCCAATAAGGCAATAATAAAGGTTTAATTATTTGTCAACTTTTATCTAATTTATACAGTTTAACAAAACATGTTCAGTTAATTTTCAGGACTATTGAATTTTACGAAGTCAAAAATATACAAAATGAATCGAGCAACTATTTTATAATGATCGCTATTATGTTCGGTCATATCATATTTAGTATAGTTAGATAATTAACATTGGTATTTAGTGACCCGTGAAAAATATTGACTCTTTCATCAACAATTTATATAATTTGTCTTGAATTATTGAGACTCATGTTTATTCACAAAAATTTATTGATATTGATATCTATATTCTATTCTATTATACAAATACAGATAGAAACCATTATGTGATGCTGGGCCCCCATCAAGATGGGCCTAATAGCAAAATTATACGTAGTATACTAGTATGTAATAATGTAATATAGTATAAGCCCAAATATGACAAGACCCCTCAAAATCAGCCCATTTGTACGGAAAGACATTAAAATGGCCCCTCATTTTACACATTATGGAGTTGTTTACCAAAAATAGTTATAGCGTTAATTTCTAATTAGGAACTGTAGTATAGGCGTGTTAAAAAAAACCGGGTTGTGTACCCGACCCGGTGACAATCCGGAAAACCGACCCGATTATAACCCGGGTAGGCAGTACCCGGTTCGGGTTTTATGAGTACCCGGCGGGTACCCAACCGGGTACACACCCAGACACTTCAAATCGGGTTGTACCCGGGTTGTACCCGAACCGGTTCCAAAAACCGGTTTGAATACCCGGTTTGGACCCGGTTTTTTCACTAGCCGTTGTGTTTGAAGTTTTAGCCGTTTTATATTCGTTTTTTTGACTTTTTTTTTACCATTTTGCCATCCTAAAACTAGTATAAATAGATACCTTGAGTTTGGGTTAGTTACAACACTCAAACTCACTCAAACTAGTATAAAAACACTCAAAACGCTTACGATTTACATACGAAACTCTCAAAACATTACCCTCATCCTCTAAAAACGCTCTCAAAATGGCAACTCAAAGTTCTTCAATTAACGATTTTGTTGGTTCGTCAAATGCACCAACTATTGTTCAAGTTTTTCAAACAAAACGTAATCCGGAGATTTGGTGTAACTTTGACAAAGTGTTGTTGTCGGATGGTTCGACTAAGGCACATTGTAAACGATGTGGGATTTTTTTAAAAGCCGACTCCAACTCAACGTTGAACAAACATACTTTAAAGTATTGTAGTGCAAACAAAACTAATCCGGAGGAGGGTCAAGCAACCATGTCACGGGATGGAGCCATTTTCACATACCAAGCGGACCGGTGTCGAGAAGCATTTGCCGGCTTTGTGATTCAAGAAGCTTTGCCGTTCAACCACTTCGACAACCCTCGGTTTACTAAGGTTATTCAAAATACTCTTCAACCCCGATATAATCATGTAAGTCGTCTTACCCTTAGACGTGATGCACTTAAGTTGTGGAAAAATGCTAAAATTCAACTAATAACCGGTTTTGAAAACTTAACTACAAGTGTATCTTTAACAACGGATGTTTGGTCGGCTCCTCATGGTTTGCCCGGATCGTACCTTTGTGTTACCGCGCATTGGGTTGATCCCGCAAGTTGGCAAATGATGAAACGTACCATTGCTTTTGAAAACTTTGACTATCCTCACACGGGTCAAAGATTATTTTACATGTTACGTGATGTAATGAAAATGTTTAAATTAGAACAAAAGGTTTTTTCTATCTCGTTTGATAACGTGAGTAATAACACAAATGCCGTTCAAAAATTAATACTAAAATACGCACCACCTCTGAAAGGAATTTTCTACCATAGTAGATGTGTTGCACATATTATTAACTTGGTTGTGCAAGACGGATTAGCGGTTCCACAAATAAATGTAGTAAAAGAGGCCTATAAAACTATGTTACAAGATATATTTTGCAAGGGTAAGGCTAGATACAAACATTACATGAGATTGTGTAAGGAAACGGATTCCATTTTTTTAACCCCTAATTGGGATATGCCCGTAAGATGGAATTCGACTTACAATATGTTTGTATGTGGTTTACGCCAACGTGAGACTTTACAAGCTTTTCATCATCAACTTGTCCAAAGGGGTTATGCAAACGAATTTCCAATCGAATATTGGGACATTATTCAAAAGGTAACCGAATTGCTCAAACTTTTTAAAACCGCCACTACTTTGTTATCGGGTGTTTATTATCCCACGATTCATTTGGTACTTAACCAAATTTTTTTAATGTGTTCAAAGCTAAGTGAATACGAATTTGTTGGGAATGCATACGCAATCATGGTCTCTCCCATGCAAGATAAACTAAGAAAATATTTTAGAGAAATGCCACCGGTAATTAGTTGTGCCGCCGCATTAAACCCATGTTTGAACGTCTCCGGGGTGGAATTGCTTATCGATAACATTTGTCAAGATTTGGAATTGAATGATGATGACCCATTTTTTGCACAAAATACAAAAGACCATTTTAACAAATGTTTTAAAGATTTATTTGGTCATTATTTTCAAAAATATGGTTCAACAAATGCTTGTTCTAGCTCGGCTTCTACAATGTTTGGTTCATCTTCCTCTCGCGATCCAATGATTAACTTATATAATAGTTTAAGGCAAGAAAACCATAAACGGGCAAGGGGTGATGGTAATCAAACGAACACTAGTGAGTATGGGAGATATACCGGAACCGATTTTTTAAACACTATACAACCCGATGAATTTGCAAAATTTGATATTTTGGCTTGGTGGAAAGGGAGGGAACCTCAATTTCCCGTTCTAACCATCATGGCCCGAGATTTACTAACCGTCCAAGCTTCTACGGTAGCTTCGGAATCCGCTTTTTCACTTAGTGGCAGGGTACTATCCATACGAAGAACAAGACTCACACCGGCCTCATTAGAGATGTGCATTTGCTGGAAGGATCACCTAGACGCTGCGGAACGTGTACAACACATTTCAAGTCTTGAAGGTGAAATGGAATACGAAGGAGATATACACGATGTCGAGGTGGAAGCAGGTATGGCAATATCACTTTCTGATGAAGAAATTGCTCTCGATGAAGCTGCACGGGAGATCACCACCGATGAAGATTTCGACCTTTGAAGAATGAAGACTACGCATTCGAAGATATTAATAAACCTTGAAGATGATTTAGAAGACTTTGTTATGATGATTTAGAAGACTTTGTTTTAAGTAGTTGTCAAGTTATGTAGAAATAATTGGAAGTGTTGTTGTTATGGTAAACGGGTCAAAAGGTGTCCAAATGGTTCAAAAATTAGTCACATGGCCGAATTCTTTGTTATCGTGAAATTTGAAAAAGTATCAAAATGGAAAGTTTTATTATCTTATATGGGAGGTGCCTGCAAAATTTCAGGTCTTAAGTCTTTACGAGTAAAAAGTTATGCGCATTGGAATTTCGGTTTAAAAAAGGCTGGATGGTATCAAGTACCCGCCGGGTACAAGTGTACCCACCGGGTACTCATGCTTGTTCTTCAACAGAAACTATAATGCATTGAGTACCCGCCGGGTACAACATGTACCCGCCGGGTACAACATGTTTACCCGTTTATGTACCCACCGGGTAGTTCATACTAAACCGGGAACCAAACAATAGTACCCGCCGTGTACTCTTTGTACCCGCCGGGTACTCTTGTTTCCAGATAGATATTAGGCGCCTCCAAGGCAGTTTTTTTCAAATCCTATATACCCAAAACTCTCCAAAAAACGTGAGAAACACCACCAAACCCCCAAATCAACTATATTCCAACCAAAAACTAGTGAATTCAACCCGCATAACACTTCTACAACATGTTTAGGGTATGATTAACAACTTTTTCATTCAATGCTCTTAATTTTCATGGATTGATTGAAGCTTTCAAATTTAGGTTTTCTTAAAATTGAATGTGGGAAAGTTTTAGTTGTTTATATCTCTGATTATTTTGTGTGTTATATGTGGTCACACCTTATGATAGCATGAATTCGTGTTTAGTTTACATGATTATGCAAGATTGCAAATTTAGGGTTCTTGACACACATTTTGGGGAAAATTAATTTTGTGTAATGATATGCTCATAATTGTTATCCATTAATGTAATGATATGCTTAGAATTGCAAATTTAGATTTGTTCATGGCAATTTGAAGTATTCATAGCAATTCTTAGTGTTCAAACTAATAGTTCGTGTATATGGCTATGCTCTTATGTGATGGATGAATTGTTCATGGCAATTCTTTCATTTGTGTTTTGTAGGGAAGAAGCAAGAGACAAAAAGGCACCACATCTGGGACTGCTAATGATGAAGAGGGTGACCGCCCTCAACCGATGAGCATTGATGCTCTACTTGTTCCCGATACAATTCACCCATGGCTCAGATTTAGTAACAAGCTAACAAAGTACAATACGTACTGTCAAAAACTGAATTTGTTGAGGGGGAAAGAATGTGATTTATCAAGGGTGGTCGATTGGGAGCCACTAGAACAAGCAGGGGTAGCCAATGGAATAAAGGAAATCATTAGGCAACGTTATTTCGTGCATCACATAGCATTTGAATATGAAGAATGGGAAGGAATATTTCAAATTCAAGAGCAGGTATACAAGGAGCTATGTGTGGAATTCCACTGCACATATGAAATGAATGAGGATGTTGAGACGGCGACTGATAAAACTTTCATGACTTTCCGACTGGGAGGTCAACCAAGGAAAATGAGTATGATGGACCTTGCTGCCTGTCTAGGCATTTATTCTCAAGAACAGCTAGATGCACCTCATTTTGAAGATTACTTGATGGCTAGTGAGATGATCGAGACCGAATTTTATCCCAAAGATGTGTGGCACGAATTTTCAACAAAACCATATGCTAGAGGTGGAAGTTCATACAAAGACATGGATAACATGCAGTTGCGGGTAATCCAACGATGTCTTGCGCACACCATTTCGCATAGAAGGGAGAACACCGAGAGAGTCGGCTTCCAAGACTTATGGTATTTGAGGAAGTTCGTAGCGGAGGAGAATATCAATGTGCCATACGCTGTTGCCTGGTATTTACATCATAATGCCAGCGGGATTAGAGGGTCATCCCCTATCTGTGGGGGACAATTTGTTACTAGGATTGCCAAGTCCTTCAACATCAGTTTTCAGGGTTTAGAGCGAGTGATGGCTAGACCGAAAACTGTAGGGTTAGTTCAGTTTCAGGGGGCACAGGCTATTTCAGTTGTCAATAATACTTACGTGCCCTATCAAGAGGAACAATTGGCTCAACAACCCAGAAGAAGAAGACATCGGCAAGTGGAACAGGGCCATCAAGAGGAAGAAGCTGCATACGAGCAGCCGGAGCAGGCAGGTTACCATCAACAGGGCGCAGCACTACCATCCATGCTAGATCTTATGCAGGGTATTCAGGGCATTCAGGTTAGCCATAATGATTTTGCACAGGAAACCAGGTATGAGTTTGCAGCACAGCGCTACCACAACGCTTGGTCGGCACACAACACCCAAAGACTTTCTGAAGTGGTGCCCAACTACCGGCCTACAGCCTACAACTACCCACCCATGTGGGGTCAGCCTGGAGCAAGCTATCCACCACCGGTTTATGACGAGAGTGCCGCCTTAGCAGAGCTGCAAGAAGAGTATCGAAGGCAGCAGGAGAGAGAGCAAGAGGAGCGTGGATTCCCCTATGACTATTCCCCATTTTGAGTGCTTGCGTGCCTCATGTGATTTAGACACTTTTAACTGATAACGGTTTATCAAACTACTTTTAATTTTATGTTTGCATATTTTGAAATACTTGATTAGGGTCACGTTTGGGTACTTTTCTGTACAACGACATCCCAAAACACTTGGATTTAGGTAAATGTTGGTGTGAATGGTAAAAAGGTGGATCATAGAAACAAGCAGGGGGTAGCCAATGGAACAAGCAGGGGTACCCGGCTGGTACTATGGATACCCGGCGGGTACTCACTGGGAAGGCGTGAGTACCCGGCTGGAACAGACATTACCCGGCGGGTAAAGAGTACCCGGTTTGGAACCGGGTATTGAACCCGAACCGGTTCCTACCCGGTACTAACCGGGTACTATAGGGTTGGGTTTTCCCCCACCCAAAACCGGGTCGGGTCCGGGTCGGGTTCTACTGGAACCGGTTTGTTGACCGTTGACCAATACCTGGTTCGGGTATTCGGGTCGGGTCGGGTAGGGCCCAACCCGGTTTTTGTTCATGCCTACTGTAGTATATATGTTAATAAAAACTATCATTATACCCGCGCAATGCAGCGGAGATAGTGGTGTCATTAAAAAGAGGTGCGAATGAATGTTTAAATAAAAACATATTGTACTCCGTCCGTTTCATATAAAATGTTCACATTACTATTTTGAGATGTCCTATTATAAATGTCCACTTTGATATTTAACCAATAAAAAAAAACTTTAGTGGGTAGATTTAATATTTGATTGATGAAAAATGTAGTTTGTGGAAAATAAGTAATAGTAATAGATAATGGGATAGTTGAACCCACTTACTTAGTCTTAAAAAATTTGAGAAGAGAAAGAGAGAGTTAAATGTATTACTCCGTATATAATAGTATAGGTATAGATAATCATTTTTGCCCTATATTTCTGGATCCGCTGCAATCACGTGGCATTCTAATAATGTTAAAGAAATTCCAATTTACATCCAACATTTCCACGAAGTCAATATAATTTGACTATTTTATATTCTGTATATGTGTCCTCAACAACTAAAAAAAGTACCTTATAGTTTCGGAGAATGATTTGTAAGCCTAAATTGATAAGCCTAAATATAGACCTACTAATTTGATTGGTTAATGTGAAAAATTTGATTGGTGAAGATTAAGAGAGAGAGAAAATTTGACAAATCAGAAAATTAAGTCTATTTTTAGATATGTGTAAGTAGTTATGTATAGCATTACTCGTTAGTTTCACTATAACCCATTCCAACAACAAAGCTCAAATCTTTAAGTTTCAAATTATTTCATCTACATTGAGGTTAATCCTTCTTTTGACAGGTTGTTTTATTGACAAAAGATGGGAGCGGGTGGGCGTACGAATGTTACTTCGAACGGCAAAAATGTCCTGGAACGTGTTCCCGTTATAAAATCTCTACTTGTGATTAGCGATCTCAATAAAGCAATACCGTCACGTTCTTTGTATTACATTTTGGCCAATATAGCCATATGCTTTACATTTTACCAAATCGCATCAAACAAAAGTCCACTTTTACCAAAACCACTTGGTTATATAGCATGACCAAATTATTGGTTTTGTCAAGGTAATAGTTTTATGGGCATATGGAGCATAGGTCACGATTTAGGACATCATAGTTTTAGCGACTATCAATGGCTTGCAGATGCAATTGGTTAAGTTGTCCGCTCATCGTTTTTGACCTGATACTTTTCATTCAAATGCCATCATGGTAGTCACCATGCACACACAAACTCAATGGTGTATGATGAGGTATGGATCCCCAAAAGAAAGACCAATACTTTCTATTTCGAAATCCTCAACAACCCATTAGACGATTTGTTCATGACTTTTGTTCAGTTACTTCTTAGCTTTCCAATGTACCTTACTTCAACATTCATGGAAGAAAGCACGCACGATTTGCAAGTCACTTTTACCCATAAGGTCCTATATACAATGATAGCCAACTCTTATAAATTTGGTTATCTAATATTGGAATGCTTGCAGCTTTTTATGCATTTCACAAATCGTAACAACCACCAGTGCAACACAGTTATTTTGCATCTATGGCAGACCATTAGAATGCTCAGCCCATGACTTCCTTCAGGTCATGGGTACTTATATACCACCAATGAAGCGCATGGCCCTCTGACGTTGTGGTATAAGTGATGTAGGTGATTTGTCTGGCGATATAAACCTTGTGGAGGGTTCGGTCGTGCTCTATTGAAATATAGAGCGATTTCGGTGGGTGGCCCAAATACCCATTCATTATTAGAATGCTCATTTTATCCTTTTTCACGATTCTTTATCATAGTACGTCCTCCTTCACTTGCTCGCTATGATTCAAGAGAATGGAATTGGTTAAGAAGTGCATTATCAACAGTCAGATAGAGATTATTTATTTTTTGTTAATATTATTTTTCATGATATAACTTGTGCTCATGTGATTAATCATATCTATCAAGTATCCCACATTATCATAATGTAGAGACAACTAAGGCTATCAAGCCCATATTAGGTGACTACTACGTACATATACGACGATACACTAATCCTAGAGGCTTTTTGGAGGGTAACAAGGATTACATTTACGTCGAACCTGATGAAGGTGCAGAACAAAGTGGTGTTGACTGGTTTCGAAAATAGATGGACACTATAACGAACTGAATATCAATTTGTAAAGCGAAGTTTGTTTACGTCCTCGGTTAGTTTTTCTTGTTCTTAAAGATGTTATTTGTACCTTCCATGGAATAAATATAACTTCATGGAATATATAATACTATGGACATGTTATTTATATTACAAAGGCTTTTGGAGAAAAAATATAATCCATCCGTCCCATAATTATAGTCTATCTTTCCTTTTACGGACTTCCCAAATTAATTGTCCATTTTTAGAAATAGATCGGGAAGTTTGATCGTGATTACCATATTACCTTCAATGAAACTATTATTACAAACTTTCAAAGAAGCAGTAATTAATTGGTCAAAGGTAAAACTGTCATTCTGCAAAAAAGTAATAAAGAGAAATCAGTAATGACTATGTTTTTATTAAACTGCGTATTTTTTGTCGGGTGATAATTATTTTGGGACGGAGAGAATACTTCTTTTCAATTTAATTGGTCATTAGTAGGGATGACAATGGATCGGATGACGCCATATCCATATACATATTCATTTAAATATTTTCGTCCATATCCATATCCGTTTAATTTCAATTCATCCGTCCATATCCATATCCGATGGATTAAGCGGATTAATGGATGTCCGTTGGATATCGAAAAAAACGTTAAAAAATTTCCTAATATGAAATGAAACTAACAAATATTGTAACAAAAATATAAATATAATGTAACATACGGAAATCTATTTACAAGAGCGTATAACCATTGTCATCAATGAAGCATATATTGGTTACAATTACAAGCAAACATATATTTTAATATATATAAATGTGTAATATCTATGTTTATCGGTTAATCACACATGTTTTGATTGGAGACATATCGTGGATTGTGACTTCACTATATGGTCGGAAACAAAACTTGGCTCAGCGCGATAGATTTATAGAATTTGATTTATTATATAAATTAATGATATAGAAAGAACCCTTCAACTATACGTTAGATTTTTAATACTGACGATTTTATATATTCAATAACACATTAATAGTTTATGGTTTATATGTATGTGGATATGTAAATTATATGTATATGTATATGTATTTCGGGTTAATAGATAAATTCATGGGTGATATTTTTCATCCATATCCAATTCACTATTTATCCACATCCGTATCCATATCCAATATTCATCCATTTAAATCGTCCATATCCACCATTAAGTGGATGGATCGGGTGGATATCTATTGAATCAGATGTCCATTGTCATCCCTACTCATTAGTGACCTGTCTTAATTATTAGTTATTTGTAAAAAAATCAGTAAAAAGATGAGTTAATCAAGTACATACAAACTTATCATTACTTGCAAGAGTAACATAGAAGGAAAAAGAGTTGGTCGTCAAGTACAAAAGTAAACAGAGTTATAAAATTACATTTTCTAAATTTACTTTTAATAAAGCTGATGTCTTCTCTCATGCCACCATCTCCACCTGCAAAAATTCAAAGATACATAAATAAATGTCAATTTTTTGAGGTGAAAAAAAGTTACCTTTGTGTATTTTTCACAAATCTTAAAAGACTAATATACTCTTATGTAAAATTGCTTTCTTTTCAAAGTTAGATTCTTTATCAAAAGCTATGTCCATACACCAAATTGTACTTTAAAGATTTGATGATTATTTATGTAAAAGTCACTTCTCATGTTCTTATGTGTTCTAATAAAGACACCAATTTGTAACGATGATATGCATACCAATGGAAATCCCAACGCGGTCGAACTTTAGACATTCGGTTTTCACCATATGGGTGGTCGCTCTCGGCTCTTTGTGTGTTTCGAAAGGCGCAACAACCAATACAGTATATGCCGATAAGAAGCAGTGTCATAAGGACGTTAAGAACAGAGAGCTTTCGCCAATCCCTCCTTACATCCTCTAATACCCCTGCTTTGCACGAGTCACACTCGTAACATAGCATGCTTGGATCGTTGTTCCATTTGTAGCAGTCTAAGTCTTGCGCCATCAAGTCCATCTCGTAGTTGCATACACTTGGTGGCTTGCAACATCCGGACTGTACAAAATATATAGCAAACAACATCAAATCCGAAAACTTGTAGTTATTGACAAGAAAACAATCTAAAGTACGTTTGTACAATTTATGCATGATAGTATCAAATATGTAACATTTTTAAATATCGCGCAATTTAAAATAAAGTTGCACTTAATATGGTATAGCTAGCAGCATAGATCATTTTTTTTTCTTTCTAAATCTAATACAGTAATAAACTAAAACCTAATCAGTTAAAAATCCAAAAAATCTTTACCTGAATTGGAGACATATCTTTAGTCAAATAGTCAACAGGAGACCACATAACAATATCCCCACAAGTCTTTGACCCCAAGATACAACTTCTTATGGTCATCCAATACTTTGGATTTTCAACTCTTTTCCTCATCCATGGTGAATAATCCTCCAAGTGATACTCGTTGTATAACCTGCCCGAAACTCCCTCTCCACCACCCGCTCCCGTCACAATGAACCCAAAAATCGTGAAGCCTAACAGCGCTGCGATCAGGAGCAACATTGCCACGAGGTACAGCCATAAAGCCCAGGCCAAGTGGAAGCATGCACCGATGAAACCAACTAAAGATACGACCAAGATTATGAATCCGATCACGAGAAGTGGTGTTTGGAGGAAGCTTTCACATGTGGCACTGTTTCTTTCTATCCACAAGGCTCCTCCGATTATCGGTATTGATGCTAAGAGTGTGAAGAGATTTAGTAGTCCTATAACAGTGTTGCTAAACCTTGACATGCTTGGTTATAATTAAGTGCAAGTGTTATTGAATTAGTAGGGGTGCATTGTTTGAGTTTTGTTTGTAGAAAGATATATGAGCTCAATCTTTTGATACTTAGATCATTAATGTAATGAGGTGTGCAAGGAATTTCATAATAAGAAGGTTAAAAACTGACCATATTGCACCAAGTAGATGCAATATATTCTCTATTATTTAATTATTTTATAATGGACCTACAAAAGTTAATAAATAATGACAATGAGAGACCAAAAAATGTAAAAAAGATATGTATGATATTTCATTTAATGGCTAATAAGTAATATTGGTATTGCACTTTTCTTGTTTTTCTATATGCTATATGAAAAAGGTGGAGTTAAAACTTCTAAATGAATAATAAAATATAACAAATTAAGAATATATTAAAATGGATGATCGAAATGTTTTTTGACTTAGCGGTATAGATGAAACTCATCAACTAATTAAGTTGTTGTGGGTTGAGTATCATATATTGGAGACAATATCCATGTATATGTGTTGTATATGATATCTAGAGCGTACTTGGTTTGTGTTTCTGAAATAAAAAACTAAAGATTCAAATGCATATAAATAAGGGTGTTGATAAATACAACACATATTTTAATTCCTCAACACAATTTGACAAATATAAGGCATATAATATAACTTGTTAATACGCACTTTTGTTGTATGAATCAAAACTCATGTTTTATCAGCTACGTATAAATAAACCTACTCCTTAAGTAAGTCGATCGATTATTATATAAATATTCTAAAACTATTGCATCAAATCTTATTAGAAATGGGATATTTGAGGGATGAGAATATGTAATGAAATATATACCCTAAATTTAATGGTACAAGTTACAATTACAATAAAGGGAGACACGCATATATTTTAATCCTCTCTGCATATATTTTAAGGGGAGTGATATATACAACAAAAAATTTGATACATACAACAAACTTATAACATAAGGTATTTGTACTGTAAGCTTTAGCAGTTATACAGTTTATTGTATTAATGAATTTGTTTGTTGTATTTATCAACTTCCATATTTTAATTCTACAAGTTACAATAAAGGTAGACACACATTAATTAGAATTTAAAAAAGGTATATATATAAAAACACCATATAATATGGTGTGGCCTAAAATTCAAGATTCCATTTTATCTCCTTAAGATATTCAAGGAAGTATTCGTATTCCCAGATCGACATATCTAGCATGGAACTCATATCAAATTTTAACCAAATATGCTCAGAAAAAAAATGCTACTTAGCTATTAAAAAAGAATAAATTGATGATATATATTTCAGTTTTACTACATAAATAAATTTATATGTTCAATTTCATGTAATAAAAGATAATATAAAATTGAAAATGCATCATATCTATTTAAGTAATTAAGTAATTGAAAATAGTTGGAGTCAATCCGCATAAAATTAAACGGGTTCAAAGGCGGAGGCAGAGCAGAGCTATAAGGGTATAGGGGATTTCTACCCATCCAGAAACATCAAATTACGTGAATAAACATTTTAAAGGTATTAATGGAATTTTAACTTCACCACACGGATGATTTTGTTGATACAAAATTGCTTTATGCATTTCATGGTATGAAAACGAACAAATATCGTCTTGAATATGTGTAGAAGAACGTATATTATGAAGCAAAACGAAAGAATAGTATGTTATTGTAAGTTTTTACGTCAATTAAATTAAATAAAAATAAATATAAAAATGAAAAAAGTATATATGCTCATAAATAATATATATGCTTCGTTCAGATGCCCTGTAAATCAAACCAATTGGTATAACTTCATAGTTGAATGGCTCAAGTAATGAATATATTTAGGTCCATTTTGGTATACATGAAACGTTACACAACAAAGAAATCTCAAAGTTATATAATGCGAGATTATGTGTTTGTAAATGTATACTATTTTATATAGGGATTACTGTCTGGGAATGTATCAAACTTTCACAAAATTTTTATTGTGTGTATCCAACTTACAAAACTCAATATTAATGCACTCAACTTGTAAAAACCCTAATATTGATGTACTTTGATGACTTGTCACGCACATAGCATGCCACGTGGCACAATGAGAGAGTGACATGTCATCAAAGTACATCAATATAAGGGTTTTTACAAGTTGAGTACATTAATATTGAGTTTCGTAAGTTGGATACACACAATAGAGATTTGGTGAAAGTTTGATACATTTCCAGACACTAAGAACTTTTATATAATTCCATCATATCTATTCAAGTTTAAAAGTCTTCATCGTAACTATCAAGTTTTCCAGATTTTCACATAATCGGATTGATAGACGTATGTATATTTGTGTACGTTTAACATACTTTACTAATGTTCGTATCAATTTTGATTGTGTAGGCGTGCATGAATCATGCCAATTAAAATAGATGCAAAAATATTTTTTCACGATCCATACTAGACCCGACCAACGTGTATCACTATTACTAAAGTTTTTCATTTCGACCCATACCCATATTGACATGTTTAACCCGCTCGTTTTACCAAACATAATAGATTAATTAAGCTTAACATGAAGAAGTTGGTAGATTATGAAAGTACATAGATTATGGAATGTGGAATATATTACTCTTATCTTCTGAATTGTGATCAATATGCTTTGCCTTTCTTGATGCTCTACGGCTCCACTAATTTTGCTTTCTCTGGGAATCAAATTAATTCCTTCTCATCATACATACATCTTTATACTTATTTTATAATTTATTTAATTATTTATTTTCGGAGGGCTTTAATTTGTTTAAAATACTAGAAATATCTCGTAACATACATTGGCAAACAAAAAATATATGATAAGTTTTAATTGCTTTAAATAGTTATAAAATTACGTTAAGTCATTTAATCAAGGGATTATTGTTTCGTTATGTATTAAACTTTACAATTTTTTTATTATTATATGAAATATACTTTCATTTGTTATATTGTATGTATTATACTTGTAAATATCGTATATTGTATGCAAAGTTTCCTTATTGGGTAAGAAACTATCATATTTTGAACTTACCCAAAAAAGAAAGTTTACGTACAATAGGCGATATTTACAAGTTCATTTCATACATGATGAAACAATAAACCCTTTAATCAAAGTACATCGATTAACTACTTATTATATAACTATAAATATCAAATGAGAATGAGAATTCTAGTAAGAACGAAGAAATCAGTCGGAATATAATGCGCTATATGTCACAAAACTCACTTTCCTCACGTTTTTAAAAATCAAATATCTTACAAACGATAAGTTGAAAAATTATAAACATGTGTGATGCTCGTTGTTACATAGCTTTAATTTGAGATATAGTTACTTCCCGATGCACAAACAAGTTTTAATGAACGGTGATGCATATTTTATTTCTTTTGTTATTCTATTATTTTATTCGTTCCAATTTCTATTCGACTAATGCAACTCAATTTGTTAGGGTGATGATTCGTACACCACCACTTTTAAGTCGCACATTATCAAATATGCTTCAAGATGTTGTACTGTATAAAATTGTAAAGCACGTTAGTGGTGTATGGCTAAAAAAAGATGGTATACGAATCACCATCCAATTTGTTATATTAAAATTTGAAGGATCATGGAATATGTCTTTAAACCTCGTCTAGGTACTTCTCAATGATAAAGACAACTATAATTAAAAATAAAGATCTAGAGATATATATGCTCGATCGTATTATAAATTAGGCTTCCATCAATCCATCCATCCATATATAAGAATTAGTGTTAAACCCGTACGATGACGGTTAGCATTATAAAATGTCATAATATGTGAATCACAAGTCAAAACGGTATATGAAATGGGAGAAACTTTTAGATTATAAAAGAAACTTTTTTTATCGGTATTAGTGATATTTTATAAATTTTAACCCCTCAAAAATGAACTTATAACAACATATTTTTCCCACAATATATCAATGAAATGGGAAGGTTAAAAAGATGTGTATGTTATAAATTGACATTTTTCTAACTAAAAAAATTGTCTAGTCATTGTGACATTTCCGTTTCCTATAATTATAATATGTTAACCTTGCAACAATTGATAAACAATGTGTACATTAATATTCTTGGGAAAAATAAATTGTAACAATTACTATAACAATGTAGACGTTTTATTGAATAACTAATGTAGATATATATGCACAAAACATAAATCATTCTACAACAATCAAATATATACCTACATTATATATTGATTTGAAAAGTAATATAGAATTAATATAAGTACATGTCTTATCATTCGCATACTGAATTGTAATTAAGTTGTATGAGATTAAAAAAATAGAAAAAAACTCTTTTAAAAAATAGATGATGAACTTGATCTGCTCATCCATAAAGCTTGTATTCAGTTTACTAAATAATAGAACTTGAGTTCCCTTATTCTGTAAGATGATAATAAAAAAACTTTAAATTAACAAAACTTCAATAAAAGATATAATTACATTAAAAGCAAGTTCTCATAACTTACTACTAAAAGTTTATTTATTTATTTATTTTTTAAAAAGAGAAAGTTAGATAAATAAGAGTGATGATTAAGATGAAAAACTAAAAGATCAAAATTAGATGGAAAAAATAGATTAAAATATGTCATGAGTTTGGATTATAATAAAAAGTTATAAGTGTAATTACATGACACATTATTTTGAATTAAAATAGTTATAATTCAATTTTATTAATTACCTTATTAAATGAAAATCGTTATAATATAAATTTTAATTAAATATTACCTTATTTGGAATAAGGGTGTAGGAATATTCACATCATCAAGTTTTTTTATATGGTGATGACACATAGGATTTGTATGATGTGACATGAGTATATGTTTGACAAATAATTAAGGATCTTCTCCTTTAGTTATAAAGATAGATATAATAATAAGAAGAATGTATTATTAACTACGTTCTTATTGTAAAAATGTGCCGATGTGCGTGCCAATGTTCTGTTTCTAGTGTTAGAAACAGAAAGTTAGAACAGAACGTCAATCCATTTTACAATAAGAGTAAATCTTGGAATGGAATCAGGCTTAAATCAACTTAACCTCAAAGTTTTTCACTTGTTTGGGAGCAATAAACATGAATCAATTTCTATATAAATGTAGGTGTTATGACAAATTTAATGTTAGGTAAATACAAAATTCAGATGATTAAGCAAATTCATAAAATTTAACATATGATAAAAAATTAATGAGGAGATGATGGTAAAGTAATGGTCTTTAGGAAATGAGCAAAAACAGTAAGAGCAAGCCTTGGGCGATCCATTGGAACCTCATGCCCAGCCCCCTTCACTGTTAAATATGTCATTCCCTCATATACTTGGCTCCATCCACCGACCTATATCATATACATTCAAACAAAAATAACTGTCAACTTTCATTGAAAACCGTCAACTACTACTGTGAAATCGCCAACCATATATAGTTATATAATGAAAATTAACCCTTTTTTAAGCGTTATGTACCAACTACTCGTGATTTTTAGTTGCTATCCATAACCTTCAAGGCTATGTTTAGCGAATCCTCAAAATTATATACAAAGAGTAAGTAAATTAGCAGTTCGTCTTTAGCAAATTCGAATAACAATTGAAAATTTGAAATGATGAGTCTTGTGAAGGAAAATATGCATACCTCCTTCTTGTCATACCAAGCATGCCAGTCAACAAGAGTTTTCAATTTCAGAGCTCTGATCGAGTAACGAGTACCGGTTAACGGCAGTACAGCGTCCGTGTCACCACTGTTTTTATAACCATGAAACAACTGAATTACGCTTATATTTATATATCATGCAGTCATATACTAACTTAATTCTTATTGTTTCTTCATTATATTAATTTCGTCATCTAAACACAACATAATTAAGTACCTAAACACCCATATTCGGATGCCCGCCTTGATAAGTTCTTTGAAAATTGGAAGCATCGTCGTGGGCGAATCTGTCCAACTTCCCCTAACGATGTCACTGTTGCAATGAAAGCATACATGCATTTATGTATATTGTAGGCTAAGATATTACTACATGTTCAATGCATATATGAGTCAATTTTATATTTGCTTTCAATATATATCACCTGCACGTGATCCAAGAATAAGGTAATCGCGTCACGTTAGCATGAAAAGCCTTTTGTACATCGGGTCGATTCATGTACATTTTCGTGTACTTTATAATACATTTATCGCTTCCTCGAAACATCCATGGCTGAAATCAATGTAACAAAACATAAACAGTATATATTAAGAAGATGAGAGGAATGATATATGAGCCTAAAAACTGGGCTAAATATTGACCAAATGCCATATGCTCTACAATTTAAGCTACTGTTTAGTGTTTACAAGTAGCCCATTCTCTATAATTTATAAAGATGGTTGAAATGTAGTATTAGCTCAATTTTTAGGCTTATTTATCGTTTCTCTGAAATATATATATATATATATATGAAACTTGCATTGTCGTACCGAAGGTAGCCTAGTGCCCAATTCATGACAAGGAGGGTCGTAAATGCCATAAAAGTTGATGTCACCGAATTCAGAGTACGCTCGTAGTATATATTTGTAGCAATCACCACTTGGGAACAAGAAAGAGTCGTATGGGCATGATTCGTTTAATATCTGATACGTTGTGTCTGATATCAAACCATGGTTCCACCAGAACTCAAATGTCCCAATGTTGTCATAGTAATCGTCAAGTAACGGATTTCCCAACTAATTAAAAAAGAAGTTGCAAAACGTACATTATGCACCGATTAGCAAGTAGTTATCAATTAAAGATGGTGAATTTCTTACCAAGAAACCTTTGAAGTTGATTTCAGGGTTCTTGACACCTTTGTTATATCGTACTATGATTTGAGATAGTTGAGGAACATAGTGACCTGAAATTGCATATATACAACATGAAAATTTGATAATAGTTGTGTACGTCAATTATAAAGGTATAACGTCGAGATTGACTCAAACGAATATATGAATATAATGTGTATGTGTGATACTAACCTGCATAACTCTCCCCGGCGATGTAAAATGGCCTATGCTTGTATTGTGGGAATCTTAGATACCAATTGGTAAGAAATGCATAGGCATCTTTTGCTGAAATTTTCCAAAATTCACACAAACATTAACCAAAAATGCTTCATAAATGGAGTTTTAGCTCCAATATTTTGAAAATCGATTAGGGAAGGCCGGCTAAGAACCTGTTCTTTGATCGCCAGTGATTTGGTCAAAAGAAGTGTTGGTATATGAAAAACCGACTCCGGCCGGTGAATCGATAAAAAGCATATTCGCCTCTGCATCAAAAGCGTAATCAATTTGCACTATTAGAATGTGTACATGGGTGAAAGAAAAAGAAAATCGAAATGAAAGACCACAAATCATTCAAAAAATGTCTTTTTTGACCATCAATAAATAACGAGAGTAGAATGCGTGATAGTGCATAGAGAAATTGCCTTTGTTCCAAGCATATGGACTCAAGGAAAGAGTTTTTCCATCCGGACCTACTCGAAAGGGTCCCACTTCCTCGAACGCTCCATAAGCAATCGAGGAGCACCCTGGCCCACCATTGAGCCAGAGTACAAGAGGTTTTGATGACGCAGGGCCATTACTAGCCTCAATTAACCAATAGAACAGAGCACGTCCCTGCTTCTTATCCACCGTAATATATCCTGAATACTGATTAAACGTCACATTTGGGGGTTGTCCGGGCAAGTTGTGAATCCTGTCATTGTAACGTTGGTATCGATGAACTCGATCGGCAGCAACCGTACCCTCGGTGGCGGGGCTGAGAAGGGTGATCAAGGCCAACACATAAATGAGAAAACAAAAGTGACCTCTCATCACGGCTCAAATTAAAAGCCTCGATTTGGCATGTGTTTGGGATCATGTGAGGTTATATGGTGTAAGGAACTAACTACAACTAGAGTGTAACTTAAGAAACAATGAGAGCTTACTTTACAATTAATTTAACAATTTCTTAATATAACACTTGATCATGTTTGATTATTTGTTAGATTGGTTGAATATTTTGTTATCAATCTAAATAGAATATTATAGAAAATGGATCTCAAGAAAATATAGGATATGGACACTAGGCCTGGCTCATGATCCCATGTACCATTTTGAAATGTGCATAAATCCTTTATTTCGATCTTACATAAGAGAGAACCGTTACAATAATCTTTTTTATATCTTTGCTCCATGTAAGAGATATTTAATAGGATAAGTATTTAAAAGTGTGTTTAATTTTACTCCGTAATTTGTATTCAATTTTTAAAATATAGTAATATTGTATGTATTATGTATTCGACTTTTTTTTTATTACTTGTAACCATTGACGTGACACATATTTTTGATGGCATATCAATTTCATGATAACTTATATGATTACTATGTAATAAAATATACCTGCTACCGGATGAATAATCATTCCCGAGTAAATCTCATGTAATTCGAGCTCTAACAACCAACCATTCGGTCGAAATACTACTTGAAAGTGTAATAAACTTGATTATTCGAATTATTATCTTAAATTATATATAAGAAATGGATGATGTCATCATGAAAATCCCAATTAACCAATTAAATTTTTTTATTTTGTCCAATTAGTTAAAATTTAGGATAAGATGATGTCATAAATACATAATTTTAATTGAATAATATTCATATATTAATTTATCAATATAATTATTATTATTTTAGATTCCTAATTTCATTAGGAAACTTGCATAAGGAGAATTTTACCTTTAAATAAGTAATCATAATTTTAATATTAATTCTTAGTATTTTATTACAATTATTAATTAATATACGCAATCAATCTATTATACTACTTTCGTTTAAGGACTTTTGAACTTCATGCATATCTTTTTTAATTTTTACGAAATAGAATTTTATCGTATACATAATTCGCGTAACTATAAAAATCAAATTCGCATTTAATGGTCCGTGTGTATACACGGGTTTGATGTCTAATTATCTATAAAAATTTCATATCTCCCCCTTCTAAACCATTGAATATTATCATATCTTCTCTAATGATCATACATTAAAATCGTTGAGTCATCCATATGCATTAAAATTTATGGGTTTTGTGGAAATATGATAGTTGAATTTTAGCGTAGTTTGCTTGAATTGGACGATACACGGTACCATTTAAGCCGCCTTATTCCGAGCTTTAAACGTGCGAAGACTTCATCCAAGTGAATAGAAAATAAAAAATTAAGTTTTGATATATATATATATTGTAGCCCGTATTTATATAGTAGTAGGTTTTTAAGTCTTTATAAATAATTAATGATATCAAAAAAGATTATTGACCAAAAATATACAAGTATGTCACATTGTCACGTATGGATAAATTACGCATGCAAATGTGTAAATTAAATTTAATATAAAGTGAATGTTGAATTACAAGTAAGGTACAAAAATAAGTCAACTTCAATAATAAGAACACTGACCTCAATCGATAATATATCGATATGCATTTTTTTATATATATAAATATTTAATTATGATTCATGAAATCAATTAGTACTCAGACGTGATAATTTGATTCGGTATTAAATTTGGAATCACAATCGGAATGGGTTTATGATGAGATTACGGTCTTATATATCATTTTTCAAAATGTTTCCGATGGTTTAAGTACACAGAATTCTAAATAATTATAATCAGGGCATTCACAATATGGTGTGTATTTTTTTTTTTATGAAATTCTAACTTTTTTTAGTTGTGATCTTTATTTGTGCAAAGGGTTCAGAAAAATTGAGATACCAAGCGGGTTCATCCAAAATTCTGAATCTGGCACAATATTGATAATCTAACATTTATATCATGTAACAAAATACTTGGAGTTACATGTGTAATGAACACTTTTAATTTATTACTCACACCATCCCATGTTTATAGTTCATATTTCCTTTTCCGGATATTCTAAATTAGTTGTACACTTTTAAAAACACAAAGGGTAAAATTAATTAAACTTTCTATATTACCGCTACTTTATATGGGTGTAATAAAATGGTGGATAAAAAGGTACAATTACTATAGTACACAAATTTCAATGTAATAATTATGTTACATAAATTGTACTACCTCCGTTTTAAAATAATTGTTCGATTTTGACTTTTTGAAGTCTTTTTTCTTTCAACTTTGACTTTAAATATTTTTGTTTGTGTTATACAATACTTGATACAAAATATATGAATGGATTAGGTTTTTAAAGTATTTTCGTTGGTATAATTTTCATCAAGTATTATATAATACAAACAAAAATATTTAAAGTTAAAGTTGAAAAAGAAAGACTTCAAAAAGTCAAAATTGAATAATTATTTTAGGATAGAAGAAGTATGTATTTTGCCTAGGGATAATAAAAATACAGGATGGAGGAAGTACTATTGTATTTGTATTTTTATGGCGAAAAGAATGACACGTGTAAAAGTACTGTAGATTACATACATTAAGAATGAACGATCAAATGGTTGATTGAAATTGAACTAGAGATGTCTTACATAGAGATGCACATCCGACCTGGGTTTCAAAACCCGACCCGGTTTTAACCCGAAACCGGTCAAAACCGGTTTTGACTCAAACCGGTTCGGGTTTGACCCAACCCGTAGGGTTGGAACCGGTTTCCCCCATGACCGTTACAAACCGGTTTTGACCCGGTTTTACCCAACCCGGTTTTGAAACCGGTATTAAACCGGTTTTGAATTTTTGAACGTTAACTAGCCGTTTACAACCGTTTACTAGCCGTTTTTTTGGGTTTTTTTTACATTTTTGCCATTCCAAATTCACTATAAATACAATGCTTGAGTATAGGTTCATTCACAACTTCTAAACACTCATACATATCTACAAAAACTCAAAAAACTCAAAAACGTATACTATATTCTCATGGCAACTCAATCCTCTTCGGCTTCCCATTGTTTTGGTTCATCAAATGCACCAACGATTGTGAAACAATTGCCCAACAAAAGAAATCCGGAGGTGTGGGGTGCTTACGACAAAGTGTTGTTGTCGGATGGTACAACTAAAGCACATTGTAAACGTTGTCGGAAATTCTTCAAACCCGACTCCAACACAACGTTGAAAAATCATACCGAGAAGCATTGTGAGGGACTCAAAGGTAATCCGGAAGCAAGTGGTCAATCTTCGATGTCACGAGATGGAACGATTTTTACATATGATGCGGAACGATGTCGAGAAGCTTTTGCGGGTTTTGTAATTCAAGAAGCTTTGCTGTTCAACCACTTCGATAACCCTCGGTTTACTAGGGTGGTTCAAAATACACTTCAACCGCGATATAATAATGTAAGTCGTACTACTCTTAAACGCGATGCCCTTAAATTGTGGAAAGAAGCTAGAAAACAACTAAAAATCGGTTTTGAAAATTTAAATACAAGTGTATCATTAACAACCGACGTTTGGTCGGCTCCTCATGGTTTGTCCGGTTCGTATCTTTGTGTTACCGCACATTGGGTTGATCCCGCAACTTGGCAAATAATGAAACGTACCATTGCTTTTGAAGACTTTGAGTATCCTCACATGGGTCAAAACTTATTTTACATGTTACGAAGTGTGATTAAAACGTTTAAATTGGAAGAAAAAGTATTTTCAATCTCATTTGACAACGCGAGTAATAATACACTCGCCGTTTCAAAATTAATTCTAAAATACCAACCACCATTGAGGGGCATTTTCTTTCATAGTCGATGTGTTGCACATATTATTAACTTAGTTGTGCAAGCCGGACTAGCGGTTGAAGAAATAGACGAAATAAAAACCGCTTATAAAACTATGTTGCAAGACGTATTTCAAAGGGGTAAAGCTAGATACAAATCTTATATGAAATTGTGTAAGGAAACGAATTCCATTTTCTTAACCCCTAATTGGGACATGCCCGTTAGATGGAATTCGACCTACCATATGTTTGTTTGTGGTTTACGCCAACGTGACACTTTACAAGTTTTTCATGATCAACTTGTTGCAAAAGGTCGTGCAACACCATTTCCAAACGAATTTTGGGAGATTATTAAAAAGATAACCGGTTTGCTTAAACTTTTCAAAACCGCGACTACTTTATTATCGGGTGTTTATTATCCCACTAGTCATTTGATACTTAATCAAATTTGGTTAATGACTACAAAACTAAACGAATACGAATATGAAGGTCCTTTATTTGAAAAGATTGGTGCTCCCATGAAAGAAAAACTAAGAAAATATTTTCAAGAAATGTCACCGGTAATTACTTGTTCCGCCGCAATGAACCCGTGTTTGAACCTTGCCGGGGTGGAAATGCTTATCGAAAGCATTTGTCACAATTTGGATTTGAATGACGCGGACCCAACGTTTTCACTAGATGCAAAAACGAATTTTAGTAAATGTTTACAAGATTTATTTGGCGTGTACTTTCAAAAGTATGGTTCAACAACAAATGTGCCCGTTAGTTCGGTTAACTCAATGTTTTCTTCATCTTCTTCCAACAATGCGATGCTAAACTTATATAATTATTTAAGACAAGAAAACCATAAACGGGCAAGGGGTGAGGGTAACCAAAACACCACTAGCGAATATGGGAGATATACCGGAACTGATTTTTTGTCCACTATTCTACCCAATGAGTTCGAACAATTTGATATTCTGACTTGGTGGAAAGAGAGGGAATCTCAATTTCCCGTTCTAACCATCATGACCCGAGATTTACTAACCGTCCAAGCTTCTACGGTAGCTTCGGAATCCGCATTTTCTCTTAGTGGTAGGGTATTATCCATACGAAGAACAAGACTCATACCGACCTCCTTAGAGATGTGCATTTGCTTGAAGGATCACTTGGACGCCGTGGAACGTATACAAAATGTTTCAAGCCTTGAAGGTGAAATGGAATACGAAGAAGAAATACACAATATCGAGGTGGAAGAAGGTGTGACAATATCACTTTCCGATGAAGAAATTGCGCTTGATCAAGCTTCACGCGAGGCTACATCCGAAGAAGATTTTGACTTTTGAAGACTTTGAAGATGTTTGAAGACTTGAAGATTAATAAGAATTGAAGAGAATTGAAGATTATGAAGATTATAAAGATTATGAAGACTTTTTCAATTCAATATTTTTTTTTAAGAAGACTTTTGTTTAAGTTATTGTTCAATTATGTTTCCCTGACTAATGTTCTACAAATTCAATAAAAAAAATTTCACCCAAACATTGTTTTTCCTTAAAAAGCTTAACGCTCGAACCACTTTTATTTCGGAGTTGATAAATGCAAGGAAGTTTTTACTAAATTCACGGAAAAGTACAAACTCCTATGCTTACAGTACTACTTTTTATGCACATGTTTCCTTGAATTTAGTAAAAAGTTCCTTGCATGTATCAACACACTTTGAATTATATAGAATTATATAGACTTTTTAAATTCAATACTTTTTTTAAGAAGATTTAGAAGCCTTTTGGTTAGGTTATTGATCAATTATGTTTCCAATACTAATGTTCTACGAACTCAATGAAAAAAATTTGGCCCAAACATTGATTTTCCTTAAAACGCTCAACGCTCGAACGAAAAATGAATTATATAGACTTTTTCGATTAAATACTTTTTTTAAAGAAGATTTAGAGGCCTTTTGGTTAGGTTATTGATCAATTATGTTTCCAATACTAATGTTCTACGAACTCAATGAAAAAAAATTGACCGAAACATTCATTTTCCTTTAAACGCTTAACAATCGAACTAAAAATGAATTATATAGACTTTTTCGATTAAATACTTTTATTTAAGAAGATTAAGAGGCCTTTTGGTTAGGTTAAAGATTCATTATGTTTTCATTATTAATGTTTTACGATTTGAATGAAAAAAAATCGACCGAAACATGCATTTTCCTTAAAACGCCTAACGATCGAACGAAGACGGAATTATATAAAAAAACCGGTTTGAAACCGGTTTTGAACCCGAACCAGTTTGGACCCTACCCAAACCGGTTAGGGTCGGGTTGGGGTCTTGGGGTGTCAAAATCAGGTTGAACCCGAACCGGTTTTGGCCAAACCGGTTTTGACCAAGTTTGACCACAACCGGTTTCGGGTCGGGTTGGGTTTTCTCAAAACCGGTTTTTGTGCATCTCTGGTCTTACATAGCACTCTTATCAGGACGTAAATTGTAATTGTGCTGATCACAATTATTGTGACATGCAAACATATATTATCTTTTTTTTTCTTTCTGAAACAATATAGAAGAATCACAACTAAACTCTAGTGATGTTTTATGTACATAATATCCATATAGGTTGCATCTATACATTATCAAACGTTTTATAATCGTCCAATTGTCATCGGTATGAACACGTTAGAGTCAAGATTGAGGGGATCATTGAGTTATTAATTTAAGGCTGTTGCTTCTGAAATAAAACATAGATCAACATTTATTCATTATCTAGATCTAGATATACATTGTACTGCAGATATATAAGGCAATCAATCAAAGTTTCGTCTATCATACTTAAAACTGCTGTGAAATGATGTCAGCTGAACTCATCTCTGAGCCTGCTTTTAAAATGGGTCGAAATCTACACCTACATGCTCTAAATTGTAAAAATGAAAAATAACAAAACGCACATAATAATAAAAAAGTATACATGTATCAAATTCAGTTATGCTAAAAACCGGACTATTACCTTTGTAAGATATGGTGCCTCACTAACCAAGTTCTACCGCAACATGTATTGACTTAATAACGGATTGGAATCAGAGCAATCTACCTGCTTTGATATCTTCTTTACAGTTGGTGTATTTGTTCATTCTCCGGATTCATGACTTAAGAAGGCTGGTGGTAGCGGTGCTGTTATTTTAAACACCTGCAAGAAAAATAAGTCGGTATATACAAATATCCAAACGAGACGCGTTATACTACAAAATTCAGACAAACTTCCAGAAATACTACAGTTGACTACACCGTTATCCTTGACCATGATTTCTAATATATATGTATATTATGCATGTTACAGCTATAATGTAGTTGCATAACAAGTGGTCCCTAAATTAGATCCACCTTTGACTTCTGAGCATCAATAAGTTATATTTAACTTGACAACTAGTGTGCAATTTCGTTACAGAGAAGTATATATTAGTCTTGCAGTATTAAATAAGAAAATGAAGTCACACATTCCTGTTATTTTGACCTATTGAGATTTGAGAGTACCAGATCCAGCATATCCCAGATTTATGAATTGATAAATAAATTGGATAAAATGATGTCCAGTACTCAACAAAATGTACAGTAAGGAAATGAAAGTGAATAGGGCTCTAATGAAAATCACAAGAGAAAAACTCAAGTTATCAGAAATAGCAAAAGAAAGGCACTTCAATTGGGAGAGAATTTTGTTCATAAAAAAGTTGGAGAGAATTAAGCAAAAGAATGCTCACACAGAATATTGAATATGTGATTGCTGTTATCTGTGAATTATGAATTTGTTTTAAGATTTCACAAGTATGTAGGTAGTTTAAATAACTCGAGATTTGGAATAATTACGTGGAACGCAGAAACTCAATCACAGAAAACATCTAATAGCTATAGTATAGTTTTAGGCAAACCTCATTTGTCATCGGATGACAAAGAACTAACTGATGAGCATGCAAGTAGTACCCACAGTCTCCAGGAACAGGATTTGCAGGCCTGTTATACCCTCTAAAAAGATAAAAGAGAAATTGTTATATAATGCTCAATAAACCAAATAAATTTACAGCTCTGGAACTCCTAAAATTAAAACTTCATGGTGAATTGACCGACACAAATAGCAGATATTGACACCCCTAAATGCAAATTTAGTATTGTGAGGGAACCGTATCGCGTTTGTATATGGCTTTCATTTCTCTGTCACAACTTAGATGATACTATTTCTGCACTACAAGCATTGCTTATCGTATTGATCACGGAAGCAAGTTATATTGAAAACCCAACCTGCAGAATGAGTCTGATTTTATTAATTCCATGAAGTTATATTTACATTTGTTGACAAAGGCACATAATTGTACAAGCTGTGTTATAAACTGTTGGAACGGGGTAGCATTCAAATCATACACTATGTATGCATAACCATTTGAGAAGGTTCAACAAAAATTCAATGTTAGGATATATGCCTTACCCGTCTTCAGCAAATGTCCCATCTACAATTTCGGTAGCAGAGCATTGTGGTTTCCCACCACTAACATAGAGTGGATCCCCTGCCATATATGGGCACTGTTAAGCAACTTGATTTAGGTCTTTATTATTTGAACAATTTCTAATATTTTCATGCTCGTGTAATTGTAAAGAACGAAATTGAGACATAGAATAGAATTAAAGACATAATATCACGGCAGGCCATAAAAGTTTACCAATCAAAGGATGTCCAATGAATGAAAGATGTATACGGATTTGGTGCGGCCTACCAGATTGAATCTCCACCTGCTCACGTTGCCAGAAACACATAACTGTAAAAGATCGGAAGTGTTATAAAGAACACATTAAAGATTTAGCAGCTACTCTTTAGAAAAATTTCCAGAGCATCTGTTCATCTGGTGAAAGAGAAACCCTTATTTTCATCTTTTAAGCCGAAAACGTGAGCGTGAGCGTCAATGTTTATATCTGCTGCTTTTGTTAAGATTTTGAGACATAAAATTTTGCAAATTCAGATCAACTAAAATTCATGCTAGTTGAGATTTGTTAAAATTTGGTGATCTACATATAATTCTAGGCAGTTGATAAGCGATAAATCATACCCTCGTGATACTATAAATATATTGGATCAACAATCAAATTCAGACAAACAAGCACATAGCACACAACTCTTATTTTTACATCCCAGCACCTGAACAACTGTGAGGTTCTTCTGTACATCTCTCTTCAGAACATGAACTTTGCTCAATGCTGGTTTCCCTGTATAAAAGATACACAAAAAGGGACGAAGAATAGCTATAAAACATAATATTCAGCCAAAAGATCGTTTATTTACTTAACATGTGACCTCAATAATCTTGGAGAAATTGTAACTAACATATTGGGCTAAGTGTCTGAAAATGTATCAAACTTTTTTAAAATCTCTATTGTATGTATCAACTTTCAAAACCTCTATTGTATGTATCAAACTTTCAATTTATGCTAATTGTATGTAATTTTCTACGTGACGCTTTATGTGAATGCCACGTGGGTGTTATATATAACTGACACACCAGTCAAATTACATACAATAACCAATAATCCAAAGTTGGATACATACTATAGAGGTTTTGAAAGTTGATAAACACAATAGAGATCTTGACAAAGTTTGATACATTTTCAGACATTTATCCCTAACATATTCAATTATAGTAACCAAATATGAAAACATTATGACAAACAAGTTTACACTTATAAACTGAGAAACCTGATGGAGAAGCAACATATAATCCTTTAGCAACCCCTGGATATTTCAATGTTCCAATTGGCTGATCAATAACAACCTGTAACATGATGTGTTTTTAATGTATAGGTATGATTCAAAAGAGTTGGTAAACTATTTTAGTATTTGTATACAATTAATACAATGGTAAATACCAAATCAAATGGACAATGTATGAATAAAACAAAACAAAACAAGTTGGTCCAAATAATTCACCTCATCCTCATTTATGATTCCACATGCTAGTGCCCTGTAGACCTTTGACATTTTCACGACCTTATTTACCTCAGTATCAGTTTTTCTTCCCACATACATATCGAATAACATATCAGCTACGTATACACATGCAAAAAATCGTGAACAGTGTGAAATACACGTTTCTTCCTTAACCTGTTGCCCACAACTGCTGATGTTTTGTCAGCAAAAAGAGCTGCAAGCTGAGTTTTCGCAAGCTTTGTCTTTGCACAAAGTAATATTCCTGTCAGGGTGATCAAAACAAAGATAATTGATATATCATGTACATAAAGGCAATAACTCTTTAGTTTCACGTAACATGTCTATGCTATGTTTACAGTACATTGAGCAAAAAAAATATGTTACCTGATGTGCCTCTTCCAAGCCGATGAACTGGAACTGGTGATAATGCTTGATCTGCCAATGAGGATCCTTGGTTCTTTACACGCCATTGAAGCTGTGTCAGGACAGTTCGCTGCTGAAATAATCCCCCAGGTAAAACTTGTAGACCAGATGGTTTATTTACAGCAATCTGATCACAACACATGAAGCCGATGATTATCACAAAATATCAAAAAAGCAAGCTAAACCAACATACTGAGTATCAAATACGTACCAAATGATCATCTTCAAACAAAACCTTAAGCAAATACGGCGCATATGGTTCTCTCCATGGAAGTCTGTGATATACTAGTTCTGTACCACTCCTAACAAATGTAAACAGTGTCAAATAATAACGAATCATTTCTGTAGCATATAAAGATGAAACGGTGTGTGCATTGTTGACAGGATAACCTGAGAACAGTGTTCGGATCAACAACAACTGTACCATCAACTGTTATCTGCAATCAACAAAAACCTTCACTCTTAAAAACGGCTATTGTCTTTCACTCTTAATCAACAGCCAAGCTGTAATAGCAATTTCCAGATACCAACCTGACCACTTTCAATCCTCTGCAACCAACTATTTCATTATTTAGTACTATGAAGTTGCAACAAAGGCACACCACACATACATAGGGAAAGGTTTATGTAAGAACACTATCAAAATAAGAACAGTAAAAACATAAAAAAATAATTTTAATCTTAAATATAGACGCAAAATGACCGGAAAATTATATTAACAAAAATGACAGAAGATGAATAGGTGGCCGGAAAATTATCACAGAAGATGAATAGTAACAAAAATGACCGGTTGAAGGTTTAGTAGGTCATCCATTACATTAAAAATTTGTTTTATGAAGTTAGTTACCCATAATAGACGCAATTATAGTTGGATACATCCAGTAGAATATTGACTTAAGTTTGATATCTAGGCACTAACCCTTGTTCACATAAGTATCGGTCTAGAACAGATTCACATATATGCACCAAGAATGAATGCACAAATAAAATTTTGTGATTTTGTTGAAACTAACGCCTCAATATGTTATCAAAAACTTTAATTAGAATATACTAGTATAAATGCATTAGATTTGTCAACTTATTCAAATTAGGAAAACCGAGAGTTCATATTGTTCTTCGGTGTAAATATATTATTCGTGTAAGTATATACTTAATAAATACTACTACATTCTATGTTTCAATTACATTTACATCAATGCAGTAAGTAAGTAGAACATTTAAAAATACTAAAATCAATCAAACCCTAAAAAATGAAGGATTGAAGATAACAACATTAAATAAGTAGTGATTTTATATTTAAATTATGGTTACTATGATATGAATCGAAGGTTATTACCCTAACAAAGGAGCTGAAGCTTGATGCTTGCGAGAGTAGAACTCAATCAACGTCAAACCTGCAAAATCAATCAATAAGTTTTAAATCATTTTTACATGTTTTTTTTTGTACATGAACAGAATCGTTTGTATATAAATGTCGTATATACATACAGACTACAGAGAGAAAGAGAGAGAAGGGTACCGGAATCAGGTGACGGAAGAAGGTCACGGTAGGTAAGACCCGCATTTAATTCCGGCCAAGGCTCACCAAACGTTGCCTGAGATAGACTTCCGGTCCGGTTTGAAGACATTATTGCGGAGTATTAGTTTGTCACACAGCAACCATTTAACGGATTCCGGCCGCCGCCAGCTGCTGCAAGAATTTTTTTTTTTTTAACTTTTTTTCTTCATAAATTTTTTATTATATATCATATTCCTATTCCTACTACATTTCTAATAAAACTATACATTTTTTACTACATTTTGAATAAAACTATACATTTTTTTCCCTACATTTTATATATTATTGTTAATTAACTAAAACTTTTATATATTTTACCGCATCTTCTATACCTGACGTCAACAAAATTCCGTACAAATGGATAATATATATAATATAAAATGCATTAAAAAATAACAATATGTCCTAAATGAAGTATATGCAAAATGCAGTAAAAACAACAATATGTAGTATACTTTAATACAAAATGCAGTACAAATAGATAATATGTATAATACAAAATGCAGTGAATAACAAACAAAATATAATAAATAAAATATATGAAAAATGCAGTAAAAATAACAAAATGCAGTAAAATTAACAAAATGTAGTAAAAATAACAAAATGCAGTACAAATAGATTATTATGTATAATATAAAATGCAGTAAAAATAATAAAATGCTATAAAAATAACAAAATACAGTACAATTAGATTATGTATAATATAAAATGCTGTAAAAAGTGAACAATGTGTACTAAATAAATATATGCAAAATGCAGTAAAAACAGTAGTACGTATTATACTTTCATACAAAATGCAGTAAAAATGGATCATATGTATAATATAAAATACAATAAAAAATAAACAATATATGAAATATGAAATATATGCAAAATGCAATAATAATAATAAAATGCAGTAAAAATATATTATGTATAACTTAAAATGCAATAGAAATCAAATAATATGTATTAGATCGATGTGTATAAATAAAATGCAGTAAAAACATCAAAAGAATAATGTGTAAAATACAAAAATGCAGTAAAAAACGAACAATATCTACTAAACATATATATACAAAATGCAATAAAAATAATAAAATGAAGTATAACTCTAATAAAATGCAGTACAAAGTGATAATATGTAAAAAAAATTCTGGGGAAATTTGTTTGTAACACTTTTTTTTTTAAAAATAATTTATTTAAAAAAAAAATCCGACGGTCGGCGGGTGGCGGCGACGGTGGGTGGTGGCAGCCGGTGGCAGCAGCTAGTGGTGGGTGGTGGAGGGGAGGGGTGGGAGAAAGAAAGTAGGAAGGAGTAGTGTACAATATTAAAAAGGAGGAGGGGAATGAAACTTTGAAAATTCTTCTCCTCCTTCTCCTCAAATGGTACATTCTCCTCTGAACCTCACCGTTAATTGATACATATTATAAAAGTAATTAAATATACAAAAATATATTTAAAATACTTATTGTTTACTATATTAAAAATATTTTGATCATAAAAGTATTAAAGATAACCATTTTACTCTTTATTATTGTGTATGTATGTTATACAACTACATACATAAATCGTTCGAATATTATCATAACCGTAACACCCTCGAATTTCGGGTTGCGGAAGCGGTCGGGTCGGGTGTTACCAAATCAAGTATCACAAGCACAAAGGTAAATAATGAACGACTCTAAATGAGACGTTTAAAAATAATTATACATTCCCAAAATAAAAGTGTATACAAGTTGCGAGTTCGCAAAATATTTTCAATACATAATTTGTAATACAAAAGTTATGCAGAGAAATCCAGTTGTTTGAAGCATGCGACTCGAGCTAGCATATCTTGTAGCAATCCTAATCCTGCTGGGCACCTGAGAACACGTGCTAAAATGAGTCAGCTAGAAAGCTGGTGAGTTCATAGGATTGTTAGTTAAAACATAAAATATAAAACCTTATAAGTTTTGAAAAGTAGTTCAAAATCCACGATTTTGATATGTTTTGTATTGAAGTTGTAACACCAATGTGTATACATCCTACACGGTATCTCATACCTAAGTGACCGTGATGTATACCTAAGTACATAAACATTGAGGCATTCCGTGCCTGGATACCTATCAAGTATCAAGAAATCTATCAATGTGAGGCAATACATGCCTAAGGACGAATTGAGTAAGTGTATGACCACGTCATATGATAATAAGTAATGGACTAGTATGCCGCCTGGCATAGTGTGTTGCCTCCAGCAACATGTAAGTGTAGTCCCGCAAAACTATAAGTAAGTATTTATCCAAGTACTGAGTCAACGATCTCGAGTGTAAGCTCGCCGATCCGTTGATGAGTGCGAATCTCGAGTGTAAGCTCACCAATTCCGTGTTTTGTATCGCTTTACCACAATATCGTTTTAAATCACTTTACCGTGATCTCGTTTTGTATCACTCTAACCGTGATATCGTTTTGTGCCCACTTTACCGTGGCATCGAACAGTGTTGCTCGCAAGCAATGTATGTAATCGAGAGCCGGCAGTACTACGACATGCCCGACTAAGTAATTGAGAGCCGGCAGTACTACGACATGCCCGACTAAAGTTAACGTGTTTGTAAGTGTGTATGAATATCAATATACATAAGTAAATAGTAGATAGCACCATGTGCTTGAGACAATGTACAAGTATATGTGTGTGTGTGTATATATATATATATATGTGTGTGTGTGTGTGTGTGTATAAAAGTCTTAGTCTACAACACATCTAACTGGGTATCATGTAATACATAAAAGTGGTTTAGTGTATCTAGGTATGTATATACAATACTTAGATATTATGTGTAGCACAAGGAGCCTGGGTATGTATAACCATCACCTAGCTGTTTTGTATTAGTATAAAGGACTATAATAACGTACGTTACTAACGTATACTTCTAGCCTCAGCCTAGCAAGTATATTGAGGTCCGTGGTTGATGTTTATTTAAGTGCAAATCCATTCTAGTAACAATGGAATGCAAAGGCATTCTTAGTCCGTAAAAGGAAAACTAATCATGTAACCAACCTAGTTGTTGTCCAGCGTAGATAGAACTAACCAGTTCTAATATATTTGATAGTATTGTCCCGCGATAATATGGCCAATGCGTAGTGATAACTAAAGCAAGTTATGTAATGGTAATTTTATTTCAACGATAAGGTAGTGTACAGTGGTAACCTATCGAGGTTAAACTATGGTATTGTCCTACAACAATATACTGGGTGTAATTCCTACGTATTACACATTTTGTATTACATACAGTAATATAGTCAAGTGTGAATTATAAAGGTTTATCATTAAAATTCGAAAATAGTAATTGTGCATGCATCTCACCCCAAAAACAATATAACAGTTGAAAGAGTGGGGCTATGAACTCATCTGAGGAGTTAGCGATCCTACGATACGCGCGTCGTCCGCTGGGTAACCACCTAGTGTCCTAAACATGTGAGTTTATATGAGTACGAGACAAATCAGTTTGTCTAAGTGAGTTGTGTAAATATTCATTTGTTGTTCAGGTTTGGAAACCATGTACAGGGGTCCGGGGGCAACGCCCCTACTAGCGGGGTCCAAGGGGCAGAGCCCCTGGCTGGGGTCGAGCTGCCAGGTCAGCTTGGAAATTTTTTATTTCTGCTACGTTGTTGTAGTGAAAAACGCATCTGAAAATTTAAATTCGGAAAAATTAACCAAGTTTGGGTACGGACCGAAATGGTGTTGCGAACTGAGTTCACGGTGCGAAATGAGTTTGGGTTCGTAAGGTAGTAGGCTGCGAACCGAGTTGGGATCGCAACACAAGGTTCGGCTCGCAAGTCAACTCGCAAGTCGGCTCGCATCTTAACTCGCAGGTTAGTTCGGTTCGCAGATTGACTTCGCAAGTCGGTTCGGTTCGCAGGTTTCAGTTCGCTTCGCAAGATGAACCACATCTGGGATCTCAGTTCGCGGGATGAACTGATGCGAGTTTTGAGTTGAGTTTCGATTTTTAAAGCATTTTCAGTGGGGTTTTCGGGCATAAACTTGTTAAGTGGACTCATAAACATGAAAATACAAGTGTTGTAAGTAGGATTTCTTACTTAATATGGAGAATCAAGAACCGCAAAATGTGATGAGATGTTGATGATGATGATCTTGATGTTCTTGCTTCTTTGATGATGATGATGACCGATTTAGGATGATGATGATGCCATTATTTCAGTGCTTTGAGAGAGTTTCTAGTGAGAGAGATGAGAGAGTTTTGGAGTTTTAGAGAGAGAAGTGGAATAAGAAATGGGGATGGAAGTTGGAGTAGAAAAGAAGAAAAAGAGGAGGAAGGTGGGTCGGGTCTGCGGACCGAACTCGGGCCGACCCATTGGGGTTTCCGCTTCGTATTATTTCGATTTCCCCCAAACTCTTGTTACGTTGAATTTTTAAAATGTTCGCGTGCGTTGTTATAATTATATGTAAAAGTTTTAAGTATTTAGTATTAATACGTAACTAAATACGAGTAATTTATGTTTAAATTGGGCGCGGAAATTGTACTTTTCGACCGGGTGTCACAATAACTAAGTAGTAATAATTTTCACATTAAACCTAAATTAAATTAGTAAATTAAATTAAATGAGTGAAAAAGAAATATAAATATTTTTATCAAAATACAAATGTAAATATCTATATATAAATAAATATAATATATACAATATATATATATATATATATATATATATATATTTATAACTATGTAACTTTTTAGTTTTTTCGGTTAACCGTTTATCATGTTCATCCCAAAATCATGAACCGAAACTGAAACTGAAAAAGCAAAAATATTTCGGTTTGGTTAACCGAAACCGAAAAACTAAAAAAAATTTGGTTCGATTAACCAAAATTCTGTTCGATTCAACCGGTTTTCGACTCGGTTTCCCGCTTTCAAAATATTTTGAACACCCATACTCTGTCGATAATTAGTGTTGAAACCAGTCTGTTAAATGACTAAAATTATAATTTATAATTATTAATGATGACAACGTATTAAATAGTATAATTAAATGTTTATACAATCTTCAAATAAATATATGATAGAATAATTCATTTCTATGTATCGCAAGCTACTACATTCACCAGAAGAGTGAATGAATTTACTATTATATGAATAGTATATTTTTTTTCCCACTAAAATATGAATAAACATAAAAAATCATTTTAGTCAAAAATTGTAAATGTTTTATTATATCATACAAATACAAAAAGTATAAATTACTATATCTTACATAATGTGTTTTCTTTATAACATATAATCACTAAACCGATTTGATAAAAAAATATAGTTTAAATTTAATTTTAGTTAATGCTAATTGTCATCACCGTTTGATAATTTTTTATAGTGTTTTAATAATATGTCAACTTTTGTTGATCCAACATAGAGTAAACGATTAACTAAGTCACAATTGTATTGTAGAAGGTGACCTATATTATGATTAGTTCAATAACCATATCGATTTTAAAAACGATAGCAAATATCATTGGACAAAGAAACGATTTTTTAACTATTGAAAAAGCATTTACAATTTGAAAGTGACTAATATGCATAGTTTTGATGATGATAAGTTTTAATTAAATACCTTAAATGAATTGACAAATATGTAATGTAAATATGAGAAAGTCTATACAACATGTATATATTCATAGTTTGATCATTGAAAACAACATATGGAGCACAAGATTTCTATAATTTTTGGATTAATATTTGAGAAATTAGCTTAAATGTTACTATTGAATAAATAATAACTGATCCATCACCTTTTTAGGCATTGGTTTCACTTTTTTATTTTGTTTATTTTAAGTTATTAACATATACCTCACATCTCACCTCTTTTCCTTCATTGCATTTTTTGTTTTAATGTACTTTACTCTAAAATACGAGTGATCTAATAGCATATAATATGATATCTATAAATATTTATGATCAACAAGAGGTTGCGTAAATGAGTTGATTATCGACATATAGGTGTAAGAGACGAACAGAGAGAAATGAGTATTGGTAAAAATTACTTAAATTATTTTGAAAATTTGTTATGTGCATATGATTTAAAAGTAATATAAATTAAACTAATATATAAATTTTAGAGAATTTTAAAGTAATTAGGTACTCGGTAAATAAAAACTATATACATATAGTTTTATGGTACAGAGTAAACAGTTTATTTACTTTTATTTTCTTGCTAGATAAAATAATTGTCAAAAGAACATAAAGTTCACGTCCATGTGTAACTCCTTAAACTATTCATATATCTCAATTTGACTACATATAAAACACTGACTTTTAAATTGCACATATACTAAATAATTTCATAAATTAATATAAGTAATTTTGTTCCGCTGTAAATGTGGGTTAAAATCGCTTGTTTATAACACTCATGAAGTATATGGTGCACATTTAATTATAGCAAACATATGTTTTATAAAAGTGGGAAGATAGAGTGAATACTATAGTTGAGGATTTTGATTAGTATAATTTACTTGACAATTCATTACCGATGTAACAAATATAGATATTTTATATATTAGTGTCAAGTCAATTTTATTATATAAAATATAATTCACTATAGTGGAATTTCTTGTATATTAAAACATTTAATTCTGGAACGAATTTTTGAATATACGATTTATATCAACTTTTGGTCAATGTATTAGTACATTAGTACATATATAACATAAAGTCAAACACAAAATAATTTATCTATTGCTACATATAAAGAGTCTTCAATTGTTGAAACTTAGTTCTTAATAATTAATTAAAATGATTTATTTACCCTTATTGTCTACAAGGAAACTTACATTTATATTAATTACATCATTGTGTGTATATTCTAGCATACTGATTATATGAAATATTTATTTAAAGACGATATGCTATTTAACGAACTTATTATTAAATGAAACGAAATTAAATAAATTAATAGACACCGCTGCATTGCGCGGGCAATGTGCTAGTTATTATTATAATCACCGCCGAAAAACTAAATTTATTATTGCATATACATCAAAAAGAAATGAACTACCATGACAATTAAACTCATGAAAAATCATAATATTTAAAGTTTTTAAATACATAATAATCAATTTATGAATCGAAATTTAGAAAATTTCATGAAAAGTTCATTGTGATCTAGAATCATTTTGTTTCCTATTATTCTTGAAGTACCAATTCATACTCAACGTATGCATGTCCAGAAATAATATTAATTTATTATTCTTATATAGAGTAAGGTTCAAATGAGTCCATGATTTTTGAGTGAGACTAAGAGAACCAATAATATCATGCCATATGTACAAAGAGAATGTTCAATATTACAAAACCCATTTACCCCAAACATCAATTATCTCACAAACGACAAATCGAAAAATCATGAAACTTGCACCATATTTTTCAGCGTTTTATCCTCTTCGATTTGTCGTCCCTCAAGGCATACTTTCGATAAAATTTTTTTTTTGGTTTTTGGGTGGGTTTTATAAATTAGTAACACATGTGTTAGTGATTGATTGTACATTTTATTTACGGTCATGGTTAGGGTTTAGGGTTAGGATTTAGCTGGGTTCATGGTTTAGATCTTATGTTTTAGTAGGGTTTAGGGTTTATTAGGGTTTAGGGTTTAGTATGATTTAGGGTTTAGAGTTTTATAAAGCGTTTAGGGTTTAGGGTTTGGGGTTTGGGGGTTAGGGTTTTGGGGTTTCGGGGAGAAACCCCAAAACCCAAACCCTAAACCCTAAACCCTAACCCCTAAACCCCAAACCCTAAACCCTAACCGCAACACTCTAACACATGTGTTAGTAACATATGAAACCCACCAAAAAAATGAAAATTTTTTTTCGTCGGAAGTATGCCTTGAGGGACGGCAAATCGAAGAGGATAAAACGCTGAAAATTATGGTGCAAGTTTCATGATTTTTCGATTTTTCGTTTGTGAGATAATTGATGTTTGGGGTAAATGGGTTTTATAGTATGGAACATTCTCTTTATACATGTGGCATGATATCATTGGTTCCCTTAGTCTCACACAAAATTTTAGTCTCATTTGAACCTCACCCTTCTTATATAATATAACAAACTAGGTATAGAGCCCGTGCAATGCACGACCGTTTTAAAAATACATAGTATAATTTGTAAATATAATGTTGTCAACCTAATTGTGCAATTATTATTAAAAATGAATATGATTAATAAGATAAACAAACTATAAAGGAAGCAACAAATTTCGAAGTGTTGATAAAAAGTATAGATCAAATAATAAAAACTTAGACTTTGACGTACAATAAACAACATAAAGTGACATTAAAATGAAGATGCAATAAACATATGTATGAATTTAAAATTTAAAACTAAATGACAAAATATATATTTCATGAGGTTAATTGTCATAATCTCCTAAGATATATACATAAAATATGCGATAATCTTTCTAATTATATATTTATTTATTGTTTATGTTTGATAACAAATTAACAATATTGTTACAATCGCAATTAAAATATGATTTTAATAGCGTTGAACTAACATGTATAAATTTAGGCAGTATAATTATAACTAAAAAATTCAATTCGTAATTTGCACTTAATAGTCACATCACATATAAATTCAAGAATCCATACATACGATTTGTATACTATATTACATGTACGCATATACTTTTGAGATTTATTTTTAATTAATGAACTAATTTTATATAAGCATTAAAAATCATTAGTTTTTAATTTATTTTATAAGGTTATTCAAAGTAACAATCAATCCATGTAACATGTGTAATTTTTTTTTCAATTGATAACATATTATTATTTAAGAAAATAGGTGATGTGGTATATGTAAAATTTGGTTTAACAACCATTGGAAAATTATTAATGAAACTCATTAGTAACGTATATCGGAAATCACAATCTTTTTTAATAAAATAGACATTAAAATGAATATAAAATAAATAATGGTATAAATTTGACAAAATATGATTTAGTAAGGTTAAATAAGTGAAAATTGAGGTTCAATAAAGTAATAAATGAGTTGGCATGTCTGATGCCGCCCGAAGCATCAGGTTTTTAAATTCCTCTCCTTGTGAAGGGAGAGGACCATCGTCGTCGTCGAAGGACTAACCCAACAGTATCGGGCTGCACATCAATGAGGTTTTAAAATTTGTGTTTGCGGGGCCTAAGTATACTTAAAACTATGAGAGTACAGTGGTAAGTACCTAGGGTCGTTCTATAAACCAACTGTATTGTGAAACGTTGACGTTGGAGACAATTTATCTAACTAGTAATGGTTTTAACATATTTTTGGGGGTTTGATTTGGTTTTTTTTATACTTATGCAGAAAATTAAAATAAAGCAAAATAAAATATAGGTAGTTAGCAGATAATTTAGAGGAGGTGTTTGCTATGACTTCGGTAGCTTTCTTAACTAGGATGATGTATGATTTATAAAGTGATCTTATAAGATTAGTATTTCGTTCATTCCAAGTATTAGTGGAGTAAGCACTAGTTCTCTACTGATAGATTTCTCAATCAGTATGTCACTGAGTAACTAGGCTATCGTGATTATGATCAGAGTAGTTTATCCAGCTATACAACACTAACCGATGAAGGTAAAGTGACCCTTATATGGAAATGAATCGTGGGTGCATAAATAAGGCGACAAACCAATCTCGATGTCTAACCTTTCTTAACCCCACAAGAATACTTTAGTCTAAACAAAACATTTAAGTTCAAGATCAGGTTTTGTGTGTGTTGATCACTTTCTATCGATGGGTTCGTAAAATCTAGGTATGATGGTTTACACAGCAGGTAACTACGAATCTTCCCGTGGATATGCCAAGTTCTTAGCCGAATTACGATACCTACTTTGCTTTAACCCCTAGGCCTTTTTTAACTAAGTTTGTATTTAAGCACAGTAATTATCCATCTATGATGTAAACCAGCCCTTACTTTGAAATCCCAATAAATCCCTAATTTATTAACAGTGTAATATTTGCGTTCAATGAGAAAACATTATTTCCACAAACACTGTGTCCTTTGCATTCCGATGGGAAAGCAATATTTCCACAATTCCGGTGTACTTTGTGTTCAGTTTAGAAAACATTGTTCCATAATCATAATGTACTTTGCGTTCGATAGTGAAAGTGTTATTTCCATAATGACGATGTACTTTTGCATTCGGTGTAGAAAACAATGTTTACACTATTTATAAATCAGACCATGTTTTATACACAGATAACTAAGTACCTTTGGATAGGGTTCATGACATCCTATCATTAAGGCCGTAATCACTTTTACTGGTTGAAAGGCGTTAAGTTTAATTGAGGTTTAAAATCAAAGATAGAAAGTGAATCAACACACTATAGATTAACAATAAACAACAACGGATTGTGCCCACGACTTTCATAGCTTCCACGTTCCGTACTCCACACATTCGTGATGTTTCCGACACTATACAAATGAAAGCCGTATAACATTACCTCCGTTGTTTTCATAATGACATCATCCTAATTAATACGACTAATTATGTCATAGCAAACATGCAATAATACTACTCGCTAAACATGACAAACGATCCTAAATCTAGCATGACAACAGTAATAACAATCATCATAATTAGAATAGATAAAGGATAGATATAACCAGAGTAACAGCGTAGCTGAATAGAACTTGAATGAATACAAGCAGAACTCCGAGTATCCTCCAACCAATATTTCAATATTACCCCTCTACTCGTGCGGTTAATACCGTGACTAACTAGCCGCTAACTACGAAAAATAAAAAATAAAAATCTAATCTAGAGAGAGAGTAGTGAGAGAAGTGAAGAATGGATGATTGAATGGTGAAATGTCTTGAAATGAGGTGAATTAGCTCCATATATATACTAGTTGCTCAGCCGTATTCCTCAGCCGTATTTCCCAACCGTATCAAGATCCTACCTTGTACGGGAAAAACATCGAATACGGGAGAGAATGGGGGTGATACGGGAGAGGCCCAACCGTATACGGGCAAGATAGGCCATATATGGCTGGGAGGAGGCCGTATACGGTTGGGACAGGTCGTATACGGTCTGGTCTTGGCCATATACGGCTGGTCTTAGCCATATTGTGGTTCTTCGGTTGCCTGGATTCTTCGTTTGGGCATAACTTTCTCGTCGGTTGTCCATTTTGAGTGTTCTTTATATCCACGGGATGTAATTTCATAGCGAAGAAAATGACATAAGTTAGAGGTCATAATTCTAAGTAGAACTCAAAAAGTGCTAAAATACGTAAACAAAAATGCTTAAGATTGTTTGTGCTCTATTTTATTTGTTTTTAGGCATTTTTAGTTGATTCTTGAAGCACTAATTTGACGCAAAAAGTCACGTTTTTGTGTACCATTTCAAGCCCATTTTGTCCCAAATCTTTGAATAAACATCGAATAATCAATGTTGTATGCTAAAAATATAAAATGAGCCAAAACTTAGACTTTCTTTCGAAAAATCAATTAAAATGCTCATGAAAACAATGAGTCAATGACACTTCCCTAATAGCTCATGAACCACTTAATTCTTTACATTCGTCAAGTTGTCAACGAATAAAACAGAGCTAAAGCGATTCACTTGTGGTTCTGTCGTATAATTAAGCAAATCTGGTCTAATCTGTGTCATATTGATCTTCAGGAAAATACGAAACCATGGGCGTGAGAATTGTTCAAATCTGATAAGTTACGAAGAAGATAGAGCCAAACGAAGATTACAAGAACTACGACCAAGCAACCAAGACTTACGATCCAGTGCACAAGACCACGAGCCAGGCCACCCCACCCCTTAGGGGCCGTATACCACCCCTAGAGGGCGTATACGCCCCCTTTAGGGCCGTATACTAGCCCCTAGGGGTGGTATACTACCCCTTTGAGGTGGTATACCCCCCTTTTGGTGCTGTATTCGCCCTTTTTGGTGTCCGATACCCCCCTTTTGGTGTCCAATACTACCCTTTTGGTGCCGAATCTTTAAGCTAGGGGTGGTATTTTAGTGCAAATTTGAAGAATTGGGTGTCAAAATGGTGGTATCATGCTTGGAAGACTTTGCCTATAAATAGAGGCATCAACCTCCTCATTTCACACACCTCTACACAACACAATTCCATTCTCTCTCTCATACACACTTTCTCTCTCTAGAATAGTAGTAGTAGTAGTTAGCTAGTAGGAGTAGAGTAGCAAGCTTACAAGCTTTGTACGGAGTCGCTCCGAGACTGCGGTTGCGCAGATTTGTTGTAGCGCCTATCAGTTATATAATTCTTTCTTGTTATTTTTAAATATGTTATGCTTTTGTCATGATTATTTAAGAATGCATGTTATGATAATTGCTATGTTAGGCTAGACAAATATGTGTTTGCTATGATAGACGTTATGATAGAGTAGTTATAGTTTAAATCATGCTGTTACTCTGCTTGTATGAAATTAGGATATGTTTGAATTTATGAAATGATTCTCAAATGTTTTATTTATCCAACTTATGCTGTGGTTTGAAACCTGTTGATAGAATTCGGCCAATTGCTAGAAATAGGTCCCTCAACTATTCTGTGTCTGAATGTGTTGCGCTGCACACCGGTCGTTGGGATTTCTAATGGAGATGCAGCACAACAGTGGGTTTTAAATTTATAAGGCTGGGGCCTAGGGTTACTATTATGCTAATCAAGGGGCTAGCAAAGGACAAATATGACCTAGGATCGTTCTTCAAAGCGCGGCAAATTAAAGCTAGGGATTTAGAAACTTTTATATATTTAGCTAAGGAGGAAAAGAGTTGGTTTTTGTTTTGGGTTTAGATTTTCTACTCTAAATTAAATTAAGATAAACTAAAAGGCGGAGGTTACTTCGGGCGTCAGCAATTGAAGCGATTGTCTACTATGAAGTGGTTTAGGAGTTGTTTAATATGGAGAGTTCTAATGGGGATAAGTTCGTAAGTTAATGTGAGCTATCACGGCAATCCTTCTATCGGGCTAACGCGGATGTGTCCACAATCAGGCAAATAGAATGTCACCTGGGTTGCAGCATATATTAAAGCATACACTGAAAGTTCTCTCAAATGTATACCCATATTATCTGACAGTTAATCTCGAATCCTATTCCCCAATCTCGGTCTTCAGAGATTTCCGAATCATGGCATAGTTTGTTGAATAAACAATCTTATGAACGAAGTTTTACCCTCACCGGGATAAGTTGGACTAACTGGTCTAGGTGGTCGGATAATATGTCATCACTTATTCGTATGATTTATCAACATTACTCAGGTATGCAAGAATACTGGGATGGTTTGTACTACAAATGGAAACTTAAGCAACACGTTTGTTATTCGATTCATAATACAACTACCTTCGGTCGTTCTCGACTTCCATACATTTGTACTCCACCATAGGCGTTTCCAGTACTATATCAGAGAACAGTCGAATAGGGGCCATCGTATTACATCACGAGATTTAATGCCGTATGTATTTTACTATTATGACAATCCTAAGGCAACAATCAAACAAGAACATGCAATAAGACGATCAAAGCAATAGTTCAATATACCTCTAGGGAACACCGGCCATGCCGAGCTCAATGATTCAAAAATATCGTCTATATGAATTTAAGAACATGCAATAAGACGATCAAAGCAATAGTTCAGTATTATTTAAGTCGAGTATATTCTGAAATTTGTCTCAAAAATATCATCTATATGAATTTAATCTTAATCTACCTCTATTCCCATGTTCCGTGTCTCTTGGATCTTGTTTCGGTCTAGAGAACACCAGCCATGCCGAGCTCAATGATTCAATCTAACATAGTATAACAAAGTGACCTATATCCTATGAGTTAGCTACGTTCATTTTTGGATAAGGTTTTAGTCACAACATGAGTTGGGCAGATAAACGATAAAGATTTAATTCCTACATCTATTTGTAATATAAACCATCCGCAATCTCATAACATATAACACGATTACATATTAAAACTTTCTAAACGACTATCATAGCAGACAATTGAGTTATCTAATTAATCATGGCAATTCTAGCATGCATATTTAAATTTATTAACGAAAGAACAAACCTAACTAAATATGGAAGATAGATTAAAACCTGAAATAGGCGTACAATAAATCTTAGCTACAAATGCGTCCCAGAGCACCTCCGTACAAGTCTTCCTAGATTAGTTAACTAGCTAATCTAATTAACTAAGGAAGAATTACAAATAAAGAAAGAAAAAGTGAAAGTGTGTTTTCCAAAGTCTGGAAGGTGTGTGTTGTAGGTGTTTTTTTTGGTGTGTCTCTCAAATGAACCAAAGCCCTCCTATTTATAGGTGAAATCCGGCTTACGTTAGCAACTTGAGGAGCGCTTTAGCAAAAGGTGAAAAAGGTGGTGCACCAGGTACGTACAATCGCGCAAAGGTGTGGCACCGGGTACGTACAATCGCGTAAAGGTGTAACACCGCGTACACGAAAGGACCAAAAAGCGGAAACGAGACGGGGGAGGGGAGGCCGGCGGCGGCTGGCTGCCACCCGCCCCGGTTCGCCGTCTTTTACTGCGTTTCTTAATTCGCGTGTGTTTTCTTCGTTATGCGTCCGTTTTCGTCGATTCTTTTTTCGTTGGATTCGTTTTTCAAAAAGAAAGACTTTGATGAAAAGTAATCCCAAAAGTGAGTTTTCTATCTCCAGATATTGCGTACGAATCATTTGAATCTTCCGGCGGGCGTAGAGTCTTCATTCTTTATCCGTTTTTGTTGATTCTTCTTTTGTTAGACTCGTATTTTTAAAACAAACATCTTGGATAAGATGGATATTGATGATGGGCACTTTAGTCTTTAAATCTTGTTTTGATGCCTTGAATCTTCAAACGTGCGTGGAATCTTCGTTTTTCATCCGTTTTACTTGATTTTTATCGAGCATCTTCATTTTGATCTTCTTGGCGGATTCTCATTGATTTTGATGTTATTTGGGTAAAAATGCTCAGAATCGTTCCTGAATGAGAAAGATATCGGTGGTAAAAACGTGATATTTTACGCGATATCAAGTATCCCACACTTAGAGTTTTGCTTGTCCTCAAGCAAATTGTTAGAAAAACTGTTTTGAAAGTCTGGAAGGGTGTCTTCGTATCCTGGAGAGCTTTGATTCCTGCAGGATGGGTGAAAAGATTTTAAACGGGGTTTCAACCTTTGATGCTTTCCCAAACTACTGGTTCTGACAGCTCTCTTTTCAATCTTCGTGAAGTAAGATATACATGACTAGGGTTCTCACAGGTGGTCACTCAATTCACTCCAGTGTATTGGGTTTCTTAATTTCTAAGTCACTCAGGGCCAGTCATGTAGTTCTTTTGTCGTTATAAGCTTGGTCGAGAATCAGACCTGCAATACTTAAATGGGGACGGTGCTAATTATCCCTAGACATTTGTAAGATGGTAGAGATGGTTATGGAAGAAGGGTTTTGTAGGTGGTTTAGTGGGGTTTTGATATAGCCTAAGAGTTTGTCTGTGATGACTTATCCTTGACGTTTTAGTGATACTGATGGGCGCCGAGAGGTCGGTTGCGATGTGACTCGCGTCGTTGCTGGCCTTCCTCCGGGCGCGACCACCAGAGGGTTTTAAAATTTGTATTTGCGGGGCCTAAGTATACTCAATCACTATGGGTGTACAGTGATAAGTATTATCTAGGGTCGTTCTCTGAATCAGTGTATTATGGATCTTGGACGTAGGAGACGATCTATCAAACTAGTAATGGTGTTAAAAGATAGTTGGAGGTTTTGTTTGGTTTTTGTTATACTTAGGCAGAAAATTTAAATAAAGCGAAAATAAAATATAGGTAGTTAGCAGATAATCTAGAGGAGGTGTTTGCTATGACTTCGGTAGCCTTCTTAACTGGGATGATGTGTGAGTTATAAACTGGTCTTAAAAGATTTATATTTCGTTCATTTCAAGTATTAGTGGAGTAAGCACTAGTTCCTTACTGATAGATTTCTCGATCAGTATGTCACTGAGTAACTAGGCTATCGTGATTCTGATCGGAGTAGTTTATCCAGCCCACAACACTAACCAGTGAAGGTATAATGACCCTTATATGGAGTTTTAATCCTGGGTGCATGAATAAGGCGACAAACCAACTCGATGTCTGACCTTTCTTAACCCCATTAAAATACTCTAATCTAAACAAAACATTTAAGTTCAAAACCATGTTTGATGAATGCATTGATCACTTTCTATCGATGGGTTTGTAAAGTCTAGGAGTAATGTAATTACTGAATATGTACAAAACAAGTAACTGCGGTGTAGGACCCCTGTAGTCGGACCTAACTGAACCCTAATATCCAATCAACGTGCGGAATCCAAAGATTTATATATAAACGTTTAACGAATCAAACAACACAAACAGAAAGTATATTAATACTCTATTGAATACCGATCAGATTATATTGAATAGCTCGAGTACAATATGCTCTCACAATACCTAAATTCGTCAACCCTCACAACTGAGCCGAACTCGACTATTTATACTCAAAACCTAATCTGATCTATGCAACACAAGCTGTGTCACCAAGCCGACTCATGCGACACAAGATGTGTTGCCAAGTTGACTATTGCGACACAAAACCCTTGTGTCGCCAAAACACAAAATGTAATTAATACAAACTTTATTACTAACGTAATTACATATCGAACGCATTACAGACTTAGACCAATTGACAGACACACTAAGATGCACCAACAAACTCCCCCGTGTCTTCAGCCTGGTCTTCAAAATTTCTTCAATTAAGCCTAGCCTTCAGGAAACCTGCCTCCAGCATGAATCCCATGCGTAACACACACAGTCGCAACTCTCTGGAATTGTCTAGCAAGAATCAAATTCACAAAATTTCTTACGTTGAAGCGAATTGGATTATCAAACAATTTCCGCAAGTCTTTCTGTGACATATTGATCAAGCTCATAGGATCAAAAACTTTGAATTGAGCTTTCTTCAAACCATATAGCGAAGTCATCTCTGGATGCTCAGATTCTGGAACAAATACAAACACAGCATCGCCCGTATGTGGTTCAAGTTCCCAATGATGAAATCTTCTAAGAAAGTTAAAGGGAACTGTCTCAAGTGGAATCTCGGTCAAACAATCAGCTGGTGGATAATGTACTTTGCAAATTGGCTGCCTTGTTACTGGATCAAGTCTCTTCTTGAATATGAATCTCGTTCTAAGCGTCGGTTTGATAAAGTTATATCTTTTGCTCTTCACTTCATGACGCAAAACCGTCTGTACAAAATCAGCTCTTGAATCCCTGGTTGGATTTATCAATTCCAGTTGAGCTAGACGATTTATTTCTCCCTTTGGTAATGTACTCAGCTTCTTGAATGATCTTTTAAAGTACTGAATACCATCGTTTCTCTTAATCATGAAAATACCTTTGTAGGTTTTCCAGCTTTTGATAAGTCCTGTGTAATTTCCACTAACTTTATATGTCTTGCAAGTAACAGGAATAGGTTCACCAGGAATAAAACTTATCACAGGTCGTTCAGAAGTTGATGTAGAAGCAGTATCAGAAGCCGGTGTAGTCTCTGGAACAGTTTGCGAAGTTCCAGCTGGCTCTGCTTCATCTTCTGAAGAATCAGTCTCGATTGTCGGAGCATCATCATAGAATTCATCAGAACGCATCTCCTCTTCCTCAATCTCGACATCATCATTGATCTCAAATTGAGGTTCAGATGCCTAACTTTCCTCATTAACCATTCGCTGAATAAAAGATAGATTAGCATTTTAATAATCTAAAGCTAACGGTCTTGGTTGACCTGGAATATCATCGACCAAGAAATAATCCAAACGAAGAGATTCATTATCATCAGAAATGTTTACATTATCATTTACATTTTCAGTCTGTGTTCCGGCTGAAGCCCTAGATGTTGTTTCTATGGCACGGAGGCCTGACTCCCCCGGAACAGCAGATAGGGATTCTAACTCTAATACCCTATTATTCAAAGTAGGAACTAAAGCTGCCGTTTCTTCTAACGCTTTAATCTGCATAGCTTGAACCTCTAAAACCGATGCCTGAGACTGAATCAATTGAGCTTGATTGTCCATGGTCTGCTGCATCTGATCCATCCTTTTGAAAAGTTCCTGTATAACCGAAGGCATAGGTTGAATTGGAACTTCAACACGGGGAATGTCGACCTGTGGCCTCGAAGATGAAGTAGAAGTACGACGAATAGATTGAGGTGGAACCCAATCTTCATCATTGAGATCATCGCTTCGTGGTCGTTTGCCCTGATCAGGGCGCACTGAAGTCGTACCTTGACGAATACGACGCTGAATTTGTTTGAACCGACGTGGTTCAAACCGTTGAATATTCTTCAACGCATATTCCGAAGGGACAACCTTCGGAGAAGTCTCAGGAGTAGAACCTCCATCCGAATCTTCAGCAACTGGATCTGCAAGATTAGGCTGATCAGCCTGTTCTCCAGCTTGAAAATTGTCAATTTCCTGTAACAGGTCATCAACCTGTATCTGTGCCTCATGGAGGTGTAATTCCTCCTCCTGAGGTTGCTGCCCAGGTGCAGCCAAAACATCCATACAACCGTCATTGGGCGGCGCAACATAAGCTTCATCAACTATGTGCCCAAACAACAAAAAATTGTTGTTCGCGTTTACACCTGCCGCCCAAACCGTCCAGATTCAGACGTTTTTGGGAGTTGGACGCAAGCGCTCTCGAGCATTTTGAGGAAGGCCGGGAAGCTGGTTATCAATAAAAAGCTGAATAAAGCGTGGATATAGATTCCAACGCTTGTCCCCGGCATTAATGTTGTCGACCATCACCCTGAAGATATACCCAGAAAAGTTGAAGGGCTTATTGTAGACCAATGCTAGCATGGCAGAAGCCGTAGAATGACTGATACCGTCAAAACCAGCCTTACGAGGATAAAGGCAAATGATAAGCACATGCATCAAATATCTCCAAACCTTAGGCAGATTCGCCTTTCGGTATTGATCATTTGGTACATCTGGATAACCGATGTGTGTCATAGCCCCAACAATAAACTCATTTCCAAATAGGGTAGGCATTTCCGGAGTATCACCAAACTGGAAGAATTCCCGAATAGCCTGTTCTGAGATAATGAGTTGACGATCACCCAAAGTGTAGATAATCCTGGTAAACGGCAACTCGGAGTTGATCACCCCATTTTCCCAAAATTGACCCACCTGATCCTTGTAAATGTTGGTGGTTGCGGTGATAGCAGTATGGATACGAGACCGGCGTAGAAATGCCACCATTGGCCTGTACGGAGCAGCCGTCTCCTTCGAGTCATCCAAAAATGCCACAATATTGTGACGTGGTTCCCAAAGAATATCACCATCTGCCATTGCTGTACAAAGTATAACAATAAAACTCGAAAACAGTTAGCGTAAGCAGATTCAATCGAAGCAAATCAATTTAATATCCTGTTATATGCGACATAGAGACTTGTGTCGCAGGACTACTACGACATAATTGACTTGTGTCGCTTACAGAACAAAAATAGATTTTCCAAAAGGAAGCGACATAAGGAATTGTGTCGCTAAGCATTAATGCGACGGAAAGGGTTGTGTCACTTTTTGCAATTAAATCGAATTTAATCGATTTTATGCGACATAAAAATTTGTGTCGCAAAGATGATGCGACATAAATGTTGAGTCGCACAGCAGAGTGCAAAATTACATATATAACTAGTAAAGAAAGTAAATTTGCACAAATTAAGGGTTTAATTGATAATAAAGATAAATACATTGTTATGATTACAAAGTATCACATTCTAAACCCTAAACCCTAAACCTAGATAGTATCCTCGGATACTATTAATACATAAAAGGCCAAAATTCATGACAAGGACATGCAAAGATCCAGGATAATGAGGGGATCCCACCAGGCCATCAAAAACGAAAGGTAATCGATCAAGCAAGAATGCTATCACGACACCTGAATGCACATAAGCTTCCACGACTGAAAGGTGATCCTCGAAGTTGCGGAAGTGCAAGACATGATAGTCTTTGGGCAGAAGCAGTGAACACAGGAGTGTAAAACACCATTGTGCTGAACGAAATCATCTGCCATTGCTATACCATAATTGGACGAAAGTGAGGAATAGGCCAAACTGAGTTAAGCAACATAAGTTATGTCGCATTATTATTGAGCGACATAATAGTTGTGTTGCAAATGTCAGCGATATAAATATTGTGTCACAAATGTCAGCTACATAAATTGGAATTCAGAAACTCTGCGACATAAAAGCTTATGTCGCAGGTTATGTCGCAGTGACGAACAACAAGTCCCAACCCAGAATCCCTAAACACTAATTTGGGGTTTTCGAAAACGAGACATACCCTAGGGTACGCCATCAAACCAGGAGCACGAAAACATAGATATTAACATCTAAGAGTGAGATATTCGTGTCTAATTAACCCAAACCCGAAACCCTTAAAAACCCGTAACTAAAATCAACGATTAAAGCTTAAATATACGGTAAAAGAGGGCGAAATTAGTACCTATCGATCGAGTAGAAGTTGGGGAACAAGAAACAAGAGATTGATTGCCAAGGAAAACACCAGACGATCGAAATCAAAAGACAAATTCAACCGCAACTTTTGTGTTGATAGATTGTATTTTAGGTCGTAAGTTTTTGATTTTGTGTCACTAAAAGTGTGAACAGTGAAAGCGACTGGGGTGGGGTATTTATACCTCAGCCCCACCTAGCGACATAATTAAGCGACATAAAAGGTGACATAAGTTATGTCGCTGGACAATACTTATGTCGCAGTACCCAGAAAACTTGATTTTTAATTTCAAGTTTCGTAACCCGATGCAAGAGTAACTAATGGACTTGTAAAAATAAATATACAAAATTGAAGGTAAAATTAACTAAAATAACTTAATTGCTAAACCTAAAATGAAACTTAAAGTAATTTTCTTTTTGGTGACGTAGTTATTTTGTCTGCTAAGGGATCATATTAGGGTAACATGCAATTATTAGGAAATAGTAAGTGTTATCTCGATTATCAGTATAGTTGTCCTCGTTAAATTTACTTAGCATATTTAGAACACTTTTTATAAATATTATTTCAAGATGATTATTGGTATTGTTTGACCACCTAAACATGTTACATCTGCATCTATGAGCAAACCTTTTATGTTAGTATGAATAGTTATCTGTGGTCCCCACCATAGACATACCCCTATAATTGAGACAAGAACATATCTTCCAAGATAGATAGAATAGAGGAAAATCGTTTTTAAGAATCAAGTCAGCGGTGACAGGTCTGTATAAACGTACAACAAAGCGACATAGCTTGATTCAGGTGTAAGCAAAACCAGACTTGGTCAAACCATTTTGACGACCTTGTTAGGTATCTTATGATTTAAGACTTTTCCAAGTTCATTGACTTGCGTTTGCTTAACTTTTAAGTATATACAACTTGAGATCAGGTCCGTACTTACGTACAACAGAGGAAACAAGAAGTATATACCCCCAAATGATTTCATATTACAAACTAAAATGGAAGTATGCCAAGCTGTATTAAGGATTTAATACACTTAGTCATACATCACAGGATGTTGACCACATGATAATAGACATGTATTAGAATTACTTTTTAATTGCTCAAAGACCGGTGTAAGATGCCTACCAGTACATCATATGATGAATCTAAGATTTATGAAAATTGTGGTAAGTATGCTAGAAAAACCTACTGATACATCAAGGATAAACCTTAAAGTTTCCATTTTGTGCATGTACCCTAATGTACTATCATTTCGCTAGTTGTTTATAGACACAACTAAACGTCTTTTTACAAATGTTGCAATTGTGCATTTCTTTAATACTAAAGAGTATAAAGAGTGGCTATTTCGGTTTTTTTTTTTTTTTTTTTTTTTTTTTTTTTTATTAACAATAGTCCAAGTCCAAAAAATTACTTCTTAAGTTGAAAGAAGCACAAACCAATCATGTTGACTTGTTCATCAAATCGGGCACGAGAAAAGGCCTTGGTGAATAAGTCAGCATTCTGCTTAAGGGTATCTATGTGGACAAGGTCTATTAAGTGTTTCTCATAGCAATCCCGTATGAAGTGAAACCTAAGTTCTATGTGTTTAGTCCTAGAGTGTTGTACGGGATTGCGTGAAATAGAGATAGCAGCAATATTATCAATATTTATAGGAGTCATAGTAAGAAGTAACCCGTAATCACGTAATTGATGCTGAATCCACAGAACTTGGGAACAACAACTAGCCGCAGCAACATACTCATCCTCCGCAGTGGAAGTAGCCACAGTAGTTTGCTTTTTGCACTGCCACGAGACCAAACGCGATCCAAGAAACTGGCATCCACCAGTTGTTGACTTCTTATCTATGCTACAACCGCCATGATCAGAATCTGAGTAAGCAGTTAGTGCAAATGATTTTTCATTGGAGTACCATAGACTAAGAGTTGGCCTATGTTTGAGGTATCCAAAAATGCGCTTTACTGCTTTCATATGAGAAATCTTTGGCCTAGCTTGATATTTAGAGCAGATAGACACAGCAAATACAATGTCTGGCCTGGAAGCAGTCAGATACATGAGAGAACCAATCATTGAGTGATAGTCCTTTTCTTTACAATCCTCTTCATCAGTGGCCGGCCCGAGATTATGATTAATTTCAATGGGGGTGCCATAGGTCTTACAGTTAAGCAAGTCATACCTAGTTAACATATCAGTGACATATTTGGACTGATGAATGTAAATTCCTTTGGCAAACTGCTCAACTTGTACACCCAAAAAGAACGTGAGTTCCCCCATTGCACTCATCTCAAATTCAGACTTCATGAGATGTTCGAAGTCTTTACACATGGAATCTTTTATAGAACCAAAAATGATGTCGTCGACATACACCTGTACCAGCAACAAGTCATCTCCATCTCTTTTTGTGAATAGAGTGCTATCACTACTACCTCTTTCGAATCCATTCTTAACATGATGAGTGGCAAGCCTCTCATACCACAGTCGTGGCGCCTGATGCAAACCATATAATGCCTTATTGAGTTTACAGACATATTCTGGATGCAAAGGATCTTCAAAACCAGGAGGCTGCTTCACATAAACATCGGTATCAACCTGTCCATACAGAAACGTGCTCTTCACATCAAGCTGATAAACAATAATTCCTTGAAGGACGCGAAGGCCAAGAAGATACGAATTGACTCCAATCTTGCAACAGGAGCGAAAACCTCATCATAGTCCAATCCCTCTAATTGATAAAAACCTTGAACTACTAGCCTTGCTTTGTTTCTAATAACAACCCCTCGATCATCTTTCTTGATTCGATAAACCCATCGAGTGCCGGTAGGATGTGCACCCTTAGGTAATGGCACCAATTCCCAAACATGCAGCCTTTTGAATTGCTGCAACTCCTCTTGCATTGCTTCAACCCAGTGTGTATCTTTCAAAGCATCTTTTGTCCGTTTAGGCACCACCTGAGATAGAAAGCACGACTTAACCTCAGTGGTAAGACATGCAAGAGAAACAGACTCAGAAGAGTCAGAAGGGGATGCAAGATGTTCATCATCAATAACTTGACTTATTGTTTGAATCCCCTTATCCAAAGGACCGATAATATTCTCTACTGGATGGTCCTTATTGATACGAGAACTTGGAATCTCGTCAGGCACAATGACAGAGTCCAAGTTTGTGAAATCAGCTTCCTGTGCCGAATTAAACTTCCCCGTATTCTCAAGCTGTTCATCTTCATCATCAGACAACTCAGGAACATCAGTATATGTTTCTGGATCTCTTGTTGATGATTCACGAACATCAGCATTTGGTTGAGAAGGAGGTGGAGTAGCAGAGACAGTCGGTGTCTTTGATGTTGATGGCTGTGAAGTATTGGAAGACAAATCAAGGCCATGGAGCAATGTGACCACCTGATCAAATTCATCATCTTCATTAGGAAGATTAAATGAGTCAAAGATTACCTCATAGTTAAACAGATGTGCTGGCCCCTTTCCTTCCGGATTTTCAGAGTATCGAAAGCACGCGACTTCAAACTGTTCTTCCATGCGCTTAGTTGCCAAGTTGTACACACGTTTATTTGGAGAGTTATTTGAAAAACCCAAAAATAAACCTTCACTAGACTTTGCTCCAAATTTAGCAACTCTCTCTTTCGTGTACATAATAGTGCAGGGACAGCCAAACAGTTCAAGAAACTGTAGCGAAGGTTTCCTATTATTAAGCAGTTCATAAGATGTTTTATTGTGCTTTTTAACCATAGAAACCCGATTAAGAATGTAACAAGCAGTATTCACCGCTTTAGCCCAGAAAGAGATAGGCAGCTTGGAGTCTGCCAACATTGTTTGTGCGGCTTCAATGAGTGTCCTGTTTTTACGTTCAGCAACTCCATTCTGTTGAGGAGTTCGTGCAACACTGAATTGATGATCAATGCCTTTTCTTAGACAGTACAACTCAATTGTCGAATTCTTAAACTCAGTCCCATTATCCGATCGCAGTTTCTTGATTGACAAATTGCACAGGTTCTCAAGCTTATCAAACAAATAAGTGAGAATTTCAGGAACTTCATCCTTAGTAGATAAGAAATACACCCACGGAAAGCGAGAGTAATCATCAGTTACCACCAAGCAGTATTTAGAACCTCCCATACTCTTCTTACTTACTGGTCCAAAAAGATCCATATGCAATAGCTCCAATGGACTTGAAACAGAGTTCACCACTTTTGACTTATGGGACTTCTTGTGCTGTTTCCCTTTTTGACAAGAAACACAATGATCATTAATTCCAAAGGATTGCTTCGGAACTCCATGCACAAGATCATGCTTGACCAAATAATTCATCTTCCTGAAGTGCAGGTGACCCATACGTCTGTGCCACAGTAGCGATTCTTTTTTAGGAGCTCTAGAAAGTAGACACGTATGTTGAGTTGTTTCAACAGTCTTCATATCCAGAATATACGTGTCTTTTTGCCGAGGTGCCCTCAGTAGCACCCATTCCTCAGGAATAACATATCCTGGTTTCACAATACAACACTCAGTTTTGGTAAATGCCGTAGTGTACTCTTTGTCGCACACTTGTGACACACTGAGCAGATTGTGGGTAAGCTGTTCCACAAAGTTAACTTTCTCAAAACTCACTTGCCCATTAGTGAGTGTACCCTGTCCGGTTATAACTCCTCCTTTATCACCGGCAAATGCAATGTATCCCCCATTATAATCTTTAACTTCGGATAGGAGAGATAAGTCGCCTGTCATATGTCGCGAGCAACCACTATCGATATACCATCTACTATTTTGAACTGCTTCAGATTGCTGCGACATCACAAACAAAGAGATCAATTAGTAACGGAGACCCAAGCCTTAATAGACTTGGGTAACCCAGTAGCATCATCCACAATGATTACATCAGTCAGAATTTTATTTTTTAGCAAATCGAAATCATTGCCTGATGTATCATTGTCAGATGAAGAGTCAGAACATGACTCCTTGATCTTCCAAACCTTTTGAGGTTTAGATGGTTGCTTGTTAACACTATTGAGCTTATCATGTTTAACTTTGTTTGGCTCAATACTGTTATTCTCAGAAGTAGTTGGTGGAACTACAGAACCTCTCATAGATTTTTTAGAAATTTTTTGAGATTGTGAGGTTCGTGTATCTCCCTTTCGACCATACTTCTTAGCAAGCAATGGGCACTTACTAATCAAATGACCTTGTTTCTTGCAATAGAAACAAGATCGTTGCTTAACACTATCATGAGATTGAGGTATAAACCTTTGAGCTCAGCCAAAAAATGGATGTGCTGAACAGGTACACTGATGTGTACAAGCAGAAGTTGAACCTTGAGAATTATTTTTAGAAGATTTTTTTAATAGATTTGTTATTATCTGGTTGAGAAATCTTCTTTGTAGGTTCAGCTTTGGCTTTACCTTTCATTTTATAAATCTCATCATAACCTTCACTGGTGAAGATATGATGGTCATTGCTTACATTCTTCTTTTTCAAATAACCGTATTCTTCATCGGTTATATCCTCAATCTCAATTTCCTCCTTCAAACTAACTGGAGGAATCGACTTATCACTAAGTTTCTCAGACTTGGAAACTACAATAGGCTTAATAGGATCAGCCTTAGTTTCCTGTTTCTCAACGGATTCATTAGTCATGGGCTTAAAAGGCTCAGCCCTGACATCAATCTTCTTAACTGAGTCAACCTTTTGAGCCTTCAATTTTTCAGGCTTACTAGTCGATGCCTTAACTGGCTCAAGCATACTAGTTACAGGTTTTTGAGACTCATCTTTAACATTTTCGGCCGTATCTTCCTGATGATATTCAGTTGGTGGTGGGACTTGATGAAAACCTAGTCCCACCTTCCCAACCTCAGGCCTACTTATCCTAACTCTAACAGGTCTAACAGGTTTTATATCTACTTGAGGAACAGTAGGTACAAAATCTTTGATGATTTCTTGTTGAGGCATAGGTAGATAATCTTTTGGAGGTGGGACATGGTGATAACCAAGTCCTGCCTTACTTTTAGTATCTGTCCTTTGTTTCTGAAGAATTTCATCAAAGATGAGAGAGGACATCGAAAAGTTTGATAGTTTCCGATTTAAAGTAAGAACTTCAGCCTGTGAGTCAACAAGTTCCTTTTTAACAAAAGTTAGCATATCTACATAACTTCCTATTTCATCTTGCTGTTCAAAATTTTTGGCTTTAAGTTCTTTCTTTTCTTCAAAAATAGCCTTTAATTTCTTTTCAGACGCCTTATAACTTTCTTTTAACATTTCATTATTTTCTGTTAATTGCGCGATAGTAGCATTAAGGCGTTATTGTCCTCTCTACACTTGTTAAACTGGTTAGTAAGTTTAATGCATGAAACACAAGATAAAGGTTCATCATCTACCTCATGAACCTCGACCATTAGAGTTGTGTTTTCTTCTTCATCATCAGCCGCATCTGGCCAGCTGTTGTCCCATGGAGTTTCAGTTAGCATCGAAGCAGCTGACACCATAGCTTTCTCTTCAGCCTTAGTTGGAGAAGGTTTGGTAAGACCCGAAAGTGGAGTCGTATGCTTTTCACACTCACGAGCAAAGTGTCCATAATTCTGACACTTATAACATCTCACCTTGCCTTTATTAAAACCTAAGCCTTTTTCACCTGGATTATTCACAGAAGTTCTCCCATTTTTCTGCAAGTTCTTTACCCTCCTCGTCAGCATTGCCATGTTCCATTTCAGGTCTAACCTCTCCAATTCCTCTTGATCAATTTGACCAAAGTCTTCATCAGAAAAATCACCAGCAGAGGCTAGAAATGCTGAAAACGTAGAAGAATAATCTTCATCAGAAGACATGCCTGAACTCTGAAAATAGGTACCGCCTGATGGAATACTTGTAGATGCATTTCCACTAGCATTGCTAGCGATAAATGCGGTACCTGTAGACTTGCTTGATGATACTTGAACATCTACACCATAGAGCTTTGGATTCTGGAGATGGGAAGTGACCTTGGTCTCCTTTCTTTGCATCTCAAGAAGCTCTGCCTCAATGTGACCTATAAGGTCTTCGAGCTCCATGTCCATGATATCCTCATCTCTTTCCATTAAGAGGACCCGAGTATGCCACTTCTTGGGAAGTGAATCAAGAAGTTTCTTATTCACATCAGTCCGTTCCAGAATCACACATCCTTCCAATAATTCAGTGACCAACTGGGAATATCTGCTACACAGATCTTCCAATGATTCATCTTGAAGCATATCGAAGACTTCATATTGCTTCTTGATCAAATCAATCTTCTTCTTCTTGTATTGATCACTACCACCACACTTCTTTTCAAAAGCTTTCCAGAGATCATAAGCAATCTTATGTTACCTCAATTGTCTCATGATAGGTTGAGGCAATGCCATAGTGATTGCAGCATGAGTTTTCCTTTCCATGTCAAACGCCTTACGTTCCTCAGGAGTCATTGATTTAATTGACTTTTCAGGAACTGGGCCATTGTAGACTCCGGTTTTAAGAGGACGTTCATATCTTTCCTCTAAATAAATCATCATTTCCGGATCATTGAGTCTAACATATGACTCAAAGCGTTGACGCCAATCAAAATAACTCATTCCAGGCATATACATAGGAGGCTTATTTCCTGAACCAACCTCATTATTCAGTTTCAACATTGCTCCAACTGATTGAATAGAATGTGCTGAAGATGATGCCATTTTAAAGTACCTGCAAAACAATCAAAGACACAAAGAACAAACTGTTATGCGACACAAGTATGTGTCACAGAAAGATTAAGCGACAGAAAGATTATGTCGCAGAAGTAGCTAAGTTCCAAAGTGTCTAGCGACACAAAGGTTGTGTCGCAAAGTGATAGTGACGGAAGAAAACCTTGTCTTGTGTCGCAAGCTTGTGTCGCCTAAGTGAAGGCTTATGTCGCAAACCAGAATAAGCTTGAGTCGCAAGCTTATGTCGCCTATTTAAAGGTGTATGTCGCAGTAACCCTAGTCGCGACACAAAAGTTATGTCGCAAGCTTGTGTCGCAGAAACGAATGAGCAGCGACCAAAAACCCTAAAAACGAAAATTTTCGGTAACCTAACGAAAATTCATGAATGGTGGACGAATAATAAACCCAAAATCTTCCAGAAGATCCAAATACCAAATTTGAATCACCTTTTGTTGAAGATTTTAACCAAAAACAAGTTGTTTTTCCCGAGAAACGTATTAAAATGGATTCAATAACGCCAAATCCTTAGATTTTGGCTCTGATACCACTTGTAGGACCCCTGTAGTCGGACCTAACTGAACCCTAATATCCAATCAACGTGCGGAATCCAAAGATTGAATATATAAACGTTTAACGAATCAAACAACACAAATGGAAAATATATTAATACTCTATTGAATACCGATCAGATTATATTGAATAGCTCGAGTACAACATGCTCTTACAATACCTAAATTCGTCAACCCTCACAACTGATCCGAACTCGACAATTTATACTCAAAACCTAATCTGATCTATGCGACACAAGCTGTGTCGCCAAGCCGACTCATGCGACACAAGATGTGTCGCCAAGTTGACTATTGTGACACAAAACCCTTGTGTCGCCAAAACACAAAATGTAATTAATACAAGCGTTATTACTAACGTAATTACACATTAAACGCATTACAGACTTAGACCAACTGACAGATACACTAAGATGCACCAACATGCGGCTCTTTCCGTGGGTTAACCAAGTACTTAGCCGACTGACGGTACTCACTTTGCTTTATACAGTAACCCCGTTGGTCCACACCGTGAAGTAACGATGACATTTCAGTGGTATTACGTTGTACTCCACTAGAAGTGTTTCCACCGTTTTTCCAAGTACTTAGCCGGTACCTACATTGCTTCGCAAAGGAACCCTTGACTTATTAACTAAGTTTGTATTTAAGCGCAGTAGTTATCCATCTATGATATAAACCAGCCCTTACTTTAAAGTCCCAATAAATCCCTAATTTATTAACAAAGTAATATTTGCGTTCATTTAGAAAATAGTATTTCCACAGTCACGGTGTATTCTGCGTTCAAGATAAGAAAACAGTATTTCCATAGTTCCGGTGTACTTTATGTTCATCTTTAGAAAACATTATCCCATAGCCGCATTGTACTTTACGTTGGATTTAGAAAATATTACTTCCAAGGCGACGATATACTTTGTGTTCTTTTCAAAAAGCAATGCTTACGTTGTTTATAAATCAGACCATGTTCGTTTAGACACAGATAACTAAGTACCTTTGGATAGGGTTCGTGACGTCCTATCATTAAGGCCGTAATCACGTTTACTGGTTGAAAGGCGTTTAGTTTAAATGAGGTTTATAATCATAGATAGAAAGTAGATCAATGAACTATAGTTTAACATTAATCAACAACGGATTGTGCCCACGACTTTCATAGCTTTCACGTTCCGTACTCCACACATTTGTGATGTTTCCGACGCTATACAAATGAAAGCCGTATAACGTTACCTCCGTTGTCTCATAATGACATTATCCCAATTAATACGACTAACTACGTCATAGCAAACACACAATATAACTACTCGCTAATCATGGTAATAAATCCTAAATCTAGCATGATAATAGTAATAACAATCATCATAATAACAATAGATAAAGGATAGATATAACCGTAATAAGAGTGTAGCTGAATACAGCTTGAAAGAATACAAGAAGAACTTCGAGTATCCTCCAAGCGATATTACAATATTACCCCTCTATTCGTCCGGTTAATACCGTGACTAACTAGCTGCTAACTACTAAAATAAAAACCTAAATCTAGAGAGTAGTGAGAGAGTGTGTTTTGAGGTGTGGAGTGTGTAGTGTGTTTTGTGTTGAGGTGAAGCCTTGTATTTATAGGAAACGTGCAGCCATATTCTTCAACCGTATTCCAACCCCCAAATGCACAACCGTATCGCACAGCCATATAAAAATCTGATTTTTATTGCCTGAACACAGAATACGGTTGGTTTTGGCCGTATACGGGTGGACCGGAGCAAATAGGGGTGGGCACGAACCATATACGGCTAGACTGGGCAGTATACGGCTGGGCACAGGCCGTATACGGTCTACACAGGCCATATACGGTCTGTGTCCAGCCGTATACGGTCTGGTCCAGCCGTATACAGTCTGGGACAGCCGTATTCGGTCCTCTCGGGTCTTCGTTTCTTCGATTTGGCGTAACTTCTTCGTTGTTTATCCGTTTTGAGCAGTCTTTATATCCACGCGTTCGTATTTTCCTAACGAAGAAAATGACATAAGTTAGAGGTCATAATTCCAAGTATATCTTAAATTGTGCTCAAATGCATGAACGGAAGATCCGTTGATCGTTTATGCTCTATTTTACTCGTTTTCAGGCCTTTTTGGTTGATTCTTGAAGCATCGTCTATATTTTAGCCATCATTATGAAATTTAGTATAAAAATATATATTTCAAATGTTTTCATCCATAATTGGGCTAAAAAGGTGAGATAATAGCACATAAAAACTTGACTTTTTGCGTGTTATCAGATACCTCTTTTTGGATTTCTCTCTTTGAGAGCCTTCTTTTCATGTCTTCATTTGACGAACCTTCCCCTTGGCATTAAGTGATCCTTGGGTCTTTTTGATTTTTGGTTCCTCCTGGCAGCTTTGTCTTTGCTGAATTTTGCTTTTCTTCAGAGTTCCCTTCTCTTTTTGGATGGTAATTTTATCCTTCGGGGGTTTCAATGTGTTTATTATAGTAATTCTTCTTTGACATAATAGAAACTTAGGCTACGGCCAAGAGATGTAAATGAAGGGTTGGTTTCTTGAAGTGAATTTTTGAAATAAAAAGGCTAGGGCTCAACAGGTTTTCTACTTGATCTTCAATGCTGAAAGTGAGCATTGGTTTGGTTAGGCTTGGAAAACAGGGTTTTTAGGAGAAAGTTTTATCCTAAGTAATGTCAAGATCCTCTAATTGCACCTTCGTCACGTATGACGCCCATCTTTGTAGTTTCGAAATGTATTGCTCAAGCAAGTTTTAACTTAAAAGGCATACATCGGCACACTCTCAATTGAAAAGTGAAGCATTAAAGATAAATGCTTTTATATGGCTCAAGATTCCTCACTTGTTTTGGTGGTTTAGTGCCTAGTCATGCGATCACTTGTATTGAAACTTAGTTTGGAAGATTTTCAAAGAGTTTTGCCCGTTATTATCGATTTCCCAAACCTTTGAAATTTCGTTGACCAGAAATACCCTTTTTGGACTTTCCTTGATTCAAAAATTTGAAAATTTTGCTGAGAATATGAGTTTTCTAAAAAGATTGATCAAAAAGTTTTATGTTGCATGCCAGTAGTATTTACTACTGTTATCCCACACTTAAAAGAACATTGTCCCTAATGTTCCATTTCTAAGTTAGGTTAATCCTACACTTAGAATTTTGAATGAGGGTCAATATTTTCGAAGTTATTCTCTGTTTGTGAGTCATAATCCCACAATTTAGAGTTTCACTTAGAGTTTTAGTGTGTTTGTCAAGCAAAGTAAGGTTAGAAGAGATACTTTGTCATGTTGTGTGTGTTGTCACTGGGTTTTATGGACCATGTTCGAGTGTGTGAATTTGCTGGAAATGGACCAGACTCATTAGAAATGAACTTGTTCCATAATTTCCACGTCAAGTTCTGCATAATAAATATCCTTCAGGAAACACAAATGTCAATACACGTTAATACTAAATAGAAATAATATAACTGATAATAACTAATCTATGTCAGCATAGAGCTCCTCCCAGTCGGTGAAGTCATCATCCATAAAGATCATGTTTTCCATGACCGATGTAGGAGATGCTGACTCCATGATGGTATAGACTGGAGATGCAGTGCCGTCCTCTGGGTCCCGAATCCAAGCATCTACTGCAGCGATCTCCTCCTCTAGTGGGTCCGTAATAGTGGGGTGTTCCTGCGTAGTCAGGTTCCAAGGTGGGAATAGGTCCCACGGTGGAATGTGCGGAGCGGGATCAGGTCCCATCTGAAAAGGGCACACAGGTGTGGAATGAAGGCCCAGAGCAGTGTGGATCTTAGTGACGGCAGCGTGCTGGACCTCGAGGGCTCTCAGTATCGACCAAGTGACAGCAGGGTCCATGGTAGTCACCCCATGCTGAAAGGTGGGTACTTGGGAGGGCCCTGTGGTCTGTCCCTCGGATTGGTGAGACGAAGGTAACCTAGCATGGATGGAATGTAATAGGAATGTCTCCTGAACGTTCACCTCTACCAAGTCTGCCAAGGTCTCGTCGAATCGAGGGTGCGGTGACTGTGATCCCCTGATGGTCCTCATGCTACTACCCGGTGATGAACTCCGGGAGTGATACATGGCATGTGAGCGTCTCTGACTGGGTGTGATGCGAACTCATCTTGTAAAATACAAAAGGTCAGTGATCTAAACATAATCATTAGCCTTTCATAAGGTGAGGTACTGCATAAGAATGGATTAGATCAAACACAAAAGTAAAATTAATGTTTGAAAATATAAGATAGGCTTGGGATGCCTCCCAAGAGCAGTTTATTTATCGAGTCTCGTAGCTTGACTCATTCATACCTACTATTCTATTAGGGTGGTTCATAGTTATAGACTTCCTCGATTGTGGGAAAGTCTTCTACGTAGTGTTTTAAACGGTGACCGTTTACTTTGAAATTCCCGTCTGGGGCCTCAAGCTCGATGGCACCATAAGGAAATACTTTAGAGATCGTGAATGGACTGCTCCACCGTGTTTTGAATTTGCCAGAAAACTTCTTAAATCTTGAGTTAAAGAGTAGAACTTTATCACCTGGATTGAAGCGTGTAGGGCGAAGCTTTGAATTGTGGAGAAACTTGGTTCTTTCTTTGAATTTGTAGGAGCTTTCATAGGCTTGATCTCTTAACTCTGCTAGCTCGTTCAGTTGCATTTTCTGGTGCATTCCCGTTATCGTAAGATCCAAGCAACAGTTCTTCAGTGCCCAGTAAGCTTTGTATTCGAATTTAATCGGGAGATGACATGCCTTTCCATAAACGAGCCTATAGGGAGTTGTTCCTAATGGCGTTTTATAAGCTTTCCGGAATGCCCATAAAGCATCGTCTAGCTTATCTACCCATCTCTCCTTGTGTTGACCAACTGTTCGTTCCAAGATCCTTTTTAGAGCATGGTTTATAATTTCTGCTTGCCCATTTTTCTGTGGGTGGTAGGCCGTAGACGTCTTGTGGGTAACACCGTATTGTTGCAATTGTTTCATAAACTGGGTGTTGCAAAAGTGTGTGCCTCGATCACTGATGATCGCCCGAGGGGTTCCAAACCGACAGAATAGCTATTTTAAGAAAAATTGGTTACGATCCTTGAGTCATTTGTTGGAAAGGCTTGAGCTTCAGCCCATCTGGATACGTAGTCGATATCTACTAGAATGTATTCTTTTCCGTATGATTTTGGAAATGGTCCCATGAAATTTAATCCCCATATGTCAAATATTTCACATGCTTGGATATTCGTTAACGGCATTTCGTTACGTGTTGTGATATTTTCAAACCTTTGGCAAATATCACAGCGTTTTACCAAGTCTTGTGCATCTCTGAAAATAGTAGGCCAATAGAATCCTGAGTCGTAAACTTTCTTTGCTGTCAAATTGGCTGCGTGATGTCCTCCGGTAGGTCCATGATGGCTTTGGTGGAGTATATGTTCGGCTTCTTTCTCATCGACACATCTTCTCACAATTTGGTCGGGACAGACTTTGAACAAATATGGATCATCCCAAAAATAATATTTGACATCGCGGAAGAACTTTTATCTTCGCGATGATATCATCCCCTTTCTTGTGATCCCTCCAACTACGAAATTGGCGATGTCTGCAAACCAAGAATCGTCAGTGAATTGCAAACCTTGCATTTGTTCTCCTAAACTCATTAACTGCTCCTCTGGAAATCGATCTTTAATATCTCTTTCTGCAAGTTGTTCCATTGATGGGTTTTCAAGCAGACTTAAATGATTTGCGACGACATTTTCTGCTCTTTTTTTATCTTTTATTTCGATGTCGAATTCCTGTAAGAGTAGAATCCATCGTAACAATCTGGGCTTTGCATCTTGCTTTTTGAAGAGGTATTTTAGAGCTGAGTGATCCGTGTACACTATCGTTTTGGACAGTATTAGGTAGGATTGAAATTTGTCAAAGGCAAACACTACAGCTAACAACTCCTTTTCGGTGGTTGTGTAGTTTTCTTGAGTGTCTGTGAGTGTTTTGCTGGCTTAGTAGATTGGTCGAAAATGATTATCCTTCCTTTGCCCTAGAACTGCCCCAACTACAAAATCACTTGCGTCGCACATGATTTCAAATGGTAGATTCCAATCTGAAGCGACCATGATTGGTGCATTTGTTAGCTCCTTTTTCAGGTGGTTGAAAGCTTTCATGCAGTTCTCATCAAATACGAACTTGATGTCTTTTCCTAGAAGGTGGGTGATAGGTCGAGAAATCTTGGAGAAATCCTTGATAAAACGGCGGTAGAACCCAGCGTGTCCTAGAAAGCTTCGGATGGCCTTAACGTTGGTTGGTGGTGGTAGTTTGGCAATGGTTTTGACTTTTTCTTTGTCTACTTCGATTCCTAATTTTGATATTCGGTGTCCTAAAACTATTCCTTCCCTCACCACAAAGTGACATTTCTCCCCATTCAAGACAAGATTTGATTCTTCACACTTGGCAAGCATTCTATCGAGGTTGGACAGACATGATGTGAAAGAGTCTCCAAAGACCGAAAAATCATCCATAAAGACCTCCATGCATTGTTCAATCATGTCGTGGAAAATTGCAACCATGCATCTCTGAGATGTCGCAGGTGCGTTGCACAATCCAAATGGCATTCGTCGGTAAGTAAATGTTCCGTATGGGCATGTGAACGTTGTCTTTTCTTGGTCCTTTGGATCGAGTGGGATTTGGAAATACCCGGAAAAAAACCATCAAGGAAACAATAGAATTCGTTGCCTGATAGCCTTTCGAGCATTTGGTCAATAAATGAAAGCGGGAAGTGATCCTTGCAAGTTGCTTCGTTTAACTTTCGGTAATCGATGCAAACCCTCCAACCGGTAACCGTCCGCATTGGTATAAGCTCATTTTCTTCATTTGTAATGACCGTCATTCCTCCCTTCTTCGGGACGACTTGAACAGGGCTAACCCAAGGTGAGTCGGATATTGGGTAAATTAATCCAACATCCAAGAGTTTGATAACCTCTTGCTTAACCACGTCCTAAAACTTTGGGTTTACCCTTCTCTGCCTTTGTACGGATGATTTGAAATCGTTCTCCATGAGTATCTTGTGTGTGCAATAGTTGGGACTGATTCCTTGTATATCAGAAATCTTCCATGCGATTGCCTTCTTGTGCGGTTTCAGAACATTGATGAGTTGAGCTTTCTCTTCGGGTTTTAACTCTTTTGAGATTATCACCGGGAGTTAGGAAGTTCCTTGGAGGTAAGCATACTCAAGGTGAGGTGGTAATTCTTTTACTTCCAGGTTTGGTGGTTCTTCAATAGACGGCTTCATTCTAGCTATCTCGTCTCTATTCAGTTTCTCATATTCAGCCTGGAATGGTGCCTCGTCTATCTTGGGTTCAGATGTGGTGATTGATGCTATTTCGACCCACTCGGTTGTATTTGAGAATTCGTCCGTCTTTAACTCGTATTTTTTGACTGATGATGAGGAAACTTCATCATTTCTGGTGAGAATGATCTCTCCGTTGTCGGTGAACTGGAATTCTTGAAACTGAGCGGAGGAAGATTGGTTTATGGTGATTTCAGGGTTTGAAAGTGGTAGTGGTATGGGTTGGTTGTTTAATTGTGGTTCAACTGGCAGTGGCTCAACACTCATTCCCTTGAATGAATTTAGTATTTCTTCAATTGAAGGAAATGGGTTTGGTCTGTTGAATGTAGGTTTATCTCTTTTTAGCCAAGGTATCGGTGTACCGCATCCTAATGGAACAGCGATTGCTTTGCCATCGGTGCGAGAGGATTTCTTTTCAAATAGGGGAAATAGTAGTTCATCGGATGTTGTTGGCGAAGTGATTGCGGAATGTAGCCCAGGGTCCTCATTATATAGCTTCCGAACGGTGATTATGGTGTTAGGTATCGGATCCCGGCTAGATAGTGCTAGTACTTCGTGGAGATGTTCATCAAAAATATCCTGCATGGTATCACACAAACCAAGGTCCTCTTCCATAGGGTACTTCATTAATCGATCGACATAAAAGGTGACCTTCTAGAGGGTGCTTCATTAATCACACAAACCAAGGTCCTCTTCCAGAGGGTGCTTCATTAATCGATCGACATTAAAGGTGACCTCCTCTTTCCCAACTCTTAATTTTAAAGATTTTTCGTTAACGTCGATTACGGCCTTGGCAGTATTTAGGAATGGTCTGCCAAGGATGAGAGGGATATGGGTGTCTTCCTCTATGTCCATGACAATAAAGTCTACTGGAAAAACGAACTTATCGACTTTGACCATGACATCTTCAGCAATTCCTCGAGGGAGCTTAACTGATCTGTCAGCTAATTGGATGGTCATACGAGTAGGCAGTAGGTCATCTAGTCCTAATTTCTTATAAAGGGAATAAGGCATAAGATTAACACTAGCACCTAGGTCTGCTAAGGCATTACTAATTTGAATTCCTTGGAGAAAATAGGGTATAGTAAAGCGTCCAGTATCGCCTAATTTAGGTGGGAGACCATGTTGCACATTAGAAGAACATTCAGCATTCAGGGGTAAACTAACTATTTGCCTAATTTTTTCTTTGTTTGAAAGGAGTTCTTTAATGAATTTGGCACACGAGGGCATTTCTACTAAAGCATATAATAATCTAACATTTAAGTGCAGGCTTTTAAATATTTCCAGATATTTACCAAATTGGGCTTCTTTCTTTTCCTTCTTTAGTCTACCAAGATAAGGTATTCTCGTGTGAGGTACATTATCTGGAGTTTTGGATGGGTCAGATGTTGTGATAGGGATATCAATTGACACATTCTCACTAGGTGTAGATTTTGGCAAAGAAGTGTTATCGGGTGTGTTATCGGGTGGTGGTGGATCAACTTTGGTTACTTTTCCTCCTCTCGTAACGATTAACACATCATCACTTGGTGGATGAGTGGTGTCATTAGTGCTTGCCGACCTACTTTCCTCAATAAAACATAAATTTTTCAAAATAGATTCCATGTTAGAGATTAATTTTTCTGAAATTTTTATCATGGCGTCAATGTTATCTTGAAATCCGGTTACTCTTTTGTTTATAACATTTTGTTCGGACATAAAATCTGATAAAGATTGTTTTGAGGAAGGTAAGTGGTTTGTAGGTGAGGAAGCAACCAAAAGTTGGGTTAAAGGTCCATTTGGTGTGGGGATATCAAAATAAGGTGTTGACATGATTGGTCAAGAGTGGTTAAACTAAACTAATTCTAAAGGTAAAAAGGTAACTTTTGATTGATGTTAATCTTTCAAAAGGATCGCTAAAAACTAAAGTTGCTAAATTCTTAAAATCGGTTGCCGACGCTCCCCGGCAACGGCTCCAAAAACTTGTTGCGCTGCACACCGTTCGTTGGGATTTCTAATGGAGATGCAGCACAACAGTGGGTTTTAAATTTATAAGGCTGGGGCCTAGGGTTACTATTATGCTAATCAAGGGGCTAGCAAAGGACAAGTATGACCTAGGATCGTTATTCAAAGCGCGGGAAATTGAAGCTAGGGGATTTAGAAACTTTTATGTATTTAGCTAGGGAGGAAAAGAGTTGGTTTTTGTATTGGGTTTAGATTTTCTACTCTAAATTAAATTAAGATAAACTAAAAGGCGGAGGTTACTTCAGGCGTCAGCAATTGAAGCGATTGTCTACTATGAAGTGGTTTAGAAGTTGTTTAATTTGGAGAGTTCTAATGAGGATAAGTTCGTAAGTTAATGTGAGCTATCACTGCAATCCTTCTATCGGGCTAACGCGGAGGTGTCCATAATCAGGCAAATAGGATGTCACATGGGTTGCAACATATATTAAAGCATACACCGAAAGTTCTCTTAAATGTATACCCATATTATCTAACAGTTAATCTCGAATCGTATTCCCCAATCTCGATCGTCAGAGATGTCCGAATCATGGCATAGTTTGTTGAATAAACAATCTTATGAACGAAGTTTTACCCTCACCGGGATAAGTTGGACTAACTGGTCTAGGCGGTCAGATAATATGTCATCACTTACTCAGGTATGCAAGAATACTGGGATGCAAGAATACTGGGATGGTTTGTACTACAAATGGAAACTTAAGTAACATGTTTGTTATTCGATTCATAATACAACTACATTCGGTCATTCTCGACTTCTATACATTTGTACTCCGCCGTAAGCGTTTCCAGTACTATATCAGAGAACAGTCAAATAGGGGCCGTCGTATTACATCACGAGATTTAATGTCGTATGTATTTTACTATTATGACAATCCTAAGGCAACAATCAAACAAGAACATGTAATAAGATGATCAAAGCAATAGTTCAATATAAGCATGCAAAGGTATTATTTAAGTCGAGGATATTCCGAAAGTTGTCTCAAAAATATCGTCTATATGAATTTAATCTTAATCTACCTCTATTCCCATGTTCCGTGTCTCTTGGATCCTGTTTTGGTCTAGAGAACACCGGCCATGCCGAGCTCAATGATTCAATCTAATATAGTATAACTAAGTGACCTATATCCTATGAGTTGGCTACGTTCATTTTGATAAGATTTTAGTCACAACATGAGTTGGACAGATAAACGATAAAGATTTAATTCCTACATCTATTTGTAATATAAACTATCCGCAATCTCATAACATACAACATGATTACATATTAAAACTTTCTACATGACTATCATAGCAGACAATTGAGTTATCTAATTAATCATGGCAATTCTAGCATGCATATTTAAATTTATTAAGGAAAGAACAAACATAATTAAATATGGAAGATAGATTAAAACCTGAAATAGGCGTACAATAACTCGTAGCTACAAATGTGTCCCAGAGCACCTCCGTACAAGTCTTCCTAGATTAGTTAACTAGCTAATCTAATTAACTAAGGAAGAATTACAAATAAAGAAAGAAAAAGTGAAAGTGTGTTTTCCAAAGTATGGAAGGTGTGTGTTGTAGGTGTTTTTTTTGGTGTGTCTCTCAAATGAACCAAAGCCCTCCTATTTATAGGTGAAATCTGGCTTACATTAGTAACTTGAGGAGCACTTTAGCAAAAGGTGGAAAAGGTGGTGCACCAGGTACGTACAATCACGCAAAGGTGTGGCACCGAGTAGGTACAATCGCGTAAAGGTGTGGCACCGTGTACACGAAAGGACCAAAAAGCGGAAACGAGATGGGGGAGGGGAGGACGGTGCTGCCAACCAGGTGGCCGGCAGCGGCTGGTGGTTGGCCGGCGGCGGCTGGCTGCCACCCGCCCCGGTTCGCCATCTTTTGCTGCGTTTCTTAATTCGCGCGTGTTTTCTTCTTTATGCGTCCGTTTTTGTCGATTTTTTTTCGTTGGATTCGTTTTTCAAAAACAAAGACTTTGATGAAAAGTAATCCCAAAAGTGAGTTTCCTATCTCCAGATATTGCGTACGAATCATTTGAATCTTCCGATGGGCGTAGAGTCTTCATTCTTTATCCGTTTTTGTTGATTCTTCTTCTGTTTGGATCGTATTTTGAAAACGAACATCTTGGATAAGATAGATGTTGATTATGGGCACTTTAGTCTTTACATCTTGTTTTGATGCCTTGAATCTTCAAACGTGCGTGGGATCTTCGTTTTTCATCCGTTTTACTTGATTTTTATCGGGCATCTTCATTTTGATCTTCTTGGTGGATTCTCATTGATTTTGATATTATTTTGGTAAAAATGCTCAGAATCGTTCCAGAATGAGAAAAATATCGATTGTAAAAACGTGACTTTTTACGCGATATCAGAATGATTCAATGAACTCGGCATGGCCGGTGTTCTCCTAATTGAAACACATCAAAGGAGACATGGAGCATAGGAATAGAGATAGATTAGAATTAATTTCATACATCGAATGCTTTTGAGAGAACTTTCAGAGTATTCGTGACTTAACCATTAATCCAGAAACTCGGCCTGAAATAAACTGATAACTATCCATGTTACACTAATGCATGTTCTTGTTTATTTGTTTCTTTAGGGTTTGCATGCTAGTATCTATTTGTCCATTGCGGTTGTTGGATTCATGATTAGGTTTTCAAACATAGAATAATTACATATAACAGTTTAACATGCTAGAATAATTACAATGATCTGTATGAAATAATGTCGAACAATTTAAACTGATCATTAGACTAACATTCCCAACTTATTCCGTGGGTAACTCCTGTTCACTTTATTGTTTATTCAACAATTCATGCCACGATACGGACGTCTCAGACGACCGAGACTGGGGAATAGGATTCAAGGTTAGTTGTCGGTTAAATTGGTTCTACATTTGGGAGAACTTCCAGTGTAGATTACACTCCATATCTTCTATCCATGTGACATGTTATTTATTTTATTGTGGACAACTCTACGTTAGATAAGTAATAGGATAGGAGCTATGGCCCATTAGGTCATATACAGTAATGACACGGGATCTCTGGGCGAGGCATCGGAAATACCGTAAAATGGCCCAGTACTTGGTATAGCGCTGGAACCACCTCTGGTGAAGTACAAATGCGTGGAAGCCACGAAAAGACCGTAGGTACAGTACTATGTTGAACATCGTTCAGAGACCCCAAATCAGCACTGCTAGGATTCATTATAATTAGAGCCTTAATCCTCATAACTACCCCTAAATAGCATATACTGACATCATAGCAAACACTCGCGTAATCCATAGTTCTCTCAGCGACAACACTCCTCATTTATTTTATTGTCTTTAGTTTACATAAAATAGAAAACAAAACCCATCAAAAAAGTTTTAAAACCCTAGCTAAATTACCAAAGATAATTAATCCTCCTAAGATCCCATGCTCGTTGTGGTTTGAAGAACGACACCTGAGTCATACCTGCCGCTTACTATACAAGAAGTAGTATAACTTAGACTTCCCTGCACTATAAATATAACCATTCGATCGTCTTCCCTAATTGGAAGGCCCGCAACGATCATGAAGCAATTTTTGAAGCGACCGTTGGAGCGCGATCAAGTTTTTGGCACCGCTACCGGGGACTACAACGATCGATTTTAGGAATTTAGTTATCTTAGTTATTTAGCGACCCTTTCCGTGACACCCGCCGATTTAGGGTTACTGATTTCCTGCTGAAAACCCTAACTACGTGTGTTTAGTTTAGTATTAGGATAAATACTTGTAATTACTTGTAACTATTTGTATATTTATGTGAATATACACTCCCGTAATTGTTTTATATTACGCATACATAATTAGTTGTAATTACGCGAAACAACCGGATGGAGTCCGACAGAATATACGCCGTTGGTGAAAACCTTTCTATAAATAACTTTAGTCTATTTTTAGAAGTTATTTATCATATATTATTATTTTTGTATAATAATACACGAAAACCTCGGCGTTTTGTTTAAAACGTAACAAACGCGGTGAAAACGTGCAAACTGGACCCGACAACTAAACGAAACCCTAATTAATATTTTGACAACTCAATTTAGGTATTTTAATAATAATTCAATGAAAAATAATCCCAATTATATCGTGAATTAAAATGATGAAAGAAAATGCCACGCGATTTAACGAATTAACGAAATAACGAGTAAATGATCACAGTACGCAACACAGTCTGAAATTTTAGCTTGAAAAACTCAGCCACCCATGGAGTGGGGCCCATGTAGGCTGGACACCTCCACCCCATCCTCTAATATTTCATGCAAATATCAATCATCAACCTTTCTTTCTTTTTCTTACACTCCCACACACATTACATGCATTCACGCTCTTTCTTCCATCTTTTCTCTCTCAAATTTCTGGAAATACTCCAGCCCCAAAACCACCTTGAATCACCAACATCACCATCACCATCACAACCCACCATAGCACCACCACATAAATCTTCATCCATTTCTCAAGATTTTTCAAGATTTCAAGAGCTCAAGAACTCCCCATCACAAATCTGTCCTCCTTTTTTCAAAACACCGTTGTGAGGACCATTCTAACTTGTTTTTATGCTTAATTAACATGTATCTAAATTTCACTCAACATGTATGTAACAAAACATGACTCAAAAACCACTTTTCTTAACATAAAACACATAAAAAGGTGAGAAAACCTTCTGACCCAAAAGTTGTGCTCACTTCCACGATTTTTAGAAAAAGCATCTCTCCATGAAAATAGACGTTTTTATAGTAAAAAATGAAATTTAAGAAGTAATATTTCCAACCCCGTAAACCTCATATTTTTCTGAGCTTGTTAACTATTTTTAATAATTTGTGTAAAAGAACATGTATAATCTATCAAGAAAGATCAGAAACTTAGGTCTCATGGTTTTGACCATATTTCGAGCTACACATATCCAAATGACATGAAATCACCGCTAAAATTTTAAAAATTTCATTTACTACAAATTTCATTTTACAACTTTTAGTAGTTCCTTGTAGATTTGTATCAGAAATGTAATCTTTATGCATGTGTCCGGATTGGTCAACTATTGGACCTCATAGGACACAGGTAATTTTGAAAAATACTTAGACTACTCTTAAATTCATAAAAATATTACTGGAAGTACTTCACACATGGGGGAACACTCGGTATTTTTCTGGGTAACTAATTTGGAATATATATATTTTATAAAAATTTGACTATGTGATGCATTTTCTAGAAAAATATAAAAGTGGATTGATTTTATTAACTTATGAAAACCGACACCTTCCGAACAGGCAATAAGTGTTAAAAACTGACTTTTATAGAATTTTTAAACCTTTTAAGGTTGGGGAACATATTTAAGGGTTGGGAAAAGATTCGGGTCAAACCGAGTAGGTTTGACCAAGTCAACAAAAACGGGGCTCGACTTCTAAAAACCGACAAACTTACAATTTTTGAAAAATGGTAACAAAAATGGGTTTGGGTGACTTAATTGGTAACTTTGACACTTTGACTAGGTTTGATCCCTTTGACCAGGTTTGACCATCCTTTGACCAGGTTTGAACACCTTTGACCAGTTTGACCCGGTTTGACCACCTTTGACCAACTTTGACCTACGATTTAAGGTTTTTACGAACTAAATAATCTGTTAACAACACACGATATGTACTAATGAATAGTATACAACAAAACAAACTTAATAATAATGTCTTAAAGAATTATTATTATAAATTTTCACCAACGGGTCGTACACGCTTTTAACAACTTATTTGAACATACTAGTTGAGTGAACTAGCTTTAGGTGGACATAAACCCCCCACCTACCCGATTGGCTTAAGTGGACATAAACCCCCACTTATACAATCACTATAAATGGTCTTTTGAGACATCTACTTACCCAACCTTCTACGTTTAGGACGTTAGAAGGTTGCGCTTTGGACTTTGCTTGCTATTTGATTATTGATTGCTACCTGCTTAACTCTGGTGAGTTTCATAGCCCCTTTTTACTGTTTTTCAACTGGGGTGAGAATACATACAACTGTTTATATAAACTTCTTTTATGACCACAAGTACTGGCATCAAATTTTCGTACGGATTGCATGAGATCTTATGATAATCCACTAAAGCCCTCTACCCATCATAGTTCGTTAATATATGCGTGAATATTATTGGATAGTACTATCAGGCTTTGACAAACCTCGTCCGGGCTAGTCGCTCTAGCCAACCCACGGGCGCAATATTATTTGTGAATTAGAAGTGTATCGGATTAGTACACTTACCGGAGGCAAACAATTTTAAGCTCGAACTATGAGACTCATGAAAATGGTATACTTATATTGCAATATGCAATACTTTTACTTATCATTGACGAATGGTACAATTTTAGTAATCTTGTGGATCATACTTATAACTGTTTGCTTACAAACCTATGAACTCACCAACTTTATGTTGACCCTTTTAGTATGTATTCTCAGGTTTACAGACGCAGTAGGACTAACCATAGGAATCGAGACAGTAGGATGCTTTTGGAAAGCATAGCTCGAGTCGCATATTTTTAAACAAGAGATTTAATTGCATTACGATATTTTGTATCAACAACTATGTATTAGAAATCTCTAGACTATTTTTTCAAACTCCAATGTTTTTGGGTAACAGTTGTAAACATTTGATTATGGCAATGTAACTATTTTTCAAACGTCTCATGTAGAGTTCGTTTGTTGTAATCTTTGTGTGATGATATTTAATTTGGTCGGTGCCCCTATGACACCTCCTACTTCCGCTGCCACGTGTTTTGGGGGTGCGACAGATTGGTATCAGAGACAAAGGTTATAGCGAACTAGGATTGCATTAGTGACCTAGACTATAACCATTAGGTTAGTATTCTTTGTTTAGTATGACTGGTTCAGCGATTGCATCATTTGAATTTAATTTAACATAGCCTGATCAACTATGTACAATTAAAGGAGATTCGATGCAAGACCTGAAATGGTTATAGTGAACGAGAGTACATTAGAAGACTTTGACCAAGGATAGATACGGGACCAACCTTTTACGTACTTATGTGCTAGGTTATTATATTTCTATATATATAACCTTAACTTCTCGTATACTAAACTTCTTGCCATAGAAAATGACAACCACTCCCACAACTACGTCACCTAACATCGAGAACAAAACACAGACTTTACTTACTACTATGGATATTTCCACGGTACCCGCTCTCCCAACCGAATCGGGTAACGAGATAATCAAATAGGACTCACTTGAGAAAAATCCACCTAAGGATTCGCCACACAAATAAGTGACACCTACTTCACCCTCTTCTTTCCGCTCACAACCAAATCACTCGGGAACACGAATAAAAGTTGAACAATACGATACTTCATCACTTAGACGAACTACACCTACTTCTGTCACTTCACACTCTCCCTTCCCACTCACATCATAGATCTATGGATCACGTACATCACAAACAACTAGGGGAAATGCTAGAACCGCCTCGAACTATAATTTATGTTGTTCATACTATTGTTACTACTGATACTCCACCCACTAGGACTCGTGGTCATACAGGGGTCCACTAGTGAACTTGGTTAACCACAACACCTACTTATCGGAAATGATTTTCCCAACAATTGAATGAACCCCAATGATTCACTCAACTCTATACTGATCATGATTGATCACTCTTTGACTTGTAAGACAACAATTCGTTCAAAACTCGAGACTTACTACTTAAATCATGCTCATAACTTGATTCGTAACTTGATTCACGACTTTGACTGCTCCAAACATCACGGGATTAGTTTTGTGTGTGATACTCACAATGACTAAGTCCCCAAACTGCTTCAAACTATGACTTGAACATCCTAATCGATCACTTCTGCACGGGCTACTTGCAGCTACAGAATTACCAATCATCTTTAACAATCTATCTGAAACTTCTATCCCGATGGGTGTATGGAAACCTCATCACATTTTGTATAAGATTTCTGTATTCATCCGGATGTAACTATGCCCGACACATTTTGTAAACATCAATCATGTAATCTATTAAACTTTCACCTTGGTTGACTTTTAATCATTTCATATTATTGTTGTACTGCGATTTACATCCGAACATACCTGCAATAATCTTAGTTCTCATATAAGGATCTCATAAAGAAGGTCACTGAGTTACGCCGACGGGTGGAGAATGTGACAACCGGCAAAAATTTATGATTCAACTCCGCTCAGGTAATAAACTTAGAGATTTTTTTTTTTAGTTAAACTATAATTTTAGTGAATTAACGCCTATAATTAAATAACATTGAATTTAGGCGCCTTATCGTTACAACCTGACACTAAACAAGCGTTTATCCGTGAATGCATATAATGTGACAAAGAGCTTACGTTTATGTTTATTAATTCATTTAGTAAACCCTAATATATATATATATATATATATATATATATATATAAGTATGTGTGAAACAATAATATAGTGATAAGTACACTTACTTGCATGAAAGTAACAAACCACCACCTTTGCATGAAATACAACATAATAATTAAATAAATACTTATAATTGAATTATTTAAAAACTTAATTAAATTATAAATAAAAATCTGATTTTTAATTATAAATTAATTAAATAAAACTAATTTAATTAATTAAAACAATTAATGACCAACTAATCACCTCCATTCTCCACCAATCACAAACCAAAACCATTCCCCTCCCCCCCTCCCCCCCCTCCCATGGCCGGCCACCCCTTCCCCTCCCCCCCCCCCCCCCCCCCCTCACTTCTTCTATTTAAAGAGCTTACATCCACCCTTTTCTCACTTTTCACACACACACACATCCATTTCTCTCTTCCTCACACCATTTTCCTTCCATTTTCTCTCCAAAAATCTGCCATAAACAACCACCCTAAACCACCACAAATCACCACTCAAACAACCCTTTAATCCACCCAAAACAACCTACTTTCATCACCCTTTGTGTTGGTAAGATGATACACGAATTTCTCTACTCTATGCCTTCATTTTTCACACTAATCATCACCCATGGATGAATAATACAAGACTTATAAAAATATATCTATATCTATGTATATACATCTTATATCTTACTATATACATATGTAAGATTTTATGTAAGGCTATGCCTACAAATCTACATATGTATATATGCACTTTATATTTCATTTTTTGTTATTATCTTATGTATGGCTATGCCTACAATCATATATGTATACATGCAATTCGTATTTCATTTGTTTATAAACTTATGTATGGCAAGGCCTACATGCATCTCTTTTACTCATCTTCATCTTCTTTTTCTTTTAATATGAAATATTGAAAAGTATGGCTAAGCCTACAAAATAACTTGATGTTTGTAGATTTTCACTTGCACATGTTCATGTGTTAAAAAGAGGTGATAATCCATGATCAAACCTATGTCAAGTCTTAAAAGATGTAAAATATACCTATACATATCTATAAATCTTTCAAAGATCTCATGCATGTAAATGTAATCAAAATCTATGGAAAAATGATGGAAAAGGCATGTGGGAAAAAGGACTAAAACAATGATTTGGTACCTAGGAGTTAGGATAGTAGTCTATGACTCAAAATCCTAACCCATACACACTACATGCAATCTGTCCAGATTTCTATATCTCACTTTGTGAGGCCATAAATCCGTGTATACTTAACAAAATACCACCATTTTACTATTGAAATTACTTTTATGTATTATCTTTCAGACCCAAGTGGTCTCACTCAAAAATATGGAGTATTCGACCTCCAAACAACCTATACGAAACTATTGCGTATGTTGTGGCAAATTCATATACCTCACTTTACAAGATCATAACTCCATGAAAACTTAAATAAATACTACCATTTTGTTACTGATTTTTAATGTTATCAAGCTCATCTACAAGATTATGTTCAAATACAAGTTTAAAATACGTTTCTATAAATTTATACACAAGAACACACAACCTGTCTATAAAAACACAGGTTACTAAAATGGTCATAACTTGAGTTCCGGGAAGAGTTAGAAGATGCATTTTTTTTTAAATTTGCGTATTGAAAGGATCTACAACTTTCATGTTTTAAACTTTTTCCAGAAATGCACACATTTTTCTCTACAAGCCGATTTAAGGGTCTGGTCTGGAAGTTTTTGGAAATAAGTTGGACTTTTACTAAGAATTACTTAAAAGGGTGTAAATGCACCCGTCAATGGTTAAATAAAACGTGACACTTAAACTAAAACTATGGGTGATGAAACTTTACAAAAATTAGAATTAATATATATATACTATATGACTAAACTTAAACATTTTATGTGATCTAGGACGCATAAACCCCACCGAGACCCAAACAAGTACTTGCAACTTTCCGCTCTCTCACTAAGGTGAGTCTCATGGCCCCTACTTCTTTTTAAATGCTTTGACATGTTTTTGGGGTGAGAATACATGTTCTTTTCTTTGTGGACACAAACTAAACTGTTACTGATTGCATGGGTTGACACTATCCATTATGTAGGCCTTTATCATGAATTGTTAGTTAATGACTTAAACGTGAATGTCATGAATAGATCTATTTGGGTTGACGCCCCCATCCGGGTTGGTAGCGCCAACATGAATATAAGTCAAACGGGTGCATTGTCATTTGAGAACTACTAGTGTTTGGATAGGACACTTGCGAGGCACTAAATGTTAAGGTTTCAATTCATGAGCTTATGGCAATAGTAGTACAATTTTTTACTATATTGTTGAATGGCAATATAACTTGAAATCTCGTGATCCACGGTAATGTTTTACAATTATTAAAACCTATGAGCTCACCAACTTTATGTTGACCCATTTTTACATGTTATTCTCAGGTAATTAAGATGCTTGCTATTTGTGAAGATGGCATACCCCTTTTGAAGTTAGGAACTACATTTGCATGGACGAACATTGCTTTTGATCTTAAATTCTTAAACTCCTAACAATTTTGTAACTTATGGGAATTGTTTGTAAACTTTTTAAGACAAATGTTCTAAGTCTGTAAGACAATTTAAACTTTTATGAAGTATGTTTAAAACGACTCATGTAGAGGTCGTTCATTGTAATTCTTGTGTTGTGATCCCATGATAGTCGCATCTCGCAACCTTCCGCCGAGGCGGGGTGTGACAGATTGGTATCAGAGCCCAAGGTTATAGTGAACTAGGTTGCATTAGTGGGCCTAGACTATAGCCATGACTAGAATAAGGACCTTTAGGTGTACTTGCTAATTATTAAATCCATACATCCTTGCCTACTTACCGAATGTGGTTCCATGCATGCTTATTACATGTTAATTGTTAAGTTAGTACATACATGGTAAATAATTACTTATTTTATATTCTCCCTATTTATATACTATTATCTTATATGACAGAGTATGTCGAACCCTAATAGCCCTTTCCACATCGTGTCCGACGACGACCCCGAGATTTCACTGTTCCTCATTACCTCACCTAAGTCACCCTCATTCATGCCTGTGTCCGCTACCCGAATTGAGAAGACCGGTTCCTCCAATGAGACTGAGCCATTTGAGGATGAGACTGAGCCATTTGAGGATGAGACCGAGCCAATGGAGGAAGAGTCCGAGCCTACTGAGGACAAGTCCGATTCCGAAGAATCCCATCCCTCCCCTGTCATACCTACTAAGGCTGCCCCTGCTCCCCCTACCCAACCAAAACCAGCCTCTTCACTCCGATCATTCCGCCCCGGGGGACCACGATTGATGCGTACCCCTCGGATAACCGTGTTCCCACCTTTGACTGAGACATTCTCCATCCCCCCTACTGAGACCCCCTCCATTCCTCCTACCGAGACTACCAACACTACTACTAGGCGAGTGCGATCCCGCAAGTGGACTTGGATGCAGGAGCAGATTCAGTCTTGGAGAAGAGAAGAAGGGATACCGGAGACACTGGAGGTTGGGGAGCCCTCCACCACTACACCCATACCCTCTCTCACTTTGGAGCCTGTACATCACACTATCCCCGTTGTGGTAGCACGTTTGGTTGATCAGGAGAGGAGACTTAATCAGTTGGAGTACGACCAGGATGAGTCACGTTTCGATAAAGTGGAACTCATACAGGCACAAGTTTCGGAAGTTGAGAGGAGGATCGGTAACATGGACTACTCGGTTTACTGTGCTGATGACGACATCAAGATGCTTCGAGAGGAGGTCACTGAGTTACGCCGATGGGTGAAGCATAGCGAAAGGCGCGCTGAATTAGCGGAAGAGCGCGCGACTAGGTCAGAGCAGCGTATGTCCGCGATGGAGCATGGTTTGGGACGTGTTAGTGCACGTTTGGGCCAGTTTCGCGGATAGTTTCATTTCGATTTCTAACCTACTATGGCGGGTTGTGCCTAGAGGATAAATTTATGGATTTGCTTGTATTTTTCCGGATGTTTCATTCCCGGCCTGTTTTTGTGAACAATGAATCAAGTATTTTGACTAAGTTTATGCTCTTGTTGGGTTATTTATCTTACTATCTTGTGACTTTGGTTGTGTGGTTTGTACTTATTTATTCCTTACACGTATGATAAAGTTCTATCTTGTATAGTATCTCATTGTCTTATTGTGCTTTGTAATTTCAAGAAACATGCCACCCAAGAGAACACCCACGATGAGTAATGCAGCTATCGAGCGACTTGTAGCACAAAGAGTAGCTGAGGCAATCGCCACCCAAAGGACTGAGAGGAACGATGGAAACGAAAGAACCGGTAGAAGGAATGAAACCGGAGGAGGTTCGGGGAATGTAACCCGAGAATGCACCTATAAGGACTTTTCGAATTGCAAACCCCATCACTTCAATGGAACCGAAGGAGCTGTCGGTTTGGTTCGGTGGTTTGAGAAGCTAGAATCAGTTTTCCGTATTAGCAACTGTAAGGAAGATTGTAAGGTTAAGTATGCAACATGAACCCTTCAAGATGGTGCGTTATCATGGTGGAATTCATACGCCCATTCGGTGGGCATTGATGCTGCTTATCAGATTTCTTGGGAAGATCTTAAGAAAATGATGACAGAAGAGTACTGTCCTCGGAACGAACTGCAGAAGTTGGAGGTAGAATTTTGGAATCTGGTTGTCATTGGGGCTGATGTAGCTAGATATACAAGAAGATTCCATGAATTGGCACTTCTTTGCCCATCTATGGTCACTCCCGAGTACAAGAGAATTGAACGTTATATCTGGGGACTTCCCTCCCAAATCCAAGGAAATGTAACTTCATCCAAGCCCAATACGATCCACGATGCCGTCCGCATGGCACACAGTTTAATGGATCAAATTGTACGACGTGGGGCATTGGAAAGGGGAAATGTTAATAAGAATTCTGATGGTAAAAGGAAATGGGAGGAAAGTTCTAGGGGAAACACCAGCCAACAACAAAATAAGAAGACCGAGACAGTTAGGGCTTATGCTGCAGGGCCAGATGCTAAGAAACGTTATGCTGGAAACAAACCATATTGTAAGCGTTGCAACCTTCACCACAAAGGTCCCTGTAGCAACGCATGTGGGAGATGTAAGAAGCTTGGCCATCAAGCCAAGGATTGTCGGAGCCCTGCACCTGTCGCCAACACTAACACTCCAAACACATGCTACGGGTGCGGAAGTGCTGGACACTTTAAAAAGGATTGTCCGAAGCTGAAAAATCAGAATAACAATGCGGCGCACGGTAGGGCATTCGTGATCAATACCAATGAAGCACGCCAAGATCCCAACCTAGTCACGGGTACGTTTCTCCTAAATGACAAGGTTGTTTCAGTCTTATTTGATACTGGTGCTGATGAGAGTTTCGTGTCTAACGAGTTTAGCCCCTTACTTGATATCACCCCAACTGCCTTAGACACTAAATACACGGTAGAGTTAGCTAATGGTAAATTAATTGAAGCTGATAGTATAATTCGAAACTGTTCCCTAAACTTAGCAAGCGAAATCTTTCCCATAAATTTGATACCCGTCAAAATAGGAAGCTTTGACGTCATCGTTGGCATGGATTGGCTGTCCAAGAATCGTGCTGAAATAGTATGTTATGATAAGATTGTCCGCATACCCCTCTCTAGCGGAGCAACTTTAATAATACAAGGAGAAAAGAGTGGAACGAGATTAAATATCATATCGTGCATGAAAACACAAAAGTACCTAAGGAAAGGGTACCAAGCAATCTTAGCTCATGTTGTAGAGGAGAAACCGGAAGAGAGACGACTCGAGGATGTCCCTATCGTGCGGGATTTTCCCGAAGTTTTCCCTGAAGACTTGCCTGGACTACCACCAGCCCGGCAAGTGGAGTTTCATATCGACTTGGTGCCTGGTGCTGCACCCATTGCCCGAGCACCATATCGATTAGCCCCTTCCGAAATGCAAGAGTTGTCAAGTCAACTACAAGAGCTTTTAGATAAAGGGTTTATCCGGCCAAGTTCCTCACCCTGGGGAGCTCCCGTCTTATTTGTGAAAAAGAAGGATGGATCCTTAAGGATGTGCATCGATTACCGGGAATTGAATAAACTAACCGTGAAGAACCGTTACCCACTCCCTAGAATTGATGACTTATTCGATCAGCTGCAAGGCTCGAGTTTTTACTCAAAAATTGACCTACGATCGGGGTATCATCAGTTGAGAGTCGGAGAAGAAAGCATCCCAAAGACGGCATTTAGAACTCGATATGGTCATTACGAGTTCCAAGTAATGCCGTTCGGCCTCACTAATGCACCGGCAGTATTCATGGACCTCATGAACCACGTGTGTAAACCGTACTTAGATAAGTTCGTCATTGTATTCATCGATGACATTTTGATCTATTCGAAGAACAAAAAGGACCATGAAAAGCATTTGAGATCAATCTTGGAGTTGCTTAAAAAGGAGGAGTTGTATGCTAAGTTCTCAAAGTGTGAGTTTTGATTACGAAGAGTGCAATTTCTAGGACATGTTATTGATAGTCAAGGAATACATGTCGACCCTGCCAAGATTGAGGCTATCAAAAATTGGGAGACGCCTAGAACCCCAACAGAAGTACGGCAATTCTTAGGTCTTGCTCGTTACTATAGATGATTCATCGAGAATTTTTCTAAAATAGCCAAACCCTTGACACTGCTAACTCAGAAAATAGCAAAGTATAATTGGAGTGATGAGCAGGAGGAAGCTTTTCAATTGTTGAAGCAAAAACTTTGTAGCGCACCAGTATTATCATTGCCGGAGGGAACCGAAGATTTTGTAGTCTTCTGCGATGCATCACGACAAGGGCTAGGATGTGTGTTAATGCAAAAGGAGAAGGTCATAGCTTATGCTTCTCGTCAACTTAAGGTGCATGAGAAAAACTACACAACCCATGACCTGGAATTGGGAGCAGTGGTGTTTGCACTCAAGATTTGGAGGCATTACCTTTATGGTACAAAGTGTACCGTGTTTACAGATCATAAAAGCCTTCAGCACATTTTCGATCAAAAGGATCTGAACATGAGATAGCGTAGGTGGGTTAAATTGCTCAGTGATTACGATTGCGAAATTCGTTATCACCCGGGCAAGACAAATGTTGTAGCTGATGCTTTGAGCAGAAAAGAACGGATGAAACCACTACGAGTTAGGGCTTTAGGTATGACCATTCATACGAACCTTACCTCTCAAATTCGTGATGCTTAACTCGAGGCAATCAAGGAGGAGAATGTAAAGGGTGAATCTCTACGCGGTATGGATAAGCAATTTGAGGTTAAGTCCGATGGAATCCGATATTATATAAATCGCATATGAATACCAAGTTTTGGTAACTTGAGGAAGTTGGTAATGGACGAGGCACATAAATCTAGGTATTCCATCCATCCGGGTGCTGACAAGATGTACCATGGGCTTAAGGACTTGTATTGGTGGCCTAACATGAAGGCTGAGGTGGCCACCTATGTTAGTAAATGCTTGACGTGTGCCAAGGTAAAGGTCGAGTATCAGAAACCATCAGGCCTATTGCAACAACCCGAAATACCCCAATGGAAGTGGGAGCAAATAACAATGGACTTTATTACTAAGCTTCCTAAGAAAGCAAATGGTTGTGATACGATTTGGGTAATTGTTGATCGCCTGACAAAGTCCGCCCACTTTCTAGCAATCAAGGAGACCGACACAATGGAAAGATTAACTAGGATTTACTTGAAAGAGGTGGTGACAAGGCACGGGGTGACCATCTCGATTATCTCTGATCGAGATAGCCGTTTCACCTCTAGATTTTGGCAATTACTCCAAAAAGCTCTAGGTACTCGCTTGGATATGAGTACCGCATACCACCCTCAGACAGATGGCCAAAGCGAAAGGACAATTCAAACCCTAGAAGATATGTTACGCGCATGTGTTATCGACTTTGGACGTGGCTGGGAGAACCACCTGCCATTATGCGAGTTCTCTTACAACAACAGTTATCACACCAGCATCAAGGCCGCCCCATTCGATGCACTTTATGGACGAAAGTGTCGATCGCCTGTATGTTGGACTGAGGTGGGAGATAGTCAACTCCTTGGTCCAGAGATTATACATGAAACGACCGAGAAGATTGTGCAAATCCAAAACAGACTAAAGGCAGCCCGTGACCGCCAAAAGAGTTATGCAGATACGAGGCACAAACCGCTAGAATTTCAAATTGGGGATAGAGTCATGTTGAAAGTGTCACCTTGGAAAGGCGTAGTCCGTTTTGGGAAATGAGGAAAGCTAAACCCCAGATATGTCGGACCATTCGAGATACTGGAGAGAATTGGTCCAGTTGCATACAAACTTAAGTTGCCTCAAGAACTCAGTAATGTACATGACACATTTCATGTGTCAAATATGAAAAAGTGTTTATCAGACGAATCCCTTATCATACCAGTCGGAGAAGTACAAATCGATGAGAAATTGCATTTTGTCGAAGAACCAATCAAGATCATGGACCGAGAGATAAAGACCTTGAAGCGGAGTCGTATACCCATTGTAAAGGTTAGGTGGAATTCGAAACGAGGTCCGGAATTCACCTGGGAGCGCGAGGATCAAATCCGTCACAAGTATCCCCACTTATTCTCAAACCCTGTACCACCCGAGGTCACGAACTAAATTTCGGGACGAAATTCTTTTAACAGGGGGAGAATGTGACAACCGGCAAAAATTTATGATTCAACTCCGCTCAGGTAATAAACTTAGAGAAATTTGTTTTTTAGTTAAACTATAATTTTAGTGAATTAACGCCTATAATTAAATAACATTGAATTTAGGCGCCTTATCGTTACAACCTGACACTAAACAAGCGTTTATCCGTGGATGCATATAATGTGACAAAGAGCTTACGTTTATGTTTATTAAATCATTTAGTAAACCCTAATATATATATATATATATATATATATATATATATATAAGTATGTGTGAAACAATAATATAGTGATAAGTACACTTACTTGCATGAAAGTAACAAACCACCACCTTTGCATGAAATACAACATAATAATTAAATAAATACTTATAATTGAATTATTTAAAAACTTAATTAAATTATAAATAAAAATCTGATTTTTAATTATAAATTAATTAAATAAAACTAATTTAATTAATTAAAACAATTAATGACCAACTAATCACCTCCATTCTCCACCAATCACAAACCAAAACCATTCCCCTCCCCCCCTCCCCCCCCTCCCATGGCCGGCCACCCCTTCCCCTCCTCCCCCCCCCCCCCCCCCCTCACTTCTTCTATTTAAAGAGCTTACATCCACCCTTTTCTCACTTTTCACACACACACACACATCCATTTCTCTCTTCCTCACACCATTTTCCTTCCATTTTCTCTCCAAAAATCTGCCATAAACAACCACCCTAAACCACCACAAATCACCACTCAAACAACCCTTTAATCCACCCAAAACAACCTACTTTCATCACTCTTTGTGTTGGTAAGATGATACACGAATTTCTCTACTCTATGCCTTCATTTTTCACACTAATCATCACCCATGGATGAATAATACAAGACTTATAAAAATATATCTATATCTATGTATATACATCTTATATCTTACTATATACATATGTAAGATTTTATGTAAGGCTATGCCTACAAATCTACATATGTATATATGCACTTTATATTTCATTTTTTGTTATTATCTTATGTATGGCTATGCCTACAATCATATATGTATACATGCAATTCGTATTTCATTTGTTTATAAACTTATGTATGGCAAGGCCTACATGCATCTCTTTTACTCATCTTCATCTTCTTTTTCTTTTAATATGAAATATTGAAAAGTATGGCTAAGCCTACAAAATAACTTGATGTTTGTAGATTTTCACTTGCACATGTTCATGTGTTAAAAAGAGGTGATAATCCATGATCAAACCTATGTCAAGTCTTAAAAGATGTAAAATATACCTATACATATCTATAAATCTTTCAAAGATCTCATGCATGTAAATGTAATCAAAATCTATGGAAAAATGATGGAAAAGGCATGTGGGAAAAAGGACTAAAACAATGATTTGGTACCTAGGAGTTAGGATAGTAGTCTATGACTCAAAATCCTAACCCATACACACTACATGCAATCTGTCCAGATTTCTATATCTCACTTTGTGAGGCCATAAATCCGTGTATACTTAACAAAATACCACCATTTTACTATTGAACTTACTTTTATGTATTATCTTTCAGACCCAAGTGGTCTCACTCAAAAATATGGAGTATTCGACCTCCAAACAACCTATACGAAACTATTGCGTATGTTGTGGCAAATTCATATACCTCACTTTACAAGATCATAACTCCATGAAAACTTAAATAAATACTACCATTTTGTTACTGATTTTTAATGTTATCAAGCTCATCTACAAGATTATGTTCAAATACAAGTTTAAAATACGTTTCTATAAATTTATACACAAGAACACACAACCTGTCTATAAAAACACAGGTTACTAAAATGGTCATAACTTGAGTTCCGGGAAGAGTTAGAAGATGCATTTTTTTTTAAATTTGCGTATTGAAAGGATCTACAACTTTCATGTTTTAAACTTTTTCCAGAAATGCACACATTTTTCTCTACAAGCCGATTTAAGGGTCTGGTCTGGAAGTTTCTGGAAATAAGTTGGACTTTTACTAAGAATTACTTAAAAGGGTGTAAATGCACCCGTCAATGGTTAAATAAAACGTGACACTTAAACTAAAACTATGGGTGATGAAACTTTACAAAAATTAGAATTAATATATATATACTATATGACTAAACTTAAACATTTTATGTGATCTAGGACGCATAAACCCCACCGAGACCCAAACAAGTACTTGCAACTTTCCGCTCTCTCACTAAGATGAGTCTCATGGCCCCTACTTCTTTTTAAATGCTTTGACATGTTTTTAGGGTGAGAATACATGTTCCTTTTTTTTGTGGACACAAACTAAACTGTTACTGATTGCATGAGTTGACACTATCCATTATGTAGGCCTTTATCATGAATTGTTAGATAAGGACTTAAACGTGAATGTCATGAATAGATCTATTTGGGTTGACGCCCCCATCCGGGTTGGTAGCGCCAACATGACTATAAGTCAAACGGGTGCATTGTCATTTGAGAACTACTAGTGTTTGGATAGGACACTTGCGAGGCACTAAATGTTAAGGTTTCAATTCATGAGCTTATGGAAATAGTAATACAATTTTTTACTATATTGTTGAATGGCAATATAACTTGAAATCTCGTGATCCACGGTAATGTTTTACAATTATTAAAACCTATGAGCTCACCAACTTTATGTTGACCCATTTTTACATGTTATTCCCAGGTAATTAAGATGCTTGCTATTCGTGAAGATGGCATACCCCTTTTGAAGTTAGGAACTACATTTGCATGGACGAACATTGCTTTTGATCTTAAATTCTTAAACTCCTAACTATTTTGTAACTTATGGGAATTGTTTGTAAACTTTTTAAGACAAATGTTCTAAGTCTGTAAGACAATTTAAACTTTTATGAAGTATGTTTAAAACAACTCATGTAGAGGTCGTTCATTGTAATTCTTGTGTTGTGATCTCATGATAGTCGCATCTCGACGTTTTGTTTAAAACGTAACAAACGCGGTGAAAACGTGCAAACTGAATCCGGCAACCAAACGAAACCCTAATTAATATTCCGACAACTCAATTTAAGTATTGTAATAATACTTCAATGAAAAATAATCCCAATTATATCGTGAATTAAAACGATGAAAGATAAACGCTACGTGATTTAACGAATTAACGAAATAACGAGTAAACGACCACAATACGCAACACAGTCTGAAATTTTAGCTTGAAAAACTCAGCCACCCATGGAGTGGGGCCCATGTGGGCTGGACACCTCCACCCCATCCTCTAATATTTCATGTAAATATCAATCATCAACCTTTCTTTCTTTTTCTTACACTCCCACACACATTACATGCATTCACACTCTTTCTTCCATCTTTTCTCTCTCAAATTTCTGGAAATACTCCAGCCCCAAAACCACCTTAAATCACCACCATCACCATCACAAACCACCATAGCACCACCACACAAATCTTCATCCATTTCTCAAGATTTTTCAAGAGCTCAAGAACTCCCCATCACAAATCTTTCCTCCTTTTTTCAAAACACCATTGTGAGGACCATTCTAACTTGTTTTTATGCTTAATTAACATGTATCTAAAGTTCACTTAACATGTATGTAACAAAACATGACTCAAATACCACTTTTCTTAACATAAAACTCATAAAAAGATGAGAAAACCTTCTGACCAGAAAGTTGTGCTCACTTCCACGATTATTAGAAAAAGCATCTCTCCATGAAAATGGATGTTTTTATAGTAAAAAATAAATTTTAAGAAGTAATCTTTCCAACCCCATAAACCTCATATTTTTCTGAGCTTGTTAACTATTTTTAATAATTTGTGTAAAAGAACATGTATAATCTGTAAAGAAAGGTCAGAAACTTAGGTCTCATGGTTTTGACCATATTTCGAGCTACACATATCCAAATGACATGAAATCACTGCTCAAATTTTACAAATTTTATTTACTACAAATTTCATTTTACAACTTTTACTAGTTCCTTGTAGATTTGTCTCAGAAATGTAATCTTTATGCATGTGTCCAGATTGGTCAACTGTTGGACCTCATAGGACACATGTAATTTTGAAAAATACTTACACTACTCTTAAATTCATAAAAATATCACTGGAAGTACTTCACACATGGGGGGAACACTTGGTATTTTTCTTGGTAACTAATTTGGAATATATATATTTTATAAAAATTTGACTATGTGATGCATTTTCTAGAAAAATATAAAAGTGGACTGATTTTATTAACTTATGAAAACCGACACCTTCCGAACAGACAATAAGTGTTAAAAACTGACTTTTATGCACTTTTAAACCTTCTAAGGCAATGTAACTATTTTTCAAACGTCTCATGTAGAGGTCGTTTGTTGTAATCTTTGTGTGATGATATTTAATTAGGTCAGCGCCCCCATGACACCTCCTACTTCCGCTGCCACCTGTTTTGGGGGTGCGACACTTTCGGAAAATCAATATCATCCGGAAGTTCCTTTCCTTTCCTTAGGCTACTTTTACTTTTTCTGTCTTTAGATTAGAATAGTTTAACTCTTCCTTTCCAAAACCCTACTTTCTATCAACGAGTTATGTCAAACCGTATCACTCTCTCCTCATCATTTAAACCACTGCTAGAGGGACGAGGAGGACCGATCGTAACACCAACAGATGAAACCCTTGAAATTAAGCCTCACTATATTAAAATGATTATATTTGAGTGTCAGTTTCATGGTCTTTCGGTTGAAAATCCAAACGCCCATCTTAACAAATTCATCAACTTTTCCAACTCTTTGAACAAATAGGAACCGATAGAAACCTTCTTCGCCTCCATCTGTTTCCTTAATTTTTATCTTTTCGAGCCTTAATATGGTTTTATGATTTTGAACCCAATTCGATTCATACATGGGAGGAGATGACTACTAAGTTTCTAACTAAGTACTTCACTCCTTCCCTAGAAACCAAGCTTAAAAACGACATCACTAACTTCCATCAAGGAACTAATGAATCATTAAGCATGGCTTGGGAACGATTTAAGAATCTGATCAAGAGATGCCAGAATCGTCAGTTGACTGAAACGGATCTGGTTTGCACATTCTACAACAATTTGAATCCTCAACACAAACAAACCCTTGATGCTGCTTCATCTGGATAATTCATGCTACATACTTCAGACGAAACTTGGAAATTGATTGAGACGATAACGATGCATCAGCATGACTTAGAGTCAGATGAATCTACTTCAAAAGAAAGGAATACTTCAAATCAAACCTTAGACAATCTAAATACTCAACTCGAATCTATCACTCAATTTGTCAAGGATTTGCAAGGATCTTCAGTCCCTAAGTAAGAGAAGAAACCTCAAAAGTTCCTCTCAAACCGAAGGGCCAATGAAGAAATTCTTACAACTAATGGAAACCCTAATCACACTCTTCATTCCAAACTTTCAAAAACTTCATTGTTGAGCAAAATATTGTCAATAAAAAGATTTTTGATTTTCAAAATCAAATTAATTATTTGATTAGAATTTCAAACGATTTAATTAAAAACATGGAGGATAATGTTAAAAAATTGTTTTTAAAAGTTGAGGAGAAGCAAAGGGAGGAAACAATCTACAACTCTGTCTATCACTCATCATATGAGTATGATGACATCCTTGTGGTCATTAGAGGAGGAAAAGAGACTAAAAACAAGAAAACTATAGATATTCCCACAACTGAACCTCCCGCTTCTCTACATACTGATTCAGTACAAGTTGACACCCCCGTCACTTCTCCTGAACCAGAAACTTCTAAAGCCCCAGAAAGCATTAAATCAACACGTATACCTTTACCCGGTAGGCTCAAGAAAGAGAAACAAGAAGCTCAATTTAGAAAATATCTAGAAATGTTCAAAAGCTTACACTTAAATGTTACACTTTTAGATGCTTTAGTTGAAATGCCTAGTTGTGCCAAATTCTTTAAGGAACTCTTATCCAACAAAGAAAAACTTAGATAAATTGTTAACTTACCCTTAGATGCAGAATGCTCTTTGATTATGCAACAAGGACTTCCCCCAAAGCTAGGAGACACTGGCCGTTTCACTATGCCTTGTTATCTTCAGGATGTTCAAATAAGTAACGTCTTAGCTGACTTAGGAGCTAGTGTAAACCTTATGTCATACTCGCTTTTTAGGAAACTAGGATTGAACGAACTTTTGCCAACCCGAATGACCATCCAGTTAGCCGATAGATCAGTTAAACTCCCTCGAGGAATTGCTGTAGATATTATGGTCCGTGTTGATAAATTTGTTTTTCCTGTTGATTTTGTTATTATGGATATTGAAGAAGACACCCAGGTTCCACTCATCCTTGGCAGACCTTTCCTGAACACTGCCAATGCCGTCATCGATGTTAATGAAAAATATTTAAAACTTCGAGTTGGAACTGAGGAAGTCACCTTTAATGTTGATAAACTAATGAAACATCCTATAGGAGACGATCTTGGTCTTGTAGATTCTATGCAGGAAATAATCGAAGAACATTTGGAAGAAATTCTCGCAGTAAGCAGCATCAACCCCAACACTATCATCACAACAAGGAAACTATGTGAAGAAAACACGGGATTATGCTATGCTCTCTCGAATTCTTCCGCCGCATCGAGAGAAGTTCTATTTCCTTTAAAGAATCCTAGCTCGCAGTTCAAAACTATTATGACTGCTCTGCTTGGACATGGCACACCAGTCACTCTTCTAAGAAGGAACCCGACTCCTGAAGTATATGATTCACCTCTCTTAAGGGAAGAAATTCAAAGGACGCTCAAGGAAATGGAATAAATATTTTCACCACCTGATTCACAATGATCTGAAAGTTGTAAACCACAAAGTTCAAATCCAGAAATCACCATAAGCACTTCTTCATCAACTCAAGCACAGAAGTTTGCACTTACTGAAAACAACGATATCATCGTTACTGAAGAAAATGCAACTTCCGCATCATCCACTGAGCTGAGGAAGGATGCATTCTCTGATAAAGCAGAATGGGTTGAAATAGCATAAGCCAATACATCAGAATCACCTCTTGAAGAATCAGACTTCCAAACAGAGTTGGATGAACTCAAGATTGATGAAATTGAAAGCATGAAGCCTTCTACTGAAGAACCACCAGAATTGGAACTAAAGGAACTGCCTCTCATCTGGAGTACGCTTTTATCGAAAGAACTTCGCACTTACTAGTTATCATATCCAAAGATCTAAAGCCGAAGGAAAAGGCCAGACTCATACAGGTTCTGAAGTCACATAAAAAGGCAATCGCTTGGAAAATCTCTGACATACAAGGGATCAGTCCAAACTACTGCACACACAAGATCTAAATGGAAAACGACTTCAAACCATCAGTTCAGAGATAGAGGATAGTCAACCCGAAGATTCAAGATGTAGTTAAAAAGGAGGTTATCAAACTTCTTGATGCTGGCCTAATTTACCCTATTTCAGATTCTCCGTGGGTCAGTCCCGTTCATGTTGTTCCAAAGAAAGGAGGAATGACGGTGATTACAAACGAACATAATGAACTCATCCCAACAAGAACCGTCACCGGTTGGAGGGTTTGCATTGACTATCGCAAGCTAAACAAAGTCACTCGCAAAGATCACTTCCCTCTGCCGTTTATTGATCAGATGCTCGAAAGATTGTCTGGAAACGAATTCTATTGTTTCCTCGATGGTTTCTCTGGCTATTTTCAAATCCCTCTCGATCTGAAGGACCAGGAGAAGACAACATTCACATGTCCATACGGAACTTTCGCCTACCGATGTATGCCTTTTGGGCTATGAATGCTCCTGCTACTTTTCAGAGATGCAAGGTGGCAATTTTCCATGACATGATTGAACAGTGTATGGAGGTTTTCATGGATGATTTCTCTGTCTTTGGAGACTCTTTCACATCTTGTCTTTCCAACCTAGAAAGGATGCTCGCCCGTTGCAAAGAATCAAACCTCGTTCTGAATTGGGAGAAATGCCACTTTATGGTGAAGGAAGGAATAGTATTAGGACATTGGATATCTAAAGCAGAAATTGAAGTAGATAAAGCTAAAGTTGATACTATTTCAAAACTTCCACCACCTACTTCTGTGAAAGCCATCCGAAGTTTTCTAGGTCACCCCGGATTCTACCGTCGCTTTATTAAGGATTTCTCTAAGATTTCTCGACCTATGACTCATCTTCTCGAAAAAGATACTCCGTTTGACTTTACATATGTCCGTCTTAAAGCTTTTACCTACTTAAAGGAACAACTCGTGCATGCACCGATCATGGTGGCCCCCGACTGGAGCTTACCGTTTGAAATCATGTGGGATGCCAGTGATTTTGCAGTTGGAGTTGTGCTAGGACAACGGAAGGAGAAACACTTTCAACCGATTTACTACGCCACCAAAACTCTCACGGACGCTCAAGAGAACTATACAACCACTGAGTAGGAGTTGCTAGCGGTAGTATTTGCTTTTGATAAATTTTGTTCCTATCTTATTTTGTCTAAAACTATTGTCTATACAGATCATTCAGCTCTTAAGTATCTCTTCAAAAAGTAAGACACTAAACCAAGACCGTTGCGCTAGATCTGCTCTTACAAGAATTCGACATAGAAATTAAAGATAAAATGGGAGCAGAAAACATTGCAGCAGATCACCTCAGCCGATTGGAAAATCCAGCAATGGAAAAGCTTGAAGAAAAAAATATTCAAGACCAATTCCCAGACGAACAACTCATGAACATGGGAAAGCACCATCAGGGACATCAATCATCATACGATCCTTGGTATGCTGATTTTGCCAACTACTTGGTAGGAGGAATACTCCAGAAAGGAATGTTAAATTCTCGAAGATGAAAGTTCTTTCGCGATGTAAAGAATTATTTTTGGGATGATCCTTTCCTCTTTAAGGTTTGTCCCGATCATATCATCAGAAGATGCATCGACGGGAAAGAAGCCGAACATATCCTCTACCAAAGCCACCATGGACCAACTGGAGGCCACCATGGAGCTAACAAGACTGCACGGAAAGTATACGACATCGGCTTATATTGGCCAACTATTTTTCAAGATTCCTATGACTTGGTTATACGTTGTGATGCTTGCCAACAATTCGGCAACATATCCGCACGCAATGAAATGTCACTAACTAACATCCAAGCTTGTGAAGTCTTCAACATTTGGGGGTTAGATTTTATGGGACCCTTCCCTAAATCTAACGAAAAAGAATACATTCTGGTTGCAGTTGATTACGTGTCCAGGTGGGCCGAAGTACAAGCTCTCTCAACAAACAACGCCAAGGTATTTTCCTTCGGTGCAGTCGAACTTGAAGCCTTGGAAGGTAACTTTAAAGTTAATGGTTAGCGCTTGAAACATTACATTGAGGATTTCCCCATTAATGAGGAAGTCTACATTTGCGATCCACCTTGAACTATTCCGAGGTATCAAGAGTCAAGCTAGAGACTTTCTTAAATAAGCGCTCTTGGGAGGCACCCCAAGCCTATCCTAGAATACTTCATCTTTTTATTTTTAATTTCTTAGTTTAAATCTTAGCTAGTATTATCATTCCTAAACTAAATGATGCAGGGTAGCTATTTATCTGACAGCCTTTGAAATTTACAAATCTGAGATAAGTCTTTATTATTTATATATATACAAATGCAGAAGTCCTAATGACATTCACAATGAAAATATTTTACAAACAATCATCAGTTCTTTTCGCATCTGTATATATTCATAAACTTTAAAATGTTACCTGTGTTATTTGTGTTTTTCAGGATGGAGTCCCCAGCTGAAAGCAGTGAGCAGAAAGTCAAGAAAGGCACAAGACGTGGAAAAGGCCGCAAAGGAAAGAAGAAGATGGATGCTATCTAGGAAGAGAGTCTGATCGATGCACCGATTACTCTAGGGGAGCATTCGAGACCTTCTACACCACAGTCTTTCCCAGCATCCGAGACTCTCCCGACCTTTAATTATGGGATCACTACTATAGACCCAACAGCTGCTTGGGTGCTCTTTCAGACATTTTCCATTCATCATGACTCGATGTCTGATATCGTGAGGCAGTCGGGTTACTGAGACTTCAGGACCTCCCTTACAGGCTAGGGTCAGGTCCAAAAGCTTCTCGACCACCATGGTCATTCTTCCGTCCTGTAACTGGAACTACTGATGCTCTGATACAGGCTCCTGAGAGCTCACACTTTGATCCTACTGAGATGCTCGCAACTGCTAGCAGACGTCTTGCACCATCACCTTCTTCTGTCCTCAATGATGCTGCCATCTCTGCCCTCTATGATGCTGTTGTTGCTGAGTTCAACCCTGATTTGGATAATCTGCTAGATGAGCCTTAGTTTATCTTTATTATCTTTATGTTTTAGATTTATCTACTTTATGTTTTAGACTTATCATACTACTATCTTGTGAGACCTAGTTATTATGACTCTATTTATGGCTATTTGCAGAACTCAGTATTCGTAGGAATGGATGATCTTAAAAGAAGTCTGGTCAAACTCCAGCAAATCACTTGCACCACTCCTTCACGAATCTGGTCCTCCATCCAGTGCTCACCAAGCATAGGGAAGTACCACTCTAGTTCTTATGATCTATCTTATGATAATATATGCTCATGCCTATTTAAATTTCTAAGTGTTGGATTAATACCCCATAAATGGAAAACTTGAAATCTATATTTGACTTAATGAAAAACCCTAAGTGTGGAATTCTCCCTACTTAGTGCAGAAACATTGAGGACGATGTTTATTTTTAAGTGTGGGATAGCAGTATACTCTTCGCTCACTTGTTAAGATCAAAATTTTTCGAAAATAATCCTCAGTAAATAAATAAATCTTTATTTTGCCAAAAAAAAAATTTTAAAAAATTCGCTATAAAAACAGTCTCGCTTCGACAGTAGTCGGACTACTCATTCAGCAGACTGACTTTTCCAAAAGTTTTTGAGTCAATAAGTTAAGGAAAAGTACAGATTTATTTTGCAAGTATTCAAAAGTCGGTAAAAAGAGACCGGAACATGTCAGACTCTAAATGATTTCAAAATGAAAGTCTAAGAGGGGCATCGCGTGACTGGGTACATACAACCTATATTTGCAGTGAGGTAACTTGAGCCTATATTAAGCATTCATTTTTAATGCTTCACTTTCATTTGTTGTGTGTAACCGGTGCATGCTTTCAGAATTAGAACTTACTCCTGGTATGCATTTCGAGACCACATTGACAGGTGCCATACGTGGCATAGGTGCAATTAAATGACCTGGGCATTTACTTAGGATAAACCCCATTTTTACCATATCTTTTCAAGCCTAACCCTGCCGATACTCATTTTTAGTATCGATGATCCGCCTAGAAAACCCTGTTCAGCCTTAACCTTTTCATTTCTAAAAACCCATACTTTTAAACCCACTAACTTTCATACCCACCAAAACCTTATCTTAGAATTTTTAAATTTTTGAAAAATGCTATTTAGACATTCTTTTTGCTTTCCCTCAAAAATCACAAATTTTGTGTTTACTTGAAAATTCTCGTGTGCGTTTCTATAATCAAAACTCAAAGATCGAGAGTCATATGGTGCGAAAAATTGGCACCAAGTAAATTCGAAGTTGTTGAAGGATTGAAAAATGAAAGGATCTCAAAAAGAGCAATAAGAAAATGAAAATCTCTTAGAAATTCCTTGGCAAAGAAATTCTAAGCCAAAAAAATATATATATAGAAAAGGAGAAAAAGAAATAAATATATATGCTATCTGAAATAAAGTTAAGTGCTTCAAATCTCTCGAAAACTCTGATTCCTGAAAATTTAAATCTTCCATGTGTTTTCAAAAAGATAGAAGTCAAAATAGCTATCTTCCCCTTATCGTTATCCGTTTCCGTTTTCATTAAAAAGTGTATCTAAATAAAAAATTTCAAAGGTTTAAAAGGTCCTAAGATAAGTAAAAAAATGGTTTTTACCTTCAAAATATCCACTATCCATACCCTTTAAACCCCACCTCACATAACAACCCTCTCAAATGCCTGGTGATAATTAGTGTCGTCCCTGTCTAAGTGGTGAAGATTTGATTCTCGATCAAGCCTATGACGATGAATATTGCATGACTGGTATATGAGTGATTTCATTTGTGCTAGAATGATAGAAAACCCGATAAACTTTGAGTGAATTGAGTGACCACCTGGTGAGATCGCCCAGTCATGTAAATTCCAAGATCACGAGAATTGAAAGCATGCCTTAGACAATCATTTTATAAATCATTTGGATACGTCATGGGAACATCTCTCTTCTTTGTACTGGAACAATACTTGTTTCAAATCCGTGTCTTTTTCTTCCTTTAAAGACTCACCAATAAAATGATTTTTTTCGCAAAATTAAAGTTTTTGGCATATAACGACTCAGAGTTTGCTTGAGGACAAGCAAAAGTCTAAGTGTGGGATATTTGATTTGACGCAAAAAGTCACATTTTTGTGCACCATTTCAAGCCCATTTTGGCTGAAATATTTGAATAAACATCGAATAAGCAATGTTTTATGCTAAAAATATAACATGAGCCAAAACTTAGACTTCCTTTTGAAAAATCAATTAAAATGCTCAATTAACAAACAAAATAGAGCTAAAATGATTCACTTGTGGTTCTGTTGTATAATTAAGCAAATCTGGCCTAATCTATGTCATATTGATCTTCAGGAAAATACGAAACCATGGGCGTAAGAATCGTTCAAATCTGACAAGTAACGAAGAAGATAGAGCCAAACGAAGATCACAAGAACTACGACCAAGCAACCAAGACTTACGATCCAGTGCACAAGACCATGAGCCAGGCCACACCACCCCTTAGGGGCCGTATACCACCCCTTTAGGGCCGTATACTACCCCTAGGGGTGTATACTATCCCTTTGAGGTGGTATACCCCCCTTTTGGTGTTGTATTCGCCCTTTTTGGTGTCCGATACCCCCCTTTTGGTGTCCAATACTACCCTTTTGATGCCGAATCTTTGAGCTAGGGGTGGTATTTTAGTGCAAATTGGAAGAATTGGGTGTCAAAATGGTGGTATCATACTTGGAAGACTTTGCCTATAAATAGAGGCATCAACCTCCTCATTTCACACACCTCCACATAACACAATTCCATTCTCTCTCACACACACACTTTCTCTCTCTAGAATAGTAGTATTAGTAGTAGTTAGCTAGTAGGAGTAGAGTAGCAAGCTTATGAGCTTTGTACGGAGTTGCTCCGAGACTGCGGTTGTGCAGAATTGTTGTAACGCCTATCAGGTTTTATTATATAATCCTTTCTTGTTATTTTTAAATATGTTATGCTTTTGTCATGCTTATTTAAGAATGCATATTATGATAATTGCTATGTTAGGCTAGACAAATCTGTGTTTGCTATGATAGATGTTATGCTAGGGTAGTTATACTTTAAATCATGTTGTTACTCTGCTTGTATGAGATTAGGATATGTTTGAATTTATGAAATGATTCTCAAATCTTTTATTTATCCAACTTATGTTGTGGTTTGAAACCTGTTGATAGAATCCGGCCAATTGCTAGAAATAGGTCCCTCAACTATTCTATGTCTGAATGATTCGATGAACTCAGCATGGCCGCTGTTCTCCTGATTGAAATACATCAAAGGAGACACGGAGCATAGGATTAGAGATAGATTAGAATTAATTTCATACATCGAATGCTTTTGAGAGAACTTTCGGAGTATTCGTGACTTAACCGTTAATCCAAAAACTCGGTGTGACATCCGTCAAAAATCTCAGGTCATTACCGCACTCGAATCTTAAATTTACAGCATTTCTTGAATCCTAGTGAAAATTCTAGGTTATGACTCCTTAGGTCTACTAAAGCCATAGAACATCTTAGTGATTGCTTAGTGAACCATAAGTTCATACAAACATGTTAAAGTAGATTACTAAGTGCCAATTTAAACAAAGAAAGAAAAAAAAATTTACCTATTAATACCTTAACAAAATCCTTAACAATTTGCAAAACCGAAATTCCCGTGATTCGACAACGTAAAATTTAATCGGATAAATAATTTGTGAATATCAAACTTAGACAAATTAGATGTCTATTAATTTAATTCAAGAAATTAGAAATATAAAATCTAAATCCCATACTTGTCACAAATATATCTATCAAATTTCAAAATCAAGATTTGTTAAAATTCCGTAAATCGGTAAATGAAACTCGAATATAACAAATTAACACTCTAATACCTAATGTAAGCAATTCAATTATAAAATAAAGTACTTTTATAAACTAAAGAACATAAACTTTTATAACTCAAATATTAATCAACAAAACATCACAAAATAAACCTTATACTTTACAATATACTTACACATCTTTAATACAAACTTAATACACTTTTTAAACATTATATTTGTAATAAAAATAAAGGGAAAATGACCCTAGATCCCCTAAAATTCGTTCACCCCACCACCTACCCTCTTTTCCAATTCAAATCATTTTTATTCCCTATACACCAAATTACTACTTCCATTTTCCCAAAACTCACAAACACTCTCTTCATTTTCTCTCTCAAAAACACACATATTCTCTCTAAATCCTCTTTAAATTCCAGCAACTTTCAAGAACAAAATTAGGGAGTTGAAGGTGTTCTTTCACAAAATAAACCCTTCAAGGTAAACTAGATCATCTACCTTTAGTAATCTTTCATTTTTCTTGTTTTGTTCTTCATAAATTTGGATTTTAAACCTCTTCTATGCTTAAAATCCTCATAAAATGCTTGATGTTTGTAGGTTATCTCTTTTCACATCCTTATATGTTAAAAGAAAGAGTAACCCTGTAAGTCCCTAGTTCTAGGATCGATAACTTCGTTATCTGTAGTATTAAGGTGCGGAATCCCTCAATACGGTGTTATCTTACTAATAACGATATAGTTCGCGTTTAGGTTAACCAATTACTTTACTTTATACGTATAAACGTCAAAGTCTAGCCTTTAGTTTTGTTTCTCTGGAAAACTGAGTTCGTAGGAATGCTATGAATTCTGATCTCCAATAGTTGTTTTTAATAATAATTGTTATCTGGTTTTTCACGTACAAAAACATATATATAATTCATCTCAACTCGCAGCCATTGGGCCTGCGAGTTGACTCGACTCGCTACGCAGCCCAAGCCCATAATAAACTCGACTCGTTGTCTTTTGCTCTCTGCGAGTTCAGATCTCATCTCGCTTCGTAAAGCCTTGCGACTTGAGATCTCGACTCGCAACAAACGTTCAAAACAATTAACTGGACTCGCAACATTTGTATATATATTGTTAAAATCTATATTCGTCTAACACTTTATCATAATAATATATTTAACGAATATTAATATAAAACAATATCAATTTACAAATCTAAACCAATATATCAATATGATAACAATTACACTAGTCATATTGCAAAGCTAGATCTGTTGTCATAAACTATGTCTCAACTGACTCCCCCTTGACAATAGCTCTAGCATCTTTATCTTCATATTATCTTTGATTTTAAGAGTAAATCTTACTACCTGCAAAAATCTTCATCTTCATACAAGTTTTAATCATCATTTGATAATCTCGTGCTAAGTCACCCCATGCTTCAGTACATAAAATTCTGTTCTCATTTAACTTCAATAAATCTTTTCTTGACATGTTCATAAGATGACGATGATCATAAACTCTGAAGATCTCTCTTTCACCACCTTCAACCTCATCATCAGCTTCAACCATTACAGCTTCTCCAGTTTCTGAATCTACATGCCAACTCTTCATATTTCCCAAAATATCTTGAGGCATCTTCTTCAGTGGTATCTGCTGCACACATTTTATAGCTGGATAAATTTTCTTCCTTCTTCTTCTACCAGTTCTTTGACTCCTTTCAGACAATTTAATTGTCTTTCCTTTCCTTGGCTTAATCTTTTCAAATTTATTAGCTCTAACCTCAGTCTTGATTATGTGTTCAACATATCTTCCAACAAAATCATCACTTGGGTTATTTAATGATAATCTAGCCAAATCCTTAATCTCAAATCTAGGCAAAGAACTAAAAACCGCAAGTTTTCTTTCAAAATATTGAACTCCATCAAATCTCTTGATAGCAAACAGTTTTAGATCAGCATCAAAATACCATCCTATAATCCCTCTTTTAGCTATACGTTTACCTGTAATATCAACTTCTGATATACCAAGCTTTTCTTTCTTTTTCTTTGGCAAAGGCTTGAATATAGGATTATCTTTATGCTTATCAGGAAGATCTTCTTCATCTGAATCAGTTGAGTCATCGATCTCTTCATCTACATCGACAACCGTTGGACCTTCAGCATTTTCAATAATAACCTCTGTTCTAGATGGGCTTACATAGTGTTCATCAACATAAACATCTGGATCTACACCTATGTCATGCACTATCTCAGAAACAGCAGTCCAATCTGTAGGCGGTTGAAATTCACCCTCTTCAAGATCATAATCAATATCTTCATCTATCTCATCCAAAACATCATTTTCTAAATCTGATAGATCTAGACATTCCATTCCTAGAGAAACAAACAAACACAAATATATTAAAGATTTAAATTCTCTTATTGATTTCCCTGAATCAATCTAAGAATTCCAATACTAATCCTTTTGTGTACTATAAACGCGAAATATATATAACTTATAAATCTTTTATTGATTACCCTGAATCAATCTAAGATTTCTTTAGTCTTATATTAAACACTTAACAAACATCAGTTAATTTTAAACTCTAATGTACTGTGAATAATCACCAAACATTTAAGTTTACAATTAACCAACTTATATAATTTCCAAGACTTAATTGAACTGTTATATAATAAAATCTTAACTTTCAATTATATCTTTAAATTATATATCATTTGTCTAGTTTAAAAATCATACATTTTTAACTTGTCAGTTATAAAACTCTCAAGTCTAAAATATCTAAGTTAAAATAAATTTTGACCGCTGAAATGAATCAGAACACGCCGCTCGACTTCTCAATGAGTCGGAAGACTTTCGATCACTAATTTATTTAACTTTTTAGAATCAAATAACTTAAACAATTTCTAATATATTTAACTTGTAATAATAATAATCTTAAGTCGAATATATTACCAAAACTATTAAGTTACAAATATTCAGTTACAATTATAAATTACAATTATAATTCAACTAAAATCTAAATACAAATAACTACACAAGTCTAAGCTGTCTTACCAGCTTCACTTGTTCCTGCAGCACTTGTACCAGCACCATCACCACTTGCACTTACACCAGCAGACTCCCCCTGAATAATAGTCTGCTGACCAGTCGTTGAAGGACCAGCCAGCTCACTATCCTTCTGAGCATTGGGATCATCATCTTTGTCATCATCTCGTTTCTTCCTCAACTCATCTTCTTTGCAAGATTCTAGATATACCAATATCTCCCCCTGAGCTGACTGTCCTGAATTCACTCTCAACACTAACCGTTCTAAGTGTTCAAGCTTCAGTCGCTGAACAGTAAAATCATCAAGCAAAGTATTATGAGTGTTTAGCAGGGTCAAATATGATGTACTCATATGAACCATCTGCTGAGCAAGAGAGACATTTTCAGCTAACATCTCTGGAATCTTCGAAGTAAGTTTCTCTAACTCCTTAACTCTAGACTCTAAGGATGTAATCCTTTCAGTATCAGTCGTAGGAGTAACAGAAATAGTATATGGTCCAGGTGGTGTCACTGAAGCGATGTATGAATCTCGTGTAAGTGGTGGAACAGCTTGAGATAACACTTCCTTAAGAAGAGTAGCTGCAAATCTACTAGCGTTATTGATCTCAGCCTGTTAAGTTAAACAAAATTAATTAAGTAATTGTTACAGATTAGTCTGTCTCAATCTCTAATTAATTATATAACACTTGTATAACTAAACTTATATCCCTTACCTCAATAGGTACAGATATCTGTTCAGTAACCACCGGTGTTACATTCTCCACCTGCGGTGTATCTCGAGCAACTGTCACAGAATCAACTGTCTCAGTTTGAACTCCTGATAAACAACAAGTTAAAATTATCTAACTATTAAGTATTACATACAATCCTGAATGGTCAGAGTCCTTGAACGCTTACGGCGTCGAGTAATAAGAGGTGTATCCTCTTCCTCAGAACCCTCATCAAGAAGACAAAAGTCAGGATCAACTTCCTTAGTCTTCCTCTTCTCCTTCAATGCTGGATCTGGAATCATCCGAGATCGGTATCGTATATAACCAGCACCTGGAGGTGGAGAAGGAGTACTATCATCATCATCTGAAGCCGATTCGCCATCACGGCCTCCAGATGGACCAACATCAGGATCCTAATTATTAAATATATTAAACACTTATGATTAGCTAAAAGCTCTATCATACAAGTTCTATATGTTTATGATTAATCTGATAAATACCTTAGAAGGTAAAACCTCAGATCCATCTAACTGTCCCTGCTTACCCTCAGGTCGAATGACCTCTGGTTCTGCAGTCTCAGCTCCCTGATCATAATAATATTTATATTTTATAATTAGAAATATTATCTAATTAACTAAATATCAATATCATTATCATTATATAATAAAATCTTAAGACATATTTATCATCTAAGTACATATGTTATTATATAATTTAAAATATACCTCAGACGGTGCAATATAACTATCAATCTCCCTTAACAAGGAATCAGTAGCATCATCATGCTCTACAAGCACCTCCTGAATCACCTTTTGAACAACATTTGGGTTCACCTGTACCCCAGCATGTTCAGGTTGTTCCAAAACATCCTCAATAAGCTCTTGTGGATCATCAGCATGAACCACATCAGCTAACGATTCTGGAACCGCAACCTCAGCACCAACATCTAACCAACCATTATTCGGTGGTGTCACATAGGCAGGATCAACAATAAAACCAAACAGCTCTCGCTCCTCAGGCTTTACGACCCCTTCCTTCCTCACCGACTGCAAAAACATCGCATTGTATCCTCGAAGCCCAATAGTATCTACACGTAAAAATGGCCCAGGAATAACAAGGTCTGGCAGACAAGCGTGAATGATCAGCATGCAAAAACGTGGATAAACCAGAAATCGTGATCTAACAGAACCCAAAATCTGTCTAACCAGCTCTCCAAAAATATAATCACAAAAACTGTATGGTTTGTTGTAAACCAGTGACAGTGCAGCTGATACAAGGGCAGGGCTTAATTCATCGAAGCCTCCCTTCTTTGGTGCAAAAACTGTGACCATAACATGCCACAAAAACCTCCACTGTCCAATAACCAGAGGTTTTTGGAACTGACGTCCCCTCCTATCTCCCGTATATCCCATACGACCTATCGCACCCTCAACAAAATCACTAGGGTACTCAGTCGGACCATCTTCTTGGTCGACTGTCCCCAAGTGTAAAATCTGACGTAGATCGCCAGCAGAGAAAACAACCGGTCGATTATTGACCGTTGTGCGAATAACTGGTGGGTTGATCGTTTCATCATACTGAATACCTTCCCAGAAGTCGTTCAGAATGGACTGAGAAATCTGAGGAGACTCAGTAATCGCATACCGAATGCGTGAACGTGCAAAAAAATGACAACACTTGAGCAACTTGGTGTGCTCCACGTGCTGAAAGATCCAGATCAACAAGAATATTGTGACCTTTATCAAATTGTCTCGCCATATCTATAAAAACACAAACGACAAAACAAAAAGCACGTTAATAAGTTATAAACTATAATGTTTATGAATCAAAATGATCATCTAACACCTTAGTTCGTAACAAGATAAGCACATATATAACTTATAACTGAAACAGTACGTAAGTCCAATATGTATTTAACGTTAATTACTTGTAAATGAAAAGTCTCAAATCATTAACGTTTCAAAAGATATATATATATATATTATACCGCTAACTAAAATTCAGAACACGCCACTCGATTACTCGTTGAATCGGTAGACTTTCGATATAAATATATAATTTTAATATATATGTTATCACGTATTAATATAAAATTCGTACGTCAAAACATATTTTAATAAGCTTTTAAAGTGATATATTTCATGTAAACACAAATAAATGTAGCTTATTATTAAAGTTAAAATTGCATGTGACATTTTATTTTCACAAGTTAGTCAACTCGCAAAAATCTAAAGTGAACTCGCAACTCAACTCGCAACCATGTCAACTCGCTAACCAAGTCAATCCGCAACTCGACTCGCAAGTCGATTCGCTAATCTACTCGGTCCGCAATGGTCAACAAGTCAAAGAATCAATCTCAACTCGCTAAATGTAATCTGCGAGTTGAAGTGAAACTCGACTCGCATGGTCAAATAGTCAAATAAAAAGTCTCAACTCGCTAAGTCTGCGAGTCGAGTGTTCAACTCGCAGCATGAACTGATGTTGCGAGGTGAAACTGAAATCAATTAATCTACCTATTAAAAGGTGATCTATCGATTTATTTACGTTCATTAAGGTTCGTTTAACACTAATCTACAAGATTCTTGTCAAATAACACCTTAATCTACATTAATCGTTCAAATTTTGAACCGAAACCCTAGAATAATAAAAACTACCATTTCGTGTAATTTAAACGGTGAAATCCATTGATTTATATCTCAATATGTTCGCAATCTGAAAGTGTATAAAAGCTATGGATCAAAAACTAGTCCTGGTAACTATGTAAATCGAAATCAGATGAACTACTGTGTTCAACTCGTTTCGCAAGAAGTGGATTCGCAGAGTTTAAGTGAACTCGCAAAGCAACTGGGTTCGGTAGAAAGTTTGACTCGCTTGACTACCCTTTTATACCCTGTACTCGATTCGCAGTGTAGCTCGATTCGCAAGTTGACTAGTCAAACTCACAAAATTAAATACAAACGCGAATTTAATACTAAGTATAAATTTAAAACCCCGTTATATGAATAGTTATCTCGGTAACTATTTAGCCTAAACATTTTAATAAAAATGTTTTCGCATAATTTTTCTTAACAATAATCTTCTTACATATATTAACCGACTAAACCCGTGATACAGTTAATCTTGCATAAAGACAAATCATCAAGCTAAAATTATTCACTGATATACCTATTGGTCTTCAGTTTATGTAACAATATATATAAGTTATAATAGAATAATTAACCGCTGATATAACATCAGGACACGCTGCTCGACTACACTGTGAGTCGGAAGACTTTCGATTAATATTCCACGTAACCTATATAATATTTTCAACTTTCCACAGACATTTGTTCAACAGTCAAAATAAATATCCAGTATAATTCAATTCCAAAGGGTAAACAAGAATAATATTAAAAACTTTTATTAAGTCAAAGAAATAATTACAAACGTTAAAGCAATAAAACTACTAACATACTAAGACAAGAAAATAACTGAAAATAAAACACTGAAAGTTTTAACTGCTTAGGAATCATATTAGTGAGAATAAACGGTATTTATTATAATACAATAAGCTTAAGATGATTGTTAATATACATACCTTATGAAATTCATATAAGCACAGGAAAATCACAACGTTAATCAATAATAAACTTATATTTATAAAATTATATCTTATGTACCGTTATCCACATGATATAACACTTTATTGAAATATAACTTATGATTTCTTATTATTCACAAAAGTGAAAGTTCAAATATCATAGACAATTCAAGACAATTACCGGTATTATGATCCACATAAACAGATTACACACAGATTTCTGAGCCAATCTTTTATTATTAATGTGCACAAGATCTAGTGTTTTCTACTATACAACATACTGAAGAATTCAAGTACAACACATAACACTGTATCTTGTATTATCAAGGTTGAGATTACTAAATGATGTTCTGTAGAAGTATATAACATACACTTGACACGAGATACTTTGTATCTTTCATATGTAAGGTAGAGGTTACTAAATGATGCCCTTTCGAAACATATAACTCACCTTTTGACATTATGATACTTTGTATCATTTCACAATTTTTATTTTAGATCACAGTGTATGGTAGTACTCTCATTCAACAATTAAGACATATGTCATATGTTATATAACAGATCACATAAGATAATACACATGTCAGTTATACTTCTTAACTGCTCGGAAATCATAGCATAACCTGCCTACCAATAAATTGTATGATGAAGCTGACTAGACTTAAGTTATTCTTATCACTTGTTAGATAAAAGGACAAGTTATAATCAGTGGATATAGGTGTATAATAAGATAAATATAAGTATAATCCTAATTAACAGTCATCATTTTGATGCAACTTATTAGAATCTACTAACATATCATTCTTAACACTTAAGGTTATGATTTGAAACCGTATTCTCCTAATGTACTATCATTTCCCAAGTTTTTACAGCCAAAACTTAAAGCCTTTTCTAAAAGAACTTCCGTTGTTCTTTTATTGGAGGCGATTCCCCTCAGGTAACAAGCAAATGAATGCCATACACCTACCTTTTTTTTTTTTTTTTTTTTTAAACAAAACTTATTACACAAGTACCCTTGGAAGACTAATCACTCTGGATTTCTCATTCCATTAAGTTGAACCAATGTCTCAAATCTAGCTCTGTCGAACGCCTTGGTGTATAAGTCTGCTAAGTTATCCAAAGATGGAACCTTAACTAACTTTATCAAACTCTTTTCAGCACAGTCTCTAAGAAAATGATGTCGAATATCAATATGCTTAGTTTTACTATGCTTCACCGGATTATTGGTGATCGACATTGTAGATTCCTTATCAATCATCATAGGAGTATTGGTTATATTTAACCCATAATCCCGCAGTTGTTGTTGTATCCAAAGAACTTGAGAACAACATCTGCCAGCTGCAACATACTCAGCTTCACATGTAGAAATGGCTACTGAGCTTTGCTTCTTGCACTGCCAAGATACTAATCTACCTCCTAAGAATTGACATCCTCCGGTCGTAGATTTCCTATTTTGATTGCATCCTCCATAATCCGAATCAGTATAAGCTATAAGATCTAAATCTCCATCAATCGGATACCAAAGTCCCAGCTTTGGTTTCCCTTTGAGGTAACGAAGAATCCGTTTCACAGCTTGCATATGTGACTCTTTCGGATTTGCCTGATATCTTGCGCAAATACAAACAGCAAACATAATGTCAGGTCTAGAGGCAGTTAAATACATTAGTGATCCGATCATGGCTCTATAAAGAGTTAGATCCACATCGCTATCACTCGATGTATTTGGACCAAGGTTGTGATTAACTGGAATTGGAGTATTATAGACCTTACTTTCATCCATCTTAAAGCGTTCTAATAGCTCATATGTATATTTAGATTGATGAATAAAGAATCCATCCTTCTTTTGATCAACTTGTAATCCTAAGAAGAAATTTAACTCTCCCATTGCAGACATCTCAAACCTTTTTCTCATGACTCTCTCAAATTCTTGACACATCTTTTCATCCGAAGATCCAAAGATAATATCATCAACATATACTTGTACTAATAGAAAGTCATTTTTATTCCATTTTACAAAAAGTGTACTATCAATTGATCCTCTTGTAAATCCATTATCAAGTAGATAAGTTGATAGCGTTCCATACCACGCCCTAGGTGCCTGATGTAATCCATATAGAGCCTTATTCAAGCGATATACTCTTTCTGGATGTTCAGAATCAGTAAACCCTGGCGGTTGTGAAACATACACCAATTCTTCAACTTTGCCATACAAAAAGGCACTCTTAACATCCAACTGATAAACTTTGATACCCTTAAAAGAGGCAAATGCTAAGAATACTCTAATTGCTTCTAGCCTAGCAACTGGTGCAAACACTTCATTGTAATCTATCCCCTCTTGTTGATTAAACCCTTGAACCACTAGACGAGCTTTATTGTGAGTAATGACTCCCCGGTCATCTCTCTTACACTTAAATACCCATCTAGTTCCAATTGGATATTCTCCCTTTGGAAGGTCAACCAACTCCCATACTTGTAACTTAGAGAACTGTTGCAGTTCTTCTTGCATAGCTTCAACCCACGAACTTTCTTTGAGAGCCATCTGCACATTTTTAGGCTCGATTTGTGAGATAAAGCATGAATATAGACATTGATTAGGAATCCCTGTCTCTTTCATAGCAGTATACAAGCTTTCTAAATTCTCAGAGGTACTAGCTTTAGATTGAGTCCTAGTCTGAACAGGAGTATTAATATCACCGATGATGTTTTCAACAGGATGATTCTTACTCATTCTTGTAACCGTTATAGGATCCACAATTAACTCATCTCCTAAGTTAGTACCAATCTCTTCTAATGAAGGAATATCTTCTGAACTTGCTGAAGACAACCTTAAATGATTCAAAGAGGTAAGTATATCATCAAACGTTGTTTGAAGATCCTTTTCAGGATCTGCAGTTTCTTGATACTTATCCTTTGAAGGTTGTTGTGACCCACTTGAAGAAGCTTCATTTGAGTCATTTGATGTCCTGATTCCAGATCTCGGAGCACTCGATGTTGAAGAAGGACCATTGTCTGATTCTTCAGACAATAAGTGTTTAGAGATCTCTGAATCACTGACAAAGTCACTTATAGGAACTTTAAATGACTGAAAGAGATCTGAATAGTCAAATTGCCAATCTAATCCCTTATGTACAGCAGGTACATAGCTCGTAACTTCAATGTTATAAACAATTTCCAGTCGTCCTGTGACTTTATTGAAAACTCTTTTATTTGGTGAGTTGGGCATATAACCTAGGAAAAATCCTTCGTCTGCCTTTTCACCAAATTTAGCTTGATGTCCTGTTTTCAATATTGAACATGGAACTCCAAAGGGTTCAAATCCCTTCAGATTAGGTTTCTTATTATTCAATAATTCATAACAAGTCTTGTTACGCTTTTTGACCGTAAGAACCCTATTTAGAACATGACATGCTGTATTCACCGCTTCTGCCCAAAAGAAGACCGGAAGCTTTGAATCTGCAAGCATAGTTCTAGCAGCTTCAATCAACGTTCTATTCTTCCTTTCAGCTACACCATTCTGTTGAGGTTCATATGGTGCACTGAATTGATGAATTATCCCTTTGCTTAAGCAATAGATATTCAACGTTGAATTTTTGAATTCTGTTCCGTTATCACTACGAATACGCTTAACTCTCGTTTTATAGACATTCTCTACTAGATCAAAGAACTCTATTAAAATTCCTGGAGTTTCATCTTTAGATCCCAAAAAGAATACCCATGAGAATCTAGCGTAATCATCTGTGATAACTAAACAGTACCACTTGCCACCTAGACTTCTCTTGCTTATAGGGCCAAAGAGGTCCATGTGCAACAGTTCAAATGGCGAGGAGATTGAGTTTTCAGTCTTAGACCTGTGTGGTTTCTTGTGCTGCTTTCCTTTGAGGCAAGGAACACACTTGTCTTCAGACTCGAAACGATTTTGTGGTACACCTAGAACTAACTCATTCTTAATTATAAAATTCATTTTTCTCCAGTTTAGGTGTGCCATTCTCCTATGCCATAAAAGTGCATCTGCTTCTGAGGCCTTGGATAATAAACATGTTGACACCATTGAAGAATTAGGAACACCCATGTTTATCGCATAGATGTCCTTCTTCCTTGGTGCCCTCATCAATATCCATTCTTCAGGAATTATGAAGCCTGGCTTCAGAACTAAGGCTTCCTTTTCATTAAAATGAACTGGATGACCTTTATCGCAGACTTGGGAAACACTCACTAGGTTGTGAGTTAGTTCTTCAACGTAATTCACATCCTCTAGAGTCAAAGTTCCATTTGAAACTTTTCCTTTCCCGGTAATTACTCCTCCTTTGTTTCCTGCAAAATTTACTTTTTGCTTGAAACCTTCTGTGAAGTCCTTCAGCAGACTTCGTTCCCCTGTCATGTGTCTTGAGCATCCACTGTCTACATACCACCAACTGTCCTTGTTCACAGTCTGCTCCTACACATAACAAGTTGTACACAGTTAGTTATCAAGAGGGACCCAAGCCATTACGGTCTTGGTTTGTCCCTGATCATCTACAATCTGAACCTCCTTAAAGTGACCATAACTGTTTCCATTTGGAGTCTTGGTAGCTTTCACAGGAGTTTGAGATTGTTTATGATCTGTAGTCTTGGGCCTATGAGGAGAGTGAGTAGAAAACCTCCTAGGCACATACTTAGATCCCTGTGCACTCGAAGTAGAACCATTCTCAAATTGACTATGGTTTCTACTTGGGGTCCTAAACCTCGAAGGTGTCTTATCTCTTTGTTTATTGAAAGTATTTTCGTTTGGAGTATAAGCTCTTTTAGGTTTAGGAGGAGAGACACTATGATTACCATCTCTTTTCAGAATGTTTATAGGTTTGCTTCCTAATCCCGGTTTGGAGCCTAACCTATCTACAATCTGACGAGAAGTGGTCGGTGTCTCATCAGTAGTCACTAACTTATGTATAGCTTCCAACTTCTTATTTGGGCAACAAGAAGATACGTGTCCTTTTTGGTGACACTTGAAGCATGACATCTGTTTTCGTGACTTACTAACTTTGGTAACCGCTATTGGAGTCTTAGGCACTAAAGGATGAATAACATGCTCTTTATTAATCAATTCATCAATCTTAGTATCATGAATTACTCCACCCGGTACAAACTGTACTTTGGTGAAAGAAACTCTCTTACTATCATCAGATGAAGGATTCTTAATAAACTCCTTCTGTGCCTCTGACAGATCAGGTTTAGCTACTGTTTTCTCAGAACTTACATCAGTCATTTCAGTATCTTCTGGAAGCTTAGTGTAATTTGAATTGAAAGGAGGTGGTGTCTCATTGTAACCTAATCCTGTCTTATCCTTTACACTTCGTTGAGCATCAAGCATTTTGTCCATCTCAGTGGATCTATAGTTTTCTATCTTTCTATTTTGCTCAACTAGCTTCAATTTACAGTCAGCTAGCTCTTTCTCCTTATTAGCTAATTTCTGATTTAAGTCTTTTAGATTAATATAGAGACCATCTATGATAACAGCTTTTTCATTAATGGTATCTCTAAGAGCACTCCTATCAGAAGCATCAGACCTAATTTTATCTTTTAAGTCCTGTTTATCGTCACTTAACCTACGCACATCAATCTTGGCTAGTTCAAGTTCAGATCTAACAGTCTTACTAGATTCAGTCAATAAGCTAACTTGAGATGTCAGGTTTTTGTTTGCTACATTTAAAACACTAACCTATGACTGCAAATCAGTAACTAAATAACAGACATTTGCAAGAGTAAGAATATCAATACATACCCTTTTCTTGTCTGTTTGAATTTCAGCCATGCGTGCTACAAAGTCTTCAGGAGTCATGTTTTCAGTTGACTCCATATATAGCACATCCTCATCACTTGCTTTAGATGCAACCTCTGGCACTTTTACCTCACCCTCTGGATCAGTAGGCATATAAGATGTAGATCCATCAATTTCAGCCATGAAAGCTTCCTCAGATTGAGCTTTCCATTCATACGATCCATCCAACTGTTTTACAACTAAGGCTTTGGAAGCAAGAGTACTTCCCGAACCTTGTTGTCCGTTGCCAGCTTCTACCTTAGGTCTTTGGCACTCTCTAGCGAAGTGTCCATAACCTTGACAGTTAAAACACTTGATCTTGGTTTTATCAAACCCTGATCTATTGCCAACCACCTTTCTACCTGTTTTCTTCAAGAAATTCTTTACCCTTCTTGACAACACAGCAAGTTGATCCTGAAGGTCTATTTCTTCTAGATAATCAGGGTCAATCTGATCATAATCTTCGTCAAACATAATTGGATCATTGATTTTCCCTTGAAGGTAGTTTTCATAAGAAGCTACAAAGGAAGCAAGAACAGATAATTGCTGTTCAGCAGATTTCACACTCATAGGCATCTTTTGATGCTCTTGAGGTGACTTCTCAGTTGGTTTTCCCTTTGCATCACTACCAGATGATGTAAGAAGACACAGATCATCGGTAATCATTTCACCTTTTCCTTCAGCATTACCAACAAATAAAGCAGTGGTCGAGCTCGAGGAAGCATTAGAGATAGTAGATTTTCCATGATAAAGTCCCGGATCCTGAGCCTGATCAGAATCAGTATCTCTAGTTTTCTTGGTGAAATCATAACCTCTGAGCTTATCAATTGCCTGCTCTAAGGTCATGGTTGCATACCTCTCATCGTTGTCTTTGAGCATTATGCCATGCATTTCCCACTTAGACGGTAAACCCTCAATAAATTTGTCGGTTTTCTCAGTCTCTGTAGAAATAATCTCATGATCATCTAGCTCACTCAGCAAATGGTAGTATCTTGTGGTATAAGCATCAAGATCTTCTCCTTTCATAGCTTTAAACACAGTAAACTGCTTTTTCAGGAGATTTTTCTTGCCTGCTTTAACTTGTGGACTTCCTTCACATCTCTTTTCAAGAGCTGTCCACAAAGATCTAGCAGTATGGAAGGATTTGAGTTGATGATTGAGCTCCTTAGGAAGACTCATCTTGATTGATGAATGAGCCTTGTTCTCAATCTCAAATTCCTTCTTTTGTGCTTCACTCATTTGTTGATAAGTGAGAACCACAATTGCAGATTCAACAGTCTGGGTAGGTGCCGTGTATCCATTCTTGATACACATCCAGATAGATAGATCATGGAATCTACAGTAAGATTCAAACCTATCCCTCCAGCTAAAATAGTCCTCAACTCTCAACAATTTAGGTGGGACATTAGATTTGCCAATCTCGTGTTCCATCTCAATCATTTTGCTAAGGTCTGACATCGTAACGTTTTAAGTTAAAATGTATTTGCGAATTTAGATAAAGTAAAAATCTCGACTTGCAAAACTCAGTTCAACTCGCAATCTCAGCTCGACTCGCAGAATCTCGGTTCGCAAGTCTCAGTTCGGATCGCAATGATGTCAACTCGCAAGTGATCTCGGTTCGCAAGAGATCTCGGTTCGCAAAATATATCAACTCGCAAAGAGGTTCAACTCGCAGAATGTCGACTCGCAAGGATGTCGACTCGCAAGTTCAACTCGGTTCGCAGACTTATTCTGAAACCCTAATCTCAACTCGCAAAACGGCTGAAAATTACGAAATCAGAGATTTTTGGTATTTTTACGATAAAAACAAAAAATTTCGATCGTAAACAAACCCTAAATCGTCCAAAGAATGATTTTGATCGTTTTTACGCACTAATGCACGTCAAAACAATCCTAAATCACACGCGATTAACCCGAAAACTTCGAACAACACTCGTTATCTAGCCCGAAAGCTCTGATACCAATTGTAAGTCCCTAGTTCTAGGATCGATAACTTCGTTATCTGTAGTATTAAGGTGCGGAATCCCTCAATACGGTGTTATCTTACTAATAACGATATAGTTCGCGTTTAGGTTAACCAATTACTTTACTTTATACGTATAAACGTCAAAGTCTAGCCTTTAGTTTTGTTTCTCTGGAAAACTGAGTTTGCAGGAATGCTATGAATTCTGATCTCCAATAGTTGTTTTTAAGAATAATTGTTATCTGGTTTTTCACGTACAAAAACATATATATAATTCATCTCAACTCGCAGCCATTGGGCCTGCGAGTTGACTCGACTCGCTACGCAGCCCAAGCCCATAATAAACTCGACTCGTTGTCTTTTGTTCTCTGCGAGTTCAGATCTCATCTCGCATCGCAAAGCCTTGCGACTTGAGATCTCGACTCGCAACAAACGTTCAAAACAATTAACTGGACTCGCAACATTTGTATATATATTGTTAAAATCTATATTCGTCTAACACTTTATCATAATAATATATTTAACGAATATTAATATAAAACAATATCAATTTACAAATCTAAACCAATATATCAATATGATAACAATTACACTAGTCATATTGCAAAGCTAGATCTGTTGTCACAAACTATGTCTCAACAAACCCATTATCAAACCGAAAATCAAGTGAAAAATCATGTTATTGCTTGTAATCTTGTTAGATCTTGTTCATCTTTGTGTATGTCTTTTTTTTTATGCTAAAACTCATTTCTAACACATCTTGGATGTAATCCAACACCATGCATGTGTTAGAGAGTGTATTAAAGGTCAAAAGAATCAAGAACCACTTCTATTTAATGTTTAATGTTTCTCATTTTGAACAAAACATCATTTTAGGGCTTGTTTGGTTTCTGTCCAGGTTTGAGTACGAGATTCACCAAGGTGTTTCTCACACTTAACATAACCAAAATGGACGTTTTATGAGCCAACAATCAAGTTCAAGATGTTAACTTTCAAACCCCATAAGCCTTATATTTTTATGAGATTGTTTGATATTTTTAATAATTTTTATGAAAACACATAGACAATCTGCTCAGAAAAGTCAGAAACTTTTATCTCAATGTTTTAATCATAACTCGAGCATTACAACTCCAAATGACTTGAAAGCAACGCCAAAAGCTTACAAATTTCATTGGCTACAACTTTCAAGCAGACCATTTTTATTGATTCCATTTACATTTTGGCCAAAAATAATGATTGCATGCATGTGTTCAGATCTGACTTCAGATGATAAAAGTAAAAATAATAAATACTTGGACTTCTCTATAATCCCTGGAAAAATTACAGTAGATAGATAACATATTGAAGATGATCTGTGAGTTTTTCCTTATTTTATTTCGGATCATAAGTATTTATAACAAATTCAACCAACTGATGTAATTTCTTGAATTAAGATTATGGACTGATTTTGGTAAAAGTTGGAAATCGACACTTACGAACTTGCTATTTTGAGAAAGACTAACTTCTTGTAACTTATAAACATGTTTAAGGATTGGGTAAAAGTCTCGGGTCAAACCGAGAAGGTTTGACCAAGTCAACAATAATCGGTCTAAATTTCGAAAACGGGGAAACTTACCATTTTTGGAATGAATGATAATGAAAAGGGGTTCAGGTGTCTTATGATGTGTTTATCGATTTGTGTGTTGTTAATCATAATTTGGGAGGAACCAAAGTTCCAACACTCAAACACTATGAAATTTGGACATAAACAATTGCGAGACATTATATACTTGTATATTCATTATTATACTCAACGCGATTATTGGACATTTACAAACTTCAAAGCAAACAAACCATTTTGGCACTTTGTAATCTAAATATTTAGCTAAGCAATCCTATCAAATCTAAATTACCAAGATCCTAATTAGAACCTTCATGTTCATAGGTCGTGGATAGGAGTCATACTCATTTAGCACTCGGAATACATCCAAACCGTATCATTCACACTTAACGGTGAGTATTCACAGCCCCATTTTTTATTGTTTTCATAAACTTTTTGGGGTGAAAAGCATGACTACTTGTTTACTAAACTGTTCTTTAATGTGTACTCTTAGTAAAACTGTTCTTGAAAGAAATACACAGTTTGTATTTTACTGCGAAACCGATCTTGTTAATTGAAACTGCTCTTGAACTTGTGCACTAGTTAAACTTGTTCTTGAACTTGCACACAAACTATATCTTACAGCGACACCGTTCTTATTGAATCTGACTACGAAACTATTCTGATTGCGAAATTGTTCAGGATTAAACATTTACTATTTTGATACTAAAAACTGTTCTGGAAATGTACACATCCTATATATCCTTTGTGCTAAAAATGTTTTATGTGTGTACATATACTATTTATACGCTCTTATTGTATGCTTGTGACTCTATCGCATCTTAAGTCCCCGGGTTCTTTTACACAACCTATTAACTCATTATTGAACCGATGGTTGATATGGATAGTACTATTTGGAAGGAGGCCACCTTCCCACTCTCTTGTGCAAGTGAGTGCATACCACCAACTTTAAATGTTCGCGATAGGACATGTCTTTGGGGCGTTGTTCTCGGGCCAGTAGGTTTGGTTGTGGACTCAAGCTATACATGTCGTTCTTAAATGAATTCTAATTTGCGTATAAACAACTATTTACGTAGCAACATAAATCTTTCAAATGTGATTTTGAATACTTTTAAACGGCATTCTCACTTATTCTAAAACCTGTGAACTCACCAACTATCTTTGTAGTTGACCCTCATTTTTACATGCTTTTCAGGAAACAATCAGTAGTTGGGAAAATTGGGAAAATGAAGCTACGATTACCCTTATGAATGTTGAGGTCATTAGTGCAGCCTTGTGCTGTGGAACCATTGTGCTGTTACATCTCGTGTTTCCGCTTTAGCGGGGTGTGACATATTTGGTATCAGAGCCTAAGGTTATAGGGAACTAGGATTGGATTAGTGACCTAGACTATAACCGTTAGGGTAGTATTCCTTATTAGGTATGACTGGTTCAGCAATTGCATCATTTGAATTTAATTTAACATAGCCTGATCAACTATGTACAATTAAAGGCGAAGCGATGCACGACCTGAAATAGTCATAGTGAATGGGAATGCCTTAGCAGACGTAGACCTATGATAGAAACGGGATTATCACTTATACGTGCTTATGTGCGAGGTTTTTATGTGTATATAGATATATATATATATAGCCTTACTTACTACTGTCGAGACTTTCATGGTACCGCTCGCCCAACCGCATTGGGCAATGACATATTCGAAGGGGACTCACTTGAGGAGAATCCACCTAAGGATTCACCACCCAAACATGTGACACCTACTTTCACCCTCTTCCTCCCACTCTCATCCTAATCATTCAGGAACACGTATAGAACTAGAACCGCAAGAGAATTTACTACCTAGACGCGTTACATTTACTCCATCTACTTCACACTCTTCCTCCCCCGCTTCTTGTAAGACCTATTAATCGCATGTGTTATACACAACTAGAAGGGCAGACACACCACCTCGAACTAGAACTTACTCTGACCATGCCACTACTACTACTGATACTCCACCCACTAGAATCCGTCGTCATACAGAGGTCTGTCGGTGAAATTAGTCAACTACAACACCTACATACGGGAAACACTTTTCCAACAAATGGATGGATTCCAACAACTTGCTCATAACTTGGTTTGCAACATTAACCCGTCCGAACACAAACTATTTAGACAACGATCTAATCATTTTAATCACTACTACAAGGTATAATTGCAACTACGGGATTACCAACTATCTTTACCAAATAATCTTTACCAAACACTTGTTCGCTTTGAAACAATGACATAGTCCTGATCGACTACCTCGAGAACCCCCCTCGGTCATTGATATGACTACCTTTTGAATCTACGGTACTCACTAAACCCTCCTGTTATTAAATTCACCATTTTAATAAAACTTTCTCTCGAAGAAAATGGAAAGCTCCACTATAGAAGACTACTCGTCAGACGACGACCTGAATCTGGAATAAAATAAAAGTAGAAGGACGTGCCTACGTCATGTTATATTAAAACCTTCTATCTCTAGGGATATATATGAACCCTGTCACATTTAGTATAAGATTTTCGTAATTCATCCGGAGGTAACAATGCCCGACATATATTGTAAACATCAACCATGTAATCTATTAATCTGGTGCTTCGGTTAACCTCAACGTATTATTTCTAGCTTTCAACGAGTTACCTCTGACATTTACCCTAAATTTTTACACAACTTCTAATTTTCTAATTCTATTACTAAACAACGTTTCAAAGTGCTGTCAAGAGTTTTCTACGTATTTTGATTGACTCGCACCTTTCAATGGCCCATGCGATTTCAAACAGATTTCATCGTAAAATTTTCAACAAGATTTTACAACATAAACCCCTACATGAAATGTTCTATTAAACTTTCAAAATCCATAGGTGTATAAATTCATTTATACAAAACATATCATTTGATCAAGGTTTTATCACTATTTATACCTACAACAACAGATTTACAAACAAGTTTACCAACTGTTTCAACAACTACTTAGTAACGATTAGATGACTTTGTAAACGACTCCTCTGTAACATTTTGACTACGATTTGAACAACGAAATGATCATGAATTTAACTACTTTTAAACATGACTTAGACATTGTTATGTCTACTTTTAAATCAATGATTTGATTACAACTAATTTTTAATACAAGACATACTTGCAAAGAACTTTTTCCCATAGACTTCATACCTGTCAAAATCGGAGGCATCAATATCATAGTAGGCATGGATTGGTTATCCAAGAATCGTGCCGAAATCATCTGTTTTGAGAAACTCATTTGTATTCCCCTCGTTACCGGTGGAAGTTTGATCATACAGGGAGAGATCGGTAAACTGAGCTTGAACATTGTTTCCTTCATGAAAACCCGAAAGTACGTAAGAAAAGAGTACCAGGCAATCTTTGCACTCGTGACCGAATAGAAGTCGGAGGAGAAGCGACTTAAGGACGTACCCCTTCATGCAGAATTTTCCAGAAATCTTTCCCCGAAGACTTGCCTGGCCTTTACCCGCCTAGACAAAGCAAAGTCCAAATCAACCCTGTGCCCGACGCAGCACCCATGGCACGAGCCAGATACAGATTAGCCTCTTCCGAGTTGCAGGAGTGTCCACCCAATTACAAAAACCCCTAGACAAGGGATTTATATGACCAAGTTCCTCACCCTGGGTAGCTCCGTACCTATTCGTGAAAAAGAAAGATGGATCTTTTCGAATGTGTATCGATTACCGACGACTGAACAAACTAACCATTAAGAATCGATACCCACTTCCAAGAATCAATGACCTGCTGGACCAACTTCAAGGGTCGATATTTTACTCAAAGATAGATCTACGGTCTGGTTATCATCAACTACGAATTCGAGACTCTGACATTCCTAAAACAACCTTAAGAACTCGCTACGGGCATTACGAATTCCAAGTGATGCCATTCGACTAAGCCAACGTACCGACAGTATTCATGGAAATATGAATAGGGTGTGCAAGCCATATCTAGACAAATTTGTTATTGTGTTTATCGTCGACACCTTAATCTACTCTCACAATGAAACTGAACATGACCAACACCTAAAAACTATCTTGGAATTACTCAAGCACAAGGAGTTATACACCAAATTCTCTAAGTGTGAGTTCTGGATGTGAACAGTACAGTTCCTAGGGCATGTCATTGACAGTCAAAGGATACATGTTGATCCAGCCAAGATCGAGGCACTCAAGTGCTGGAAAGCACCTACTACTCCAACTGAGGTACGACAATTCTTAGGTCTGTTGGATATTATCGACAATTCATTGAGAATTTCCCCAAAATAGACCAACCTTTAACCTCACTGACTCAGAAAGAGAAGAAATTCGATTGGATTGACAAACAAGAGTCAGATTTCCAACTGTTGAAACAAAAACTCCGCAGTGCACCAATCTTGTCCTTACCCGAAGGCAACGATGATTTAGTAGTTACTGCGATGCCTCACACCAAAGACTTGGTTGCGTGTTGATGCAACGGAATAAAGTGATCGTCTACACCTCTCGACAACTGATAATCCACGAAAAGAACTATACAACTCATGACTTAGAGTTAGGAGCCATTATTTTTGAGCTTAAACTCTAGAGACGCTACTTGTACGGTACAAAGGATACTATTTTCACCGACCACAAAAGTCTCCAACACATCTTCGACCAAAAAGACCAAAACATGAGACAGCGCTGATGGGTCGAATTACTTAACGACTATGACTGCGAAGTTAGGTACAGAAAGCCGTTAGGGTTATTACAACAACCCGAAATACCCCAATGGAAATGGGAATAGATAGCAATAGACTTCGTCACTAAGTCACCTCGAACTTCCAAGGGTCACAACTCCATTTGAGTTATTGTCGACCTACCGACAAAATATGTGTGTTTTCTACCTATCCGACAAATCTATGCGATTTCTACCTATCCGAGAGGATTACATAATGGAGAGACTTGCTCAAATCTATATTGAAGGAATTATGCCGCGTTACGGAGTGCCATGTCAATTATCTCTGATAGAGATTGTCATTTTACACCACGAATTTGGCTATCAATGCAGAAGGCGTTGGATACCTAACTAAATCTGAGTGCTGCTTATCACCCTCAAACAAACGGACAAGTGAGCAAACAATTTAAACTTTATAACATATGATGCAAGACTGTGTACTAGACTTCGGAGGAAGTTGGGATGTACACTTACCCCTGATAGAGTTCTCTTACAATAACAGTTACCACACTGGCATCTAGTGTGCATCACTTGAGGCCTTGTATGGACAGAAATGCCAATCACCGTTAAGTTGGCACAAAGTCAGTGAGAAGCACTTGACGAGGCTAGACATCTTTCAGGAAACTATGGACTAAATCACAACCATAAGAGAACGACACAAGGCAACCCAAGGTAGACATAAAAGCTACGCTTGCAAAAAGCCCCTTGAATTCCAAATGGGTTATAGAGTGTTCCTGAGAGTATCACCTTGGAAAGAACTTGTACGCTTTGGCATGAAAGGCAAGTTAAGCCCACGCTATATTGAACCATACAAAATCTTGAAACGAATTGGTCTGGTGGCTTACAAACTCAAATTACCACCGGAATTAAGTAGGATTCACGACACTTTTCATGTATCGAATCTTAAGAAATGTCTAGCCGATGACTCACAAATCTTACCCCTTGAGGGAGTCCAAATAGATGACCATTTACACTTTATCGAAGAACCGACAGAAATCATTGATAAGGATATCAAGCGTTTAAGACGAAGCAAAATTCCGATCGTCAAAGTTCGCTGGAATTCTAAGCGCGGACCTGAGTACACCTGGCAACGTGAGAATTTCATGAAGCGAAAATACCCTTACCTATTCACTAGCTGAACCTAGACAGTGCCACCAGTGGAATTTCGGGACGAAATTCTTCTAACTGGGGGAGACTGTGACATCCGTCAAAAATCTCAGGTCATTACCGCACTCGAATCTTAAATTTACAGCATTTCTTGAATCCTAGTGAAAATTCTAGGTTATGACTCCTTAGGTCTACTAAAGCCATAGAACATCTTAGTGATTGCTTAGTGAACCATAAGTTCATACAAACATGTTAAAGTAGATTACTAAGTGCCAATTTAAACAAAGAAAGAAAAAAAAAATTACCTATTAATACCTTAACAAAATCCTTAACAATTTGCAAAACCGAAATTCCCGTGATTCGACAACGTAAAATTTAATCGGATAAATAATTTGTGAATATCAAACTTAGACAAATTAGATGTCTATTAATTTAATTCAAGAAATTAGAAATATAAAATCTAAATCCCATACTTGTCACAAATATATCTATCAAATTTCAAAATCAAGATTTGTTAAAATTCCGTAAATCGGTAAATGAAACTCGAATATAACAAATTAACACTCTAATACCTAATGTAAGCAATTCAATTATAAAATAAAGTACTTTTATAAACTAAAGAACATAAACTTTTATAACTCAAATATTAATCAACAAAACATCACAAAATAAACCTTATACTTTACAATATACTTACACATCTTTAATACAAACTTAATACACTTTTTAAACATTATATTTGTAATAAAAATAAAGGGAAAATGACCCTAGATCCCCTAAAATTCGTTCACCCCACCACCTACCCTCTTTTCCAATTCAAATCATTTTTATTCCCTATACACCAAATTACTACTTCCATTTTCCCAAAACTCACAAACACTCTCTTCATTTTCTCTCTCAAAAACACACATATTCTCTCTAAATCCTCTTTAAATTCCAGCAACTTTCAAGAACAAAATTATGGAGTTGAAGGTGTTCTTTCACAAAATAAACCCTTCAAGGTAAACTAGATCATCTACCTTTAGTAATCTTTCATTTTTCTTGTTTTGTTCTTCATAAATTTGGATTTTAAACCTCTTCTATGGTTAAAATCCTCATAAAATGCTTGATGTTTGTAGGTTATCTCTTTTCACATCCTTATGTGTTAAAAGAAAGAGTAACCCATTATCAAACCGAAAATCAAGTGAAAAATCATGTTATTGCTTGTAATCTTGTTAGATCTTGTTCATCTTTGTGTATGTCTTTTTTTTTATGCTAAAAATCATTTCTAACACATCTTGGATGTAATCTAACACCATGCATGTGTTAGAGAGTGTATTAAAGGTCAAAAGAATCAAGAACCACTTCTATTTAATGTTTAATGTTTCTCATTTTGAACAAAACATCATTTTAGGGCTTGTTTGGTTTCTGTCCAGGTTTGAGTACGAGATTCACCAAGGTGTTTCTCACACTTAACATAACCAAAATGGACGTTTTATGAGCTAACAATCAAGTTCAAGATGTTAACTTTCAAACCCCATAAGCCTTATATTTTTATGAGATTGTTTGATATTTTTAATAATTTTTATAAAAACACATAGACAATCTGCTCAGAAAAGTCAGAAACTTTTATCTCAATGTTTTAATCATAACTGGAGCATTACAACTCCAAATGACTTGAAAGCAATGCCAAAAGCTTACAAATTTCATTGGCTACAACTTTCAAGCAGACCATTTTTATTGATTCCATTTACATTTTGGCCAAAAATAATGATTGCATGCATGTGTTCAGATCTGACTTCAGATGATAAAAGTAAAAATAATAAATACTTGGACTTCTCTATAATCCCTGGAAAAATTACAGTAGATAGATAACATATTGAAGATGATCTGTGATTTTTTCCTTATTTTATTTCGGATCATAAGTATTTATAACAAATTCAACCAACTGATGTAATTTCTTGAATTAAGATTATGGACTGATTTTGGTAAAAGTTGGAAATCGACACTTACGAACTTGCTATTTTGAGAAAGACTAACTTCTTGTAACTTATAAACATGTTTAAGGATTGGGTAAAAGTCTCGGGTCAAACCGAGAAGGTTTGACCAAGTCAACAATAATCGGTCTAAATTTCGAAAACGGGGAAACTTACCATTTTTGGAATGAATGATAACGAAAAGGGGTTCAGGTGTCTTATGATGTGTTTATCGATTTGTGTGTTGTTAATCATAATTTGGGAGGAACCAAAGTTCCAACACTCAAACACTATGAAATTTGGACATAAACAATTGCGAGACATTATATACTTGTATATTCATTATTATACTCAACGCGATTATTGGACATTTACAAACTTCAAAGCAAACAAACCATTTTGGCACTTTGTAATCTAAATATTTAGCTAAGCAATCCTATCAAATCTAAATTACCAAGATCCTAATTAGAACCTTCATGTTCATAGGTCGTGGATAGGAGTCATACTCATTTAGCACTCGGAATACATCCAAACCGTATCATTCACACTTAACGGTGAGTATTCACAGCCCCATTTTTTATTGTTTTCATAAACTTTTTGGGGTGAAAAGCATGACTACTTGTTTACTAAACTGTTCTTTAATGTGTACTCTTAGTAAAACTGTTCTTGAAAGAAATACACAGTTTGTATTTTACTGCGAAACCGATCTTGTTAATTGAAACTGCTCTTGAACTTGTGCACTAGTTAAACTTGTTCTTGAACGTGCACACAAACTATATCTTACAGCGACACCGTTCTTATTGAATCTAACTACGAAACTATTCTGATTGCGAAATTGTTCAGGATTAAACATTTACTATTTTGATACTAAAAACTGTTCTGGAAATGTACACATCCTATATATCCTTTGTGCTAAAAATGTTTTATGTGTGTACATATACTATTTATACGCTCTTATTGTATGCTTGTGACTCTATCGCATCTTAAGTCCCCGGGTTCTTTTACACAACCTATTAACTCATTATTGAGCCGATGGTTGATATGGATAGTACTATTTGGAAGGAGGCCACCTTCCCACTCTCTTGTGCAAGTGAGTGCATACCACCAACTTTAAATGTTCGCGATAGGACATGTCTTTGGGGCGTTGTTCTCGGGCCAGTAGGTTTGGTTGTGGACTCAAGCTATACATGTCGTTCTTAAATGAATTCTAATTTGCGTATAAACAACTATTTACGTAGCAACGTAAATCTTTCAAATGTGATTTTGAATACTTTTAAACGGCATTCTCACTTATTCTAAAACCTGTGAACTCACCAACTATCTTTGTAGTTGACCCTCATTTTTACATGCTTTTCAGGAAACAGTCAGTAGTTGGGAAAATTGGGAAAATGAAGCTACGATTACCCTTATGAATGTTGAGGTCATTAGTGCAGCCTTGTGCTGTGGAACCATTGTGCTGTTACATCTCGTGTATCCGCTTTAGCGGGGTGTGACACTCGGCCTGAAATAAATTGATAACTATCCATGTTACACTACTGCATGTTCTTGTTTGATTGTTGCTTTAGGGTTTGTATGCTAGTAGTCCATTGCGGTTGTTGGATTCATGATTAGGTTTTCAAACATAGAATAATTACATACAACAGTTTAACATGCTAGAATAATTAAAATGATATGTATGAAATAATGTCGAACAATTTAAACTGATCGTTAGACAGACTTTCCTAACTTATTCCGTGGGGTAACTCCTGTTCACTTTATTTTTTATTCAACAATTCGTGCCATGATACGGACGTCTCAGATGACCGTGACTGGGGAATAGGATTCGAGGTTAGTTGTCGGTTAAATTGGTGCTACATTTGGGAGAACTTCCAGTGTAGATTACACTCCATATCTTCTATCCATGTGACATGTTATTTATTTTATTGTGGACAACTCTACGTTAGATAAGTAATAGGATAGGAGCTATGGCCCATTAGGTCATATACAGTAATGACACGGGATCTCTGGGCGAGGCATCGGAAATACCGTAAAATGGCCCAGTACTTGGTATAGCGCTAGAACCACCTCTGGTGAAGTACAAATGCGTGGAAGCCACGAAAAGGACGTATGTACAGTACTATGTTGAACATCGTTCAGAGACTCCAAATAAGCACTGCTAGGATTCATTATAATTAGAGCCTTAATCCTCATAACTACCCCTAAATAGCATATACCGACATCATAGCAAACACTCGCGTAATCCATAGTTCTCTCAGCGACTACACTCCTCATTTATTTTATTGTCTTTAGTTTACATAAAATAGAAAACAAAACCCCTCAAGAAAGTTTTAAAACCCTAGATAAATTACCAAAGAATCGACATGTTGTTAGCTTCAACTCGTTCAAATAAGAATCTGCAATTACCTCTGCTGTCAATTTATGGGAAACCGCCAATTCCGCTTCCCAATTCTCATCACGTATACATTAGGTCGAAACAAAAGAGACTTTGATCCCCCAACTTTCTTTGTTGATTTCTTCTTTGCTTTGGTTTTCTTCATTCTATCTAGGCAGGAATCACGATGAGAAGCAGTCACTGTTAAGAACAACCGAGATCCAATGAAAATTTTCGCGTAGCTTCTGGTCTTTGACACAATCAGAATGAATGGTAGTTCGCTGGGCCTTCGCAGCCCCTACTTCAATTAAGGCAAGCTTTCCTTTATTAGTAAAGGGGTCCCTCGCGCGTTTGCGAGAACTACTATGCACAAGCAAGCAGATTAGCTCCATCATTCCATTATTCTGCCGGCAGACCTGGGCCTTCTTAGCCGAGGGAGTCAACTATCTTACCCTGCCATAATGTAATGTGCTTCCAATGCCAATAAAAAGTAGCCCATCTAATGGTATTTAACATCCACTGCCTATGAGTCGCCGGCTCATTCTTCAACAGGCACGCGGGTACTAGGACTTACTAGATGAAAGACCTTGATTGGTGAAGGGCTTAAAAGCGCTCTATTCGGCCAGAACCCGGTTCGTCGAGAACCTTCTCTCATACTTCCCACTGGGCAAGAGGTGCACCTAACCCACCTACCCACTCATCAATCACGGTCGAAGCTCCAGTAGGTAGCCAATCCCTTCTCAGGGAACCGTACGTGAGACTTCCGCATCATACGGCTCCGTCCCGAGCTTCCGTCTTCGGCCTTGAAAATGAACAGATAAGCTAACGCACTACTTATTTTCTACCTACTTGCAATGCAACTACTCCTGTGCGCCTAAGTGCGAAAAGATAGTGCAAGCTTTGTTATGCTGAAACCTAAATGTTAAGTCAGCAACACTTCCAAATGCCACTTCTTCTCGAGTTCCCCTGCCGGAGCTCCCCGAACCTGAAGTAGAAGTCAAGGGTTCGCCAGGGCCTCTTTCCTCCTCCCTTGCCGGTGAAGAACACAAGGAAAGCAGGAGCTCGACTATTGAGATATTCCATCAAGAGGCGTCGGTCGGTCCTAGATATGGCAGCAGCGGCGCGAGGAGTTAACGACCGAACGTGCTGCAACCTAGGGATCACCAGGCTGAAACAAAACGGGATTGGCTATCTTAACCTTAGCAGTTTTGCGAGCAAACGTGGCCAAAGGTGTGCGTTCATGAGCCCATGCTAAAGTTTCAATCAATCCTCCACGAATAAAGAAAACACTTTTCTCTTTTCTACGAGAATTTCTGTTTTGCTGTGGTAATGGATAAGGAACTAGCAGATAAGGACTATGATAAAATTTTCGGATGAATGGGGAATTAAGTCGCCCTGAATAAGTAAGGCCCCGCTCTTTCTATTAAAAAAAGAGGGGCGAAGCGCCCGTCCATACCCGTAGTAGGAGATACCATAGTGACTTGGCTTTGGGGAGCGTTCGCTGGTAACCATCACGACAACATAAAATTCAATTACCGAGTTGCTTTCCAAATTCCTCCATCCCCAAAACTGGATTTTTCCTGCCAGTTATTAAGATAAAAAAAGACAAAAAAAAGACTCCCGGCGATCTTTGACCGGGCGGGGAAATCCGATTTCGGTAAGACTTGATCTAAATCGTAGTTCAGATTCAAGTCGGTTCAGTGAGGGCGACCGCGAAAGTCACCCTCTCTCATCCGAAGCCATCGTAACATAACATATGTATCAACGATTCCAAAAAAGGACAGGAAATTGGATCCATCCCTGGAGGAAAGGCATGAGTTTCCATTTTCCAAGTAAGTTATGGAAAAAAAGATAGGGTGGTATGGGCGAGAAAGATAAAGAGAAGATCTAGACAAAAGACCTACTCGATGGAATTAGCCAATCTCACATCGGTTCTGCATCAGATAATGAGCCCATGCACAAACTTTCTCTTTTATTGTATTAGCCGACGCCCGCGCAAGGACCTCAATTCTCATTAGGAGAAAATTAATCCTCATAAGATCCCATGCCCATTGTGTTTTGAAGAACGACACATGAGTCATACCTGCCGCTTACTATACAAGTAGTAGTATAACTTAGGCTTCCCTACACTATAAATATAAAACCACCCATCCAATCGTCTGCCCCAATTGGAAGGCCCACAATGACCAGGAAGCAATTCTTGAACCGACCGTTGGAGCGCGATCAAGCACCGTCTATATTTTAGCCTTCATAATGAAATTTAATAAATAATTGCATATTTCAAATATTTTTATCAACAATCGGGCTAAAAGGGTGAGATAATAATGCACAAAAACTTGACTTTTTGCGTGTTATCAAATATCCTACACTTAGACTTTGCTTGTCCTCAAGCAAAACTCAAATTTCTTACTTGCTTTCCCAATGAAAATATTTGAAAGTGTCAATGCATTTTGGGTGTGTCAAAATGTTAAGTGCAAACAATCCCATACATAAGCAACATATCCTATAAAGTAAGAGAAAATAAGGTATTCATTTCAGACGTATGAAATAATTCTCTTGGGAATGCTATGGGAATATTCATGACTAGGCGATCTCACAAGGTGGTTACTCAATTCACTCAGAAGTGTTTCGGGTTACCTATCATTCTAATCGTATGAAATCGCTCATAAGCCAATCATGCAGCATCCATCGTCATAGGCTTGCTCGAGAATCACATCTCCACCACTTAGGTGAGGACGTTGCTAATCATCCCAGGACATTCAGATGGGTTGTAATGTTTGGTGAGGGTTAAAGGGAATGGATAAGTGGGAAATTTTGGTTTTTAAATAAAAAGGTTTTTGTTTATCTTAGGCCTCTTTAAACTGATGAAATTTTTTATTTAGATAAATTTTTTTAATGAAAACGGAAACGGATAACGATAATGGGAGGAGATAGCTATTTAGACTTCTATCTCTTTGAAAACACACGTAAGATTTTTAATATCTGTAGAGAACACAGTTTTTCGGGGGAATCGAAGCACTTAGCTTTATTTCTTTTATTTTTCTATATTTTTGGCTTAGAACTTCTTTGCCAAGGAATTTCTAAGGCATTTTTTATTTTATTTTATTGCCCTTTTGAGATCCTTTCTTACTTTCATTTTTTCAATCTTTTAACATCTTCGAATTTACTTGGTGCCAATTTTTCGCACCACAAGATTCTCGATTTTTGAATATTGATCATGAAACGCACGCGAGAAGTTATGAGTAAACATGAATTTGTGGATTTTGAGTGAAAGCAAAAAGAATATCTAAATAGCGTTTTTCAAAAATTTAAAAATTTCTAAGATAAGGTTTTGGTGGGTGTGAAAGTGAATGGGTTTAAAGTTCGGATTTTTAAAGAAACGAAAAGGCTAAGGCTCAATAGGGTTTTTTAGGCGGATCATCAACACTTAAAATGAGTGTTGGAAGGGTTTTGGGCTTGAAGAGATATGTAAAAAGGGTTCAATCCTAAGGAATGTCAAGGTCCTCTTATTGCACCTATACCGCGTACGGTACTCTACCAATGCGGTCTCAACATGTATAACAGGAGTAAGTTCTAATTCCGGATGTAAGCATCGGCACACACTCATCAAACGAATAGTGAAGCATTAAAATTTTCATGGGCTCAAGATACCTCACTACAAGTATGGGTTATATGTGCCTAGCCATGCGATGCCCTTTTTAGATTATTATTTCAGCTCAAGAAATTCCTAACTTATTTAATCTTATTTTCCAAAAAATACTACTCATATATGAAAATGATTCCCCTCAAGACATTTTTAATTCAAAAATTCTGAAAAATTTTAAGCAAAAGTGAGGTTTTGAAATTGAGGAACATTTTCCGAGTTTGCTTTTGGAAGAAAGAATCTGACCTAAGGTATTCTATACCGCTATCCCACACTTAGAGGAACATTGTCCCTAATGTTCTCTTAAGTTGAGATTTTATTGCAAGTAAAATCCCATAATTAGAGTTTGAACACATCGGAAAATGTTTCTCAAGTGTTTGTTTTGGGTTGGAATCCACACTTAGTGATAAGTTTAGGATATAGCATAGACAACTTGAAAAATAAAACAAAATAATCAATATCAAAACAAGGATAAGAACGAGAGAACTCCCCTATCAAGGTGGTTGAAAGAGGCTGAGAGTCTGAAGATATGCCGCCTTTGAAGAAGAGTACTTGCCAGATATCCTTCTTGCGGCAGTTCCATGAAGTTCATTCGGCCTTTTGGGAAGAGCACTTGGTACAAGATGGCTCAATTCTTCATTTTCTCTACTACTTTCTCTCGTGTGAAAATATCTCGTAAGTGTGAACATGTTGGATATACTTTTTGACTAACTTCTCATTTTATTGCTTTTTGCTGAAGGAGTGTCACTATCCCATAATGCGAAAAGATGTTTTCTATTACAAATCATTTGTAACATATGTGTTTTTAAATGAGTTCGAGCATAATGCATGAAAGTGGCATGCAAGTACCTCAAATGCTCGAAACACATGAATTATCATTTTGAAAATGTTTCCTATATTCTGGAATTAGTGATGTGGTAAAAGCTGTTAGTTTAAAAATGAAGTGGTGTTTTGAAAGCATTTGTATATCCAAGTGTGAAAAATAGTTGGAGATATTTCACTTCTTGGAATTCAAAAATAGAATACTACTAATACTAAAGGATATTTATTCCACGGGTTGCATCCCGAGAAGCGCTTCTATTAAAAGTCGAGGGCTCGACTTTTGTTCCTCCTGGATCAGCCGGAAGCGGAACCTCCAGGGCTAGAGATGCTTGGTGGTGCCCTGGAGTTTTGTGGATAGAACCTGAGGACATAGCGAGTAATGACTTGGGTGATGTTCAGGGTTCTTGAGACGAACATAGGGAAACTATCAAAGTGTTCCTCAGCTACCCTTTGTAAGTATAAGAGGTCCCAGGAGATATCATAGACTGCTTTGGAGATGGGTCCATCGGAATCTATGAAGTAGGTCCGGTTGTACTCAAGTCTCTCACGCTCTGGTCGTTCCTGCCTTAACGAATCCATGAATCCGAAGAAGCGCAAATGGATGTCTTCATGAGTGCTGATGCTGGTGCTTCTTCCTAATTCTTCGATGGACTCGAGGATGCCTTGAATGAGCTGCTCTTGATGATCAGAATATGTGAGGTCGGGTTTACGAAAAATGTTAATCATTGTATTGTAAACCTCACGCAGTCCATCATGAAACAACTGTCTGGGCTCCCCTGTGAAGACAGTACCAAAGATATCTCTAAGTTGTTATGTGATGAAGTTCGCGGTGTTAACCAACGAACCATCAGGAATGGATGAAGGGATGTCATGCATCCTCTCATCATGGCTCACACGCTCCAGCCTTTCGATAATCTTGTGAGCATGAAATTCTAAAGTGCAGTCGATGTAAAACCTGTGTGGTGAAGAATCGTCGATATGATCGTTATTTGCCATAGAGTTCATCAATCCCCAAAGATCATTCATCATCTGATTATCTACTTCGTCATCAGGGTTCCCAATAGCATAGTCCATATTGTATATGTAAGAGTGTAGAAACTCCATCTGCCTATGTGAATATGAAAATGCGGACCTGATTAGTGCTTCGTATACCTTTCCATATATGATTTTATGGTTTTCAAAGAACTCAAGATCATCTGCAGATGGCTCATCATTGTTCTGAGGTTCTTGTAGAAGCTGAGTAGCGAGATCTTTGGTGAAGGCATGGATGTGGTTTTGTAGATGCTAAGGACTTTGAGAGTCGGTGGCATGATAAACATCATATTCTGCTTCAATTTCTTCGATCAAGTCTCTCTGATATGGTGTGTACTCAATAGTAGAATCTCTAATAATCGCCATCAAGGTACGAAATTCATCCTCGCATTGCTCAATAGCACTGATCATCTCTTCGTGAGTAGAGACGATCGGTACTTGGATAGTTCTGAGAGGAGAGTCTGGAATGGTGGAAGGTAGACGAAGATGAATAGAGCGGATATCTATCAGAACATCAATGAATACGACGTCATCCTCATCACTCTCTTTCGCTGGGGGATCAACCTCTTGTGAATCAGGGAACTCCATAATGGTTGATTGTGACTGAGAGTCGTCGGTGATCTGAGATATCGGCTGAGAGGAGATCATCTCAATTTCCTTTTCATCTTGAGTAGAGATGAGCAAAACAGTCTAAGACTGAAACTGGTCCCGAACCGGACTGGGACCGGTCCTAGAAAAACTGGACTGGATAAAAGATTGGATTGGTCCTAGGACTGTCTGACAATCCTAATTCAGTCCTACTTTTCAGTCAGAAGACTGGTTAAAAATGGACTAAAATCAGTTTAAACTGGTTAAAGACTGAAACTGGTTTAAAATTGACAAATAGACTTAAATGTATTATAAGCTATTTATGTTTATTTATTGTTTATAAACTTTTTTCTTTCCTTATAAAACTTAAATTTAGGTCAAATTGTATTTGATACATTTTTATTTCTTTATTTATATTCTTTTATTTATTTTCACATCAACAATTTCGATTATATACATTTTAATTAAATCATACTTCACATTTATTGATTTATTCTATTGGTTTTAAAATTTTATTGTAACTATTGACAAAATTATCGACCAAGAAAAAAAAGACTGGAAATAACTAAAACTAGACTGGGACTGGACTGAAATTTTAAGAAAAACTGGCAAAACTGGCAAAAAACTGGACTGAAACTGGACCAGTCCTAGAAAAGACTGGTTTTTAATTTTCTGTTAAAAAACTGGACTTTTTTGAACTGGACTGAAAACCAGTTTTATCTGGTCTTTGCTCATCTCTAATCCTGAGAATCTGAATCATGACTGGAATCAGAAGTACATCCTAGCTCAAGTTGAGTTTGAAGTCTAGGAAAGGTGAGAGGATCGATGTCTGATGTGATGAGTTTCCTCATAGTGAGCGAGCGTTCAGCATCATAAGAATAAAACTTCGAGTGTAGTATATCTGCATTATTTCTGATGTCGGAAGGTATGACTCAGGAAGGTAAGTTGGTGTGGTGTGATCTTCTTGTGTCTCGTCCTCCTCTTCTTCTTCTATTTCCTCTTCAGTCTCTTCCTCTTCTTCCATTTCTTCTTCCTCAGTGTCGGAAGTAGTGGCCTCGTCAGGCATTCATGTGTCTGGTTCAGAATCATCATCCGAAGTAACTCTGCCTGTAGAAATCATACATATCTCCGCATGCTCGGTCAAAGCCTGGTCAATCTGATCAATCTTGAAAGTGATAGTCTCTTCGTGAGATCTAAGACTGATAGTCTGTGAGTAAACATCGATGATAGTACGCACGATGTTCAAGAATGGTCTTCCTAAGATGATAGGGATATGCACATCCTGCTGAATGTCCATCACTACAAAGTCTGTGGGATATAGGAACTTATCTACCTTAACCATGACATTCTCAACTATTCCCTTAGGGTATCTAATGGATTGGTCAGCTAGCTGGACGCTCATCTTGGTAGGCTTAAGGGGTCCTAATTCCTGTCTCGTGTAAAGTGAATAAGGCATAAGGTTAATACTGGCTCCTAGGTCGGCTAGAGAGTGTATCATGCCCGAGTGATAGATTAAACATGGAAGAGTGAATCGCCCTGTATTTCCTAATTTCTCAGGTAAGGAATTCTTAATGATTGCTGAACATTCCGCGTTCAGTGGGACATTGGGTACTTCGGTTACCTTGTCCTTGGTAGACAGGATTTTAGTGATGTATTTTGAACTGGAAGGGGTTCTGGACACGGTGTCCATGAACTTTCCATCGAGTCGGAAGGTGTTAGCCTTGTAGGCTTTCCTAAGACGGCTGGGAAACGGAATTCGTACTTCCCTTGGTGGTGTAGGGACAGACGTGGTCTCGACTGTCGGTGGGACAGAAGAAGTAGTGGAAGGTTGGCCCGGTGCCTCCTTCTTGTCTGTAGTACTCATCTGTTTAACCTCTTCTACGTGGGGGGTTTTGTACTGTGTTACTAGGAAGATTACCATGAAGCCTAAAGTCAAGACGTTGGGCTAGTTGTCCAATCTGGGCCTCAAGATTTTTGAGAACGACTAGTCGGTTCCTAAGGTATAGGTTAGTTTGGTCTTGCCTAGCACTAGTCTTTTGGTTAATCTAGTGTTGGCCTTGGATGAACTTATTAAGGGTGTCATCTGTACTAGTAATGGGCACAAAGGTTTTGTTAGGTTCAGTTGGTTGAGCTGCGTCGGGTGCAGTCAATGACAGTGGTTGGTTGTAGGTGAGTTGGGTTTGTTGTGTGTACCTAGGTTGGTAGTTAGGTTGAAATGGTGGTTGGTTCCTAGGTGGGTATTGAGTGCCTCTAGTCCTAGGGGGAGAGGTTCGAGAGAAACCAGACGGATTTTGAGGGCGAGATGGAAATTGAGCGTAGTAAACCGTGCCGCCAGCAGGATCCTCGTACTCAACCTGATAAGCAGCAGTAGGAAGGTTGGCACAGTTCTGGCATTCTTGAACTTGATGGACGTGCTGGGATGGTTTCTTCATTTCGCCGATCTGTTTCATCAGGGTTTCGATCTTCTCCGTCACGGACTTGATAGCTTCAGCCTGGATTGGGTTGGATGCGGCAAGCGGTGCCGATGATGAGGAATGCTCAGCTGAGTTCCAATCGTGATGGTGCATCGTCATATTTTCAATCAGGTTCCACACATGAAGTTGCCTTGAGCGGCAGCGTCAAGATTGATGTGATGGTTTGGAACAAGACCGTTGTCAAACATGCACAGTTGGCTGGTTTTCTCAATTAGGTGGTTAGGATATTTGTTTAGGAGACTCTTGAATCTCTCCCATGCCGTATAGATAGATTCATCATAAGCTTGGTGGAAGTTCATTATATCATTCTTACATTTGGTTTGTTTGGTCGGAGGGAAGTACTTAGTTAAACACTTAGAACCCATCTCCGCCCAAGAGGAGATAGAGCCGGTCTCTAATCCCTCAAACCAAGTTAAGGCATGCTGAGTAAGAGAATAGGGGAACAGGTATAGGCGGACTATGTCCTGATCAACCCCATTCTGCTTATAAGAGTTGGTGGTTTGAATGAATCGGTTTATGTGGGCGTTGGGGTCTTCGTTGGGTAATCCATGGAATTGGCAGAATTCCTTGATTAGCTGAATAATATGGTGCTTAAGTTCGAAAGACGCGCCATCGATAACTGGATAGTTGATGGGTCCACCTCGTCCTTTGATTGACGGTTTGGTGCTGTCGGCGAGCGTGACACGTGCAACCATCTGTTGTCGGGTACGTTTTTCTTTGCGGATAGTACGGATAATCGACTCAGGATCAGATACAAAAATGAGAGGTTCAAATCCGGATGATCTGGTCAAATATCGTTGTAGGTTGTGGGAAGGAATTTTTGTTTGGAACAAGGAAAGGAAAAACTAAACTAAGGATATTTACTAGAAAGAAAAATTTGTCTAGAACGTCTTCGGATCTACAACTGATTCCCCGGCAACGGCGCCAAAAACTTGATGCCTCCCGAAGCATCAGGTTTTTAAAGTCCTCTCCTTGTGAATGGAGAGGACCGTCCTCGTCGTCGAAGGACTAACCCAACAGTATCGGGCTGCACATCAATGAGGTTTTAAAATTTGTATTTGCGGGGCCTAAGTATACTTAAAACTATGAGAGTATAGTAGTAAGTATGACCTAGGGTCATTCTATAAACCAGCTGTATTGTGAAATGTTGACGTTGGAGACAATTTATCTAACTAGTAATGGTTTTAACAGATTTTTGGGGGTTTGTTTTGGTTTTTTGTTTATACTTAGGCAGAAAATTAAAATAAAGCAAAATAAAATATAGGTAGTTAGCAGATAATCTAGAGGAGGTGTTTGCTATGACTTCGGTAGCTTTCTTAACTAGGATGATGTATGATTTATAAAATGATCTTAAAAATTTTGTATTTCGTTCATTCCCAGTATTAGTGGAGTAATCACTAGTTCCCTACTGATAGATTTCTCGATTAGTATGTCACTGAGTAACTAGGTTATCGTGATTCTGATCGGAGTAGTTTATCTAGCCATACAACACTAACCGATGTAGGTAAAGTGACCCTTATATGGAAATGAATCATGGGTGCATGAATAAGGCGACAAACCAATCTCGATGTCCGACCTTTCTTAACCCCACAAGAATACTTTAGTCTAAACAAAATATTTAATTTCAAGATCAAGTTTTGTGTGTGTTGATCACTTTCTATCGATGGGTTCGTAAAATCTAGGTATGATGGTTTACACAGCAGGTAACTACGACTCTTCCCATGGATATGTCAAGTTCTTAGGCGAATAGCGGTACCTACTTTGCTTTAACCCCTAGGCCTTTTTTAACTATGTTTGTATTTAAGCACAGTAATTATCCATCTATGATGTAAACCAGCCCTTACTTTGAAATCCCAATAACTCCCTAATTATTAACAGTGTAATATTTGCGTTCAATGAGAAAAAATTATTTCCACAGTCACTGTGTACTTTGCATTCTGATGGGAAAGCAATATTTCCACAATTCCGCTGTACTTTGTGTTCATTTTAGAAAACATTGTTCCATAATCATAATGTACTTTGCGTTCGATAGTGAAAGTGTTATTTCCATAATGGCGATGTACTTTGCATTCGGTGTAGAAAACAATGTTTACACTATTTATAAATCAGACCATGTTTTAGACACATATAACTAAGTACCTTTGGATAGGGTTCGCGACGTCCTATCATTAAGGCCGTAATCACGTTTACTGGTCGAAAGGTGCTAAGTTTAATTGAGGTTTAAAATCATAGATAGAAAGTGAATCAACACACTACAGATTAACATTAATCAACAACGGATTGTGCCCACGACTTTTATAGCTTCCACGTTCCGTACTCCACACATTCGTGATGTTTCCGGCGCTATACAAATGAAAGCAATATAACGTTACCTCCGTTGTTTTCATAATGACATCATTCTAATTAATACGACTAATTATGTCATAGCAAACACGCAATAATACTACTCGCTAAACATGACAAACGATCCTAAATCTAGCATGACAACAGTAATAACAATCATCATAATTAAAATAGATAAAGGATAGATATAACCAGAGTAACAGCGTAGCTGAATACAACGTGAATAAATACAAGCGGAACTCCGAGTATCCTCTAAGCAATATTACAATATTACCCATCTACTCGTCCGGTTAATACCGTGACTAACTAGCCGCTAACTACAAAAAACAAAAATCTAATCTAGAGAGAGAGTAGTGAGAGAAGTGAAGAATGGATGATGGAATGGTGAAGTGTCTTGAAATGAGGTGAATTAGCTGCATATATATACACTAGTTGCTCAGCCGTATTCCTCATCCGTATTTCCACCTTCAAAATCTCAGATGTATTTCCCAACCTTATCAAGATCCTACCTTGTACGGGCAATTAACCGAATACGGGAGAGATTGGCCGTATACGGGAGAGAATGGGGGTGATACGGGAGAGGTCCAACCATATACGGGCAAGACAGGTCGTATAGGGCTGGGAGGAGGCTGTATACGGTTGGGACAGTCCGTATACAATATGGTCTTGGCCGTATATGGCTGGGCTTGGCCGTATACAGCTGGGCTTGGCCGTATACGGCTTGGCTCTCCCGTATTGTGGTTCTTCGGTTGCCTGGATTCTTCGTTTGGGTGTAACTTTCTTGTCGGTTGTCCGTTTTGAGCGTTATTTATATCCACGCGTTCATAATTTTCTAACGAAGAAAATGACATAAGTTAGAGGTCATAATTATAAGTAGAACTCGAAAAGTGCTAAAATACATGAACAAGAATGCTTAAGATTGTTTGTGCGCTATTTTATTCATTTTTAGGCCTTTTTAGTTGATTCTTGAAGCACCTTCTATATTTTAGTCTTCATAATGAAATTTAGTAAATAATTGCATATTTCAAATGTTTTCATCAATAATCGGGCTAAAAAGGTGAGATAATAACGCACAAAAACTTGACTTTTAGCGTGTTATCAATGTCTAAAAAAATTATAAATTTTGAAAATTTTATTATAATACCACATCATATAGGAGAGTTAATATGTTGCCACATAAGAAAAAAAATCTTTGTTTTATATATATGAATGAACGAATAGATAGATAGATGGGTAAATTAATGCGATTTTGAAATTTCTACCTCATAACAATTATAATATTCATTTTTATTTTAAATGATATTCTCTTAAAAAAATTATCAAATATTTTCACAAAATGAAAAATTATCATGCAACACAAATAAGAAGATATTAGTGTTGAACAATATCATTTATTTTTTATTATTTTTTCGTTATTACATGGAATGCAAAAAAAATAAAATAAGTTGTGCAAAAATAAAATGAATACTCATTGTGCTACCTTCAACATGTCAAACATCTTTATCTCCCTTCATTTCATATAAAACTTATTCCAATGAAGCTATTATTATCAATTTATCATTCATCTTATTCATTTATAGCCAATGTGAAAGTATGTTTCATCGTTTATCATTTAAAATACATATTCTATTAAATAATGAGGATATTGTCACATAAAAGTTTTTAAGAAGTTACTTATCAACTCTATATAAAGCATATTTGACTTCTATTTTTATATAAATGAAATAATAATAAGACAAATAATTTCCTTGATGATAATTAGTATCATGAATATACACCACATTTCCAAAAATATATGACAATTTTTAGGGAGTCATTAAAACATAATTAGCAGAATACCCATGTGATAGTGCGGGACAAAATTTAAGTATCATTTCTGTAACACTCATATTTTGGGCCTAGAATTATATAGTATTTTCTTAAAGTTTTCAAATAATTATTTAAATTATTTAAATGTGATAGGGAATAATTGTAATTGGTTATTTGAAAATAATTGGGAAAATGATTAAATAAGTAATTGTGACTGATAAAATATTAATTGTTTTAAATTAATAAAGTTATCGGTAAAATAAAAGTTATTATTTTCGCAAATGGTTTCTAGGTTTCAGACAATGAATTTAAAAGGGGATAAAAAAATTATACTATTTAAAAGGAGTCGGTTGTGAGACCGATCTAATTTCTTCCATAATCTTCTTGTACTTCATTGTTCTTATTTCACAAAAACACTTTTACCAAACCTTTCAAAAAAAATCAAAAGGAGATTAAGTAAACCACTATATTTGGATTTAAGCTTGTAGAAATCAGCTTGTTTTCTTCATCATCTTCATCAAAAGGTGAGTTTGATTCTTGAAGTTATATAAATGGGTTTTGTAGGTTATTGAGTGATTGAATGAAATTAAAGCTTGTTATGTTGTTACTTGATGTTAATAGATATTATATGATGTTAGTTGAAGTATTAGAAACCTTAGAAACTGAGTTTTTGAAGTTATGGTGAAAATTAGTTCGAAAATTTGGTATCAGCAGTGAAACTCGCAGAACTCAGTTCGTCTTGCGAAGCGAGTTGAATCTTGCGAAATGAGTAGAGTTTTGCGAACCGAACAAAGTTCTGCGAGTTGAGCTCTGCGAGCCGAGTTGAGCTCTGCGAACTGAGTTGCGAACCGAAATTCTGCGAATCGAGTTGACTGTGCGAACTGAGACAATGTGAACTGGAATTTTATAACTTTATTTTGCAAATTTTAAAAATGCACAAGTGTTTTCAGGGTTTTCAGGGTAGCGAATAAGTGAAAAATTCATTAACTTCGATTGGGTTGAAATTCGCATGGTCACTCGGAAACGGTTCAATGACCAAGGCTCTATTCTAGGAGCTTTATTCTAGGAGCCTAGGCAGTTTTTGACCTTTCGGGGTCATCTAGAGGTCGAAAATGGCATTTTTTAATTTTTAAAAGTCATTTCGGGATTTTTTTGATTTCTTATTTGATTGAACTTTTGTTTGCCTAGACTTTAGGGATTACCTGATTTAATAAATATGCTAAATGATGATCATGGAACGAGTTACTAATTTATTATTATTTGTGTACTCAGATAAGCAAAAGGAAACTCTGTGATATAAGACTACTGAGTTCAGAGACTGAGAATATCGGTGAGTGGAGTTTGTAATCCTCAGTTTAACTTAGTTGTAACAGGTTTGGTTACAACGGGTAAACGTGATTGTTTTGATTATTGACTGTTTAGTCTGTTGTTGTTAATTTTCCATGATGGCATGACGATTATGCATTATGTGATATTTGGCCATTGGGCATTTATGATTATTCAGAGGTCAACACTGGTTGGGCTTGTTTGCTATTGTTTGGCCGGCAGGGTTTCCGATACACATAGTTGATGGATGAACCTATGTCGGTGAAGATAGCTGCAAGCTATCGGTAAATCACTGTTTTGGCTGGCAGTGGTTTAAGGGTTATTTGATTGGCTAATCAGGAACCACCGATCCTCTTTGACGCTATGTGTTTATATTTATTTGTTGTAAGATCTGTTATAACTAGGATGAACTATCGGTTACAGTTCCATTCACTTAGCTGTGAGCTAATCCACCATGTTTAACATTTTGCAGATTATGGTTAGCTTTTGGATCGGGCATGTGAATACGGATGGGATGTTTGACTACTACTGCGTCTACTATGATATTTTGTGATAATTAAATGTTATGTTTTGGAAAACTTATATAACACCCAGTCTTTATTACATAGTTTTTGTAATTATATATCTATAAGTGTGATGTTTTGAAACTTTTAATATCATGGTACATATGTATGTACATATGATATATATTTATAAATATGATAATATATGTTTGGGACTCGCTTCCGGTGTTTAATAATATAATATGATTTAAAATATGGGGTGTTATAATTTCATTCTATATGTAGTATGTAAATCATAATTATTATCTATATAAAAAATACTCTACGATATGGTTTTTTAAAGAAAAAAATCACCTATTGTGAAATGTCGTTGCGAACTCGATGCTCGGTTTCAAGTTAGAACTGTCAGATTGCATGTTCACAATGGCTAAGTGCAAGTTGTGATTTGTGAAATCGTGGTTTGGATCGTGACCAACTATAAATGCATTTTTTTACGTTATCGAAATCGTAAACTTTGATCAAATTAATGAAACTCTCTAATATAGGAATTGATTGTAAAAAGAAATTAAAAATACAAATGCAACGTCCATGTTTACAATTTATATTTTCTACATAATTATCCACAATTCTCTAGCAGGAAGGTTTACCGACGTTTACATTGAAATGAAAACTTGCAAGTTGGTCGGAAATTTGGAGATGCGACAGAGGGAGTAAAGGTTGGAAACCTTTAAAAATGCTAAGAGCGTAAAATACAGTAACAAATATACAGTATGCAGTAAATATGTAATAGTAATTTCTTAAGTTCAAGAATAAAATCAAGATATACATAAGATGTAGTAATATATTTATTAGTACCTTTTTTATTTCAACACATAAAATGGTTAAACAACATAAAATGCAGTAACAATATAAAAGATGAAAAGCATTAGCAATTTGTCGATTCAAAAATGTGGATATTAAAAAAATGCTAAAAATCGTAAGATGCAATAACTAATATACAACATGCAGTAACAAGTACTAACACAAAATATACATTAATTGCATTTAAGATGCAATAATGTAAGATGCATGATGCAGTTAATTTATTTCAAAATGATCTACTTTTTAGGTGTAAATCTATGAATTTCTAGATCTTTATCCTATTAGGTAAAAAAAATTTTAAATCGGTGATGTTTTTAAGATGATGACATAAGTGGTGGTGGCGGTGGAGAGGCGGTGGAGCGCACGGAGAAAATGAAGAAAATCACAGTTGGTTACGTCAAGTAGATGCCGGTTTACCAACGGTGATGATTTGCATCTTAACTCTCCGGTCACAAAATACACCATTGTGTCTCCGCTTCTTTTCTTCGGTCACGAAGACAGTGATAGTGGTAGTGGCGGTGGAGCGGCGATGACAATTGTGAACGGTAAAGGAGGTAACAGCGGTGGTGAACGGTGAAGTGGTGGTGATGGTGGTTTGTTAGAGTATGAGTGTTTGTGTGTTTTGTAGAGAGAGAGAGAGAGAGTTAGTGTGTGTGTGTGTGTGTGTGTGTGTGTGTGTGTTATGTGAAGGATAAGAGAAAGAGATTGAACAAATGGATGCCCAAAGAAGTGTCCCACTCATTCTATTTTACATAAATTGCAGATTAGTCCCTTCGCCTGAATATATTTGCAAAATAGCCCATGTGACTTGGCTTGATTTGGATCATTGATAAAGGGAATGGATGGTCCAGATTCTCTTACCCTCCTTGCCCTTTCTAGCTTCTAGCTTTTCCTTGTGATCTGGAATCATAATTCAATTATCAAAAAAGTTATAATGTTATTAATAATGACAAAGTTAGAGCATTAATATATTGAAATACATATACGATATAATAAAATAATGTTTAGTTATATGAGGTGGGTCCTTTTAGGAATGCAAAAAATTAGAGAATGAAAGAAACAATAGGATTGTTTTATTTCTCTACAAAACATACTTTACTTTTTACCCCCATGGTTACGTCACAAACCGTAAATCCATAAATTATAAAAATTACATCTTCAGATTCGGCGTCTTTTTCTCTTTGATTAGAGATGTTATATGTTATACTTTCGACTCATTTTTTTCCCATCATTTTTTTACCCAATTCTACAATCTAATCACATGTGATTTATGATGAAAAATTAAAATTTGTTCACGATTATTTATTCATGGTTAATATTATTTAACACGTAATTACAACTTAATATTCATCAACATTAAGAGTTATAAATAAAAAATAAAAAATTGCATTAGTTGTCATTAAAAATCACATGTAATTGCTAGTTGTACATTTAATCACACGTGATTTGTTATATAATCACATGTATGATTTCAACTTAATTTTTACTTAATTGTATGATTATAGTTAATGAAGTTCGTATTTGATTACCCTTTAATCACGGGTGATTGATACTTTGATGTTCAGTCGCATGTGATTACAACTTAGTTTTTAATCTCTTTATATCATCAATAATTTGAATTAGAAGTTTAATCGGAGATATAAGCGAGTGTGATTATTTTTAGTGTTAAATCACATGTGATTTCACATTAAAACCTAATAAAAAATGAAAAAAAAAACTTTGTTGAAAGTATGTCTTGTTAGATCTAGAATCAAAGAGAAAAAGACGTTGATTTCAAATATGTAATTTTTATAATTTATAGATATACGGTTTGTGAGATATTTGACTTTGAAAAAAAAGAAGGTGAAAATGAGTTTTTGAAATGGAGCAATCTTATTGGTTCATTCATTCTTCATTTTTTTACCATTCTTTTTTGAACTTTCAACTATATATACTAACATTTTACCAGTAGCTAGGACTTAACGATTCAGATTCAATCCGGCAACACATGAGCATATAAAGTCTTGTATTCTCTTTTTCATTTCCTTTCCTTTTATCATTCTTTTACTTTTTTGTTTCGTTGGCATTGTCATTATTTTTATTTATTACTTAAATAGAGGTTTTAATTTTTAATTTAATTAAAATAGAGCGACATAATGATGTAGTGTACAAATGGGATAATAGATTAAACCTGTTGATTCCTGTGAATACCAGAAGAAATCTCTTCCAAAAGCACGTTGATTCACAAAAGAATACCGTGAAATGGGAAATGATTCACAAATGGAGAGTGAAATCGAAATTCTTGAAATTGAAAAACTGAATCTCAAACAATGTACATGGAACCCTAAATAACATCCAGAATTTTAAACGGGCCTAAAAAACATAACGGGCCAAACACAAAGCCCAAAACAAAAGTCTAAAATGAAAAGAAAAAACATAGAATGGGCCGTATCTTCCAAACGGAGCCGTTTTTGAGCTTCGAGCATGGGTCTAACCACGGCCTCGAACCGAGCTTCGATTCGCCTGCTCATGGGCCTGAAATGGAGCCCTGTAGCCCAAGTTATGCCCCTTTCCGTGCAACCCTTTTTGTGACACGCTCGTGGGGCTCCAGAAACATGTGGGCTCGATCTTCAATACTTGAGCCTCCATCACATAATTAATTAATTGAATTTGATTTTAATTTTAATTTTAATTTTTCAATTGATAATGTTATAATCTCATTCCCTATAGTAAATTTAAAAATTTAAGTTATTTCACATGATTAATATTATCATATATTTTTATTTTATTTTCACTTTCTTGACTTTCCTTTTTATTTTACTTTTCCTTTTCGTTAAATTCTATTATTGTATATTATTATTATATTCGGGAACGGATTAGAGAAGCAGATGTGTTTGGGATGGCAGGTTGGGTAGCGAATGAAAGTGTGCCACCTCAACATCACATCCCACATCATCAAAGATAAAACGGTTCAATTAACTTCTTAGTTCATCTATTCCTATATCTCCCCTTTCCATCTCCCCCTTCCAACTCCGTCAACAACACACCATAAGACGCAAGCGTCGACCACTACTAGTGTACACCAACCAACGCAACCTGTCTCTTATTGTCACCGGAATTCGATCGCCAAAATCTCATTCGTGTTTCATAAAGTTTACGCAAAAATCTTAACATAATTGATCACCAACTTATCAAAAAAATCATTTTTAACAACTTCAAATTTGATCTTTCGTTTCGATGCCCGTCGTAAAGACCTTAAGTTTTTTGGCATCCCACTGTTTTGACTTTTAAATTTCCCGCGATGCATTGTTACTGAATCTTGCATATTAAAAAGTTATTTGACTAAACAAAATTTTGGACAATTTATAATATTACTTTTTCGGGTAATTTTTCGGACAAATCCACTAATTTATTAAAATTGTAAAATAGTCCCTCATCCCTTCCCCATTCTCCTCTTCTCCCTTCCCTCAAATTTTTTATAAGTGATATATCATAATTATCAAAAAAAAAAAATTGAATTAAAGAAAAAACAAGAATATTCGTATGTGCCCATTGATATTACAGATAGTATTAAACTATTAATTAATAAAAATAAAAAAGCTAATACCGATGAGTCTTACAAGTTTATGCATTCCCTGGAGCGACTAAAATGTATAAAGACTTGAAGCAAAACTTTTGGTGACCGGGTATTAAAAGAGACAAAGGATGTTGACAAGTGTTTAATCACTTGTCTACAAATTAAGACAGAACATCCAATGTCATATGAGAAATTTTGCCATTGCACAATTTTATGAGGAATTGGGAACATTTGACTATGGATCTTATAACAAAGCTACTAAGCACCCCGAGACAATTTGATGCAATTTAGTTAATAGTCGATCGATCAACCAAGATAAGAAATTCTTTGATACCTTAAATACATGACCTGTATTTATGATATGTAATGACTCCCGTAATTAGATGTTTCTGAAAGCACACGTCCGTGATGAAGCATGGGCTTACATCCCTGGTGGTCTTACAATTCAGTTTATCCGAAGTGGTTCAGTATTAAAGGCAATGAGTGACATACACTTTTGAATTATATCTTAAAGTTATTTTGGTCATGTAAATGAATTATATCTTAACTTTTAGGTGATTTTACAATAAATAATAAAGGTACTTTACAGGTCTGTTCTTCTATAAAGATGTAAAAATAACTCACATCAAAGTAATCTAACACAATACCAATAGAAATGATCATTTCAATCCAACTTCCCTATTCAAAATACATTTTCAAGGAAGCTCTATACTCAGCTGATAAACTAATACACTAAATAAAAAAACATAAAAAAATGCCCACCTATAATAGCTGTATACATATAAAATAGTAACAAAACAATACAGCTCATGCTTGATATAAGCAAAGAAAACCTCCTAAGAAATCGGTCCAGCAACCTGCATTGTTTCAGATTCCCATTCGACCACCTCGCCACAATGTCCACCTGTAACCCCTACTTGATGGGACCCACCAACCGTTGCTTTTAGGCGATACCGTTCAGCCCTTGACCCAATCACCTGACCCAAAACAGAAGCTGCTATAGTAAAAGCCATGGCTGATTTGGGCATCAAAACCGACTTTCTAAGCATGGCAATAAATGGAACAGCTGCATGAACCGCTGCAAACCAAGAAGGTGAGAATTTTTCAGTGTGTTCTCTCCATATTCCTAATGGCACATTAGCAGCCATGCCCATGACCCCAATCACGAGTACTTTTGCAGGCAATGGTTGGGGTCTGAGGTTCTTTGCAAAGGCGGTTTTGGCTAGAGCGGCTCTAGCAGCCACGATGACTGGTGGACACCTGTAGTTTATGCCTGATGGGAGTTTAAGTGCATTGGCCATAAGTGGTAGGACATTAGTGACTGATCTGTAGGATTTGGCCATCGGGCATTTTCCATTTTGTAGCCATTCTTCACCCATTGCTTCATGATTAGAGTCCCCTTTCTGTAAAATCAATTATAAGAAGGTGAGTTAGATCACTTTTCACTTACGGATGCTGAAGAAAACTGTAATGTTTGGTTTCACAAGAAGTTTCAAGTAAAATTGACTTGCGGAGTGTTTTAACGTGTGGTTTGAAAGTGATTATGTAATCTCGAATAATCATGATCTATCAACTGTAACAAAAGGGTTGTATGAAATACTGTTTGGATGTGTTTTTATCGTTTGAACTTGTACATAAGTTGTTTAATTACTTGGCAAGGATATATTTATATGACAAGATAAAAAGATATTTGTTCAAAAAACGATATACCTATAGTCAGATTAGAGTGAAAGCCTCTCAAACTACTTTATGTCTTTAAGAAGTGCTTAGTTAATTTAATATAATAGTTTTCTAATAATCACTTTACCCTTAAATAATCAGAATTAGTTTCAAAACCCGAATTAAGCAGCCCCTTGTATACACATCATAGTGATAAAAAAAATTTTATATTGGTTCTGATTCAGAGGATTCATATATTTTAAGTCCCCAGGATGGTAGTCTATTGGTGGGGGACATGCAACATAAAGGTGAAGCTCAGGTTCAATCCCTGTCCCCAGGTTCCTTTAACAGGTTGATGGGGGCCGCTAGATGGTCGGTTACCATTCTTTTTTATAATAGACATTTAACTGATATAAGTGAACACTTGCTTTCCATTTGAGATGTCTCACATCCTTTAATAAAAATATTATGCCACAATGACTTGCATATCCATTACAATAATTAGCTAATGTACCTGTGAAGACTGTTTCTTGGTTGGTTTGTGTTTTCTTTGTTGATTCTTGAACATCTCATTGAACATATCAAACCCAAAGGCCCCACCAAAACCAGAGAGACTTATAGTAGCTGCTTTTGCGGCCAAAGGGTTAAACTGCTGTGGAGGAGGTTCAGACCTCGACTTCCGAAGACCGTGTGATGATGGCTCAGAAAGCGGAACCACACCATTTTGCCCATGGAATACTCTAAACGCCATATCAAAATTGGGACCGTCCTCAAATATAGGACCTTTGGTTCCCCGTACCTGATCACCAGAAAAGAAACCATGAGGATGTGTTTTAGACATTTCAACTGTTTCTTTTTCAGGATTATCGAGAATTAAGGGGTCTTTATGATATTTGTTTTACTATGTTGACTGCGTATAGACGAAATGTTAGCAAATAATTTAAAGTTGGCATAAACAACATATAATTGCAATAAAGACATAAAGTTACTATATTCGAGAAACAAATGGAAGGTAACTTACTGGCAATGGGATAGCCACGGATGAAGAGAAGGAGAAATTAGTTGGCTCGTTAATGTTACGCAGAAATGGGCAACTAGCAATATTTGGTTGGGAAGCTAATGATTCCTCGGTCATGTTCCTAGTACATATAAAGTTCATCTTTTTATCTGTAGTTGATCTGCAAAAAAAGAAGAAAATAGATAAATATCGTTTTTTATTGCTTGTTGAAGGAAAATAACAATTTTTCACATAACAGAACGAGAAATTGAAAAGTAGATCCAAAATCACATATTAAGAACCAACTCAACCCAATGGAATCATTGAAGATATTACAAGTCTATAATATTCCTCCATTCTCCTCTATTATGTGAAGTTGAGTATTGTTAGCTTCATAACTTGTGATCAAGTTTTGACCTTATAGGGTCAATATATAACTGTTTTCAACTTCTAAATTTATACGAATAAGCTTCACTTTCTACAAAATAACTCATTAACTACATCAAAAGATTCAATCTTCTATTAACCGAAAAACAAATGGTGTTCAAATGCAAAACAGCCTATCATAATCACTAATTTAGCAAACAGAAGTTTGACCTCCAAAATTCAAGAACACAATATAGCTTCAAAAAGCCATTAAATTGTAAATTGTTCTAATCTCCTCTCATTACAGTTTAATCCAAAAGTCAAATTCCAACAGCATATAAAAAGTCATGAATTCACATGACCAAAAGAAAAAACATAGAAATATATGCAATTCCACTGCATATTTCAAAGTTTAAACTAACAATAAAAAAGAAGCTCAAACTTGAATCAATATCATATTATTTAGCATACCAATCCATCTGACTAAACAACTTAATTCACAATATCAACACAAACCCATCAACAATTTAATCTAATACATAAATTCAAACCAACCCCACAACCAGAATTCATAAATTAAGCATGAAAAATGTGTAATTTAATCATACCTTCAAGATTTGATTATGCAAACAGATGGATTAATTTTGTGCTTAAAATCTGATCAATAACAGAAATAAAGAATTAAAAATGGTGAATATGAAAGTATCAAAGGAAAAAACTTGTATTGAATAAGAATGAGGGAAACATGGGTAATATGGTTTCCAAAGTTTCAAAACGACATAAGAAAGCCCTCAAAACGACAGTGTGATTAACACACGTAGTTTGACTTTGACCAATCAAGTACTTGTTCTGACTAAATTTGATCAACCCTGTTGGGCTGCTGACAAATGAAAATGCATGAAATTGGAATATGTAAAATGTTTAAAACTTTAGATACTTAGAGCATAGGGTGTGGGTAACCGATGTTCTAGACAGTGTTCTCGAGAATTTTGAAAGTGAGGATTTTGTGGTGTGGTGAAAAAATATTCACAGTATTCTCGTGCATTTTATTATTTGTTTTATTTGAAAAAATGAGAAGAAGACAAAAAAAACAAGAACGTCGATGCCTTCAAATTCTTTATCTAGACGGTGAACACAAAAAATTGCAAGAACACTGGTAAGAACACTAAGGCGGGGTGGGAGAATACCGAGGCTCAGTGTTTTCATTCAAGAACATTGATGTCAAGTCATTTCACACCTTGTGCTCTTGTTACAAAAAGACAAGACCCATTCTTATTTATCTTCTTGCTGCCTTCCCTTGACAATTTTATATATATAAAAGTTGCAATATTTAATGGCGTTTTTGACATGATCTTTTCTTTATTGTTTATGTTTCTAGAAGCATACGTTATATGAATAATTTAATGGCATTTATAAATGCTTTCCCTAACTTACCTTGATTAATTATTCAACGTGATAAAGAGAGAATAAAAAGTTTTAGTTTTCATTTAATTGAAGATTATCTAATTATCTACTAATTTCGCCCGGTTCGCAGCCGCTAGCGCTGCAAGTGGGAAATTAGTGCTACTCACATTAATTTACATCCAATTATCCTATCTTGAAAATGACAGGAAGTTACTTGGTTAAGAAAATTAGGGATTAAATGAAAGAAAGCTTAACGCGAAACCACTTAGAGTACAATCGCAGAGCTAGTAAAGCAATTATACAGAATCAAAATGCTGCTGATTTTTCTTTATTTCTGTTAAAAGATTGAAAATGCTGATGATTTGAAGCAAGAATAATGAATGCATCTTATAAAAGGTGACAAAAATTGGTCACCAACTCACCATGTTTCATACATAGGTATTTAATTAAATTTAATCACAAAATCATGCCTTCTGAAAACATTTCATCATAGCAACATTATCATAAGATAAATCAAACAGCCACTTTCTTTAATCTTGCACCTCCTTTTTACATTTGTCTGACAGTATTTTGTTGGAAGAGAAGATGATCGGAGATGGAAAACCAGCATTGTTTTATGAACAGAACTTTCCCCTTAATTATATTAACAAGTTAAAAATATGCAGGTGGAGAACTAATTTGGGATAGATGGAGTACCAAACAATCAACTTATTTGTCTACTGCAGGATTTATTGTTTAAATGATTTATCGTCCATTATCGAAGATAATATACACATCTTAGAATTCACAAATGGACATGTGAAAAGGAAAGTAACTGCAGCTGCTTTCATGGTCCTTAACATCTTGTGCTCAAACTGCTCTACAACATCCTAGATGTGTCAATAGACCATCAGATGTGCAGATGGTGAGCAAAGTGACTAACTTGACCTTTTATCATATAATTTTTTACTTGTACAGTCAATAGTATACAACATAAATATGAAAAAGAACGATGATGCTCTGTAAGCAACAAAATAACGAACATTCAAACCAAAAACTTTAATCATTTAGCTCATGCCGTAACTACATTAAAGCAAAGGGGAGAATAAACATACTAATGTTCTCAAAAAGACTAGCAATTCTCAGAAACTATCAACGTCTCAATTAACTATTTTGAGGTTGGTTCTTGTTCCTCTGTTGACCTCTTGTATTCCGGCTTCAGCTCATAAGTCCCTTGGTTTGATCCTTTGTTGTTGTAGATGCACAGATCTTTGAGCAAATCTTTCAAGAATTGCTGAAAACAGAGGATATATTGGTAATACATTGTTCATCCTAAGCCAATTCGATTGTTTTTCGGTTTTAGGACATTCGAATCAACTTTATACGCATGATGTAAAAAACTATTGAGTATTAGCTAATATCTTGGAACAGAGGATATATTGGTTTGATCCTTTGTTGTTGTAGATGCACAGATCTTTGAGTAAATCTTTCAAGAATTGCTGAAAACAGAGGATATATTGGTAATACATTGTTCATCCTAAACCAATTCGATTGTTTTTCGGTTTTAGGACATTCGAATCAACTTTATACGCATGATGTAGAAAACTATTGAGTATTAGCTAATATCTTGGAACAGAGGATATATTGGTTTGATCCTTTGTTGTTGTAGATGCACAGATCTTTGAGCAAATCTTTCAAGAATTGCTGAAAACAGAGGATATATTGGTAATACATTGTTCATCCTAAACCAATTCGATTGTTTTTCGGTTTTAGGAAATTCGAATCAACTTTATACGCATGATGTAAAAAACTATTGAGTATTAGCTAATATCTTGGAACCCTTTCAAACATGGAATTAGTGTTTGACATAGAAATTCATTCTCATAGGATCCAAAATTAGTATCTACCTATGTCAACACGATATATTTTAGACACTGCACACTTGCACAGTGCCACCTCAAAATAATTCAGGGGATTATAGCAGAAAATCAGTTATCAAAGGAGTGATGGCGGATTACCAAATTCTTTTGTAGTGTAAAAATCACAAAAGTAGAGAAAAACATGTAATTGTGACTGTTGATCTATTTTGAAAAATAAATAAAAAATGAAAGGAACCCGTAACATACTTCAGGTTGGTCTGTTTCGGAAATAAGCTGCTTTAAGGTCCAATTAGATTGTCTCTCGAAGAGTTTAAACATAATGTCTTCCATCTCTCCGCGATCCCTTCTGGTTCTTTTTGTGTCTGATCCTTTTACTGGACCTTTCTTCTTTTCCTGTAAAATGGATGTCAAACATTTCTTATAAAGATAAAACCACCACGAACACAAGAGTGCACTGAATAGAAGTCACAAACAACAGATAGATCCACAGAATCTAAAACACTAAATCACATGATAAATGATAGATGAAGAAGTGTCGATTACAGTCTGTGATGGGTTTCTGAAACCATACAATCCTGGCATGGGCCTCATATGTGCTCCATTATCGTTGTCGATAACCTGAACATGAAGATAGTTATTATTATTATAGGTATAGGTGACACTTTAGAGGTTAGACCCATTTATAGGTATAATAGGTCAGCTTGAGTTATACTGTCTCTAAAGGGTCAAAGCCTCAAAGGGTAAGCTTAAATTATACTAGCTAAAATAAAAACAGATTGAACAGTCTAAAGTCACCCAAAAGTGGATTCATAATGCATTACTTATTAATGAAATCAAAGAAACTATAAGATAATAAGATGTTTGTGGGTTGGCCTGACTAACCCATTTTGCCACCTCTAGTTACCATCAATTCCATGTGAATAATAGTCATCTGAGAAAAGTGAAGAGACCTGTATTTGTCGAGTTTTAGTCATATACTTGTTTGTTCGTTCACGACAGAGCTTCCCATACTCCTCTATGTTTTCATTATGAGGCTTCATGTCAAATTTATGATATATTTTCCCTTCAACGGAAAGCCTTCCTGAAGTAAAAGAGTGTCACATTATCAATGTTGTCTGGAAAACAAGTATTGGGTAACAAGTAAAATCACAACAAGATTCTCGTGTGTTTAGAAATCAATAAATGATTGCTCTCAACAAGAAGTAAACACATAAAATTTTGAACTAAAAAATATAGATTGCAGAAAATAAGACTACATATTTGACTCATCACACAAGATGTTGAAGAATGCAAATACTTACCTTGCTTGGACTCAGAAAATACAGACATAGGAATGATATCTGTTGACATGTCCATAGAATAACATTTGGGTACCCTCCCAGATTCAGTGCCAAGCAACTCCATAGTAAACTGATCATTTCATTTTAGGATTGCATAAATTGGAAAACAAAGAAATAGAGATTAAAACTACATTAACAAGAACACACCGTCATGCTTCTATTGAAATAAGAAAAAAGTGGAAAAATGGATAAGATGTAGTGATGTACAAAAGCCAATTACAAAACTTTCCTTCACCATGCAGCATAGAACTGGACTTTGCATGAATATATCATCATGACACAAAGATACACATAAGAAGTCACCCAAAAAGGGGAGGGGGTGGGGGGGGGGGGGGGGGGGTGGGGGGTGTCCAGAAATGGTACATGGTAGAAGTGGAATGCGAACATAATTTATTTATATTTATCCATAAAAAATTTCTTGTTATACAACGAAACAACTAGCTGGGAGCCTCAGAGACTGAATGAGATGTAACTGACTGCAAGGAGTGAAATCCCATCATTTTGACCAATGACAAGGGTAAAATCCATATAATTAGGTATGCCAAACGATACAGTTCCTCAGCATAAGAATCCATATACCATGTTTAGATATAAGAACAAGGACAACAAAAAGATTATGGCTCTTCTTAATTCTGTTTTACTTTCTATTTTTTACTTTCACTTTTGTTTGCTTCTTTTTTCATGTTGTATCCCACCAAGGGTAATTTTTCTCATTAAATGAATCCTCATTGTGCATTAATTAAAGAAATTCTTTTAATAAACCCAATTGTTCTTCATTTCTGGTAACAAATCATGACTAATATGTCAAAACCTATAGTCCCAGCCAACCCATTTCTTCACAACCCACGAGCCTAACAACAGAAATAAAAGAAACAGAACGATAAGAAAGAGAAAACAAGAACTAATCTTTTTCACTTTAATCAGCATCTTCTATCTTGAAACCATTCCACATAACAAACAAACTCCCTTTACTCTTTGCTGCCTTTTTCTTTCAATTAGCAAATTTCATCAAACAAACGTATAGCCAATTTAAGGAGAGATAAAACCAACACCCGTTACAACCAATACACAGATCACAACCATTTTAATCACAAAGATGTCTTATATACATTTTACAATTCTTAAGTAAATTTAGACTAATTAACAACTTGAGTACTTCAACAAAAAAATAATAATAATAATAATAACACAGCAAACATCAAAAGTTATGGATAATTCACAAATATATATTGTTCATCATCACACATTCACACATAGATATTCCTATATCTACAATCAGGTTTATTACACTTCAATTTTCACTAATTTTCATAATATATACACAAATATAATTCAAGCATCAACAATGCACATCACTACACATAACATGCATTCATGAATACAAAAACTAGGTTAATTCAGATATTCAAGCAGCATAACTAAAGTATATACAAATGTAGGGTTTAAAATTGAATTTTAGTACAATGCAAAATATATATAAACCGCAATTGCGATGCAACGTACCTGAGTGTCGTTATTAGGAAGAAGAGGATCAACGGTGACGATGACTTTAGCGCCGATTGGAGCAGAAGATGAATCGATTTGTGTAAGCGAGCGAGATACAATCGGAGGACATTTCATGAGCCAAACGTGTTTATCCGATTTGATTGTTTCCAACGGCGGTGGTACGCTGCCGTTGTTCGCCTTCGCCGCCGTGCCGGAGGGTTTCCCGAGGGCGGTGAATTGGTCTTCCATATTTTGTGTTACGTTTTTTTGTTTTAGTTTTTGGGGAAGCTTTAATTGTATATATAGGTGCATGCTTCTATAAACCAATAGTTAATTAATTTAGTTATTTAAGAAGGGAAATTTGCAATTTTTATCCCTATGGTATTGCGTTTTGGTTGATTTTGTCCTTTGAGAATTTTTTCTGCAATTTTAACCTTGTGGTCCTCTTTTTCTGCAATTTTTGTCCCTCCCTCTAACTTTTATTAAAAAAATTCGTTAAGTTCAGTAAAATGACAAGAATACCCTTTGTCTTCTTCCCTTCCTTTTCTTCTCTTTCATTCCCTTCCTTTACAGACCACATGGCCAGAATACTACAAGCATTCATTCACCATATCACATATACACTTTTAAACTCAGATTCACACACATAAACGACATCACAGGAACATCATATCTCATTATTTGATTCTTTTATTTTATTCCTTTTTTTTATCATCATAATATGAAGAATGAGACCTGCAAACACAAACCCAAATTCAATTTTTATACAGACCTGAAAACCCAAATCCAAATTAAAAACCCTAGTTAACATCATATTTGTTAGATCTGCAAACCGATATTCGAATCAAACAACCTCTCGGTAATCGAATTTGGTGTAAATCTTTGTCAATTTAACAAAATCCAGATCCGTTCGTGCACCCAACCACCATGGCGAGCTCCGGCAGCAGCGATGAAAACCGATAAGTCAAAACTGAACTATGGCAGCAATTGCAAAAATCGATCGACAACGGTCGTGGTTACTAACGAAAATCGTTGGAATTCGTAGATCTAGGGTTTCATATCGTTTATTGTGGGTTTCAGGTGGTAAATCGAAATAAAACGTGAAATGATGGTGGTGGTTGTTGAATCGAAAATCTGGTAGTGCGATGGTGCTCGGCCGGTGGTTTGCGGCGTATTTCAGGTGGTGGTTGTTAAATCAAAAGTCTGGTAGTGCGATAGTGCTCGGCCGGCAGTTTGCGGCGTATTTCAGGTGGTGGTGGTGGCGGCTATGTGTAAAATATATATGCCATGAATGAACGTATTTAGAAGTGTAAAGTTAGGTTTTGAGGGATGAAGAAAGGTAAAACTAAGGAATTATTTGTTGTTTGTTGATTTATAGATTTTCATTGTTAGTGTCTGTGATTTTGTAAAAGTGATGGAGGAAAAGAATTAGGGCTAAGGTTTAAGAAAAGTTGTTTGTTTGAGGAAGGGGAGGTTGATGACGAAAATGAAGGGTATTTTAGTCATTTGATTTGATTTAACGGATCAATTTAACAGAAGTTAGAGAAAGGGACAACAATTGCAGAAAAAAAGGACCACGAGGTTAAAATTGCAGAAAAAATTTTCAAGGACAAAATCGACCAAACTGCAAAACCACAAGGACAAAAGTTGCAAATTTTCCATTTAAGAATAATAACATAAATGATCCCTAAACTTATTCTTAAATGTCATTTATAATTTAAATTATGTTGTTCCTAAATTCTTAAGAAATGTAATACATAGTACTCCATCCGTCCCAAAATTATTGTCCACAAACAAGAAACACGCAGTTTAAGAAAACATAAATATTACACTATACTTTTCTGTACTATGACAGTTTTATCCTTTCCTTTTACCTACCTTTTTTTAACGTAAGTATAAAGTTGGGTATAATAGGAAGTTTGGTTAACTATACCATACTACTTTTGAAAGTGGACAATTATTTTGGGACGTTCAAAAAGGGAAACATAGACTATAAATATGGGACGAATGTAGTATAATTTATAAATTGGCAACAAATGGTATGCAATATCTTTATCATTTTTAAGAATCACTGCATAACCAAATTATACATATATTAATTTGTAATCGAAGATTTTTGTGTTGTTGGAAATAATAGAAGAGGTAAGGATATAAAAATGCAATTAACAATCACCTAACATTTATAGTATGTATTCAACTATTCGGATTTTCGTTGTATGTAAGAAACTATTTATTTCTTTCCATTGTATGTAATTTTTGGCATTTTTTCCACATGTCATCTATATAAGATGTCACGTGTCGTTCTTGCACGTTGACACGTCACCAAATTGCATACAATGGAAAGAAATAAATAGTTTGTTACACACAATGGAAGCCCGAATAGTTGAGTACACACTATGAATGTCAGATCATAGTTAATTACATTTTTATGTATTTACCCTATAAAAGAATTCAGAACAACCCTGAATATTATAGCGGAAACGGAAACGACGAACCTTTGTTTAGATCAATGGTCGGAAAGCAATCACAAACGGAATACTTTGATTATTCACAACCTAAGATTCTCTTATCCGTTTGCATCGAAAGTATAAACACGAATCAACACGTGCTCTCACTCATGTCTCTCTCGGTTATCTCTCGTGTGTGTGAATTTGAAATGTTATTTGTCATGTGCCAACCTTTTAACATGAAATACTCCCACTACATATATAGTCATCATATATATATATATATATATATATATATATATATATATATATAACTCTAAAGGAGGCGAATAATCTTTATTAAGTACTACCTTAATGACTTTATTCATTAGTATTAATAGTGCAATTAGTTAGTGGGCATGTCGGATTCGGTTTGCAACAAGTGTTAACAAAGAGTTTTTATTCTTTACAACGTTTTCTTCTTTTGGATCGTTATAAATGTCAAACGTTGTCATTCTTTATTTAAGTTTTGCATGTCTCAGCGCGCTAAAGTCATAACCACGTGGAGTTTCCAACATGATGACTTCAATACTACTTTCTTACTATAAAATAATTTCTTACTATAATAATAATAATAGTAAATTAATATTAATAATAATAGATAAATAAATATTTATAGATAGAAATTTTATTTATAGATCACTACCTTAACAATCATTCATATATATAGTGGTCGTGGTATAAAGATGCATTTAATGATTTATAAGTTTCATTCATTATAAATTTATAAAGAACCCATATATCTAGATAAATGAAATACCTATACCTATATTATATCACAACAAAGTGCGATCAAACTTCCTTGTTATATACAAAGATGAAACAATTACTAATGAAAAAAATTGAAATATGCGTCCGATCAGCAAATTAATTAATGTGTATATGATCATCAACACATGCAATAACATCAGCACTTACATTATATGAGCTATATTGTACATGTACATCACGTCATATTGTACATCGTCTCTGCTCGTTTGACATACCATATAAGTGTACATATACATGTTACGTTATAAAATCATAAATTTTTGTTTTGTTTTTTTTTTTTTTTTTTTTTTTTTTTAAATTATATCATATGGACCATAGACAGTTAATATCATGTTTTTCATTCTATTCTATGTTGACCTTCCTCACAAAAGTATGTTTTAATCGACATAACTAGCAACTATACATATGATCATTTGACAGACTAAAGTGCTAAATTCTCATGATATTTTAAGGTGCTTTTAAGTAATTTTACATAAACTCGTGACAACTATAAGAGGTATATTGAAAATCACACATTTGGATTACTCTTAAAATCAACCCTTTATTATATATTAGATTATAGACCCGTGTATATACGGGTTGTGTAATATAACTAATTAATTAGTTAAATATAAGTTATATTTGTCGTTGTTAATATGTATTTAGGTAGACATATTTCAATTTTCTATATTTTTCAAAAGATTTGAATAACACACATTCTTGTTTACTAATTTTATTTAAAATCGTTTTCTCCAAAAGATTGCAATAGCATATTAAGTTTTCCATTTATTAATTTTATTTTAAACTCGTGTATACACTTAAACACTCAAGAGGGCGACATTATAATATAAATTTGAAAATAACAACAGCCATATGTGATACTCCTCCAAATTAGGTATAAACTTATACTTAATCTCATGCATTTCTTACGCTAATTCTCTACGAAAGTTTAAACTAAACTATTGATGTGAGATAAGTCTAGCGTGCCCAAAACTTTTGGACAAAAAATATTATGAAATTTATAATTATAAATTAATTATACGAAACATTATCAGAAAGAAACCGACAAAAACAAATACGATGTTGGTGATACAAAAATTAGAGAGAACGCGAAACTATTTTTAAATAGTTATTCAGTTGAAAATATTTCGTGAGGAACGAAAAATGAAAAGAAAACTAAACATATATACGTTTTATATAAAACGTATCGTACGCGAACATAAACAATACAAAACAAATCCGACAACCAAAATAATAAAAATTATTTTTATTATTTCAAATAAGTATTTGGAAAAATACTATAAAATAAATTTTATGAATAATTAAGTGGGACACTGAGTACAAATAATTGGACTCTTACACGAAATTAACGGGCTAAAAATCTAAACTTTTACTACTCGTAAAAATATCTGAGGACAACCCACTGCACAATACCATACCTCAGTTAAAAAACTCGAACCGTTTCAGTTATAATATACTCCCTCCTTACTCGTTGATCAGATGCACACACACCTAACCACCTCAATTATTGGCATCCAAATTTCTCCCTCGGCTTGAAGATAGCCAACAACTCACAACACCATTTCCATCATCAAAATCATCATCGTTCTCTACATTTTTGTAAAGGAAGGAAAGGAGAGCAAGCTACGAAGCTAGTACCATCGTCATCATCCTCTGCTCACCATTTTCTTCAAAAACATTGTAAGAACACAAAACTTTTACTCTCATTTTTGTAAAATACTTGTCATAACTAGTTAATAATTCGAATTTTGAATGATCTTGCATTAAAATATACCAAAAACTAACTAATAATAGAAAGTTGTTGATGATAATTGTGGACCAAAGAAATCACATTTTGTATAAACTTTTAGTAAGTGTATGAGTAAAATAAATGTGTGAAATCACTTAAACAAAAGCTTGTATAATGTTAACAAGCAACATATAAGAGATTAAACTCGAAATGAAGCTAAAAAATAGAGAAGATTTTGGCGATGTCATGAATTGCAAACTGAGCACAGGACAAAGACGAACACACCCAAACGGGTGAGAGTCCACACCCGATCGGGTGAACAATGATACACAACCGGGTATATTTTGTTACCTGACCGGGTAAATTCCATGAAAAATACTTGGAAACCGAAAGTACCCGCCGGGTACAAAGGTATCCGCCGGGTAAGACCCAAAATCAACCGATACCCGACCGGGTAAAGGTTGATTCCTGACCGGGTGGAACATGTAAGCCGAATGACATGAGAAAGACATTATACCCAATCGCGTGGTGATCCTCACCCGATCGTGTAGCGATCCTTACCTGATCGCATATCAATCTTCACCCCATCGCGTACCGATCCCACCCGATCGCGTATCGAACTTAAATAAGGGTAACTTTAATATAAAAACTATACACCACTAAGTGATAATATTAGATCCGTACGTTTAATTCAAATGTGTCACAAAGAATATGATTAAGTGTACTGATTTGACGCAAAAAGTCACGTTTTTGTGCACCAATTCAAGCCCATTTTGGCCCAAATCTTTGAATAAATATCAAATAATCAATGTTTTATGCTAAAAATATAAAATGAGCCAAAACTTAGACGTCCTTTCAAAAAATCAATTTAAATGTGAGATTAACGAACAAAACAGAGCTAAAACGCTTCACTTGTGGTTCTGACGTAGCATTAAGCAAAACTGGCCTAATATGTGTCATATTGATCTTCAGGAAAATACGAAACCATGGGCGTGAGAATCTGTCACACCCCCAATTTCATGATTTGCGGAAGCGGCGATTTTGGGCGTGACTAATCAATAATCAAACACAGAGGTTACAAGCAAACGACTCTACATGAGACGTTTATAAATATATTACAAAAGTAGTACAAAGTTTTAAGTCATAAGTTATGAGTTTACAATAACAGCGAGTTCACATTTGATTTTGAAGATTTTAATACATAACCATTAATACAAAACATAATGCAAGAAAATCTTCATGTCCATATAGATGCATGCGACTCGTAAGTAGATAGCTTATCCTGAGGGCCATCCTCCTATTACTGATCACCTGAGAATACAACACTAAAAGGTCAGCTATAAAGCTGGTGAATCTCACAGGTTTAACATAAACATTGATGTGATCAACATGATTATCCGATGATTTAATACCGATAAAGATTAAATATTACAACCGAACAATGATAAACCAATTAAGGTTTCCGAACAATGATTAAACCATTAAGGTTACCGAACTATGATTAACCAATTAAGGTTACCGACTAGATTTACCGACAATGACATTTGTATTGCATTAAGCCATGGTTCGAGGCCTAACCCGATTTGTGCCTCCCGAATGGTGTCAACACCCATAACAATTACTAAAATGCCCGTTTGTACATGGTTGTAGCTAGCAACCCGGACGGGGACGTCACTCCCATGATAGATCTATCTTTTAGTAATCGAGCCTTATTAAGTTAACGAACCATGCAATGATGAGGACTTTCCCGTATTAAAACACTCATGCAATACCCGAACAATGAAAATCAAGACCGACAATGATAACCAACATGTTTAACAGAATTAATAATTAAATTAACTAACCGAATAACAGTGATCACGAAAACAAGTAAGCATTGTATCTCACCCCAAGTTTAAAAACAGTAAAAGTGGGGCTGTGAGACTCACCTGAGTCTATCCAAGCAATGAATATGTCCGACGTGGAATAGACAATCCCCGAATCTCCTAGTGTCCTAAACACGCGAGATTCTAATGAGCATTTGATTATCTAATATTTCTCCGTATTAATGTTTATCCATTTTGATTATGTCCAAGTGATTATATTTGTACTTCCGATTAAAGTTTATAAAATGTACGGCCCGTTGGTGACGGATTGAATTTATATTCTAAAGATATATAACGTGTGCTTTTGCATTTGTATAACTCGTTCATGGATGTATCATATTGTTTACAATTATCCTTATATTCGTTATATTTTATTTCATAAGTTACGAAATTTGGTACGAGGTCCAAAAACTGAAATATGTCATTTTCGACCCCTAGACAACCCCGAAAGGCCTAAAACCGCCTAGGCTATGGTACATAGCCTTGATCATTGGGCCATTTTCGAGTGACCGTGTGACTTTTAGCCCAAGTCATTATAATAAATTTTTCATCGAGAAGCTACCCTGAAAACACTTGTGAAATTCTTCGGCATTTTTACAAAAACTGTTCTGTTTGAGTATTCCAGCCATTCGGTTGTGAAGACCTAGTTGTTCGGCTAAGGAAGACCTAGCCGTTCGGCTATGGAAGACCTAGCCGTTCGGCTATGGAAGTTCAGCCGTGCGGCTGATAAAATCCAGCCGTTCGGCTGATGCTTTCCAGCCGTTCGGCTCAGGTACCACTTGCAGGTCTGTTCGTGCAGTTCATCCCCAACCCAGTTTTTAACTTCATTTTTAACCAAATTCTCATATATAAAACACTAGTATGTGATAATATAAGTGTTATAAACACGAAATTAAAGTAAAGTTTGAGTTTTCTTACGAATTAAAATTTGGACCCGTGAGGATGAAGATGATGATCCGGATGGTGATGATGATCAAAGAAGATGAAGATGAATGTGATGATGATGATGATGAATGTTACTAATGTTGTTGCTGTTGATGATCAATATGATGATGATTTTGAATCCGAGAGGGATAGAGCGAGAGATCGAGAGATAGATGGAGGGAAGAGATGAAGAAGAAAATGAAATGAAAGTGAGGGGTGTGTTTGGTTTAGTCGACCGACTCCAATTATTGGGTTGGTTGGCTCCCATTCGTAGTATAAAATACCCGTGTTTTTGTACCCGATCGTAAAGTAGTATAATATTTTCAAATGATAATTTTCTAAATATAAAACTGTATATATTTTTATTCGAAGTATTTTATAAAAATACTTTTAATGAGATATAAGATTATATCTTTGTTTCTCTTTGGTTTGACGGATAGTTTTCAGTGTACAAAATGCGTTTAAATTTGCAACCAAGTAAATAATTATTATTTTCATCGATAATACATTATTTAAAAATGCTTTGCACCAACGTCCGTATTTGAGATTGCGTGTTCTTTCAGATTTGATGGTATGTGATTATTAAATAATCATTTTAATGTTATATATATATATATTTATATATATATATAATATCCGAAAATTTTGTTTAATCACGTATTGAGTACGAATGATTTAGGTTTAAATTAGGGGCTAATTTTGGCCCTTTTTGACCGGGTGTCACTTCATCCGACACTCAGTAAGATTAATTAGGGTTTCACCGACACTCAAGTGCGTCACTTACACACGTCACTTGTTTGTTAGACGACACTCAAGTGCGTCACTTATACACGTCACTTGTGTGTTATACGACACTACTGTGCGTCACTTACCTTAGTGACGCCATTTGCATAATACGTCATTCAAGTCCGACACTTGGGTACGTCACTTCTATTGGTTTACCGACACTTCCTTAGTGTCGGTATTCTCGGTTATACGTCACTTACTAGCGTCACTTACCCTGACGCTATACTAAGCGACACTTTGGTGCGTCACTTCCTAAGTGACGCCTTTATTACTAATTTTCTTCTAAGTTTTGTTTTTGAGCTATTTTTCAGATTCATTTAAATGGCCGCTGATAAGGAAGATATTAGAGGGATGATCAAACAGGGAAATGATATCGGTTCGAGCAATAAACTTCCGTTGTTCACTGCGGATATGGATTATGCGTACTGGAGAGATAGATTTGAACAGTTTGTAGACTTTCATTGTCCAGAACTTTGGAGTCCACTAAAACAATGATATGAGGGTCCGGTTGCTGGAGGAAACTATCGTGGAATTCCTCCAGCAAAAATGTACAATGCCATGACACCTCAAAAGAGAAAGGAACTTGAAATAGAAAGAAAGGCACACTCCGCCATTTGTATGTGTTTAACAAAGGATGTTATGAGACTCTTTAAAGCTCATGATATAACTTATGATTTGTGGAAGGCAATTGAAACGAGGTGCGGGGGCAATGAAAAGTGCAAGGAGGCTAAGCTGGAATTAATCAAGAAGCAGTATGATCTATTTGACATCTTTCCTAATGAGACTACTTCTGGACTATTCACTCGATACTCACAATTGGTTAGTGAGTTAATTGAAGGAGGATACAATCTCACTGCACTTGAGATAAACAAGAAATTGTTGGATGTGTTGCCAAGTGCTTGGGATGTGAAGGTCCAATTCTTGAAGGAAAATCAAGAATTAGCTAGGATGACTTTGGACCAATTGATAGGAGTTCTTCAAGCTCATGCAATGGAGTTAAAGAAGAAAGAATGCAAATCGAGTGGATTTGTACAAAATCCCACACTTTATGGTGGACAAGTCAATTCTGGCAAGAGTTATGGTGGCATGGCATTCATGACAGATACCATTTCACCATCTTATTCAACTGGGGCTCAACATGCAGCCTACATTTCTGGTACATCTCAAGGATCACAACAGCAGGTTCCAGTCTCACCAGCTATACAAGAGCAAGCTGCCATTTATACAGCTTTTTTGAGCTCTTACAAAGACTTGGTTACTCAACCAAACACCACTTTGGAGATGACGAAAGAGGATTATAGTCAGCTGGACGACGATGATCTAGAGCAAATGGATTTAAACTGGAACATTGCTATGATCTCAAGGAGGGTTCAAAAGTTCTTGCAGAGGACGGGACGCAAGAGCTTGGAAGGAAATGGGAAAACGGGATTTGGTTTTGATAAAAGCAATGTCCGATGTTATAACTGCCAGAATTTGGGTCATTTCGCTAGGGAATGCGAGAAACCCAAGATGCCACCATCGGGTCTTACTAAGCCTGATCCTCCAAAGGCGAATGAGAAAGAAGAAGTCAAGTCGTGGCTGCAGATAATGCTTTGATCGTTTTTGAGCCGACTGCTTCAGACTGGAGTGTTCAGGCAACAAGTTTTTGCAAGAAAATGAAAAACTTTATGAAAAACATATTGAGGCTCACAAGTTAGACACTCAAACTTTTAAAGCAAAGGTCTTTAGTCAACAAGATGCAATTAAAAGTTATCTTACTGAAATTGAATTGTTGAATAAAGAACTATCTGATTTAAAAAGTGAGTTCGATAATCATAAAAGCAAAATCTTAGGTTCTTCATCCGCAACTTTTATCTTTAATGAAATCGTTAACAAGCAAGGGACAGGCAGTAAAAAGAAGGAAGGACTTGGTTATAACCAAGTACCACCACCTTCTCATGCCGAATATTGTCCTGCGCCTGTTAAGGAAGGTCTTGAAGAAATTCCAGTTGATTATACAAAGCTTTATGGTATTAAAGCTAAAGAAGCTAAGCAAAACAAACTGACAAAGGAGAAAACCAAACGGCCAGAGTATCCGTTGCCTCAGTTTGTTAAGCCTAAATGCGAATCTCCAGTTAGTATTGAGGAGATTGTTGAGATTAAGGACATTACTGATCAAGAGTATCCTGAATTTAAGAAGGTTGAAGTTAAACCTGAAAAAGTGGCTTTAAAGGTTGAACCTGCAATTAAGGTTCAAACTAAAAAGGGAAAAGACAAGGTTTTAAATGCGAAACCACAAACTTTACAGTCACCTGTAAAGATTTTGAAACATAAAGTTATAAATGAAAAAGTTTCTTGTGATAAACCTTCCACTTCAACCTCTCAACCAAAACAAGCATTTTCTAAGAGGTGTGTGCAATGTTCATGTTCTAGAAATATTTCCCCACCTCCTGTGGTAAGTCCTCAGCCTCAACCATTTGTTGAGACTCATTCTTGTTTCTACTGCAAGAGACAAGGACACTTGATTCGTGACTGTCCCAAACTTTCTCATCAGCGTTATGGGAGAGAGATGCCTAGGACATCAGTTTATAGAAATCATTTTTCAAAATCTCCACCTAGGCGTTATTCAAACTCTCCCAAGCCTGTATTGAAGCCAAGTAATGTTGAGCAAAAGTCGTTGCCAATTAAAAAGCCCAACATTACTTCTAAACCCATTTCCGAACCATCTAAAGTTTGGAAGAGAAAAGAGTCTGCTATAGACTCTAATGTCGTCAGCAATAACACATTGGATACAAATTCTGATTTGTTTAAAAATAAAATTCTATCTGATGTGCTTATTGTTGATGACTCCGGTAGACCTAAGTCTGTAAAGGCTTGGGTGTACGTTTCTCACTAATCTCCTTATTTTTGTGTGTTGCAGCAGTCTGAACGTGTGAAAGATAGCGAATGGTTTATGGATAGCGGCTGCTCGCGACACATGACTGGCGATGTGTCTCTACTTGTGGATATTAAACCATACCCAGGAGGACATGTGGCCTTTGCAGGAGATACGGGAGGAACGATTTCTGGTAGAGGAACGCTAACAAATGGGAAAGTTAGCTTTGAGAACGTAAATTATGTGGCAGAACTACAACACAACTTGCTGAGCGTTTCAAAAGTTTGTGATAAAGACTATACCACGTCATTTACAAAGACTGAATGTGTTATACTGAAGCCAGGGTATGTCATTCCCGAGGAATGGGTGTTAATGCGTGCACCTAGAAAAAATGACACCTATGTGATGAATATGAGAACTGTGGAGACTACAAGCGAATTTACTTGTCTACTCTCAAAGGCTTCTAAAAAGGAATCACTCCTTTGGCACAGACGGATGGGACATATTCATTTTCGTAAAATGAATTTTCTGATTAATAATGACTTAGTGAGGGGAGTTCCAAAACAGTCCTTTGCTTTGAAGGATGACTGTATTTATTGCCACAAGGGCAAACTCCATAAGAAGTCCCATAAGTCTAAGGTTGTGAATTCCATTGCTACTCCGTTGGAACTACTACATATGGATCTTTTTGGTCCGGTTTCTACGAAGAGCATTGGTGGTCGGTCTTATTGTTTGGTAGTTACTGATGACTACTCAAGGTTTTCGTGGGTTTATTTTCTTGCTACAAAGGATGAGACAGCGGGAATTCTGGTTTACTTGTTGGATAAGTTGGAAAATTTGTGCAACTTAAAGGTGAAGAGACTGCGAAGTGATAATGGAACCGAGTTCAAGAATTCAACTCTTGAGTTATTCTGTGCTTCATGAGGCATTGATCATCAATTCAGTGCTCCAAGAACTCCTCAACAGAATGGAGTTGCAGAACGAAAGAATAGAACTATTATCGAGAGAGCTCGAACTATGCTAGCGGATTCAAAGCTGCCTATCATTTTCTGGGCTGAGGCAGTTAATACTGCCTGTTACGTTCTGAATCGGGTGCTCTAGGTTAAGAAGAAGAACAAGACATGCTATGAGCTTTTAAATAACCGCAAGCTGAACCTGCAGTTTCTAGAGCCGTTTGGGTGTCCATGCATGATTTTGGTTACAAAAGAACGTGTCTCTATGTTTGGTGATAAAGCTATTGAAGGGATTTTTCTTGGATATTTAGTTAATTCTCTAAACAAAAGAGTCTACAACAAATTGACTAATCAGATAGAGGAACATTTTGAGGTAAAATGTTTAAGGTATACGGAACCTCCTCAAGGTACGGGTCCAGATTGGTTTTTCAACTATGGTAAACTCTTTAAATCTTTCAATATTCCGGAAGAAGAAGATACGGAAGAGTTGGTTACCTTGCTTCATGGAATCAATATATCTCAAGAAACATTTGGTTCTCCTTCTAAACCATCCGATCCAAAACCCGATGCGACACCCAACCAATCTTCTCCAACACCTACTCCAACACCTGCATCTACACCTAAACCACCATCTTCTGATATTCCTTCTACTTCAGGAACGATCAACGCAATGGATCTTCCTGATGATCCAGACATGCCTTCTTTAGAGGAAGACGAAGAAGAAGAAGAAATGGTTCATTCTCATCTCTTTACTAATGAAGCAGATGAAGAAGAAACTCCTGTCACTGAAGGAGATTTGAACAACTTGGGTTTGACTCTTGTGCCAGATGTCATTCCAGTTACTCATGTACATAAGGATCATCCCATTGAGAATATAATTGGTGATCCTCACTCTAAATTTCAAACGAGAAATCAATCAAATCAAACTACTGAAGACAAGCAAACTTCAGCTGAACAAGTTTTGGGCCTCATGGCAACTGTCGAATCATGCCATCTTTCTCAAATTGAACCTAAAAAGGTTGAGGAAGCATTGAAAGATCCATCATGGGTCGAGGCCATGCAAGAGGAATTGCAGCAATTTAAGAAGCTGCAAGTTTGGGAAATCGTGCCATTACCCAAAGGTGCTCATCTTACGGGCACTCGTTGGGTATATAGAAACAAGATGGATGATAGAGGTGTGGTTATTCGAAATAAAGCGCGTTTGGTAGTTCAAGGATTCAATCAAATTGAGGGTTTGGACTATGATGAAGTATTTGCCCCTGTTGCTCGATTGGAATCTATTAGGATTTTCTTGGCATTTGCTTCCTTCAAAGGCTTTCGAGTTTACCAATGTGCTTTTCTTTATGGAGAGGTAGACGCCGAGATATACGTAAAACAGCCTCCAGGCTTTGAAGACCCTGCGCATCCTAATCATGTGTGCAAACTGAGCAAAGCTTTGTATGGTCTTCATCAATCACCGAGACTTTGGTATGAGAGGCTTACTACGTATTTGTTGAAGAATGCTTTCACGAGAGGCCAAATCGATAGCACACTTTTCACAAAAGGAGAGGGAGAAGATTTGCTACTGGTGCGAGTTTATGTGGACGACATCATATTCGGTTCACCAAATGAGGCTTTGTGCAAGGAATTCGAGGTTCTAATGAAGTCTGAGTTTGAGATGAGTGCGATGGGAGAACTTACTTTCTTTTTAGGTGTGCAAGTTGAGCAATCAGCCAAAGGAATTTATATTCATCAGTCAAAATATGTCAATGACATGTTGACTAGGTATGACTTGCTTGATTGTAAAACCTATGGTACTCCCATTGACATAAATCACAATCTTGGACCCGATGAGCATGAAGAAGACTGCAAGGAGAAAGACTATCGTTCAATGATAGGCTCTCTAATGTATCTTACTGCCTCAAGATCGGATATTGTGTTTGCGGTTTCGCTAGGTTCGAGATATCAAGCGAAGCCAAAGGTGACTCATATGAAGGATGTAAAGCGAATTTTTGGGTATCTCAAATATAGGCCAACTCTTGGTCTATGGTATTCAAATGAGAAATCATTCGCTTTAACTGCCTATTCGGATTCGGATCATGGTGGCTGTAAAATGGATAAGAAGTCAACAACTGGAGGATGTCAGTTTCTCGGATCGCGGTTGGTTTCTTGGCAGTGCAAAAAGTAGACTACGGTTGCAACTTCTACAGCTGAGGCCGAGTATGTTGCTGCCGCAAGCTGCTGTTCTCCAGTCCTTTGGATCCAGCATCAACTACGTGATTACGGGTTACTTCTTTCTATGACTCCTATTCATATAGATAATATTGCTGCTATTTCCATAACTCGCAATCCCGTACAACATTCTAAGACCAAACATATTGAACTTAGGTTCCACTTCATACGGGATTGCTATGAGAAACACCTGATAGACCTTGTCCACATAGACACCCTTAGGCAAAATGCCGATCTTTTCACAAAAGCTTTTTCCCGTACTCGTTTTAACGAACTGGTCCACATGATCGGTTTGCGATTCTTTCACGCTAAAAAGTGAATTGTGACTTGGTTTTAACTTTTATATCTTTTGATTGTTAAAAAAAAAAGCAACAGCCACTCTTTATACTTTTTAGTATTAAAGAAATGCACGGTTGCTACATTTTAAAATAGACGTTGAAGTTGTGTCTATAAACAACTTGGGATATGATAGTACATCGGGTGACATGCACAAAATGGAATTTTAATATTTATCTTGGATGTGTCAGTAGATTTATCTGACATGTTGAAAACCCTTTTTATAAACATTGTCTTCATCATACGATATATTAGTAGGCATGTTACACAAAACTCTTTGAGATCTCTTAAGAAGCCTAATATATAATTGTTTATTTCAAGTGGTATAACATCATTAGATATATGACAAAAGTCTTAATATCTGACTTATGCTAGACATGTTTTCGTGAAAGAAGTTTATTTGATATCATTTGGGGGTATATATTGATAGTTTCCTCTGTTATACGTAAATATAGACCTGGTCTCTGTTAATATATACTTAAAAATTAAGCAAACACAAGTCAAAATACTTGCAAAGTCTTTAAAATTAAGATACCTTACAAGTTCGCCAAAATGGTTTGACCAAGTCTGGTTTTGCTTAAACCTGAATCAAGCTATGTCGCTCTGTTGTACGTAAGTACAGACCTATCACTGCTGACTTGATTCTTAAAATTGATTTTCTTATATTCTTTCTGTAAATGGAAGCATGGTCTATGTCTTAAGCTAAGATGTATATCTATGGTGGGGACCACAGTGAAATGTACATACATATAATAATAAAATTAGCTCCTAGATGTGCGTGTAACAGGTTTAAAAGGACAAATATACTGATAATCATTTTGAAATAATTTTTATAAAAAGTGTTTTTAGCATGCCAAGTAAATTTAAAGTGGACAAATATACTGATGATCGAAATAACACTTACTGTTCCTAATAAATGCATGTTATTCCGATATGATCCCTAACCAGATTAAATCAACTCCGTCACCAAAAAGTTTGTATTAATTTTGTACTTGTAAATTTGCCTTAATTTTGTGTTAATATTTTTTATTTATTTTAACTAGTTTTATTTTGTGTTAAAGCCAACTTACAATTACTTTCAAATTTGAGTACCAAAATCAAAACGCACAAAATCAACAAAATCTCAAAAATTTCTAAATTTTTTTCACTAAGTGATTTTATGCGTCACTTAGTAAGTGACGCCCCTAGTGACGCACTAAGAGACGCTATAAGTGTTAGGTTGAGTGACGCGTATTAGGGTTTTCATATAAATACCCCTTTACACGACACTCAACCTCATCACTTTCACTATTACTATAGCGTCACTTCCACTGACATAGCGTCACTTCATGTGTCCCTGCGTCACTTCGACTGGAGCGTTTTCGTTGATCGATTGTTGATTTTGCGACTGTTTTTGTGCACTCGGCCTACATCTTCTTGTTCCCCTCACTCATACGCATCCATTGGTACTACTTTAAACCTCTGTACTTACGTATTCATGCTTTAATCATATGTTAGGGTTACGGGGTTAATGTTATTCACGAAATCACTTAAATTGGGGATTGATTGTTAATGATACATGTTAATATATAGTGTGTATTGCTCGTCTTTATCATGCGTACCTCAAGGTACCTTTGTTTTTCAAAAACCCCAAATTTGGGTCGAAGTGATTTCTGGGAGTGTACAGTGACGCGATGATCTTCATCGTTGCGTCACTTCGTGCGTCACTTCCTGTAAGTGACGCTATTTGGTAATTTAGAACCTTTACCGTCTCTACTACCGTCACTCATGTAAGTGACGCCTTTATATGCGTCACTTCTTTAAGTGTCGGTTTAAATGACGCATAGGTCTGTTCCGTCACTAGCACCGTCACTCTTATAAGTGACGCCTTTCTACGCGTCACTTTCTTAAGTGACTGTGTTAGTGACGCATTTGTTTTGACCGGCACTTCTTAAATGACGCACTTACTGACGCATGTTTTATAGCAACACTTATTAAGTGTCTTACTCAATGACTCATGCATGCGTAACGTCACTTACACCAGTGACGCATAGCGTCACTTAGCCAAAGTGACGCTCTGGTTAATTTCTGATTTTTAAACACTGTTGCATGCGGCACTTCTTGAGTGTTGCTACTAGGTTATGCGTCACTCATCGAAGTGACGCCTAAAATCAGATTTTCAATTTTTATTATTTGAGCTTATTCTGTAACGATGTTTCTGGTTATTTTTATGTAATTTAGTTACAGATGGCAGACGTTGAGCACGCAGATCTTCAGGACTATTATCGACGAACAAATACTCGTCATAATATTGTCGCTTTTTTGGATTCAACGCATAAGAACTCAATTCCATTTCACCCAATGATTGAGTTTCTTCGCCGATCGAGGATTCACTATGCTATTACCGCGTCTACTCCAGTTTATCTGAATCAGATCGAGGAATTCTATGAACACACGCTTATCAGTACAGATAATGATGTTCCGCGTATCATATCTACTATGTTTGGACAATGGATCGATATTACTCAGGACATGATTCGCCGTGTTCTTCAATTTGACGATACGCCTGAGATGCCGACTCAGTTCGAATCAACTTTTATTCTAGGTAGTCTTACATGAATGGGATATTCGGAAGCTCAATTTTTGGATTTCAGGAAACAATATCTGAGCCGAGTTTGGCGGTTTTTGTGCCACATCATTATAGTATGTTTATCTCCGCGAAAAGGCGGTTATGATGCTGCGAGCCATTCTATGTTATCCCTGATGTTGGCTTTGGTTTATAAAAAGCCTTACAACTTCAGTGGTTACATTTTTGGGAATATGGTGAAAAATATCCGGGGAGGCAAGGATAAATGGCTGCAATATCCTCGGTTTGCGCAGCTGCTTTTGAATGATATGAATCTGGGAATCGCACCTGATCCGAGGTCGAAGCTGATTCCAACACCGATGCTTCTGAGAGTTTTCAAAGACTGCAAACTGCCACCAAAGGATTCAGAGGTATTACCGGATCATGATTTATTTGGGCACATAGTCAACGAAAACTATGTTGCGCCAGCTAATAATGGATTCGAGGATGCTGAGATTCCTCTGGTAAATGAGGAGGATTTGGTTGAAACTGAGGTTGCTGAGGATTTGAACGATATTGAGAATATTGAGCGTGTTGATGTTGACGATGATGATGATGGTGGGCCCACACCACCCGACTCTGAGGGTGATGTGCCCCCACCGACTGCTTTAGATGGTATTCAGATTGCTGATCTTCGACGCTTTAAGCGTATTCTGCGATGGATTTCTGAGGGCAGGGTTCACGTGCCGAGGAATACAGGCAAGCGACCAGCTGGGTCTTCTCCATCTTATTCAGATTTACCTCTGAGGAGACGCCAGAGAACGGGTATAGTTATTCAAGAACCTGGTCAGCGAACCCCTCCACAACAACAACGACCTCCACAACAACAGCGATCTCCACAACAACAACCACCACAGCCACAGCTCCCATCTATTGAATAGCTCCTGAGGTAGATGGAGCAGTTGACTAAACGTTTTGATGATCAGATGGCAATTATTGCAGCTCAGGCAACTCAGATCAAGGATTTGGAGGTTAAAGCTGCACAGGTTGATGATTTGAAGCTTCAGGTGTCTGATCTTGAGTCTAGGTTGCTAGAGTTGGAGTCTGTTACTGTTGTTTCGGGGGAGGAAGGTCAGCGTACCTTGGAAACAAATGTAACGCCTCCCCCAGAACCTGAAAATGTATCTGATTCTGCTATAAATGAAAATATTGCTTTGGACTATTTTGTTGATGTTCCAGGACAACCGACTCCAATTACAGTTGACTACTCAAATGTCAATCTTACGTATTTGCAAAGTTTGGTTAATCCGGTTGAAGAAGTTGATAGATCTTTTGATCCGGATGACATAGAAATGGACGCAGAGGTTCCAGGGTCGGATGAGGAATATATGGATAATCCGAATCAAGAACCGGCGCCTGAACGTGAACCGGAGCCAATTTTATGACAACCTGCTCAAACATACAACTTTGATGCTCCGATTATTGAGTCAGATTCTTCAGAAGATGAGACAGAGCCTGCTACGGAACCAACTCAAGAACAACCTTCGTCTTCATCAGGTCCTTCTGAGTCTTGGTATTTTCAAGTTAAACCTGCTTTGAAGACTTGTAAAACATATCAAGTTAGAGGTGAATTGATAGGATTGATCAGAAGTTGGAAATTTGATGCTGATAATTTTCTAATTCTTATCAAAAGAAGAGACGGTGTACAGTATTTCAAGCTAAGGTTCAATTGTATTAGTACACTGCCAAAGGAAGAATTGAATCGTCTTGCGCAACTGAATCTTGTAAATCATACAGACAATTTTCATGGAATGATGTTTCAGAAGATTTTGAGAAGAGATATGTATAGTAAGAAGTATTTGTGGGTCAGACCAGAGCTGGGAGTTCGTTATTCTTACAAGAAAAAGTTAGATCCAAGAACTCAGGAACCGATCGTCAAATATCATTATCCGCCAGCTGCTAGTCTTAAAACTGTGCTGTTACAGTCTTTGCCACTGAATTTTCTCAATCGTTTTCGATATTGGTGGTTCAACACAGTTACTCAAGAAGCTGTTATCGAGTATCTTTCTGATGAGGATCCGGTGATTGAAAAGGGACAATGGCACTTACCTGCCAATTATGGAAAGTCTCTTCGTGTTTTTGATCCGATCAGCCTTATTAATCTCACAAGGAAAGATTTGAAAGTTCTTCGCAAAAGCAAAATGTATTACGATCGCTTTGATCAAGAAAAATCTTCAAAGTTTGAAAAGGTGGTCGTGATTTGTTTGAAAGTTGGAATCCACGCTGGTGGAATTTTTCCTGAAGGTTGGTCTTAAAGATTTTTTGAAGATTGAAGACTCTGAAGATTTTTGAAGACCAAGTTGAAGATACGGGGGAGTTTGTTGATGCATATCAGTGTGTCTATCAGTTTGTCTATTGAGTTGTAAAGTGTCATTAGTCGTTTAATAGAAATATAGATTTTGTACTTAGTGACACGTAAGTTTTGGCTTAGGCGACACTTGCCTTAGTGACGCATAGCGACACTTAGGTAAGTGACGCATGAAGGCGGCTACATGCGACACTAGCCAAGTGACGCATGTCTGCTATTTTGTGTTAGTATTTAAGCAAACCTACGGGTTTCTGGCTAGAGTTGACGAAACCCTAGCACCATCTGTCAACTAAACTCACTAGTAATCAGTTCCAATACGTTAGTTAAGCTAATAAACTCGTTTTACTTGTTTAATCAATTGTTTCGGTTTGAGTTTATTATTGTTTCGTGTGATTGTTTGATTCCGCCTTACAATCATTGTCGTGCATCACTTAGATCCACGTACAGAGGGACTTACAGACTCACCAATAAAATGATCTTTTGCAACATTAAAGTTTTTGGCATATAGCGATTTAGAGTTTGCTTGAGGACAAGCAAAAGTCTAAGTGTGAGATATTTGATTTGACGCAAAAAGTGACATTTCTGTGCACCATTTCAAGCCCATTTTGGCTCAAATCTTTAAATAAACATTAAATAATCAATGTTTTATGCTAAAAATATAAAATGAGCCAAAACTTAGACTTCCTTTGGAAAAGTCATTTAAAATGCTCAATTAACGAACAAAACAGAGCTAAAACGATTCACTTGTGGTTCTGATGTAGCATTAAGCAAAACTGGCCTAATCTATGTCATATTGATCTTCAGGGAAATACAAAACCATGGGTGCGAGAATCGTTCAAATCTGACAAGTAACGAAGAAGATAGAGCCAAACGAAGATCACAAGAACTACGACCAAGCAACCAAGACTTATGATCCAGTGCACATGACCACGAGCCAGGCCACACCACCCCCTAGGGGCCGTATACCACCCCTTAGGGGCCGTATACCACCCCCTAGAGGGTGTATATGTTCCCTTTAGGGCCGTATACTACTCCCTAGGGGTGGTATACTACCCCTTTGAGGTGGTATACCCCCCCTTTTGGTGCTGTATTCGCCCTTTTTGGTGTCCAATATGTTGGAATAGTGTCCAATATCATAACTAATTGGTAAGTAAATCATTAAAAGTGGAGTCCTTTTTGGGTCACCCTCAATGAACAGTAAGAGAAATAAATGAGAGATAATATTAATTGGAATTAATATTATATTTAGTTTATTTATTGGATATTAATTAGAAACTAAAAGAAAAAGGAAATTCTGGAAACTCCATCCATACGCCGTATGGATGTTAGGGTTTGTAAGGCGGTGAATCACCATCCATACGCCGTATGGAAAATCCATACGCCGTATGGATGTCTGTCCTACATCGGCTAGGTGACAAAACCCTAGGCCTTCCTCTCCCCTATAAATAGGGACCTACCCCTTAGTTTTCAGGTTGCACTTTCTTGAGAATTGAATAGTTTTCAATTCTAGTTTTCTCTTTCTTATTCCTGCTCCTTGTAAGAGTTTTGCGATCTAGAATCGTGACCTTAGGAGACTTGGGAATTCTCTTAGTTCTTTTGGGTGTGAGCCATTAGAGGTGTTCTAGTTTGGGCACTCGCCACCAAGCAAGAAGGTTCTGCTAGTTTGTCTACGCGTGAGAAATTGGTTTTCTCAAAGGTTAGTAATTTCTTATTTATCTTATTTGTTTTATTGCTTTTATTTATTCAAGTTAAGATCCCTTAGGGTTTAGTTTCCTAATTGCCTTAGATTAATTTTGTTATATTCCGCTGCGCATATTAATCTAGTTAGGGAATAGAAAACCCAACAGTGGTATCAGAGCCTTAGCTTGATAAATACTAGCATTTAATTATCTGCAATAGTATGTAGGTAAAGATAAAGTGGAAATGGAATTGTCTAAATTAGTAAAATGAATTTACACTTTAGACCCTATATTTTGAAATGTTTAAAATATACCCCTAAATTTTAAAATGTTTTAAAATAGAACCGTAGACTTTAAGAGTTTAAAGAGAGACGTTACATATATTATGAGCTATAAGTATATGTATCATTAAAGTTAAATACATCGTCAGTCAATTGATAAATTGGCTCACCCATAGTGAACAAACTATAAGAGAGGTATTCTCTGCTTCTTTGTGCGTTCAATGGAGCTGCCGAGGACTTTGATAGGATGATGTTAAGATCAAAAGTATGACCTAAAAGTACTAAAACAAAATCCCGTTCTAGATACTAAAAAATGTGAATAGTATGCTAACCCATGAAAACCGCACATCTTTCGTATGGTCTATTAATGGAGCGTGTATGGTTTACCGGCACATTAATATGAGATCATATTAAGAGGTGATGTGGAACTCGCGATTCTCGAGCATACTCGGGCCGGGGACCACGCGGGTTTTGCATGGTTAAATTCACCATCTTGTTCATGATCCTCGGCATACCAGTCATGAATAGTAGATGAGCATATCCGAGATTAACATGCCGTTGATAAGAATCAATGAATCTCAAAAGAACTAGGAGTTTCATAGAAAATGAAATTGACAAAGGCATTGTCTACCTAAAATAAATTCGCGATATGATTACGCCAAACCTCTTCATAAAACGAATCTAAAATATGGATCCAAGCCTTAATTTTGAAATTGGGTAATTAATTAAGGAATATTCAAACTAACTAAAACTTCTTATCTTATAGATGTCTACTCAAAATGGTAATAATCCTCCCGTTCCCAATTCCGCACACAACTTGAACTTCTCACTTCTCTCAGTTCTTGGAAGGGAAAGACTGACTGGTCCAAACTATAAGGATTGGATGCATAACCTAAGGTTTACCTTGAGGTACGAGAACAAGAAGTATGTTCTCGATGAGCAGATTCCCATGATTGATGAAAACTCAACCAAGAGGAGATTGAGGCACACAGGAAATATTATGATGATGCGAATAAAGTGTCTTGTATCATGGCATCCTCCATGAGCCCCGAGTTGCAAAAGACTTTTGAGAACACTTGGGCTTATGAAATGAACCAACAACTTAAGGAAATGTTCCAGGCAAAGACGAGCAAAGAACGCCTTGATGTGGTTAAGTCACTCATGGCTTGCAAAGCCAAACCTGGAGCATCTATCTGTGTTTTCGTCTTGGAGATAAAAGGGTACTTTGATAGGTTGGAATCATTGAATATGATGTTTGACACAGAGTTTTCCATTGCCATAATTTTGTCCTGTCTGCCAGCTGTCTACAATCAGTTTGTAATATCATATCAGATGAATATGAATGAGAGAGAAGGCTCAATAATGGAACTCCATATTTTGCTGCAAATCGCTGAGCAAAGAATTAAAAAGGATGATGTGTCCTCTAGCTCAGCAGCTCCTGTGTTGGCAATTGGTCAAACTGCAAAGAAAAGAAAGAGGTCAAATTGGAAAGCAAAGACTACGAATGGAAAGTCCAATTGTGGGTCCAAAAGAAAGACTGATTTTGATATTGCACCAGTGAATGATCCGAAGGAAGCAGTGTGCTTTTACTGTAACACTAAGGGGCACTGGAAACGTAGCTGCCCGAAATACCTGAAAGACCTTGAGGATGGAAAGGTCGAAAAGATGGTTCACTCAGGTATGTTCATGATCGAACTCCATAATACTACAACTTCTAATTCGTGGGTTCCGGATACAGGGTGTGGTACTCACATTTGCACTGTATTACAGGGTCTAAAGGAAAGTAGAAAGTTGAACCATGGAGAGCTTAATCTAGTCATGGGAAACAGAGGAATCACGCCTGTTACCGAGATTGGAAAGTATGAGCTCGTGCTGAACTCTGGAGTTAGGATAGATTTGAACAATTGCTGTTATTCGTCAGAAATGACTAGAAACATTATTTCATTTTATGCTTTGTTTAAGGATGGTTATCGATTTTCATTTGACATTGAGAATGGTGATATTTTGGTTTATTTAAATAGTTATTTTATTTTTAAAGCTTCTCCTTACAATGACATATATGAAAATGTTGAATGTGTTAGCAATTTGATTTTAAATGTTGATTCATCTAATGAGCTTGATAAATCCAAATTGGGGCATTATTGTCTTGGGTACGTAAACAAGAAATGCATCAGCCAACTCCAAAAGGAAGGAGTGTTGGAATCATTCGACCTCAAATCGGATGAAGTATGCGAATCTTGTTTGTTGGGCAAGATGACTAAATCACCATTCACCGGGTCGTGTGAAAGAGGTGAAGGACTATTGGACTTGGTACACACAGATGTTTGTGGACCATTCCGATGTGCCACAAAAGATGGAAATCGGTATTATGTTACATTTACTGATGACTACAGTATATTTGGACATGTCTATCTGATTAAGCATAAGTCAGATACTTTTGAGGTATTCAAAAGATACCAAAGCGAAGTAGAGAATCAATTGGGCAGAAAGATAAAGGTTCTCCGATCCGATAGGGGAGGAGAATACCTTAGTATCGAGTTTCTCGATCATCTTAGAGATTGTGGAATAGTTTCACAATTAACTCCTCCTAGAACACCACAGCTTAATGGAGTTGCTGAGAGGAGAAATAGAACCTTGTTAGACATGGTTCGGTCTATGATGATTCGGGCTACACTTCCGATAAGTTTTTGGGGTTATGTATTAGAAACAGCCGCTTGTATCTTAAATCTTTTACCCACCAAGAAGGTTTCAAAGACGCCTTATGAGATGTGGATGGGAAAACATCCTTCTCTTGGTCACATCAAAATCTGGGGTTATGAAGTTTTCGTTAGACGAGAAACTCAGGACAAACTAGACTTTAGATCTGAAAAGTGTCTTTTCGTCGGTTATCCACAAGAGTCGTTTGGATATCAGTTCTACAGACCCACAGATAATGTGGTCTTTGTAGCTCGAAGATGAGTGTTCCTTGAGAGAGAAATGATATCTAAAGAGGACAGTGGGAGTAAGATAGATCTTGAAGAATTTCAAGAGTCGGCCGATGAAGAACCTATAATAAACACTGACATTCAACAAGAGGTGGAAACGCCTATTGAACCGGAAGACATATCCTTACCCACTCGTAGATCTAGTAGAGTTAGCAAGCCTACTCAGTTCTATTATGGTTTCCATATTGAGGAAGAGGATAAAATTAGTGACAATACACTAACTGACTTAGATGAACCTGCTAACTACAAGGAAGCGATGGCAGGCCCCGAGGCTGCTAAGTGGAAGGAAGCTATGAAAAGCAAAATTCAGTCCATGTATGACAACCATGTTTGAAATTTGGTTGACACTTCACCCGGTCTTAAGACGGTGGGTTGTAAGTGGATCTTCAAGAAGAAGACTGACATGGATGGAAAAGTACACACTAATAAAGCTAGGTTGATAGCGAAGGGCTATACTCAAACCCACAGGATTGATTATGAGGAAACCTTCTCACCAGTAGCTAAGATAAAATCAATTAGGATTATGCTAGCCATAGCTGCGTTTCATGATTATGAAATTTGGCAGATGGATGTCAAAACCGCCTTCCTTAACGGGAAACTGACAGAGGATGTGTTCATGGCACAACCGGAAGGTTTTGAAAATGCAAAGTATCCTAATAGTGTGTGTAAGCTTCAAAAGGCTATTTATGGACTTAAACAAGCCTCTCGTAGATGGAATCACTGCTTCCATGAGAAAGTCACAGAGTTTAGATTTTCTAGAAGTGAAGATAAGTCTTGTATATATGTCAAGTTCAGTGGGAGTGTTGTAGTCTTTCTAGTGTTATATGTGGATGATATACTACTCATAGGAAATGATGTCCCAACATTACAAAGTGTAAAGGACTGGTTGGGAAAATGTTTCTCTATGAAAGACTTGGGAGATGCAACATATATTCTTGGTATAAAGATTTATAGGGATAGGTCGAGACGTCTCATAGGACTTAGCCAGGACACATACTTAGATAAAATTTTGAAAAGATTCAAAATGGAGAACTCTAAGAAAGGGAATCTACCCTTACATCATGGCATTAAGATCAGTAAGGATCTTTGTCCGAAATCTAAGGAAGAATCGGATAGAATGAGTCGAGTCTCATATGCTTCGGCTATAGGATCGATCATGTATGCCATGACGTGTACAAGGCTTGATGTCTCATTTGCTTTGAGCTTAGTGAGTCGACATCAGCAGGATCCCGGTGAAGGTCATTGGACAGCTGTAAAGAACATTATTAAGTATTTGAGAAATACTAAGGACATGTTCTTGGTTTATGGTGGAGAAGAAGAACTCAGAGTAACGGGTTATAATGATGCAAGTTTCCAAACAGATAGAGATGATATCCATTCACAGTCTGGTTGGGTATACTTACTGAATAGGGAAGCGGTGACATGGAAAAGTTCCAAGCAAGATACGGTGGCAGACTCAACGTGCGAGTCTGAGTACATAGCGGCTTGCGAGGCTTCAAAGGAAGCCATATGGATTAAGAATTTCATTGGAGATCTTGGAGTTGTTCCAACGGTTCAAGACCCCATTGAAATATTCTGTGATAACGAAAGTGCAGTCGCCTTGAGTAGAGAACCCAAGGAATACGGAAAGTCAAAGCACATTGAGAGAAAATACCATTTTGTTCGAAGGAAAGTAGAAGAAGGACACGTGATTGTGAAGAGTATAAGATCAGAAGATAATCCGGCTGATCCGTTCACGAAGCCGCTTGGAAAGTCCAAACATGATAAGCATGCTAGGAGCATAGGCTTAAGAGATAATGTAAAGTATTAGTTGTTATTTTCATTTTTTGAAACATTGTAAACAATGATAAATTGCTATAGACATGGTGATTAAATAATGGAGATTTATTTATTGGAAGGAGTTCTGCCATTTACTATTGTTTGTCATTGTGTTTCTGTTTTGCATGTTTAGACACCACTTTCCTAGTAAAAAAGTTTTACTTAAACCTCCTCAGTCGTTCACACTCCTAGAAGTAAGTAGTGAATCAAGACTGTCATGGATTGTTAGTAGATTGTCTATGGAGATTAGACATGGCATGGAGAATGCTGCAACACTCATGGGTACTTAATGGGGATTTAAGTATAGGAGAGACCTGCACTCATGGAAGTTACTTCATGGATTGAAATCACGAGTAACTCTGAGATGATAATATCCTCTATTCTTAAAATGGAAATACATTGAGTTTCTAGTTTTACAAGTCTGTTATACTTTAGCCTATTCTAACGCTGTGCGTAAATGCCAGTCATAAAGGGTATGCTAGGTATGACATGATGAGTTGACTAGTACTATGTAGTCAAAATTTATTTGTTCCTTTTCGCCTAATGGGGAAAGCGATATCTTGGGCCCTCTGATGATTAAAGATTGACTTTAAGTGCTAGGCCTAGCCGAGACTAAGTTGATGGTTCAATAGTCTCATAAAGTCAATGTAATCGGAAATCAGAAATCAGAAAACTAATCATGAATCTTGAGATTGATTAAAATCCATGTCTCGATTCATATGATATCAGTAGAGCAAAGGAATAGTTGATCACTTATCTAAAGGGCTAACTCTAGGATAAGAATCAGAGTTCGGCAGTCACATTGGATGACACTCCTTGCTTAGTTATTGGATAAGCTTAGACCAATAATAGTTGATGAATTGTCCAAGTGGGAGACTGTTGGAATAGTGTCCAATATCATAACTAATTGGTAAGTAAATCATTAAAAGTGGATTCCTTTTTGGGTCTCCCTCAATGAACAGTAAGAGAAATAAATGAGAGAAAATATTAATTGGAATTAATATTATATTTAGTTTATTAATTGGATATTAATTAGAAACTAAAAGAAAAAGGAAATTCTGGAAACTCCATCCATACGCCATATGGAAGTTCCATACGCCGTATGGATGTTAGGGTTTGTAAGGCGGTGGAATCACCATCCATACGCCGTATGGAAAATCCATACGCCGTATGGATGTCTGTCCCACATCGGCTAGGTGACAAAACCCTAGGCTTTCCTCTCCCCTATAAATAGGGACCTACCCCTTAGTTTTCAGGTTGCACTTTCTTGAGAATTGAATAGTTTTCAATTCTAGTTTTCTCTTTCTTATTCCTGCTCCTTGTAAGAGTTTTGCGATCTAGAATCATGACCTTAGGAGACTTGGGAATTCTCTTAGTTCTTTTGGGTGTGAGCCATTAGAGGTGTTCTAGTTTGGGCACTCGCCACCAAGCAAGAAGGTTCTGCTAGTTCGTCTACGCGTGAGAAATTGGTTTTCTCAAAGGTTAGTAATTTCTTATTTATCTTATTTGTTTTATTGCTTTTATTTATTCAAGTTAAGATCCCTCAGGGTTTAGTTTCCTAATTGCCTTAGATTAATTTTATTATATTCTGCTGCGCATATTAATCTAGTTAGGGAATAGAAAACCCAACACAATACCCCCTTTTTGGTGCCGAATCTTTGAGCTAGGGGTGGTATTTCAGTGCAAATCGGAAGAATTGGGTGTCGATTTGTCGAAACTTGCTTGGAAGCCTTGGCCTATAAATAGGGGCTTAACCTCCTCATTTCAAACACACCTCCACACACATCTCATTCACACAACATAATTCTCTCTCTATCACATACTTTCTCTCTCTAGAATAGTAGTAGTAGTAGTAGTAGTTAGCTAGTAGGAGTAGCAAGCTTACGAGCTTTGTTCGGAGTCGCTCCGAGACTGCGGTTACGCAGATTTGTTGTAACGCCTATCAGGTTTTATTATATAATCCTTTCTTGCTATTTTTAAATATGTTATGCTTTTGCCATGATTATTTAAGAATGCATGCTTTATTAATTGCTATGTTAGGCTAGACAAATCTGTGTTTGCTATGATAGATGTTATGCTAGGGTAGTTCTGCTTTAAACCATGTTGTTACTCTGCTCGCATATAATTAGGATATATTTGAATTTATGAATTAGTTCTTAAAATATTTATTTATCCAACTTATGTTGTGGTTTGAAACCTATTTATTGAATCTGACCAATTACTAGAAATAGGTCCCTCAACTATTCTGTGTCTGAATGATTCGATGAACTCGATATGGCCGCTGTTCTCCTGATTGAAATATATCGAAGGAGACACGGAGCATATGATTAGAGATAGATTAGAATTAATTTCATATATATAATGCTTTTGAGAGAACTTTCGGAGCATTCATGACTTAACCATTAATCCAGAAACTCTGCCTGAAATAAACTGATAACTATCCATGTTACAATACTGCATGTTCTTGTATGATTATTGCTTTAGGGTTTGCATGCTAGTATCTATTTGTCTATTGCGGTTGTTGGATTCATAATTAGGTTTTCAAACATAGAATAATTACACACAACAGTTTAACATGCTAGAATAATTACAATGATCCGTATGAAATAATGTTGAACAATTCAACCGATCGTTAGACAACCTTTCCCAAGTTATTCCGCGAGGTAACTCTTGTTCACTTTATTGTTTATTCAACAATTCATGCCATGATACGGACGTCTCAGATGACCGAGACTGGGGAATAGGATTCGAGGTTAGTTGTCGGTTAAATTGGTGCTACATTTGGGAGAACTTCCGGTGTAGATTACACTCCATATCTGTTATCCATGTGACATGTTATTTATTTGATTGTGGACAACTATGTTGTGGGTAGATTTTTATCTAACATTGCAGGATCCTGGTTAGCATCATATATTCATCTTATAGGTATGCAAATCATTTATATTTAGTACTCGCATATCAGGATAATGATAGTTTGTAAGTATACTTTCAGGATCACAGTCATATTTAAGGATCCTGGAAATACTCTTGTTATTTATCTTGCAGGATCCTAGTCAGGATATATTTGTTTAATATAATTATGCAGGATAATAAATAAGCGGGATAAGTAAGTAAGGATCCTATGTTTATTCTGGAGTGTGCATAGCTCAGGATCCTAGACCTATATTATTTCAGGATCATGCGCTGTTTAACGTGTTTATTTTCTTTGAGTATTGACCAGGTCATATATGGAACGCGTTAATAAGATATGCTCCAGATTACGTGAAGAAGCTTTGATATGATTCAAGGATGACCAAGTCAGCTGCACGTGTAAAATGAAGTCAAAAGAGACATTGGTGGTCTTCATCCTTCATCGGAGGATCCTGAGATTCTTGGAAATATTGTTATACGCTCTTAGTATATAATTGAGGCATGGATGATCGATTTGGGTAACGAATGTACACTATTTTCACCTGTAAAACACATAAACACTCTGTTATTACTCTCGTTAATACTTTTTTTCACCAACACTTAGCTAGATTCACACACATAATCACTTAGCCGATCATCCTTGTGCTCTTAGCTTGTAATTCATTATTTTCATTTTAATAAAATTAACAAAGGCAAGGATCATTTGATCCTTCCCGAGGTTTTGTGCCGGTAATCAATCTTGATCAAGAGTTTTCCTCGTATATCCTCGTGTCGATTACATTTACTTTACCTTTTTCATTGTTTATTTAGCATTACCATCAATTTGTTCTTAAGCTTTTATCTTAAATCATTATTCAACAAGGATCAACGCACTTAAAGTGTATTTTTATTCAAAATTCTTATTTACTAATATAGATAATCGTATAACAACGTAATTATCTTGATAGTAATTTCAACACCATACCTCACAATCTAAAATTTGATCACTTAATTGCTTAGTGTAATTTTTGACCAAAATAATTTGGCACCCACCGTGAGGCAAGTGGTGTTTTTCTTAATCAAACTCTTGTTAAAATCTTTGTTGAGTCATCTTTTTCAAAAATTTCTTTTAAGAATGTCGAGCCAAGGACGATCTACGTCATTGATGCGTCACCAGCGGTCGGTAAGGATTTCAACCCTTGTCGTTGCACCGGCTACTAGCGGCGGGCATCAGTGAGTGTTTTAAATTTGTAATTGCGGGGCCTAAGTTTTCCCTAACAATGCTAATCCGAAGGGTGAGCAAGTAGTAGGTATGACCTAGAGTCGTTCTTCAAACCAACTGAATTGAAACTAAGGCGTGCCAGATGAGGGCTTTCAAACTAGTGAAGGGTTTATAAAATAGTGGGGGAGTTTTGGTTTTTCTATTAACTAACTTAGGCAAATAAATAAATAAAAGCGAAGTAAAAATAAAAGATAAAGCAGATAAAATAAAGATAGTGTTTGCTGAGATTTCATTAATTAAGTTATGGGATGATGTTTGGAGAAACTGTGTTGAAAGATATTTGTTAATTATTAATCTTGAATACTCGTGATGTAAACACTAGATTCCCTACTAATTAAAATCCCATTAGCATGTCACACCGGGAGCTAGGTTATGGTAACATCACAAAGTATTTAGGATAATAAGCAAAATCTTGATTACGGTTTAATAATACTTTCATATGAACGGGAACAAAATCTTAAGGTACTAGACATAACTGAATCATATAACGATTCCTCATCATCCTAACAGATTCATGTATTTAAAACGGTTCATTTATGACTTTAAACCAGCCCTTGCTTAAGACTATCCAATAAATCCCCTAATTATCCACAGCGTTCCTCACTTAAAGTGGTTCCGCCGCTTCAAACCTTGGCCATGTCTTGTCCTACGATAATCCCCCATGTAGCCTTGCGGTTCCATAGTTTCATACCTTTGACAAATTATATTGACACAGATGATGACTACCTTTTAGTTAGACGTCGTTAAAAAGGTGTTGTAATCACGTTTATTGGTGGAAAGGCGATAGATTAATTTGAAGTTTAAAAGTCTATTTAGAAAGGTTAATTAAACTAGGTTTCTCATTTTATATTTTAGTCTGTAATATGACTACCTTCGGTCGTTACTCGACTTCCATACATGTGTACTCCACCTTGAAGTGTTTCCAGTACTATATCGAGTAACAGTCGAATAGGGGCCATCATATTACTTTGTAATATTGTACCGTTTCGTAATATGACTACTTTCGGTCGTTCCTCGACTTCCATACATTTTTACTCCACCTTGAAGTGTTTCCAGTACTATATCGAGTAACAGTCGAATAGGGGCCATTATATTACTTTACGATAATTAAGACCGTTTATATTTTGCCACTATGATGATCCTAAGGCAACAATCAAACAAGAACATGCAATAAGACGATCAAAGTGATACTACCGATCTTTAATATTTAATTATAAATCATCCCATAATTAATTAACTACATCGAAAACAAACACAACAAGTATACTACTCTCTAATCATGGCAATAACTAAATCTAGCATAATCAATAAAAACGTAATTAATTAAGATAGATAGGGATAGAAAGAACCAGGATTAAATGCGAGAGAGAATAGACTTGAATTAATTGACACAATTCCAAGCATACACCGAAGATTACAATGCGTTCCGCACGTTCCTTCTACTTCTAATAAAACTCCTAAACTAGTTTACATACTAGTTAAAACTAATCTAAAGAAAGAAATATAGAGTGAGAAAGTGGGAGCTTATTTCTAGAGTGAGAAAGATAAGCTAGGAAGGTGTGTGTTTCAAATGAACCTAATGCCTCCTATTTATAGAGGGGTTTTGGTGCATTTTAGCCAAAGTAAGCACAAATTAGCAAAAGGTAGAAAAGGTAGTAGCACCAGGTACAAAAGGCGAAAAAGGTAGTGGCACCAAGTACGAAAAGTAGGAAAAGGTCTAGCACCGGGTACGAAAAAGTACCAAAAAGTGCAATCCGTGTGGGTGGCGGGCAGCAGCCGGCGGCTGGCTGGCTGGTGGCGGCGGCTGGTTGCCAGTGGTACCAGTCTGCTGCCGGTTGCTGCGTTTCTCGATTCGTGCGTGTTTTCTTCGTTACGCGTCCGTTTGTGTCGATTCTTTATGCGTTGGATTCGTAATTCAAAAACGAAGCTTTTGATGAAAAGAAATCCCAAAAATATGTCTCTGAACTTTAGATGTGTCGTACGAATCGTTTGGATCTTCCGGAGTGCGTAGAATCTTCGTTCTTTGTCCGATTTAGTTGATTCTTCTTCTGTTGGATTCGTAATTTGAAAATGAACATCTTGGGTCAGATAGATATTGGTGATGGGCTCTTTGGTCTTGAAACCTCATTTTGATGCCTTGAATCTTCAAACGTGCGTGGACTCTTCGTTTTTCATCTGTTTCGCTTGAATTTTGTCGTGCAACCTTGTTTTGACCATCTTGGCATAATATCATTGATTTTTATTTTTTTTGAGTTTAAAATGCCAAGAATTGTTCCAGAATGAGAGAGATATCGGTAGTAAAAACATGACTTTTTACGCGATATCAGTCATCCACCATGCCATCATCATCATCATCATCTGCGAGAACCACTCTTCCTCCTGCTCCACCTCTCACATCATCTTAACAACAGCCACAAAATGTCTATGCAAGGCTATCGTCGGCTGGATCCACTTCTATAGGGACCGGATTCTTTTCAGATCCGAACCCTGTTATGATTTCTAACCAGGATATCGTGTCTATGTTTGCGCAGGTTAAGGAGTAGCTCAAACGAGTAAAAAGGAGTAATGAAATCCTGAAGAAGGATATGGAGAATATGAGGACTGGGAACAATGTCCCTGCTTCTCAAGTCACTATTCCTATCCGCACCAGGATCCTTGATTTTGATACCCCACCGTCTGCTGAACGACAAGGAGATTTCGTGTCCATGCAAGGAAGTACCAGGATCCCAGATCCAATATTTGCTACAGGAGTTTCCACATCGGGGGGGAAACAATCGGATCCAAGATCCTCATATAGGACTCCTGACGGTGGTAACACGTTTAATAATTATACTTCTAATAATACTGTTGGGACTAACAATTTTCAGGATCCTGGGGTTAGCCCTGTGATGGCAAGGAAGATACAGAAATTGAAGGATATGATATCGAGTGTCCCTGGAGTTGTACAACCAATTCCTGAAGTTGTCCAACAGCGCATAGGATCTCAAGATTCGCACCACCTATCTGTGATGCTGAGATCCCGAAAAGATTTCAAACTCCAAATATGAAGTTGTATGATGGAACAACGGATCCTGAGGAGCATATTGCGCAATACAGGGAGAGGATGGAAATCATACTAGTTCCTTCTGATCTTAAAGAAGCATGATTATGCAAGGGCTTTGGCTTTACCCTCACAGGATCCGCATTAAAATGGCTATTAAACGTCCCCCCTTACTCTATTACTTCATTTGCTCATCTTGTTAATTTATTTAATAACCAATTCTCTTGCAGTAGAACGTTTGAAAAGTTAACAACTTATTTATATAGAGTTGTTCAAAAAACTAATGATTCTCTCCGAGATTTTGTAGGAAGATTCGGAAGAGAATCCTTGAATATACCTAACTTGGATATGCCTACTGCTGTTCAAGCCTTTAAAATGGGGATCAAAAGGGATTCCCCATTCTATGAGGATCTTGTTATGAATCCTTGCAGGAATCTCGACGAAGTCAGAAACAGGGCCCTATGATTCATCAGGCTAGAAGAGGATGTTGAGATACAGAAAAGGGTTGATGCTTCATCAACATACGATAGACCCAACAGGAAATCGGACTCGTCCTCATTCAGATCGAGCAGAAGCAAACCTTATGCCAGAAATGAGGATCGTCGTGTGAATATTGTCGACGAAGATGATGAAGAGTATCCTAAAATAACTGACTATAATTTTTCGGTAGATACAACAGGTATACTATGTGCCATAGAGAATCTTGGAGACAAAGCAAGATGGCCCAAGAAAAATGAGAAATCTTTTGGATGGAAAGACAAGTCTAAATGGTGTGCATACCATAGAGATTTCGGTCATCTGACTGAGAATTGTACAGTTCTCCGAAAAGAGATCAACTATCTGCTCAACAAAGGCTACTTGAAAGATTTTCTTGGGAAAAAGAAGGATCACAGAAAGGATCATGATAGAGTTCAGGATCCTGAATCTCAAGATAATCGCAGGATCCCTACAAGAGCAGGATCCCCACCTTCAGACGCTAAGGTAATCAATTTTATTTCTGGTGGCTCTGACATATGTGGTACTTCTTATTCTGCAGCAAAAAGGCACGCAAGAGAATCCAAATCAGAAAAGCCATATAAACCAACAAGGACTTCCATGAAGAAAGATGAGAGGGTCATAGCATTTGATGAGGAAGATTTGGAAGATATTCAGGATCCTCACAATGATGGTTTGGTTATTACTCTCTATGTTGCCAATCGTTTTGTGCGTAGGATCCTGATCGATGAAGAAAGCTCGGTTAACATCATTCGCTTGAAGACCTTAAAAGAATGGGTATTCCAAAATCAGAGATCACCTCAAGATCTATAGTATTGGTAGGATTCAGTGGAGAAACAAAAAATACATTTAGTGACATCAAATTGCCAATCTACATTGAAGGGGTGATATCGCGTAAAAAGTCACGTTTTTACCACTGATATCTCTCTCTTCCTGGAGCAATACTTAGCATTTGGACTCAAATAACGCAAAAATCATTAATAAAATGCTAAGAAGATCAAAACAAGGTTGCACGAGAAAAATCAAGCAAAACGGCCAAAAAACGAAGATTCCACGCACGTTTGAAGATTCTAGACATCAAAACGAGATTTCAAGATAAAAGAACCAATCACCAACATCTATCTCATCCAGGATGTTCGTTTTCAAATTACGAATCCAACAGAAGAAGAATCAACAAAAACGGACGAAGAATGAAGATTCTACGTACGCCAGAAGATTCAAACGATTCGTACGGCACATCTAGAGCTCAGAGACATATTTTTGGTATTTATTTTCATCAAAAGCTTCATTTTTGATTTACAAATCCAACGTAAAAAGAATCAACACAAACAGATGCATAACGAAGAAAACACGCACGAATCAAGAAACGAAGCAACGGGCAGCAGGCGGGTGCAGGTGGCAGCCAGCCGCCGCCGGCCACCACCTGGCCGCCGCCGGCTGCCACATGGCCACCGCCGGCTGCCACCCCCTGTACGTATTGCGCTTTTTTGTCCTTTTTTGTACCCGGTGCTAGACCTTTACTTGCTTTTCGTACCTGGTGCCACCACCTTTTTCACCTTTTCGTACATGATGCCACTACCTTTTCCACCTTTTGCTATTGTGAGCATCCACTTGCTAACATGCACCAAAACTCTCCTATAAATAGGAGGCATGAGGCTCATTTGGAAAACACACCTAAGAATACCAACACACTTGGTTACACCAAAAACATCTACAATACTTGTATTTTCTTTTTTATTCTTCCTAGTTAATTTGACTAGCAAATTAACTAGCCAAGGAAGATGTGTACGGAGGTGCTCCGGGATGCATATTTTAGCTACGAGTTATTGTACTTCTTTCCAGGTGTTAATCTATCTTTCATATTTAATATGCATGTCCTTTCGTTAATAAATTTAAATATGTATGCTAGAATTACCATGATTAGCTAAATAACTCAATTGTCTGCTATGATAGTCATTTAGAAAGTATCAAATATGTGACTAAGTGGTATGTTGTGAGATTGCGATGGTGTATATTACAAATGGATATAGGAATTAAATCTTTATCGTTTATCTGCCAAACTCATGTTATGACTAAAACTTTATCCAAAAATGAATGTAGCTAACTCATAGGATACAGGTCACTTAGTTATACTATGTTAGATTGAATCATTGAGCTCGGCATGGCCGGTGTTCTCTAGACCAAAATAGGATCTAAGAGACACGGAACATGGGAGTAGAGGTAGATTAAGATTAAATTCATATAGACGATATTTTTGAGACAACTTTCGGAATATCCTCAACTTAGATAATACTTTTGTATGCTTAAATTAAACTGTTGCTTTGATCATCTTATTGCATGTTCTTGTTTGATTGTTGCCTTAGGATCATCATAATAGTAAAATTTAAACGGCATTAATTATCGTGAAATAATATGACGGCCCCTATTCGACTGTTCTTTGATATAGTACTGGAAACGCTTACGGAGGAATACAAATGTATGGAAGTCCGAACAACCGAAGGTAGTTGTATTATGAATCGAATAGCAAACGTATTACCTAGGTCTCCATTTGTAACACAAATCATCCCTGTCTTGTAGCATCCCCAAGTAATGATGATAACTCGTACGAATAAGTGATGACATGTTATCTGATCATTTAGACCAGTTAGCCCAACCTATTCCGGTGAGGATAACCCTCGTTTATAAGATGGTTATTCAACAAACTATGCCATGATTCGGGCATCTCTGACGACCAAGATTGGGGAATAGGATTCGAGGTTAACTGTTGGATAGTGTGGGTGTACATTTGAGAGAACTTTCGGTGTACACTTTAATATATTGTGCAATCCACTTGACATTCTATTTGCCTGATTGTGGACACCTCCGCGTCAGCCCGATAGAAGGATTGCAGAATAGCTCACATCAACTTACTAACTTATCCTCGTTAGAACTTTCCATATTTAACCACTTCTAATCCACGTTATAGTAGACAATCGCTTTAAATGCTAAACGCCCGAAGTAACCTCCACTTTTTAATTCAGTCTAGTTTAAATTAGGATAAGAAAACCCAAAACCAAAACCAACTCTTTCAACCCCAGCTGAACACATAAAAGCTTCTAAACCCCCTAGTTTCAATTTTTCGCGTTTTGAAGAACGATCCTAGGTCATACTTGTCCTGTGCTAGCCCTTTTTATTAGCATAATAAGTAACCCTATGCCCCAACCTTATAAATTAAAAACCCACTACTGTGTCACGTCACCATTAGAAATCTCAACGACCGGTGCGCAACACAACAAGTTTTTGGCGCCGCTGCCGGGGAGCGTCGGCAACCGATTTTAGGATTTAGTAACTTTAGTGTTTAAGCTATCCTTTTGAAAGATTAACATCAATCAAAAGTTACCTTTTTGCCCTTAGGATTAGTTTAGTTTTAGTAACCGTTTTTTAATCAATTATGACAACACATTTTGATTGGACCAACCCCACACCAAATGAGTCTTTGACCCAACTTTTAGCTGTTTCCTCACCTACAAACCACTTACCTTCCTCAAAACGATCTTTGTCAGAATTTATGTTTGAACAAAACGTTATAAACAAAAGAGTGACCGGATTTCAAGATAGCATTGATGCCATGATAAAACTTTCAGAAAAATTAATCTCTAACATGAAATCCATTTTGAAAAACTTAAGTTTTATTGAGAAAAATACGTCGATAATCACTGGTGACGCCACTCATCCACCAAGTGATGATCTGTTAATCGTGACTAGAGGAGGAAAAGTGACCAAAGTTGATCCGCCGCCACCAGATAACACACCCGAAAACACTTCTTTGCCCACACCTACACCTAGTGAAAATGTGTCAATTGACATCCCTGTCACACTACCTGACCCATCACCAACAAAAACTCCAGATAATGTACCTCGAACGAGAATACCTTATCCTGGTAGACTTAAAATGGAAAAGCAAGAAGCCCAATTCGGTAAATATATGGAAATATTTAAAAGCCTACACTTAAACGTTAGATTATTAGATGCTTTAGTAGAAATGCCCTCGTGTGCTAAATTCTTTAAAGAATTCCTTTCAAACAAAGAAAAACTTAGGCAAATAGTTAGTTAACCCTTGAATGCTGAATGTTCATTAATTGTACAACGTGGTCTCCCATCTAAATTAGGCGATACTGGACGTTTTACTATACCCTGTTTTCTCCAAGGAATTCAAATTAGTAACGCCTTAGCAGACCTAGGTGCTAGTGTTAATCTTATGCCTTATTCCCTTTACAAGAAATTACGATTAGATGACCTATTACCTACTCGTATGACTATCCAATTAGCTGACAAATCAGTTAAACTCCCTTGAGGAATTGCTGAAAATGTCATGGTCAAAGTCGATAAGTTCATTTTTCCAGTGGACTTTATTGTCATGGACATAGAAGAAGACACACATATCCCGCTCATCCTAGGCAGACCATTCCTAAATACTACCAAGGCTGTAATTGATGTTAACGAAAAATCTTTAAAATTAAGAGTTGGGAAAGAGGAAGTCACCTTTAATGTCGATCGATTAATGAAGCAACCTCTGGAAGAGGACCTTGGTTTGTGTGATACCATGCATGATATTTTTGATGAGCATCTCCACGAAGTACTAGCACTATCCAGCCAGGATCCGGTACCCAACACCATAATCACCGTTCAAAAACTGTGTAATGAGGACCCTGGGCTGCATTCCGCAATCGCTTCCCCAACAACATTCAACGAACTACTATTTCCGCTGTTTGAAAAGAAGTCTCCTCACATCGATGGCAAAACAATCGCTGTTCCATTAGGATGCGGTACACCGATACCTTGGCTGAAAAGAGATAAACCCATATTCAATGAACCAAACCCATTTCCCTCAATTAAAGAGATCTTGGATTCATTCAAAGGATTGAGTGCTGAGCCACCATCGTTTGAACCACAATTAGCCAATCAACCCGAATCACCGCCGTTTTCAAACCCTGAAATAACCATAAACCAATCTTCATCCGCTCAATTTCAAGAATTCCAATTCACTAACGACGGAGAGATCATCATCACCAGAAACAATGAAGTTTCCTCATCGCCAGTCAACAAGTACGAGCTAAAGACAGACGAATTCTCAAATAAAACCGAGTGGGTAGAAATAGCATCAATCTCCACATCTGAACCTGAGACAGACGAAGCACCATTCCAAGATGAATACGAAAAGCTGAATAGAGACGAGATAGCTAGAATGAAGCCTTCTATCGAAGAACCACCAAACCTAGAATTAAAAGAACTACCACCTCACCTTGAGTACGCTTACCTCCATGGAACATCACAACTCCCGGTGAAAATATCAAAAGAGTTAAAACCCGAGGAGAAAGCCCAACTCATTGATGTTCTGAAATCGCACAAGAAGGCAATTGCATGGAAAATTTCTGACATACAAGGAATCAGTCCAAACTACTGCACACACAAGATCCTCATGGAAAACGATTTCAAACCATCCGTACAAAGGCAGAGAAGGGTAAATCCTAAGATTCAGGACGTGGTCAAACAAGAGGTTATCAAACTCTTAGATGCTGGATTGATCTACCCAATATCCGACTCACCTTGGGTTAGCCCTGTTCAAGTCATACCAAAAAAGGGAGGAATGACGGTCATTACAAATGAAGAAAATGAGCTTATACCAACTCGGACGGTTACCGGTTGGAGGGTCTGCATCGATTATCGGAAGTTAAACGAAGCAACTCACAAAGATCACTTCCCGCTTCCGTTTATTGACCAAATGCTCGAAAGATTATCAGGAAATGAATTCTACTGTTTCCTCGATTGTTTTTCCGGGTATTTCCAGATCCCGCTCGATCTAAAGGACCAAGAGAAGACAACATTCACATGTCCCTACGGAACATTCGCATACCGACTAATGCCGTTTGGATTATGCAACGCACCTGCAACATTTCAGAGATGCATGGTTGCAATCTTCCACGACATGATTGAACAATGCATGGAAGTCTTTATGGACGATTTCTCTGTCTTTAGAGACTCCTTCGCATCATGTCTATCCAACCTCGATAGAATGCTCACCAGGTGTGAAGAATCAAACCTCGTGTTAAATTGGGAAAAGTGTCACTTTATGGTGAAGGAAGGAATAATTTTAGGACATCGAATATCCAAGTCCGGAATTGAAGTAGACAAAGCAAAGGTCGAAACCATTGCCAAACTTCCACCACCAACCAACGTCAAGGCCATTAGAAGCTTTCTAGGACATGCTGGGTTCTACCGCTGTTTTATCAAGGACTTCTCCAAAATTTCTTGACCTATCACCCACCTTCTAGGAAAAGACATCAAGTTTGTGTTTGACGAGAACTGCATGAAGGCTTTCAACTACCTGAAGAAGGAGCTTACAAATGCACCAATCATGGTCGCTCCAAATTGGAACCTACCATTTGAAATCATGTGCGATGCTAGTGACTTCGCAGTTGGGGAAGTTCTAGGTCAAAGGAAGGATAATCACTTTCGACCAATCTATTACGCTAGCAAAACACTTACAGATGCTCAAGAAAACTATACAACTACAGAAAAAGAGCTGCTAGCCGTAGTATTTGCCTTCGACAAATTTAGATCCTACCTAATATTGTCCAAAAAAATAGTATATACGGATCACTCAGCTCTAAAATACCTCTTCAAAAAGAAAGATGCAAAGCCTAGATTGTTACGATGGATTCTACTCCTACAAGAATTCGACATCGAGATAAAAGATAAGAAAGGAGCAGAAAATGTCGCCGCAGATCATTTAAGTCGACTTGAAAATCCGTCAATGGAACAACTTGCAGAAAGAGATATTAAAGATCGATTTCCAGAAGAGCAGTTAATGAGTTTAGGAGAACAAGGCTCACAATTCACTGACGATCCTTGGTTTGCAGACATTGCCAATTTTGTAGTTGGAGGGATCGCAAGAAAAGGAATGATCTCGTCGCGGAGACAAAAGTTCTTTCACGATGTCAAATATTACTTTTGGGATGATCCATATTTGTTCAAGGTCTGTCCCGACCAAATAGTAAGAAGATGTGTCTATGGGAAAGAAGCCGAACATATACTCCACCAAAGCCATCACGGACCCACCGGAGGACATCATGCAACTAATCTGACAGCAAAGAAAGTCTACGACTCAGGATTCTACTGGCCTACCATTTTCAGAGACGCACAAGACTTGGTGAAACGCTGCGATATTTGCCAAAGGTTTGGAAATATCACAACGCGTAACGAAATACCGTTAACGAATATCCAAGCATGTGAAATATTTGACATATGGGGATTAGACTTCATGGGACCATTTCCGAAATCTTACGGAAAAGAATACATTCTAGTAGCTGTCGATTACGTATCAAGATGGGCCGAAGCCCAAGCCTTTCCAACAAATGATTCAAGGGTCGTAACCAAGTTCTTAAAGCAGCTATTCTGTCGGTTTGGAACACCTCAAGCAATCATCAGCGATAGAGGCATGCACTTTTGCAATACTCAGTTTATGAAACTATTGCAACAATATGGTGTTACCCACAAAACCTCTACGGCCTATCACCCGCAGACGAATGGGCAAGCAGAGATTACAAACCATGTACTAAAAAGGATCTTGGAACGAACAATTGGTCAACACAAGGAAAGATGGGTAGACACGCTAGATGATGCTTTATGGGCATTTCGGACAGCTTATAAAATGCCATTAGGAACAACTCCCTATAGGCTCGTTTATAGAAAGGCATGTCATATCCCGATTGAACTAGAATAGAAAGCTTACTGGGCACTAAAGAACTGTAGTTTAGATCCTACGATAACAGGAACGCACCGGAGAATGCAGCTAAATGAGCTAGCAGAGTTGAGGGATCAAGCTTATGAAAGTTCCTACAAATGTAAGGAAAGAACCAAGTTACTCCACGATTCAAAGCTCCGCCCCACACGCTTCAATCCAGGTGATAAAGTTCTACTCTTTAACTCCCGATTTAAGAAATTTTCTGGTAAGTTCAAAACACGATGTATTTTGCAAAAGGCTCATAATCTTAGACTATTAACCTTTTGTATTTTGCAGGATGAGTTCACAGTCAGACAGAGCATGCGTCCCCAGTCAGAGACGCTCGCGTGCCATGCATCACTCCCGGAGTTCATCACCGGGTAGTAGCATGAGGACTGTCAGAGGATCCCAGTCACCACTTCCTAGTTTGGATAAGATTTTGGCATACTCGGTGGAGGTGTACGTTCAGGAGTCATTCTTGTTACGTCCCATCCATTCCAGGTTACCGTTATCTCACCGACCAGCAGGACAGACCGCAGGGACCTCCAGAGTACCCACCTCTGAGCATGGGGTTACTACTGCGGACCCTGCTGTCACTTGGTCTATACTGAGAGCCCTTGAGGTCCAGCACACCGCCATCTCTGAGATCCACACTGCTTTGGGCCTTACCTCCACACCTATGTGCCCCTTTCAGATGGGACCTGATCCCGCTCCGCACATTCCACCGTGGGACTTATTCCCACCTTGGAGGTTGACTGTGCAGGACCACCCCACTTTCAGGGACTCACTGGAGGAGGAGACTGCTGCCCTAGATGCTTGGATTCAGGATCCAGAGGATGGCACGGCATCTCCTGTCTATACCATCGAGGAGTCAGCATCTCCTACATCGATCATGGAAAACAAGATCTTTATGGATGATGACTTCACCGATTGGGAGGCGCTCTATGCTGACATGGATTAGCTTTTATTAGTTATTTTATGTTTAATATTAACTTGTATTAACACTTATGTTTTCTGAAGGATGTGTACTATGCATAATTCAAAGTAGAATTTGTGGAACAAGTTCATTTTTAATGAGCCTGATCCATTTCCAGAAAATTCACACACTTGTATCTGGTCCATAGAATCCAATGGCAACTCACGCAACATAAGGAAGTATCTCTTCTAACCTTCTTTTGCTTGATTTAACACGCTAAAATTCTAAGTAAAACTCTAAGTGTGGGATTACAACTCGCAAATAGAGAATGACTTCAAAAATATTGATCCGTATTCAAAAATCTAAGTATGGAATTGACTTAACTTAGAAGTAGAACATTAGGGATAATGTTCTTTTAAGTGTGGGATAACAGTAGTATTGACTACTGTATTGCAACATAGACTTTTGATCAAACTTTTTAGCAAAACTCAGATTTTCAGCAAAATTTTCAAAATTTTTGAATCAAAGTCAAAAAGGGTATTTCTGGTCAACAAAAGTTCAAAAAGTTTGGTAAAACGACTATGACAGGCAAAACTCTTTGATAACTTTCAAACCAAGTTTCAAAACAAGCGATCGCATGACTAGGCACAAAACCACCCAAAATAAGTGAGGAATCTTGAGCCATATAAAAGCATCCATCTTTAATGCTTCACTTTTCAATTGTGAGTGTGCCGATGTATGCTCTCTAGAATCAGAACTTGTTCAAGGAATACATTTCGAGATTACGAAAATGGGCGTCATACGTGATGAAGGTGCAATCAGAAAACCTCGACATTCCCTAGGATAAGAACCCTCTCATAAAACCCTTGCTTTCAAACCTAACCAGTGCTCACCTTCAGCGGAAAATATGCTGAGCCTTAGCCTTTTCAAAAACTCACTCCCTTCTTTCATCTTTTGGCCATAGCCTAAGTTTCTGTGCTGACAGAAGAATTATTATAAGAAGTACGGAGCGTTCCCCAAAGGATGAACACCATCCGTAAAAGGAGCTCCAAGAAAAAGAAATCCAGCGAAAGTAAATCTGTCAGAAGTATGGAGCGTTTCACAAAGGATAATCATCATCCGTAAAAGGAGCTCCAAGAAAAAGGAAATTCAGCAAAAGCAAAGCTGTCAGAAGGGACCTAAAAGCCCAAGGATCATTTAAAGCCAAGGGAAAGGTTCATCAAAAGAAAACTTGAAAGGAAAAGATGCAAAAGAAGGCTCTCAAAGAGAGAAATCCAGAAAAAAGCACTGCTAAGCACCAAAGATAAGTCATCATAAACAACTCTTAGGTTATATTAAACCCCCAAATAAACCACCTACAAAACCCTTCATCCATATACACCACTTCCACCATCTTGCGAATGTCTAGGGATAATTAGCACCGTCCTCATTTAAGTATTGTAGATTTGATTCTCGATCAAGCTTATGACAACGGAAGAGCTACATGACTGGCCCCTGAGTGAATTAGAAGTTAGGAAACCCGATACACTTGAGTGAATTGAGTGACCACCTGTGAGGGCCCTAGTCATGTATATCTTACATTATGAAGATTGAAAAGAAAGCTTGTTAGAACCAAAGGTTTGGGGAAACATCAAAGGATGGAACCTCGTCCGAATTTTTTTTACCAAACTTGCAGGAATCAAAGTTCTCCGGAATACGAAGACACCCTTCCTACCTTTCATCACAATTTTATGAAGATTTGCTTGAGGACAAGCAAAGCTCTAAGTGTGGGATACTTGATATCGCGTAAAATGTCACGTTTTTACCACCGATATCTCTCTCATCCTGGAGAAATACTTAGCATTTGGACTCAAATAACGCAAAAATCATTAATAAAATGCTAAGAAGATGAAAACAAGGTTGCACGAGAAAAAAATCAAGCAAAACGGACAAAAAACGAAGATTCCACGCACGTTTGAAGATTCCAGACATCAAAATGAGATTTCAAGATAAAAGAACCAACCACCAACATCTATCTCATCCAGGATGTTCGTTTTCGAATTACAAATCCAACAGAAGAAGAATCAACAAAAACGGACGAAGAATGAAGATTCTATGTACGCCGGAAGATCCAAACGATTCGTACGACACATCTAGAGCTCAGAGACATATTTTTGGGATTTCTTTTCATAAAAAGCTTCGTTTTTGATTTACGAATCCAACGCAAAAAGAATCAACGCAAACGAACGCATAACGAAGAAAACACGCACGAATCGAGAAATGAAGCAACGGGCAACAGGCTCGTGCAGGTGGCACCTGGCCGCCGCCGGCTGCCACCCCCCGTACAGATTGCGCTTTTTTGTCCTTTTTCGTACCCGGTGCTGGACCTTTACTTGCTTTTCATACCTGGTGCCACCACCTTTTTCACCTTTTCGTACTTGGTGCCACTACCTTTTCCACCTTTTGCTATTGTGAGCTTCCACTTGCTAACATGCACCAAAACTCTCCTAAAAATAGGAGGCATGAGGCTCATTTGGAAAACACACCTAAGAATACCAACACACTTGGTTACACCAAAAACATCTACAATACTTGTATTTTCTTTTTTATTCTTCCTAGTTAATTTGACTAGCTAATTAACTAGCCAAGGAAGATTTGTACGGAGGTGCTCTGGGACGCATATTTTAGCTATGAGTTATTGTACTTCTTTCCAGGTGTTAATCTATCTTTCATATTTAATATGCTTGTCCTTTCTTTAATAAATTTAAATATGTATGCTAGAATTGCCATGATTAGCTAAATAACTCAATTGTCTGCTATGATAGTCGTTTAGAAAGAATCAAATATGTGACTAAGTGGTATGTTGTGAGATTGCAGATGGTTTATATTATAAATGGATATAGGAATTAAATCTTTATCGTTTATCTGCCCAACTCATGTTATGACTAAAACTTTATCCAAAAATGAACGTAGCTAACTCATAGGATACATGTCACTTAGTTATACTATGTTAGATTGAATCATTGAGCTTGGCATGGCTGGTGTTCTCTAGACCAAAATAGGATCCAAGAGACACGGAACATGGGAGTAGAGGTAGATTAAGATTAAATTCATATAGACGATATTTTTGAGATAACTTTCGGAATATCCTCAACTTAGATAATACTTTTGTATGCTTAAATTAAACTGTCGCTTTGATCATCTTATTGCATGTTCTTGTTTGATTGTTGCCTTAGGATCATCATAATAGTAAAATTTAAATGGCATTAATCATCGTGAAATAATATGACGGCCCCTATTCGACTGTTCTTTGATATAGTACTGGAAACGCTTACGGCGGAGTACAAATGTATGGAAGTTAGAACAACCGAAGGTTGTTGTATTATGAATCGAATAGCAAACTATTACCTAGGTCTCCATTTGTAACACAAATCATCCCTGTCTTGTAGCATCCCCAAGTAATGATGATAACTCGTACGAATAAGTGATGACATGTTATCCGACCGTCTAGACCAGTTAGCCCAACCTATACCGGTGAGGATAACCCTCGTTCATAAGATTGTTTATTCAACAAACTATGCCATATTTCGGGCATCTCTGACGACCGAGATTGGGGAATAGGATTAGAGGTTAACTATTGGATAGTGTGGGTGTACATTTGAGAGAACTTTCGGTGTACACTTTAATATATTGTGCAATCCACGTGACATTCTATTTGCCTGATTGTGGACACCTCCGCGTCAGCCCGATAGAAGGATTGCAGAATAGCTCACATCAACTTACGAATTTATCCTCATTAGAACTTTCCATATTTAACCACTTCTAAACCACGTTATAGTAGACAATCGCTTTAATTGCTAAACGCCCGAAGTAACCTCCACTTTTTAATTCAGTCTAGTTTTAATTAGGATAAGAAAACCCAAAACCAAAACCAACTCTTTCAACCCCAGCTGAACACATAAAAGCTTCTAAACCCCCTAGTTTCAATTTTGCACGCTTTGAAGAACGATCCTAGGTCATACTTGTCCTGTGCTAGCCCTTTTGATTAGCATAATAAGTAACCCTAGGCCCCAGCCTTATAAATTAAAAACCCACTAGTGTGTCACGTCACCATTAGAAATCTCAACGACCGGTGCGCAACATAACAAGGGGTAAATTCGATTAAAAAATTTTATGTTATGGATTGCTTGTCGAGCTATAACATTATCCTAGGTAGACCCTGGTTACATGATATGAAAGCAGTGCCTTCAACATATCATCATTGTGACGAATTACCAACTCCTTGGGGGGTGGTTAAGATTAGCAGTGATCAACAAGAGGCAAAGGATTGTTACACAACATCGATGAAGTCTACTGCTAAGTCTCCGTCAGTATAGCAATTAAAGGATAAGGTGTGGGATGTTCTAGATACAAGTGAACAGGACGTCAAAGAAATGCCGCTCGATTCCAAGGATCCTGAAGACAAAGTGCTCATAGGATCAGGGATGTCACAGGATCTTGAACAGGATCTCATGAAATTCTTGAACCAAAGAAAATCAACTTTTGCTTGGAAGCCAGAGGATATGACAGGTATATCTAAGGATATTATAACTCATAAACTTGGAATTGATTGTAGTTTCAAGCCAGTTCAACAAAAAAGAAGGAAGTTCGTACCGGAAAGGAATGCTATTACCCAAGCGGATGTTGTAAGGTTACTCTCTGCTGGCATGTAAGGGAAGTAAATTTTCCAAGATGGTTGGCAAACGTGGTGGTAGTACAAAAGAAGAATGGGAAATGGAGAGTGTGCATGGACTACACTGATCTTAATAAAGCCTATCCAAAGGATCCTTTCCCATTACCACACGTCGATTCGATGGTAGATGCAACGACTGGGCATGAGATCCTAACCTTCATGGATGCGTCGTCAGGATTTCAGCAAATCCAAATGGAACCATCGGATCAGGAAGACACAACCTTCATAACCCCCACAGGTATATATTGTTATATTTCTATGCCTTTTGGTCTTAAAAATGTAGGTGCCACTTATCAAAGGTTGGTCAATATGATGTTCAAAGAACAACTAGGAAGCACGATGGAAGTATACATCGATGATATGGTGGTAAAGTCGAAGAAATTTGGGGATCATCTTTAGGATCTTAAGGTGGCTTTTGACATTCTGGATCAATACAATATGAAGCTTAACTCTGCAAAGTGTCACTTTGGAGTGGGGGTAGGAAAATTTTTGGGGTACGTGGTAACCAAGAGGGGAATAGAAGCTAGTCCAGAGCAGATCAAGGCAATCCTAGACTTGAAATCCCCATCAAGTCCTAAGGATATACAAAGATTGACAGGAAGAATACCAGCTCTGAACCGTTTTATTTCAAGATCCTCAGACAGATGCAAGGAATTCTTTGATATCATAAAGAAGAACAAAAAGTTCGAATGGGGAGAAAAACATGAAGTTGCATTTCAAGAATTGAAGAATTACTTGTCACCAGCTCCTTTATTGATGAAGACTGAGGATGGTGAGCCATTGTTCCTCTACGTCTTGGTATCCTGAAATGCTGTAAGTGCAGTATTACTAAAAGAACATGAAGGGCAACAACATCCTATTTACTATGTAAGTAAAAGCCTACTAGATGCTGAAACCAGGTACTCCCATCTTGAGAAACTTCTACTTGCATTGGTTATGACATCTACTAAACTTAGGCATTATTTTGAAACACATCTTGTTCATGTAAGAACTAATTATCCCATTAAAAACGTGTTGAGAAAACCAGAAATGTCAGGTTGCCTAGCTAAATGGTCAGTAAAGTTAAGTGCTTATAATCTGATTTTTGAACCTATTAAATCTCAAGCTTTAGCAGATTTTATTGCTGACTTCACTAGTGATCTTCAAAATGAAGTAGATTTAGAAGTACAAGAACTAAATCAAATAAGTGAAAATGGACATTATATACCGACGGTGCTTCTAATATAAGAGGAACTGGATTAGGAATTGTATTGAAATCACCTCAAGGTGATATTATGCCTCAAACCATAAGATGTGAATTTCAAGCCACAAATAATGAAGCAGAATATGAAGCATTAATTGCAGGATTACAATTAGCTAAGGATATCGGTGTAAAATACTTAGATTTATATGTACATTCATTGTTAATCGCTAATCATTATAATGGAACATAGACTATAAAAGTAGATAGATTAGCCTCGTATTTGGAAATTGTTAAGGATCTTGCAGGTAGCTTCGAGATCTTCGACATTCAACAGGTACCGCGTGAGGATAACACTGAAGCGGATGCTCTGGCTAACCCGGGGTCAAGTTTAAGGATCCCACCAGATGTTAAAATACCAATTATACATATTGAAGCACCTGCTATTGCTGACAAGAATAACAATGACGAGCAAATATGTGATGTTGAGGATCCTCAGTCTGGAGATAATTCGAATACATCAGGTTCTGGGGGCAAGTCAGGATCATGGATGCAGCCAATCATGGAATATCTACAACATGATGTGATCCCTAAGGACGAAAATAATCCTAAATCCTTCAAATTAAAGGTATCCTGTTTTACTATTGAAAATGGTATATTTTAAAGATAATCACTTGCAGTACCACTATTGCGATGCCTCGAGGATCCTGAAGCAAATGCTGTACTTAAGGATATACATGAAGGTGATTGCGGGAATCATTATGGGGGCATAGCATTATTTTCAAAAACTTTAAGGACATGATACTTTTGGCCTACTATGAAGAAGGACTCCATGGATTTTGCTCGCAAATGTGATGCTTGTCAAAGACATGGGAACATCCATCATCAACCAGCAGAACCGATGCATCCGATTATCTCATCATGACTATTTATGAAATGGGGAATGGATATTGTGGGTAAATTACCTACAACTCCTGCAGGAAAGGTGTTTATACTTGCAATGACGGATTATTTTTCCAAATGGATAGAAGTTGAGGCATTTGTTCAAGTAAAAGATGTAATATCGTTTATCAAGAGAAATATCCTGACAAGGTTTGGGATCCCAGCAGAAATAGTATGTGATAATGGATCTCAATTTATTGGTAAAAGAACAACTAAGTTTTGTGAGAGTTGGGGAATCAAGATGATAATTTCAACACCAGTCCATCCTCAAGCTAATGGACAAGCGGAGTCTAGCAACAAGATCATAATCTCAAGAAGAGGTTGGATGCCAAGAAGGGAGGATGGGCTGAAGAACTACCTTTTGTTCTATGGGCCGATAGGACCACAGAAAAAGAGGAAACTAAGCAAACTCCTTTTGCTTTGGTGTTTGGACCAGAAGCTTTGGAAGATCCCAACGGCAAGATCCCAGATGCAGACTTTGGAAGAAAACAACGAAGCATTGAGTCAGGATCTAAACATTGTGGATGAGTTAAGGGATCGTGCTACCTAGAATTGCTGCTATCAACAGAGGATTTCAAGATCCTACAACAAAAATGTTAGAATTAGAAGGTTTCAAGTAGGAGATTTGGTATTAAGGAAAGTATTTCAAAATACTAAGAATCCTGCGGAAGGAAAGCTAGCACCAAAGTGGGAAGGTCCATATTTAATAGATTCGGATGCTGGAAAGGGGGCATATTGGTTGGCCAATATGGATGGAGAATTACTTCCAAGATCCTGGAATGCCATTCATTTGAAACTCTATCATGTGTAAGTTGAATGTTTTAGTTCAACATAAAAAGGTACTCCTATGATCCTTAATTCTTCATTAATTTTGATACTCTTTACTATATATGTATGTGTGTATTATAATATATTAGTATATGCATGAAAGTTTTTCAAAATTATTATTCTCATTGAATATTGTATTGACTTAAGCATCGGAGGGGTGTTAGGCAAACTAACACCCACCTTTACCCAAGATCTTGTATTTGTTGTAGTTCATGCATTTAAGAATCATGGAATGAAGATTAGAGGTTGGCCACCTCTCCTCCGTTAAGGATCCCATCGATCCTCTAAGGTTTAGAGGTTTCCAAACGGATAAACACCTCTAGGGTTTATACACCCCGCCAGGTGCGCACAATGTTTGATTATAGTGCCACGGTTAGGGAATCGGTGATGCCTCTGGTACCCGACAACTTCATTTCCATTGGCCTATAGATCAAACGCTAACGAATGTCAACACTGATGTGCACTAGACGTGTCGATCTAAGGTTTGTGTCGTTTTCACATCATTCTAAGGTTTGTAATGTTTTCACATTACTCTTTGGTTAGACATTTTCATGTCTCAAATGGCTTAGCCCAAGAATCAAACGGTTTGTAATGTTTTCACATTACCTAATGGTTTGGCATTTACATGTCATTCTTATAGTTTTATTAAACTATCTAATAGTTATAATGTTTTCATATTATCAAAGTTTTCATTGGTTAAGTCTAATAAATAATTTTATTAGCTCTAATGTTTTCATAACTGTCAAAATTGTTTTGATCTAAGGATCATAAAATCTTTATCAAAATATAAATAGTTTTCACAATCAATTTAGAATTTATCAACATTTTCATGTTACAAGAAATATCCACTGGGATTCATCATTATCTACAAAATATTTTAGGATCCTAAACTCAAGATTATTTTAGATCCGATTAAGGATCCTTGAAACCTGTAATAGGTATTGGGAAAATCTTCTCATCATCCTGGATGTATCATGAGGGAATCTTCTCAGGATCCTGTTTTTAAGCAACTATCGAGCAAACAAATATGCTGAGGGAATCTCCTCAGTATCCTGAAGACACAAGATGTAGATAATATCCTAATATCATTCATACCAAAGGATTTCAGGATTATTCATCTTGAATCAAAGTTCGAGAGTGCAGGAGATAAAATTGTTTTGTGGCTAACATAAACCACATTTAAACACCACTATGGTTGACCATACCAGATCAACCTCACCCCTGATAAAAATGTTTAAATACAACCACAACCCATATAAAGTAAGCAAACATCAAACTAAAATTAGGGCTCCAGCTAGTTATATGCCATCCTCGCCCGAAGATTCCTCACTGCCAATTGCGTCATCGGTCATCACCATGTCTTCATCGTCCTAGGAATTGGATACCTCGCCCCTGATTGGTGTGTCGAGGATCCTTGTCTTGGGTGCAATATTGGCTTTCCTTTTTGGAGCTTTGGATCCTTCGAGACCAATGAAAAATGGCTTTGGGGGATAATCTTCTTTCATTCTTGCCAACTTGTCCTTCCATCCCTTAACATCCCACAGGCTGACATCTGGTCCGTTTTTAGCAGCTTCCGTAGCCATGTGGATTTTGGATTCCAATACAGCGATAGTGGCATCTCTCTTCACTTTTTCCATCAGGGTATTGTTCATGTCTGATCCCTCCTCGTTGGTATGACCGGGTTTTGCGGCAAGCTTAGCTTTAAGGACATCAATCTTCCATTTGGCTTTCTCCAGCTTGAGAGCATTCTTCTTTTGGCTAGAAATCAGATTGTTGAATGCTTCAAATTTTTCTGAGTATCTGTCTATCATGATGTCTGCAGCCTAGTAATAGTATTGATGTTAGAAATTTTGTTCAAAAAGAAATTGGAAGTAAAAGGCCTTACCATCAGAAGATTGGAAGCAGGAGTCTCAAGATCATATAAGTCCTCAACTTTTCTCTTTTTGGAGAGAAAATGTGTGGAAAAAGGCTTGAACCTCAAATCACCAATCTTGATTACTTCTTTTTGAGGAGGAATCTTTGGATTAATGTCGGATAAGGTGAAGTGCAATGAAAGGTTATTGAAAAATTAAGAACGAGAAGAATAATAAAATTGTGGACAGTGAAAAGAGAAAAATACCTGACATGGTTGGATTTTTTACGATTGCTCCGATTATTCTCGGTAGGGATTTGGTATGAGAATGAAATTGTGGAGTAATTATAAATTAAAATGGCGAAAAAGGAGGATGAGAGATGAAAGGACTTATGTGAAAATTTAATGGTGGTTTGATGTGATAAGAGTCTAGAGGTTATCATTAGTATTTAGGCACGATCTCCGATATTCGTAAAATATCTTACTTAACACGATTTGAGCGGTTATCTTGAGAAGTTATAACATTTAAGGATCCTGAAAAACGTTATAACTTCGGGGGCAATTGTTTTGGGTAGATTTTTATCTAACATTGCAGGATCCTGGTTAGCATCATATATTCATCTTAGAAGTATGAAAATCATTTATATTTAGTACTCGCATATCGAGATAATGATAGTTTGTAAGTATACTTTCAGGATCACAGTTATATTTAAGGATCCTGGAAATACTCTTGTTATTTATCTTGCAGGATCCTAGTCAGGATATATTTGTTTAATATAATTATGCAGGATAATAAATAAGCGGGATAAGTAAGTAAGGATCCTATGTTTATTCTGGAGTATGCTTAGCTCAGGATCCTGGACCTATATTAGTTCAGGATCATGTGTTGTTTAACGTGTTTATTTTCTTTGAGTATTGACTAGGTCATATATGGAACTCGTTAATAAGATATGCTCCTGATTACGTGAAGAAGCTTTGATATGATTCAAGGATGACCAAGCCATCTGCACGTGTAAAATGAACTCAAAAGAGACGTTGGTGGTCTTCATCCTTCATCGGAGGATCCCGAGATTCTCAGAAAAACCAGAGGAAATCAACTTTTGCCCGAAAGCCGGAAGATATGACAGGTATATCTAAGAATATTATAACTCATAAACTTGGAATTGATGGTAGTTTCAGACCGGATCAATCGTTCAAGACATCCCTTGCTTCTCGCTGCGAACGGCTCCTCGGTGAAAGAGTAGAAGCGCTGGTCCCCTTTGGTCAAGTTGCTTGTACCTGCTGTTACCTACCGTAGGACCTCCGTCCTCGAAGCGAAGAAAAAGGAGCAGGAATAAGAGGTTGTCCTCTCCCGGCCCAGTAGTTCCGCAACTACAATATTGTTATACGCTCTTAGTATATAATTGAGGCATGGATGGTCGATTAGGTTAACGAATGCACACTATTTTCACCTGCAAACACATAAACACACTGCTATTACTCTCGTTAATACTCTTTTTCACCAACACTTAGCTAGATTCACACACATAATCACTTAGCCGATCATCCTTGTGCTCTTAGCTTGTAATTCATTATTTTCATTTTAATAAAATCAACAAAGGCAAGGATCATTTGATCCTTCCCGAGGTTTTGTGCCGGCGATCAATCTTGATCAAGCGGTTTCCTCGTATATCCTCGTGTCGATTACATTTACTTTACCTTTTTCATTATTTATCTAGCATTACCATCAATTTATTCTTGAGCTTTTGTTTTAAATCATTATTCAACAAGGATCAACACACTTAAAGTGTATTTTTATTCAAAATTCTTATTTACTACTATAGATAATAGTATAACAACGTAATTATCTTGATAGTAATTTCAACACTATACCTCACAATCTAAAATTTGATCACTTAATTGCTTAGTGTAATTTTTGACCAAAACAAACTCTACATTAGATAAGTAATAGGATATGAGCTATGGCCCATTAGGACATATACAGTAGTGATACTGGATCTCTGGGCGAGGCATCGGAAATACCGTAAAATGGCTCAGTACTTGGTATAGCGCTGGAACCACCTCTGGTGAAGTACAAATGCGTGGAAGCCATGAAAAGGCCGTAGGTACAATACTATGTTGAACATCGTTCAGAGACCCCAAATCAGCACTGCTAGGGTTCATTATAATTAGAGCCTTAATCCTCATAACTACCCCTAAATAGCATACACCAATGTCATAGCAAACACTCGCGTAATCCATAGTTCTCCCAGCGACTACACTCCTCATTTATTTTATTGTCTTTAGTTTACATAAAATAGAAAACAAAACCCCTCAAAAAGTTTTATAATCCTAGCTAAATTACCAAAGATAATTAATCCTCCTAATATCCCATGCCCGTTGTGGTTTGAAGAACGACACCTGAGTCATACCTGCCGCTTACTATACAAGTAGTAGTATAACTTAGGCTTCCCTGCACTATAAATATAAAACCACCCATCTGATCGTCTGCCCCAACTGGAAGGCCCGCAACGACCAGGAAGCAATTTTTGAAACGACCGTTGGAGCGCGATCATGTACACAACAAATTTTTGGAACGTTAATAATTATTGATTTTATAAATGGATTAAAACGCGTACGAGTTAAACATATTGTGTGGAACATTATATATATATATATATATATATATATATATATATATGACAAAAAAATTTATGACAAATACATATATGACAAAAAAAATTATGACATATATATATATATATATATATATGTGACAAAAAAATTTATGACATATACATACGACGATAAAGTTAAATGTTTTATATATATATATATTCACAAACGAACACTTTTCAAACGAATAGAAATTTCTATATGTAGCTATACATATACACATAGGTATATATATATATATATATATATATATATATATATATATATATATAACGAAATATACAATATTCGTATACCTATTTTATACGACAAAATCAACAAGAGTGAGCGCATAATAAACAACTTCTTGAGTACCATCACCAACTAATTGTACACAATTTTGAAATCAACGATCTTTCAAAACAACCACATTATTAACATAATTTGACAAACCGTCAAGTACTTATGTTAATACCTTTATTGTGTATAGGCTGACTTTCTTTGGTTGATGCTACTCTCATCTTCTAGCTGTGAGTTCACAGCCCCTTTAAATGCTTTTAAAACTTGTGGTGAAAAATATAGCAATTGTTTTTGCTACTGCATGCAATAACTGTGTATAAATACTATCTTGTATTTACTTGAACTGTTTATATATGAAATGACTTTTCATATTATTTTTGGGAATAAGACAACGCATCTTGGTACGACTCTAGGTTTACGTGAGGTAGTTGTGCACATGAGTCTCAGTACTTGCAACCTATAACCATTAGCTAGGTGACTCTAGCCACTGAGTATAAGGATAGTACTATCAAGGTGACAGCCCTCCCACGGATATAACTCGTTGGTCATTCCAACCACACGACGGCAGTCGTAACGAGGAGCGTATACTTACATGTTACCGAGGCAAAAACATTACACAAGTCATGGATTGGTTATAGCACTAGGTGTCGTTACTTTAACCCTAAAGGTTTAGCTCACCTTATGGGGATCATCGTCTATATTTCCCATAAAACTATACAACTGATGGGAAAGGTTTTCCTACAAATGAGTACTTATAGGAAATGTTTCTCCTTGATTTGGATAATCTGTGTTTCCTACAAAATGACTATATAGGAAATGTTTATCATCTTTGAATAAACATGTGTTTCCTACTAAACTATTAACTATTGTTAAGAATGGATTTCTTACTAATTATATAGGAAATGTTATCCATAATTGGTATAACTTGTGTTTCCTACAACTCGATTTAAACATTATGTTTGACAGTGTATAAATGATTTATACATAACTTGGTTTACTATTGGTATATAAAACCTGTGAATTCACTCAACAATCCTTTGTTGACGTTTTCCTATGTTTTTCAGGGAATTAGCAATGTAAGTAAGATCCGCATGCATTCAGGACAGACAACCCTTGAAGGATTAGGATGCCACTTATTTTAGGACAAATGTGATTTCCTTTATATAAATACAAGTCATCGTGGTCATATTTATGATATCTACTTTTATATTACGTATTCCTAAGACATACTATTTCAAACACTTTTACTACTGTTACAACTTTTAAGAGTTGTAACCTTTTCTAAAACTTATTAAGTATTGGCATCTTAATTTATTATGTTCTGCAATAACCATATGCTCTGTGGATGTATTTATTGGCTGAAACTGCTCGTGCCCCATCACGTCACCAGCTTCCGCAATTACTTAACTTAATCGAAGATTACTGTAACACCCTCAAATTTTGGGTTGCGGAAGCGGTCGGGTCGGGTGTTACCAAATCAACTATCACAAGCACAAAGGTAATTAATGAATGACTCTAAATGAGACATTTGAAAATAGTTATACATTTCCATAATAAAAGTGTATACAAGTTGCGAGTTCGCAAAATAATTTCAATACATAATTTGTAATACAAAAGTTATGCAGAGAAATCCAGTTGTTTGAAAACATGCGACTCGAGCTAGCAAAGCTTGTAGCAATCCTAATCCTGCTGGGCACCTGAGAACACATGCTAAAATGAGTCAGCTATAAATCTGGTGAGTTCATAGGATTGTTAGTTGAAACATAAAGTATAAAACCTTATATGTTTTGAAAAAGTAGTTCAAAATCTACGATTTTGATATGTATTGTATTGAAGTTGTAACGCCAATGTGTATACATCCTACAAGGTATCTCATACCTAAGTGACCATGATGTATACCAAAGTACATAAATATTGAGGCATTCCGCACCTGGATACCTATCAGGTATTACGTAAATCTATCAATGCGAGGCAATATATGCCTAATGACTATAGGGTAATTGTATGACCACGTCATACGATGTTGTGTAATAATTGATGTGCCACTTGGCATAGCATATTGCATCCAGCAACATAATTGTAGTCCCACGAACTATGATTGAGTATTTAGTCAAATACTGAGTTAACGGCCTTGTGCGAAAGTTCGCCGATCCGTTAATTGTACAGATCACGAGCATAAGCTCGCCCATCCGCATATGTGTGTGGATCACGAGCATAAGCTCCCCCATCCATCGAGTGTATCGCTTTGCCGCGATATTGTACTTGTGCCCACTGCAATACCGTGGCATCATTTTGTGCCCACTTCTCACCGTGGCATCGTTTTGTGCCTATCTGGCATCGACCGAATTGCTCGCAAGCAAAGTATGTAATTGAGCAGGCAGTACTACGACATGCCCGACTTGAGTAATCGAGCCGACATTACAACAATATGTCTGACTTTAGTTATTGAGAGCCGACAGTACTACGACATGTCCGACTAGTGTAAATGAGAACCGGCATTACTATGACATGCCCGACTATATTGATTGTGTTTGTATGCGTGTATGTATACCTATATACATAACTAAATTGTAGGTGGCACCAAGTGCTCGAGATGAAGTACAAGCATGTATATATATAAATATATATATATATATATATAAGTTGAACAAACAAATACCTCAGATAGAGTAGCATGTAGCCCATGAAATTGATTTATTATAGCTAAGTATGTATATACAGTACTTAACTATTTGTTGTGTTGCAATAAGCCTAGGTATGACTAATCATCACCTAGTTGTTTTGGTATTAGTATAAGAGATCCATACTAACGTATATTTCTAATGTATAGTCCTAGCCTCAGCATAGTAAGTATATTTAGATCCTTGGTTGTTGTTTACTTGAGTTCAATTCCAATTTAAAAATCCTGGAATATATATGAGCAATTTTAGTTCCTAAGAGGAAGACTAATCCTGTAAAAGTCTAGTTGTTGTCTTGAGTAGGTAGGACTAAACAGTCCTAGTGTGTTTGATAGCCTTGTCCCATGACAATATGGTCCGGGTATAATTGATAACTTAGTCAAATTATGTGGTGGTAATTGTTTGCCAACAATCTAACAGTGAACGGTTATAACCTATCTAGGTTAAGTATTGATATTGTTCCAAGACAATATGATGGGTGTAATTCCTAAGTATTACACATTTCGTATTACATGGCAGAAATATAGATAAGTGTGAATTATAAAAAGTTATTATTATAATTCGAAAACAGTAGTTGAGCATGCGTCTCACCCCAAAAATAGTAAAATAGTTGAAATAGTGGGGCTATGAAACTCACCTGAGGAGTTAGCTATCCTCCGATACGCGCGTCGTCCGATGGGTAACCTCCTAGTGTCCTAAACACGTGAGGTTATATGAGTACGACAAATCAGTTTGTCTAAGCGAGTTGTGTACTTTCTGTTTTTAACGACACTAGGCTAGTGTTGCTATAGGAGACACTTAAGATTGGTGTCACTTGGGAAGTGACGCTACGGGCGTCACTAAGGGGCGTCACTTAAGGTGACACTCAAGGGCGTCACTAAATGCGACACTTCCATGCGGCACTAAGATGCGTCACTAATATGCGACACTTACATGCGTCACTTAGGCAAGTGATGCTGCACTACAGGTCTGTGGGCGACACTTCCGTCTGTTCGGCGGGTTTTCACCCAAAAACGCAATCTATCCCATTTTTAGGCCGAATTTTGTTGTTATAATGTTAATACATGATATATTAAGTATTTTTAACATGAAATAACAAAGAAAAGTGGGTGATTCCTTACGATTTGAAGATTGAAGGTTTGCGTATGACGATGAACTTGATGGTGATCTTGATGAAGAAGATGAAGATGATAATAATGATGATGATGACGATTTGCTGATGTTTTTGATGTTACTCTTGTTGTTGTTGTTGATTATTATGGTTGTTGTTGTTAAAAATTTAGAGAGAAAGATGAGATGGAGAAAAAGAAGAAGATGATGAGAATGAGGTGAATGAGGTGGGGATTTGGGTTTTTGTTAAAACTAAGATCCCCAATTTGGGGACTGTGGTCTCCAACCACAGTATAAAATACCCGCATTTTGTACCCGATCGTAACTTAAAATAATATATTAAATTCTAAGATTTATTTGTATTATTTCTAAATGTTTTCGAGTGAAAGTATTTCATAAAAATACTATTTTGAAATTAAGATTTAGTAACTTATTTTCGCGCGGTTTCAGATAACTACAATGCATTTTTAAATTAAGACGACTCACATTTTTGAACACTTTGTTATAATCGCATATAAAAATACAATTATTTGAAGTTTAAATTTGGCGCGAAAATTGACTTTTTGACCAGGTGTTACAATTACCATTTGGCGGGGTGTGATACCGTAATCTTAATTTGAAAGAGAATTGATGAAGAGTAATGAAAAAATAGTTGTGCGTATAGTAGGTTTTTTAAAGAGGGATATCTATCTATACATATATATAATGATCAGTTTTTGGATTTGTATATGTATAGGATTCTTATGAGTATTTTGATTTATCAATTTCTATAAAGAAGGGATTCATATGTATAGTATATGGGTATATATTATGAGACAATCAAAAGTATAACTGATTCTTCTACGTTGATAACACGCAAAAAGTCATGTTTTTACGTGCATTAATCTCACCTTTTTAGCCCAATATATGACGAAACTAATCAAAATAGATACTTTATCATTAAAACTCGTCACATGGGCCAAAATATAGACAATGTTTCAAAAGTCAACTAAAATGGTCGAAAAACACGATAAATCTAATGAATACGATCATAAGCATTCTCGTTCACTCGTTCTAGCAATTTTTGAGCCACACTAAGAATTATGACCTCTAACTTATGTCATTTTCTTCGTTAGGAAAATACGAACGCGTGGATATAAAGAACGCTCAAAACGGATAAACGACGAAGAAGTTACGCTCGAATTAAGAAACGAAGAACCGAAGAACCAGCATACGGCTGAACCAAGCCGTATACGGCTGGGCCTGGACCGTATACGGCCTGCACAGACCGTATACGGCCAGTGTCCATCCTATACGGCCTGGTTTAACCTTATTCACCCTGTGCTCAGCCGTATACGGTCCAGTTCAGCCGTATACGGTCCAACTCAGCCGTATCGTGCGTTTGAGTGATAAAAATCTGATTTTTATTCGCCTTTGCAATACGGTTGTGCGTTTGAAGGTTTGGATACGGTCTATGGATACGGCTGTGTGATGCCTATAAATACAATCACCTCCTCACCATTTCAAGACATGTTTTATGTTTTCTTAGAATTTCTCTCTTTCTCTCACTACTCTCTCTCTAAAAATTAGTTAGTTAGTTAATTAGGTTAGTTAAGCTAGTAGATTAGTAGCTTACTTGTAACGGAGGTGCTCCGAGACTGCGGTGTCGCACGATTTGTAATAACGCTTTGTCAGGTTCTATTATAATCTCAATCTTGTTATTTTAAATAATGTTGTGCTGTTGCTATACTTGTTTAGAATTACTTGCTAGGATTATTGCCATGCTTAGCTAGACAAATCTGTGTTTGCTATGATAGTTTCCATGCTAGGGTAGTTATACTTAAATCATGCTGTAACTCTGTCTATATGCTGTTGAATTATATTTGAATCTATGAATTGAATCTCAAATGTTTATCTATCCAACTTATGCTATGGTTAGTAACATCCTTTGGCTTGGCCAATTGCTAGTTGTATGCCGCTAATTTTTTTGTGTCTGATGATCGTTGAACTCGACATGGCCGGTGTTCTCCTGGTTGAAATATTACCGGAGGGAGACACGGAGCGTAGGATTAGAGATAGATTAGATTCAGTTCATCTAACAAGTGTCTTAGAGAGAACTTTCGGGACACTTGTGACTTAACCATGTACCCCGTCACTCTGCATAATTGATCCCTGCTATGCTGCCTTTCTGCATGTTCTTGTTTGATTGTTGCTTAGGGTTTGCATGCTAGTATCTGTTATGCTGATTAGTTACATGATTAGGTTTTCGAATATTTATCAATTGCATACACCAGTTTAACAGGCATAGAATAGTTAAAATGATTTATATGAAATAATGATGAACATTTTAATCAGCCGTTAGACCAGACCATCCCAACTTGTCCCGGTAGGAAACCCCTGTTCATGTTTTTGTTTATTCAACAATTCATGCCATGATTCGGATATCTCAAATGTCCGAGATTGGGGAACAAGACTCAAGGATGGTTGTTGGTTAAGTTGGTTGCTACATTTGGGACAACTTCCGGTGTATTTTACATTCCATAACTGTTATCCACGTGACATGTTATTTATCAGATTGTGGACAACTCTACGTTAGATAGATAATAGGCTAGGAGTTATGGCTCATTAGGAAATATTGTTGTCATCTTAACTAAGGCTTTATCCCATTAACTACCCCTAAATAGCATGAGTAATTGTCATAGTAAACACTCGCTTCACCTATAAGTTCTCGTTGCCACCTCCCCTCCACTTTACTTTATTTTAATTTAATTTTAGATAATTAGTAGTTAGTTAAAACCAAAACCTCTTTTAAACCCTAGCTAAATCCCCATAGATGACTAAAGTCCTAGATCCCATGCCCATTGTAGTTTGAAGAACGACCCTAGGTCATACCTATCGCTGTACTCACCCATAGCTTTAGTATACTTAGGCCCAGTAAAAACAAATTTTAAAACCCACTGATCCAGCCAAGCGGGAGGCCCGCAACGACAGGAAGCAATTCCTAAAAGACTGACCGTTCGGCTGGCATCAAGCTTTTTGGCGCCGCTGTCGGGGACTACAACGAGCGATTTAGGAATTTAGTTGTCTTAGTTATTTAGCGATCCTTTTAGAAGATCAATATCTTCCGAAAGTTCCTTTTCTGTTCTTTCCTTTCCAAAACTCTCTTTTCTACCAAACCCAAACTTCATCAGCTATGACGAATCGTATTACTCTCGCCTCAACCTGTGCACCACTACTGGAAGGAAGAGGAGGACCTTTCGTGCTGCCCGACGAAAACTTCGAAATTAAGCCTAGCGTTTTCAAGTTACTCAAAACCTTATGTCAATTTCACGGTTTTCCGCTCGATGATCCAAATTCACATTTGGATAGATTCATCAATCTTTCTGATTCCTGTGAGCAATCAGGGATTTCAAGAGAAGTCTCCCGACTATATCTTTTTCCCTATTCTTTATCTTCGCGTGCTCGAACCTGGTTTGATGAACTCGAACCCAATTCGATTCATACTTGGGAAGAGTTGGCTACTAAGTTTATGGCTAAGTTTTTCCCTCCTTACAAGCAAAGCAAGCTCAAGGATGACATCGTCAGTTTCTGACAAGACTACAATGAATCATTATATCTAGCATGGGAACGATTTAAGAAGATGCTTAACAGATGTCCGAATCATCAAATGGGTAAGTCGAACCTAATCTGCATATTCTACAATGGTCTGACTCCTCAGCACAAGTCAACCCTCGATGCTCCTTCTCAAGGAAATTTCATGTCACACACTTCTGAAGAAGCCTGGGAGCTAGTTGAGACGATAGCAATGCATCAACATGACTGGGAGTTTGGCGAACCGGCTAAGGAAGTAACTAGTACTTCAAGCCTATCCTTTGAAGCTCTGCAAGCTCAAGTGGACAATCTCTCTAGAGTCTTCAAGGATCTTAAATCTTCTACACCTCAGCCTCGTAAAGGTACGGAAGAAATTCTTGTCACTACTGTTAAAAACCCTGAATCGAACTTTCATTCTAAACCTTTCATTCAGCGGCGTACCAATAACCCACCTACTCAGTTTCTACAACCTTTATCCTCTAATATGTCAGATTCCCCCGTAAATTCTCAACAACACTATAATGAAACTTTGACTAATTTCATAGTTGATCAAATGAATATAAACAAACAAGTAATAGATTTTCAAGATAAAATTGATGCTTTACTTAAAATATCAGAAGATTTGATCAAAAACCTGGAAGTTAGTCTTAAACAACTGTTTTTAAAAGTTGATAACCAAGGAGGAATCATGGTCATCACTAGAGGAGGTAAAGAAACCAGAAATGAGAAGTCCTCAGATAATTCTTTAAATCAACTTCCTATCTCTGAACCGACCACTGATCCAGTGCCTAGTAACACCCATGTCACTGCACAAGATTCAGTATCACCTAAAGCCCCAGAAATCATTCCACGAACTAGGATACCCTTCCCTGGTAGGCTTAAGAAAGAGAAACAGGAAGCACAATTTGGGAAATATCTAGAAATGTTTAAAAGCCTGCACTTAAACGTAAGACTATTAGAAGCTTTAGTAGAGATGCCTAGTTGTGCTAAGTTTTTCAAAGAACTCATTTCAAATAAAGAAAAATTAAGACAAATAGTTAGTTTACCCTTAGATGTTGAATGCTCTGCAATCATGTTACATGGCCTTCCACCCAAACTAGGAGATACTGGCCGTTTCACTATTCCCTGTTTTCTTCAAAACATCTAAGTTAGTAACGCCTTAGCTGACCTAGGAGCTTGTGTCAATCTTATGCCTTACTCTCTCTATAAGAAACTAGGATTAGGTGAACTGCTACCCACTTAAATGACCATCCAATTAGCTGATAGATCAGTTAAACTCCCCCGAGGAATTGCTGAAGATATAATGGTCTGAGTCGGTAAATTTATCTTCCCGGTTGACTTTGTCATTATGGATATTGAGGAAGATGCCCACATTCCCCTCATCCTTGGTAGACCTTTCCTAAACACTGCCAAGGCTGTGATAGATGTAAATGAAAAATCTTTAAAACTGAGGTTCGGAGCGGAGGAAGTCACCTTTAATGTCGATAAGTTGATGAAGCACCCTATGGGAGAAGATCTTGGTCTTGTGGATGCCATGCAGGAAATATATGAAGAGCATTTGGAGGAGATTCTAGTAGTCAGCAGTAACGAACCTTTCTCCAGCACTGTCATCACCAAAAGAAGACTTTGCCCGAACGACATCGGACTCTGCTCGGCTATCTCCGACCAATCAGCACCTTCCGGAGAGCTGCTATTTCCCTTACCTGAAATGAAGAATCCTTTAGCACCGCCTAACTACTCTCCCACGAACAACTCTGTTGTTGCTGTTCCTTTAGGCGAAGGCATCCCTATCCCACTTTTAAGAAGAAATCATTTTTTTCCGATACCCGAATCCTCTCCGTCTGTAGCTGAGATTCTCAAATCTTTCAAGGAGATGGATTCCGGTACTTTGCCACAACTATCTAAAGATTGTGAGAAATCAAATCCAAAAATCACCATAAGTACTTCTTCTAAAGCTCAATTTCAAAAGTTCGCACTCACCGACAACAATGATGTCATCATCACTGAGGATAATGCAACTACTTCATCATCTACCTGCAAATACGAGTTAAAGAAGAACGCGCTTTCCAGTGAGACAAAACTAGTAGAAATAGCATCAGCCACTACAGCCAACTCATCTCCAGAAGAATCAGAGTTCCAAAAGGCGTATGACGAGTTACAAAGAGACGAGATCGCTCAAATGAAACCCTCTATCGAAGAACCGCCAGAATTGGAGCTGAAGGAATTACCCCCTCACTTGGAATATGCTTTTCTCGAAGGAACCTCACATCTACCCGTCATAATTGCCAAAGGTCTTTCACCTAAAGAGAAAGCAAGACTTATCCAGGTCTTGAAGTCACACAAGAAGGCGATTGCATGGAAGATTTCTGATATACAAGGGATCAGTCCAAATTACTGCACACACAAGATACTCATGGAAAACGACTTCAAACCTTCCATACAGAGACAGAGGAGGGTAAACCTGAAGATTCAAGACGTGGTCAAGAAAGAGGTTATCAAACTCTTGGATGCTGGTTTGATCTATCCTATCTCAGATTCCCCATGGGTCAGCCCAGTTCAGGTTGTCCCAAAGAAAGGAGGAATGACGTTTATCGCTAATGAAGATAATGAATTGATTCCTACACGAACCGTCACCGGCTGGAGGGTGTGTACTGACTACCGGAAATTAAATGAAGCCACCCGGAAAGATCACTTCCCTCTGCCGTTCATCGATCAGATGTTGGAAAGATTATTAGGGAATGGATATTACTGCTTCCTCGATGGTTTCTCCAGCTATTTTCAAATTCCTCTCAATCCAAAGGACCAGGAAAAGACGACATTCACATGTCCATATGGTACATTTGCCTACCACCGCATGCCATACGGTTTATGCAATGCGCCTGCAACATTTCAAAGGTGTATGGTGGCAATATTCTATGACATGATTGAACAGTGTATGGAGGTATTCATGGACGACTTCTCAGTCTTCGGTGATTCCTTCACATCTTGTCTTTCCAACCTTGAAAGGATGCTAGCCCGATGCGAAGAATCAAATCTTGTCTTAAACTGGGAAAAGTGCCACTTTATGGTGAAAGAAGGAATAGTTTTAGGACATCGAATATCAAAATCTGGAATCGAAGTTGACAAAGCCAAAGTTGAGACTATTGCCAAACTTCCGCCACCTACTTCTGTTAAAGCCATTCGCAGATTTTTAGGTCACGCCGGATTCTACCGTCGCTTTATCAAGGAAATCTCTAAGATCTCTCGACCTATGACGCACCTTCTCGAGAAGGATACTCCGTTTGTCTTTTCAGATGACTGTCTTAAAGCTTTCAACATTTTAAAGGATCAGCTTACACATGCACCGATCATGGTCGCCCTCGATTGGAGTCTTCCGTTCGAAATCATGTGCGATGCTAGTGACTTCGCTGTTGGAGCTGTCTTAGGGCAAAGGAAGGAGAAGCAGTTTCAGCCAATCTACTACGCCAGCTAGACACTCACTGATGCACAAGAGAATTACACCACAACAGAGAAAGAGCTTCTTGCGGTAGTATTCGCTTTTGATAAATTTCATTCTTATTTAATATTGTCCAAAACTATTGTCTATACAGATCACTCAGCCTTGAAGTATCTCTTCAAAAAGCAAGACGCTAAGCTGATGCGCCCGCAACTGTCGGTTCAGTGTCGTTGCGATTCCTGATGGTGATGCGGGCGCAGCAGGGGTTTTAAAATTTATAATTTGCCGGGCTTAAATTATACGTGCTACCTACTCTGGTTAGCAAGCGGTAAGTATGACCTAAGATCGTTCTATGAATCCAAACGTGTGGGCGATTAAAGTTGGGGCTTTCGTTAGGAGATATTTAGGATGAAACAAAGTAGGTAGGTTTGGGGGTTTTAAACTAAAGACAGGTAATTAAAATGCAGAAAAGTAAATTGCAGGAATTTAAAGTGCAGGAAAACAAGTAAAGATAAATATGTGATTGTTGAGATTTCGATAATTAATGTTTCAGGATGACAGATTAAACAGGGACAATGCTAAGTATAATGATTTAAACTATCAGGTGTAAACTCTAGAACCCTACCAACTAAATTTCCCATTGGCATGTCACTAGGAACTAGGTTATCGTGATTCTGATTGGAGCAATATGCAAACTTCCAATACTTATCTAGCTAAAAGATAAACAACCTATCTTGGCTTAACGCCGAGGTGCATGAATCAGTAGCGTATCGTCTCATAGGTCCGACCATTCTTAACCCCTAAAATAGTTTAGTATTTTATTAGCATGCAGATTAATAACTTTGTATGTTTTGACCGCTGATTGTGTTAGGCTTAGTGTTTTAAGGTATTTAAATCACGAGGATGTTATCCTTATTCCTAAGTCTTGTTTTACATATTAAGGCTTGGTCACTTCAACTTATGACTTGAGTTCTCCTTTTCAAACAGTTATACATCCCTAGATTATTCGCAGTTTATAAAAACGTGTTTCATATGCAGGCCATGCCTTTCAGTAATCGGACAGTGTACTTTACATGGTAGACCGACTGCTTCTTACATGAGACATGCGTTCAGGAGTAATTGACGGTGAATGTGACACTCTAAACTAACTAAATATAAAGCGATGCAGAAATGTAAACCTAATATGTACAACGATTGGGTTCACTGTGTCTTACTTGTTGCATGTCATGGGCACAAATAACTACTTACCATAATTAAGGTTGTGATGCGCCACCAGCGGTCGGTAAGGATTTCAACCCTTGTCGTTGCACCGGCTACTGGCGGCGGGCATCAGTGAGTGTTTTAAATTTGTAATTGCGGGGCCTAAGTTTTCCCTAACAATGCTAATCCTAAGGGTGAGCAAGTGGTAGGTATGACCTAGAGTCGTTCTTCAAACCGACTGAATTGAAACTAAGGCGTGGCAGATGAGGGCTTTCAAACTAGTGAAGGGTTTATAAAATAGTGGGGGAGTTTTGGTTTTTCTATTAACTAACTTAGGCAAATAAATAAATAAAAGCGAAATAAAAATAAAAGATAAAGCAGATAAAATAAAGATAGTGTTTGCTGAGATTTCATTAATTAAGTTATGGGATGATGTTAGGAGAAACTGTGTTGAAAGATATTTGTTAATTATTAATCTTTAATACTCGTGAGGTAAACACTAGATTCCCTACTAATTAAAATCCCATTAGCATGTCACACCGGGAGCTAGGTTATGGTAACATCACAAAGTATTTAGGATAATAAGCAAAATCTTGATTATGGTTTAATAATACTTTCATATGAACGGGAACAAAATCTTAAGGTACTAGACATAACTGAATCATATAACGATTCCTCGTCATCCTAACAGATTCATGTATTTAAAACGGTTCATTTATGACTTTAAACCAGCCCTTGCTTAAGACTACCCAATAAATCCCCTAATTATCCACAGCGTTCCTCACTTAAAGTGGTTCCGCCGCTTCAAACCTTGGCCATGTCTTGTCCTACTATAATCCCCCATGTAGCCTTGCGGTTCCATAGTTTCATACCTTTGACAAATTATATTGACACAGATGACTGACTACCTTTTAATTAGATGTCGTTAAAAAGGTGTTGTAATCACGTTTATTGGTGGAAAGGCGATAGATTAATTTGAAGTTTAAAAGTCTATTTAGAAATGTTAATTAAACTAGGTTTCTCATTTTATATTTTAGTCTGTAATATGACTACCTTCGGTCGTTACTCGACTTCCATACATGTGTACTCCACCTTGAAGTGTTTCCAGTACTATATCGAGTAACAGTCGAATAGGGGCCATCATATTACTTTGTAATATTGTACCGTTTCGTAATATGACTGCCTTCGGTCGTTCCTCGACTTCCATAAATTTGTACTCCACCTTGAAGTGTTTCCAGTACTATATCGAGTAACAGTCAAATAGGGGCCATCATATTACTTTACGATAATTAAGACCGTATATATTTTGCCACTATGATGATCCTAAGGCAACAATCAAACAAGAGCATGCAATAAGACGATCAAAGTGATACTACCGATCTTTAATATTTAATTATAAATCATCCCATAATTAATTAACTACATCGCAAACAAACACAACAAGTATACTACTCTCTAATCATGGCAATAACTAAATCTAGCATAATCAATAAAAACATAATTAATTAAGATAGATAGGGATAGAAAGAACCAGGATTAAATTCGAGAGAGAATAGACTTGAATTAATTGACACAATTCCGAGCATACACCGAAGATTACAATGCGTCCGCACGTTCCTTCTACTTCTAATAAAACTCCTAAACTAGTTTACATACTAGTTAAAACTAATCTAAAGAAAGAAATATAGAGTGAGAAAGTGGGAGCTTATTTCTAGAGTGAGAAAGATAAGCTAGGAAGGTGTGTGTTTCAAATGAACCTAATGCCTCCTATTTATAGAGGGGTTTTGGTGCATTTTAGCCAAAGGAAGCACACATTAGCAAAAGGTGGAAAAGGTAGTAGCACCAGGTACAAAAGGCGAAAAATGTAGTGGCACCAAGTACGAAAAGTAGGAAAAGGTCTAGCACCGGGTACGAAAAAGTACCAAAAAGTGCAATCCGTGCGGGTGGCGGGCAGCATCCGGCGGCTGGCTGGCTGGCGGCAGCGGCAGGCTGCTAGTGGCACCAGTCTGCTGCCGGTTGCTGCGTTTCTCGATTCGTGCGTGTTTTCTTCGTTACACGTCCGTTTGCATCGATTCCTTTTGCGTTGGATTTGTAATTCGAAAACAAAGCTTTTGATGAAAAGAAATCCCAAAAATATGTCTCTGAACTTTAGATGTGTCGTACGAATCGTTTGCATCTTCCGGAGTGCGTAGAATCTTCGTTTTCGTCCGTTTTAGTTGATTCTTCTTCTGTTGGATTCGTAATTTGAAAATGAACATCTTGGGTCAGATAGATGTTGGTGATGGGCTCTTTGGTCTTGAAACCTCGTTTTGATGCCTTTTATCTTCAAACGTGCGTGGAATCTTCGTTTTTCATCCGTTTCGCTTGATTTTTGTCGTGCAACCTTGTTTTGACCATCTTGGCATAATATCATTGATTTGTATTGTTTTTGAGTTTAAAATGCCAAGAATTGTTCCAGAATGAGATAGATATCGGTAGTAAAAACATGACTTTTTACGCGATATCAAGTATCCCACACTTAGAAATTTGCTTGTCCTCAAGCAAACTCAAGTTTCAACATGGTTAAAGATAAGCGGACAATGAAATATGTTGAGGTGGAACTTTTTACTAAAGGGGGTTTTGGAAAAAATGAAATATTTGTTCTTTGAAAAACGAGGTTGTAATCTTTGGGAGCATGCTTTTGATCTTTGATCTTGGATACATGACTAGGCGATCCTCTCAAGGTGGTCACTCAAATCACTCAAAGTGTTTAGGGTTTCCTATTATAAAATTATCAATCACTCAGAACGCCAGTCATGTATCGTTTATCGTCATAGGCTTGATCGAGAATCAAATCGTTACCTTTTTGGTGAGCGCGAAGTCGATCTAGCCACAATCATTCTAAGGGAAGTGATGTAGGGTTTTTCGAAGTGAAGTGTTGATGATATGAGTGGGGGTTTTGTTGGGTTTTTCACGGGTTTCTTTTTGGTGAAGAGGAAAGTTTTTGGGAGGATTGACGCTTTTTTTTTTTTTTTTTTTTGAAGGAGTCTTTTTCTCCACTTGACTTTCTTTTCTTCGAATATATATTTTTTTCGACGTCATATCCTTGTAGCTTCTCTTCTTTCATCTTTGGACTTTCTATGAGTTTGAGGGATGCTTTTGAGAGGGTAGGGATAACGTATTTATTTTTGGGTGTATGTGATTCAATCTCCTTTTCACTCACCAATTCAGATTCGAAATGCATAACAGGAGCAAGTTCTGATTCTAAACGTATACATCGGCACACTCAAGAATCGAAGAAGTGAAGCATTAAAAATGAATGCTTTATATGGCTCAAGGTACCTCACGAATCGAAAGTTGGTTTGTTGTGTGCTTAGTCATGCGATGCTCTTTATGGGATTACTAAACTAATTTTCCAAAGGAATTTGTATTTTATTTATCCTTGTTCCCCAAAGTAAATCATTCTTCGTCAAAAATTTTTCATTTTAACATATTTTTAACTCAATTTTGAAAAATTTTGTTTGCTTATTGGAGAAGGATGGTCTAAAGAGCAACGAGTTTAGAATCAAGCATATACCATTATCCATTTTACAGTAGTGTAACTACTGCTATCCCACACTTAAAGGAACATCGTCCTCGATGTTATTCTAAGCTCTGATTGGGGTAAAATCCCACACTTAGGATTTAAAACATCTAAGATGTATTCTTTTAGCTGTGTGTTTTGGGTTTGAATCCCACACTTAGTGATAAGCATAGTGGATATGGTATATTTATAACGAATGAAAGAAACGGTATAGAAGTACTCCCCATTTATGTATGTGGCTTGTTAATGATGATGAGGAGTGCTCCGAAGCACATGATTTCCGACTTTTCCGTAGAGTCCCTTTCGTTGCTGTTGTGTGCTCCGATTTCTTCAAGTCTTTTTTGATTTGTCTCATAGGTGTGAACACGTTGGATATACTTTTCTTAATTCCGGTGTCAAAAATTTGATGCGTCGGTCTTCTTCGTATATCCAAGTGTGAAAGATAGTCGGAGACTTCATCACTTCTTGGAATGTAAAATTGCATAAATGTAAACACGGGTTGCCTCCCATGAAGCGCTCTTTTAAAGTCGAGAGCTCGACTTCTTCTCTCCTAGCTAGATGGAGATAGATGCATCCATGGGATCCCCAGTGCTGATATTGTGGGCCCTAGGTTGCGGAAAAGTGTATCGAGGTGGATAGATTCTCATGAAATGATTGACTATTGTCGTAATCAATTCGAGTAGACTATCTCTCGATGATTCTTTATAGTTCAGAAGATGCTCTGAAGTTGTCCTTGCAAGTCCGTGAAGTCCGAATGTGATGTAGTCAACTGCTTTAGTGACAGTCCCATTAGGGTCGGTCATGGTGGTTGTGTCTGTCTTAACAACCTCTCTTGGCGATGGGTTTTGCCAGAGAGAGCATACAAACGCCAGGAATTGCAGTTTTATGTCTTCATAATTGTCGGTCTTGGGGTCTCCATTGAATCTTCTGATAGATGTGCACAGGTCCTCTATTTGCCGATGCTCATGGTTGTTGAATGGAAAGTCGGATTCTGAGAAAACTAGAATAAGCTGACGAAGTATCTCCTTGCATCCTGAGTGGAACATGAAGTTTCTTCTGGAGTTACTTTTCTGTTGTTGAATCTCCCGTAGATAGATCGTAACAAATGTAGCGATATCAAGTGGTGGTTGTGGCTGTGTGGCTGCCGGCGGCGGCTGGCACCACCCCGCACCGGTTCGTCGCCCGTTGCTTCGTTTCTCGATTCGTACGTGTTTTCTTCGTTATGCGTCCATTTGCGTTGATTCTTTTTGCGTTGGATTCGTAATTCAAAAACGAAGCTTTTGATGAAATGAAACCCCAAAATATGTCTCAAAACTTTAGATGTGTCGTACGAATCGTTTGGATCTTCCGCCGTACGTAGAATCTTCATTCTTTGCCCGTTTTTGTTGATTCTTCTTCTGTTGGATTCGTAATTTGAAAACGAACATCTTAGGTCAGATAGATGTTGGTGATGGGCTCTTTGGTTTTGAAATTTCGTTTTGATGTCTAGAATCTTCAAACGTGCGTGGAATCTTCGTTTTCTGTCCGTTTTGCTTGATTTTCATCATGCAACCTTGTTTTTACCATCTTGACATAATATTACAGATTTGTAATTTTTTGAGTTAAAGTGCCAAGAATTGTTCCAGAATGAGAGAGATATTGATAGTAAAAACGTGACTTTTTACGTGATATCATAAGCCAAGACTGCTTAGATGGATTCTCCTCCTCCAAGAATTTGACATAGAAATCAAGGATAAAAAGGGAGCCGAGAATGTCGCAGCAGATCATCTTAGTCAATTGGAAAATCCGTCGATGGAGAAGCTTGATGAGAGAGAGATTCAAGACCAGTTTCCTGAAGAACAACTCATGAATATCGGAGGATACCAAAAGGGATCTCAATTCACTTACAACCCTTGGTATGTAGACTACGCAAATTATCTGGTTGGAGGAATTATGCCAAAAGGAATGCCCACCTCTAGAAGGCGCAAATTCTTTAGAGACGTAAAGAACTACTAATGGGATGATCCATACTTATTCAAAGTATGCCGGGACCAAATCATCAGAAGATGCGCAGACGAGAGGGAGGAAAGGAACATTCTTCACCAAAGTCATCACGGACCAACTGGAGGACATCATGGAGCAAATATGACTGCAAGAAAGGTATATGACTCTGGCTTTTACTGGCCTACTATATTCAGAGACGCTCACGACTTGGTGAAACGCTGCGATGCTTGCCAAAGGTTTGGAAGTATTTCATCGAGAAGTGAAATGCCACTTACTAACATCCAAGCTTGCGAGATCTTCGATATATGGGGGTTGGATTTTATGGGACCATTCCCAAAATCATATGGGAAAGAGTATATTCTGGTTGCTGTCGACTACGTCTCCAGATGGGCTGAAGCTCAAGAATTTCCTACAAATGATTCCCGAGTAGTGGTGAAATTCTTAAAGCAGCTCTTCTCACGTTTCGGTACTCCAAAGGCGATCATTAGTGATCGAGGCACGCACTTTTGTAATTCTCAGTTTATGAGGACATTACAATATTATGGTGTCACCCATAAGACCTCTACGGCTTACCACCCGCAGACGAATGGGTAAGCCGAAGTGACGAATCGAGCGCTCAAGAGAATTTTAGAACGAACCGTGGTTAATCATTGGGAAAGATGGGCTGAAAAATTAGACGATGCTCTGTGGGCGTTCAGAACCACATATAAATCACCACTAGGAACCACGCCCTACAGACTAGTCTACGGAAAAGCGTGTCATCTGCCGATAGAGTTGGAGTATAAATCTCAATCTCACTGGGCGCTAAGAGATTGTAATTTAGACCCTTCTGCAATTGGATCACATCGGAAAATGCAACTGAATGAACTAGCCGAAATAAGAGACCAAGCATATGATAGCTCTCTGCACTTCAAAGAACGAACAAAGAATACTCACGACGCTAAGCTCAAATATTCTAAGTTCAAGCCCGGAGACAAAGTTCTTCTCTTCAATTCGCGCTTCAAAAAATTCTCCGGCAAATTCAGATCAAGGTGGAGCGGACCATTTGTTGTATCAAAAGTCTTTACCTTCGGAGCAGTTGAACTAGAAGCCCCGGATGGTAATTTTAAAGTCAATGGCCATCGCTTAAAGCACTACATTGAGATTTCCCCTCTGGTGAGGAAGTCTATATCTTTGAACCACCTTGAGCCAACTAGTAGGTACAAGGAGTCAAGCTAGAGACTCTCTAAACAAGCGCTCTTGGGAGGCACCCCATTGCTTATCTTATTTTATTTATTTCTTAGTTATTTTTGCTTTAGTATTATCATCCCTAAACTAACGATGCAGGATAACCCAAATATCTGACAATGCGACATTCCTACATATACATCAGATAAATTTTATTCATAGTATACAAATGTGAATGAACAGGTGACCTCGTAAAGCTTTAACATTTAAACAAACATTTCTTGAAGTCATCTGATTATTTTGCATTTGTATACCCATTTTAAAACTATAGCATTACCTGTTTATCTTTATGTTTCAGGATGGACACTTCAGTTGAGACTTCAGGACAAGCTACTCAGAAACAATAGAAGAAGAGGACCCGCAGAGGAAAAAGAAAGAAGACAACCACCACTACTGATGAGCATGCTCAGACCGCTCCTGTATCTGCCCCACTTTTTGACTTTGGAGTTACCACTTCAGATCCGATGGTGACTTGGGCGATGCTCAGTGAGCTTTCGATTCAGCGTGGCTCTCAGTCCGAAATCAGAGAAGCGATGGGACTGCTGAAACTCGCCAACCAGCCGTATCAGCTTGGTCAGGGCTCCAGGACAGCTCTCCCACCTTGGTCCTTCTTCCCAGCTGCCCCACCACAGACTGTTCCTCCCACTGCTATTGCTCCTTCTAGGCCACCTCAGAATCCCGTTGATGCATCCATTGAACTGATGATTATGATGGTATTTTATGACATTGCAGACCTTATCTTCATAGGAATTGGATGAGCTTTGAAAAGAGTCTGGTCCTCACAATCCAGCAAATTATTTACACCAACCCTACACGAATATGGTCCTATATCCAGTGCCCACTGTCCGTAGGGAAGTATCTCTCCTAAACCCGTTCTTCCTACTTTAATATAACTTCGATATGCCTATTGACCACTTAAATCTCTAAGTGTGGGATCCCCCTCGCTTATAACTTTTAAATTCACATTTTGCTAAACCAAAACCCTAAGTGTGGGATTTTCTCCCTACTTAGTGTAGAAACATTGGGGACAATGTTTATTTCTAAGTGTGGGATAGCGGTATATCTCTCGTCTGTCAAAATATCTGTTTAAGTTGATCTACAAACATGCTAGTCCTTAAAATAAATTTTCAACCCTTATTTTGCCAAAATTTTAAAAAATTTAAATTTTTTTGTTTAGTCACAATAACAGCAAATTGGTTAAAACTTCGACAGTGAAATTGTCACTCGTTCAATAAAACCTAAACAGTTTTACATTGACAGTGAAATTGTGACTCATTCAGTTGGCAAATAAGTTTTTCAAAAATGAGTACATATTTTTTTTACAAGTATGTCAAAAGTTGGTAAATATAAGGTCGAAATCATGTCGAATTCTAAACAATTTAAGATGAGGATCAAAGAGGGGCATCGCACGACTGGACACATATAACCCAATCTTTGCAGTGAGGAATTTGAGCCTTATAAGCATTCATTTTAAATGCTTCACTGTTCGTTTGTTGTGTGTGACCGGTGCATGCATTTCTGAATTAGAACTTGCCCCAGGTATACATTTCGAAATCACATTGACAGGTGTCATACGTGACATAGGTACGATTAGAGGACCTTGACATTCCTTAGGATTTAAACCCCTTTTCACATATCTTTTCAAGCCAAAAACCCTTCCAACACTCAATTTTGGTGTTGATGATCCGCTTAGAAAACCCTGTTGAGCCTTAGCCTATGTTTCTTTTACTCACCCAAAATTTTAACCCCTTATTCCCCTACCCACCAGAAACTTATCTTAGTATTTTTGAAAAAAGAGATATTTAGGTATCCCTTTTTGCTTTCACTCCAAAAATCACAAATAATGTTTACTAAAACTTCTCGTGTGCGTTTTATTGATCTATACAGAAAAAAAATTGAGAGTCATGTGGTGCGAAAAATTGGCACCAAAGTAAACTAAAAAAAACTCAAAAAAAAAAAATCATCAAAGGATTGAAAAATGAAAATAAGAAGGGATCTCAAGAAGGGAAATAAAAGAAAATCCCTTAGAAATTTCTTGGCAAGAAAAATCTAAGCCCAAAAATAGAAATAGAAATAGAAAAGCAAAGAAAAAGAAAAGAAAATAGCTGAAATAAAGCTAAGTGCTTCAACTCTCTCGAAAACTCGACTCTTCAAAAGAAATATCATTCCGTGTGTTTTCAAAAGATAGAAGTCAAAATAGCTATCTTATCCCCCAAAAGTGTTATCCGTTTCCGTTTTCATTAAAAAGGATATCTAGATAGAGTTTTTTTTTAGAAGTCCCAAGATAAGCAAACACCCTTAAAAACCTAGATACCTCCAATCTATCCATACCCTTTTAAACCCACACCAAACACTACAACCCATTTGAATGTCCTGGGATAATCAGTACCGTTCCTGTCCAAGTGATGAAGATTTGATCCTTAGGCAAGCCTATGACGACGAGTGCTGCACGACTGGTATTTGACCGATTTTTCATTTGGCTTAGGATAATAGGAACCCCGATACACTTTGAGTGAATTGAGTGATCACCAGTGAGATCGCCCAGTCGTGTATATTCCACAAATTTGAGAATTGAAAGTTTGCCTAAGTGAATCATCTTGAAAACCTTTAGATACTTCATGTGAACACCTCTTATTTATCTAACAAGTAAATACTTATTTCCAATCTGTGTGAATTCTTCGTTGTGGGTCAAAATCAAAAAAACTTTTTTTTTTGTGAATTCTAAGAGGGTAAGTTTGTTTGAGGACAAGCAAATGTCTAAGTGTGGGATACTTGATAACACGCAAAAAATCATGTTTTTACGTGCATTAATCTCACCTTTTTAGCCCAATATGTGACGAAACTAATCAAAATAGATACTTTATTATTAAATCTCATCACATGGGCCAAAATATAGACAATGTTTCAAAAGTCAACTAAAATGGTCGAAAAACACAATAAATCTAACGAATATGATCATAAGCATTCTCGTTCACTCGTTCTGGCACTTTTTGAGCCACACAAAGAATTATGATCTCTAATTTATGTCATTTTTTTCGTTAGGAAAATACGAATGCGTGGATATAAAGAACGCTCAAAACGGATAAATGACGAAGAAGTTACGCCCGAACGAAGAAACTAAGAACCGAAGAACCAGCATACGGCTAAACCAAGCCGTATACGGCTGGTACAGACCGTATACGGCTGGGCCTAGACCGTATACGGCCTGCACAAACCGTATACAGCCTGTGTCCAGCCGTATATGGCCTGGTTCAGCCGTATTCACCCTGTGCTCATGATTTATTATGTATTTTTAACATGAAATAACAAAGAAAAGTGGGTGATTCCTTACGATTTGAAGATTGAAGGTTTGAGTATGACGATGAACTTGGTGGTGATCTTGATGAAGAAGATGAAGATGAAGATAATGATGATGATGACGATTTGCTGATGTTTTTGATGTTACTCTTGTTGTTGTTGTTGATTATTATGGTTGTTGTTGTTAAAAATTTAGAGAGAAAGATGAGATGGAGAAAAAGAAGATGATGATGAGAATGAGGTGAATGAGGTGGGGGTTTGGGTTTTTGTTAAAACTCAGATCCCCAATTTGGGGACTGTGGTCTCCAACCACAGTATAAAATACCCACGTTTTGTACCCGATCGTAACTTAAAATAATATATGAAATTCTAAGATTTATTTGTATTATTTCTAAATGTTTTCGAGTAGAAGTATTTCATAAAAATACTATTTTGAAATTAAGATTTAGTAACTTATTTTCGCGCGGTTTCAGATAACTACAATGCGTTTTTAAATTAAGACGACTCACATTTTTGAACACTTTGTTATAATCGCATATAAAAATACAATTATTTGAAGTTTAAATTTGGTGCGAAAATTGACTTTTTGACCAGGTGTTACAATTACCATTTGGCGGGGTGTGACACCATAATCTTAATTTGAAAGAGAATTGATGAAGAGTAATGAAAAAATAGTTGTGCGTATAGTATGTTTTTTAAAGAGGGATATCTATCTATACATATATATAATGATCAGTTTTTGGATTTGTATATGTATAGGATTCTTATAAGTATTTAGATTTATCAATTTCTATAAAGAAGGGATTCATATGTATAGTATATGGGTATATATTATGAGACAATCAAAAGTATGACTGATTCTTCTACGTTGATAACACGCAAAAAGTCATGTTTTTACATGCATTAATCTCACCTTTTTAGCCCAATATGTGACGAAACTAATCAAAATAGATACTTTATCATTAAAACTCGTCACATGGGCCAAAATATAGACAATGTCTCAAAAGTCAACTAAAATGGTCGAAAAACACAATAAATCTAACGAATATGATCATAAGCATTCTCGTTCACTCGTTCTAGCACTTTTTGAGCCACACAAAGAATTATGATCTCTAACTTATGTCATCTTTTTCATTAGGAAAATACAAACGCGTGGATATAAAGAACACTCAAAACGGATAAATGACGAAGAAGTTACGCCCGAACGAAGAAACTAAGAACCGAAGAACCAGCATACGGCTGAACCAAGTCGTATACGGCTGGTCCAGACCGTATACGGCTGGGCCTGGACCGTATACGGCCTGCACAAACCGTATACAGCCTGTGTCCAGCCGTATATGGCCTGGTTCAGCCGTATTCACCCTGTGCTCATGATTTATTATGTATTTTTAACATGAAATAACAAAGAAAAGTGGGTGATTCCTTACGATTTGAAGATTGAAGGTTTGAGTATGACGATGAACTTGATGGTGATCTTGATGAAAAAGATGAAGATGAAGATAATGATGATGATGATGATTTGCTGATGTTTTTGATGTTACTCTTGTTGTTGTTGTTGATTATTATGGTTGTTGTTGTTAAAAATTTAGAGAGAAAGATGAGATGGAGAAAAAGAAGATGATGATGAGAATGAGGGATATCTATCTATGTTTTTTAAAGAAGGGATTCATATGTATAGTATATGGGTATATATTATGAGACAATCAAAAGTATAACTGATTCTTCTACGTTGATAACACGCAAAAAGTCATGTTTTTACGTGCATTAATCTCACCTTTTTAGCCCAATATGTGACGAAACTAATCAAAATAGATACTTTATCATTAAAACTTGTCACATGGGCCAAAATATAGACAATGTTTCAAAAGTCAACTAAAATGGTCGAAAAACACGATAAATCTAACGAATATGATCATAAGCATTCTCGTTCACTCGTTCTAGCACTTTTTGAGCCACACAAAGAATTATGATCTCTAACTTATGTCATTTTTTTCGTTAGGAAAATACAAACGCGTGGATATAAAGAACGCTCAAAACGGATAAATGACGAAGAAGTTACGCTCGAACGAAGAAACTAAGAACCGAAGAACCAGCATACGGCTGAACCAAGCCGTATACGGCTGGTCCAGACCGTATACGGCTGGGCCTGGACTGTATACGGCCTGCACAGACCGTATACGGCCTGTGTCAGCCGTATACGGCCTGGTTCAGCCGTATTCACCCTGTGCTCAGCCGTATACGGTCCAGTTCAGCCGTATTCGGTCAAGCTCAGCCGTATCGTGCGTTTGGGTGATAAAAATCTGATTTTTATTCGCCTTTGCGATACGGTTGTGCGTTTGAAGGTTTGGATATGGTCTACGGATACGGCTGTGCGATGCCTATGAATACAATCACCTCCTCACCATTTCAAGACATGTTTTATGTTTTCTTAGAATTTCTCTCTTTCTCTCACTACTCTCTATCTCTAAAAATTAGTTAGTTAGTTAATTAGGTTAGTTAAGCTAGTAGATTAGTAGTTTACTTGTAACGGAGGTGCTCCGAGACTGCGGTGTCGCACGATTTGTAATAACGCTTTGTCAGGTTCTATTATAATCTCTATCTTTTTATTTTAAATAATGTTGTGTTGTTGCTATACTTGTTTAGAATTACTTGCTAGGATTATTGCCATGCTTAGCTAGACAAATCTGTGTTTGCTATGATAGTTGCCATGCTAGGGTAGTTATACTTAAATCATGCTGTTACTCTGTCTATATGCTGTTGAATTATATTTGAATCTATGATTTGAATCTCAAATGTTTATCTATCCAACTTATGCTGTGGTTAGTAACATCCTTCTAGGCTTGGCCAATTGCTAGTTGTATGCCGCTAATTATTCTGTGTCTGATGATTGTTGAACTCGACATGGCCGGTGTTCTCCTGGTTGAAATATTACCGGAGGGAGACACGGAGCGTAGGATTAGAGATAGATTAGATTCAGGTCATCTAACAAGTGTCTTAGAGAGAACTTTCAGGACACTTGTGACTTAACCATGTACCCCGTCACTCTGCATAATTGATCCCTGCTATGCTTCCTTTCTGCATGTTCTTGTTTGATTGTTGCTTAGGGTTTGCATGCTAGTATCTGTTATGCTGATTAGTTACATGATTAGGTTTTCGAATATTTATCAATTGCATAAACCAGTTTAACATGCATAGAATAGTTAAACTGATTTATATGAAATAATGATGAACAATTTAATCAGCCGTTAGACCAGACCATCCCAACTTGTCCCGGTAGTAAACCCCTGTTCATGTTTTTGTTTATTCAACAATTCATTCCATGATTTGGATATCTCAAATGTCCGAGATTGGGGAACAAGACTCGAGGATGGTTGTTGGTTAAATTGATTGCTACATTTGGGACAACTTCCGGTGTAGTTTACATTCCATAACTGTTATCCACGTGTCATGTTATTTATCTGATTTCGGACAACTCTACGTTAGATAGATAATAGGCTAGGAGTTATGGCTCATTAGGAAATATTGCTATCATCTTAACTAAGGCTTTATCCCATTAACTACCCCTAAATAGCATGAGTAATTATCATAGTAAACACTCGCTTCACCTATAAGTTCTCGTTGCCACCTCCCCTCCACTTTACTTTATTTTAATTTAATTTTAGATAATTAGTAGTTAGTTAAAACCAAAACCTCTTTTAAACCCTAGCTAAATCCCCATAGATAACTAAAGTCCTAGATCCCATGCCCGTTGTAGTTTGAAGAATGACCCTAGGTCATACCTATCATTGTACTCACCCATAGCTTTAGTATACTTAGGCCCAGCGAAAACAAATTTTAAAACCCACTGATCCAGCCAAGCGGGAGGGCCGCAACGACAGGAAGCAATTCCTAAAAGACTGACCGTTCGGCTGGCATCATACGTATAGAGGGCTAATATGTAAATAAATAATCACAAACAGAAACTTCAAATCTTCTACGGCTGTTGTATGTAGTTGGCGCTAGTAGTAACTAATTCTCCATTTTTCAATATATAATATAACTACAATAACTTAATGTAACTGCGTAGAAAAATATAGAACACTTATTAAAGTCTAATAGAGTTTTATTTTTGTTAACTTGTATACTGTCTATAATTTTAGTTTATTATGTTAACCTGAATAAAAGGAATCAATATTCATAAAGAGAATGAGATGCAATCACTTACCATATCATTATTAAACTCTTTCATATTATCTTCTTTTCTGAACAATGCTATCGATCACGTGTAACATATTAACATAAAGTATCATAACAAAAATCTTGTTGAGAAATTATATAAATTGGTGATAAGGCTTTGGGATTGGTGTAACCTCTTTTGTTTGAGCCACTAATGCACTATGTTGAGGTTCTTCTTCCTTGTTATAGCCACCACAGCGCTTTTCAATGGCAACCCAAAGATCATTCGCATTTTTGTGATGCTTAAACAACTGTAAGATCTCCGTTGATAAAGATCATTTAATTGCTTTGAAAGTCTTCTGTTCATTATCCCATGCTTTACGTTCTTCGAGAGTCATTGATTTATATGATTTTGCAATTCTTGTTCCTTCCCTGGCTGGTATTTCATATCTCTCAGTCAATGGAATCCACATGTCTGGATCATTAGAAGAGATATAGACTTCAAAATCTCTTCTCCAGCTTGAGCATTTTGTGTTTTGGGTGAACATTGGAAGGTTGTTGCCAGCACTATGCAAGAGTGACATCTTCTAAACAAGAACTTTAGCAAAACACAGACAACCAGATTCTCCCACCAAAATTCGATTTGCAAATATTGAAAATTGGGCGAGCACAACTAAACTTTTGCCAAACTAGAATTATGAACTTTTAAGCTCAAAAACAAAATTTGGTACTGTAAATTTTTCGTGAATTTCCCGCCAAAAATTCAACTAAAAACGTCCAAATATGCCCGGGTAAAATGAAACCTTTTTAGGCTAAAATTGAACAGTTTTAAGTCTATGAACAAAATTTGGAAACACAAAATTTTTCGCGACCTTTCCCGCCAAAAAACTCTTTTTTTTTTAGGTGTTAGCGACACAATGTTTGTGTCGCAGTTTACAGTAATGGGAGACAAAAGATGTGTCGCAATGAATAATGGTGAGACACAAGGGTTGTGTCACAGGTTATGTCGCACACTATGTCGCGAGCTTGTGTCGCAAAATAGGAAACCCTAATTAGCGACACAAATCTTGTGTCGCAGGTTGTGTCGCAAAAACGGCGCTGGGCAGATTCCAAAACCCTAAAATCGAAAATTTGCGAAACCCTAAGGATTTTCAAAAACCGATCGAGGAACTAACCCAGAAAACACCTTTAGAAAACACAATCTTCAAGCAATTAAACCCAGAAATGAAGATTAATCAATAAAACCTTCGCGAATCAAACCGAAAACGTTCAAATCATGATCCGTAACCGTTGAATAACTGATTCACGGCTCTGATACCACTTGTAGGACCCCTGTAGTCGGACCTAATCAGATCGTCACTTCAATCGAACGTGCGGAATCCAAACGATTGAATATTGAACGTTTAATCAATTAACAAACACAATATCTATAATCTGTTGTATGTATTAACAATTGAAGTATATCGATTACAAACTCTTTCTCTCTGCCTCACGAACTCTCTCTCTCACTCTCTAGGGTTTGATCAACCTTGAAATGAATTCTAACTCCTCTATTTATAGATGTTCAGACCTACTAGCGACACAACTTGTGTCGCTATTGTGACCCTTGCGACACAAGCTTTGTGTCGCATAAACAGTATATTGTGTATATTGTCTATTTCACTATTCATTTACAGACTTGCATATACACACTAATCACATCACATACTAAGACTAATTGACTTTGACCAGTACAAATGTTGACCAAGTGACTGACACACAAAATGCACCAACATCTATAAGTTCTCGTTGCCACCTCCCCTCCACTTTACTTTATTTTAATTTAATTTTAGATAATTAGTAGTTAGTTAAAACCAAAACAAACCAAAACCTCTTTTAAACCCTAGCTAAATCCCCATAGATAACTAAAGTCCTAGATCCTATGCCCGTTGTAGTTTGAAGAATGACCCTAGGTCATACCTATCGTTGTACTCACCCATAGCTTTAGTATATTTAGGCCCAGCAAAAACAAATTTTAAAACCCACTGATCCAGCCAAGCGGGAGGCCTGCAACGACAGGAAGCAATTCCTAAAAGACTGCCCGTTCGGCTGGCATCATACGTATAGAGGGCTAATATGTAAATAAATAATCACAAACAGAAAGTTCAAATCTTCTACGGCTGTTGTATGTAGTTGGTGCTAGTAGTAACTGATTCTCCATTTTTCAATATATAATATAACTACAATAACTTAATGTAACTGCGTAGAAAAATATAGAACACTTATTAAAGTCTAATAGAGTTTTATTTTTGTTAACTTGTATACTGTCTATAATTTTAGTTTATTATGATAACCTGAATAAAAGTAATCAATATTCATAAAGATTTTAGTTTATTATGATAACCTGAATAAAAGGAATCAATATTCATAAAGAGAATGAGATGCAATCACTTACCGTATCATTATTAAACTCTTTCATATTATCTTCTTTTCTGAACAATGCTATCGATCACGTGTAACATATTAACATAAAGTATCATAACAAAAATCTTGTTGAGAAATTATATAAATTGGTGATAAGGCTTTGGGATTGGTTAATAAGGGCTAATTCTTCAAGAAAATATCTTATAAGAGATTTTCTTCGAATAAAACTATCTTTTAACTATTTCAACGGTAAACTAATATATACATGGATGATGAATCAAACTATGTTTTGTTTACATGAATGTCGAATCAAACTACCTTTTAATTATTTGAATCTTAAATTCTTACATACACATGGATGTGGTCTCAAACTCTATTTTGTTTTTGTGAATGTTAAACTCGTAAATACACATATATCTTGAATAAAAGACTTTGGTCAAAACTCGTAAGTGTGTAAATTTTACTGTTACACAAATCAAGTGAACATTTTTTGAAGGAACCATATAACACGAGGCTTAGTTATATCGAATCAAAAAATTGGATGACAGTACACGTGTGTGCGGGGGTGGATTCTATGCATAATATTTAAATTAACTAAAATCTAATAAGAAAATATATAAATTTAATTGAGATAAGACTTTGGATTAGTTAATAGGTGCTAGTTCTTCAAAAATATTATAGGAGAGGTTTTTCTCGAATCAAACCACCTCTTAAGTATTTCAACGGTAAATTCATACACATAGATGTTGAATTAAACTATGTTTTGTTTACATGAATGTCGAATCAAACTACCTTTTAGTTATTTGAATATTAAATTCGTATATACATATAGATGTCATCTCAAACTGTGCTTTATTTATGTGAATTGTAGGACCCCTGTAGTCGGACCTAATCGAATCCTTACTCAATCAAACGTGCGGAATACAATTGATTGAATATATAAACGTTTAAACGAATAAACAAAGCAAATCACAAAGTATAGCAATTCAATACCAAAAAGTCGATCAGCTTATATTAATTATAACACTTACAATATGCTCACTGATCTCACAATTTCGTCAACCTTGACAAATGAGCCGAAATAACCTATTTATACCAAAGACCTAACCTGGTCTATGCGACACAAGATGTGTCGCCAAGCCGACTCATGCGACACAAGCTGTGTCGCCAAGGTAACTATTGCGACACAAAGACCTTGTGTCGCCAAAACACAAAATGTAATTAAAACAAAAGTTATTAACTAACTTAATTACATATCAAACACATAACAGACTTAGACCAACTGACAGACACACTAAGATGCACCAACAAACTCCCCCGTGTCTTCAGCTTGGTCTTTAAACTTTCTTCAATTATGCCCAGCCTGTTGGAAACCTGCCTCCAGCATGAATCCCATGCGTAACACACACAGTCACGACCTTCTGAAATTGTCTAGCAAGAATCGAATTCACCACATTTCTTACGTTGAAGCGAATTTGATTATCAAACAATTTCCTCAAGTCATTCTGTGACAAGTTGATTAAGCTCATAGGATCAAAAACTTTAAATTGAGCTTTCTTAAGACCATACAGTGAAGTTCTCTCCGGATGTTCAGACTCTGGAACAAACACAAAAACAGCTTCACCTGTATGCGGATCAAGTTCCCAATAATGAAATCTTCTTAGAAAATCATAAGGAACAGACTCCAATGGGATCTCAGTTAAACAATCAGCTGGTGGATAACGCATTTTACAAATCGGCTGCTTTGTAACTGGATCTAGTTTCTTCTTAAAAATGAATCTCTTACCAAGCGTCGGTTTGATAAAGTTGTATCTCTTGCTATTCACTTCACGACGCAGAACCGTTTGTATAAAATCAGCTCTAGAATCCCTGGTTGGATTTATTAGATCTAATTGAGCAAGACGGTTTATTTCTCCTTTTGGCAACGTACTCAGTTTCTTAAATGAGCTTTTAAAATACTGAATACCATCACTTCTTTTAATCATCAGAATATTTCTACAAGTTTTCCAGCTTTTAATGATTCCTGTATATATCCCATGTACTTTATATGTCTTGCAAGTTACAGGAATAAATTCATCAGGAATAAAGCTTATCACCGGTCGCTCAAGAGTTGAAGTAGAAGCAGTATCAGAAGCCTCTGAAGTTTCTGGAACAGTTGTCTGAGTTCCAGCTGGCTCTGCTTCATCTTCCGAAGAATCTGTCTCGATTGTAGGAGCATCATTATAAAATTCATCATTGTTTAATTCCTCCTCCTCAATCTCAACATCATCATTATTTTCAAATTCAGGACTAGACACCTGACTTTCCCCATTAACCATTCGCTGAAATAACGATAAATTCACATTCGAGTAATCTACCGCTAATGGTCTTGGCTGACCTGGAATATCATCAACAGAGAAATAATCCAAACGAAGAAATTCATTTTCATCAGAAACATTTACATTTACATTTTCATTTACATTTTCTGTCTGTGTTCCGGTAGAAGCCCTGGATGTTGTTTCTATGGCACGCAGGCCTGACTCCCCCGAAACGACAGCTAGGGATTCTAATTCTAAGACCCTAGTATTCAAAACAGGAACCAAAGCTGCTTGTTCTTCTAACGCTTTAATTTGCGCAGCTTGACCCTCCAAAACTGATGCCTGAGACTGAATCAATGTAGCTTGTGTAGCCATGGTCTGCTGCATCGCATCCATTCTTTTCAACAAATCTTCCATAACGGAAGGCAAAGGTTGAATAGGAACCTCAACACGGGGAATGTCAACCCGTGGCCTTGAAGACGACTCGGAAGTACGACGAATAGTCGGAGGTGGAACCCAGTCTTCATCATCCAAATCAGTACTTCTGGGTCGTTTGCCCAGAGATTGACGAACGGAACTCGAACCAGCACGAATACGACGTTGTATTCTTTTGTACCGACGAGGATCAAAGCGTTGAATATTTTTCAACGCATTTTCAGAGGGGATATCCCTTGGAGAAGTTGGAGGAGTAGAGCCTCCATCTGAATCACTAACCGGGTCATCAAGATTAGGCTGAGCAGCCTGGTTCCCAGTCTGGAAATCTTCGATTTCCTGTAACAGGTCATCAACCTGTATAGTAGCATCATGGAGGTGTAATTCCTCCTCCTGAATACCCTGCCCAGGTGCAGGCAAAACATCCAAAAAATCGTCATTTGGTGGAGCAACATAAGCTTCGTTGATGATATGCCCAAACAACGGAAAGGTAGAATTAGCGTTCCCGCCTGACGCACAAACTGTCCAGATTCGGACGTTCATTGGAGTTTGGCGCAGACGCTCACGAGGATTTTGTGGAAGACCAGGAAGCTGAGTATCCAGAAACAACTGAATGAAACGTGGATAAAGGTTCCAACGCTTATCCCCAGCATGAAGATTATCCAACATAGCCCGAAAGATGTATCCAGAAAAATTAAAGGGCTTGTTATAGATCAAAGCCAACATAGCAGAAGCCGTAGAATGACTAAATCCATCAAATCCTGCCTTACGTGGAGAAAGGCAAACAATAATGATATGCATTAAGTACCTCCAGACTTTAGGCAAATTTGCCTTGCGATATTGGTCATTTGGGACGCCTGGATAGCCAATACGTGTCATAGCCCCGGCAATAAAGGCATTGCTATAAAGTGTAGGCATCTCTGTAGTATCTCCGAAGTGAAAGAATTCCCGAATGACTTGCTCGGAGATAATAAGTTGACGATCACCAACGGTATAAATAATCCTGGTAAAAGGTAGCTCAGAGTTGATGACCGCGTTTTCCCAAAAATGAGCCACCTGATCCTTGTAGATAGTAGTTGTGGCGGTAATGGCTGTGTGAATACGAGACCAGCGCAAAAATGCGACCATTGGCCTGTATGGAGCAGCAGTTTCCTTTGAGTCATCTAAAAATGCCACAATATTGTGACGTGGCTCCCAGAGAATATCACCATCTGCCATTGCTAACGATCGAGTGGAAGGTAGTGAACGAGAAGCACGAGGTGGATTGCTCGAAACAACACGGAACGATCGAAATTGAGAATCAAAGAACGCCGCAGGATTTGTGTCGCAGGGGGTTATTTTATGTCGCAGGATTTGATTTTGTGTCGCATAAAGTGTAAACTAAGAAAGCGACTGGAGTGAGGTATTTATACCTCAGTCCTACCATGCGACATAAAATGGTGACATAAGTTATGTCGCAGAACATAACTTGTGTCGCAGTGCCCAGAGAAGGAATTTCAAGTTTTGTAACTCGTTTGAAGAGTAACTAGTTGGACTTGTTAGTAACAAAATACAATATTAAAAATAAAATAACTTAACTATTTAACCTTAAATTTAAAGTAATTTTCTTTTTGGTGACGTAGTTATTTTGTCTGCTAAGGAATCATATTAGGATAACATGCAAGTATTAGAAAATAGTAAGTGTTATCTCGATTATCAGTATAGAACCTCTTTAAGTTTACTTAGCATATTTAAAGCACTTTTGATAAAAATTATTTCAAGATGATTACTGGTATTGTTTGACCACCTAAACATGTTACATCTACGGGGATAAACAAATTTTTATTGTTAGTATGAATAAGTATCTGTGGTCCCCACTATAGACATATCCCATTAATTTCGACAAGAACATATCTTCCAAGATAGATAAAATATATAAAAGTCATTTTTAAGAATCAAGACAGCGGTGACAGGTCTGTACAGACGTACAACAAAGCAACATAACTTGATTCAGGTGTAAGCAAAACCAGACTTGGTCAAACCATTTTGGCGACCTAGTGAGGTATCCTATAATGTAAGACTTTTTCAAGTGCTTTTGACTTGCGTTTGCTTAACTTTTAAGTATATATAACGTGAGACCAGGTCTGTACTTACGTACAACAGAGGAAACAAGAAATATATACCCCCAAAGTATTTTATATTATTTAACCAAAATGGAAACATGCCAAGCGGTATTAAGGATTTAAGACACTTAGTCATACATCACAGAATGTGGACCACATGATAAATAGACATGTTATTAGAATTACTTTTTAATTGTTCAACTCCCAGTGTGACATGCCTACCAGTACATCATATGATGAAGCTAGTGTTTATAAAAACTGCAGTAAGTATGCTAGATAAACCTACTGATACATCAAGCATAAACCTTAGAATTTTCATTTTATGCATGCATCCTAATGTACTATCATTTTCCTAGTTGTTTACAGACACAACTGAACGTCTTTTTATAAATATTGCAACTTCGCATTTCTTTAATACTATAGAGTATAAAGAGTGGCTGTTGCGTTTATAAATTTTTTTTTTTTTTTTTTTTTTTAAGATACAAATCCAAGTCCAAAAGTTACTTCTTTAGTTGAAAGAAGCGCAAACCGATCATGTTGATCAGTTCATCAAATCGGGCACGAGAGAAGGCCTTAGTAAAGAGATCAGCATTCTGTTTGAGGGTATCTATGTGGACGAGGTCTATCAAGTGTTTCTCATAGCAATCTCGTATAAAGTGGAATCTAAGTTCTATGTGCTTAGTTCTAGAGTGTTGTACGGGATTGCGTGTAATGGAAATAGCGGCAGTATTATCAATATGTAAAGGAGTTAGAGTAAGAAGTAACCCATAGTCTCGCAATTGATGTTGAATCCACAGAATCTGAGAACAGCAACTGGCTGCAGCTACATATTCAGCCTCTGCAGTGGAAGTAGCCACCGTTGTCTGCTTCTTACATTGCCATGAAACCAAGCGAGATCCAAGAAACTGGCATCCACCAGTTGTTGACTTCTTATCTATACTACAACCGCCATGATCCGAATCTGAATAAGCAGTTAGTTCAAACGATTTTTCATTTGAGTACCATAGACCAAGTGTTGGCCTATGCTTGAGGTACCCAAAAATTCGTTTAACAGCCTTCATATGAGAAACCTTTGGCCTAGCTTGATATCTTGAGCAGATGGACACTGCGAATACGATGTCTGGCCTGGATGCTGTAAGATACATAAGAGAACCAATCATGGAGCGATAGTCCTTTTCTTTACAGTCCTCGTCATCAATGGCCGGTCCAATGTTATGGTTAATTTCAATGGGAGTTCCGTAGGTCTTACAGTTAAGCAAATCATATCTGGTTAACATATCAGTTACATATTTTGACTGATGAATGTAAATACCATTGGCAGACTGCTCAACTTGAACACCTAGAAAGAACGTGAGTTCCCCCATTGCACTCATCTCAAATTCTGTCTTCATAAGATGCTCAAAGTCTTTACACATAGAATCTTTGGTGGATCCGAAAATGATGTCATCGACGTAAACTTGTACCAGCAGTAAGTCTTCACCATCTCTTTTTGTGAATAATGTACTATCAATACTGCCTCGTTCGAATCCATTTTTAACAAGATGAGTAGAAAGCCTCTCATACCACAATCTTGGTGCCTGATGCAATCCATATAATGCCTTATTGAGTTTACAGACATATTCTGGATGCAACAGATCTTCAAAGCCAGGAGGCTGCTTGACATATACATCAGTATCGACTTGTCCATATAAGAAGGCGCTCTTGACGTCAAGTTGATAAACAATAAATCTTTTGAAGGACGCAAAGGCCAAGAAAATCCGAATTGACTCCAATCGAGCAACAGGAGCAAAAACCTCATCGTAGTCTAATCCCTCAACTTGATGAAAACCTTGCACCACAAGTCTTGCCTTGTTTCGAATAACCACTCCGCGATCATCTTTCTTAATCCGATATACCCAACGAGTGCCAGTTGGATGTGCACCCTTAGGTAATGGTACTAATTCCCAAACATGCAGCTTACGGAATTGCTGCAACTCTTCCTGCATAGCCTCAACCCAGTGGGGATCTTTTAAAGCTTCATCTATTCGTTTAGGCTCCACTTGAGATAAGAAACATGATTGAATCTCAATCGACAGACATGCAAGAGATGCGGACTCAGATGAGTCCGAAGGTGAAAAAGAATGTGTATCAGTAACAACTTGATGTCGCGTCTGAATCCCCTTATCTAAAGAACCAATTATATTGTCTACTGGATGGTCCTTATGAATACGCGAACTTGGAGTCTTGTCAGGCACAATGACAGAATCCAAATTTGTTAAATCAGCTTCCTGTGCTGATTCAAACTCCCTTGAATTCTCAAAATGTTCATCTTCATCATCAGACTCAGGATTACCAGAAGAAGTTTCTTGATTTCCTGTGGATGATTCAGGAATATCAACATTTGCTTGAGAATTTGATTGAGAAGGTTGTGGAGTATTAGAGACATTTGGTGTCGTTGCTTTTAATGGCGTTGAAGAAGTTGAAGATAAATCGAGACCATGAAGCAAAGTAACCATTTGATCCATTTCATCATCTTCCGTAGACAGATTAAACGAATCAAAAATAGCTTCATAATTGAACAAATGTGCTGGTCCCTTTCCATCCGGATTTTCAGTATAACGAAAACATGTTACTTCATAATGTTCTTCCATACGCTTAGTTGCCAAATTGTACACTCGTTTGTTAGGAGAGTTATTTGAAAAACCCAAAAACAGTCCTTCACTAGACTTTGCACCAAACTTAGCAACCTTCTCTTTTGTGTACAAAATTGTGCAAGGACAACCAAATGGTTCAAGAAACTGTAATGAAGGTTTCCTGTTATTAAGCAGTTCATACGATGTTTTATTGTGCTTTTTAACCACAGAAACCCGATTAAGAATATAGCAAGCGGTATTAACTGCTTCAGCCCAAAAGGTAATAGGCAGTTTAGAATCTGCCAGCATTGTACGAGCTGCTTCAATGAGTGTCCTGTTTTTACGCTCAGCGACTCCATTCTGTTGAGGAGTCCGTGCTGCACTGAATTGATGCTCAATGCCTTTCCGTAAACAGTACAACTCAATTGTAGAATTCTTAAATTCGGTACCATTGTCTGATCGCAGTTTCTTGATGGACAGATTGCATAGGTTCTCGAGCTTATCAAATAAATAAGTAAGAATTTCAGGAACTTCATCTTTAGTAGATAAGAAATACACCCATGAGAAGCGAGAGTAATCGTCAGTAACTACTAAACAGTATTTAGAACCTCCTATGCTCTTCTTACTTACAGGTCCAAAGAGATCCATATGCAATAGCTCCAAAGGTTTTGACACCGAGTTAATCACCTTTGACTTATGGGATTTCTTGTGCTGTTTTCCTTTTTGACAGGAAACGCAGAGATCATTGATTCCAAAAGATTGCTTTGGAATTCCACGCACAAGATCATGCTTCACCAAATAATTCATCTTTCTGAAATGCAAGTGACCCATACGTCTGTGCCATAAAAGTGATTCTCTTTCAGGAGCTGTTGATAGTAGACACGTATGATGAGTTGTTTCAACAGTCTTCATATCAAGAATATACGTGTCCTTTTGCCTAGGTGCTCGAAGCAGCACCCATTCATCAGGAATAACAAATCCTGGCTTCAAGATACAACATTCAGTTTTAGTGAATGCTGTAGTGTACTCTTTGTCACATACTTGAGATACACTGAGCAGATTATGAGTGAGCTGCTCCACATAATTAACCTTCTCAAAACTCACTTGCCCATTAGAGAGTGTACCTTGTCCAGTAATGACTCCTCCTTTATCTCCGGCAAAAGCAACATATCCTCCATTATAAGTTTTTACTTCAGAAAGCAAGGATAAGTCGCCTGTCATATGTCGCGAGCAACCGCTGTCTATATACCATCTACTATTCTGAACTTGTTCAGATTGCTGCGACATCAAAGATAAAGAAATTAATGAGTAAGGGGAACCCAAGCCTTAACAGACTTGGGTAACCCGGTGGTATCATCCACAATGATTACATCAGTCAAAATTTTATTTTTTAACACATCGAAATCACTGGCTGATGAATCATTATTAGATGAAGAGTCAGAACGGGACTCTTTGGGCTTCCAAACCTTTTTAGGTTTGGGAACTTGCTCAATATTGTAAGAAGTACTTGGTAGAACTGCTGAGCCTCTCATTGAATTTTTTGAAAAACTTTTTGCTTTAGAGGTTCGTGCATCTCCCCTTCTAGCATACTTCTTAGCAAGTAATGGGCACATATCAATCAAATGACCTTGTTTCTTGCAATAGAAACAAGATCGTTTCTCAATTCTATCAGGAGATTGAGGAGTCAACCTTGGAACTCGGCCAACAGTTGGATGTGTTGAGCATGTACACTTATGTGTACATGCATCAGATGAGCCTTGATTTATTTTAGAAGAATTTTTAAGAGAATTAGAATTATTTGGTTGAAAAATCTTCTTTTTCGGTTCGGGTAACTTCTTGCCATTCATTTTATAAATTTCATCATACCCTTCACTAGTAAAGATATGATGATCGTTGGTTACCTTCTTCCGTTTCAAATAACCGTATTCTTCATTGGTTATATCCTCAATCTCAATTTCCTCCTTTGAACTGGCTGGAGGAATTGATTTAGCCTCAACTTTTTCAGGCTTTGTGATAACAGCAGACTTAACTATCTTTGACTCAGATATCTTAACAGATGCACTTGGCTTGGGCTGAAATGGTTCAGCCTTGACATCAAGAGGTTTGACTAAGTCAACCTTTTGAACCTTTAAATGATCAGGTTCACTAGTTGATGCGTTAACTTGCTCAGGCATACTAGTTTTAGGTTTTTGTGACTTAGGTGCAACCTCAGGCTTACTTATCTTAACATTAACAGGTTTTGTGTCCTTTTGAAGAACATTAGGCACAAAATCTTTAATGATTTCCTGTTCAGGCATAGGCAGATAATCTTTTGGAGGTGGAACATGGTGATAACCAAGTCCTGCCTTACTTTTCATATCTGTCCTTTGTTTCTGAAGGATTTCATCAAAAATGAGAGAGGATGTAGAAAAATTTGATATTTTTCGATTTAAATTAAGAACTACAGCCTGTGAGTCAGCAAGTTCCTTTTTAACATGAGTTAACATATCTACATAACTCCCTATTTCATCTTGCTGTTCAAAAATTTTGGCTTTTAGTTCTTTCTTTTCTTCAAAAATAGCCTTTAATTTCTTTTCAGATGCCTTATAACTTTCTTTCAACATCTCATTATCTTCCTTTAATTGTGAAATTGTTGTATTAAGGCGCTCATTATCCTCTCTACACCTGTTAAATTGGTTAGTAAGCTTAATACAAGAAACACAAGATAAAGGTTCATCATCTACCTCATGAACCTCAGCCATTAGTGCAGTGTTCTCATCATCATCAGCTCCATCAGACCAGCTGTTATCCCATGGAGTTTCTGTCAGCATGAACGCAGCTGACACCATGGCTTTCTCTTCTGCCTTTGTTGGTGAAGGCTTGGTGAGACCTGAAGATGGTGCCTTGTTTTTCTCACATTCACGGGCGAAGTGTCCATAATTCTGACACTTATAACAGCGCACCTTCCCTTTATTAAACCCAATACCTTTCTCACCTGGATTATTTACAGAAGTTCTACCAGTTTTCTGTAAAAAATTCTTCACCCTCCTAGTCAGCATAGCCATATTCCATTTTAAATCTAATCTTTCCAATTCTTCTTGGTCAATTTGACCAAAATCTTCATCGGAAAAATCTCCAGCACAGGCTAAAAATGCTGAAAAAGTAGATGCATAATCTTCATTAGAAGAAAATCCTGAATTCTGAAAAAGAGACCCAGTTGAATTTCCAGAGTTCGGAACATAAGTAGAACCAGATGGATTACAAGAAGATACATTTCCACTAGCATTACTAGCGACAAATGCAGTGACAGAAGGTCTGCTTGAAGATACTGGAACATCAACTCCATAAAGTTTTGGATTTTGGAGATGCGATGTAGCCTTAGTCTCTTTCCTTTGCATCTCAAGAAGCTCAGCCTCAATATGTCCAATAAGGTCTTCAAGCTCCATATCCATGATGTCTTCATCTTTTTCCATCAAAAGAACCCTAGTGTGCCATTTCTTAGGTAAAGAGTCTAATAATCTCTTGTTGACATCACTACGCTCAAGAGTTACACCTCCTTCAATCAACTCAGTGACCAATTGGGAAAATCTACTGCACAGATCTTCCAGAGATTCATCCTGAAGCATGTCAAAAACCTCATACTGCTTCTTGATTAAATCTATCCTTTTCTTTCTGTATTGGACGGTACCACCGCATTTCTTTTCGAAAGCTTTCCAAAGATCGTAAGCGATCTTATGATGTTTAAACTGTCTCATAATGGGTTGAGGTAAAGCCATAGTAATTGCAGCATGAGTCTTTCTCTCCATATCAAAAGCTTTTCTTTCCTCTGGAGTCATTGATTTAATCGATTTCTCAGGAGCTTGACCATTGTAGACTCCTGACTTTAGAGGACGCTCATATCTCTCCTCTAAGTAAATCATCATCTCAGGATCATTTAATCCAACATAAGACTCAAAGCGTTGGCGCCAATCAGAATAGGTCATGCCTGGCATAAACATAGGTGGTTTATTTCCAGAACCAACTTCATTGTTTTGCTTTAGCATAGCTCCTACAGATTGAATGGAGTGTGTTGAAGAAGACATTGTGAATTACCTGCAAAATAGATAAATAACACAAAAGAAAAAGAAAACAGACTGTTATGCGACACAAATTTATGTCGCAAACGATTTAAGCGACACAAAGGATATGTCGCAATCTATATGTCGCAAAAGATTTAAGCGACACAGAGGATATGTCGCAGATGATATGTCGCAAAGTTAGCGACGGAAGAAAACCAAGTTTTATGTCGCAATATATAGCGACGGAAGAAAGCCAAGTCTTATGTCGCAAAAGATAGCGACGGAAGAAAACCAAGTCTTATGTCGCAATCTAGTGTCGCCTAATGAAAGACGTATGTCGCAATAACCCTAGTCGCGACACAAAAGATATGTCGCAGCTTATGTCGCAGAAACGGCTGACCAGCGACCAAAAAACCCTAAAATCGAAAATTTTCGATAACCACACGAAAATTTACGACTGATGGACGAAAAATAAACCTAAAATCTTCCAGAAATAGCAAGAAGCAGCTTGTGAACACCTTTCAATGAAGATTTTAATTCAATATACTCACAATTATTCGAGAAACGTATCAAGAACGGATTCAATAATGCCAAATCGTGTGATTTTTGGCTCTGATACCACTTGTAGGACCCCTGTAGTCGGACCTAATCGAATCCTTACTCAATCAAACGTGCGGAATACAATTGATTGAATATATAAACGTTTAAACGAATAAACAAAGCAAATCACAAAGTATAGCAATTCAATACCAAAAAGTCGATCAGCTTATATTAATTATAACACTTACAATATGCTCACTGATCTCACAATTTCGTCAACCTTGACAAATGAGCCGAAATAACCTATTTATACCAAAGACCTAACCTGGTCTATGCGACACAAGATGTATCGCCAAGCCGACTCATGCGACACAAGCTGTGTCGCCAAGGTAACTATTGCGACACAAAGACCTTGTGTCGCCAAAACACAAAATGTAATTAAAACAAAAGTTATTAACTAACTTAATTACATATCAAACACATAACAGACTTAGACCAACTGACAGACACACTAAGATGCACCAACATGAATGTTAACCCATAAATCACATGTATGTCGAATAAAAAAGACTTTGGTCTAATTGTATAAGAGTTTTTGGAAAGAAAAAAAATGAGCAATAACGCCCTCTTATAAAAGTAATTTTTTTTATATGTAAACGTCTAATCAAACCCTTAAATATACACTTACTTTATATAAAACTATCTTTATATAATTGAATGTAAACCCCGTGAGTGAAAAATGTAGAAGACAGAAACATTATACTTCGTTCTAGTTATGTACGTAGTTAATTTATATGTTGTTTGATTTAATTAATTAGTAATACTATAATTATAACTATTATTAATAACTATTATTATATAATAAAATAATGAATGCTTTTTTTATATATAATAACGAAAAATTTGGATTTAGCCGTTTAGGACTTTAGGGTTTATTTATTATTTTTATTTCATGTAAAGGAAGTAAATGTTAATTTGGATTCTATCAATTTAATTACTTATTAATAAATTAATAGGGCGAGGTTCAAATGAGAATGGAATTTTGTATGAGAATGTGGGAACCAAGTAAAATGCTCCATTTATTTGGGGGTGGACGGGTATTTTGGTCTTCTTACATTATATATAATTCTAATTAAATAATTACTCAAAAACAAAATTAGAATATATAGATAGATATATACGCAGAATATATACATACACATACAGAGATACGCACGAACAAAACTCGCGCAGGGTTTTCTGATCGCCACAAAAATCAAAATTGAAGGTAAGAATTAGGTTATTTCCAATCGAAAATTCTTCAATTAAACAAACGAACGGTCAATTTGTGATAAATCGATTACGTTTTACATTACCAAGATTTTTTGTGATCGTGTTTTGCGCGATTTTAACGTCATGTGTTTTGTTCGATTTTAACATCATTAATTTAAGATTTGATTGACAAAACTTCAATAACAATATGATTTTCATTGATTCGCCGAATAGTTTTTAAAAAAAATCATAATCAATCATCGCGCAAAATCATGCAAAATGAGCAAAAAACAAAGATTCTATGCATAGTTGAAGATTCAAGGCATCCGAGACAAGATTTGAGAAAAAATACCCATCACTTAGATTTTTCTTATCCAATCTTCGTTTTAAAATTACGAATCTAATAGAAGAAGAATAAAAAAAACGGATAAAGAATGAAGATTCTACATACGTCGAAAGATTCAAATTATTTGTACAAGACATCTAAAGATCAAAGACACATCTCAGGGATTTCTTTTCATCAAAGTCTTCGTTTTTGAAAAACGAATCCAATGCAAAAAGAATCGACGCAAACAGACGCATAACGAAGTAGGTACGCACGAAACAAGAAACAAACGAACGGATAGTGAACCGGGGCAAGCGGCCACCAGGCCGCCGGTGGCTCGCAGCCTGGTGCCGCCGGCTAGCTGCCGGTCGTCTACTCTGTGACACCCACCAAATTAGGACTAGTAATTAGTGCTTAATCAATTGTTAATACATGTAATTAGTTATGTGTTAGGCTAATTAATGTATCGGAATATATATTGTTGAATATATACAAGTATCCGATTTGATTAAATCATACAAGTTTCAAATCAAATGTAGTTCGATTCAATTAATACGGACGTTGGTGAACAATTTTTATTAAATGATATAGTATTATTTGATAACACTATTATATCTAAAAATATTATTTTGATAATATTTCAAATCAAATTCGTATCGTACAAACAACATTTACACGATTAAAATAATAAACGTGCGAACAATTGAAACAAGAATAAGTTATATTTTATAACTCAAGTATAAGTATGTGATGAAATACTTCAACAAAAACATTAATAAATATTCGTATTTTAAAATATTTATTTAAATGATTAAACGATCAGGGAAACGAACGTCGCATGAAACACAAATACAAAGGATGAAAAATTGTTGAAGCCCACACCCGTGGACCCCACTGAAGAATCTGTCAAAAGGGGTGAGGTCACCACCTCCCCACCCCATTTCTTCTCCATCTTTATCTCTCTTTCTCTTTTCTCTCTCTCTTTTGTCTCTAACACTTCCACCACACCACAATCTTAAGATCACCAAAAGCACCACCAAACCCACTCAAATCACTTTGCTCGTTTGGAGAAAAAGATTCAACACATCGCGATCTACGTTTCTACCTTTTCGGATTTCTCCGGCGTTAAGTTGTTAGTTAATGACAAATTCTCGAAACTCCTCGATTTCAAGTGTTTTTAACATGTTGTTTATTTAAGCTTAAAATGTCCAAATATGGGTTGGGTAAAAGTTTCAAGTCAAACGGAAAATGGAAAATACATTTTCGACTCAAATTTCGGCCAACAGCCCGTTATGTCGCAGAGGCTCCAGGCCACCTGTGACACAAGCTCTTATGTCGCAAAACCATTACTTATGTCGCATATAGCGACACAAGCCTCTATGTCGCACCACATCACGGATGTCGCATGTAGCGACACAAATGTTTATGTCGCAATACTTTCGGATGTCGCATATAGCGACACAAAACACTATGTCACAGAACTCATTCCCGTCGCACATAGCGACACAATACCTTATGTCGCATTAAATTGCGGATGTCGCACATAGCGACACAAAGACCTATGTCGCAGTCATGACCTGTGACACAACAGCTTATGTCGCACCTAGTGTCGCATAAGACAGAACCTAGAAAACTTAGATTTTTACTAAGTGTTAAACTTATGTAACTTCGAAAACTTATACGATACGACTTTTTTTAACACATCGGGATACGTTTTTGAATATGAAAACTTTGAAATCATAATAATGATAATGAGATTATTATTACAACCAATTCACCAATGGGCCGTATACGTTTTCAAAATATAATCAAATCAACCAAGTCGTAGTAACTTGGACAAATCAAATCAACCAAGTCGTAGTAACTTGGACAAATCAAATCAACCAAGTCGTAGTAACTTGGACAAATCAAATCAACCAAGTCATGGTAACTTGGACAAATCAAATCAACCAAGTCGTAGTAACTTGGACAAGTTAAACAACCAAATCGTAGTAATTTGGACTTTCTAGTTGGGTGAACAACTACAAGGGTAGTCTTTCGAGATACCTACTCATGTTTATAACCATCACATGTCTTGGACACCCTCAGGTTACAAGTTTTCGGACATCAATTCACAGCTAATCAATTCAAGTTTATTTCGATAAACACTCAAGGCTCAGGTGAGTCTCATAGCCCCTATTTTACGGTTTTCATCAGGGGTGTGATTACATTGCTCGTTTTATTACAAGTTGAACGTAAGTACAATTCGAAATCAAATACTACATGAGTTGTCTTCACTAATCATTTAAAGCCCTCCACAACATAGTTTGGTACTACATCTTTAGCGTGAATGTTAGTATATGAGATCATATAGGATTGACAATCCTCGTCCGGGTTAGCAAGCACTAACTGGTCAAACAGACGTATTAGCATTTGGGAAGACGAGTGTAGATTAGGCACTCATCGGAGGCACCTCAGTTAGGTTTCCTTAATTGAACCTGACACTCAAGTTAAGCTCAGACTATGTGCACATGGCTGTATAACTTTATTTTTGCTTAATTGCATTTTAAATTCAATTAAATCTTGCGGTTCATACAAATATGTGTTGACATACAAACCTGTGAGCTCACCAGCGTTTCGCTGACCCATTTTAGCATGTTTCACAGGTACTCAGAAGTAGGTTGGCTGCCCAATCAGGATTCATTAGCTCGAGTCTTCATTCAATCAATCAGAGATTTAGTTGCATTATAATATTTTGTATAAAGTAATTATGTAATGTAAATCTCTCAAGTTCAAGGAAATGAGCTAATGTAAACAATATTTTTGATGTAAACTTTGGTTTTATCAATACAATGTAAAATGACGCATTTAGTGGTCGTTCATTATATCTTATGCGCTGTGTATATTGATTAGTCTCGCCCCGACCCGATTCGCTTCCGCAACCCGAATTTGGGGGTGCGACAGATTAGTATCAGAGCCTAAGGTTATAGTGAATTATGTTGCATTTAGTGGGCCTAGACTATGACCGTTAGGCAATATTCCTTATTAAGTATGATTAGGTTCAGTGACTGCATTGTATTGGTTTAATTTATCATAGCCTGATCAACTATGTACAATTAAAAGAATATGATGTGAGATTTGAAAGGAGTCATGACTGAACAGGATACACTAGTTTACTCTGACCACGAGAGATACCGGGACTCAAACATGTCTGTGTTAGACACATTAGGCTATTATGTGATATATATATATATATATATATATATATATATATATATATACATAGATAGGCCTCGCTCTCGCTCAATATCTTAGGCTATATTATATATGTATTATATGAATATAGGCCTCATTCTTTCTAATGCTTTATCTCAGAATGGAAAACACACCACTTAATTCGTCACGCTCTCATCCGTATGGATCGCGAAACCCAAGGGTGGCTAGGAGGAACACCAGGTTGCCTCGAGCTGACCCATACCCCACTCACTTCACTTTGTCGGACTTAGCCACTAGGCTACACTGTCACGAGCAACGACTTAATACTATGGATATCGAACTCCAAGAAACCAACGAAAAGTGGTTAATCACATCGCTCGAATGTATCAATCAAGTCTCCGAAGAACATGAAAATACCGTCAGCAACATGGACACCCTTGACAACCATCTGGGTGAAACCATCGAAACTATGGAGGTTGTACACAACCAAGTGATTGGCAACCGAAATGAAATTTCCGTCCTATAATCAAGGCTGAATCAGTACGAGACATGTCTAAGGGAAACCGAGGACGCCCTCTGAATGGTTAGCAGACTTGCAGAATTTGTAGACCATCTCACCGCACTACTACCACAACTCAATCTACGCCTCGCTCTCGTTTTATTGCAGTGCTCCGATTCTATCCTTACCCGAAGGCACCGAAGGCTTCGTGGTATACTGCGATGCTTCTCATCAAGGTCTTGGTTGCGTGCTGATGCAACGAGACAAAGTCATTGCTTACGCTTCACGACAGCTCAAAATCCATGAGAAGAACTACACCACTCACGATCTTGATCTTGGAGCTGTCGTTTTTGCTCTCAAAACCTGGAGACATTACCTCTATGGCACTAAGTGCACAATCTTTACCGACCACAAAAGTCTCCAACACATATTTGATCAGAAGGATCTCAATATGAGGCAACGTCGATGGGTCGAGTTGCTCACCGATTACGACTGCGAGATCAAATACTATCCGGGCAAGGCAAATGTTGTGGCCGATGCCCTCAGTCAAAAAGAACGAACAAAACCACTTCGAGTCCGAGCCCTCAGAATGACCATTCACAATGATCTAAACATTCAGATTCTCACTGCTCAACTCGAAGCTCTCAAGCCCGATAACCTCAAAAATGAAGCCTTGTGAGGCATGGAAAAACAATTCGAAATCAAACCTAACGGGATTAGGTATTTCTCAAACCGAATCTGGTTGCCTAGTTTTGGGAACCTGCGAGACTTGGTGATGGACGAAGCTCACAAGTCAAAGTATTCTGTTCATCTGGGATCTGATAAAATGTATCATGGTATCAAAGATATTTACTGGTGGCCGGGTATGAAATCCAAAATCACCACATACGTCGGCAAGTGCCTCACTTGCTCGAAAGTCAAAGCCGAATATCAAAAACCTTCTGGTTTACTCCAACAACCCAACATTTCTAAATGGAAATGGGAACAAATTGCCATAGATTTCATAACCAAACTACCAAAGTCAACGAGCGGTTGCGATACCATTTGGGTGATCGTTGATCGTCTCACAAAATCTGCTCACTTCTTGGCAATCAATGAAACTGACAAAATGGAACGTCTTACTCGAATCTATCTGAAGGAAATCGTAACCCGTCACGGCGTTCCAATCTCGATTATCTCTGATAGGGATAGTCGTTTCACATCTCACTTTTGGCAATCACTTCAAAAATCATTGGGTACCCGTCTTGATATGAGTACCGCCTACCATCCCCAAACCGACGGCCAAAGTGAACGAACAATTCAAACACTGGAAGACATTCTAAGAGCTTGCGTAGTTGAATTCGGTGTAAACTAGGAAAAATATCTACCATTGTGCGAGTTTTCGTACAACAACAGTTATCACTCCAGCATTAAAGCTGCACCTTTCGAGGCACTGTACGGTCGTAGGTGTCGCTCACCTATCTGTTGGACCGAAGTGGGAGACAGTCAACTCACTGGTCCTGAGATCATTCACGAAACTACTAAAAGATCTTCGAGATCCAAAACAAACTCAAAGCCGCACGTGATCATTAGAAAATTTATGTTGACGTGAGACGCAAGCTACTTGAATTCCAGATTGGGGATCGAGTATTACTCAAAGTTTCACCTTGGAAAGGTGTCACTCGATTCGGAAAATGAGGTAAACTGAACTCGAGATACGTTGGACCTTTTGAGATCCTCGAGAGGATAGGTCCAGTGGTATATTGATTGCAGCTGCCATCCGAGCTCAGCAGCATGCACCAGATTTTTGACATTTCAAATTTGAAGAAATGTTTGTCTGATGAGACACTCATTATCCCACTCGACGAAATTCGTATTGACGACAAGCTTCACTATGTTGAAGAACCTGCCGAAATCATCGACTGCGAGGTCAAACAACTCAAACAAAGTCGTATCCCCATCGTCAAAGTCAGGTGGAATTCGCATCGAGGACCGGAATTCACCTGGGAATGGGAGGACCAGATGCGACTCAAGTATCCTTAGTTATTCACTGACGCTACTTCAATCACGATTTCAAGCTAAATTTCGAGACAAAATTCTCCTAACAGGGGGAGAATGTGACACGCGCCAAATTAGGACTAGTAATTAGTGCCTAATCAATTGTTAATACATGTAATTAGTTCTGTGTTAGGCTAATTAATGTATCGGAATATATATTGTTGAATATATACAAGTATCCGATTTGATTAAATCGTACAAGTTTCAAATCGAATGCAGTTCGATTCAATTAATACAGACGTTGGTGAACAATTTTATTAAATGATATAGTATTATTTGATAACACTATTATATCAAAAAGTATTATTTTGATAATATTTCAAATCAAATTCGTATCGTACAAACAACATTTACGCGATTAAAATAATAAACACGCGAACAATCGAAACTAGAAAAGTTATATTTTATAACTCAAGTAAAAATATTTGATGAAATACTTTAACATAAACATTAATAAATATTTGTATTTTAAAATAAATATTTAAACGATTAAACAATCGGGGAAACGAACACCGCATGGAACACAAATACAGAGGATGAAAAGTTGGTGAAGCCCACACCCGTGGACCCCACCGAAGAATCTGCCAAGAAGGGGTGAGGTCACCACCTCCCCACCCCATTTCTTCTCCATCTTTATCTCTCTTTCTCTTTTCTCTCTAACACTTCCACCACACCACCATCTTAAGATCTCCAAAAGCACCACCAAACCCACTCAAATCACTTTGCTCGTCTGTAGAAAAAGATTCACCACATCGCGATCTACGTTTCTACCTTTTCAGATTTCTCCAGCTTTAAGTTGTTAGTTAATGACAAAATCTCGAAACTCTTCGATTTCAAGTGTTTTTAACATGTTGTTGTTTATTTAAGTTTAAATTGTCCAAATATGGGTTGGGTAAAAGTTTCAAGTCAAATAGAAAATGGAAAACACATTTTCGACTCAAATTCCGGCCAACAGCCCGTTATGTCGCAGAGGCTCCAGGCCACCTGTGACACAAGCTCTTATGTCGCAAAACCATTACTTATGTCGCATATAGCGACACAAGCCTCTATGTCGCACCACATCACGGATGTCACATGTAGTGACACAAATGTTTATGTCACAATACTTTCGGATGTCGCATATAGCGACACAAAACACTATGTCACAGAACTCATTCCCGTCGCACATAGTGACACAATACCTTATGCCGCATTAAATTGCGGATGTCGCACATAGCGACACAAAGACCTATGTCGTAGTCATGACCTGTGACACAATAGCGTATGTCGCACCTAGTGGCGCATAAGACAGAACCTAGAAATCTTAGATTTTTACTAAGTGTCAAACTTATGTAACTTCGAACACTTATACGATACGACTTTTTTTAACACATCGGGATACGTTTTTGAACATGAACACTTTGAAATCTTAATAATGATAATGAGATTATTATTACAACCAATTCACGAACGGGCCGTACACGTTTTCAAAATATAATCAAATCAACCAAGTCGTAGTAACTTGGACAAATCAAATCAACCAAGTCGTAGTAACTTGGACAAATCAAATCAACCAAGTCGTGGTAACTTGGACAAATCAAATCAACCAAGTCGTAGTAACTTGGACAAGTTAAACAACTAAATCGTAGTAATTTGGACATTCTAGTTGGGTGAACAACTACAAGGGTAGTCTTTCGAGATACCTACTCATGTTTATAACCATCGCGTGTCTTGGACACCCTCAGGTTACAAGTCTTCGGACATCAATTCACATCTAATCAATTCAAGTTTATTTCGATAAACACTCAAGGCTCAGGTGAGTCTCATAGCCCCTATTTTACGGTTTTCATCAGGGGCATGATTACATTGCTCGTTTTATTACAAGTTGAACGCAAGTACAATTCGAAATCAAATACTACATGAGTTGTTTTCACTAATCATTTAAAGCCCTCCACAACATAGTTTGGTACTACATCTTTAGCGTGAATGTTAGTATATGATATCATATAGGATTGACAATCCTCGTCCGGATTAGCAAGCATTAACTGGTTAAACGGACGTATTAGCATTTGGGAAGACGAGTGAGATTAGGAACTCGTAGGAGGCACTCATAGGAGGCACCTCAGTTAGGTTTCCTTAATTGGACCTGACACTCAAGTTAAGCTCAGACTATGTGCTCCTGGCTGTATAACTTTTTTTTGCTTAATTGTATTTTAAATTTGATTAAATCTTGCGGTTCATACAAATATGTGTTGACATACAAACCTGTGAGCTCACCAACGTTTCGCTGACCCATTTTAGCATGTATCACAGGTACTCAGAAGTAGGTTGTCTACCCAATCAGGATTCATTAGCTCGAGTCTTCATTCAATCAAGCAGAGATTTAGTTGCATTTTTATATTTTGTATAAGTAAAAATTACACTGTTCATCCTTGTGGTTTGTTTAAAATTTCACTGGTCGTCTCTGCAAGTTTTTTTTGACACTGGTCATCCCTGTGGTTGGTAGTAGTTGCACTCGTCGTCCCTATCGCTGACGGCCGTTTGCCAAGGTCGTTAAATGAGGTCATGTGCACGGCATGTGAGGGTAACCACGTAATTTTACACACTCTTTTCCATTTAATATACCATACCTATCCCACTTGTTCATATCCATATAAATCAAGCAGTTGCATCTTCATCATAATCACTTTCTTCAAAATCAAGCAGCTAAAACTCGAATCAAAATGGTGAATTGTTGGTGTAATCGGGAAGCCGTGATTTGCACTTCATGGACTGCGCAAAACCCCGGTCGTCGATTTTATCAGTGTCCTCAAAAGGTATCGGTATCTTAATCCATTTTGATTTTGATCTGTAATAAAGTTATAATTTTTTTTCTTTTTGTTTTAATGGTCTAACTGCAGGTTTATTGATTGGTATGATCCACCCATGTGTGCTCGATCAATCGATATTATTCCTGGATTATTGAGGTCAAAGAACATGCTTGAAGAAAAACTCAAAGAAGCAAAAAGGCAAACATTGATGTTGCAGTTGTTGTTACTTTGTAGTTGGATTGGTTTTGCAATGTATGTGCAATCCAAGTCGCATTCCAAGTAGGATGAAGCATGATGGACTGGGGTGAAGTTGGATGAAGTACGATGAAGTAGGATTAAGTAGGATTAATTAATTGTATGTCTGTCGATCTATGTGTAGTCGAACTAGTGTTTGCTCTTTTTGTCTATGGATCTATGTGTAGTCAAACTAGTGTTTGCTTTTGTATAACTTGATTTTGCAGTAATGAAATGCAAACCTTTTGTGATAAATATGTGTATTAGCAAATGACAGTGTATAAATGTGTATGAGTAAATGCATATGACATGGAATACAATTGTAGCAAATGAGTAAATGAATAAAAACAGTTTAAAAGTAACAAAAGCAGTAGATTAATAAAGGCAACGTGCATGTTCATGACCATTACAAAAGCAGTTGAAGTTTAAAGTACCAAAAGCATAGTTAACATTCAACAAGTGCATAACTGCAGAAACATACATTTAAACTAAACAAACATAAACATAAACATAACAAATGACAGTGTATCACTTCTTGCTTCCACTTGTTTCACCAGCTTGAGTCTTCCTTTTCTTAGTTCCAACTCCAGTATTTTTTGGTGCAACGGGCCTCTTCTTTGTTCCAACTCCAGTATTTTTGCACCCTTTTCGATTATGACCCATGTGACCACAAATCCCACAAGCTACAGTCCTGTTCTTCCTTGATAACTTTCCACCTTTGTTCATGCTTTCCATCTCTTCCTGGGTTTTCCTTCTGTTCTTCTTTGGCCTACCAGGAGGTACATGGTATAGAGGTGGAAGTAGAGTTGTCGGCACATTTGATTTAGCCCACATTGACCTTCCATTTACAGGATCAATTGTGAAACTATATGTCTTTTTCCACGTGTCCAACCAATAAACTGGATGAACCCAAGACTCAGGTAAACCAACCTCTATCCCATTAACTGCCATGTTCCAAATTGCAGCCACAGTATGCTTACATGGCATACCCGTGATCTCCCATTTTCTACAAGCACAAGTTTTTGAACCAAAATCAACAACACATTGATCATTTTGTGGACCATTGACTTGATACTTTTGACTCCCATTCCAAATGACAGTGTACTGTCTTGCTTCACTATTGATAGATTCAAACATTTTAGTTGCAGCAGGTGTTAGGGGTCCATCACTCTTGGCTATAACTTTCTTCACAGTTACAATCCTTTTCATCAAATACTCCCTACAATACTCTAGGGCAGTTACTATTGGCTTATCCCTCCCATCTACTAACCACCTATGTAGTACCTCACACATGTTATTCAAAAGCACATCAGAAACAGCCCTCCCTGCAAATAATTTTAATGAAATATGTGACAAGTATAGAGTTGTGCATTATATTTATGTATGCTGATATAAGATTCAAGTATAGAGTTATAGATTTGTGCATACCTGAGAAGTGGCTTCTTGCCCAATGTTGGGGTCGGATTTGTGCAAGCCATATATATGTTGCTTCATTAAACTCCTTAACTTCTAACATTGCAGCTTCAAAATGTGGGACTGTTGTGGCTGTAGCACACTTCCACAACAAAGTTCTGTATGCATTACCTCTCCATCTCAGCTTCATGTTCTCATGAATGTGTTTGAGGCAGAATCTATGCTCAGCACATGGGAATAGTCTTGATACAGCTTCCAAAATACCCTGCACAACAGTAACAAGAATAAAATAAATAAGCAATGTAATAAGTAAAATATTTAAGTTAGATAAAAATTAGATTATATCATACTTTTTGTCTGTCACTCATGAAAGTGAAGTTGGAGTTGCTTTGTAGCTCTAGGTCCTCACCCAAACACTCCAGAAACCATGTCCATGAACTGATATTTTCTGACTCTACAATTGCATAAGCAACCGGGTAGATTCCATTGTTTGAGTCCACTCCCACTGCAGTTAACAAGTGACCACTAGCTGGATCTTTCATGAATGCCCCATCTAAACCTATTAATTCCCTTCCTAATGCTTTAAATCCCTTCTTCAATGGACCTAAACATATATAGATCCTTTTGAACACCCTGGTTGTTGCCATTGGATTACCTGGTTCAACCTCAACTCTAACTGTTGTGTCTGGATTTGCCCTCATCAGCTCATTAATGTAATCTCTTAAAACACCATACTGTTCTTTGAAATCCCCTTGCACATAAGCAACTGCTTTTTTCAATGCCCTATATGCCTTCATATCAGAAATATTTAGCTCAAGGTCCTTTTCAAATTGTCCTTTTGCAACTTTAGGAGGAATCTTTGGATTGCTCTCAAGTTGCTCAACTAATCTAGATGAAAGAAATGTATCCGTGCACTGTTTCACATCTCTAGTTTGCAGGCATTTATGCTGATCTTTGAATGTCTTTACTTGCCAAGTTTCTTTTCCCTCCAATTTTGAGATATGTAAAATCCAAGGACAGTCAAGAACCTTGGGTATTCTTTTTTTCTTAACTTTTTCTAGAGATTTGTCATTTTGTCTAGAAGCCTTTCCCACTTTCTTGTTTTGTACATTAAAAGATTCCTTACCTTTGCCCTTTTGACACTTTTCCCCCTCCTTTTGTTGTTTCTTTTTTTTTTGGGTTGTTTTTTTTGCAGTTGGGACCTCATTCACTCTCTCACCTACCACTTCATTTTCAGTGGTACCCACAACTGATTTTCCCTTTCCCTTTACTACCCTTTGACCATTTAGTTCATTATTCACAAAACATGGCAACACACCCTCACACCCAGTCCTTACCCTTACCCTGTCATTTTTAATAAATGTAAGCATTCTTCTAGTTTCAATTGCATGCAACTTAACGTATGCTTTCACCTCAGTGGCACTACTAAATTCTTGACCAACATAAAAATATGTCTTATTCACTGGTCTGCCTTCTTCTTCTTGTCTCCTTAGTTCTTTAAGCTTCTTCTTCCTAATGCCATCAATACCATCTTCACTTTCTGAACCACTTTCAAATTCATCATTATTCAATACCTCTAATGGAACACAATCTGCTTCTATAGTTTCATTACAATCATTGTTATTACTAGCACTTCCCATGAATTCCACATCTTTGTCAACACTAAAATGAAAGTCCCTCATGTCAACTTCTACATCTTCTATCTTGTTATCTTCATCCACAAGATAATCACTATCACTATCATCATCAACATTTACACTCACATTAACACTTGGTTCAGCCCTTTCATTCACCTCTGGTACAACACTTGGTTCATAGTCAAAAAAAGGGTCAAAGCCAAATTCAAATGCATCACCATATGCATTAGTGTCAACTGGGTAATGTGGTATTTCTTAGCTCATATCATTAACAGTTGGTTGAATGTCATCCACATTTGGTTGAGAAAAATAGGTGTGCTCTCTAGCAGTAGCTTCCTTTTGGTATCAAACTGCTTATGACCTCCCTTTTTAACTATACTCTTACTATGTTTTGTCACTTTAACAGTTGGTTCACTACCTCCCACATTACCATCCATTTCCAGTAGCACTACCTTATTCTGATTTGGACTAAAATAGTTGTTCAACTTGGTATTGTCATGTTCAGTGTACACATCAATCTCCTTAAATTTGCTCACATATTGGGTCAAGTTATGGATGTCTATATCACTCCCTAAAGGTTCTAACCCGTAATCTAAAATGGTCTGTGGTCTTCGAAAATGATAAAACATGATTTTTCTACCATCATATCCTAAATCCTCCATGATATCATGCATCTCAAGCACATAAAAAGTGTCAATGTCAATAGCATCTACATAAGTAATCTTACCATTTAAATACCTCCTTCCTGGAGGATCTGTAAACAACCCACCATGATGCAGCTTGATAGAAAACTGAGATGGAAAAGCACCTGAAACACAAATTTTTTTTTTTTTGTTAAACACTATTACTATCATTGTTTCTCAAATGTTGCATAACGTAATTTAAATGTACGGTATAGTGTATTCACATCAATTTCTTGAGACGACGTTCGTATTGTATATAACTTCATCGTTGAACTAGGGTTTAGATTAAATTGGTAAAGTAAAAGTAATTTTTGATTTGGCACGAGAGGAAATCAGATATGAACAAGTGGGGTAGGTAGGGTATATTAAATGGAAAAGAGTGTGTAAAATTACGTGGTTACCCTCACATGCCGTGCACATGACCTCATTTAACGACCTTGGCAAACGGCCGTCAATAATAGAGACGACGAGTGAAACTACTACCAACCACAGGGATGACCAGTGTCAAAAAAAACTTGCAGGGACGACCAGTGAAATTTTAAACAAACCACAGGGATGAACAGTGTAATTTTTCCTTTGTATAAAGTAATTATGTAATGTAAATCCCTCAATTTCAAGGAACTGAGCTAATGTAAACAATATTTTTGATGTAAACTTTTGTTTTATCAATACAATGTAAAATGATGCATTTAGTGGTCGTTCATTATATCTTATGCGCTATGTATATTGATTAGTCGCGCCCTGACTCGATTCGCTTTCGCAACCCGAATTTGAGAGTGCGACAACTCCCCCTTTTTCTGTCCTTGTGCATACTTGATGAACGCGTATAAGTACTATATTTAAGTAGTATTTTACCCCTTTTCTTGAATGTTCTTATTGCAATTAATTAAGTTTAAGTATTTATTTCGTTCATATTTGCAATTAGAAGTGGAAACAAAGCTTTTTGGAGAGAAAAATAGAAAACAGTAAAGAAAAAAGTTGAATGATGCATTTTGGAAAAGTTGAACGAAGCTGGGGTATTAAAAGAATAAAAGTTGAAAAAGTCTGGAAATTCAATCCATCCGCCGGATGGATTATTTATCCGCCGAATGGATGAAGGCGGTGGAGGCCCAGTACATGCGAAGCTGGGCTGGGCTCATTTGCAATCCATCTGCCAGATGGATTATTCATTTGCCAGATGGATGAAGCCGGTAGAGGCCCAGTACACGCGGAGCTAGGCTGGGCTCGTTTGCAATCCATCCGCAGGATGGAATTCCATCCGCCGGATGGATCAATTTTCCAGGGGATATAAAAACGCGTTTTAAACCCCAAAAAAGAGAATTCGGCAAGGGTTTAATTCTTACGATAGATTTCAACCCCAGAGGTTTATTTTCGACTAATAGGAGCATTTTGGAGGCACGAGAGGCTAAGGATGAAGATATTTCATACTAGTTTTGCGTGATTCATTATTCGGTTTGCATTTACTTTGTTTAATTCAATTATAATGATGTTTTTGATATTGAACATTCTGATTTATGCATATTTAATAATGAATTGAAACTTTTAGTAGTTGTGTAGTAATAAACCTTGGATAATGATTGTTGAACGATTATGATTGCATGTTTATAATGTTGTTTTATTGAAGATGGTTATGTTATTCGTAGATCCTTATTTATTGGTGGTTATTAGTTATTACTTAACGTGATTGATTGTGTCATTGAGATTGATTTCCCTTGATATTGTTGATTATTGATGGTTGGAACCTAGGTTTTGATCATTGCTAAATATATTGAGTTTGATATCTTAAGATACTAATAATTAAATAATCTAAGGTGAATAAGTTAATAAGTGATTATTAATAGGTATTGTTGAGTCATACCGTGCGGATCAATCGTAACCAATCGTGAATATTTAATGCACAATTTAGGGAAAAGCACGCAATAGAATGACATTTTTGCAACGTCGGATCAAAGTTTAATGTGGGACCCTAGGTTGTAGTAATTAGTTAACCAAAACCGGAGACTAATTTACATTTAATTTAGAATCTTTGATTAGTATCTAAGTTAATATAAAAGAAATCACAATTAGACAATTAACGTGCAATGAATTGGAATATATGAATATGAGTGAAGTTATCTACACAATTGCTTGTTCCTTCCTATTATTTTTTATCGGTTATTTAATTTAAGTACTTTATCTGTTTTACTTGTTAATTCAATTTAAACATTCGCACGGAACTAAAATGTCCCCCTTTGTTTACTGTTTTATTAAGTTATTTATTATTTTCTATTTTTATAAATAAACCACCGTTTCCTACGTTCGACTCGGACTTACCAAATTTATATTAACATTCGATCATGTATTCTTGCCTGGTTGTGTGATAAGTATTAATTAGGTATTTCCAGTTATAATTAATAAAACGAGACGCTTTCACACGCATCAAGTTTTTGGCGCTGCTGCCGGGGAAACAGTTGTGTTTTGTTTATTTAAATAGGAATTTGTAATTATTGATTTTTTTTAATTAAATTATATTAGTTGTTTTCTGTTAAATTGTTTATTTAAGTTAACCAAGGTTTTTTAATTAAGTTTTTGTTGATATTTAGGTTGGACATATTCCTTTAAAGTTTGGTTTAAATGCAATTTTGTAGGCATTCCGTCTTTATCATCCAACCGCCGGATAGAATTTCATCCGCCGGTTGGATTGGTTAGACCAACGGGGGATTTAGTTTCAACTGGCGGATGGAATTGCTATCCGCCGGTTGAACCTCTGTTGTAATTTTTTTGCATTTTGTTAATTTTTAGTATGTTTATTTAAACTAACTTGTTTTTCGTTAGTTGTTTTTGCATTCCAGATTGTGTGTATTTAGGTTGTTATCCAATGGCTAGGAGTTATGAGAGTGACGCTAATGACCACAACATGGTCAAGAAAACCAATTCTGCTAGTTTGGATTCAAGTTCCACCGAGACATTTCCGTCTTCCACGTATTTAGGGCGTAGACCAATTCTAATAACTTCATCTTGTCAAGTATTGATGGGTATAATTGAGAAGTTTAGGAAGGACGTTCTTTATGTTGCTGCGATTATAAGGAGGTCCGCTATTGATTTCACTGATGAACAATTAGGTGTGATTAATAATGTGTTGGAAGGTGCTAGGATGGAATAGGAATATGGGTGTGACCAGCAGTTTAATGATGCTCTAGTTGTGTTTGAGGAGTCTTTGGACAATAAGGTTGATGAGGAGACCGAATTTTTCAACCATCAGAAATCACTTTATCCAAGGATTTATGAGGCGTTGAGGCAGTCTTCTTTTCCCTACTCTTCTAATCAGGCAGCATGTCTTCATAGGATGCTGAGAGCATTGTACGAAGAAACGGGAAACCCAAATTCTGAGGCAGACCAAGAAATTGTGGCTAGTTTAAGAGAGTTAATGCGATTGTTGCAGCTGGATGATCATCTCAGAGACCTCACTTCTCATAGAGTTATTGTGCAGAACACCATTCCCTATTACCTCCAGAATATGGTAAAGAAATTAGATATATTGGCTAAGGAAGAAGGAAAGAGACCTCACCTAGTTTCATTCACCCCAGTGTCACTATTGACTTGGCAATCTTTTGGGTAGTCAATATAGATGCTTTGGTAATTTTGGATAAGGTGCTCAGACCACGTGAGCATTTTCATTTTGGAATGGTAAAGGTATACACCAAATTGTTGGGTATATTCAAAGAGTCTAGTTTGGAATTCAGTAACTGTCAAGAGGTAGCATATAAGAAGATCGAAAGAAGGGTAAGGGACCTTAAGAAAATTCCGTTGATGTCCAAACACGATAGTATTAATGAAACGTGCTATGAGTTTATGAGTGAATTGGAAGAGGCTAGTCCGGATAGTTAGGTGACGTTGGATGAAAATGGTAAAGTTTTTTTGGCACTTAATGGCACCGTGAATAAGGCTGCTAGGGACATCTGTTAGTGGTTAGTTAATCTTCAACCTGCTGCTAGTGCTCATTTGGCTAATTTCCCGATCTTTGGAAATGGAATGAACAATGTCACCGCAAACATCACTGAGCGCTTCTTGAGCCTTTATCCGATGATTAGTTTTCATCTTTTATAATCTTTATTTCATTGGAACACTAACATTTTTGTTTTTCTTGAAGTTTATTTTTTGTGTGATTTGAATGTTGAACTTTTTATTAGTGTGTGAATGTGAAGTTTTTATTGTGTGGTTTGATTTGAATTTTTGAATTTTTTTTATTGTTTATGTTTATAGTTTGTAATTAAAGAGCCAAGAACTCATTATTACGCCTTAAGGTACGTTTGTAAGTTTGAATTTAGTTCGTGGCGAATGCGCGAGCGTGGTGGTAATTAATTTTAAAAGCTACTGTTTTTCAAATCCAACCGCCGGATGGATGAATCCATCCGCCGGATGGATTGATTTGGGCCCCGAGTCCACGTTGACTGGGCTAATTTAAAAGGGTTGACTTGGGCTTGAATCCAACCACCAGAATTATCCATCCACCGGATGGATTGAAATTCTGCAAAACCCGTTTAACAGTCCCCATTTCATTTTCACTCCCCAAACATTACTACCACCACCGCTGCAGCGCATCACCACCTCCAACCACCCAATTCCGACCACTCCCTCACTCGTATTTTTGCATACTCTTCATTTTCGCAACTTCCTCTACGAGGTATGACTCGAAATTTTTGTTTTCATCGGTTAAATTGTGAGTTTGATGGTTAGGGTTTATGAATGCCAATTGGGTATTTCGAATTTGAGCATCTTTTTAGGAATGTATTAGTTGGATTATGTTTATTATGAACTATGTAATGGAATGCCATGCTCAGTTTTATACCATTTGTATGCAATTATTCGAACTATGCGTTTGTATTTATATAATGTGGTTGTTATTTATTACTCAATTGCTATGAATATTGACCGAACTTGTTAATTTTCTGGTCACATTATTATTTTGCGAATGTTTGTTTCGTACGCAAGTGTTTGTGATTATGGTTTGTGTGATTAATTATCATTTTGCAATAATGTAGTTATAATAATTCATGTTGAATATTATGAATAATTTCTAGTTACTAATACTTGAGTTTAGTAATTTGTTCGTATGTTCATATTGGTACCAAGTTGTTATATTGCATTTGAATTGGCAATTGTGATGAAAATTGAATAAGTATGTAATCTAGCAATTAGTGTAATTCTGGTTTATAAGCAATTATGGTGTATGAAATTGTGATTATTGCGGTAGTTTAGGCTCAACCAATATGGTGGATTATTCACCCGGTAGTTGAAATGCTGCCAAAATTTTTAGCACCCTTTTTGCATTTTCTGTACTAATAGTTGTTTATCTCAGCAGCTAATGGCAAACAGGAGAACCAGAGGAGGCCAAACACTGGACAACCCATTGGTTAGGTTTCACAGATACTTCACTTTTCATGAGTTCTACTCCAATTCTACCATAAATCAGTTCAGGGAACGATTGGCTGCAAATATCAATCAGCTAATCGAAGCATTCGAAGCAGTTAATTGGCATGTTTTGGAGCAAGTTGTGGAGAGAAATGGGTTCTCCACGAGGCATGAGACTTTGAAGAATTTACTTGCTTCCCCTTATACATTAGCGAGTGGTAACATTGGGTTTATCTCTCATGCATGGTACATGATGTTTGGTGTGAGGGAGCATATTTATCGAGATTTGGTTTTTGTATTTTTTGTTTAATTAGTTTTTTTTATTTGCTATCGTTTAATTGTGTTTTTTGATTGCCCTTTAGAATTGTGTTGTGAGCACACGAGATGGTTCAACAAAATTGGAAGCATGGAATTCTGAGAGTGACCTTTTGGCCTTGTTTTACCCGTAGCTCACACGTTATTCCAGGAGAGTTTTTCTATCTTATTCCTTTTTCTCTTTTTCCCATTTTTAGTTTTTCATTTCTGTACAATGAGGACATTGTACATCTTTACGTGGGGGATGGGAGAGAAAAGAGTTGAGTTTCCATATAATTGTCCTTTAAAAAGTAAGTAGATAATGTTGTAAATTGGTTAACTTTTATCCTATTAAAATACGTAACTAGGAGGTTATGAGTTGCCCATTTTTTAAACAAATTTTCAGATTAAAAAATTATGTTTTTTCTAGAAATGAATTATTTTGTAACAATGTAGGATAAATTTTAAACTTTTCTACACTTTTAATCAAATTTTAAACCATAAACAATGTTATTTAGCTTCATTATATGATGTATTAATAGGCAATTTATATAAGAGTTTTTGAGCTTTTAAGAAATGAAAATAAAGGGGTGGATGTTACTTTTAGATGAACTTTAGTTGTGTATGACGGTTGTCTTAATTTTCATATTAATAGCCTGCGATATTTCATATTTTTGGGAAATTTAATCAACATCATTTGGGGATATACTGGGTATTGTTTCCTCTGTTGTACGTAAGTACAGACATGGTCTCCGTCAGTATATCTAATAAAAAAGAGCAAAAGAGTTTAATAACTCATGATTTAAAATGTAGTCAAATTATGTCGCTTTGTTGTAGTAAGGTACAGACCTGTCACCAATGGTTTGACTAAAACATTATTATTGCTAAACCAAAATCAAGTTATGTCGCTTTGTTGTGCTGAGGCACAGACCTGTCACCTATTTCTTGATTTGAAAAATGATTATTTCTATTGAATTTCCATAATATGTGATATTTGCGTGTTATGAGTATGAGAGTATATAGCTATTGGGAATTTAAGGGAACATCTACGTGAATAATAATAAGTTAAGCTCAATTATTTGAATATAGATTGTTTAAGTGGATAAAAATATCAGTAATCATCGTGAACTATTTGACATTTTAAGAATAAATAAGTTTATGTGTAGATTATTTTTGCAATTTCATAGTTTCTTAATAATTATTTTTAGATTTAACAGGATTTTAAACATAAATGTTTGAGTTAAAAATGGGTGATGTTGTGTAAATTCCTTTGCTAGTTATTTTGGTTAATGGTGATGACTGTTTTCCTAAGAATTTGACTTTTGAATCAATGGTCTACTTAAGGGCAAGTAGGATTCAAGTGGGGGATGTTTGATGAACGCTTATAAGTACTATATTTAAGTAGTATTTTACCCTTTTTCTTGAATGTTCTTATTGCAGATAATTAAGTTTAAGTACTTATTTAGTTCATATTTGCAATTAAAAGTGGAAACAAAGTATTTTGGAGAGAAGAATAGAAAACAGTCAAGAAACAAGTTGAATGATGTATTTTTGAAAAGTTGAACGTAGCCGAGGTATTAAAAGAAGAAAAGTTGAAAAAGTATAGAAATTCAATCCATCCGCCAGATGGATTATTCATTCGCCGGATGGATGAAGCCGGTAGAGGCCTAGTACACGCGAAGCTAGGCTGGGCTCATTTGCAATCCATCCGCCGGATGGATCAATTTTCCAGGGGAGATAAAAATGCGTTTTAAACCCTAAAAAGGAGAATTCGGCTATGGTTTAATTCTTACAACTGATTTCGATCCCAGAGGTTTATTTTCAACTGATATGAGCATGCTGGAGGCACGAGAGGCTAAGGTTGAAGATATTTTATACTAGTTTCGCGTGATTCATTATTCGGTTTGCATTTACTTTGTTTAATTCAATTATAATGATGTTTTTGATATTGAATATTCTGATTTATGCATATTTGATAATGAATTGATACTTTTAGTAGTTGTGTAGTAATAAACCTTGGATAATGATTGTTGAATGATTATTATTGCACGTTTATTAAGTTGTTTGATTGAAGATGGTTATGTTATTCGTAGATCCTTATTTATTGGTGGTTATTAGTTATTACTTAACGTGATTGATTGTGTCATTGAGATTGATTTCCCTTGATATTGTTGATTATTGATGGTTGGAACCTAGGTTTTGATCATTGCTAAATATATTGAGTTTGATATCTTAAGATACTAATAATTAAATAATCTAAGGTGAATAAGTTAATAAGTGATTATTAATAGGTATTGTTGAGTCATACCGCGAGGATCAATCATAACCAATCATGAATAGTTAATGCACAATTTTAGGGAAAAGCACGCAATAGAATGACATTCTTGCGATGTCGGATCGATGTTTAATGTGGGACCCTAGATTGTAGTAATTAGTTAACCAGAACCGAAGACTAATTTACATTTAATTTAGAATCTTTAATTAGTATCTAAGTTAATATAAAAGAAATCACATTTAGACAATTAACGTGCAATGAATCGGAATATATGAATCTGAGTGGAGTTATCTATATAATTGTTTGTTCCTTCCTATTATTTTCTATCGGTTATTTAATTTAAGTACTTTATCTGATTTATTTGTTAATTCAATTTAAACGTTCGCACGGAACTTAAATCTCCCCATTTGTTTACTAGTTTTATTAAGTTAATTATTATTTTATATTTTTATAAATAAACCATCGTTTCCTGCGTTCGACTCGGACTTACCAAATTTATATTAACATTCGATCGGGTATTCTTGCCTGGTTGTGTGATAAGTATTAATTAGGTATTTCCATTTATAATTAATAAAATGAGATGCTTTCACACACATCAGTACTCGTCTGGTACATGTGCTAGCACTTTCCGAAACTTTAGGGTACACGTGCTACCACTTTCCGCGCTTTTAAGGTACGTGTGCCACCACTTTCCGGGAAAGGACCACCCTCCCAAAAAACATGCTAACTTGCACCTTGGATGGCTAACATGCACTAGATTTCAAGTAGAAATAGAGGCCTCGTGGTTCATTTGAAACACACACTTTTGGAACTACAAAATTCCACTTTCTCACTCTAGAAACTCTCTTGTATTTTATGGCCTTTCTCATTCTAGGATTATTGTAATTAATCTACGGATTAACATAGAGGTTAGAACGAACGCTAGGGATTCGGAGATAAATCTTTGTACGTGCGAAAGAGTTGTCAATCATAATAATACGCTGCTACACATTTATTTTCGGGTGATATCTAAACCTTTATCATACTTGCTTTATTTCGTATTTTAAATATGCATTATCACTTGGTATGTGATTTACTTGTTGCCATGAATTGCGAGTAGTTTATTAGTGTGATTGTTGATGACGTAGATAATTATAAGTAGGGATGACATTATATTATTAGCGTATGATAATCGTAAAGTGATATGATGGCCCCTATTCGGCTATTTATTTGATATAGTACTGGAAATGCTTTCAAGCAGAGTACAAATGTATGGAAGTCATAAACGACCGAAGGTAGTCATATCACTGGAATCAGCTCTGGTTTAACAGTTAGAATTCTGAAAGGATAATACAACTTTACAACTAACTGGTATATCCTACGAAAGTCAACTCACTGTAAAGTAATGTTCGTAAAACACGTTCAGATAAAATAGGAATTAGTAACCATTGTACTATTAGGACTTTATGAACTTAAGTTTAGTTTATGGATTACCCTTTCTGGTTATCCACGTGACTGCAACCTAGTAATTAGGACCTGATCAACCTTAATTATGGTAAGTAGTTATCTGTGCCCATGCATGCAATAAGTAAGACATAGTGAAACCACTCCTTGTATACATTAGGTTTACATTTTTGCACTGCTTTACATTTAGTTAGTTTAGAGTGTTACTCTCACTGTCAAGTACTATTGACCGCATGTTGGATGTAAGAACCCGTGGAACTACCATGTAAAGTACACTATTTATTACTGAAAGGCATGGTTTGCATATGAAACACGTTTTAATAAACTGCGAATAATCCACGGATGTATAACTGTATAAGTCGAAGTAACCAAGCTTTAGTAAATAACAACAAGGCATAGAAATAAGCGTAAAGTCCTAGCGACCTAGAATTCTTAAAACACTAAGTCTTACAAATTCGGTGGTCTAAATATACTAGGTTATTAATTTGCATACTAATAGAATAGTAAACTATCTTAGGGGTTAAGAACGGTCAGACCTATGAGATGATACGCTGCTGATTCACGCACCTCGGTTTAAAACCAAGATAGATTGTGTATCTTTCAACTAGATAAGTATTGGTAGTTTGCGTATTGCTCCGATCAGAATCATGATAACCTAGTTCTTAGTGACATGCTAATGGGAAAATTAGTTGGTAGGGTTCTAGAGTTTACACCTAATAGTTTATTTATTTTATTAAGTATTCTCGCTATTTAGTCTATCATCCCGAAACATTAATTATCAAAGTCTCAGCAATCACATATTTATCTTTATCTGCTTTCCTGTACTTTAATTTCCCGCTATCTACTTTCCTGCACTTTAATTATCCGTCTTTAGTTTAAAACCCCCAAAACCTACCTACTTTATTTCATCCTAAATACTTCCCTACCGAATGCACCAGCTTTAATCACCCATGATAAACCAAGATTGATCTAATAAACTTATTAGATTAACACAAGTTTTGAATTATTACTGAGAAGTTGCGGAATCACACTCAATAATATTATGAAGATCAATAATAAAATCAATAAAACAAAGTTACTATCAAAAGCTTCAATCTTATTAATACTATAAGACGAATACACTGAACTGTATTAGGGTTACAAAACCTTGAAGCTGCGTAAAACATACTAACCTAATCTAGGTTTAGGATCTCTATTTATATCCCATAGAGTCCTGCTAAACAATCTCCAATAATCATGGAAACTGTTACACTCCATAATTATTCAAACTTTATCTTTTCCGCCTATTCTATACATAAACAGTGTTAACTACCACAACTATACAAACAGTGGTATTTCCTATAGAACAGTGTTAACACTTGTACAATTTACTAGACTTACCAACCAACAGTGGTAACTAGCCTAAACAGTGTTAACTGTTGTAAACCAGACTAACAGTTGTAACACTCGAACAATTGAAACTATTACTAACAGTTGTAACTCTTTTCTTCATTTCAATCATCGATAACAGTTGTAACTCTGAAGACAGTGGTAACCATTAACACTAACAGTGTTAATACCAGTAGTAACATTAACACTAACAGTGTTAATGCCTTGTGCATTCTTCAATCAACAGTATTAGTAACAATATTAACATCAATTCCCAACAATCTCCCCCTAAACTTAATCTGTCCTCAACAGAATTAAGTTTCTCTATATTCTTCATGTTGACCTCTTTCAAACTCTTTCAAACCAACTATCTCTGATCTCTATGCCTCCTCTCATACTCTTCTTTCTTGTGAATCTGATTCAATATCATATAAACCAAATTCTCTGCCAAATCATTGTTGAATGAGACAGATAACTTGGCATGCCTTAAGCTTCTCAATAAACTCAGACTCATATCATATTCCCTGTCTGTTAACATCCAAAGCATAGTAGCATCATCCAATATCACTTGATGAATATCTGGATTGCAGTGATAAATCCATTGTCTTACTGTCTGAAAAGTGTTGAACTCAAATGGAAATCTATCTGGTTCAAACATCATTGAAATCCATGACCAAGTACACAACTCATATACACTGACAAACTTCTTGGTACTTAATCCTTTCTCAGACCCAATCTCATACATCCTAACCAAATCTTCCCTTGTAATCACCTTGATCAACTCTTTAAAAGACCTCCAAAATGATATGGAAGTATCAGCTCTTTCAATTATGATTTTCTCACACTTAACAGGAATTGAAAATTGTTCAATGGACCAATCAATTATTCCAGGCAAGTTGTCATGTGGAAGTTGTACCTGAAGAGGTTGCACCACAATCACATCATTCAAATCATTTTTATTTCTTGGGAGATCAGGAATTGTCAAGTACATTAGGTTTTCTCACACTCGTTGTATAATTAGGTTTACATTTTTGCACTGCTTTACATTTAGTTAGTTTAGAGTGTTACTCTCACTGTCAAGTACTATTGACCGCATGTTGGATGTAAGAACCCGTGGAACTACCATGTAAAGTACACTGTTTATTACTGAAAGGCATGGTTTGCATATGAAACACGTTTTAATAAACTGCGAATAATCCACGGATGTATAACTGTATAAGTCAAAGTAACCAAGCTTTAGTTAATAACAACAAGGCATAGAAATAAGCGTAAAGTCCTAGCGACCTAGAATTCTTAAAACACTAAGTCTTACAAATTCGGTGGTCTAAATATACAAGGTTATTAATTTGCATACTAATAGAATAGTAAACTATCTTAGGGGTTAAGAACGGTCAGACCTATGAGATGATACGCTGCTGATTCACGCACCTCGGTTTAAAACCAAGATAGATTGTGTATCTTTCAACTAGATAAGTATTGGTAGTTTGCGTATTGCTCCGATCAGAATCATGATAACCTAGTTCTTAGTGACATGCTAATGGGAAAATTAGTTGGTAGGGTTCTAGAGTTTACACCTAATAGTTTATTTATTTTATTAAGTATTCTCGCTATTTAGTCTATCATCCTGAAACATTAATTATCAAAGTCTCAGCAATCACATATTTATCTTTATCTGCTTTCCTGTACTTTAATTTCTCGCTATCTACTTTCTTGCACTTTAATTATCCGTCTTTAGTTTAAAACCCCCAAAACCTACCTACTTTGTTTCATCCTAAATACTTCCCTACCGAATGCACCAGCTTTAATCACCCATGATAAACCAAGATCGATCTAATAAACTTATTAGATTAACACAAGTTTTGAATTATTACTGAGAAGTTGCGGAATCACACTCAATAATATTATGAAGATCAATAATAAAATCAATAAAACAAAGTTACTATCAAAAGCTTCAATCTTATTAATACTATAAGACGAATACACTGAACTGTATTAGGGTTACAAAACCTTGAAGCTGCGTAAAACATACTAACCTAATCTAGGTTTAGGATCTCTATTTATATCCCATAGAGTCCTGCTAAACAATCTCCAATAATCATGGAAACTGTTACACTCCATAATTATTCAAACTTTATCTTTTCCGCCTATTCTATACATAAACAGTGTTAACTACCACAACTATACAAACAGTGGTATTTCCTATAGAACAGTGTTAACACTTGTACAATTTACTAGACTTACCAACCAACAGTGGTAACTAGCCTAAACAGTGTTAACTGTTGTAAACTAGACTAACAGTTGTAACACTCGAACAGTTGAAACTATTACTAACAGTTGTAACTCTTTTCTTCATTTCAATCATCGATAACAGTTGTAACTCTGAAGACAGTGGTAACCATTAACACTAACAGTGTTAATATCAGTAGTAACATTAACACTAACAGTGTTAATGCCTTGTGCATTCTTCAATCAACAGTATTAGTAACAATATTAACATCAATTCCCAACAATCTCCCCCTAAACTTAATCCGTCCCCAACAGAATTAAGTTTCTCTATATTCTTCATGTTGACCTCTTTCAAACTCTTTCAAACCAACTTTCTCTGATCTCTATGCCTCCTCTCATACTCTTCTTTCTTGTGAATCTGATTCAATATCATATAAACCAAATTCTCTGCCAAATCATTGTTGAATGAGACAGATAACTTGGCATGCTTTAAGCTTCTCAATAAACTCAGACTCATATCATATTCCCTGTCTGTTAACATCCAAAGCATAGTAGCATCATCCAATATCACTTGATGAATATCTGGATTGCAGTGATAAATCCATTGTCTTACTGTCTGAAAAGTGTTGAACTCAAATGGAAATCTATCTGGTTCAAACATCATTGAAATCCATGACCAAGTACACAACTCATATACACTATCAAACTTCTTGGTACTTAATCCTTTCTTAGACCCAATCTCATACATCCTAACCAAATCTTCCCTTGTAATCACCTTGATCAACTCTTTAAAAGACCTCCAAAATGATATGGAAGTATCAGCTCTTTCAATTATGATTTTCTCACACTTAACATGAATTGAAAATTGTTCAATGGACCAATCAATTATTCCAGGCAAGTTGTCAGGTGGAAGTTGTACCTGAAGAGGTTGCACCACAATCACATCATTCAAATCAATTTTATTTCATGGGAGATCAGGAATTGATGCATATTCCTGCCTTAATTTCTCTTTAATCTCAGCATTCAGTCTTTCCCATTCTTTTTCTTTTTCTATTTCTTTTTCAATCCTCTCTTTTTGTTTCTTTTCACTAGCTGCCTTCTTCTTGGCTTTCTGCTCTTCCTCTGCTCTCTTAGCTGCCTCAGGATTCAGAAATGTATCTCTGTCCCATATCCTCAGCAAACTTTCAAGTGACATAGCATTCAATCTAGAAGTTGAAATATTACCTCCTCTTAACTTTACAATCAAATTTCTTCTCTGTTGTGCTCTTGTTAGAGGCTTATTCCTTTTCTCAGCAGCTTTTGCATCTCTGATCTTTCTCATTTCATCAGCTTTCTTTCTCTTAATCTGCTCTACCAAAAACTCAATATCATCTAATTTTTGCTCTTTCAACTGAGCTTCATCCCATTCATCTACCTGAGCTTTGTTCATCTTAACAAACTGACCTGGTTCAACTTCTACATCAATTAATTCCTCTTGAAGAATATCAGCATTAATTTCTGCATGTAATCTCTGTGCATATTCATCATCATTAACTGTAGCTTCATGTGGCATTGGTCTCTGCTTTTTCTTTTTAGGCCCTTCTTCCAGAGTGCCCTTACCCTTATCCTTTGGATCAATTTTGGGTAAATTTTGAGCAGTAGTAGTAGCTGCAGTAGGTTCTCTTATCTGAACAGGTGGTAAAGTTGTCTTTGTAGGAGCATTTTCTGGCACATTCTCAGCTGTAGCTTCATCATTATTCACATTCTCATGCACATTTTCATCAGCATTCTCATTCACACCAGCATCATCATTCTCATTCTCATTAACATTTTCCATCTTAGTATCCTCATCCATCTGTTCAGAAACATTATCACCATCATCAACATGAACATTCTTTTTATCACCCTTATTTGTCCAAAATTTCTCCCCCTTTTTGAAAACATCCTGTGGAGAATCACCTTCAACCAAAACATACTCCTTGCCCTCTTTCAAAACCTTGACCACAAGTGTTTCCAACTGAGTAAGTCTATGCTCTAAATTTGCTATCATTGCATCTTTTTCTCTATTCTTCCTTCTTTTCACCTTTAGCTTCTCCCAAACATAATCAATCATTTTCGTTAATTCCAGGTTAGTTCTAGCCTCATCACCATCAGAATGTGACTCCCTAGGTGAATCATTGACATGTGCATCAAAATCTTCCTCATACCTGGTATGATCAGAAAATTCCCCTCTTTTCTTGGTACTGGGACCACCAAAATCATCTACATGAGTAGAATCATCTTCTGGAGTTGCCTCTGCTGGGGTCTTATTAATGTTACTTCTATCCTGCTCTGTCGGTGGACTAGAAGCAGTAGAAGTAGCCCTTGCAGAATGGTCACCCCACTCCTTATGGACCACATGCTGTTCATGACCCCTGTCATTTGACTGAGATGACTGAGCAGCATGAGCCTCAGACACCTGATGTGTAGCCTTTTTGGCTTTTCTGGTGTAGGTTCTGGTAAATTTGTTCCCTTGTTTTTGTACATTACCCCCAATTTCTGTGGGTTGAGAAGGAGTGGGTTGTTCCATTCTCTCAGCAACTGGTTCAGCTTCAGTTGGTGGTACAGAAGCTGTGGTGGAGGGTGCAGGAAGCATTGTTGGAAACAATGTTGTTACCCTCCCATAAAATATTGTACCTTTAATTGAGGTATCTCTCTTCATATTTGAAAACACTTTTGGTTTGAAAGAAGAGATACCTATAATTCTATCCAAGGCAGGCAAGTCAGCAATTTGATCATTTAAAAATAACTGTACAAACCTTGGATACATTAAAAAATTGAGTTTAGGTTGGTTTAAGTTTCTAAGCATACCAGCAAAAATAAATTTTGAAAAATTAAAAAGTTGGCCAGTAGCTAGACATACCAAGGCATAGCTTACATTACTACTAAATTGTTCAAAAGATGAACGTTTTGAAGATAGACAATGTAGTAATGTATGAATTAAAAATCGCCATTGGTAGGAAAACAAAGTTTTCTGGAAAACAAACCCACCCAGATTTCCCTCATATCCCATTCGTTGTAAATTCGTATATAAAGTTTCATCAGATATTGAAGTAATACCTTCTTCATCTTCAAGATGAAGAGAAAAACGAATGGTTGCTTCTGTAATCACCACTTGTTTCTCAGCAACAGTAGAAACAATTCTTTGAATGCCTGCTTCTTCTTCAATCCTAGCATTCACCCAGAACTCATTGATATAGTCATGTGAAATTCTGGGTGCAACAGTTAGCGCATAGTATATAGATGAATTGCACAGAAAATCAATGATTTCAACATAATCATTGGCGATTATAGGCTTAACAAGAAAAACAATCATGTTATGATCTTTGCCTAGTGAGAGTTGAGGGGTGGTTGACGAAGAAGAAGCCATGAATGATTTGTATAAGAATTTGCGAAAGCAGTGATTACATGGTTTATGAAAGCAGTGTTTATGAAAGCGTAAAGAATATGTACAAGTGTTGGGAGTATTTATACTGTTAGTTTCAATGACCTAATTTTGAAATAAAATTCCCAAATTTAACACTAACAGTGGAAACGATTTTAAAACAGTGGAAACTGTTTTAAAACAGTGGAAACAAAAAGAACTAACAGTACTTATACATTTATGATAATAATACTAACAGTGTTACACCTAGTTGATGGAAATAACTCCTGACCAAAGGAATTATAACTCAACACTAGTGACTGCATTAGTATTACTAACAGTAAGTTTTTTTTTTTTTTTTTTTTTTTTTTTATATATTGTACTTGCAAAAGGAAAACTGAAAGAGAAACAGTGATAGTGAAAAATTTCAACTGAAGAGTATAAACTGTGGGAACTGATATACTAACAGTGGTAAAAGTTACACTAACAGTGGTACAAACAGTTATAACTGAATAGTGAAAACAGTGGAAACTGTTTACACTAACAGTGATGGTTGCTTCACTGACAGTGATAACCTACAAAGAGTTAGTTCAACAAAAACAGTGATAAAAATAAAACTAACAGTGTAAACAAAACAAAATACATATACAGTGGTAATTGAATAATAACAGTGATAATTAAGAAAGCAAAGCAGTTGTAACTAAGACTATTATCACTGTTAGTATCAATTACATCTACCAGCACCTAATCCTTAAGCATTATAGAGATGTTTTACAAACTAGTTATGGAGAAACAATTTAAGAAGATTTAATCAGACCAATACTTGTAATCAGAAATGTAAATCTGCCCACATCAAAGGCTTTGGTGAACAGGTCTGCAAGTTGATTGTCAGTATGGACTTTTATAATCTGAATAAGTCGTTTTTCATTACAATCTCTGATAAAATGATACCTAATCTCTATATGCTTAGTTTTAGAATGTTTAACAGGATTATTGATGATGCTGATAGCAGAAGTATTGTCAATAAAAATAGGAGTGTTTAAGAAAGTTAAACCATAATCAAGCATTTGATTCTGTATCCATAAGACCTGAGCACAGCAATTTGCAGTAGCTACATACTTAGCCTCAGCAGTGGATGTTGATACAGTTGTCTGTTTCTTACATTGCCATGAAATTAACCTCTCTCCTAGAAATTGACAACCTCCTGACGTTGACTTCCTGTCCATGCTAGCTCCCCCATAATCACTATCTGAATATGCTATTAAGTCAAAAGAAGAATCTTTTGGATACCAAAGGCCTATATCAGGTTGTCCCTTTAAGTATCTAAAAATTCTCTTTACAGCATATAGATGCGATTGCTTTGGACAAGTCTGGAATCTGGCACAGATACATACAACAAACATAATATCTGGCCTGGAGGAAGTTAGATACATCAATGACCCTATCATAGACCTGTACAGATGTATATCTACTTCCTCCCCCTCAGGATCTGCAGCTAATGGCTTGTGTGTCTCCATAGGTGTGCTAGCCACTTTTGTTTCAGTGTAGCTAAATTTGGTGAGTATGTCTTTAACATACTTGCTCTGATGGATGAAAATGCCATCTGAGCTTTGTTTAACTTGAAGTCCCCAAAAGAAATTAATTTCCCCCATAGAACTCATTTGAAACTTCTAATGCATTAACTTCTCAAATTCCTTGCATAACCCATCATTTGTAGATCCAAAAATGATGTCATCAACATACACTTGTATCAATAAAATATCATTTTGATCCCTTTTGATGAACAGTGTCTTGTCAATGGTACCTCTTTTAAAACCATTCTCCAAAAGATAAACAGATAGAGTCTCATACCAAGCTCTGGGTGCTTGGTGCAGGCCATACAGTGCCTTATCCAATCTGCAAACTCTATCTGGATATGTAGGATTTTCAAATCCAGGTGGTTGACAAACATACACCTCATCATCAATTGTGCCATACAGAAAGGCACTCTTGACATCCATTTGGTATACTGTGAAGCCTTTATATGAAGCATATGCCAAGAATAATCTTATGGCTTCTATCCTTGCAACATGAGCAAACACATCATCATAATCAATACCTTCTTCCTGAGTATATCCCTGTGCCACCAGCCTGGCCTTATTCTTGATGACAATTCCCCTCTCATCCTTCTTGTTTTTGAATATCCATTTAGTACCTATAGCCCTTTTCCCCTTTGGTAAATCAACTAAAGTCCACACATTCTGTATTTTGAATTGCAACAATTCTTCCTGCATTGCCTCGATCCAACTAGGGTGTTTAAGAGCTTCTACTGCCTTCTTAGGTTCAACTTGAGAAAGAAAACATACATATAAAGAGGTATGTATCTCTTCTTCATTGACAGTAGACTGTTGTCTAGTTCGAACAGCAGAGTCAACATTCCCAATTACCTGTTCTAGAGGATGATCTTTGTGAACATGATAAGTTGATGTTGATGTCTCTGGAATGTTTTCTTCTAAGTTGGTAAGATTGCCTTCTTGTCCAGAACTCTCACTAGATGATATATCAGTAGATTCTTCTGTCTCAATTCTCTGAGAGGACTGTGGTTGATCAGAGGAAAACACCTCTGGTGGATCAGGAGTCCAGATTGGAAATACAATGTATTCCAAAGAGTCTTTATTTTTTTCTATGGACATTCCTGATACTTCCTCACTTGCTTCATCTGCTGTTCCTGTGTTGGTACCTGTACTTGTACCTGCACTAGAATTTACAGTTGCATATCTAAAAGCAGAATTAAGAGCATCAATATCAAACAATGACTTTGGACCTATCCCATCAGGATTAATGGTATGCTCATTAAAAGTGATGTTCATTGATTCTTCTATTACCCTGGTCGTTTGATTGAAAACCCTATATGCTTTACTTTGGATGGAATACCCTACAAAAATACCCTCATCTACCTTGCTTTCAAACTTTCCTAAGTGATCCTTGGTATTCAGAATGGTACATGGACATCCAAAGGATTTTAAGAAACTGACCAGTGGTTTGTTCTTAAACAGCAACTCATATGGGGTTTTGAAATGAGGCTTAACAACTGTTACCCTATTCTGAACATAGCAAGCTGTGCTAACTGCTTCTGCCCAGAAAGACATAGGTAATTTTGCATCAACTAACATAGTTCTAGCAGCCTCAATTAGTATCCTATTCCTTCTTTCAGCTACTCTATTCTGTTGAGGAGTTCTAGGAGCACTAAACTCTCTCTTAATGCCTTTTTCATCACAGAATTTATCCATCTCATGATATTTAAACTCTGTTCCATTATCACTCCTGATGATTTTAACCTTTTTATCTAATTGATTCTCCATCTTAGTTATAAATGATCTAAGTATTTCACATAGGTCTCATCTTTTGTTCTAAGAAAGAAAACCCATGTAAATCTAGTATAATCATCAATTACTACAAGGCAGTAAGATCTTTTTCCCATACTTCTTATACTTGTTGGTCCAAATAAGTCCATATGTAACAAGTGTAAAGGAGTACAGTTTGTATTCACAGATTTGGACTTAAAAGAAGTTTTGTGTTGCTTTCCCTTAAGGCAAGAAACACAATGATCATCACATGAATATACCTTTTTAGGTAAACCTCTAACAAGCTTGTTTTTGACAAGTTTATTAATGGTTTTATAATTCATGTGACACATCCTTCTATGCCACAAATTAGATTCATTCAGATTTGCTTTTGAAATTAGACAGTTTAAATCAGGTTGAGGTGCCATATTTGCTAAGTCACACTTATATACATTATCTTGCCTAGGAATTCTCATTAAAATCATGTTTTCTGGAATTTTGAATTCCTTAGACAAAATAAGGCATTCAGTGTCAGTAAAATGAACTGGGTTCTTTTTATCTGTAATTTGACTCACACTTAGCAAATTATACCTCAATAGTTCCACAAAATAAACATTTTCAAAACTTAGCTTGGCACTCTGAACAGTTCCTTTGCCTGTAATTTTTCCCCCTTTGGGATTACTTCCAAATGCTACATATCCACCATCAAATGATTTGAAGTTCTGTAGCTTATCCTTATCTCCAGACATGTGCCTTGAGCAGCCACTATCAATATGCCATAGGCTTCTTGGTTTGCCCTGCACACAAACAAACAAAAAGAAAAATTAATTTCTCTTGGGAACTCAAACCAATTTGGCTTTGGGTTTCCCATATGTATCAAAGTAATCAACTTTCTTGAGGATCATTGATTTTGATACATTGTTGGATTTTGGACCTCTGGGTAAATTAGATTGAAAAGGTGTCCAAATCCAACTAATTTTAGACTTAACAGTGGGTTTTGGTCTAACAGTGTTAATTGAAGGACCATAGTTATAATGCCTAACAGTGTTAAATTTATTATAACTGTTGTTATGTCTAGCAGTGGTAAAATAATTAACACTGTTAGTATTCCTTACAGTGTTATTTACTCTACCAGTGGTAACTGTTGAATTAACAGTCCTTACAGTTTTAAAAGATTTACCACCATTTACATTATACTCTTTTGCCACTGTTTTAGCCTTATTATTGTTGGCTAAATCTGTAACTTTTGTTCCTGCAGTGGAAACCTTTGCAGCAGCCTTAGCTTGATTTTCCATATAATTCATCTTTCTGACAGCAGCAATATGATTAACTTTAGATTTAATATTTTGTTTGTTGATCATATTAACTGATGTCCATGGCTGTTTCACATTCTTTTGAACAGATTTTGGATTATGAAAACAGTCATGTTGAAGATGATTATTTCTGCCACATATAAGGCACAACTTTTCTCTAATCACTGTTACATTATTTCCCAGTTTTTGAGTTACCATTTGATTCCAATTTCTTTGATTACCTCTGGGAATATGTTTTTGAATATTTTGTGATTTAGAGGAGTTATCCTTACATTTGCAATTATCACATTTATTCAATGCAGATGTAGTACATACAGATACAGATGATTTCACTGTATTCCTAACATTCCTTTGAAACTTCCTAGGTGTGTTAGGTGTGGCTCTCACATGTTCTACCTGATGTTTATCCTTCTCTACAAACATTTTCTTACCCTCTTCTAGTTTATTAACCTTAAGTTCTAAACTAGATCAGTAACGCTTTTGCTGCTCTCACTTGTTGACCTAGATGAATGATTTGTCACAGTGTCCTCACTTTCAGAAGTATCATTATCCTCATCATCTTCTTTACTCCAATCTCTAATTTCAACTTTATCAAAGTTCACATCTTCTTCTAAACTCTTAACAGGGTCAGCCTTTTTAACATCAACATTCATTCCTTCTTTAAGTGAATTGATATTAATATCAGTTTTAGAAGGAAAGTAGTTGTTGTTATAAGGAGGAGGTACATTACTGTATCCTAACCCAGTTTTAAGTTTATCATGAATCTGTGAATTGATAAGTTTATGAACACTCTTAGATGCATTTTCTAAGTTACTTACATTAAGCCTTATGCTATCTCTTTCACATGTGACCTCAGCAAGTTTCTTAGTTAATCTTCTACCTTATCTTGAAGAGTATCTCTCTCCCACCTAGCAAATTCAATATCATACTTAAACTGTGTTGCATTTTCTTCATATGCATGAATCTGTTTTTCTAGATTTTCTATTACTGATATTGTGTGTTTACTCTTGATTTCACATTGTTTTAATTCATCACACACTTTCTGATTATGATCCCTATAATGTTTAACTGTTTGTTTACACACAGTAGAACATAATTTGATTTGTACCTCATAAGGAATCTCTGACTGTTTGTCTGATTCAGCAGTAGCCATGAGACATTGATTCTTAACTTCATGCTCTTCTTGGTCACTCCAGTCCTAACCACATCCATCCACAGATACAAGAGCATTTGATGAAGTACCCTGGATTGGTACAGACCTTGTTTGGCTCACATTTCCTCCACTTCTTTTACCATTCCATCTATCATTCTGCTCATTCTTTGGACTTCTGCATTCCCTAGCAAAATGTCCCATTTTGTGACAGTTGAAACATTCAACTTTGCTCTTATCAAACCAACTTGCATCATTCCTCTTTTGTGCAAAGTTGTTCTTGCCAGTTCTTTGCATAAACCTTTTTGCCCTTTGAGTGATTAAGGCAATTTGCAACTTAATATCCATTTCTTCTAGATCATCTGATTCAAATTGATCTAAATCTTCATTAGTAAGTGAAGAGTTCACATTACTAGCAAAGAAAGATTCTAAGATTTGATCATTAGAATGATTTGATGATGATCCACCTCCACCAGACCCATAAGAAGAACCTTTCTGACTTGATTCTGCCTTTGTTCCAGCCATTGACATAAATGCAGAATTGTTGTTGTTACTTCCTGATCCAATCTTCTTGCTCTCCACTTCCGCTTCAAAGTTTCTCAGATCATTATATATGTCTTCCAGCTCTTTTGATTCCAGATCTGCACTTTGTCTTAACCCAATTGTATAAATTGTCCACTCATCTCCCAAAGACCTCAAAAACTTCCTGTTTAAATCATCCCTATCAATCTTCACTTGATGATTTTCCAGATCTCCTACTAACTTTGAAAACCTATCAAAGGTTTGAGTCAAAGTTTCTGACTTTGCAGAATTAAAATTCTCATATTGTTGTTTCAACAAAGATCTTTTATTCTTTTTGGTGTTATCATTACGACCAAATCTCTTCTCTATAGCTTCCATGAGAACTTTAGCATCTTGACATGCTTCAAATCATCTCTGATATTCATTGGGAATAGATAATAATAAAGTACTTAGAGCTTTGTACTCTATAGATCTAACCTTTCTTTCAGCCTCAGATGTTGGTGGTAATCTTGCCTGTGCAACACCATCACTATTAAGGGTCACTGGAGGACCATTATCAACCACTTCCCACATCTGATAATCTGTGAGAAGCATGTATTGTCTGATTCTATTCTTCCACAGATCAAACTCATCAGGTTTAAGCATGAGTATCTTAGTAACCTGAATTCCTTCATTGCTTTCTGCCATTGATGTAATAAAACAGTGATCCTAGATCTTCTTGTATTCAAAACTTAACCAAAAGCTCTGATACCACTTGATAAACCAAGATCGATCTAATAAACTTATTAGATTAACATAAATTTTGAATTATTACTGAGAAGTTGCGGAATCACACTCAATAATATTATGAAGATCAATAATAAAATCAATAAAACAAAGTTACTATCAAAAGCTTCAATCTTATTAATAATATAAGATGAATACACTGAACTGTATTAGGGTTACAAAACCTTGAAGCTGCGTAAAACATACTAACCTAATCTAGGTTTAGGATCTCTATTTATATCCCATAGAGTCCTGCTAAACAATCTCCAATAATCATGGAAACTGTTACACTCCATAATTATTCAAATAGTGGTATTTCCTACAGAACAGTGTTAACACTTGTACAATTTACTAGACTTTCCAACCAACAGTGGTAACTAGCCTAAAGAGTGTTAACTGTTGTAAACCAGACTAACAGTTGTAACACTCGAACAGTTGAAACTATTGTCTTCATTTCAATCATCGATAACAGTTGTAACTCTGAAGACAGTGGTAACCATTAACACTAAAAGTGTTAATACCAGTAGTAACATTAACACTAACAGTGTTAATGCCTTGTGCATTCTTCAATCAACAGTATTAGTAACAGTATTAACATCAATTCCCAACAACCCACACGTTTCGATTCATAGAACGATCTTAGGTTATACTTACCACTTACTAACCAGAGTAGGTAGTACATATATTTATGCCCCGCTATATATAAATTTTAAAACCCCTGTTGTGCCCACATCACAATTAGAAATAACAAGTACCGGTTGCTGGTGCATCAAGTTTTTGGTGCCGCTGCCGGGGAATCATAAACGTACGATTCAAAGCCGCCTTAAGTAGTATTATTTAGGAGATCCTTTCGATCGAAATCTTTTCAGGTATCTTTCAAAAGTTAATTTAAGTAATTAAGTGTTAATTAAATATTAGTTAATTAGGATAGTATCAGTTTGAAAATGACAAATCAAAAACCCACTTCTTGCCTCATTTCAAAGGATGAATTGAAGGCAATGGATGACACGGAATACTTTAACTACTTAGAAAAAGAGATAGGATCTGATTTCTTTTCATCTTCTTCCTCTAAAACTAAGGAAACCTCCGAAATCCACAAAAAAATTAGGACACCACTTTCCATTCCAAAACATAGCTTGGACTTTGATAACACGGATCAGTTACCTGACCTTGCATCATCTCCAGAAGATCACTCTCCAACTTTTCATTCACCTGATTTACCAAATTCTGTCCACTTCAATTATCTCCCCGAAGATGATTATGAAGTCAAACCTCCGAAATTACGTGACTTAATCCCCCTCATTCCTTAAACATCAGTGTATACCCAAACCTTGTCTAATTCTTGTAATGATGGCATCTTTCCATTCCTTTCTCATGAACACAAATACACCATTTACCGAGTGCTGGATAAGGTTCCATCAGTCGAGTCAGAACAAACTTGTTTTGAAGAATGCCACCTCGGTGCTTCTTTCAATCCCTCGCGTAGGGTAGATGTCTATAAAACATTCGTTAGGCAATTAAATTACGCCGATCTCCCATTTTCCTACGAACAACGAGAGACGATTGTCGAATTAGAAAAACAAGTAGAATTCCTTCTTCGCATGTCAAGTCATGGATGCGAAAGCACTTCCACAAATTTCAGAGACCAAGAACTAAAGTTTAAAGCAGATCTAGATCTACTTTTTGAATCACTTGCCGACATGGATTTCCTCCCAATATCTATGATATTAATCAATCACAATGTCGCTGCAATGATCAAGAAACTTGAGTTCTGGATAGAACGGACCCGATGATTCCCATCGTCATCCCTGGTAAAATTCCATTCTTTGTTGACCCTGCCTCTTACTTGATCTCAAAATTGCGAGATGTTTTTCCTGATTCGACCAAGGAAAGAATCGACACAGCCCTCTTCACTAAAAGAAAAGACCTTCACATCAAGCTTATTCGAATTTTGGCCTTTACCAAATACCCCTTCACTTCCACATAAAAAGCCAAAATCAGTGAACTCTTTAGGATAGTTGAGTCTATAACCGGAGAACCTGATTCGCAGGAAGAGAAAGCATTTCTGGAAGTCATGAATAAACTTACTCACGATCTAAATTATAAGGACCAAGGACCACGTGACGGTTTGTCAAACCCTAAAAAGATAAGGAAGGTATATAATAAGTTCATTAGTGATCTCGTCGATTTAGGATACGAGGAACGAAAAGTCCTAGGGGATTAGAGGATAGTCATTACTATTTAGTTTATAATGTCATTTTAGAACTTTCAAAAAGTTTTGTGCTTAAAAGCGTTCGCTTAAGGGAGCACATCTCAACCCTTTCCCTATGGAGGGATCGGAACGAATCATAAAACAATTCTCTCCGAAAAGGTCAAGGCTTGCGACTTTTAAAGGGCATATTTTAGTATACATATAATAATATAATAAAATTTTGAAAGCATCCTTTAAAAAGAAGAAAACATTTTTAAACTTTTGCCTGAGAACACGCACGTGTCGAAAAGAAAGTGCATCTTTAAGCTTTTAGTCAAAACGTGTACATTCCATAAACCCGTGTCGGACAAAAATTTTAAAACACAAAAAATAACTTAAGTATTAATATTTTAGATGAATTGAAATTGCCCTTCAAAAATTTACACAAATCTTAAATCCCTTCGAAATGTAACAAAAAGTAATTAACAATTAGTTACAATAATTATATTTAGGATTCGTAAGAATAATTATTAGGACAATGGAAATCTAATCTAGAAAATTAAAACTTAAACTCTTTTAGGTACTAGGGACCATGCACCAAGGAATATTGTACCATAGGACATGACACATATTCCTATGGACCACACCTCATTCCTTAGATTCCCATAATTCAAAAATAAGAAGAAAACTTCTTCTTCCTCCCCTCCCCCTCATCAAAACCGGCCACACCACTACCACCTTAAAACCACCACCAAAACTCCACCAAAACTTGTGATCTTCTATATTTTGAACCCCTCTTTGCATGATCTTCATGGTTGTACAATCATTTTCAAGTTTTGTTCATTAAAACTAAGGTATGATCATCAAAACCCACTGTAAACTTAAGAGCTTGTTTAGATACTTAGAACAATTACATGCTATTACTACTTTACCATGCTAGTTTCTAGGTATTTAAGTTTAATTGTGAAGCTTTGAATAATTATTCCATGTTAATTGTACAATGTGGTTAGTTTATAATTGTAAGTTACAAGTTTGACTCTTAAAGTCAACAAAAAGTTAACTAGCTAGCATGAATTGATGAAATAGATTAAAACTGATTGACCATTCTTGCTTGAATTGCTTACTAGGATGCTTGTTAGTTGTTTGATTAGTCAAAATAGGCAATGTAACTAAAGAATCATTGTTTGAAAATCAAAGTCATGGATCAAACCAAACACATGGATGTGATAACTTTTTGTGCATAACCTAGCTTGTTTAACAGTTAGGAAATATGTACAGATCTAGAAAAAGTGTAAAACAGAAAGTTGTAGCTCTTTTTAATTCGTAACTTTTAAAAAAAAATTGGTTGTCAAACTCATCCTAGAACTCAAGTTATGGCCAGTTTTGTAAGCTGACTTTTCGAAGGCAGAATCTGCCCCTTTTAAATGTTTATGAAAAACGTGTTTTGGCTTTGGATTTAGACATATTCAAGTTGTTTGAATAATATATCATCTGTATAAACATAATACAAGTACTTTATGAAAGTGTCGGAGTCTTACAATGATCGTATGGAGAATCCAAAAAGATGGAAACGTAGCTCTCGTTTTCGTGATCGTGTTTGCTTCAATCGACTTGATGATCCAAGGTGATTTAAGGGAGTGATTTAATGTGTTTTTGGAGTGAATTTAGAGAGAGAGAGAGAGAGAGTAACAATGGAGAGAGAGATAGAGAGAGAGATGAAAGATGGTGAATGATTGAGGTAGTGGTGGTTTGGTCTTGTATTATTTAACAAACAAGATCCACATTTTGTGGGTTGTGTCTAGGCCGGCCCACAGGCCCCACATAGCTGAGTTTTGGTTAATTTTTGTTCCCCCAAAGTTACGTAGTACGTGATGCTTGTTTACCCGATTGTTTAAATGTATATTTAGACGTTATGTATTATATATACGTTTTTAAATAACGAATAAACTTTTGAATTTTTTTTTTAGTTGAAGTATTTTATCAAAATATTTGTTAATGAGTTATAAAAATATAACTTTGGTTTGTTTCATTTATCGAGAGCATTTTATGTATTTTTGGTCGCGTAGACGTTATTTACACAATACAAATTACTTATGAAATATTATCAAAATAATATTTAGAAACAAATGTGTTTATTAAATAAATTCATATTATTTAATAAAATAGGTTCACCAACGTCCATATAAATGAATCGGAATTTGGCCGATATAAAGTGACACAATTTCATTAATCATGTTAATGCGTATATATAACTATATACGTAATAATACACACAATTAGCCTAACACAGAACTAATTACATGTATTGGCAAAATGATTAGGACCTAATAACTAGTCCCAATTTGACGGGTGTCACATTCTCCCCTTGTTAAGAGAATTTCGTCCCAAAATTTAACTCTGAGTCGTGTGAGTGGAGTTTGAGAAAAGATGTGGATATTTGAGTCGCATCTGGTCTTCCCGTTCCCAGGTGAATTCCGGACCACGCCGCGAATTCCACCAAACTTTGACGATTGGAATACGACCTTGCTTTAGTTGTTTGACCCTACGGTCCGTGATCTCCACAGGTGTTTCGACGAAATGAAGTTTGTCGTCGATTTGAATCTCATTGAGAGGTATAATGAGTGTCTCATCAGACAGGCATTTCTTTAGGTTAGAAATGTGAAATATGGGATGCACACTACCGAGCTCGGGTGGTAGTTGCAATCGACATGAGACTGGACCAATCCTCTCGAGGATTTCAAAAGGTCCAACATATCTAGGGTTTAACTTCCCGCGTTTACCAAATCGGATAACACCTTTCCAAGTTGATACCTTGAGCAATACTCGATCCCCAATTTGGAACTCGAGATGCTTGCATCTAACGTCAGCGTAAATCTTCTGGCGATCACGTGCGGCTTTCAACCGTTGCTGGATACCAACGATTTTCTCGGTGGTTTCATGAATGATTTTTGGACCAGTGAGTTGGCTGTCTCCCACTTCGTTCCAACAGATAGGCGACCGGCACTTACGACCGTACAGTGCCTCGAACGGTGCAACTCCAATGCTGGTATGATAGCTGTTGTTGTACGAGAATTCACACAATCGCATGTTCCCAATTTGCACCGAAATCAACTATGCAGGAAAGTTGCATATCTTCCAGTGTTTGAATAGTCCTTTCACTTTGGCCGTCGGTTTGAGGATGATAGGCAGTACTCATATCTAAACGAGTACCTAAGGATTTCTGCAATGATCTCCAAAACTGAGAAGTGAAACGACTATCTCTGTCAGAGATAATCGAGATTGGAACGCCGTGTCGGGATACAATCTCCTTCAAATATATTCGAGTGAGACGTTCCATTTTGTCAGTTTCCTTGATGGTAAGGAAATGAGCTGATTTGGTAAGCCGATCCACGATCACCCAAATGGTATCGCAACCGCTTAATGTCCTCGGGAGTTTAGTGATGAAATCCATGGAGATCTACTCCCATTTCCATTGAGGGATTCTGGTTGCTGGAGCAAGCTGGAAGGTTTCTGATATTAGGCTTTGACTTTAGAACAGGTTAGACATTTGCCGACATAAGTGGCTATGTCAGCTTTCATGTTAGGCCACCAGTATAGTTCCTTAATACCATGATACATCTAGTCCGATCCAGGATGTATGGAATAGCGAGATTTGTGAGCTTCATCCATCACCAAATCTCGTAGGTTCCCAAATTTAGGTAACCAGTTTCGGTTAGCGAATTACTTGACCCAATTGGGTTTGATTTCGAATTGATTCTCCATATTTCGCAAGGCCTCATGCTTGATGTTTTCGGGTTTCAAGGCTTCGAGCTGAGCGGTAAGGATTTGAATGATTAAATCATTATGAATGGTCATACTGAGGGATCGAACTCGAAGTGGCTTGGTGCACTCTTTTCGACTTAGGGTATCGGCAACTACGTTAGCCTTCCCTGGATGATACTTTATTTTACAATCATAATCGGTAAGCAACTCGACCCAGCGACGTTGCCTCATGTTGAGATCCTTCTGATCGAATATATGCTGAAGACTTTTATGATCAGTGAAGATGGTACATTTCGTGCCATACAAATAATGTCTCAATTCTGGGGACGCCCACCAGGACCCGAATGTGGTCACGGGTATGTTCCTCCTCAACAACTTAACTGCCTCTATTCTATTTGATACTGGTGCTGATAGGAGCTTTATTTCCGATGAGTTTTACCCCCTACTTGACATCACCCCTGTTGCTCTAGATGTTAAGTACACCGTAGAACTAGCAAACGGTAAACTCATAGAAACCGATAGTGTGATACCTAATTGCACTTTGAACTTAGCCAACGAAACCTTTTTGATAGATCTTATGCCTGTTGAAATTGGAAGTTTCGACGTCATCATTGGTATGGACTGGTTGTCCAAACACCGAGCCGAATTTGTCTGTTATGACAAGATCGTCCGCATCCCTCTCGCCCTCGGTAGAACCTTGATCATACAGGGAGAGACCGGTGGGACGAGACTAAATATCATATCTTGTCTGAAAACCTGAAAATTTCTCAGAAAGAGTTATCCTGCAATCCTCGCGCACGTCACAGAGAAAAAGTCGGAGGAGAAGCGACTTGAGGATGTGCCAATCGTTAGAGACTTTCCCGAAGTCTTTCCGAAAGAACTACCTGGCTTACCTCCACATAGACAGGTTGAGTTCTCGATCGATCTTGTGCCGGGTGCCGCACCGGTAGCCCGAGCACCCTACCGCCTAGCTCCATCCGAACTTCAAGAGCTGTCCACCCAGTTACAGGAACTCTTGGACAGAGGATTTATTAGACCGAGTTCTTTACCTTGGGGAGCTCCGGTCTTATTCGTGAAAAAGAAAGACGGTTCCTTCCGAATGTGTATCGACTATCGAGAGTTGAACAAGTTGACCGTTAAGAACCGGTATCCACTTCCTCGCATTGATGACCTGTTTGACCAACTCCAAGGGTCGAGTATTTATTCAAAAATCGATCTTCGGTCAGGTTATCATCAACTTCGAGTTCGCGACACCGACATTCCGAAAACTGCTTTCCGACCTTGCTACGGGCATTATGAATTTCAGGTGATGCCCTTCGGTCTAACAAACGCACCGGCTGTATTCATGGATCTTATGAATCGGGTGTGTAAACCTTACCTCGACAAGTTTGTCATTGTCTTTATCGATGACATCCTCATCTATTCGTGCAACGAACAAGAACACGCGCAACACCTCAAAACCATTATAGAACTACTCAAACATGAGGAGTTATATGCCAAATTCTCCAAGTGTGAGTTCTGGATACAATCCGTTCAATTCCTTGGACATGTTGTTAATAGTCAAGGAATTCACGTCGATCCATCAAAAATCGAAGCTATCAAAGACTGGCAAGCGCCAACTACTCCAACCGAGGTACGCCAATTTCTGGGATTGACCGGTTATTATCATCGGTTCATCAAAAATTTCTCCAAAATAGCTCAACCACTCACGACACTGACTCAAAAGGAAAAGAAGTTCAATTGGACTGATAAACAAGAGTCAGCATTCCAGCTATTAAAACTCAAGCTTTGCAGTGCTCCTATTCTATCCTTACCCGAAGGCACCGTTGACTTCGTGGTATACTGCGATGCTTCTCATCAAGGTCTCGGTTGCGTGCTGATGCAACGAGACAAAGTTATTGCTTATGTTTCACTACAGCTCAAAGTTCATGAGAAGAACTACACGACTCACGACCTCGAGCTAGGGGCCGTGTTGTTTGCCCTCAAAATCTAGAGACACTACCTCTATGGTACCCGAAGCACCGTGTTCACCGATCATAAAAGTATCCAACACATCTTCGACCAAAAGGACCTTAATATGCGACAACGATGTTGGGTTGAGTTGCTCACCGATTACGACTGCGAAATCAAGTACCATCCATGCAAGGAAAATGTTGTTGCTGATGCCCTCAGTCGAAAGGAATGACCGAAACCACTCCGAGTTCGAGCCCTTAGTATGACCATTCATAATGATCTCACCATTCAGATTCATGCTGCTCAACTCGAAGCTTTGAAACCCGAAAATGTCTAACGCGAAGCCTTACGAGGCATTGATAAACAATTCGAAATCAAACCTAATAGCATTAGGTACTTCTCAAATCGAATCTGGTTGCCTAGTTTTGGGAACCTGCGAGACTTGGTGATGGATGAAGCTCACAAGTCTAAATATTCTATCCATCCTGGATCTTACAAAATGTATCACAGCATGAAGGAATTCTATTGGTGGCCGAACATGAAAGCCAAAATCGCCACATATGTCAGCAAGTGCCTTACTTGCTCGAAAGTCAAAACCGAACATCAAAAACCTTCTGGTTTACTTCAACAACCCAACGTTCCTGAATGGAAATGGGAACAAATCGCCATGGATTTCATAACCAAACTGCCCAAGTCATCGAGCGGTTGCGATACCATTTGGGTGATCGTTGATCGACTCACCAAATCTGCTCATTTTCTGGCAATCAAGGAAACAGATAAAATGGAACGCCTCTCACAAATCTACATCAAGGAAATTGTTTCCCGACACGGTGTCCCAACCTCGATTATCTCTGACCGGGATGCTCGTTTCACATCTCACTTTTGGCAATCACTTAAAAATCATTGGGTATCCGTCTTGATATGAGTACTGCATACCATCCTCAAACCGATGGCCAAAGTGAACGAACTATTCAGACACTGGAAGACATGCTACGAGCTTGCGTAGTTGACTTCGGTAGAAACTGGGAAAGACACCTGCCATTGTGCGAGTTTTCCTACAATAACAGTTATCATACCAGCATGAAGGCTGCACCATTCGAGGCACTGTACGGTCGTAAGTGCCGATCACCGATATGTTGGACCGAAGTGGGAGACAACCAACTCACTGGTCCTGAACTCATACACGAAACCACTGAGAAAATTGTCGAAATCCAAAACCGACTTAAAGCCGCACGTGATCGTCAGAAAAGTTATGCTGACGTTAGACGCAAACCACTCGAGTTCCAAGTTGGGGATCGAGTACTCCTAAAAGTATGGCCTTGGAAAGGCGTAATCCGATTTGGCAAACGCGGGAAGTTAAATCCTAGATACATTGGGCCTTTTGAGATCCTCGAAAGGATTGGCCCTGTGGCATATCGACTGCAGCTGCCAGCTGAGCTCAGCAGCGTGCACCCTACTTTTCACATTTCTAACCAAAAGAAATGCCTGTCTGATGAGACACTCATCCTCCCACTCGACGAGATTAGCGTCGATGACAAACTTCATTTTATTGAAGAACCTGCGGAAATCATGGACCGTGAGGTCAAACAACTCAAACAAAGTCGTATTCCCATCGTTAAGGTCAGGTGGAATTCGCGGCGTGGTCCGGAATTCACTTGGGAACGGGAAGACCGAATGCGACTCAAGTATCCTCAGCTATTCGCTGACTCTACATCAAACGCTACATTGAGCTAAATTTCGGGACGAAATTCTCGTAACAGGGGGAGAATGTAACACCCGCTAAATTAGGACTAGTGATTAGTGCTTAACTCTGTGTTTATATATGTAATTAGTTCTGTGTAGGCTAATTAATGTATCGATATATATATATATATATATATATTGTTGAATATATACAATCATACGATTTGACAAAATCGTACATGTTTCCACATCGAATGTAATTCGATTCAAATTATACGGACGTTGGTGAACAATTTTATTAAATAATATAATATTATTTAGTACAAACATTAAATCCAAAATATTATTTTTATAATATTTCGTAATTAATTCGTATCGTGTAAACAAAGTTAAGTTATATCTTATAATTCAACTATTAAGTGTTTGGTAAAATACTTCGACAAAAATAATGGATAATTATTCATATTTTAAAACGTACATTTAAACATATAAAATAATTATTTAACGTCTAAACGACCGGGGAAACGAACACCACGGGGAGTATAGTGACGGAGACTGAGTGGAGGAGGCTCCACCAAAACCCCCTCCCTTTCTCCTTTCCCCCTCATTCCCACCATCTCACACTCTCTCTCTTACTCTCTTTTTCTCTCATCTTTCCACCAAACCACCATCACCATAAATTACAAAATAACACCACCAAACTCGCTCAAATCGTTTTACTCGTTTGGAAGAAAAGAACCACCGCGTCACGATCTACATTCCCATCTTTCCGGATTTCTCGCGCGTTAACTTGTAAGTTTCCGACAAAAAAACTCGAAACCGTTCGATTTCAAGTGTTTTTAAGTTTTAGTTTTTTCTTTAAGCTTAAAATGTCCATATAAGGGTTGGGTAAAAGAATCAGACCAAACGGAAACCGAAAAACTCATTTTTGGCTCAAAAATCCGTCAACAGCTTTAAGTGTCGCAACGAAGACTGCAGTATAGCGTCACTTTGTGCGTCACTTAAGTGACGCATTGAGTGTCGCTAAAAGCCCTAATCTTGCGTCACTTGCATAAGTGCCGCATAAAACCCCTTTTTCCCGACACTTACCTCAGTTACTTGTCTAGTGACGCCTAGAGCCCTTACCCGACACTTCATCCGACACCACCTTAGTGACGCCTCATTATGCATCACTTCCATAAGTGACGCCCTCACTCAGATTCTGCCATTTCATGTGTCACTTCCTAAGTGACGCCTAAGCCCTCTAGTGACGCTATAAGTGTCGCATGAAACAGAACCCAGATTTTTACTAAGGGTCGAGACCTGAAATTTTATCACTTGATTTTACCCGAATTCAAATCTCGACCCCAGCCAGGGGCCAACCCCTTGGACCCCGCCAGGGGTTGCCACCCTTGGGACCCCGCTAACCAGGGGCGCTGCCCCCAGACCCCTGTCACCTAAGGTTTAAAAATACTTTTAAGTATAACACGTCGAAATCATAATAATAATAGTTGAGATTATTATTACAAACAATCACCAACGGGCCGTACACATTTTCAAACACTTAGACAATCAACTAAATTGTAATCATTTGGACATTCTAGCTGGACAAACAACTACAAGGTAGTCTTATTAGATACCTTCTCATGTTTATAACCATCGCGTGTCGTGAACACCCTCGGGTTACAAGTCTTTGGACTTCAATTCTTGGCTAATCGATTTCAGTTTATTTAGATAAACTCTTCAGGCTCAGGTGAGTCTCATGGCCCCTCTTTTTACTGTTTTACTAGGGGTGTGATACATTGCTCTATTTTTAACACATGAACGCGAGTACATATTTCAATATACTACATGAGTTGTTTTCAACTAATCAAACCAAAGTCCTCCGTCAGTATAGTCTGGTAATACGAAAGTAGCGTGAATATTAGTATATGGTAGCATATAGGATTGACCCACCTCGTCCGGGTTAGCCGCGCTAACCTCTGCAACGGACGTACTAATATTTGGGAAGACGGGTGTAGATTAGGCACTCGTGGAGGCACCTCGCTCGGAATTCTCTATATGGGACCCGACCCTCGAGTTAAGCTCAGACTATGCGTTCATGGTTGTATACATTACCTGTAACTTTATTTGCTGGATGCAAATCAATACTTAAATCTTGCGGTTCTTACAATATTATTTGATACTCAAACCTGTGAGCTCACCAGCATTAGCTGACCCATTTTAGCATGTATCACAGGTACTCAGCAGTAGATTTGGACTGCCCATCAGGATGCATATTAGCTCGAGTCTTCATGCAAACTTCAGAGATTTCATTGCATTATTAGCTTTTGTATAACTAATTATGTACTTAAATCTCTCATATTACGAACACGAGCTATGTATGAGTTCAAACTGCTGTAAACCTTTTTATATTAATATATTTTGTTAAAACGACGCATATAGAGTCATTTGCTATATATCTGTGTGCTTTGATTATTGATTAGTAACACCCGAATTATGCTTCCGCAAAACATTAAATTTGGGGGTGTTACAGTTTGGTCTTGTATTATTTAACAAACAAGATCCACATTTTGTGGGTTGTGTCTTGGCCGGCCCACAGGCCCCACATGGCTGAGTTTTGGTTAATTTTTGTTCCCCCAAAGTTACGTAGTACGCGGTGCTTGTTTACCTGATTGTTTAAATGTATATTTAGACATTATGTATTATATATACGTTTTTAAATAACGAATAAACTTTCGATATTTTTTTTTTTAGTTGAAGTATTTTATCAAAATATTTGTTAATGAGTTATAAAAATATAACTTTGGTTTGTTTCATTTATCGAGCGCGTTTAATGTATTTTTGGTCACGTAGACGTTATTTACACGATACGAATTACTTATGAAATATTATCAAAATAATATTTAGAAACAAATGTGTTTATTAAATAAATTCATATTATTTAATAAAATAGGTTCACCAACGTCCATATAAATGAATCGGAATTTGGCCGATATAAAGTGACACGATTTCATTAATCATGTTAATGCGTATATATAACTATATACGTAATAATACACACAATTAGCCTAACACAGAACTAGTATGTCCACCTAAAGCTTGTTCATCAACTAGTATGTCCCAATGAGTTGTTCAAGTTTGTTTATCAAAAACGTGTACGACCCGTTGGTGAAAGTTTGTAATAATAATTCATTTAGACTGTAACACCCCAGTTTTTAAGGTATTATTTTAGTGTACAATAATATATACATCTTTTTAATTATAGATCATTTAATAATAAGATATAGCAGAAAACGTAAACAGATGTTCAGTTCCAGACTGTGTAGTATAGGAAATTAAAAGAATATAGACACAAATACGTGCCTCCTTCCTGTATCTTCAAAACAATTTCCAGAAAACCACAAATAAACATAGAAAAATCGCAGGAGCTAAACCAAATCAAGAATTCAGTGTTTGATCTTCAATTCAAGCTACAAATCATCAAAAACATCATCCTCCATCATCTTTTGATCTTTGTAAGTTGTTTCTTTTCTTTAAGAACCCTAGAATTTGGGTTTTTAAGGTTTTTAGCTAATTGGTATGAATTAATCCGAAATTAGGATTTGTAATTGATTAACTAGTGTTAGTTTAGTTATAAATGATGATTAGAAGCTCAATTTCATTTTTAAAGTGAAATATCATGATTAGGGTTCATGGGGTTTCTTATGAGCCATGTGAACTAGTTAAAATACAAGTATTAAAGTGTGAGTTGATGCTAGTAACCTCGAGAAAATAGTTAATTACATGTTAAAGCTATGATTTTGATTGTTAGAATGAAATTAGTTAATCTAGTAACGTAAAGATAGTATGTAATTAGTGGGGGAGAAGGGAATTAGATGATTAGTAGTTAGACGTATGATTAGTAATTGATATATGTGTTATATGTATGTGTATTAGGTGTTAAAGAAGAATAATCATCGTTGATCATCTTGTTACAAATTATTCAACAAGTCAAGGTGAGTATATGGAATGATTAGTTGTTATTAGAATTTGAATATGATGAATGTATATGATTAGAATGGTTAATGATTATTGCCATAAAGTGATTAGAATAACTAACCAAGGTTATTTATGTTCTTGATTAGTAGCTAGCTATGCTAGCTAATGATATGATTAGATTAGCTAATCAAGGTTAGCTAAATGAAAGTTTTGAAATGTGCACATTTGATTAGAATTTGCGAATAGAGAATTGAAAGAGAAAAAGGGAAGTAATCTAATTTCCTTACTTATTGTATGTTTTAATGCATATTTTGATTAGTTATACTTATACTCACTAAGCAAAGTGCTTAATTAGTTTAGTTTATGTTGTAGGTACAAGTGGAAGTGGGAAGGGAAAAGAAGCTAGCAAAGAATAGAAGTGGAATTGCAAGCTTGTAGTAAGTTACACAATCTCATCTCTGTTAATTGTCGTTTTGAAGCCCTTGAAAGCCACTTAAACAATGTTTTGACATGTTGCAAAGGTATTAGTAAAGACAAGTAATTATGTGGTTTAGTAGTAGATCATGATATGTAATGTATAAAAATGTTGTAGAAAGTGAAAAAGGGAAAGTTATAGTATACTTTCCATTTTGGTTATGTATGTATATTGAAGGGTTGTAAGGAAGTCAAATATTCTATTGGTCAACTATTAAATGGGTCAAATTAGCCCTTTAAAGTCAGCGGGTCAAAATGGGTCAAAATGGGTCTTTAAAAGCACACACGGTTCAAATTGAGTTAGAGGAAGGTTAAGAGTGTGGGAAGTAGCTTCAAAACCTTGTTTTAGTATATGTGCTATGAGGTCAAAAGCTCAATGTTTCAGAAATCATGGTTTGGGAATTGGTATGTTGAGATTTTTGATCTAATTTTGCCGAAAAACCGTCTACGGGTCAAATCTTAGAAAAATGTAAAACTTGTAAGTCCCTAGTACGTGGATTGATAACGAGGTTATCTTAGGTATTAAGGTGCGGAATTCCTCAATACTTGGTTCACAATATGTGAACAATTTGTTTCGCAAGATAATAGCGAATTGATTTATCAACAAGGTTTTGTATCGATTAATTAATGTTAATCGATCAATACCTAACCTTATGAATGCTTAGAAATGTGTTTTTTTCCTCTGGAAATCGAATGGCAAAAGCACTTTACCGATTAAACCTAATGAAGTATTTATAGGTTTTAGTTAAACTCGATTCGCAGGTCGATGGGTTCTGCGAGTCGAGTTCAACTCGCAGCCCACAACCAAGCCCAAAGTTTGACTCGGTTCGCAGCTCTGTGAGCCCAGACTTCATCTCGCAGGACTTGAATTCTGCGACTTGAAATCTTATCTCACATACATTAGTTTGTAACATCGTATTCAATATTCGTCTAACACTTTATCATACTAATATATTTAACGAATATTAATACCAAACTAATATCATTTACAAATCCAAATCAATCGTACAAACTTGATTACAATAATCACTAGTACTATTACAAGCTAGATCTGTTGTCACACATACATGTCCCAACAGACTCCCCCTTGACAATAGCTCTAGCATCTATGCTATTATGTCTTCAAGTTGTCTTTGATTTTTACTCATAAATCTTACTTCCAGCATAAATCTTCAATTTTATACAAGCCTTAACCATCATTTGATAATCACGTGCTAAGTCACCCCATGCTACTGTCGTCAAAATTCTATTTTCATTCAATTTTATCAAATCTTTCTTCGACATATTCATTAGGTGTCGATGGTCATAAACTCTGAAGATTTCTCTTTCACCACCTTCCACCTCATCATCAGATTCAACCATTACAGCTTCTCCAGTCTCTGAATCCACATGCCAACTCTTTATATTTTCCAAAATATCTTGTGGCATTGTCTTCAATGGAATCTGCTGTAAACACTTAACAGATGGATAAATCTTCTTTCTTCTTCTTCGTCCTGTCCTTTGACTTCTCTCTGCCAGTTTAATCGTCTTTCCTTTTCTTGGCTTAATCTTTTCAAATTTATTTGCTCTAACCTCAGTCTTGATTATGTGTTCAACATATTTTCCAACAAAATCATTACTTGGATTCTTAGTAGGAATTAAGATTTCATCTTTTTCAGAATTGGTTGAGTCATCGATTTCTTCATCTACATCGACAACTGTTGGACCTTGATTATTTTCAATAATAACTTCTGTCCTAGATGGGCTCACATGGTGTTCATCAATATTTGCATCTGGATCTACAACAATGTCTTGCTCATTCTCATAAACAACAGTCCAATCCTCAGGTAGTAAAAATTCTCCTTCTTCAAGATCAAAATCAATTTCTTCATCGATTTCATCAAGAATATCACTTCCAGAGTCACTCAATTCTAGCATTTCCATTTCTACACAAATCAAATTAATAATATAAATTCTTTTATTGATTTCTCTGAATCAATCTAAAAAATTTCATTATTCATTTCAATTGTGTTAATATAACCAATTCTATATAACTTATAATTCTTTTATTAATTACCTTGAATCAATCAAAGAATTCTTAAGTCTTATACACACTTAACAAATATTAATTAACTTTAAATTCTAATGCGTTGTGAATAATCACCAAGCATTTAAATTTACTGTTAATTACCTTATATAATTTCCAAGACTTAATTGAACTGTTATATCACAAGAACTTAACTTTCAACTATATCTTTAAATTATATATCATTTGTCTAGTTAAAAATCATACATATTTAACTTGTCAGTTATAAAAACTCTCAAGTCTAAAATGTCTAAGTTAAAATAAACTTTGACCGCTGAAATAAATCAGAACACGCCGCTCGACTTCTCAATGAGTCGGAACACTTTCGATCACTAATTTATTTAACTTTTCAAAATCAAATAACTTAAACAATTTCTAATATATTTAATCTTGTAATAAAAATCTCAAGCCGAATATATTACAAAAACTATTAAGTTACAATTATTCAATTACAATTATAAATTACAATTATAATTCAACTAAAATTCTAAGTACAAATATCTACACAAGTCTAAGCTGTCTTACCAGCTTCACTTGTACCCGCAGCACTTGTACCAGCACCATCACCACTAACACCAACACATGCCGACTCCCCCTGAATAATAGCTTGCTCACCAATCTTTGAAGGACCAGTCGGCTCACCATCTTTCTGAGCATCAGGATCATCATCTTTATCATCTCTTCTCTTCTTAGCTAACTCATCCTCTTTGCAAGCTTCATGATATATCATTATCTCCCCCTGAGCAGACTGTCCTGAATTCACTCTCAACACCAAACGTTCTAAGTGTTCAAGCTTCAGTCGCTGGGCAGTAAAATCAGCAAGCAAAGTATCATGAGTCTTCAGCAGTGTCAAATGTGATTCACAAATATGAACCATCTGCTGAGCAAGAGAAACATTCTCAGCTAACAACCCTGGAATCCTAGAAGTACTCTGTTCCAATTCCTTAACTCTTGACTCTAAGGATGTTATCCTTTCAACATCAGTCGTCGGAATAACAGATATTGTGGATGGTCCAGGTGGTGTCACTGAAGCAATGTATGATTCACGTGTGAGTGGTGGAATGGCTTGAGATAATGCTTCTTTGAGAAGACTAGCTGCGAATCTACTAGCTTTATTGGTTGGAAACTGAGCATCATGCACCAGTTTTGCAACTCCCTCCTCAACAGTCTTGGAAACCATTTCTGGTTCCACTGACTCAAGCAGTTTCTCAGCCTATAAAGTTAGATATAATTAAATAAGTAATTGTTACAGATAACACTGTCTCAATCTCTAATTAAATATCTATAATACTGTAAGTCCGTTTGTATAGGATCGATAACGAGGTTATCTTTAGGTATTAACGTGCGGAATCCGTCAATACTAAGTTCACGGATAGTGAACGATTGTTTCACAATATACTAGCGATTCGGATTATCAAATATGACTTTGTATCGATTCAATACGTTATTCTATCAATACCTAGTCGATTAGAATGCTTAAGTTCGCACAATAGCTCTGGAAATTCGTATGGGCAAAAGTGTTAAACGTTTAGGGTTTGATTTGTATTTATAGTTTAAGTTTTCACGAAGTTCGCAAATCTGCTGGGCTTCTGCGAACTTCAAACTTCGCAGCCCATGGCCCATGCGAACTTGGCCCACTCACGAAGTTCAACTGAACTTCGCAAGTTCTTTTCTGAACTTCGCGATTTGACTTTTTCAGTCAAACTTTGACTTTGATTAACATCTTTTAGCATTCAAACAATTAGCTCTAAAATGCCTATCAAATCATATTAAGTGTATACAAACCAAAATCAATATATCAACTTGATTACAAATAACGTTTCAACTATTACAAAGCTAGATCTGTTGTCACACACAAACATGTCCCAACAGACTCCCCCTTGACAATAGCTCTAGCGTTATTATCAAAAGTCTTCAAGTTGTCTTTGATCTTTACTTATATAGCTTGCTTCCAAAATGTATTCCAAGTCGTATGCATTTGGTGACCATCGATTGATAATATCTCGCTGCATCCTCCCATCCTTCAATTGCAACAATCTTGATTTCATCAAGTTTCCTCATGTCTGCCTTTGATAAGTTCATCAGATGCCTGCGATCATAAATAGTCAAAATAATCTTCTCTCCATGTTCAACTTCATCATCCTTCTCAAACATGTGAGCTTCACCAGTCTCAGAATCCACCTGCCACCTACACATATTTCCTAATATATCCTGTGGCATCTTCTTGATAGGAATCTGTTGCACACACTCGACCGCTGGATATACCTTGATTCTTCTACGTCTGCCAGTTCTCTCACTTTTCTCATTCAACTTGTGAGTTTTACCTTTCCTTGGCTTAATCTTCTCATATTTTCCCATCCTGACCTCAGATCTTAGAATTCTTTGAACATATTTTGCATAGTCATCTTCAGTCGGATTATTCATTTCCAATTTAGCCAAGTCTTTGACATCATGTCTCGGTAATGAACTGAACTTCTTGATATTTTTCTCAAAGTACTGAACGCCGTCATATCTCTTGATCGCGAACAGCTTCAAGTCGGAATCATAGTACCATCCAAGAATACCTCTTTTTGGAATCCGATTTCCAGTAATGTCAACTTCAGAAACTCCAACCTTTTCCTTCTTCTTCCTTGCAGGTAATCTGAACCATGGATGTTTCCTTGGAATGTCCTTTTCAGCTTCAGCTTCAGAATCAGTTGAATCTTTATCAAGATCAACTCTTTCTCCAGCTGTTGTCTCAATTACGAACTCTGTTGTCGAAGGATCCATAAAGTGTTCATCTACATTAGCATCTGGATCTACAACTTCATGTTCTTCAACCGCAGGAACAGGACTCCAATCCTCTGGCATAATGAACTCTCCTTCTTCCGGTTCATAATCCACTTCATCTTCAGATTCATCAGGAATTTCTGTATCTGAATCACTTTCAGCATTCTCTTCTGTATAACCAATTTAATTAACACAAATTAGACAAACAATATAAATTCTTTCATTGATTTTCCTGAATCAATCTAAGAATTCCTTTATTCATCTCTATTGTATCAATTACTCAAATATGATTTTCTGCTTGTCAAGTAAATCTCAAGCCTAAATCATACTCAGTAATCTTATATCATTTTAACTTATCATTGAAAATCTTAAGTTAAAATCTTATATCATTACTAAATTAAACTTAACTTACAACCATTAATCTTTCAAAGTTATTACAATCTAAGATTAACCAAAGTATATAAGTTTAACATTACAAAATATTCTCAAAATACTAACTACTTAAACAACTAAGTAGTCATACCAGCTTCTTTTCCACCAGCACCACTTCCACTTGCACCAGCACCAGCATCATCAGCAGCAGTAGATCCTGACTCCCCCTGAAGTTGAGTCGGCTCACTAGTCTGTTTCTGACCAGTCGGCTCACTCTCCTTTTCTTTATTAGCCTCGGGATCATCATCTCGATCTTGTCTGCGTTTCTTCCTAAGCTCATCTTCTTTACACCCTCTAATATATGCCAACATCTCCCCCTGAGTCGACGGGTCTGGAACTATTCGCACAAGTAAGCGCCGCATACGCTGAACTTCTTCAACTAAATCAGCATGCATGTGGTTGCTGCTCTTGTGGTGGTGGTTGTTGTTGTTGTTGTGCAGGTTGTTGTGGTTGCTGTGGTTGTTGTTGTGGTTGATCATCTTGATCCGCAGCAGCCTCAGCTTGTCCTTGTGCCTCAGCTGTATCCATCCAACCGTTATTCCCAAGTGGCACATAAGCTGCATTAACCACCGCACCAAAAAGATTAACCTCTGGTGGTCTCGGAACAGCTTGCTTCTTGACTGAATGAAGCCACATAGACTTGTATCCTCGTACAGTCATATGAGTCACTGTCCTGTCACCCGCAACATTCAAATCCGGAATGGAGTGACGAATCAGAAGCATAGTGAATCTAGGATATATCATGAACGGAGAGCTCCTCGAATGCCTAGTCACTTGACCAACAAAAGAATCAAAAATGTAGCCACTGATGCTGTATGGCTTGTTGTACACCAGAGACAACAACATAGACATCAACTCTGGACTCGCATCGTCAAAACCCGCTTTCTTGTTAGCAAAAACCTTCACAATAACGTGAAACAAGAATCTCCACTGGCCCATCAAAAATGACTTCACAAACTGCTGGCCTCTGGAGGGTCCAGAATATCCTATACGTCTTGCAGCACCCCATAAGAATCTATTCGGAAAGACCTGGGGTCCATCGTCTTGAGCTGCTTCTCCCAGCTGGAGAACCTGACGTAAAGTATCCCTAGAGAATACAACCGGACGGTTATTCACGGTTGCTCGGATAACTGGAGGGTTAACTGACTCATCATACGCAATGTCAGTCCAGAAATCTCTTAAGACAGCAAAATTCAAAGCCGGAACCTCTGAAACTGCAAACCCAACTCTAGATCGACGTAGAAACTCTTTCATTTGTCTCACAGCTTGGCTCCCGGCCTCTTCAACATCTAAGTTGATCCAAATATTGTGTTCTGGAACAAATGGTCTATCAGCTGCCATATCTGCAAACAACAAAAACCATTAAATAAATGAACATTAGTTAACTTGAACATTCACGTATTATGACCATAAGATCATCAAACGTCTAAGTTCACTTTTAACTAATAACTTAATTTACTGAAACTTAACTGAACCTAAAAGTATAATCTTTATCGTTCAATTATAATCTTTAAATTAAATCAAAGTTCGTTTAAAACATAAACTTGAATTGTAACACCGCCGAAACTAAAGTTACGGGACACGCCGCTCGACTACGCTATGAGTCGGAAGACTTTCGATATTAACAAGTTCAAAGTTTAATAAGTAACATGTTTTAACTTATAATGTGAAGTTCTTAAGTTCAAACATGCTAAAAATAATCAACTTGCTTTTTATTTATAACTATAAAAACGTCCTTAAACGAAAAACAAGTTATAATATTCGAAAATTTTATGTAAACTTTATTAACAAAAGTTAAACTAAGTCTAAACTAAATTCTCGAGTTGAAACCGTCAACCAAAGTTAATTTAAAAGTTAGATTTTCTATAAATAAGCTTCGGTCAACGCGGGTCAACGCGGGTCAATGCCGAAGTTGACTGAATCTCGAAGTTCAGCTGAACTTCGCAAGGCTTTGCGAATTTTAGCTTAACTTCGCATCAGTCCAACCTGGGTCAACCACGAAGTTGACTGGGTCAACTTCGCAAAGTGTAAACTTCGTCACGAAGTTTGACCAGGTCAAACTCCGCAATGAGGAGCGTTTGCGAAGTTCGCAAATCTGAACTTCGCAACTTCGCGGTTTCAATTTTAAATCACTAAAATGATGATCTACACGAGTTTTAAGCAATTAATCACTTCGAACATGTTATAGATACATCGATTAAGTAATATCTTCAAGTTTTTCGGTTTTACAATCACTTAAACAAGTTGAATCCGTGAAATCCCAAACCGAAACCATCGAAATACAAAAACGATCGATTACGAGCAAACTACACGGTGAAATCTTGTGAAATATACCTCAATAGATTCGCAACAACGAGTAGATGATTGTTTACGGAGCGAAAATCCCTTCCTCTTTCGCGAATTTCGTAAATAACCGAACAAATCAAGTTCGTCTCAAGTTCGCCGCACAGAACTTCGCAAAGGCTGTGTGAACTTCGCAAGATTTTGGGAATTGTAAGGGGTTTGACTCGTTGACTTGTTCCTTTTATACTCTAAGTCTAATTCACGAAGTTTGACTGGTCAACTTCGCAGGATTTGGCCAACTTCGCGAATTTAACTTTAAAAATAAATTGAACAATAATAATTTTACACAAGTCAAAATTTTAATTTCCCAAGACGTATTTGTCACATTCAATGATTCCGGAACGATTAAAGATAGAATAAAGTGCTTCCAAAGGTATAAAACACGACGCATAAAAATAAAATTGAACTTTATTTATAAACAAAAATTACAAATGGGAAAAATAAATAAACCAACTGAATCTAAATAAAACGAATCTTAACCTAGATAGAATTTCAACTGCTTCGGGATCATATTAGGAAGAATAAGCATTTATTAATTAGCTTACGTTAAGTCTAAGACAAATTGCTAGTAAAATTTCATATAAATCTCATAGAATTATGTCTTCACTAGTGAAAAGCTCATATTTATAAAATTATATCTTATTTTACCTTTATCCACGTGACATAACTCTTTTATAGCAAAAATATCTTTACATATATTTGGACCTAATTATTCACATAAGTGAACGATCCAAGTGTCTCTTTGATAGTTCAAGACGATTATCGGTATAATGATCCACATAAACAAATTAAACCTAGATTAATGAGCAAATCTTATTATTATTAGTTGTGAACTATATCCAATATGTTCCCCAATATAATATACTGAAGAATTTCAAGTAAAACTAAAACACTGCATCTATTAAAATTTTCAAGGTAGCGGTTATTTTATAACATACACTTGACTTTGCTTTGAGTTTATGACAAATACCAAACATCATTTAAAGATACTAGTGGCTTCTGGTCTGTAGATACTACAACAATCGTCGCCCTTAGTATGAGTAAACTAGTTTGGGACTATTAATGAAATTAGTGGCTCCTGGTCTGTAGATACTACAACAATCGTCACCCTTAATTTCATTAATAACCATTACCATTTGCCTTTACTCTTTAAATTTAGATTTTTGATAACAGTGTATAGCAGTACTATCATTCAATCAATTAAGACGTTGTGTCATACATTATAAAGTTAACCACAAAAGATATAGTCACATCATGTTATTGCTTCTTAAATGCTCAAAAATCTAAGAATACTTTGCGTACCGATACATCATATGATGAAGCTATCTAGACTTGTAGTACTTTTTTTTTGTTAAAAATATCACATGTTATTATCAGTGGATATAGGTGCATAACAAGATAAATATAAGCTGTTTACTAAGTTAAAGAATTAATTCTAGTAAGACTTATAGAAACTTACTAACGACTTCTAGCAAGCTATCATTCCTTGACCCGTTATTGGGATTCGTAAAGTTCTATCAGTAAACCGAGATCAATAACAGACCCGATAAGAGGTTAGAAATAACAACTTACCAAAAATTTCAACTCGATCCTAGAACTTAAAGATTATTATTGTTATGCTTACTCCCCTAATTTACTATCATCTCCCGAGTTTTTACAGTTAAAACTCAAACAAATTTCTAAAAGAACTACAGTTGTTCTTTTATTGGAGGCGATTCCCCGCAGGTAACAAGCAAATTAATGCCATACGTCCCCCTCATTTTTTTTTTTTTTTTTTTTTTTTAACACATAGAACTAGAAAAAGAAAACAAAACAAAAATAAAAGTACTTAAACAAAAAGACCTTTGGAAGACGCGTTATTCCGGATTTTGCATGCCGTTCCTTTGAATCAATGTCTCAAACCGCGTCCTGTCGAAAGCCTTAGTATACAAGTCTGCCAAGTTATCAGTTGAGGGGACCTTGACTAACTGTATAAGCTTTTTCTCCGCACAATCCCTTATAAAATGATGACGAATCTCGATGTGTTTCGTCTTACTATGTTTCACCGGATTGTTTGTAATCGAGATCGTGGACTCATTGTCAATCATGACGGGAGTATTTGTGTAATTAAGACCATAGTCTCGCAGTTGTTGTTGTATCCAAAGAACTTGAGATACACAACTCCCAGCTGCAACATACTCAGCTTCACATGTAGAAATGGCTACTGAGGTTTGCTTCTTACACTGCCAAGACACTAAACGATGTCCCAAAAATTGACATCCACCGCTCGTCGACTTTCTATTTAAGTTGCATCCTCCATAATCTGAATCTGTGTAAGCCATAAGATCCAAGTCTCCCCCAATCGGATACCAAAGTCCCAGCTTAGGTTTCCCTTTAAGATAACGAAGAATCCGTTTTACAGCTTGCATGTGAGATTCCTTAGGATTGGCTTGATATCGTGCGCAGATACACACTGCAAACATAATATCCGGCCTGGATGCAGTTAGATACATTAGTGATCCGATAATAGCCCTATAAAGAGTAGGATCTACATCTTGATCACTCGATGTATCCGGACCAAGTCCATGACCTTCTTGAATAGGAGTCTTGTAAATCCTTGTATTATCCATCTTGAATTTCTCTAATAGCTCATGTGTGTATTTAGACTGATGAATAAAGAACCCGTCTTTCTTTTGATCAACTTGCAACCCCAAGAAAAACGTCAACTCTCCCATTGCAGACATCTCGAACTTTTTCCTCATCACTTGCTCAAATTCTATGCACATCTTTTCATCCGAAGATCCAAAGATGATATCATCCACATAAACTTGAACAAGCAGAAAGTCGTCATTCTTCCATTTCACAAAAAGTGTACTATCTATTTTTCCTCTAGAATATCCATTTTCGAGTAGATAAGTAGATAGTGTTTCATACCAAGCCCTTGGTGCCTGATGCAATCCATATAGAGCCTTATCTAGACGATATACTCTATCAGGATAGTGTGGATCAGAAAACCCTGGAGGTTGTGAAACATACACCTTTTCTTTGACATCTCCATACAAAAAGGCACATTTGACATCCAACTGAAATACCTTGATCTCTTTGAATGTAGCAAATGCCAAAAACATCCTTATTGCTTCTAGTCGTGCCACAGGTGCAAACACTTCGTTGTAATCGATACCCTCCTGTTGATTGAATCCTTGAACAACTAAACGAGCTTTATTGCGAACGATCACTCCTCGATCATCTCGTTTGCACTTAAACACCCATCTAGTACCAATCGGATATTCTCCCTTTGGTAGATCAACCAACTGCCATACCTTCAATTTCTTGAATTGAAATAGCTCTTCTTGCATCGCCTCAACCCATGAATTATCTTTCAAAGCCATTTGAACATTCTTTGGCTCTACTTGAGAGATAAAGCACGAATACATGCACTGATGAGCTTCACTTTCACGGAAATTGGCTTGATGTGAATCGGTAAACTCTGAGATTTTACTAACACTTCCTCTAGTTTGAACAGAAGCCTGAGGATCACCAATAATATTTGAAGGGGGGTGATCTTTCGTAGCTCTTGAAACACTAACCGGTTCACTTCTTAAATTATCACCCAAGTTAGTAGCAATTTCTTCCACATCCTCATTATCTCTATCAAACATGAAATCTCCTGTAGAGGATCTGGAGGGAAGAAATACTCCTTTAAGAACCCTTTGTTGATATTCAAGAAACGCAGGATCTACATAGTAAGTAGGAGTCTTTGGAGGAGTTTTGGGTGATTCAGGAGATGAATCATCTGCACTCGAATCATCCTCCACTTCCTCAACATCCCTATCTGCATTGAGTTTTGATCTTGGAGGTGTATCTTCATCATCGGTCAATGCATGATCTGGAATGTCGGGATCAACCGTGTGGTCACTCACAGGAACTTTAAAGGATTGAAAAAGATCTGAATAATCAAACTGCCAATCTAGTCCCTTATGATTATCATGTGTATAGCTCGTAACTTCAATGTTATAAACTATTTCCACACGACCTGTGACTTTGTTGAAAACTCGTTTATTTGGAGAATTTGGCACATAACCTAGGAAATATCCTTCGTCAGCTTTCTCTCCAAATTTAGATTGATGTTGAGTCTTCAACAATGTACAAGACACACCAAATGGTTCAAAGCCTTTCAAATTTGGTTTCTTCTTGTTCAAAAGTTCATAACAAGTCTTGTTATGCTTCTTAACAGTCAGAACCCTATTCAAAACATGACATGCTGTACTCACTGCTTCTGCCCAAAAGATGACAGGAAGCTTTGAGTCTGCAAGCATAGTTCTTGCGGCTTCGATCAATGTTCTGTTCTTCCTTTCAGCTACACCATTCTGTTGAGGCTCATATGGTGCACTGAATTGATGTTCAATACCCTTGGACAAACAGTAAACATTGAATGTCGAGTTCTTAAATTCTGTACCGTTATCACTACGAAGTCTCTTTACTCTCGTTTTATAGACATTCTCAATTTGATCTAGGAATTGCATAAGTATTCCGGGGGTTTCATCCTTAGATCCTAAAAAGAATACCCATGAGAATCTAGAAAAATCGTCGGTGATGACTAAACAGTACCATTTCCCACCTAGACTTCTTTTGCTTATTGGGCCGAAGAGATCCATGTGGAGCAAATCAAATGGCGAGGTGATAGAGTTTATTGTCTTGGACTTGTGTGGTTTCTTGTGTTGTTTTCCTTTCATACAAGATACACACCTGTCTTCCAACCTAAAACTCTGTTTTGGCACTCCCTCTACTAACCCATTCTTGGTTATATAATTCATTTTTCGAAAGTTTAAGTGTGCCATTCTCCTATGCCATAGTAAAGAGTCGGTTTCTGAAGCCTTGGACAAAAGACATGTAGATGCCATTGAAGAAACTGGAGCACCCATGTTGATAGCATAGATATCCTTCTTCCTTGGTGCCCTCATTAATATCCATTCTTCAGGAACTTTAAACCCTGGCTTCAAGATTAAGGCCTCCTTTTCATTAAAATGAACTGGATGACCTCTATCACAACATTGGGAAACACTCACTAGGTTATGAACTAGTTGCTCAACATAGTTCACATCCTCTAGAGTCAAAGCTCCATTAGAAACTTTTCCCTTCCCAGTTATCATCCCTCCTTTATCTCCAGCAAAATTTACACGCTGTTTCAATCCACCCTTGAAGTCTTGAAGAAGACTTCTATCCCCTGTCATGTGTCTTGAGCATCCACTGTCTACATACCACCAGCTTGTCTTGTTCACAGTAGGCTCCTGCACATGACATTAGTACACAATTAGTTCGTAAGAGGGACCCAAGCCATAACGGTCTTGGTATGTCCCTCACCATCGACAATCTTAGTTTCTTTAAAGTAACCATAGACATTTCCATCAGGAACCTTGGCTACTTTAACGGGAACATAAGGTTGTGGATGAATAGTGGTCTTGGGTCGACTTGGAGACTTGGAGGTAAATCTCCTTGACTCATAACCTTGGGATTTAGACTCATGGTTCTTATAATCATATTCAAAATTCATCCCTTGAGAGCGAGAAGTAGTGCCATTTTCATTACGACTATGGCCTCTACTTGGTGTTTGAAACCTAGACGGTACTTTATCCTTAGATTGAAATGAAACATTAGCATTAGGAGTTAAGATCCGTTTAGATTTAGGTGGAGACACACTGTGTGTTCTGTCCCTCTTTAAAATGTTTACAGGTTTAACAATAGATTTACTTCCCAACCCTGGTTTAGCATTTAACCTGTCCACATTAGTCTTAAAAGCTACAGGAGTCACAATATTGTTAACCTGTCCTAGACCTGTTTCTAGTTTCTTATTTGGACAACAAGAAGCTACGTGTCCTTTTTGATGACACTTAAAACAAGATCTTTGCTTTCTAGACTTAGATTCTTTACCCATTTGAGGAACACTATTAACGTGAGTTACTAAATGTTTCTCCTGTTTATTAATCACCTTATCATCTAATTTGGTTTCATCCTTACTAGACTTAAGGTCTTTATCAACAGGCTTTTCTAACGCAGTTACCTGTGGGATTTCCGCTTTTGGTTCTTTGGAAACATCAGACATTTCCACATCAGTTGAAGTAGGTTTGTAGTTATCATTATAAGGTGGGGGTACTTCACCATATCCTAGTCCATACCCATCCTTAGGACTACGTTGTGAGCTAATTATAGTATTTAAGGTCAAAGAAGAAGTTCTAAAACCTTCAAATTTACGATTAAGCTCAACCATCTTCAACTTAAGATCAACCAACTCCTTATCCTTTTCAGCAATGGTTTGATTTAAGTTAGCCACATTTAGATATAACCCATCTATAGTCACAGCTTGATCCTTAACAGTATCACTAAGGGCGGTCTTATCTAAGTTAGCTAACCGAATCCTATCACTCAAATCAACCTTATCGCTACTTAGCCTACGCACATCACTTTTAGCTTCTCCTAGTTCCCTATTCAAGGCATTATGGGAATCTACATAGCTACCTAATTGAGCTTGTAGACTAGAAACTAAATTGCATACGTCAATCATAGTAGCAAAATCGAAACATACCCGTTTCTTGTCGGTTTGAACATCTGCCATGTGTGCCACGAAGTCCTCAGCAGTTAGATCCTCAGTTGATCCAGCATCATATACATCATCTTTAGCCGGAGGAACAGTCATATCAGGTACCTTGACTTGATATTCCTCAGCAGTCGGCATATACCCAGTTGCTTCAACTGTCTTATCCTCATCCACAATTTCAGCCATGAATGCTTGATCAGCCATAGCACTCCAGTCAAAGGATCCATCCAACTGTTCAACAACTAAAGCCTTAGAAGCTAAAGTGTCGTTCTTTGGATTTGCGTTTTTATCAGCTTTAGGTCTTTGGCAATCCCTAGCAAAATGTCCATTGTTTTGGCAATTATAACATTTTACTTTGGACATATCTAATCCACCTTTTCCTCCTATTGTTTTCTTTCCAGTTTTTCTCAGAAAATTCTTAACCCTTCTTGAAATCATAGCAAGTTGCCACTGAAGGTCAATTTCCTCTAGATGTTCTGGATCGATTTGATCATAATCCTCATCATATTTTGAAGGATCCGTGATCTTTCCCTGAATGTAGTTTTCATAACAAGCTATGAATGATGCCAACATAGACAATTGTTCTTCAGCAGTCTTAACACTCATTGGCATGTTAGTGTATTCCTTAGCTGTCTTGAGAGCTACTTTGACAGGAGGTTTTGCTTGAGTACTACCACTTGTGGAAGAAGACACTAAGCACAGTTCATCAGTAACAATCTCGCTATCTTCATCTGCTTCACCAATAGTCAACAAAGCTTTGGTCGAGCTAGAAGTAGCCTGATTGAGAGTGACATTCCCATGATATAGTCCTGGATCCTGAACCTGATCAGAATCAGAGTCTCTTGTCTTCTTATCAAAATCATAACCTTTTAGCCGGTCAATGACTTGCTCTAAGGTCATGGTAGAATAGCGAGTCTCATTATCTTTCAACATCACTCCATACATCTCCCATTTCTTTGGTAAACCTTCAACAAATTTGTTGACAATTTTAGCATCAGTATAGGCAATGTTATGTGTGATCAGCTCACTTAACAAGTGGTAATATCTTTCAGTATAAGCCTCGAGGTCTTCTCCCTTAAAAGCTTTGAACATCATCCACTGCTTCTCAAGGAGATTGGTCTTACTAGCAATAACCTGAGGACTACCTTCACCTCTTTTCGCAAGAGCTTCCCAGAGCTCCTTAGCAGTATGAAAAGATCTCAGTTGATGATTGATGTCCTTAGGTAAGCTCATCCTGATAGCATGAAGAGCTTTACATTCCTTCTCATAAGCCTTAGTTTCTTTGTCACTCATTTTATCATAAGTGATCTCAACTACCACTCCATTCACAACGTTAGTTGGAGGGGTGTAACCACTCTTGATACATAACCATATGCTTATGTCATGGAAATGACAGTAAGACTCAAACCTATCCTTCCAACCATAATAGTCTGAGAGTCGGAGTAACTTAGGTGGTCCACTAGCCTTACCAACTTCGTGTTCCATCTCAATCAACTTACTAACATCAGACATCTAGGCTAGCTTTGGTACTTAAAAACGCAAACTTTTTTTAAAAAAAAAAACTGAATTTTTCACGAACTTCGCACGAACTTAACTTCGCAAAATCACTGAACTTCGCAAAGACTGAACTTCGCAACTTTCTGAACTTCGCTAAATCACTGAACTTCGCAAAGACTGAACTTCGCAACTTTCTGAACTTCGCTAAATCACTGAACTTCGCAAAGACTGAACTTCGCAACTTTCTGAACTTCGCTAAATCACTGAACTTCGCCAAAAACCCCAACTTCGCAGAATCGGCTGAAAAACCCCAAAAACGAAAATTTTAGGTTTCTAATCGACTAAACCCTAAGTTTTCGGTCGATTACGAATCTAAAAACTTCCAGAGAGTGATTTTAATCGATTTTACGCAAGAATCCACGTACAATCAAACCCAAATCAATCGTTATTATCCGAATAACCCCGAACCTACGCGTATCTAGCCGTAGGCTCTGATACCAATTGTAAGTCCGTTTGTATAGGATCGATAACGAGGTTATCTTTAGGTATTAACGTGCGGAATCCGTCAATACTAAGTTCACGGATAGTGAACGATTGTTTCGCAATATACTAGCGATTCGGATTATCAAATATGACTTTGTATCGATTCAATACGTTATTCTATCAATACCTAGTCGATTAGAATGCTTAAGTTCGCACAATAGCTCTGGAAATTCGTATGGGCAAAAGTGTTAAACGTTTAGGGTTTGATTTGTATTTATAGTTTAAGTTTTCACGAAGTTCGCAAATCTGCTGGGCTTCTGCGAACTTCAAACTTCGCAGCCCATGGCCCATGCGAACTTGGCCCACTCACGAAGTTCAACTGAACTTCGCAAGTTCTTTTCTGAACTTCGCGATTTGACTTTTTCAGTCAAACTTTGACTTTGATTAACATCTTTTAGCATTCAAACAATTAGCTCTAAAATGCCTATCAAATCATATTAAGTGTATACAAACCAAAATCAATATATCAACTTGATTACAAATAACGTTTCAACTATTACAAAGCTAGATCTGTTGTCACACACAAACATGTCCCAACAAATACACGTAGTATTAAATGTTTATCTCATACCTCAGATGGTACAGATACTGGTTCAGTAACCACCGGTATCATCATCTCTACCTGGGATGTTTCTTGAGCAACTGCATACAGAATTAACTGTCTCAGTTTAACTCCTGATAAACAACAAGTTAAGATTATCTAACTCTAAAGAAAAACATACCATCCTGAATGATCAATGTCCTAGAACGCTTACGGCGTTGAGGAATAAGAGGTAGATCCTCTTCCTCAGGACCTTCGTCAATACTACTAAAGTCTGGATCGACTTCCTTAGCCTTCCTCTTTTCCTTCAGTGCTGGATCTGGAATCATCCAAGATCGGTATCTAATATAACCAGCATCTGGAGGTGGAGAAGGAGTACTATCATCATCATCTAAAGCCGATTGACCATCACGGCCTCCAGATGGACCAACATCAGAATCCTAAATATTAAATATATTAAACATTTATGATTAGCTAAAAGCTCTATCATACAAGTTCTATATATTTATGATTAATCTGATAAATACCTGAGAAGGTAAACCCTCAGATTTATCATGCTGTCCCTGCTCACCCTCAGGTCGGGTGACCTCTGGGTCTGCAGTCTCAGCACCCTGATCATAATGATATTTATATTTTATAATCAGAAATAATATCTAATTAACTAAATATCTATAACATATGCATTATATAATAAAGTGATAATAATATAACAGTGAAGTACCAATATTATTATATAAATATAAAATTACCTCAGATTGTGCAACATAACTATCAATATCCCGTAGCAAGGGATCTGTATCATCATCAATCTATATCAAAACCTCATGAAGAACCTCAACAGCTAGCTCAGGCACAAGTTGCTGACCTTGATGTTCAGCCTGATGTAAAACATCCTCAATGAGTTCCTGTGACTCTGCTGCTGGTTGAAGTTGAGGTGGAGGTTGATGTTGTTGTTGAGCTTGTTGTTGTTGCTGAGCTTGAGCTTGACCGTGAGCTCCGGCATCCATCCAACCATTGTTTGGTGGAGCAACATAATCAGCATCAAGAAGATGCCCAAAAAGATCAGCTGCCTCAGGCTTAATCTCATCTTTACGCTTGGATAACAAAAAGCAAGCGTTGTAACCACGCAATCTGATGGTCTCAACTTGAAAATCAGCTGCATAAGCTGGCAAGTTTGGAACTTGAGCTCGAATCAGGAGCATGCAGAATCTAGGATAAAGAATAAACAACGTCCTAGCAGCTCCGGTGATCTGTCCTCTGAAGGACTGAAAGATATAAGAAGAAAAACTGTATGGTTTGTTGTAAACCAGTGATAGTACAGCTGACATCAACTCAGGACTAAGCTCATCTAATCCTAACTTCTTGTTCCCAAAAATAGATACTATAACAGTAAAAAGAAATCTCCACTGTCCTAGTACGAATGTCTTGACAAACTGGCGTCCTCTCCTAGGTCCTGAATAACCTGTACGACCTAGAGCTCTTTCTATAAAATCAGCTGAATAAGCAGATGGACCAGCTTCTTGTTCAGAAGTTCCTAGCTGCAGTAGCTGTCGTAAGTCATCAGCTGGTAAAAGAAATCGGATGCTGATTCACTGTCGTACGTATAGTAGGTGGGTTAGCAGCACCATCATATACAATGTTCGTCCAAAACTGCGTAAGAAGGTCTTTGTGCAGTGGAGGTGATTCAGTGATAGCAAATCGAATTCTCGAATGTGCTAAATATGTCAAAATCTGCTCAAATCGCTCAGCACCACGCTCGTTGACATCTAGATTCATCAAGATGTTGTGACCCTTCTCAAAAGATCTGTTAGCCATATCTGTAATTCCAAATTACACAAATAGCAAAAATGTTAAGTTAACGAGCACTAGATAATTCCAAATTACACAAACTTATTATGATCAAAAAGATCATCAAACATCTAAATATACTATCAACTAATAACATAATTCACTGAAACTTAATTGAATTAACAAGTTCAATTATATTCTATAAATTATATATAAAGCCCGTTAACTAAGAATAACAATTTGAGTTATCATACCGCCGATAAATATCAGGACACGCTGCTCGACTACGCTATGAGTCGGAAGACTTTCGATATGAAATAACTTAAATTTTTAAGATATTACACATATTTAAACTTATAAATAAAGGTTCTTAAGTCTATATGTATATAAACAAGTAACTTGTTAATTATCTGTAACCAAACGATTCTCAAATCGAAAACAAGTTATAATTGAAAAATGATAAAATTTACTTAATTTTACATAGTCAACGGAAGTCAACAAGGTTAATTCCGTTCTCGAAGTAAAATTAAGTCAATTTTTAAAAAATAAAAATGAAATTAATTAAATTTTTCAACTCACTTCGCAGAAACCCTGCGAGTTGAATTCGAGTCGCTTCGGTCAACACAAGTCAAACAAGTGGAACTCGTCTCGCTTTGGTCAACTTAAGTCAAACGAGTTGTACTCGTCTCGCTTCGGTCAACAAAAACCAAACGAGGTGTAGTCGTTTCGCTTCATTCAACTCACCATCTCAATTCGTTGGAGCGGGCTGCGAAGCGAGATAGATCTCACTTCGCAGAACCAACTGTTTAACGAGATCAAAACACCAATCACTAATCAAATGTGTTTCAAAGCAATTAATCGATTATAACATGTTTATTAACCATCGATTAAGCATTATAAACATGTGTTAGGTTTTCTAAATCACTAATTTGTACAAAATCCGTGATAAACTAAACCGACACATTCAAAAACGTAAACCAATCGATATCTCACAAATTACACGGTGAAATCTCATGAAACTTACTTCAAAAGATGCGTAATCAAAAGTTGTAAAAGTTCCACGGATCGAAAAGTCCTTGTACTAAAAATCAGAAAATCAATCGAAATGTATATTCGATTCGTTTCGCCAAATTTCAAGTCGCAGAGGAATTGTGAGTTCGGTTCGTAGAGTAAATGACAAGTGTGGGTTGGACTCGTTGGACTTGCCCCATTTATACTATGTACTCGCTTCGCAGCACTAGTCTCGCTTCGCAGCGTTGACTAGTCAAATTCGCAAGTTTTCACAAAAACGCGATTTTAGCACTTAGTATAAATTAAAACCCATATATACCGTACAAGTCTAAAATAAAAATTATTTTTCACTTGTATTTGTTACATTTATTCAACACAGATATAAGATAACTAGTTTAATTTAATTCCAAAGGGTAAACAAGAAGAATAATCAAAAGTTTTATTAATTCGAAGAAATAATTACAAAAGTTAAAATAATAAAACCACTAACATTCTAATAAATTAACTTAATAATAAACACTTAAAGTTTTAACTGCTTAGGGATCATATTAGAAAGAATATGCTGTACTTATTAAATTGTAATAAGCATAAGACAATTATTAGTATACATACCTCATGAAATTCATATAAGCACAATAAAATCACAACTTTAATCAGTAATAAACTTATATTTATAAAATTATATCTTATGTACCTTTATCCACATGATATAACACTTCATTGAAATATAACTTATGATTTCTTATTATTCACAAAAGTGAATGTTCGAATATCATAGACAGTTCAAGACGATTACCGATATTATGATCCACATAAAAAGATTACACACAGATTTCTGAGCCAAACTTTTATTGTTAATGTGCACAACATCTAGTGTTTACTATTATACAACATACTGAAAAATTCAAGTACAACACATAATACTGTATCTTGTATTAGCAAGGTAGAGATTACTAAATGATGTTCTTTAGAAGCATATAACATATACTTGACACGAGATACTTTGTATCTTTCATATGTAAGGTAGAGGTTACTAAATGATGCCCTTTCGAAATATATAACTCACCTTTTGACATTATGATACTTTGTATCATTTCAAAAAAAATTTAAATTTTTTTATTTTAGATCATAGTGCACGGTAGTACTATCATTCAACAATTAAGACATATGTCATACGTTATATCACAGAGCACATAAGATATCACACATGAAAGTTATACTTCTTAACTGCTCGGAAATCTTAGCATAACCTGCCTACCAATAAATCGTATGATGAAGCTGACTAGACTTAAGTTATTCTTATCACTTGTTAAGTAAAATGACAAGTTATAATCAGTGGATATAGGTGTATAATAAGATAAATATAAGTGTAATCCTAGATAAAAATTGTTATTCTAATGCAACTTATAAGAATCTACTAACACATCATACTTAATACTTAAGGTTATTATTCTTAGACTTATTCTCCTAATATACTATCATTTTCCAAGTTTTTACTGCTAAAAACTTAAAGTTTTTCTAAAAGAACTTCGGTTGTTCTTGTATTGGAGGCGATTCCCCTCGGGTAACAAGCAAATGAATGCCATACGCCCTCCTCCCTTTTTTTTTCTTTTTTTTTTTATTTTTTTTTTATTTTTTGTTTTTTGTTTTTAAGTACTAAAAATAACTACTAAAACACCCTTGGAAGACTAATCACTCTGGATTTCTCATTCCATTCAGTTGAACTAATGTCTCAAATCTTGCTCTGTCGAACGCCTTCGTATATAGGTCTGCTAAGTTATCCGCAGTCGGAACCTTAACTAACCTTATCATTTTCTTTTCAACACAGTCTCTAATAAAATGATGTCGAATATCAATGTGCTTAGTTTTACTGTGCTTCACAGGATTGTTAGTGATCGACATAGTAGATTCGTTGTCAATCATCATAGGAGTATTGGTTATATTTAACCCGTAATCCCGCAGTTGCTGTTGTATCCAAAGAACTTGAGAACAACAGCTGCCAGCTGCAACATACTCAGCTTCACATGTAGAAATGGCTACTGAGCTTTGCTTCTTGCACTGCCAAGATACTAATCTACCTCCTAAGAATTGACATCCTCCGGTCGTAGATTTCCTATTTTGATTGCATCCTCTATAATCCGAATCAGTATATGCTACTAGATCTAAGTCTCCATCAATTGGATACCAAAGTCCCAGCTTCGGTTGCCCTTTGAGTTAACGAAAGATCCGTTTAACAGCCTGCATATGTGACTCTTTCAGATTGGTCTGATATCTTGCGCATAAACAAACAGCAAACATAATGTCAGGTCTAGAGGCAGTCAAATACATTAGTGATCCAATCATGGCCCTATATAGAGTAGGATCCACATCCTGATCACTCGATGTATCCGGACCTAGTTTGTGATTAACTGGAATTGGAGTATTGTAGACTTTACTATTATCCATCTTAAATCTTTCTAATAACTCATAAACATATTTAGATTGATGAATAAAGAAGCCATCCTTCTTTTGGTCAACTTGTAACCCTAAGAAGAATTTCAACTCTCCCATTGCAGACATCTCAAACCTTTTTCTCATGACTTTCTCAAATTCTTGACACATCTTTTCATCAGAAGATCCAAAGATAATGTCATCAACATAAACTTGTACTAATAGAAAGTCTTTCTTGTTCCATTTTACAAACAATGTACTATCAATTTCTCCTCTTGTAAATCCATTATCAAGTAGATACGTTGATAGTGTTGCATACCACATCCTTGGTGCTTGATGTAATCCATATAGAGCCTTATTCAAACGATATACTCTATCTGGATACTCATGATCAGCAAACCCTGGAGGTTGAGCAACATACACCAATTCTTCTACTTTGCCATACAAAAAGGCACTCTTAACATCCAACTGATAAACTTTTATATCATAGAATGACGCGAATGCTAAAAATACTCTAATTGCTTCTAGCCTAGCAACTGGTGCAAACACTTCGTTGTAGTCTATGCCTTCTTGTTGATTAAAACCTTGAACCACTAGACGTGCTTTATTGCGAGTGATGACTCCCTGGTCATATCTCTTACACTTAAATACCCATCTAGTTCCAATTGGATATTCTCCCTTTGGTAGGTCAACCAACTCCCAAACTTGTAATTTTGAGAACTGTTGCAGTTCTTCTTGCATAGCTTCAACCCATGAGCTTTCTTTGAGAGCCATTTGCACATTTTTAGGCTCAACTTGTGAAATAAAGCATGAATATAGACATTGATTAGGAATCCCTGTCTCTTTCATAGTAGTATACAAGCTTTCTAAATCTTCAGAAGTACTAGCTTTAGATTGAGTCCTAGTCTGAACAGGAGTATTAATATCACCGATGATATTTTCAACGGGATGATTCTTACTCATTCTTGTAACCGGTATAGGGTCAACTATTAACTCATCTCCTAAGTTAGTACCAATCTCTTCTAATGAAGGCATTTCTTCTGAACTTGCTGAAGAGATCTTTAAATGGTTCAAAGAAGTAAGTACATCATCAAACGTTGTTTGAAGATCCTCTTCAGAATCTTCTGTTTCCTGATACTTATCCTTTGAAAATTGTTAAGACCCACTTGAAGAAGCTTCATTTGAGTCATCTGTTGTCCTGATTCCAGAATTCGGAACATTCGATGTTGAAGACGAACCATTGTCCAAATCTCCAGTCAATAAATGTTGTGAAATCTCTGAATCACTGACAAAGTCACTTATGGGAACTTTAAATGACTGAAAGAGATCGGAATAGTCAAATTGCCAATCTAATCCCTTGTGCACATCTGGTGTATAGCTTGTAACTTCAATGTTATAAACTATCTCCAGACGACTAGTGACCTTATTGAAAACCCTTTTATTTGGAGAATTAGGCATATAACCTAAGAAAAATCCTTCGTCAGCCTTCTCACCAAATTTAGCTTAATTCCCAGTTTTCAATATTGTACAAGCAACTCCAAAGGGTTCAAATCCTTTTAAGTTTGGTTTCTTATTGTTCAAAAGCTCATAACAAGTCTTGTTATGCTTTTTCACCGTAAGAACTCTATTCAGAACATGACATGATGTATTCACTGCTTCTACCCAAAAGATGACTGGAAGCTTTGAATCTGCAAGCATTGTTCTAGCAGCTTCAATCAACGTTCTGTTCTTCCTTTCAGCCACACCATTCTGTTGAGGTTCATATGGTGCACTGAATTGATGAATTATCCCTTTGCTTAAGCAGTAGATATCTAACGTTGAATTCTTGAATTCTGTTCCATTATCACTACGAATACGCTTAACTCTCATTTTGTATACATTCTCAATTTGATCTAAAAACTCAATTAGAATACCTGGAGTTTCATCCTTTGATCCTAAGAAAAATACCCACGAGAATCTAGAGTAGTCATCTGTGATAACTAGACAGTACCATTTGCCACCTATGCTTCTTTTGCTTATTGGGCCGAAGAGTTCCATATGTAGCAAATCAAATGGTGAGGAGATTGAGTTCTCAGTCTTAGATCTGTGTGGTTTCTTATGTTGCTTTCCTTTCATACCAGGAACACACTTATCCTCAGACTCGAAACGTTTTTGCGGTACACCCAAAACTAAACCATTTTTGGTTATGTAGTTCATTTTTCTCCAGTTTAGGTGTGCCATTCTCCTATGCCATAGTAGCGCGTCTGCTTCCGAAGCCTTGGATAATAAACATGTAGATACGATTGAAGAATTAGGAACAACCATGTTTATCGCATAGATATCCTTCTTCCTTGGTGCCCTCATCAATATCCATTCTTCAGGAATTGTGAAGCCTGGCTTCAGGACTAAAGCCTCCTTTTCATTAAAATGAACTGGATGACCTTTATCGCAGACTTGGGAAACACTCACTAGGTTATGAGTTAGTTCTTCAACATAATTCACATCCTCTAGAGTTAAAGTTCCATTTGAAACTTTTCCTTTCTCAGTAATTACTCCTCCTTTGTCTCCTACAAAATTTACTTTTTGCTTGAAACCTTCTCTGAAGTCCTTCAGTAGACTTCTTTCACCTGTCATGCGTCTTGAGCATCCACTGTCTACATACCACCAGCTGTCCTTGTTCACAGTCTGCTCCTACACATAACAAGTTGTACACAGTTAGTTATCAAGAGGGACCCAAGCCATTACGGTCTTGGTTTGTCCCTGATCATCTACAATCTGAACCTCCTTAAAGTAACCATAACTATTCCCATCGGGAGTCTTGGTAACCTTCACAGGAGTTTGAGATTGTTGATGATCTGTAGTCTTGGGCCTATGAGGAGAGTGAGTCGAAAACCTCCTAGGCACAAACTTAGTTCCCTGTGCACTCGAAGTAGAACCATTCTGAAATTGACTATGGTTTCTACTTGGGGTCCTAAACCTCGAAGGTGTCTTATCTCTTGGCTTATTGAAAGTATTTTCATTTAGAGTATAAGCCCTTTTAGGTTTAGGTGGAGAGACACTATGATTACTATCTCTTTTTAGAATGTTTACAGGTTTGCTTCCTAATCCCGGTTTGGAGCCTAACCTATCTACAATCGAACTAGAAATAGTTGGTGTCTTTTCAGTATTCACTAACTTATGTGATGCTTCCAGCTTCTTATTTGGGCAACAAGAAGCTACGTGTCTTTTTTGGTGACACTTGAAGCAAGACATCTGTTTACGTGACTTACTAACTTTTGCATCTGCTACCGGAGTTTTATGCACTAAAGGTTCAATGACATGTTCTTTATTAACCACTTCATTAGTCTTAGTATCATTAATTACTCCACCCGGTACAAAATGTACTTTGGTGTGAGGAATTTTCTTACTATCATCAGATGAATGGTTCTTAATAACACTCTTCTGTGCCTCTAACTTTTCCGGTTTATTAGTTTCCTTCATCTCAGGGTTAACATCCGCCATTTCAATATCTACAGGAGTTTTAGTGTAATTTGAATTGAATGGGTGAGGCATATCATTATAACCTAAACCAGACATATCCTTCACACTACGCTGAGCACCTAACATTTTATCCATTTCAGATGTTTTATAGCTCTCAAGCTTACGATTCTGAGCTACAAGTTTTGTTTTGCAATCAGCTAACTCCTTATCCTTATTAGCAATGGACAGATTCAAATCATTTATGTTCATATAGAGACCGTCTATGATAATTAATTTCTCATTCACAGTATCTCTAAAAGCTGTCTTGTCAGCCGCATCTGCCTTAATCATATCCTTTAAGGCTTGTTTATCATCACTTAACCTACATATATCTAACTTAGCTAGGTCAAGTTCAGATCTTACAGCCTCACTGGATTTACTAAGTGTGCTAAGTTGAGATGACAGGGTATTATTAGTTTCAGTCAAAGTCTTATATGAATCAGCATAAACACTAACTTGGGACTGTAAACTAGAAACTAACTGACAAAGATCAACAAGAGAGACAAGATCTAGGCATACCCATTTTTTATCAGTTTGCAGTTCAGCCATCTTAGCTACAAAATCTACAGGATCCAAATCTTCAGTTGAACCCAAGTCTAACACATCATCAACATTAGCTTTAACAGGAGTCTCAGGCACCTTTATTTCAAAAGCTGGATCAGTGGGCATATAGGATAATGACTCAGCCACAATCTCTTGATCGTCAATCTCAGCCATCAAAGCTTCCTCTGACTGAGTTTTCCAATCATAAGACCCATCTAGCTATTTCACTACTAAGGCTTTGGAATGCAAAGTATTTCCCGAGCCTTGTTTCCCTTCACCAGTCTCTACCTTAGGTCTTTGGCATTCTCTAGCAAAGTGTCCGTAACTTTTACAGTTATAACACTTGACCTTGGTTTTATCAAACCCTGATCTATTGCCAACAACCTTTCTTCCATTTTTCTTTAAGAAATTTATAACTCTCCTTGACAACAAAGCAAGTTGGTCCTGGAGATCTATTTCTTCAAGATAATCAGGATCTATCTGATCATGGTCTTCATAAAAAAGAATTGGATCATTAATCTTACAATCAATATAATTCTCATATGAAGCTACAAATGAAGCAAGAACAGATAGTTGCTGCTCAGCAGATTTCACACTCATAGGCATCTTTTGATGTTCTTGAGGTAACGTCTCAGAAGGTTTCCCTTTAGCTTCATTTCCGGATGATGTAATGAAACACAGTTCATCAGTTATCATTTCACCCTTTCCATCAGCATTACCAACAAAAAAAGCAGTGGTCGAGCTGCATGAAGCAGTCGAGATAGAAGTTTTTCCATGATACAGTCCTGGATCCTGAACATGATCAGAATCAGTATCTTTCGACTTCTTAGTGAAATCATATCCTTTGAGCTTGTCAATGACCTGCTCAAGTGTCATGGTTGCATATCTGGTTACATTGTCTGTAATCATCACACCATACATCTCCCACTTAGAAGGTAAACCCTCAAGAAACTTGTCGGTTTTCTCTACCTCCTCAATAGTGATTTCATGGTTTTCAATTTCAGATAACAAATGGTAGAAACGAGTAACATAAGCATCAAGAGTTTCTCCTTTAAAAGCTTTAAACAGAGTAAACTGCTTTTTCAGAAGCTTCTTCTTGCTTGCTTGTACTTGTGGACTTCCCTCACATCTTTTCTCAAGCGCTTCCCAGAGTGCTTTAGCAGTATGAAAAGATTTTAACTGATGATTAATTTCCTTAGATAAGCACATCTTGATACAAGAATGAGCTTTATTCTCATTCTCATAGTCTTTCTTTTGTTGTTCACTCATCAGATTATAGGATACCACAACAACAGCATTTTGAACAGTTTGGGTGGGTGCCGTGTATCCTCCTTTGATAAACATCCAGATTGAGAGATTATGGAATCTACAGTAAGATTCAAACCTATCTCTCCAAATGTAATAGTCTTCAACACGTAACAACTTAGGTGGAGTATTAGATTTTCCAACCTCGTGCTCCATCTCAATCATTTTGCTAATGTCAGACATTTTAAGAGTTTCGGGAATTAACAATCAGAAAAATCAGAAAGTTCACTTCGCAGAAACTCGATTCGCAGAACAGGAACTTGGTTCGATGGGGGAACTCAGTTCGCAGGGGAACTTGGTTCGCAGGGGGAACTCAGTTCGCAAAGGGGAACTCAGTTCGCAGGGGAACTCGGTTCGCAGGGGAACTCGGTTCGCAGAATCGGCTAAAAAACCCTAAAACGAAAATTTTAGTTTTCTAATCGATTAAACCCTAAGATTTCGGTCGATTACGAAACTAAAAACTTCCAGAGACTGATTTTGATTGTTTTTACAAAGAATAAACGTAACAACAATCCTAAATCTATCGTTATTATCCAAATAACCTCGAACTAACTAAGTATTTAGCCCGAAAGCTCTGATACCAATTGTAAGTCCCTAGTACGTGGATCGATAACGAGGTTATCTTAGGTATTAAGGTGCGGAATTCCTCAATACTTGGTTCACAATATGTGAACAATTTGTTTCGCAAGATAATAGCGAATTGATTTATCAACAAGGTTTTGTATCGATTAATTAATGTTAATCGATCAATACCTAACCTTATAAATGCTTAGAAACGTGTTTTTGTCCTCTGGAAATCGAATGGCAAAAGTTCTTTACCGATTAAACCTAATGAAGTATTTATAGGTTTTAGTTAAACTCGATTCGCAGGTCGATGGGTTCTGCGAGTCGAGTTCAACTCGCAGCCCACAACCAAGCCCAAAGTTCGACTCGGTTCGCAGCTCTGCGAGCCCAGACTTCATCTCGCAGGACTTGAATTCTGCGACTTGAAATCTTATCTCACATACATTAGTTTGTAACATCGTATTCAATATTCGTCTAACACTTTATCATACTAATATATTTAACGAATATTAATACCAAACTAATATCATTTACAAATCCAAATCAATCGTACAAACTTGATTACAATAATCACTAGTACTATTACAAGCTAGATCTGTTGTCACACATACATGTCCCAACAAAACTTGAAAAAGTGGAATTGATAAAAGGTTTATATGGTTATAGGGAAGGTGTGTGCAAAATTTCAGGTCCTAGTTTATAACGAGTAAAAAGTTATGCGTGTTTGAAATTGGCTAAAAAAGTTGACTTTTGCTGACTTCCAAAATAGGCATGGCTACGCGATCCCAGAAAATTTTCTGGATCGCGTGAGTCAGTGCAATTTGTAAACAGAAAGTTTTGTGCTTAGATACGCGATCCCAGCTCAAAAATTTAGATCTCGTGAGTACGTACAAAATCAGAAAATCAGTTTTAAGTCCAAAATTTAATATGAGATAAATATAAAATGATTTCTAAGGTAATTTAGGATCGAGGAGTCCTAATTGAAGGTAAAAAATATAATAATAATAATAAAAAATTTAGATTTTCAGGGCGTTTCAAGTTAGTATCAGAGCGATGGTTTAAGAGATTTAAGCAATCCACAGTCGGATTGCCTAAACTTAAACCACTTATAAACGTTTAGTAGCAAGTTATAGTTGTGTTTTAGTAGTATTATTAATATGTGATTAGTAGATTGTGATTATAGTAATGATTTTTTCCTTGATTTGAAATGTGTTTAATAACTTTGAATAGAAATGTGTAATTAGTTTAATGTAACTACGTCTGGCCAACGGGGTTACATTACATTAGTACATATGGGAGATTTAAAGTTTCTAAGCATGTGAGAAAAGAAAAGATAATCGTTGTGCTAGTTAGTTTAGAAAGTTTTAGATGATTATGTATTTTATTATTTACTAAAGTACTAATTAGATTATTTATTTTGCTTTAGTAAATGACTACCCCACCGAATAGAGAAGCTGAGGGTTCAAATGTTCGTTCTCCCACTCAAGAAGAGACCGTTTCAAATAGAAGTCTAGATCCAGAAGACAGGTTGTTATTAAAAGATGTTATTAGCCAATCTTTACAAGAATTTTCTCGTTCGGTATATGAACGTATGGAGCAAATAATCACTACTCGATTAGTAGAATTTGAACAGAAACATCCTATCTTAACAAACCCTCAGCCGAATAGTGAAGTTTTAAATGCTCAACATCAAATGAATAGAGAAAAAGAAAAGTTTGAGTATAAGAATTTTGCTAATTGTAGTCCTCCAGAGTTTAAGGGAGAAAGAGATCTGATTATCAGTAACAGATGGGTAAGCAAGATGGAAGAAACCTTTATGCTTTGTAAGTGTCTGGAAAGATTGCGAGTGTTATTTGCAGCTCATCAGTTAAAAGGAAGTGCTCAGGATTGGTGGAATACTCAAATCAAAACTCTTGGTGCAGAGGGAGCTGCCAGGCTTCCTTGGAATACGTTTACAGAAAGATTCATAGCAGAATTTGCACCAATGGCAGAAGTAGAAAGGTTGAAGGGAGAGTTTTTATCAATAGATCAGGGAAAGATGTCGGTGACCGAGTATACGAATTTGTTTTATGATAAATCACAGTTCTGTCCAGAGTATACTTCAAATCCAAATTTAATGAAAGATCATTATCATCGACATTTAAATGTTGAGATTAGAGAATCCGTTGACCCGACTATTTATGATTCTATTTCAAAGATGATGAATAAAGGGTTAACGCGAGAGAAAGAATTGCAAGCTAAAGCTGCTGATGCTAGTAGTAAACGAAAAGTTGAACAGTCTACTTCTCAATCTCAACCTTTTAAGAAGTTTAAATCTTTTGGGAGGCCACAACAAAGACCTCAACCATCAACCCGTCAATCTCAGGCTCCAACGCGGGAATTCCCTAAATGTAATAATTGTGGTAGAAAGCATCCTGGGGAATGTCAATTAGGTAGCACCGCGTGTTACAAATGTCGTAAGTTGGTCAAACCTGGTCAACCTGGTCAACCTGGTCAAACCTGGTCAAACTAGTCAAACCTGGTCAAACTAGTCAAACCTGGTCAATCTATGAGTCATTTCCAATTTATAGAGTCACTTCCAATTTATAGAGTCACTTATAGAGTCACTTCCAATTTATATGTATCGGTTTCTAATTCGGGAAACTTTCTAAGTTTAGTTTTTGGTCCAAGTTACTAAATAAGTCACTCAAACCCATATTTGTTACCCATTTCCAAAAATAGTAAGTTTTGTCGTTTTTAGAAACTGAGCCGTTTTTGTTGACTTGGTCAAACCTACACCGTTTGACCCGAAACTTTTCCAAAATCCTTAGATATGTTTAAAAGTCCCAAAAATTCATTATTTCTATTTCTAGCATGCCCAAAAGTGTTGGTTGTTATATTGCAACCTAAAACTTCTAAGTTTCATATTTTTGACTTTTGTCGGTTTAGTTCGCCATTTAATTTCACTAACTTCAGGTCAAAATTTGAGCCCACAATTTTTACCAACTTATCTTCTATGTATCTAGTATCTAACATAAGTTTTCTAAGGATTTTAAGTCTCATCTTTATAGGGAAACAAAATGTACAACCAAGCCTAGTTCAGATTCTGTTTTCCTATAGACCAGTCCCACAAATCAGCTTATAGTCAAAAATATGTATGGATCTGGTAAAAACGTAAAACATGAAAGTTGTAGATATTTTCAATACGAAAGTTTTTTAAAAAAATGCATCATCTAACTCCTCCTAGAACTCAAGATATGACATTTTTAGTGAGCTGTGTTTTTGTAGACAGAATATATAACTTTGTGTATAAATTTATAAAAATGTATTTTAACATATATTTTGGATATAATCTTGTTGGATGAGCTTTATAACATGTAAATGAACTATATGAGAGTAAGAAAGAGTTTCTTTACAGTGAGTTTGATGGAAAGAGGATGAGATGAGTTTGCTTGAAGTTTTGAGCCAAGAATCCTTGCAAAATGTTAACTTTTAAAGTGATGGTGCTATGGTGGATTATGGTGGAGTTATGGTGGTTTGTGGTGGTTTTCTAGAGGTTGAAAATCTCTGGAATTCTAGGGAGAGAATTTTTGATAGAGATAAGGTGGAGTGTTTGAGTGAAATGAGAGATGTGTAAGAAATGCATGGAGTTTGTGTGGTGTAAGGCAAGGAGATGCAATCATCATTTTGCATTAAGATTGAGTGGAGAGGGTGGGAGGTGGGCATGTGGCACATGGGGGCATGGGGGGATGGGCCGGCTTAGGGGGCCCATACAAGGGTATTTTGGTCATTTTCTTATTCCCAATTTAATTTGTCGCCTTTTACGTTCGTTTACTCGGTCGGTTTGGTGTTTATGTATACGTTAATCGTTTTAAGCACGCGTTTTTAATAAAAATTAAATCTTTATAATTTCACTTGAGATATTTTTTCTAAATACTTGAAAATACTTATAAAACGTTCCGTTTATTTATCGGCCTCGATTTGCGTTAGCGTTTTATGGATTCTAAATCGCGTGACGTTTTATTTGGACGTTTTCATTGACGAATTTTTATACGATGTTTTTAATAATAATTTCATTCAAAATAATATATTTTAAATTCTAAAATATATTTTGACTTTCGTCCGATTGTCGAGCGCGTTTGCACGTGTTTGTCGCGTTTATGTTACTTTATACGATATAATTAACGTGTTAAATATTATCAACATAATATTTACGAGTTTTTGAGTTTATTAAATAATTTCATATTATTTAATATTTTATTCACCAACGTCCGTATTAATACTGTGTCGGACTCCATCAGGTTGTTTCGCTCAATTTCGTCAAATTGCGTAAGCGTAATTATAACCAATTACGGGAGTGTATATTCACATGAATATACATGTAGTTACAAGCAATTACAAGTATTTAGCGTAATTCTAAACTAAACACAAGTAATTAGGGTTTCCAACTAAGTTTAACAGTTAACCTAAAGTGCCGGGTGTCACAACTAGGCACACATTGACCAAAATATTCAATTCGTGAGGTTTGAGCCCATAATTAGCATTCATCCTTAAAATGCTTCACTTTTTGTTTCATGTGTGTGCTGATGTATGCATTTGAATTAGAGCTTGATCTTGCAATACATTTCGAGATCACACCAATGAGTGCCATACGTGGCACAGGTACAACCTATCTCGATACTTTCTAAGGAATCCCAAAACCCCCATACCACCAAACATCCAGTCACTCTTAACACCCACTATCCAATCAATACCTTCCTTTATATCTTCATCCTGAACCTACGGAAGCCACGTCTTCCAGAACTTTCAGAGACACCCTCAGTTTTCCAAATTTCCACAAGGAAAGCCAACACAACCTCACAACCCAATACCATACGAAGCCTTTCGGACAAAAATATCCATCGGTGAGGCCGGCATAATAAAAAGGAAAGAAAACGAAAAGGAGAAAAAGAAAGAAAACAAAAAAAAGAAACATATATGTCGGCACTACCCAGAAAAGTCCAGAAAAGGAAATTCAAATCCACAAAGGGTTGCACTATCAAGTCTTTTCAAATATGAGAAATTCCAAAACAGACTTACTCGGAAAAATACTCAAGTTTCTAGAACGACACAAGGAAAGAAAAACCCATAATCCTCTTTTTCATACACCGTCTCCACTTCCCCAAACCAATAAAAAAAAACCCGATTCCTTTCTAAGATGTCTTGAAAAATTAATACAGTTCTTATCCAAAGTGATGAAGATTTGATTCTTGATAAGCCTATGACGAGAATGCTGCATAACTGGCTATCTGAGTGATTGACACTAGCAAGTAGGAAACCCTAAACACCTGAGTGATTTGAGTGACCCACTGTAAAGATTGCCTAGTCATGATTACCATTTAAGTTGCTTGAAGAAAGTATCAAATTCTATAAACCCTTAGTTTCTCATAAGAATTCTTTCATAACTGGAGCTTTATATTTTTGGAAATAGTATTTCTAAAAGATAGTATAACTAGAATCTGTCTAAAGAGCCTTTTATGAATGAGTTTGCTTAAGGATAAACAAAAAGTCTAAGTGTGTGATACTTGATATCGCGTAAAAAGTTATGTTATTACTACCGATATCTGTCTCATTTAAGACTAATACTTGGCATACAAGCTCAATTATCACTTAAATTAGTGATATTAGGCCAAGAAGGTGAAAACACGGAAGCACTAGAAAAATCATGCAAAATGAGCAGAAAACGAAGATTCCACGCATAGTTGAAGATTCAAGGCATCCGAGACAAGATTTGAGACAAAGTACCCATCACTGAGATTTTTCTTATCCAAGATCTTCGTGTACAAATTACGAATCTAACAGAAGAAGAATCAACAAAAACGGATAAAGAATGAAGATTATGCATACGCCGAAAGATTCAAATGATTCGTACAAGACATCTAAAGATCAAAGACACATCTCAGGGATTTCCTTTCATCAAAGTCTTTGTTTTTGAAAAACGAATCCAACGCAAAAGAATCGATGCAAACGAACGCATAACAAAGAAGATACGCATGAAATAAGAAACGAGCAAACGGGCGGCGAACCGGGGTGGCCGGCCGCCAGGCCACCGCCGGCTGGTAACTAGCCGCCGCCGACTGATAGCCTGACACCTCCGGATGGCTGCCAGCCGTATCCTCTCCTTTTTTCTGTCCTTCTGCGTACTCGATGGTACATGTGCTAGCACTTTCCGAAACTTTAGGGTACACGTGCTACCACTTTCCGCGCCCTTTAAAGTACATGTGCCACCACTTTCCGGGAAAGGACCACCCCCCAAAAACATGCTAACTTGCACCTTGGATGGCTAACATGCACCGGATTTCAAGTATAGATAGAGGCCTCATGGTTCATTTGAAACACACACCCTCGCAAGAGCGCTTTGTTAAAGATGAAAGCTCGTCCATACCAGACTTACTGTTTTACCGAATAGTGTCCAAGATGACACTTTTGGGTATGGTTGATGCTTCAGATAGAGACAAGGTATAACGGGAAATAAATGTACCTCGGAGAGCTCGGATGACATAGTAAACTAAATCAGCAGGGTTTATGTAATACCATTCAAATTCTGTTAAGAATTCTCACTCTTCCTGACTGAGTTGTAACAATGCATCGACAAAACGATTAAATTCCCGTTTCACCTTTTTCTGGTTTGAAATGCCATCCCTAAATCCTGTATCTAGATAAGAAAGATCATAGAGCAGTTTTGAAAGTAAATCCACAAATTTCGTTTCCTCAAAAGAATCAGGATTTCCGTAAGTAGTGTGAACTTCTTGCGAAAGCTCTTTGATATAAATCTTTTGTTGGTTAGTAAACGGAAATTTGGTTTTTTGGAATAACTGGATGAGCTGGATATGGATCTGTTTCCTTTTTGCAAAGAAAGTAGCGTCCATGGCTTCCTCAGTTGATTCGGGAAAAATAGCTCTAAGCTCGTTAGTTAAATAAATAGCAGGATCAACAAAGAATGGAATATCACTAAGAACCAAGACAGACTTGATAGCGCTTCTTTCTATCCAAAATTCAAGCTCCTAAATTAGGGCCGCAACATAACGATTTATCCTAGGTTGTGAAATAGAGGAATAATCGGTGTTGGCAAGTAAATCCATTAAAAGATCTAACTTTGATTTTAAATAGCTCATCTTTTCTACTGTGGTTAGCACAGAGAAGTCTAATTATCCTATCAATTTCAACAAAGGTCTTTCTCTGCTCACATGTAAATGGAAAATCAGATATCTTAAGGTATTTCAGAAAGTTGGCATAAATATCTATCCTCCTGTTGGGCTTTAGAGAATTTCCTAAGTGAAGGTCGGTTTTTGATTCGAGTAGATGATTCCTAGATTCAGTGTTTAATCGGGTTGGTGTTTCTATCTTAAGTTCACTCTCAACCTGATATTGGAGACGCTCTTCCTCAACTACACTTGAATAAAGAGTAGTGGGGTGGGCTTGCAAAATATCTAGGAGATCATACTCAAAGTATCCGTCTAAACAGTGAAGACGTTCATTCAAATCCATCCAAGGCATGGGTGGATAAAATAACACTTCGATTCCAAATGGTTCATCATCAGGTAAAGTAGCAGGTCTAATATAGTGCGGATACCTAGACAAGATTGACAAAATCTCAAGGTTAAGTGTGGGTTGAGCACTTAAAGCAATAGAAACAGAAGCTGGAATCTTCTGAGATTCATCAAAACCTAAGTCTAAGCTCGATATTTTTGGGTTCTCAACTTCATGGTTAACACAGACCTCTCTAACGTCAGAGGAGTTTGACTCATACTCTGGACAGTCAAAGAATTCCGTATCTACCAAAACCGTCATCTCATCCGTCATCATTTGATTGAGAGGAGAGATGGGGTTTGAAGGAGAATTAGGGTTTTCCATTTTCTAATTTTTTTTGTATTTTCTAGGGTTTTAAGAACTAAGTTATCTAATCTAATAAGCAATTAACTTCCTAAGTAATGATAATCTTAAGGAAGGATCTCCTAAAGTTAATTATCTAAGGCAGAATTCAAATCGTGACGAAACCGATCCCCAGCAGCGGCGCCAAAAACTTGACGCGCCACCAACCGTCACGCATTGTCAACGCGACTGTATGGCAGCACGTCGGTGGACGTTTTAAAATTTATATTTTGCTAGGCTCAAACTATGCTAGCTACCTACCTTGTGGGTAAGGTGGCAAGTATAACTCGAGTGTCGTCCAAAATCGGAACGAATTGAATTGAATTGGAACCTACCAAAGATAACTTGACAATAAGATGGGTTTAGAAACAAGGTAGGTATGGGTTTGGTTTTATCTAATCTAATCTAAAGATAGGAATTAAAATGCAAGAAAGTAAACGAGAATATAAGCAGCAGGTAGAGAGTGATTGCTGAAACTTTGACGATTAAGGTTTCGGGATGATATTATATTGATGATAGGCGGTTACTCTAGTTAAGAATATTCTAAACGGTCAGTGTAAACACTAGGACCCTATGTCAAGGTGTAACCCTAAAGCATATGTCACTGAATCCTAGGCCATCCTGATTCTGATCAGATGGGACTGTCTTCAGACCCACCTCACTGTCTCTTTCGGAGACCAAGCAACTCTCTAAATGGAGTTAAGGAATAAGGCGACAGTCCACAACACTGACTTTTCTTAACACCTATGTCTATCCAATTTTAACAGAGTAATACTGGTTGTATGCTGAATAAGTTAAACTATTGGTTAAGTAGAGATTAGGGGTTTTAAGCATCTGGGAACACAGCCGGCATCCTTGCTTTCATTACCTAACTCATGTTTTATATGTTTTAGTTCTAATACTTCCGTCATGGATTAGACCCTCCTTTTCCATCGGTCGTTCATCCCTAGGCATGCGTACAGTGTATAGTGTCCTTATTTTCCACAGTACTCTAACCCTAGGTATATCTATGGTGTTTTAAAGACTTAATGTATCTTTACACAGCTTTATAACCAGAGGTAGTTTAACGGTGTACTATAGCATTTTCACGACTTAACAAGACCTAGACCCGTGTCTGGAAGGGTTACTTCCAGGTAATCCACGGTGAGATAGACCATCGGCATTTCCTTGGCTTCCACGTATATGTACTCTACCAGCGGTATTCCCAACGCTATACCAAGTATTCAGCCGTGTTACGGCGATCCCACAGTTTCATACAAACAGGAGATAACTGTGTATTCGTAGTTAGGGTTGATCAGATACTATCCTAAGGCAACAGTCACGTGAGAGACCAGAAAGGGTGATTAATTAAGTCTACATCCAGGATAAGTCTAAACATGTATGCAACATAACAACCACCAATCATATATATGACATATTAATTAAAGATCATCCCTAATCCTAACATCTAGATTCCAACAATCACATATTAATCTAGCTAATCAGCATGGCAATAATCATAAATCGTACTGAAATAATATATAAAGCAGCCATTATAACAGTAAGAGAATAAGATAATATCACCGGATTAGAAGAGTAATACTGAGGATTACAACAGTCTGACTTGAATAAACTTGCTACAGCTTGATTACCCAATTACAACTTACCTCTAGCTCTAACCGCTGTCTTATATCTCTCTAGTTCTCCTCTAACTCCTAAGAGTAGTGCTAGAGAGAGAAACTAGAGAGAAGAACTAACTATAAGAACAATTCTCCTCTAACTCCTAAGATTAGTGCTAGAGAGAGAATTCTAGAGAGAGAAAGACAAATGTGAAATGAGAGGTGTGTCAAATGGTGGAATGAAGATTGGTATTTATAGAGGAAGGGAGGTAGCCTTGGTACAAGTCTTGAAGCACCAAATACAAGCATCAAAGCAGCATACGGGGAAAGCGTACCAAGGGGGGTCAAACGGCACCCTAAGGGCCGTATACAGCACCTAGGGTACTGTATACGGTACCTAGGTGTCGAGGGGGGGGGGGGGGTTGGTGCTTGGTTTGGCCTCCGCTGACTTCTCAGTTGCTTGGTTTGTCCGTATCTTCTTCGTTTGGAGTCCGTTTTGCTTGATTCTTGCGTCGTTGGCTTCATTTCTCCGTTACGCTTCTTATGACACTAAGTTTTCCAAATTTGGAAGTGTTTGACTTTTGTATGTTCCGGATGACGATTGGCGGGCTTCCAGACTGCACATCTTCTTCGTTCTTTACCCGTTTCTCTTGATTCTTTCACCTCCAATCCTGGATTTTCCTATTGAATCATAAAATATGCATTAAGATCTAACTTGATAGGATAATCAAGAATGGAATATTTAAGGTGATTGTTTTTGCCTCGGTTTGCGTGTAAATTGGATGTTTTAGCTAATTTTTGTAGCAACGCTCGTATTTAGACTACCTTGGTGATTTTTGATGATAAATGATTGTTTTGAAATGTTTTCACCAGAGAATGGTCCAAAAAGTGCGGAAATAAGTACTTAAAAACATGACTTTTTGAGTCACATCAGTTACATTCTCCCCTTGTTAGGTAAATTTCATCCCGAAATTTAAGTCTGAGTAGTCGTGTGAGTTAGGTCAGAGAAAAGTTGTGGGTATTTGAGTCACATCTGATCCTCTAATTCCCAGGTGAATTCCGGGCCACGCTACAAATTCCACCGAACATTTGACGATAGGGATACGACTTTGTTTAAGCCGTTTGATTTCGCGATCCATAATCTCCACTGGTGTCTCAACAAAATGAAGTTTGTCATCGATTTGTATTTCCTCGAGGGGAATGATGAGTGTTTCGTCGGATAGACATTTCTTTAAGTTGGAAATGTGGAATGTAAGGTGCACACTACTGAGCTCGTCTGGTAGTTGTAACCGATATGCGACAGGACCAACCCTTTCTAGGATTTCAAAGGGTCCAATGTATATGGGATTCAGCTTCCCGCGTTTAGCGAAACGAATGATGCCTTTCCAAGGCGATACTTTGAGTACTCGATCTCCAAACTGGAACTCGAGTTGTTTGCATCTCACGTTAGCATAACATTTATGATGATCACGTGCGGATTTCATTCGTTGTTGGATTCCAACGATTTTCTCAGTGATTTCATGAATGATTTCAGGACCAGTGAGTTGGCTATCCCCCACTTCGGCCTAACAGATAGGTGATCGGCACTTACGACAGTACAGTGCCTCGAATGGTGCAACTCCAATATTGGTATGGTAGCTGTTGTTGTATGAGAATTCACACAATGGTAAGTGGTGTTCCCAATTGGCACCAAAATCAACTACGCAGGCTCGTGGCATGTCTTCCAGTGTTTGAATGGTTGGTTCACTTTGGTCGTCGGTTTGTGGATGATAAGCGGTACTCATATTGAGGCGAGTACCCAAAGATTTCTGTAAAGATTGCCAAAAGTGAGAGGTGAAACGACTATCCCTGTCGGAGATAATCGAGATAGGAATGCCGTGTCGGGATACGATTTCTTTCAGGTATATTTGGGTGAGGCGTTCCATTCTATCGGTTTCCTTGATGGCGAGAAAATGGGCAGATTTGGTGAGACGATCAACGATTACCCAAATGGTATCGCAACTGCTTGACATTTTCGGGAGTTTGGTAATGAATTCCATGGTAATTGTTCCCATTTCCATTGAGGTATATCTAGTTGTTGAAGTAAAACAGATGGTTTCTGATGTTCGACCTTGACTTTTGAGCAAGTGAGGCATTTACGGACATAAGTGGCGATCTTGGCTTTCATGTTTGGCCACCAGTATAATTCCCTGATGCCATGATACATCTTATCGGATCCAGGATGTATAGAGTATTTGGATTTGTGGGCTTCATCCATTACTGATATCGCTCATTTTATATATATGAATCTCTCGCGATATCTTCTATTTTGCATTTGTTTCTAGCAAATTTCATGAACTTTTGGTACTTATTTAGTTTGAAATCTATTTTGTGTGCTAGGTTTAAGATGGATGAGAATAAAGCAAAAAGATAGGTGGTCTGCTGGAAGATGATGACAAGCTTTCGGGTCAAGCACATCAGCCGCCGGGTCGATAGCATTAGCCGCTGGGTTGTTTGGGTTAGCCGCCGGGTGAATTAAGGATTCCCAACATTCGTTGTAACAGAGAAATTCACCGAATGAAGCTTGTAGAAGCCGGTGGATTGTAATATTAGCCGCTGGGTCCCTTTGTCTATTGGAACCCACCGGCTTAATTTAAGAATCAGCCGGGTCGTTTGAAATTGGATGACCCGTCGGGTAATAACCAAATCAGCCGGGTAGTTTGGGCGGGCAACTGCTTTTTTTCTAGAAAAGCACTTTTGCTTTTTGGGGATCTCACCAACTTTGTCATCAGCAAAAACACACACGAAAACCACCACCAAAAAGGGCGATTTTGCTAGGGTTTTGAAGTTTTTTGCATTATCTTGAAGATTTCTCATAATATAACATCAATAGGTCACCAACAATCATCATCAAAGCATTGTAATCACTTGGTTTGCACTTTTTATTTAAATATAATTATGCTTTCTTTGGTTTCATTGATTATATGTGTTTATGATGATATGATTATGATTGTTAGCTAGATTTGTTATACTTGCTTGGATGAACTAGTTAGTGATTAAGGGTGTCACATTTTGGTGTGAGTTTTATGTTTCGAGTTTAAGATTCATCCATGAATGTGTATATAACTAGTTTGATTTGGTGAAACTTGTAGGTATTTTAGCTAAGCAACTATAGCGAACGTTTGATGCTTATTAAAAATACTTATCGTTTGTATGAAATGTATGAATGAACCAACTTTTGCAGAAGTGAAATTTGATGCAAGTAAAGCTAGTGAACTAGAAATATATAAGTTTGCGAATATGGCGAATGTTTTTCATATGGATGAATCATAAACTCTTCTAATTAGAACTTGTATTTAATCAATTGCTTGCGTGTTTGAGCTTAATGTCAATGAATTAACCTGTTTGGTGATTTGCTAATAGATATAGCGAATGTTTTCTATCTAGTAAATTATTATCGATTATTTGTCTATAAATGGTTGAACTTAATTGCGGATGTAGTTTTGGAATGGGTTAAACAAATTAAGCTCAAATGTGCAAGTGGGTAGCTATGGCGAACGTCCGCTACTTGATTAAATCATAAGTTTGTGAGTTGAAGTTTGAATTTAGGTATTGGCGAACGTTAAGCCTAAGTTTGATGGAAATTCACTTTTGCATTGAATAAACCGGTTTTAACTTCACATCCCGAATTCACTGGCGACATAGTCCAAGCAAGTATTGTTTTTAGTATACGAGAGTTTCCAAACTACTACTTTGACTCTTCATGAGTCCACCATTCTTGTTTAATACAAATATTAGTTTTTAAGCAACGTGACAACTCGGTCACACCAACCCAACTTTTATTTTATTTTTTAAATTGCTCACACTTAACTTAATACATCTAAAACTAAGTTCCCTGTGTTCGAACCCGAACTTATCCAACTATACTACTACACGATAGGTTCCACTGCCCGGTTGTATTTTGGTCTAGCACGGTACTTTATCGTTCATATTTCAACGATAAATTTTATAACTAGATTTCACACATCAAGTTTTTGGCGCCGGTGCCGGGGAAGTTGTGTTTTTAGATCTTGAATTAAGTGTGATTGATTGATCCTTTCTCAGAATTTATTCATTGAAAGTTACTTTTTAAGTTGTGTTGCACCGATGCATTTGACGGTTTTATCTTTTGTGCTTTTACAGGTTTGATTTGGTAGTGGATGAGCACAAGAAGTTCGGGCAACGAACTTCTTAGTCCCTTGTCCAATTCGGAGAAAGCCACTAAAAAGAAACGAAGGAGGAAGCCAAAGAATAATCCAACGGATTCAACTAGTAATCATACGGATTCGGATACATCTTCAGGAAACGTCTTGGTTAAAGAGGTTTTTGAAGACGAACTTGTAACACAAGAACAAGAGGAAGAAGTTGTTGTGATTGAGAACGACATGGCGGATGAGGATGATAGTCCAATATTCTCACGGGCGAGGACTGTCGCTCCCCCAAATTATGATGCGGAAGCGGGTCAGGTCGGGGCGTGACTAATCAAATATCAACAGCACATAAGATATAATGAACGACTCTATATGCGTCATTTACAATACATTGATATTATAAAAGTCTTACACTATTATAATAGTTTACAAAAGCTCGAATTGATGTAAGAGATTCTATGTCATAACTAATTTATAAAAAATATAGTGATGCATGATAATCTCCTGGTGTTTGCATGAGACTCGAGCTAATGGGCATCCTGAGTGAGCAGACTTACTGCTGCTGCGAACCTGAGAATACACGCTAAATTGGTCAGCTTACGCTGGTGAGCTCACAGGTTTAATGATAAAGTATAATGTATAAACTGCAAGATTTAAGTATAATGATTTGCAATTAAGCAAATAAGTAAATGATAAAAGATGTATATAACTACCATGAGCACATAGTCTGAGCTTAACTGAGGTGTCAGGATCACAATTAAGTGCCTGAGCGAGGGTGCCTCTATGCGTATGCCTAATAAACACACGTATGAACAAATGATAATGCGTCCGTTTTGACCAGTCAGTGCTTGCTGACCCGGACGAGGATTGTCAGTCCCATATGGTACCATACACTAACATTCACGCTACAAAGTATTACCAAACTATGCTAATGAGTACTTATGATGATTAGATGATTAACTCATGCAGAATATAACGATATTTGTTACTTTTGTTCACATGTAAAATAAAACGAGCATGTATTCTCACCCCTAGAGTAAAAACAGTAAAATAGGGGCTATGAGACTCACCTGAGTCTAATGAGATGCTATCAAGCACAAATGATGGTTTACAAGAGAAATGATGTCGTATCCAATGACTGAAACCTGCTGGGCGTCCTAAACGCGCAAGGTTTTAAAGGATTAGATGTGGAAACCTGCTGGGCGTGTTAAACACGCAAGGTTTTAAATGATTAGAGGTCTCAACAGACCATCTATGCTAGGTTTCCATCAACTAGTTATGTCCAATGTTTGATTGTTTTGTTTGAGTTTTGAAAACATGTACGACACGTTGGTGATGGTTTATAATGTACGAATGTAAGTTTTGTATAAGGTTTGATTATTATAAGTATTGAATACTTAGTGTAGTAAGTATTTTTCAAGCTTCTTTTATTGTATTTGAAAGTACATGTATAGATTTATATCCGAACGTTGTGGTTAAATATTTTATTTTCTGAAAGTCAACAGAAGTCAACTTGGTCAAACTGGTCAAATCTGGTCAACTGGTCAAATCGGTTAACTGGTCAAATCCGGTCAATTTTGGTCAACTGGTTAAATTGGTCAACTGGTCAAATCTGGTCAAACTGGTCAAACTGAATCAGTTTGACCCGAAACTTTTACACAACCTTTATTATGTTATAATACTTATAAAAAACGAGTTTCGTGACCATTGGTAACCCACTAGTGTCGTTTTTATATTTATTTCCAAAATAGTCCCTAAATGTGTTTTTCGATTTTCTCGGTTCACTTCACCTATTTTTCTTAACTAGTTATGATCTGAATTAGAGTCCACAATTTTTATCAGTTGTTCTACTATGTGTCTAGTTGTTAAAATTCCGTAATTATAGAGTCAATCTAGATAGGTATAAAATTCCGTAAAAGAACCGTACTCGGTTTTCGAATACATGCAGACCAGTCTCAAAGATCCATTTTTATCTGAAAATTCGTAGATTTATGGAAAGAGCCATAGAATAACTTTTTGTAGACCTGTTTAATACGCAACTTTTAGAAAAACAAATGTTGTTTAATTCTTAGTAGAACTCATGTTATGAACATTTTTGTAAATTGACTTTTCTGGTACAGAATCTGTCACTTTTAGATGTTTAACAAAAATGAGTTTTTTCTTTAGATTTGGACATAATCTAGTTACTAGAGCTAGTAGATGTATAAATTAACAACATGCAAGTGAGTTTTTAGAGAGAGAAGGTTTGGATCCTTACAAAACAATGGTGAGAATGAAGGAGATGAGGAAGATGATGATCTTGTTCTTGCTCCAAGTCTTGATGTTTTATTCTTGATGATGATGCTAGATGTCGATTATGATGATGATTTTGTGGAGGGTTTGGGACTGATTTTTGGTGAAGAAATAGAGTAGAGAAGATAGGTTGGAGTTTGAAATGAGAGGAAATGATGAAGTGAAGTGGGAAAGTGTGACGTTTTGTGTGTAGAATTGGTTAAGTCATCAAATGATGATAGAGGTGGTATGGGCATGTGGGAGCCAGCCTATAGGGCCCCAAAATGCAGATTTTTGTTTAACTTTTCATTCCTCAATTTTGCGCTCCGTGTGGTGTTCATTTTGTCAGTCGTTTCGCCGTTTATTTATACGTTAAACGTTTAATATGCGTGTTTAAATAACAATTTAAATTTCAATATTTTTATATGAAAGTATTATTCAAAATACTTTATTTTAGGTTAACAAAATGTTGTCGGGTCTCGGTTTGCGCGTTTGTTGAGTAACTGTACGTTTATTTAACTCGTGTAACGTTTTTAAACGTTATATCCGTACGCGTATAATCATAATATTTTAACTCGAAGTATTTTATCAAAATACTTAATAATGAATTATAAAAATATAATTTGGGTTTATTTCGTTTGTCAGGCACGTTTTGTGCGTTTCCGTTGCGTTTGTGTTACTTTATACGATACGTTTTACATGTTAAATATTATCAACATAATATTTAAAGATGTTTATGTCATCATAAAGATGATGATCTTGTTCTTGCTCCAAGTCTTGATGTTAAATATTATCAACATAATATTTAAAGAATTGGTTAAGTCATCAAATGATGATGGAGGTGGTATGGGCATGTGGGTGCCAGCCTATAGGGCCCCAAAATGCAGATTTTTGTTTAACTTTTCATTCCTCAATTTTGCGCTCCGTGTGGTGTTCATTTTGTCAGTCGTTTTGCCATTTATTTATACGTTAAACGTTTAATATGCGTGTTTAAATAACGATTTAAATTTCAATATTTTTATATGAAAGTATTATTCAAAATACTTTATTTTAGGTTAACAAAATGTTGTTGGGTCTCGGTTTGCGCGTTCGTTGAGTAACTGTACGTTTATTTAACTCGTGTAACATTTTTTAAACGTTATATCCGTACGCGTATAATCATAATATTTTAACTCGAAGTATTTTATCAAAATACTTAATAATGAATTATAAAAATATAATTTAGGTTTATTTCGTTTGTCAGGCGCGTTTCCGCTGCGTTTGTGTTACTTTATACGATACGTTTTACATGTTAAATATTATTCCCAGTGTAACCCTTGTTGGTACCAGAACCAGAGTTGGAGACCTTATCAGTATCAGTTCTCTTGGACGATAGTTGGTTTTGAGTGGGGTTTCCAGACCACTTTCTTTTGTTGTTGTTGTTGTTACCAGAAGATGGAGCAGATGTCTCACGACTGACGACCATTGCCGTGAGTTCGTGTGCGAGGCGGATAGCACTTTGGATGGTCGTCGGTTTGGACGAAGCGGCGTTCCCCTGGATACCCTCCGGGAGACCGCGAATGTACCTCTTGATGCGTTTTTGCTCTGAGTCTACCATAGATGGGCAGAGGAGAGAGAGTTGTTGGAATTTGGTGGTGTAACCAGCGATGTCAGTGCCCTAGACTCTTAGACTCCACAATTCTTCCTCCAATTTTTGAAGTTCTTCGCTGGGGAAATACTCTTCTTTTAGCATCTTCTTCAGATCTCCCCAGGGGAGTTGATTAGCCACTTCGATTCCCACAGCATTAGTATGAGTATTCCACCAGGTGAGGACACCTTCTTGAAAGGTGTAAGCAACAAACTTTACCTTGTTGTCTTCAGTGCAGTTGCAGAGACTGAAGACAGATTCCATTCTTTCTATCCATCGGATCAGGCCAATGGCACCTTCCGTGCCCTTGAAGTACAATGGTTTGCAACTGAGAAAATCCTTGTAGGAACATGGTTTGATAACAGGAGGAGGAGTGTAATTGACTGTCTCATCACTCCTTCGAGAGTCTCGAGCAGCCAAGGCTTCCGCTACAGCTCGGGAAACAGCTGCATTGAGTTCAGCTTCACTGTAACCATTCCTCTTTGGCGGCATGATTCTTCAAGAAAGAAACAAGAAAAGGATAAATGAGTTGTCTGTACAAATTCACGATATATCACAATAGCACAAGTGATAATCATAATTCAACAGTAATGGAGTTGAATACAAGATGCGAGTTTGCGAGAGAGCGGGGTAAGGTTTTACTTATGGAAACCTATAAGTCCTTCTAACAATAGGTTCCACTTGTGATTCCGAAGAAATAAAATGATGGAAGGAATACGAAATGATATATTCCTCTATAGCACATGACGGTACGGCAAAATGTGTTGCAAAATGAGTATACTATCGCATGATATCTATATATATTCGACATATATAATAGCTTAGAATGTAATACGCGGGTAAGGCCTATCCATATATCTTCAATATATAATAGCCAATAGAGTTGCACATAGGTGAGGCCTATGTATGTATATACGCCTATATCACATAATAGCCTAGTGTGTGTCTAACACAAAATAAGTAAGAGTCTAGGTTCTCTCGTGGTCAGAGTCAACTAGTGTATCCCTGTTTCAGCATAACCCCTTTCAGATATCACATCATCTTTATTTAATTGTACATAGTTAGCTACGCTATGTTAAATTAAACTCGTATGATGTAAATTCTGAACCAGTTATACTTAATAAGGAATACAGTCTAACGGTCATAATCTAGGCCCACTAAATGCAACCTAGTTCACTATAACCTTAGTCTCTGATACCAATCTGTCGCACCCCCAAATTATGATGCGGAAGTGGGTCGGGTCAGGGCGTGACTAATCAAATATCAACAGCACATAAGATATAATGAACGACTCTATATGCGTCATTTACAATACATTGATATTATAAAAGTCTTACACTATTATAAAAGTTTACAAAAGCTCGAATTGATGTAAGAGATTCTATGTCATAACTAATTTATACAAAATATAGTAATGCATGATAATCTTCTAGTGTTTGCATGAGACTCGAGCTAATGGGCATCTTGAGTGAGCAGACTTATTGCTGCTGCGAACCTGAGAATACACACTAAATTGGTCAGCTTACGCTGGTGAGCTCACAAGTTTAATGATAAAGTATAATGTATGAACCGCAAGATTTAAGTATAATGATTTGCAATTAAGCAAATAAGTAAATGATAAAAGATGTATATAACTGCCATGAGCACATAGTCTGAGCTTAACTGAGGTGTCAGGATCACAATTAAGTGCCTGAGCGAGGGTGCCTCTATGCGTATGCCTAATCAACACACGTATGAACAAATGATAATGCGTCCGTTTTGACCAGTCAGTGCTTGCTGACCCGGACGAGGATTGTCAGTCCCATATGGTACCATACACTAACATTCACGCTACAGAGTATTACCAAACTATGCTAATGAGGACTTATGATGATTAGATGATTAACTCATGCAGAATATAACGATATTAGATACTTGCGTTCACATGTAAAATAAAACGAGCATGTATTCTCACCCCTGGAGTAAAAACAGTAAAATAGGGTCTATGAGACTCACCTGAGTCTAATGAGATGCTATCAAGCACAAATGATGGTTTACAAGAGAAATGATGTGGTCTCCAACGACTGAAACCTGTTGGGCGTCCTAAACGCGCAAGGTTTTAAAGGATTAGATGTGGAAACCTGCTAGGCGTGTTAAACGCGCAAGGTTTTAAATGATTAGAGGTCTCAACAGACCATCTTTGCTAGGTTTCCATCAACTAGTTATGTCCAATGTTTGATTGTTTTGTTTGAGTTATGAAAACATGTACGACACGTTGGTGATAGTTTATAATGTACGAATGTAAGTTTTGTATAAGGTTTGATTATTATAAGTATTGAATACTTAGTGTAGTAAGTATTTTTAAAGCTTCTTTTATTGTATTTCAAAGTACATGTATACATTTATATCCGAACGTTGTGGTCAAATATTTTATTTTCTGAAAGTCAACAGAAGTCAACTTGGTCAAACTGGTCAAATCTGGTCAACTGGTCAAATCTGGTCAATTTTGGTCAACTGGTCAAATCTGGTCAAACTGGTCAAACTGAATCAGTTTGACCCGAAACTTTTACACAACCTTTATTATGTTATAATACTTATAAAAAACGAGTTTCGTGACCATTAGTGACCCACTAGTGTCGTTTTATATTTATTTCCAAAACAGTCCCTAAATTTGTTTTTCGATTTTCTCGGTTCACTTCACCTATTTTTCTTAACTAGTTATGATCCGAATTAGAGTCCAAAAATTTTATCAGTTGTTCTACTATGTGTCTAGTTGTTAATTTAATTTTTCCAGTAATTATAGAGTCAATCTAGATAGGTATAAAATTCCGCAAAAGAACCGTACTCGGTTTTCGAATACATGCAGACCAGTCTCAAAGATTCATTTTTATCTGAAAATTCGTAGATTTATGGAAAGAGCCATAGAAGAACTTTTTGTAGATCTGTTCAATACGCAACTTTTAGAAAAACAATCGTTGTCTAATTCTTAGTAGAACTCAAGTTATGAACGTTTTTGTAAACTGACTTTTCTGGGACAGAATCTGTCACTTTTAGATGTTTAACAAAAACGAGTTTTTGCTTTAGATTTGGACATAATCTAGTTACTAGAGCTAGTAGATGTATAAATTAATAACATGCAAGTGAGTTTTTAGAGAGAGAAGGTTTGGATCCTTACAAAACAATGGTGAGAATGAAGGAGATGATGAAGATGATGATCTTGTTCTTGCTCCAAGTCTTGATGTTTTATTCTTGATGATGATGCTAGATGTCGATTATGATGATGATTTTGTGGAGGGTTTGGGACTGATTTTTGGTGAAGAAATAGAGTAGAGAAGATAGGTTGGAGTTTGAAATGAGAGGAAATGATGAAGTGAAGTGGGAAAGTGTGAGGTTTTGTGTGTAGAATTGGTTAAGTCATCAAATGATGATGGAGGTGGTATGGGCATGTGGGAGCCAGCCTATAGGGCCCCAAAATGCAGATTTTTGTTTAACTTTTCATTCCTCAATTTTGCGCTCCGTGTGGTGTTCGTTTTGTCAGTCGTTTCGTCGTTTATTTATACGTTAAACGTTTAATATGTGTGTTTAAATAACGATTTAAATTTCAATATTTTTATATGAAAGTATTATTCTAAATTCTTTATTTTAGGTTAGGAAAATGTTGTCGGGTCTCGGTTTGCGCGTTCGTTGAGTAACTGTACATTTATTTAACTCGTGTAACGTTTTTAAACGTTATATCCGTACGCGTATAATCATATTATTTTTACTTGAAGTATTTTATCAAAATACTTAATAATGAATTATAAAAATATAATTAGGGTTTATTTTGTTTGTCGGGCGCGTTTCCACCGCGTTTGTGTTACTTTATACGATACGTTTTACATGTTAAATCTTATCAACATAATATTTAAAGATTTTTATGTTTATTAAATTATTTCACATTATTTAACATTTTGTTCACCAACGTCCGTATTTTAATGTGTCAGAATTCATCCGATAGTGAAATGTACGATTTAAACAAATCGCATACGTGCGTATATATATATAAATATATCAATACACATAATGATACACATAATTAACCCTAATTACATGTATTAACACTTATGATTAGGCACTAATTACTAGTCCTAATTGGTCGGGTGTCACAAGGACCGTGGTGCCTACACCCGGATCGGCCATTCGATGGCAAGATATCGAGAACGACAATTTTTCTTCGAAGGGCCACCATATGCAACTCATACGGGATACCCAATTTGATGGTAGAGTGTGGGTCGATCCGCACAAACATATAGCAAGTTTTCTAGAAATTGGTGAGTATTTCAAGTATGGGCCTAATATGGATGAGGTGATTCGGTTGAGGACTTTTCCAATGTCCTTGTGTGGTGAAGCTAAAATATGCTAACAAGAGCTAGGGCCCGACCCCATTAGAACTTGGGACGAAATGAGGGAAGCATTTGTTAGAAGGTACTATCCTCCGGCGTTGGCCGAAAGATTGTTAAATGGGATTCGAGCCTTCAAACAACAAGAAGGAGAAACCTTGGTAGAAGCATGGTGTCATTTGAAAGATATGCTAAGGAATTGTCATGGCCATGGATTATCAAAAGCGGAAATTATTACATTGTTTTACAATGGTCTTGGCATTGAATTGGCTAATGTTCTTGATGCCTCGGGAGGAGGTTTGTTTCTTTACAAAACACCTAATGAAGCTTGGAAGGTGCTTGAAGATAAGGTCACTCAAAGTTTGAATTGGGCCAAAGATAAAGGAGGTAAGCCGGTTAGAAAACATGTGGCTTTTGCGGAAGGAAGTAACAGGAGTGGAAGCTCGGATAATTCGGCGATGATGAAAGAGTTGAAAGCAATTTCTTTTAAGTTTGACTCGCAATTTAAGACTTTGAAGGGAGAGTTGAAGGAGCTTCGGGATGGTTGTGGTAATTGTGGAGGAAACCATGCCACGGCAAATTGTGCACAAGATGATTTGCCAATAATGGAAAATGAGGAAGATGTGAATTTTTTTCAACAAGGCAATTATCAAGGTGGTGGAAACTACCAACGGGGTGGTTACCAAAATAGAAACACGGGAGGATACCAAGGAGGAAATTACAATCAAGGAAACCGATTTTCTAGACCCAACCAAGGTACAACAAAAACCCCAACCAAAGCTACAATCAACACCAAAACCAACCTTACAACCAATCTCAAAACCAACATCAAAATCAACCGAGAGACAACAACCCACCACCGGTTCAAAAACAAGAGCTTTCCTTGTCGCCAATGGAACAAATGATGAAGGAGTTCATGGCTAAACAAGATGCTTGTACCGAGCGGTTGAAAGCTCAAATGACCAATATAAAGTTAAGCATGGAGCAAGGGCAAAAGAACCAACAAGCTTAAATTCAAGATTTGGAGCGAAAGATGGATAGATTGTCGGAAGGACAAAGTAGTAGGCCAACCGGTGGTCTACCAAGCAATTCTTGTAACACCCGCCAAATTAGGACTAGTAATTAGTGCCTAACTGTCTGTTAATACATGTAATTAGTTAGTTTTAGGCTAATTAATGTATTGAAATATATATATTGTTGAATATATACAAGTATGCGATTTGATTAAATCGTACAAGTTTCAAATCGAATGAAATTCGGTTCAAGTAAATACGGACGTTGGTGAACAATTTTTATTAAATAATATAACATTATTTAATGGCACTATTATACTTAAAATATTTTGTTATTAATATTTTGTACTTATTTCGTATTGTACAAACAAAGTCTACACAATTAAAATATTTAATGCGCAAACAACCAAAATAAAGTTAAATTGTATTTTATAACACAATTATTAAGTATTATTGATAAAACATTCGTATATTAAAAACTTACAATTAGATGCGTATGAAATTATTTAAAAGTTTAAACGAACGAGAAAATGAATGAGAAAACGAACGCCACACGGAGCGCGTACGCAGGATAATGAAAAACCGGTGAAGCCCACACCCGGTGGACCCCACCAGCCGGCCCCCTTCCCCCCCCCCCCCCTTCTTTCCCTCCTCTTTCCTCCCTTCTTCTCATTTCATCCTCCATCTTTCGCTTTCCTTCTCTCATTTCTCTCAAAAACTAACCAAACCACCATCACCATAATCCTCCAAATTACACCACCAAATGACCTCGGTTTTCATTGCTCATTTGGAGAAAAGTGACCACCTCGCAACGATCTACATTTCCATCTTTCCGGATTTTTCATGCACGAAGTTGTTAGTTACCGACAAAACCCGCAACTCCTTGATTTTTAGTGTTTTCAAGTTAGAATTGTTTCTTTAAGCTTGAAATGTCCATCTAAGGGTTAGGTAAAAGAATCAGACCAAACGAAAACCGGAAAACTCGTTTTTGGATCTAATCCATCGATCAGACCTAAGTGTCGCCTAGGCCGTCCAGTATAGCGTCACTTCTTGCGACACTTAAGTGTCGCATTGAGTGACGCATAAAGCCTAAAGTTACGTCACTTAAATAAGTTCCGCATAAAACCCCTTTTTCCCGACACTTACCTCTGTCACTTGTCTAGTGACGCCTAGAACCCTTATCCGACACTAGCACCCGACACTACCTTAGTGACGCCTCAGTATGCGTCACTTCCATAAGTGACGCCCTCACTCATATTTTACTATTTCATGTGTCACTTCCTAAGTGATGCCTAATCCCCAAGTGACACTATAAGTGACGCATAAAACAGAAGGTTTCAAAGTATTTTTACACTAAGTGTTGAACTTATACAACCTCAAATACTTATACAATATGATTCCTAAAACATTGTAAAACATGTTTTTCAAGTATAACACTTCGAAATCAATATGATAATATCAAGATTATTATTACAAACAATCACCAACGGGCCGTACACATTTTCAAACACTTAGACAATCAACCAAATTGTAACATATGGACATTCTAGTTGGACAAACAACTACAAGGTAGTCTTATTAGATACCTTCTCATGTTTATAACCATCGCATGTCGTGGACACCCTCAGGTTATAAGTCTTTGGACTTCAATCATTGACTAATCAATCTCACTTTATTAAGATAAACTCTTCAGGCTCAGGTGAGTCTCATGGCCCCTCTTTTACTGTTTTTACTAGGGGTGTGATACATTGCTCTATTATAACACGTGAATGCGAGTACATATTTCAATATACTACATGAGTTGTTTTCAACTAATCAAACCAAAGTCCTCCATCAGTATTAGTCTGATAATACGTAAGTAGTGTGAATATTAGTATATGATACCATATAGGATTGACCCTCCTTGTCCGGGTTAGCAAGCACTAACTGGGTAAATGGACGTACTAATATTTGGGAAGACGAGTGTGGATTAGGCACTCGTGGAGGCACCTCGCTCGGAATTCTCTATATGGGACCCGACCCTCGAGTTAAGCTCAGATTATGCGCTCATGGTTATATACACTATCATTATCATTTGTTAGATGCAAATCAACATTTAAATCTTGCGGTTCATACACTATTATTTGATACTCAATCCTGTGAGCTCACCAGCATTAGCTGACCCATTTTAGCATGTATCACAGGTACTCAGCAATAGATTTGGACTGCCCATCAGGATGCATATTAGCTCGAGTCTCCATGCAAAATTCAGAGATTTCATTGCATTATTAGATTTTTGTATAACTAATTATGTACTTAAACCTATCATATTACGAACACGAGCTATGTACGGGTTCAACTGTTGTAAACATTTTAATATTAATATATTTTGTTAAAACGACGCATATAGAGTCGTTTGCTATATATCTGTGTGCTTTGATTATTGATTAGTAACACCCAAATTATGCTTCCGCAAAACATTAAATTTGGGGGTGTTACAATACTCAACAAAACCCAAGGCAACCATTGATAAGCATCAAATAAATACTATATTTTATACTATTTATCCCTATATTTATATACATTTTAATGCATTTATATGATTTTAGATACTTATTTTGTTAATATTTGCAGAAATGTATTTTAATTAAAGATTGAAAAAAAGGAACGAAAACAAGCTTGAAACTGAAGAAAATGAAGCACTTGAAGAAGTTGGAGCTTAAAACCTTAAAGAATTGAAGACTAAAATGATAATATTGAAGAATTGGGCCAAAATGAAGATTAAAATCCGTAAAAGAAAAGAAGAGAGTCCAAAATAGAAGCCTGACCTGAAGTTGGAAGATTCTGGAAAGAAGATCCAACCGGCGGTTGGGGTGTTAAGGGATTAAGGCGGTGAAAGACGCGGAGTTGGAGTAGGACTCAAGTTAACCCAACCGGCGGTTGGGAAGGTCAACCGGCGGTTGGACTGGCGGTTTGTAACACTATAAATAGAGGCCTAGTTCAGGGTTAACGATATACGATTCTTAGAATACAAACACAAATATTAGGGTTTTAGGTCGACTTTAAGTGCGATTTTGGAGGCTAAGGAGCTAGGGTTTGAAGGTTTCTAACCCTAGGAAAAGTTGGTTCGACAATTGGTTTGGTTTCTTTATCCTTGTAACTTTATTAATCTTTTGGGTTATTTATGGATATTGTTTATTTGAATTACTTGTTAATCAGGTTTTCGTTATAAATATTTAAATGAATGATTGATTGATTTTATTATATGAATTATATGTTTATGTTGGAACTATATTATTGAATGTTTATTATACAAGAATTGTCTGTGTTATATTATATTAATAATGATTCTTGACATGATTAACTGATTTATATCATAACTTTATTAATCTTTTGGGTTTTATAAATTAAGTGATTATGTTTATGTCTTGATCTTAACCTTTGCGATAGACGAAGAATATCATTTATTAATGTTAAGTAACATTGTAATTCAACCAAATCAGGAGGTGTATTAATAAATTGCTGATAGATCTTAATAAATAGTAATACTTTTCTTAACCTTTGACTGTATTGCTATATGAAAATTATCTTAACCTTTGTGATTTTCTACATTAGTAATTCACCAATAATAATAGCCAACAAAGCAAATAGACATAAGTTAATATAATAAGTTTAATCAATAATAGTTTAAGTAATTATAATCTTCTATCCAATTGAGTATTCTTAAGTTGAACCTTAGACTTATCTATTAGAATCTGTATCAATTATAAATATGTTCGATCGGAACTAAAACGTCCCCCTTATCTTGTATATTGTTATATATTAATGTATTATTATTATTGTATATTAATTGTAATTAGGAATAAATAGATAATTAGTTATAGAATAGAATCACATTCCCTGTGTTCGAACTTGGACTTACTTAATAAGCTATATTATACGAACAGGTTAATACTTGCTTGAATTATGTGATAGTATTATTTAGTATTCCTTAATTTAAAACTTGTGATTATAATTGCCTATACTTAGCACACATCAAAGTTTTTGGCGCCGCTGCCGGGGAGCGCTGTATTTTAATTAAACTAATTATTTAATTTGTATAAATTGTAAATTTTTTTATATATTTAAGTCAATCGAAAAATCGGCTCACCCATTAGGAGTACTAACAAAAACAAAGGTATAAGGAGAGTTCAGCCCTACCTCATTGATTTATCATATAAGAGGTAAGATTCTTCTCGAAAGAAAGAGGTTTTTAATAAGCTTCACGATGACCTATTTCTCCGCTTTTGTGTATAATCTTTGGAGCTACCGAGGACTTTTGACTAATCTATATATAAGTAATCAATGTGATTTTTATCATATTCTAAACTATTGAATATATGTTTTTACAGAAAGAAGTAATTGATAGTAAAATGGAAAATATGCACTTAGATGAGATGGAATTTAGAGATATTGAGATAGATGAAAATTCCTACCCAAACAAGAAAGATAGAACTTTGGACTTATATGAAGATTTAGAGCAACCCTCAGTAATTTCAGATACTGCAGGATTAGTTTTCTACTTGGAACATTATTCGTGCAATCTCCATTTAATTATGGATATTCTTAGGAGAACTACAGTAGAACTTTCAGATTTTCTTATGATAGTGATTAGTAAAATGGAGGAGGAATATTCTAAATGGTGTAATTCAAATGAAACTGGTAGTACCAACCCTTTCGAATATCATGTGGATGAGCTGAAGGAAGATTTGATTGTGCAAGCAATATTTGATCCTGAATTCTGTGAAGAACAATGGCTTAAGTTTTCTTACATTCAAAGAATTTTTGAAAGATCCCCATTTCCATATTCGGTGAAGCAGCTAAATTTACTCGAAGTTATCAAGCATGATGTGGAACTTGCTATTGGAAACTTACATAATGAATATGATCAGAATTTGTGGGATGAATTTCAAGATTTTCTCAACTTGATGAAGTCTAAAGATCACATCAATTCTCATAAATTCTACATTGATGCTACTGTGGAATATTATGTGCAAGAAATAATAGATGAGCTTTATTATGCCGAGGTAGATGAAAGTCATAAGAGCATCCCTGAGCACTTTTTAGGTGAACCAATGGTGAATCTTGCAACTTATGTGATAAAAGAGCTACAATCAGCATACGTGGGTATCCGCTATGAGTCACATATAAACATATTTCATTTAGAATTGTCTGAAATTTACTATCGAATTATAGAAATATTTGAGTATTCTGGTATTTTGACTGATCACCAAAAAGAATTACTTACTGAAACCGATAAGGAGATAGGAAAGGTTGGTAATCAAAGACGCTTAAGAAATTATGAATATTTACATTTGGGGTTTTATGGATTTATAGATGCTTTAAGACGTGATCATAAGGAACGTGAAACTAAAATAGTAGATGGATATAAGGTAATTAATGAAGAGGGACAACTTGAGAAGAAAGTGCAAAAGATAGTTAAGAGTTTAATGGATGTTGAAGATGCCGAGAAGATTCATCATGAAAGATTTTCTCAATTTTCGTCACCAATACCTGAAATCACTAACAAATTGTTCCATCATTTTTGCCATATTTACCCAGAGAATGTTGCAGAACTAGTTACAATCCAACTACCAAATGAGCAGTACACATCAATATTGTTGTACCCAGAATTCATTTCCCTTTAGGAGACTTCCATCCATCTTAGGATCATTTCCATTTCCATTTTATTATTAGTTATTATTTCTATTACTTGTTTTTCAAAGACTTATGTTATATTATGTGTAATTGAAATTTAGTTATTTAAATTTATTTGTGATTATTTGTTATTTTAGTTAATAATTATTATGTTAAAGTTATTAGAAGTATGAAAAGATTTGACAGGAATATTTACAGATGAAAATCCATTAGCCATCACTTGTTCACAAGGATGGAATATTACAAAAAGAACAAAATATGTGGTAATTAGGTATCAAGCAACATTTGGATAAAAACACAGTCGACAGTGTAAAATCCAAGGGGTGGTTGAGTCGACGCAATCAACGGTTGTAAATTCTGCAAGCACTAGTTAATTGTTATTGATATAGGAAGTTATTACGAGCAAAAGCAGCTGATGGAAGAATCTATTGCGTTACATGTTGAATAAAGATAAGTTTTGTTTTTATTTTAAAAGTTAAAACGCTAAACGTTAAAATTATAAAAATCATTAAAGTTAATAATTAGTTAAAATTATAAAAATTTGATGGACTATAGAAGTCCAAAAATTATTAATGGGCTAAAAACGAGCCCTATAAAATTAAAATGGGCCGAATTAAATAATTTGGGCCTGTTTAAACCAACCGGCGGTTGGGCTTCCCAACCGGCGGTTGGATACTATTCAGGGGACATTGGTCAATGTTCCCTGGAGATTAGTTCACTGGATGACCACAGGGGCGACTGGATATAGGCTTACTAGTAGTCTGTGTGGAGGACAGTATGTTACGAGGATAGCTAGGTATTATGGTATAACAGCTGCTGATTTCTTGACGTGTACACCGGTTACACCTGGGATGTCCTTTCTAGGCGAGCACAAGTTGATTGAGTTAGGTATTTTACAGGAGGGTGTACAGGATGGAGTGTTGTTATGGACACCTGAGGTTGCACCTGGACAACAGTTTGTGCAGAGAGCTCGATTGAAAGGACACCCTGTTCCACTACCACCAGCACATGAGATTCCAGTACCAGAGGTTGATTTGCCAGTAGGTAGAGGTAGAGGCTGTGGTCGAGGTCATGATCGGGGCGATATGTTAGATGATATTCAGCAGAGACTGAAGAGGATTGAGGTTGCTCATGATAGGAGGTTTGTTATGATTGGAGAGAGATTTGATAGGTTTGAGCAAATGTTTGATAGATATGAGAGAGAGAGCTTTCACAGATCTGATTATCAGCATGGATTATTGCAGCAGCTGTTGAGAGATCGGTCTATTGAGTTCTAGCAATATGTTTCTTCAGTTTTTGATGATGGAGCTGGACCTTCGAGACACTAGGGGCAGGAGGATTCAGACGATGATTAGATTATGTTTGATACATTTGACATTTATATTTTGGATGACTGTACTTATTATTACTTTTATTATTACTTATTGTTATGCTAATATGGTTGTTTATTTTTGATAGCACAAGTCTGGCAGTAAGTTCAGCACTTTATTTATAAAGTTCTTACTTATTTATGAACTTTTTGGGTGTGTTCCCTGGAAACCCTCACGAGATTATAACTCGTCCACTCGGGATACCGAGGGGTTTAAAGGCTTATTGCATATGCTAAATGCAATCGTGATTAACTACGAAAATGTGGATGTTGTATATTATTTTTCAAGAAATCGAGGAATCAATCAAGCAGATTTTTCTTAGCCGATGATGAAATTTATAATTTCAGTCAGGGGAGTTTTTCTGTTCTAAATTTCTTTCCCTTACTCACTTTTGTTTAACAATTTTTATACAATGAGGGCATTGTATAATTTAAGTGTGGGGATAGGGTTCGTAAGAAAAAGAATTTCTTTAATTAATTATTTAAGTTTCTATTGTTTTATTGAAATTTAAAAAATTTAAGTAAATAACTAAGTATTTATTAGTTAGAATACTTTTGTTAAAATTTTTGTTTTGTATTTAAAAGTTTAGACTTTAATGTGGATTAACTATTTTGTATATATAACGTAAGCAACTTAATAAGGAATGATATATAGTTACATGATATGATGTACTAATAGGCAATCTATATGAGAATTTCTGAATTTTAAGAAATTAATAGAATAACTTGTATATTATTTTATAATACATAATATGATGTATGACATAAAAGTCTTAATTCTTAGATTTATCATGTGATAATTTTATATATCTTTATACTTATGTGAAAACATTTGGGAGTTTACTAATTGTTTCCTCTGTTGTACGTAAGTACAGACCTGGTCTCTAATTAGTATTCTTAAAATAAAGCAAAAGAAAGAACAAATTCTTTCAAAATATAAATAAAAATCAAAATATGTCGCTTTGTTGTACGGCTGTACAGACCTGTCACCGCTGGTTTGATTTAAAAACTGCTTTACTTGAATGAAGTTATGTTGCTTTGTTGCATGAAAATGCAGACCTGTCACCAATGTCTTGATTCTTATAAATGGATTTCATATATTTATTTGGAAGATAAGAGTAAATTGCATGAATAAGTTTAAGAGTATATCATATATGGAAATCATAAATAATATATATATATTAATAATAATAAAGAGTATATTTAGAAATATAAATATAGATTGTTTAAAATGGATAAAATATATTAGTAATCATTCATGAGCTATATGTTACACAAATAATAATAATTTTTATTTATACATTATAGTTATACATATTAATGAAATTGTTTAAATTTTTAAGTTGTGAAACAGGTTTTTAGTATTGGTATTCTGATTTTTAAATATTAGTTTGATGCTTATTATAAATTTTATTCAGTATTCAACTTGAGGAAAAGCAGAACTTAAGTGTGGGAATATTTGATAAGCATCAAATAGATACTATATTTTATACTATTTATCCCTGTAATTATATACATTTTAATGCATTTATATGATTTTAGATACTTATTTTGTTAATATTTGCAGAAATGTATTTTAATTAAAGATTGAAGAAAAAGGAATGAAAACAAGCTTGAAACTGAAGAAAATGAAGCACTTGAAAAAGTTGGAGCTTAAAACCTTAAAGAATTGAAGACTAAAATGATAATATTGAAGAATTGGGTCAAAATGAAGATTAAAATCCGTAAAAGAAAAGAAGAGAGTCCAAAATAGAAGCCTGGCCCGAAGTTGGAAGATTCTGGAAAGAAGATCCAACCGGCGGTTGGATTACCCAACCGGCGGTTGGATTAACCAACCGGCGGTTGGGGTGTTAAGGGATTAAGGCGGTGAAAGACGCGGAGTTGGAGTAGGACTCAAGTTAACCCAAACGGCGGTTGGGAAGTCCAACCGGTGGTTGGACTAGCGGTTTGTAAAACTATAAATAGAAGCCTAGTTCAGGGTTAACGATATACGATTCTTAGAATACAAACACGAATATTAGGGTTTTAGTTCGACTTTAAGTGCGATTTTGGAGGCTAAGGAGCTAGGGTTTGAAGGTTTCCAACCCTAGGAAAAGCTGGTTCGACAATTGGTTCGGTTTCTTTATCCTTGTAACTTTATTAATCTTTTGGGTTATTTATGGATATTGTTTATTTGAATTACTTGTTAATCAGGTTTTCGTTATAAATATTTAAATGAATGATTGATTGAATTTATTATATGAATTATATGTTTATGTCTGAACTATATTATTGAATGTTTATTATACAAGAATTGTCTGTGTTATATTATATTAATAATGATTCTTGACATGATTAACTGATTTATATCATAACTTTATTAATCTTTTGGGTTTTATAAATTAAGTGATTATGTTTATGTCTTGATATTAACCTTTGCGATAGACGAAGAATATCATTTATTAATGTTAAGTAACATTGTAATTCAACCAAATCAGGAATTGTATTAATAAATTGTTGATAGATCTTAATAAATAGTGATACTTTTCTTAACCTTTGACTGTATTGCTATATGAAAATTGTCTTAACCTTTGTGATTTTCTACATTAGTAATTCACCAATAATAATAGCCAACAAAGCAAATAGACATAAGTTAATATAATAAGTTTAATCAATAATAGTTTAAGTAATTATAATCTTCTATCCAATTGAGTATTCTTAAGTTGAACCTTAGACTTATCTATTAGAATCCGTATCAATTATAAATATTTTTGATCGGAACTAAAATGTCCCCCTTATCTTGTATATTATTATATATTAATGTATTATTATTATTGTATATTAATTGTAATTAGGAATAAATAGATAATTAGTTATAGATTAGAATCATGTTCCCTGCGTTCGAACTTGGACTTACTTAATAAGCTATATTATACGAACAGGTTAATACTTGCCTGAATTGTGTGATAGTATTATTTAGTATTCCTTAATTTAAAACTTGTGCTTATAATTGCCTATAATTAGCAAACATCAACCATCTTCAAGCGGGTCAAAACCATACCAACCACCACCCGCAAGGAATGAGCATGTGAATGCTATCACAACTAGGAGTGGGAAAGAGCTTCAATTGCCTCAAGCGAAGGACAAAATGTTTCTGTTGAGTCACTGATCGCTAAACTCAAAATGGTCACTGATTACAAGGATTAAGGGGGAGATCATAAGGATAAATTATGGGAGATTGTTGAAGTCATTAATCGCTGATATAGTGAAGTCACTGATCATGCCTTATATTCACAGTCTCTGTCCTACTCAATAAAAGAACTCTCCATGAAGAAAATGATTCAAGTCAAGCTCCTATTGCTGAAGTTTATGATCGATGATCCTATCTCTTCAACCAGTAGATGAAGAACCTATCAAGATAAAAGACTCAACTTTGTGTGTCGCTGATACTCATCTATCAGCGAGAGTCTTCAAGTCTTTGCAAGTTATTCTTTCTGCTGAATAAAAGAAGTCACTTAAGTACTATAGTTCAAGTTACTCTTCAAGAGCACGTTAGCTCGCAGCGAGTAAGGAGAACTTCTATTACTTCAGTGACTGCAGCATTAAATGTTGCATTAGTAAGGAGTTGACATATTCTACACCATTACGACGCCACGCGTGCTCCTCGTGACTTGGTCCAACATAGAAAAGAACGTGGCAGCAAGTGATTGTTTTCAAGGTAAAAGGTGATATTTCCCAAGACAGAATGTCGGACCATAATGTATCACATCTCAACTACCTCACCAATCAAGCAGCGACACGTGTCCTTCCAGATCTGGAAATTAAGGATTTCAGCGTCTATAAAGAGCGTAGTATGTTGTACTCCATTTTGTGTCGATTGTTTGTATTGTTACTTGTTTGTCAGTAACTAGTTTGTCTAAAATACAAACAACACCAGCGAGTGAACTAGTAGCGTGTTTGTCCACTATTAGTCCACCTCAGCGAGTGAGCCAGTTAGCGTGTTTGTCCACTACTGCTCATCTCCTTTTGTAAGAGCTGTATTGTTTGATTTAGATTAGCTTTGGCTAATCTATTCCGCAATCAACAATAGATAAATTTTATCAATAAAAGAATTTATCTTTCAGCTAGTATTGCATCAGCAACTGAACTGCTTATCATACTTATATATTTGTGTTCATATTGCTGTTACTTAAATACGGTTAAAAACTTGCTAAATAAGTTAACACATTAAAAGCAGAAAGAAAAGTTTTTAATTGTATTCAACCCCCCTTCTACAATTAACTCACTGTTAACGATTTATAATCACTAACATAATAGTGATTAGGGACTCACAATTGGTATCAGAGCAGAGTTGGTTTAAATATAATTAAATCAGATCTGCAATGGAATCGGTTAAATACAGTTGTGTTGATTCTGAGTACCAGAAGGGAAATGGCTCCACTACGAAACCACCAGCTTTTGATCCATCTAGAATTGAAACCTGGATGTCCAGGATGATGATATTCTTAGATCTTGTCGATGATCGCCTTTGTACAATTATTATTGATGGTCCATACACCCTAACTACTATTGTTCCTGCAGTTGCAGCTACTGCAACCACTCCTGCTATACCTGAAATGGTTATGCCTAAAAGGGAGGACAATGGTCAGATGAGGATAAGCGTATGGTAAGGCTAGACAAACAAGCTAAAATTTACATAAGCATGGCACTTCCTGATGAAGTGTTTGAGTCTATTAGATTGTGCACAACAGCGAAACACATGTGGGATACTCTTAGAAACATCTATATTGGAACTCCTGACATAATTCGCTGTAGAGAAGTAAATCTAACTCGTCAATATGAGTTGTTTGCTATGGAACCCAATGAGTCACTGGCATCTACCTATACTAGATATCAAGCTTTAATTAATAAAATGGAAAAAGCCAATATAGGAAAGGACCAGAGATTCATTTTTGAAAAGTTTCTAGAGTTAGTACCTAGGAAAACTTGGGGAACTATTGCAACATGCATAAGACAAAGAAATGATTATAATTTTCTCAATCTAACTCAAGTTTATGGAATTTTACTAAATTGGGAACAATCTGAGAAGCTAGCTGATCAAAGTGAGCACATTCGTGCTGCACTAGGAGGACAAAAGATTTCGAATGCCCTTGTAGCTGAGCTTGATGAAGTTGATCAAAAGCAGAAAGCAAAGTTTACCAAGCTTAGCTCAAAGTCACTGATTACAGAAGAAGAAGGTAGTGTCGCTGAAGACCAGTCAGAAGCAAGCTATGATGAAGGACTAGAGAAGTTGGAAAGAGACATGGCCATGATGGTTGCAAACTTCAGAAAGAACAGCAGATTCAATAGATCTGCTGGTGCATCATCAAATGATGATTTTAAACCAAAAGGTGAGTGCTACAAATGTGGCAAGCCTGGCCATTTTGCAGCTGAATGCCGGTCCAAAGCTGTCAACTCTTTCGCTGATCAAAAACCCAGCTTCAGAAATGACAAGTATAACAAGTACAGAACAAAGTACAAGAAGCTGAAGGAAATGTCCAAGTCAAAGAAAAGGAATAAAGGGTTTATTACTGAAGAAGGATCTGTCAGCGACTCTGACTCAACTTCATCATCTGATGAGGAAGAAGCAATGATCTGTTTAGACAAGGATTACTGCCTGATGGCTGACGATGCTGCTTTCCATGAAGACATCAAAGAAGTAGCTCAGAAATGTTCAGCATCTGGGTGGGATCCAGAAACTCTCTACAAGGTACATTGTTTTAAGTTTGCATCAGCGACTGAAAAAGATTTAATCTTTGAAACTTTGATAGTTGACTTATCAAATGCTCATGACATTCAGAAAAGACAAGAATGTATGATCAGTGACTTAACATCTAAACTTCAACTTCAAGAAGAAAATTTGTTAAAAATAAAGAATCTTACACTTGATCTTGATGCACAAATACATGCAAATCAAAAATGCATTCAACAAAAGGTAAAATTTGAAACTAAATTTTCACAACTCAATGAAGTGATGAAGTCATGGTGTAGATCTGCATTAAAAGTGAATCAGTGCATAAGTAATCAAATCCCAAAACAAGTTAAAGCTATTCTGGGAGGTGATTATGAAACTGCTGCTGCTCTCGCTGATGCAACCAAAGTTGATCAAATATTCAATCCTGATGAAACATTCTCAAAGTTTGTCTTTGTACCAATGTCAATTTTCAGTGAGCCTAAACCAAATCACTTTGTGATAAGTTCACAGGTTACTAATAGTTATGATATTACTGCAAGTATTGATGAACTAAAGAAACTAGAAATTTATGAATCAACAACTTGCACTGCTCTTATCAAAACTATCGCTGATGATCAAGAATCTATCAGCGACTTCACTTCTGACACTCCAGTCACTCATGATCTTATCATCAGTGACTTGAAGTCAAAGAAGCAAAATGAGGTAGTAAATCTGAGAACTTCTAAGTCTTCATCTAGTGTGAACAGTAAGTCAAAGAAATCTAAGTCCACAAATAAAAAATGCTACAAATGTGGAAGTAGACAGCATGTGTCATCAGATTGTTCATCATCACAAGTTTCATTCAGTCAACCATCATTAGTATGTCAGCATGTGGTATCTGAATGTTCAGCTACATCATCTTCAAAATCACAAATAATCAGTGAGCATTCAGATACTATTGATGCAAGCCAGTGGAAGCCTGAACCAAAGGCTGACCACCATGAACCCATCTCAGGATGGGTTCATCAATTGAACTAATTGTTTGTGTGTGATGCAGGGCATTCTCAGAGAGACAATTTGGTATCTGGATAGTGGTTGTTCCAGACATATGACCGGATGTAAGTCCTTGCTCAGTGAGTACCAAGATGAAAGAGGTCCTGATGTAGTGTTTGGTGATAACAACATTGGTAAGACCAGAGGGTATGGTGTCTTGACCAATGGTAATGTTATGTTTAAGAAGGTGGCATATGTTGAAGGACTAAAGCATAATTTATTAAGCATTAGTCAGTTCTGTGATGCCAAAAATAAAGTGCTATTTGATCATGAAGCTGGAGTTGTTTACAACAAGAATGGAAGCGTTGTCCTGGCTGCTCAAAGAAAAGGCAATACATATGTAGTCAATATGGACTCAGCACAATCAGGAACATGCTTTTATTCCAGAACCGTTTTAGAAGAAAAATGGTTATGGCATAAGCGTCTCTCTCACCTGAACTTCAAGGCCATCAGCAAGCTCAGCAAGAATGACTTAGTAAATGGTCTTCCAAAGCTAGCTTATGACAAAGACAAGCTATGTTCAGCATGTGAGAAGGGAAAGCATCACAGCTCTTCATTCAAAAGCAAACAAACATCTTCAGTGACAGAATGTTTTCAACTGATGCATATGGATCTGTTTGGTCCAGTGAGTTCTCCCAGTCTTGGTGGTAAAAGGTATTGCTTGGTAATTGTGGATGAATACTCCAGATACACTTGGGTATTCTTTCTCAAAGCCAAAAGTGATGCAACACAGGAAATCATATCCTTTATCAAAAAGATGGAAAACTTAAATGATTGTTCAGTTAAACATTTAAGAAGTGATAATGGCACTGAATTTAGAAACATTGACCTTGAAAGTTTTTGTGATTCAAAAGGTATTTCTCAAAACTTCTCTGCACCAAGAACACCTCAACAAAATGGTGTTGCAGAGAGGAGAAATAGAACCTTGATTGAATCAGCAAGGTCAATGCTCATAGATGCTGGTCTTAAGACCCATTTCTGGGCTGAAGCAGTCAATACTACCTGCTACACTTAGAATAGGTCTCTGATTGTCAAGAGACATGATAAGACAGCCTATGAGGTACTAAGGGGGAGAAAACCTGACATAAGTTTTCTCCATGTTTTTGGCAGTACCTGCTATGTCTTAAACAAAAGAGATCACTTAGGAAAGTTTGATCCCAAAGCTGATGAAGGTATATTTGTTGGTTATTCAATCATTTCAAAAGCTTTCAGGGTTTATAATAAAAGAAGGGAATGTATTGAAGAATCAATGGATGTTACCTTTGATGAATCTTATGATAAATCACTCACTGATCCAAAAGACTATGAAAATCTTATTTTTAATACAATCAGTGATGACAAGCATGAGATTCATATATCAGATTCTGAAAGGGAAGATGATGTCCCTGAAGGCACTTCTGGCTCTACTTTAGCTAAGAATGATTCAGGAACTTCATCTTTGCCTATTGACATCCCATCATCATCATCTCATCATCTGCATCAAAATGATAACACTCACTGTCTAAATCAAAGCTTAAACATTAATCATACTGATGTGTCTGATGGATCATCTCTGGGTAATCAAGTCACTGCTGAACCTCAGCGAATGACTAGATGGACTAAACATATTAATAATCAATTGATTATTGGTGATCCACAATCCAAGGTCCAGACCAGATCAGCAACTGCTAACTTTTGTTTGTTTGTAAGCTTTGTGTCACTGATTGAGCCCAAGAAGATTGATGAGGCACTCACTGATCATCACTGGATAACTGCCATGCAAGATGAGCTATCTTAGTTTGAAAGAAACAAAGTCTGAAAGTTAGTACCTCAAGTATCTGGGAAATCTGTGATTGGAACAAGATGGGTGTTCAGAAACAAGATGGATGCTGATGGTGTTGTGATAAGGAATAAGGCCAGACTGGTTGCACAAGGTTACTGTCAACAAGAAGGAATTGACTATGATGAAACCTTTGCACCAGTTGCTAGACTTGAAGCAATCAGGTTGTTATTAGCATATGCAGCTCACAAGAAATTCAAGGTATACCAAATGGATGTAAAAAGTGCCTTCTTGAATGGAAAGCTGCAGGAAGCAGTGTATGTTAAGCAACCACCTGAATTCACTGATCCCAAGCATCCAGGTTATGTCTATAAGCTGGAAAAAGCTTTATATGGACTAAAACAAGCTCCTAGAGCTTGGTATGACACTCTCTCTACTTTCTTAACTAAATGTGGGTATGTCAGAGGCAAAATTGACAGCTCCTTATTTATCAAAAAGGATAAGAGAGATGTCATATTGGTCCAAATTTATGTTGATGATATTATATTTGGGTCTACTAACAATGACTTGTGCAAGGAATTCTCTGACCTCATGACTAAAAGTTATGAAATGAGCATGATGGGTGAACTAACATTTTTCCTTGGTCTGCAAATAAAGCAAACCAAGACTGGTATTTTTATAAATCAAGGAAAGTATGTTAAAGACTTATTAAAGAAATTTGAATTCACCAACTGCTCATCCCTTGCTACACCAATGTCATCTGCAGTAAAATTACATGCTGATCCTGATGGTAAATCTGTAAACATCACTGCTTACAGAGGAATGATCTGGTCACTGCTGTATTTAACTGCTAGTAGACCAGACATTATGTTTGCTACATGTCTATGTGCTAGGTATCAAGATGATCCAAAGGAATCTCATTTACTCGCTGTCAAAAGAATATTCAGATATCTGAAGGGTACACCAAATCTTGGTCTCTGGTACCCATCTGGTTCAGATTTCTCACTGAAAGGATATTCAGATTCTGATCATGCTGGATGCAAAATGGACAGAAAGAGTACCTCTAGTAGCTGTTAGTTTCTTGGAGAAAAGCTTGTAAGCTGTTCAAGCAAGAAACAAAATTCTGTCTCAACTTCTACTGCTGAGGCTAAATATGTCGCTGCTGGAGCTTGCACTGCTCAAATTCTGTGGATGAGGAATCAGCTCGCTGACTATGGTTTTGACTTTGGCAATGTTCCAATTTATTGTGACAGTCAAAGTGCTATTGCCATAGCAAATAATCCTATGATGCACTCAAGGACAAAGCACATTGATGTCAGATATCACTTCATCAGGGACCACGTCATGAAAGGTGACATTGAATTACATTTCATTCCAACTGATTACCAACTCGCTGACATATTTACAAAACCTTTAGATGAAAAAAGATTCACCTTTCTCATCAGCGAGTTGGGGATGTTGAACTTAAATGATTAAACCTGATTGTTTAATAAAAGGTATTTACAGAATATATGGTTTTTAGTTCTAACTCGCTGGCCTATTATTCTCACTGATATAATCAGCAAGAAAAATGAGTTAGCATAGTTATGATCAATAAATTATATACCTTGTAAGTACACATGAAAATTCTTTATATCACATAAATAAAATATGTTTTATGCTTCACAATTTGGCTAGCTGATTAGATTAGTATTCTAAGTTGTAATTTGATCAGCGAAATCAAATATGAGACATAATATTTATTTTATTTTAAGATATAACTTATTTTCATCTCTCTGATATCTTAGTTTAATAATTTAATTTGCAATTAAATTATGAAATTAATGTATCAGCGAAGATTCTCCTTATTTAATATGGCATTTATTTCGACATATATTCCTTTACATTTAATACATTTTGTATTTATTTTTTAACGATTTATATTCCTAATAAATGCTTTATTAAATATCTCATGGTACTTCGAAAAGGTACACTTTTTTAGACACCTCGTATACCTTTTCGGCGTACCACTCCCATCACCATTTAATGCTACCACTCACCACCATCATCACCCTACTCCCCTACCATCAACCACCACTTTTTGACCACGTACATACGCTTTTTGACCACATGTTTTGTACCTCAGCAACCGTATATAAGCAGTGAGTCATTTTCAATTTCATTTTTACGCTTTCTTGTCTTTCAAAACTTCATCTTCTTCAATTTCTTTCTACAAAAACCCTAAATCTTCTTTCATCTTTTTAAATGGCACGTTCAAAATTTTTCAATAAAAGTTACACACCGACCCCAGAGATTCAAGCTCTTAGAGCCTCTGCGGTCAGTGAGACACTAGTCGTTACAGTTCCCAAATCTAATTATTTGGGAAATGTAACTTGTGCCAAACCAGAGTATGCGGAGGCGATAAACTTTTTGCAAAATCACTTTATCCTCCCTGCTCTTACCTTGTCTCATGGGGAAATGAACCCAGAATGGCTTAGTGAGTTTTGGTTTACCTGCACTCACCAAGTTGTCGTTGGTGTTTCACAACTCAAGGGTTTTATCGACAATGGTACCCAACCCATTATCATCACTGCCAGCACCATCCGGTCCATTTTACAACTGCCGATCGCAGAGTCTTACGAGTCGCTGCCAGAGAGCGACGAAGCCAAACAAGGCCTAGTTGATCTTACTGAGATTGAGTGTAAATACTCAGTCGATGGCAGTGACAACCGTAAGTACTCTACGGTCTACAAAACTAAGATGGATGGTGTTTGGAATGCAATTTTTACAAATTTCATTCAATTATTGGGTACAAAATCCGGGAGCTATGATCAATTCAGCTCCTTGGAAGCCCAGATTAGCTGGTCACTGATCAACTCTCTAAGAGTTGATTATGCGAGTGTGATCTTTAACAAGCTGATCACCAAAGTCGCTGAGCCTACCAGGGCAAAATACGTGCCCTATCCAAGGTTCCTCTCACTGATCTTTAGAGATCAGTTTGATGCCTATGATAGGATACCATTTCAGGGATTTGAGCCCACTCTGGTAGGATCTCAAATTTTTGCAAAACCAGCGACTGTGGTTTTACCAACTTTTATGAAACATCCGGGGATACTTGCACCCCAGCCTGTAACTTCTGTACAAATGTCAGTTGCTGCCCATCGACCACGTCACTGACCACACCCCCAGTGACTACTGTTGGTCAACCACCAATCAAGAAACCACCAACTGCTCCAAAGAAAAAATCCAAATTAGGGTCCCTCACATTAAAGGTTCAGGGACATAGCTCAAAGAAGACATCTATGGATGCCAGGGGTGAATCAGTGACTGTACGTTCAGTTGCTGAGGGCACCACTGCTAAACCCTCCACCTTACCTGCTTCGCTGGACTCCCGAAAGTCCAGTGATTCTAAAAAGGGACAACTACAGATAGCTGCAGTGGCTCAAACCACTGTTAGCAGTGATTCAGGTGCATCCCACACCCTCAGATCGAGTCAACCCAGCCACTTGTCATCCTCCCGAAAGGATGACATTTTAGACAAAGGGCTAGTGACATCGGTGGGTGATAACACACTCATTGCTGATGTCACACCACTGGCTACAGACCCGGGCCATCTCTCATCTATCACTGCACCGACTGTCAATGTCTCACCACTGACCCATGGTGAGATACAGGTCGCTACTTCTATTTCCAATGAACCATCAGCTAAATCACAAGCTGATGATGAGGAAATCATGCCCATGGACACCTCAGATGACACCCAACCTATTCCTCCACCCACCTCTAACTCTCCTATCAGAGAGCTTTCACCCACCTCCTTCTCCAGTGACAACATTCAAATCACTGCTGCTGGTCAGACCACACCCACTGACCATGTAGTCCATTCTACACCTACTCCCTCTATACCTCCCACAACTACTCCACCAAACACTTCTACCCACTCCACATCAGATCAGCTACTGATGGAGTACATTGCCTCATCCCAAACCCAGATTAAGATGATCACTGCTGACCGTGAGGCACTTATAGGCAATGTCTCCATTCTTCAAAAAGCCGTCACTGCTCTCACTGATGTGTATAACTCTATTGAACCGTGGAGCACATCTGTCAGTGAGAAGGTGCAAACAGTAGCTGATGCTAGTGCTGTAATAAACCATGCAGTCATTGAGCTAGCCTCCTCCTGCACCACAAATTTCACGAATCATGCCGCAGCCATTGCCCAGCTAACCACCAACCAAAATGCCCTAGCTATATCTGTATCCAATTACTTATTTAACATTGATGCTATTGTTAAGGTGCTTCCACAGATTACTAAACAAATGGGAGCAATAAGAGCCGAGGTCGCTGCCCTCACAACAGAAACTGCTGATGGGTTTGAAAGGGCAGTGGGCCAGTTTGTGCAGACCAGTCAGTGGGAGAATGATGAAGAAGAAGATGACATCTCAGTCTCTGATCCTGAGATGCCTCCTGCTATGACTGATCCGCTTACAAACAAAGCTCACAGGGAGATAGTGCTCACCACTTATGCACTTCGACCTATTGCTGAACAACCTGATATGGAAGCCCTTGCAGTTGCTGAACTGTATTGGGTAGATATGGATGTAGCTATGGATACAGTGGATGTCGCTGAATGCTTTCCTGAGTTCAGTGCTGAAGAGCTCAGGAACTATAATGGGCTGATAAGGCAATGGGCTGAGGATGAAAATGCTAGGGTTGAGGGTACCTCAGTGAGATATGAATTGGCTCGCTGGGAGTGGATGAACAGGGAGGTTGTAGATGATGTATCTGATGATGAGGAAGATGACACCATCATGCATGATGTTGATGATGATGATGACAACAATGATGATAATGGTCAGGGAGGTAGTCATGGAAATGGTGAGGGCTCAGAAAGTGAAGATGAAGATGATGTCAATATGGAGGATCAGCAACCTATATCATCTGTCATTAAAAGGAAAAGGACCAGTGACACTTCTCCTGCATCTACACCTCCATCTAAAAAACAACAGGTCAGTGACCGTCAATCACATACTGTCATATCTGAGGTAACTGTACCTTCATCTCCACCACCTACCCAAATCCTACCCTCATCCACAGCAACTACAACTACAATTACCCAAAGAACCAAAATAACCACACCAACCCCAACAACAATAATACCAATCTCCACAGCAACTCTCTCCAACACTACCACATCAGACACTTCCCCTACAACATGCCTTTCATCTGACTCAGCCTCAGAAAGCCTCTGTCCTGATGAGATTAAAGATCAGCGAGTTGCTAGAAAAATAAAGGCAAGACAGGACAGGGAGCAGGAGATGATCATGAAAATAACTTTTCAGGCTGAGTTAAGAGAGGAACAAGAAAGAAAAAGGCTGCTGAAAGAGCAATCTGATGCTGATCGAGCTTACCTGCTGGAATTGAGCACTAAAGATGCAAATGAAAGGGCCAGACTGCTTAAACTTAAGCAAGATCAAGAAGAGTCTGATGCTGCAATTGCCAGGGTACTCGCTGAAATTGAAGAGAGTGAGCTAGAGCAACAGAAGTTGAAAACATCAGCTAGCAAGACCTCTAAAAAGAAAGGGGGAGCTGTCAAAATATCAGTGGATAGAAAATGGGATAAGATAGATAGAAAAAGGTTTGCTGCCCGTATGACAGGGAGATCAAACCCTGCACCTATTACCAAGGTAAAGCTAAAGAAGTCTAAGAATCAATCTCAACCTCAGCTACTCATTCAAAGAGGTTCAGAGACTCAAGCCATGCTACTTGATCAAGTATGCAAGCTGCACAGAGAGGAATTGAATGAAATCAGGCTTGCTATCAGCCACTCTACAAGTGCAGCTAAGGATGATGTCCTGAAAGAGATTGATAGGCTATATCAGAAGATGGTGTCGTTGCAACTTCTCAGACCAGAAGATACTGTCACATATGGTGAAGAGATTGTTCAGCCACCAAGCCCAAGGTATAGGTCAGGCACTAGCAGCATCTATCGAATCCCTAATACTTCAAAGCTATATCTGTCTATCCCTGTTGGTGTGCCAAAGCTTGAAGGACATGAAGTCACTGAGGGGGAGAAGGGTCTGGTATACAGGGGCCTAAATGGTGCCCTTAGGTTTCAGAGAGAAGCTGAACTTGAGAAGGTTGACCAAGAACAACTCATACACCTAATCAGGTCAGCTAGCATGCTTCCTACAAATTCAAAAATCAGAAAAGCTATTCTCGATGAAGCCTTGGCAAGAAAATTCAGATACCTGCCCTCCAAAGACAAGTATGAACTTGAAGCTGAGCTTGGCATAGTGAAAGAAGAGGAGATGTGGAGAGATAAATAAATTAGATCTTTTGTAATAGTTAGTCTCTTGTAAATATTTATTTCATGATATAAATGAGGCTTGAAACAGAAAATCTACAACTACAAGTCTCTGGGCGACCAACCTACCGTCAGAGACTAAAAACCTTTCAGCAACAAATATTTACAAGTACAAGTCTCTGAGCAACCAACTTATCATCACAGACTAAAACTTTCCTGCAACTAGTTTGTCTAAGGGAGCTTTGTCTTAAACCATTTAGGGGGAGATTGTTGAGTCACTGATCGCTAAACTCAAAATGGTCACTGATTACAAGGATTAAGGGGGAGATCATAAGGATAAATTATGGGAGATTGTTGAAGTCATTAATCGCTGATATAGTGAAGTCACTGATCATGCCTTATATTCACAGTCTCTGTCCTACTCAATAAAAGAACTCTCCATGAAGAAAATGATTCAAGTCAAGCTCCTATTGCTGAAGTTTATGATCGATGATCCTATCTCTTCAACCAGTAGATGAAGAACCTATCAAGATAAAAGACTCAACTTTGTGTGTCGCTGATACTCATCTATCAGCGAGAGTCTTCAAGTCTTTGCAAGTTATTCTTTCTGCTGAATAAAAGAAGTCACTTAAGTACTATAGTTCAAGTTACTCTTCAAGAGCACGTTAGCTCGCAGCGAGTAAGGAGAACTTCTATTACTTCAGTGACTGCAGCATTAAATGTTGCATTAGTAAGGAGTTGACATATTCTACACCATTACGACGCCACGCGTGCTCCTTGTGACTTGGTCCAACATAGAAAAGAACGTGGCAGCAAGTGATTGTTTTCAAGGTAAAAGGTGATATTTCCCAAGACAGAATGTCGGACCATAATGTATCACATCTCAACTACCTCACCAATCAAGCAGCGACACGTGTCCTTCCAGATCTGGAAATTAAGGATTTCAGCGTCTATAAAGAGCGTAGTATGTTGTACTCCATTTTGTGTCGATTGTTTGTATTGTTACTTGTTTGTCAGTAACTAGTTTGTCTAAAATACAAACAACACCAGCGAGTGAACTAGTAGCGTGTTTGTCCACTATTAGTCCACCTCAGCGAGTGAGCCAGTTAGCGTGTTTGTCCACTACTGCTCATCTCCTTTTGTAAGAGCTGTATTGTTTGATTTAGATTAGCTTTGGCTAATCTATTCCGCAATCAACAATAGATAAATTTTATCAATAAAAGAATTTATCTTTCAGCTAGTATTGCATCAGCAACTGAACTGCTTATCATACTTATATATTTGTGTTCATATTGCTGTTACTTAAATATGGTTAAAAACTTGCTAAATAAGTTAACACATTGAAAGCAGAAAGAAAAGTTTTTAATTGTATTCAACCCCCCCTTCTACAATTAACTCACTGTTAACGATTCATAATCACTAACATAATAGTGATTAGGGACTCACAGTTTATAACTCTTTTGTGCAGGAAATTGAGGAGGAAGAAGTTGAAGAGCAAGTTGATGCATCTCCACCAACGGCTACACCGGTTGTCAAGGCATACAAGCCGAAAATTCCTTATCCTCAAAGGCTAAGGAAAGAAAAGATTGCGGCCCAATATGGGAAATTTGTTGATATGATCAAGGGCATTAGAATCAATGTGCCTTTGGTTGATGTGTTAGCCGGGATGCCGAATTATGCCAAGTTCATCAAGGATTTGGTTATCGGAGGCATCAGCTATGTTCTTGAATGAGGAATGCTCGGCAGTTCAAAACCAAATTCCACCAAAGCTTGGAGATCCTGGAAGCTTCATTATCTCATGTAAATTGGGTAAAATCATTACTTGTGATGCACTTGCGGACCTTGGTGCTAGTATTAATTTGATACCATATTCATTGTATGCTAAATTGGACCTAGGATCTTTGACCCCACCCGCATGAGTTTAAGACTTGCCGATAGGTCATTCCAATATCCCGTTGGGATTGCGGAAAACATACTGATAGAGGTAGGGAAATTTACTTTCCCGGTTGATTTTGTTATCCTAGAAATGGAAGAGGATAGTAAGGTGCCCTTAATCTTAGGAAGACCATTTTTGCACACCGCGGATGCCATAATAGGGGTTAAGGACAAGAAATTGACCTTAGGAGCAGGGGATGAAAAGATTGCTTTCACGGTCGATAAGACCATGAAGCATCCTTATCCAACTGACGATTCTTCTTTAGAATTGATGTTATAGATGAAGCGGTGGATGAAGAATTGCAAGGTCTACTTGGAATGGAGTCGAAACTTCTTGACTTGGTTGAATCAAATGAGGAAAGAATGACCGAGGAAGAGTTGGTCATGAGCATGGAAGAGGGCAAGGATGATGATGAACAACTTGATGATGAAAGCTTTGAGGATTTGAAAGGAGAGGATTACATGAGGATCAAAACTTCGTTGGAAGATCCACCAAAAGATTTGGAGATGAAGCCTCTACCTAGCCACTTGGAATATGCATATCTTCACGAGGAGAACTTATTGCCCATTGTAATTTCTTCTACTCTTGGAAAATCTGAAAAATGCATGCTATTAGATGTGTTAAAGGGTCACAAAGGCGCCTTCGCTTGGCGTACATCCGACATACCCGGAATTAGCCCCTCATTTTGCAAACACAAAATTAACTTTTTAAATGAGGCAAAACCCGTTGTCTAAAGGCAACGAAGGCTAAACCCGAATATGAAAGATGTTTTCAAGAAGGAGGTTGTCAAGTTGCTTGATGCGGTTATCATTTACCCAATATCCGGTAGCTCATGGGTTAGTCTGGTGCATTGTGTGCCGAAGAAGGGGGTATGACGGTTGTGACCAATGACAAAAATGAAATGATACCTACTAGAACCGTGACCGGGTGGCAAGTTTGTATTGACTATAGGAAATTGAATGACACCACAAGAAAAGACCACTTTCCCTTACCCTTTATGGACCAAATTCTAGAAAGGTTGGCGGGTAATGAGTATTATTGTTTCCTTGACGGATTCTCGGGATATTTCCAAATACCCATAGATCCCGATGATCAAGAAAAGACCACCTTCACTTGCCCATTTGGGACTTATGCCTATAGGAGAATGACCTTTGGTCTTTGCAATACCCCCGCCACTTTCCAACGTTGCATGATTGCCATTTTTCACGACATGGTTGAGACCTCCATGGAAGTTTTCATGGATGACTTTTCCGTGTTTGGGAACTCATTTGCAAATATTTATCCAACTTGGATAAAATGCTTGAGAGGTGTGAGAAGGCCCATTTAGTTTTAAATTGGGAAAAATTCCATTTTATGGTAAAAGAGGATATTGTGTTGGGGCACAAGGTTTCGGGTCTAGGAATTGAGGTTGACCGGGCCAAAATAGTCTCCCCCGATGGACCAATGTGAAAGGCATTAGAAGTTTCTTAGGTCATGTCGGGTTCTATCGTAGGTTCATTAAGGAGTTTTCCAAGATCACCCGACCCATGACCAAGTTATTTGAAAAAGACACATCATTTGTGTTTGATGGCCCGTGTTTGAGTGCATTCTCAACTTTGAAAGACTAATTGACCAAGGCACCCATAATAGTCTCCCCCGATTGGTCCAAACCATTTGAACTTATGTGTGATGCTAGCGACTTTGCCTTAGGAGCCGTCCTAGGACAAAGAGTGGATAACCATTTTAAATCAATCTATTTCGCTAGCAAAACATTGAATGGAGCCCAACAAAACTATACCACCACCGAAAAAGAATTAATTGTCGTGGTGTTTGCCTTTGACAAATTTAGGCAATATCTTGTGTTATCCAAGACCATTGTTTTCACCGACCACTCGACTCTCAATTATCTTTTTGCTAAACAAGATGCTAAACCCCGCCTCATTCTTTGGATTCTTCTTCTTCAAGAATTCGACATTGAGATCAAAGACAAAAAAGGGGCCGAGAACCTTGCCGCCGATCACTTGTCGAGATTGGAAAATCCAAGTCTTGACAAGCTAGGCGATACTAACATTGATGATTCCTTTCCCGAGGAATTTCTTTTAAAGGTAGGTGATGAAGCGGCAAAGGAGGATGAGGCACCTTGGTATGCGGATTTGGCAAACTATTTGGTTGGGGGAGTTTTGAGAAAGGGGATGAGCCACCAAGAGAAGAGTAAATTTTTCTCGAATGTGAAACATTACTTTTGGGAAGAGCCTCATTTGTTCTGTGTTTGTGCGGATGGGATGATAAGAAGATGTATGTCGGGTGGTGAGACTAGGGAAATATTGGATAGTTGTCATCATGGGCCCACCGGAGGGCATTATGGACCATCGGTAACCGCAAAGAAGGTTTTTGATGAGGGTTTCTATTGGCCCACTATATTCAAGGAGGCAAACACACTTTACCAAACTTGTGATGCATGTCAACATTCGGGCAATATCTCCAAAAGAGATGAAATGCCTCAACAAAGCATCCATGTTTGTGAAGTGTTTGATATTTGGGACATCGACTTCATGGGCCCTTTTCCTCCATCTTTCAAGAATGAGTATATTTTGGTGGCGGTAGATTATGTGTCAAAATGGGCGGAAGCCAAAGCCTTGCCCAAGAATGATGCTCGAGTGGTTATCGACTTCTTGAAAAGTTTGTTTTGTCGATTTGGGATGCCTAAGGCTTTGATTAGTGACCGGGGAAGTCACTTTGCAAATGCTCAATTGTAAAGGTACTCAAGAAGTATGGGGTAAATCACCGGTTTTCAACTTCTTACCACCCTCAAACAAGTGGTCAAGTTGAGAACACAAACTGGTCGTTAAAATGCATTCTAGAAAAGACGGTGAAGGACAACCGGTCCATTTGGTCAAAGAAGTTAGATGATGCATTGTGGGCTTTTCAAACCTCCTACAAAACACCTATTGGGACTACACCATACCGGTTGCTTTATGGCAAAACTTGCCATTTGCCCCTTGAAGTCGAGCACAAGGCATATTGGGCCTTGAAAAATTGTAATTTGGATTTGGTGGAAGCCGGGGAGAAATGGATGTTGCAACTTCACGAATTGGATGAGCTTAGATTGCAAGCTTATGAAAACTCCCATTTGTACAAGGAGAGAACAAAAGTGTTGCATGACCGGCGATTGAAAATGAGAAAAGAATTTAAAGCCAGTGACAAGGTGCTTTTGTTCCAATCTCGGTTCAAATTGAAGCAACCAAATTTAAAGCCTAGATGGACCGGTCCGTATGTGGTGAAACATGGCTACCCATCCGGATACGTGGAACTTATCGGTTTGGAAGGTGGAACTTTCATTGTTAATGGACATCATTTGAAGCTATACCATGAGGAAGATGTTGGTAGCGAGTGGGAGGAGCTTGCGACTTACCCCAAGGACAAATGAATTCGGGGTCGAGTCGAGCTTTCGACTCCTTAATAAACGAAGCATCAAACGGGTCAAAACCCGTTCTCATATCCTTTTAGTTATTATTTTAGTCTATTCATCGTTATTATTATTATAATTACTTTGAAAAAAATATCTGGAAATGAGTTTTGAGCAGCCGGGTGGAACCAAAAGCTGCCGGTTCGTGAGGGTGAGCAGCTTGGTCATCATGTCACAAAGCTGGGTGAATTAAATTTTCACTACTTGGTTTTTAAAGAGAAATTCGGCCATCTGAAGGCCCCAGGAGCTGGCGGGTTACCTTTTGAGCCGCCGGGTTTGCAAACTAAGCCGGCGGGGTATACCTTCAACCCGTCGGGTTGTTCAAACCCACACGGCCCGTTTACACCTTGACCCGGGGACCAACCCGCGCCCAACCCAACATGACCCGCCGAGTAATACCATAAGCCGCCGGGTTCTCTGTCTGATCTGCAGTTTTAAACAGGCGAATTTCCATATTTCTTCACCTAACTCAATTATTTCTTCCCCTTCCTCTCAACCGGCTGTTGCTATTACGAAATCCCCATCAAAATTTCAAAATTTTTCACTTTCTTCATCACTTGATTCTTGTTTTAATGGCACCTAAGGTATGGATTTACATCTTTACACTCTTGATTTGCGACTTTTAACTCTCACCTTACTTTACATATGGGTTTTGCAATTGATAAGTGTGGGGATGTTTAATCTTGTACTTTTCATGTTATTGACGATGTATACATGCAAGATAACTTTGTTTCATCCATAAAATTGAGTTTATTTGATTGATTTGATGAATTTTATGCATTAAGGTTTATGTGAAAATGGGTATTCCGAATTTTGTTGATGATAGGTGTTTGTAGTTGTTGGAAATGCATGGTATTTCAATAAACACATGCTTATAATTGCTCATTTTGTGGTTAAGTTCATGAGTTGAAATTACATTTGGTGATTAGGGGGTAATGAAATTTAAGAAGATGATGTTGATGCATGTTTTTTCCATTTTTGTTTAGCTAGATATGATTTTTGGTTGTAAGACAACACTTGAAATAAGCTTATATGTTTATTTATTCATGATTCAAGCAATTGTTTAAAACTAAAATTATTGAAAGTTAATGAACAACCATGATCTTGCTTAAGAAAAGGTACATTATATGAATTCATGTGTAATTTTGATTGCAAGACTAGCTTGACTAAGATGATGTTGAATAGGCATTATTGTAAGTTAGTTTAGTTTAATATTGGATTACCCATTGTTTGTGCATTATTTGACTTGGTGATTGTACGTTTGATTAAGGAGTTCTGTTGTATTGATTAAATGCCATTTCTACTTTAGAAAATCAATTGTTTGGGGGGGGGGGGGGGGGGTTATGGTTCTTAACAGTTTATCGCCCATTTTGTAAACGGTAAATGCCTGCGACTATGACTAACACTAACATTTTTGTTTTGTTCAAAATGGTGTGTTCTTTTGTGTGATGTGCAGAATTCAGAGTCATCAAGGAAAGCAAGGAAGACCAACACTTCCAAAAGAGCTGCTGAAACCTCCACCAACGCCTTGCAAGATGAGGAAGAATTCCTCCATGTCGAGCAAGAATGTGTAGAAGCCCTCTTGATATCTCCAAATGTTCACCCATTTTTGCAATCTGACCGAAATTGGGTGCGGTACAACGATTATAATCACACTTTGTACTACTTGATGTAAAAGAACTTTGAATTGGCACGGTATGTGGATTGGGCTCCTCTGGAGGATATAGGGCTAGCTGGACCTCTTCGGGAACTTCTAGTGCAGCATTATGAGTTTGGGGGCACTTAGAAAATTCACACATAGAGAATTTGGCGTATAACTCTTCGTGTTTGAGAAGTTCTAGAATGATCTAGATGATGTATTCCCACCCCTGGGTTTAAAACTATAAAATGAGGGGCTATGAGACTCACCTGAGTCTGGATAGTTGCAACGAAGCAATATGATGTAATAATATGTGGTGTCCGAAGACCGTAACCTGTCGGGCGTTTACAACGCGCAAGGTTAATATAATAAGTAGATATCTTAAAAGATAACCTATGCTAGTCGCCCATGCAACTAGTAATGTCTAAATGATTAGGTTTGTTTGTTTGTGTTTTGAAAAGGTGTACGGCCCATTGGTGACAGATTTGTAATAACAATTCTCAATCTTATTATTTTGATTTCAAGGTGTTATACTTAAAAGCGTGTTCCAATGTGTTTTAGAAGTCGTATCGTGTAATCGTTTAAGGTTTCGAGTGTCCATCACTTAGTGTGAAAAGAGTTGCAAAATTTTTGTTTTTAGCGTCACTTGTAGCGACACTTAGGGGTTTAGGCGACACTCAGGAAATGTCGCATGAAATGGTAAATTCTGAATTAGTGGCGTCAGTTATGGAAGTGACACATAGAGGGGGCGACACTTAAGGAAATGTCGGATGCAAGTGTCGGTATTAGGTTCATGCGTCACTAGGGTTAGTGTCGAATGAAATCAAATTTCAATTATAGGCGACACTTAGAAAAGTGTTGCTAGAAATGTCGGTTAGAAGTGTCGGGTATTGAATTTGTGACACTTAGGTAAGTGACGCAAGATTAGGGTTTTATGTGACACTTAGTGCGTCACTTAAGGAAGTGACGCATCACTGCTTTGGTCCGTGCGACACTCTCGACTGGTCGTGATTTTTGAGCCCAAAAACAAGTTTTCCGATTTCCATTTGGTCCGATTCTTTTACCTAACCTATATTTGGACATTTTAAGCTTATACAAACAACATTCAAGTAAAATAACAAAGATTTAAGAGTTTTCGAGAATTGTCGGGATTCTTACAAGTTAACGCTAGGAGTATCCGAAAAGATAGAATTGTAGATCATGACGTCGTGGTTCTTTTCTTCCAAATGAGCTAGATGAAATAATGGGTTTTTATGGTGGTTTTTGAGGGTGGAATATGGTGGTGGTGGTGTGGTGGAAAAAATGGAAAGAAAGTGAGAGAGAGAGAGAGAGAGAGAGAGAGAGAGAGATAAGTGTGTGTGTGTGTGTGTGTGTGTGTGTGTTTGGTCAAAGAAGGAGGGGAAAAAAGGGAGAGGTGTGGGCCGGTTTAGGGGGCCCTACTTAAGGTGGGAGTATCCCAAATTGTTCCCCTGTATTCGCACTCCGTGCGGTGTTCGTTTCCCCCAATCGTTTAAACGTTAAATAATTATTTTACGCGTTTAAATATATGTTTTTTAAACACGAATAATTCTTTGATATTTTTGTTGAAGTATTTCACCTAATACTAAGTTATTGAGTTATAAAATATAACTTAACTTTGTTTGGATTGTTTGCGCTCTTAATATTTTAATCGCGTAGACGTTTATTTGTACGATACGAAATATTTACAAAATATTATCAAAATAATACTTTGGATACAATGGTTGTATTAAATAATATTATATTATTTAATAAAATCGTTCACCAACGTCCGTATTAATTGAACCGAATTTCATTCGATTTATAATGAGTATAATTTAATTATATCGCATAATTGTATATATTCATCAATATATATTTCGATACATTAATTAGCCTAACACGAAACTAATTACATGTATTAACAGTTGATTATGCACTAATGACGAGCCCTAATTTGGCGGGTGTTACAGTATAACTATTTGAAAAGGAGAGGCTTAAGTCATAAGTCGAAGTAACCAAGCTTTAGTAAATGACAACAAGGCTTAAAAATAAGAGTAAAGTCCTAGCGACCTAGAATTCTTAAAACACTAAGTCTTACAAAATCGGCGGTCTAAACATACAAGGTTATTAATTTGCATACTAATAGAATAGTAAACTATCTTAGGGGTTAAGAACGGTCAGACCTATGAGACGATACGCTGCTGATTCATGCACCTCGGTTTAAAACCAGGATAGGTTGTTTATCTTTCAACTAGATAAGTATTGGAAGTTTGCGTCTTGCTCCGATCAGAATCATGATAACCTAGTTCTTAGTGACATGCCAATGGGAAAATTAGTTGGTAGGGTTCTAGAGTTTACACCTAATAGTTTATTTATTTTATTAAGTATTGTTCCTATTTAGTCTGTCATCCCGAAACATTAATTATCAAAGTCTCAGCAATCACATATTTATCTTTACTTTAATTTCTAGCTATCTACTTTCCTGCACTTTATTTATCTATCTTTAGTTTAAAACCCCCAAAACCTACATACTTTGTTCCATCCTAAATACTTCCCTACCGAAAGCACCAGCTTTAATCACCCGTAGGTTTCGATTCATAGAATGATTTTAGGTTATACTTACCGCTTACTAACCAGAGTAGGTAGTACATATAATTTAAGCCCCGCTATATATAAATTTAAAACCCATGTTGTGCTCGCATCACCATTAGAAATAATAACGACCGGTTGCGGGTGCATCAAAGCTCCACTCAAAAGAGGCTAAAGAATGACTTGGTGTATGAGAAGCACTATATATGCAACAAGGTTGGATACCCCGAGAAAAATGATGAAGACACGTTGAAAAAACCAGAAAAAGGCAAAAAAAAAGGTAACATAAAAGATAGGGTATCCAACATCTCAGTCACCGGGTGCAAAGCAAAAATAATATTAAAGAGAACTTGAGATGGAAAGTTCAGAGTAATCTCAATTATGGAGACGCACAATCATATGATGTGCAATAAAGAGCACGAATATCTAATGAAAAAGGCGAAGAAGCTAACATTTCAGCAACAAGAGTTCATTTTCAAGCTCGGGACCAACTAAGGCACACAACATATACAAGACTCTCAAAGGATCTTATGATTTCACAAATGGAAATGTAGTGGACTTCAAGAACTTTAGGAGAGACATGAACGCATATATGGGAGGCAGCGACGCACAAATCCTTGTGACAAAGATGCTTAACACAAAAGCTTACGTTGCCGACTTCTCATTTGAGTACAAAGTCGAAAAGGAAAAGTTAGCATGTTTGTTTTGGGCTGATGAAGTCGCTAAGGCTAATTTCAGAGAATTTGGTGACATCATCTCTTTTGATGCCACTTACTCAACCAACAAGTACGTATTAATCTAAATAAAAAAGATTTTCATATAATATACTATATTACAGTAACACATGTGTTAACAGTTAGTAACACATGTGTTAACATTAATAAAACATATGTTAACAGTCAGTAACACATGTGCTACCAGTGAGTAACACGTGTGTTACAACTCAGTTTCATATCATGTGTACATTTGGATTGGTCTCATATAGAAATAAGACATTAACCATACTTTCTACAACAGGTGCAACATGATGTTCATACCCTTCACATGAATAGACTACCACCGGAGGAGTGTGACACTTGGTGCAGGCTTGCTAAACAATGAAACTTCCGATAGTTACATTTGGCTGCTACATGCCTTTGTAAATACGTATGGAGTTTAGCCAAGGATTATCATGACAGATCAGTACAAATCAATGAAAAAGGCCATGGAAACAGTCCTAACCGAATCGAAGCACAGACTTTGCATGTGGCACATCAAACAGAAGCTACCAGGAAAGGTATGTTTTTTTGTACTATTAGAGGATAACACTCGTATGCAACACAGTATGTCACATGTGTTAGAAAATACCTTGTTTCACAAACCTAGTCTTACTGTATGCTAACACATGTGTTATTGTATGCTAACACATGTGTTACTATATGCTAACACATGTGTTACTGAATATCTTTGTGCTTGCAGATTCTTTATGATTTACATGATGACAAAGAGTTCAAGAAAAAGTTCAATAAGATTATATGGAACATATGGATTAGGCCTAAACAATTTGAGGAAGAGTGCGCAAAGCTAATGGACGAGTATAAGACACAAAACCACAAATGGCTCACAAAGATCTATGACATCAGGTCTACATGGATACCCACATACTTTGCAGACGTTGAACTGTGTGGACTAATGAGGACAACCTCGAGATCAGAGAGTGATAATTCATTCTTCGAGACCTTATATAACAAAAAATCAACTCTCGTAAATTTTATGACGTGTTTTGAAAATGCTATGGAAAAACAGAGGTACAATCAGGATGTACTTGACCACCAAATGACGCAAATGACTCCAAAGTACAAGACACAACTTAGGATTGAAAAACATGCGGAGAAGGTGTACACGAGAACAATTTTTAATCTGGTGCAGATAGAGATAGTGAAATCACTATGGGAATGCTCGATAGACACCTTAAGAAGTGAAGATGCTTTCCAAGAATATATAATCAAGGAAACGAGGAAGTATACGGAGGATGAAATAGCTTCAAATTAAGACTGGGAAGTGGAATTTTGGCCTGAAGATAAAAAGACACGAACATATAACTACAAGGTATGCGATCTAAATAATTAAAAGTCTGTAAAATTTTGTTTACGTGATTCTCTAATTCTGTCATTACTAACACATGTGATATTGATGATTAACACATGTGTTAAAGATGCTATCCAATGTTTTACTGCCTAATAACACATGTGATAATGATGACTAACACATGTGCTAAAGATGCTATCCAATGTATTACTGCCTAATAACACATGTGTTAGAATCTAGTTACACACGTGATACTAACTACTACCTCTCTTTTGGTTTATTTGAATTAAGGTGCTTTACGGGTTGAATGATGGATCCGTGGATTATAACTGCAAGAAGTTCACTAGGCGTGGATTCTTATGTAGGCACAATTTTTATGTCTTCAAAAACCTTAACATTGAGGAGATACCAAGCCGGTACATTTTAAGAAGATGGACCAATAATTTGATTCCTATTGAAGTTCGTAAAAGAAAACGAATAGCAACAGAGTGTGAGCAACTCTCAAGTGAGGAGGCTTCCTGCTTTGAGGAATGTTTGCAGCTCATAGGAAAAAATGAAGAAAAGATGGCTGATTTTGTGACAAAGTTGAAGAAGATGAAGATGGATATTGAAGCTTCAACATCAGAGGCTCAACCTCAAAGTAAGAATGACGTGATTGAAGAACTACACTGGATTAAGAGACTAGATGAGGTTGAAATTCAGAATCCAGATATATTAATGTTGGGACATGTTATTGTCACAACAGATCTAGCTTGTAATAGTACTAGAGATTATTGTAATCAAGTTTGTAAATTGGGTTTGAGTTGTAATGAAAATATTGGTTGGTAAATATTTTAGAGTTAAATGTTAAATGCTGAAAAATGTTGACCATGTTTGACCAATGACTTGCGATGCGAATTGAGTGAGTTCGCAGGGCAGGGCTGCGAAGCGAGCCGACTGGACTCGTTGGGCCAAGCTAGGCTGCGAACCGAGTCGGTCCGCAGAGCCCAGAACCTGCGAACCGAGACGAGTTTATATACAAATTAGGTTTTAAACCTAATTAACTTTTGCCATTTGATTAATCCGAATGAATTTGTGTTTCCAGAGCTTTCAACATAGTCTAAAGGTTAGGTGTTGATAGATTAACAATTGTTATAATAAATACAAGACATATTAGATAATTGATTTCACTAATACTTGTGAAACAAACCGTTTACTGTGACATCCGTCAAAATCTCGGGTCATTACCACACTCGAATCTTAAATTTACAGCATTCCTTCTATCTTAGTGAAACTTAAGGTTATGACTTCTTAGGTCTACTAAAGCCATTGAACGACTTAGAGATTGCTTAGTGAACCTTAAATTCCTTTAGACATACTAATTTAAGTTATGAAGTGCCATGAAAAACAAAAGAATCAAGTCTCATGAATTATCACAAAAATACTATCTTGTCGCACAACCAAGGTTTGCTAAAATTCCGTAAACCCGTAAATGAAACTCGAATATAATAAACTAACACTTGAATACCTATTGGAAGCAATTCAATCATAAATTAAAGTACTTTTATAAATTAAAGAACACAAACTTTTATAGCTCAAATATTAATCACCAAAACATCACAAAATAAACCTTATACCATACAATATACTTACACATCTTTAATACAAACTTAATACAACTTTTATAAACTTTATTTAACAAATAAAAAGAAATTAAAAGGCCTCCTTGGGACCCCAAAACCGGCCTCCCCCTTATCCCCACACATCTCCCCTCTTTTCTTACACCAAATCATTCATTTCACCCTCCCAAAACACACACTTCTCTCTAATTCTTCTCTCTAATCTTTCACACTCTTTTCTCTCTAAAACCTCTTAAGAAATCAGTCATTTTGCAACCTAAACCCAGAAACTTTAAGGTGTCCTCAAGCTATTTCAAGAACATAAAGGTAAAACACAACGTCTCTAACATCTTTCTTTACTTACAATCTCTAAAAATATGTTTTTCCTTCATAAAATTCGGAATTTATGCCCTTTTTCATGGCTAAAATCCTAATACAAAACTTGATGTTTGTAGGTTATCTCTTTTCACATCTTTATGTGTTAAAAGAAAGGGTAACCCATGATCAAACCGAAAATCAAGTGAAAAATTGAATTATTGTAGTGATATTGTTGAAATCTTGTTCATCTTTATGTTAAATCTTGAATTTTTATGTTAATAATCATCTCTAATATATCATGGATGTATTTCAACACCATGCATGTATTAGAACATGGATTTAAAGATCAAAAGATGATAATCTTCCTTATTTCATGTTTGGTGTTCATTATTTTGAATGAAACACTCAAACATGAGTTTACAACTTTCTGTCCAGAAGGCTTCTTCCACTTCAACGATTTTTACAAAAATCATTTATTCATGAAAATGGACGTTTTTATAGTCTAGAATCAAGTTCTGGAAGTTAACTTTCCAACCACATAAGCCTCATGTTTTTATGAGTTCATTTGAAATTTTTTATAATTTTTGTGAATAAAGATGTATAATCTGTTAGATTAAGGCAGAAACTTTCATCTCAATGTTTTAATCATAACTGGAGCATTACAACTCCAAATGACTTGAAACCAACGCCAAAAGTTTAAAATTTTCATTGGCTACAACTTTCAAGAAGACCACTTTTATTGATTCCTTGTACATTTTGTACAAAAATAATAATTGCATGCATGTGTTCAGATCTGACCTCAGATGGTAAAAGTAAAAATAATAAATACTTGGACTTCACTACAATCCCTGGAAAAATTACAGTAAATAGATAACATATTGAAGATGATCTGTGATTTTTGCCTTATTTTATTTCGGATCATAAGTATTTTTAATAAATTAAACCAACTGAGGTAATTTTCTGGAAATAAGAATATGGACTGATTTTGGTAAAAGTTTCGGGTCAAACCGAGAAGGTTTGACTGAGTCAACAATAATCGGTCTCGATTTCGAAAACATGAAACTTACTATTTTTGGAATGAATGATAACCATAAGGGGTTCGGGTGTCTTATGATGTATTTATCGATTTGTGTGTTGTTAATCATAATTTGGGAGGAACCAAAGTTCTAACACTCAAAACATTATGAAATTTGGACATAAACAATTGCGAGACATTATATACTTGTATATTCATTATTATACTCAACGTAATTATTGGACATTAACAAACTTCAAAGCAAACAAACCATTTTGGCACTTTGTAATCTAAATATTTAGCTAAGCAATCCTATCAAACCTAAATTACCAAGAAACTAATTAGAAACCTCATGTTCATAGGTCTTGGATAGGAGTCATACCCGACAAGCACGTGCGCTACATTCATCGTTTACTCTTACACTCAATATTGAGTATTCACAGCCCCTTTTTACTTGTTTTATTATTTTGGGGTGAAAAACATGATCTCGAACTTTAACTAAATTGGTTGTACTCTTTATGAACTTGTTGAACTTTTGCTATACTATTTATGCGAATTGGTATATACTATTGTTATGCTTGAGTACTATCGTGCTAAAGTCCCCGGAAATACAGTTTACACTACTTATTAACTCGTCCGAGAGCCAGACGAGCCGTTGATATTTATGGATAGCGCTATTTAGGGGGAAACCACTCCTCACTCACACTGTTCGTGAGTGCATAGTATCACCTTACTCATGTTAGCGATAGAACATGGAGCTTGGGGCATGTGTCGGTTGAATCGGTTTAGTAGTGGCCTCAATTGCATTAACACTCTTGTATATTACCTTTCATATTCGCAACTATTACAACCAATCATTTTATTTATGTCTCTTAGGAGCAAAACTTTTCGTTCAGTTAATTGTGGCATTAAACCTGTGAACTCACCAACTATGACCATAGTTGACTCTTTTGTTTTATCATGCTTTTCAGGCGAACGACAGTAAGGTGCATTCTAGGAGTACTTTTGCATGGATGCATACTCATATGCGTTTGCTTCACTTTGAATTATGACTATCTTTTGGAAACCTTTATGAACTTGGTGTAATCTCTTTTGAAACTATGGGTTGAACTTGTAATAACTTGTAATACTTTCTACAAATTATGTATGGTGTTGCTTCTATATCTTATGCATTGTTACCCGGTACTGTTACATCTCGTGTTTCCGCTTTAGCGGGGTGTGACAGGTTTGGTATCAAAGACTAAGGTTATAGAGAATGCCGGTTTTTCCAAACGAAAACCCCAACTATAACCAACATTTTTAAATAATATTTTCTTAAAACACCAAAAGTATTACCAGTTTAACTAAACCGAGCATATAACTAGTATAACTAACCCGTGTGTTGCATTATTAGACCTCAATTAGACATAGCCTGATCACCTATGTTTAATTTAGGTAAGATTATGCGAGACACGGAGTAGGTATACTGTGATTATGTTCGATGTTCTTTCCTATTTAAACCTATGAAAAGCAAACGTTGTGTGAGTGCATTGCATATTGTAGGCATCTATAGTTGCACTCTTAGTAACTAAGTACATCTTTAGGAACTAAGTCATCTTTTGGTACAGACTTACCATGTCACACTCCTCACTGCACGCTCTAGGATCAGCTGATGATTCTGGTTACTACACTGGTCGCCCCCGCGACAACCCACCGAGATACGAGCCAGAGGAGGATCCCTCTGAGGAGGAACCCTTTGAGGAGGACCCCTCTGAGGACCCAGAGTCAAAAAATGAAGTTAGCAGCCGAGAGGCCACCAGGGTAACTACTAGGATGACCCCGACACCCGTCTCACCCCAGCTACCTCAGAATGGTGTGCGATCGAGGGCCACTGCTCGTATGAGCGTTGCCCCTCCTGTTAGGTTTGCAGTCAGAGATTTCCCTCCAGGAATAGGACCTTCCCGACCTTCAGGAAATGTACCCCCTGAGACTGTTTCTGGGATCCCGATTTCACGAGATCCCAACATGACTTTCTGGTTAGCACGCAGGGTTGACGGTATAACTCACGAGCTTCAGGCTCATAGGGCTAGCATTGTCCATCATGGACAGATGTTGGGTAATACTGTAGACCTAACCGAGCGGTTGATTTATCGGGTGAGCGATGCTCGGGACACAGCGAGTACGGTGATATTTTGGTGCAGAGTGTTAGCAGGGCTCACGTTTCTTTTGGCCGCAATACTTGTTTGGGGAGTTTGGTTTAAAGTGTAGTGCTTGTAGCATGCGTCAACTTTTAAAATTTAGTGAATGTATTTTATTTCAGTTATTTATGAAGGATTGTAATGTAATGGTTGATCCAAATTTTAAAACTCTGGATTATTAATGGAAAAACCTTATTTTGCTTACTTTATATGACTGTGGTAGTTACTTACACACTTACTTGAAAGTAAAACTTTTACCATAACTTAGTTTTGAATAATTACTAATATATTAAAGTTGTAACTATACAAATACGCAATACAAGCACTAACCAATAGCCTTTACCTGACTTAGAATCATGCCTCCAAGGAGAAACACAGACAACGTAGCTGAACAAGTAACTCGAGAACTTAACGCGGCACTACCTAACCTCGTTGCTCAAATCACCGCGGGTATCAATGCAGCTCAAGGGAACCCGGGAGGACAACCTACCAACAACAATCAAGGATGCAGCTACAAATCCTTCATGTCGTGTCGTCCCAAGGAATTCTTCGGGACAGAAGGTGCTGTTGGGCTGTTATCCTGGATTGAAAGCATAGAGTCAGTGCTCCACATCAGCAAATGCTCACCGGGAAACCAAGTTGAATATGCGTCATGCATGTTTCAAGGAAGAGCTTTGACGTGGTGGAATAACCAGATTCAGACCCGTGGTCGCTTAGCTGCGTATAACCTTTCATGGGAGGAATTGAAGAAGTTGTTGATAGAAGAGTACTGTCCAAAAGATGCGCTCCAGAAATTGGAATCTGAATTCTGGAACCATGCCATGGTTGGGACTGACATCGATAAGTACACTGCCCGATTTCATGAGCTTGCAAGGCTAGTGCCCCACATGGTTACCCCAGAGGAGAAGAAAGTGGACCGGTACATATGGGGTTTGGCCCCAGAAATTCGAGGAATGGTTACCTCAGCGAATCCATCAACCATTCAGTCGGCTGTGGTCTTGGCTAACCGTCTGACCAATGATGTGATTAGATCAGGCGGATCGTCCAAAGGGAAAGATGGTGGAAAAAGGAAGCTGGAAAACCAACAAAGGAACAGGGGCGGTGGTAACCTGGATAAGAAGCAAGTGGTGGCGAAAAACTATGGTGTGGTTGCCCAAGGACCGAAGCAATACAACGGTCCGCATCCAAAATGCAACAAGTGCAACTTTCACCACTCAGGAAATTGTCCGGTGTGCGACAAGTGTAAATGGGCAGGCCACTATGCTAAGTATTGTAGGAATGGAAATGGGAGTGATGGGCAAAAAGCAGCATGCTTTGAGTGTGGAAGCCAGGACCATCTCAAAAACACTTGCCCAAGGCTGAATAGAGCTCCTAATAACAATGCTGGAAATCAAAGGGGCCCAGTGCGGGGACGGGCATTTGTCATTGGAACTGAGGAAGCGAGGCAGGATCCGAACGTTGTGACAGGTACATTCCTCTTAAACAATCACTACGCGTCTGTACTATTTGACTCTGGGGCAGAGAGAAGTTTTGTCTCACTAGAGTTTAGGCCACTGATTAACTTAAAGTCAGACAAACTAAAGGAGATCTATATTATCGAATATGCTAATGGCCATGAATTTGAGGCTAGGGACATAATTTTAGGTTGTAACTTGGACCTAACTGATAAGTCATTCAATATCGACCTAATTCCAATTGAACTGAAGAGTTTCGATGTAGTGGTGGGTATGGACTGGCTCGCCAAGGTCCGAGCAGAGATAGTCTGTTTTGAAAAGGTCATCCGAATACCTCTACAAGACGGAGAAACTCTTGCTGTGCAGGGAGATAAACCCGACCGAGAGCTAAAAATTGTGTCGACCATAAAGATGCGTAAGTATCTGAAGAAAGAGTGCCATGCATTTCTGGCTCACATGGTAGAAAAGAAATCGAAGGAGAAGCGTATCCAAGATATCCCTGTGGTTAGAGATCACCCTGAAGTTTTCCCGGAAGATTTGCCTGGACTGCCCCCGTCAAGGCAAGTCGAATTTCGGATTGATCTAATTCCAGGGGCAGCACCTGTAGCTAAAGCGCCATATCGTTTGGCACCGGCTGAGATGCAGGAACTGTCGGAGCAATTACAAGAACTTTTGAGCAAAGGATTGATTCGACCAAGCTCATCGCCCTGGGGAGCTCCCGTCCTCTTTGTCAAAAAGAAAGATGGGTCATTCCGGATGTGTATTGATTACAGGGAACTAAACAAGTTAACTATTAAGAATCGATACCCTCTTCCCCGAATAGATGATCTATTTGATCAGCTACAAGGCGCATCCTATTTTTCAAAAATCGATCTACGATCTGGATACCATCAGGTGAGTGTGCGCGAGGAAGACATCCCTAAGACAGCCTTTAGAACGCGTTATGGGCACTATGAATTCCTAGTAATGCCCTTCGGACTAACAAACGCATCGGCAGTTTTCATGGATTTGATGAATAGGGTGTGCAGACCATACCTAGATAAGTTCGTGATTGTGTTCATCGATGACATATTAATTTACTCGCGAAGTAAGAGTGACCACGAACACCATTTGAAGTTGATACTGGAACTACTCAAGGACCAGAAACTGTACGCTAAATTCTCAAAGTGCGAGTTTTGGCTTCGAGAGGTACACTTTCTTGGTCATGTGGTCAACGAAAAAGGAATCCAGGTGGACCCAGCTAAGATTGAGGCGATTAAGAAGTGGGAGGCCCCGAGGACCCCTACGGAAATTCATCAATTTCTGGGATTGGCTGGTTACTACCGAAGATTCATTGAGAACTTTTTAAAAATCGCCAAGCCATTAACAGAATTGACCCAAAAGGCGAAGGAGTTTGTTTGGGGTAAAATGCAGGAAGAAGCATTCCAAACACTGAAGCATAGATTATGCAACGCACCAATTTTGGCGTTACCCGAAGGAACAGAGGATTTTGTCGTATACTGTGATGCGTCACACCAGGGATTGGGATGTGTGCTGATGCAAAAGAACAAAGTCATCGCTTATGCATCGAGGCAGCTCAAGGAGCATGAGAAGAACTATACAACACACGACTTGGAGCTAGGAGCTGTAGTCTTTGCCCTTAAGATCTGGAGACACTATCTGTATGGTGCAAAATGCATTGTGTATACTGACCATAAGAGTCTTCAGCATATCTTTGACCAGAAAATGCTCAACATGAGACAGAGAAGGTGGGTAGAATTGCTTAGTGATTACGATTGTGAGATCAAGTATCATCCGGGAAAGGCAAACGTAGTAGCTGATGCCCTAAGTAGGAAGGAAAGGTTACGACCCTCATGGGTACGAGCTTTGGGAATGTTGGTTCAGACAAGTTTGAAAACTCAGATCCTTGATGCTCAAAGGGAAGCATTAAGATCTGAAAATATAAAGAATGAGACTCTGCATAACCTAGAGCAGAAATTTGAGATTAAGACTGATGGAATTCGTTACTTCCAGGAGAGGGCATGGATTCCGAGAACCGACAACTTAAGGGATGTCATTATGGATGAAGCCCATAGATCAAGATATTCGATTCACCCAGGAGCTGATAAGATGTACAAGGATTTAAGGGAATATTATTGGTGTCCAGGGATGAAGAAAGATATCGCTCTGTATGTTGGGAAATGTTTGACATGTTCTAAAGTCAAAGCAGAGTATCAGAAACCATCCGGTTTGTTACAACAGCCGGAAATTCCCCAATGGAAGTGGGAGCAAATATCAATGGATTTTATAACCAAGTTGCCCAGGACGGCAAGGGGACATGACTGGATTTGGGTCATAGTGGATCGGTTGACGAAGTCTGCTCATTTTCTCCCGGTCCGAGAAGATTACAAGATGGAAAAGCTAGCACGGATCTATATAGATGAAATTGTTGCACGTCACGGAATACCTCTTTCCATCATTTCAGATAGAGATAGTCGTTTCACATCGCGCTTTTGGCAAATATTCCAGAAAACTCTGGGTACTCAACTAGATTTAAGTACTGCCTATCACCCCCAAACTGACGGACAAAGTGAGCGGACCATACAAACTTTGGAAGACATGTTGCGAGCTTGCGTGCTCGACTTTGGAGGAAGTTGGGATACTCATTTGCCTTTGGTAGAATTCTCTTATAACAACAGCTATCACACTAGCATTAAGTGTGCGCCATTTGAAGCCTTATATGGGCGTAAATGCCGTTCACCACTTTGCTGGTTAGAGGCAGGCGATAGACAATTGACGAGACTCGACCTCATACAAGAAACAACTGACAAGATCACGACTATTAGGGAAAGGCTGAAGACAGCCAGAAGTCGTCAGAAAAGCTATGCAGACAACCGTAGGAAACCTCTAGAGTTTCAAATCGGTGATAAAGTACTTCTAAAGGTGTCACCGTGGAAGGGCGTAGTCCGCTTTGGAAAGCGAGGAAAACTAAGCCCGAGGTACATAGGACCCTTCGAGGTACTACAAAGAATTGGTCCGGTGGCTTACCGACTCAAACTGCCGCAAGAGCTCTGTAGCATTCACGACACCTTCCATGTTTCTAACCTGAAGAAATGCTTGTCTGATGAAACACTCGTCGTCCCTCTCGAGGAAATTCAGATTGACAATAAACTCCAATTCATAGAAGAACCACTCGAGATCATGGACCGCGAGGTCAAAAGGTTGAAACGAAGCCGAATTCCCATTGTTAAGGTCCGATGGAATTCACGACGAGGTCCCGAATTCACATGGGAGCGTGAGGACCAATTTCGACACAAGTATCCGCATCTATTTCCGAGTGTATCGCCACCCTATGGGACGGATTGAATTTCGGGACGAAATTCATTTCAACGGTGGGATACTGTGACATCCGTCAAAATCTCAGGTCATTACCACACTCGAATCTTAAATTTACAGCATTCCTTCTATCTTAGTGAAACTTAAGGTTATGACTTCTTAGGTCTACTAAAGCCATTGAACGACTTAGAGATTGCTTAGTGAACCTTAAATTCCTTTAGACATACTAATTTAAGTTATGAAGTGCCATGAAAAACAAAAGAATCAAGTCTCATGAATTATCACAAAAATACTATCTTGTCGCACAACCAAGGTTTGCTAAAATTCCGTAAACCCGTAAATGAAACTCGAATATAATAAACTAACACTTGAATACCTATTGGAAGCAATTCAATCATAAATTAAAGTACTTTTATAAACTAAAGAACACAAACTTTTATAGCTCAAATATTAATCACCAAAACATCACAAAATAAACCTTATACCATACAATATACTTACACATCTTTAATACAAACTTAATACAACTTTTATAAACTTTATTTAACAAATAAAAAGAAATTAAAAGGCCTCCTTGGGACCCCAAAACCGGCCTCCCCCTTATCCCCACACATCTCCCCTCTTTTCTTACACCAAATCATTCATTTCACCCTCCCAAAACACACACTTCTCTCTAATTCTTCTGTCTAACCTTTCACACTCTTTTCTCTCTAAAACCTCTTAAGAAATCAGTCATTTTGCAACCTAAACCCAGAAACTTTAAGGTGTCCTCAAGCTATTTCAAGAACATAAAGGTAAAACACAACGTCTCTAACATCTTTCTTTACTTACAATCTCTAAAAATATGTTTTTCCTTCATAAAATTCGGAATTTATGCCCTTTTTCATGGCTAAAATCCTAATACAAAACTTGATGTTTGTAGGTTATCTCTTTTCACATCTTTATGTGTTAAAAGAAAGGGTAACCCATGATCAAACCGAAAATCAAGTGAAAAATTGAATTATTGTAGTGATATTGTTGAAATCTTGTTCATCTTTATGTTAAATCTTGAATTTTTATGTTAATAATCATCTCTAATATATCATGGATGTATTTCAACACCATGCATGTATTAGAACATGGATTTAAAGATCAAAAGATGATAATCTTCCTTATTTCATGTTTGGTGTTCATTATTTTGAATGAAACACTCAAACATGAGTTTACAACTTTCTGTCCAGAAGGCTTCTTCCACTTCAACGATTTTTACAAAAATCATTTATTCATGAAAATGGACGTTTTTATAGTCTAGAATCAAGTTCTGGAAGTTAACTTTCCAACCACATAAGCCTCATGTTTTTATGAGTTCATTTGAAATTTTTTATAATTTTTGTGAATAAAGATGTATAATCTGTTAGATTAAGGCAGAAACTTTCATCTCAATGTTTTAATCATAACTGGAGCATTACAACTCCAAATGACTTGAAACCAACGCCAAAAGTTTAAAATTTTCATTGGCTACAACTTTCAAGAAGACCACTTTTATTGATTCCTTGTACATTTTGTACAAAAATAATAATTGCATGCATGTGTTCAGATCTGACCTCAGATGGTAAAAGTAAAAATAATAAATACTTGGACTTCACTACAATCCCTGGAAAAATTACAGTAAATAGATAACATATTGAAGATGATCTGTGATTTTTGCCTTATTTTATTTCGGATCATAAGTATTTTTAATAAATTAAACCAACTGAGGTAATTTTCTGGAAATAAGAATATGGACTGATTTTGGTAAAAGTTTCGGGTCAAACCGAGAAGGTTTGACTGAGTCAACAATAATCGGTCTCGATTTCGAAAACATGAAACTTACTATTTTTGGAATGAATGATAACCATAAGGGGTTCGGGTGTCTTATGATGTATTTATCGATTTGTGTGTTGTTAATCATAATTTGGGAGGAACCAAAGTTCTAACACTCAAAACATTATGAAATTTGGACATAAACAATTGCGAGACATTATATACTTGTATATTCATTATTATACTCAACGTAATTATTGGACATTAACAAACTTCAAAGCAAACAAACCATTTTGGCACTTTGTAATCTAAATATTTAGCTAAGCAATCCTATCAAACCTAAATTACCAAGAAACTAATTAGAAACCTCATGTTCATAGGTCTTGGATAGGAGTCATACCCGACAAGCACGTGCGCTACATTCATCGTTTACTCTTACACTCAATATTGAGTATTCACAGCCCCTTTTTACTTGTTTTATTATTTTGGGGTGAAAAGCATGATCTCGAACTTTAACTAAATTGGTTGTACTCTTTATGAACTTGTTGAACTTTTGCTATACTATTTATGCGAATTGGTATATACTATTGTTATGCTTGAGTACTATCGTGCTAAAGTCCCCGGAAATACAGTTTACACTACTTATTAACTCGTCCGAGAGCCAGACGAGCCGTTGATATTTATGGATAGCGCTATTTAGGGGGAAACCACTCCTCACTCACACTGTTCGTGAGTGCATAGTATCACCTTACTCATGTTAGCGATAGAACTTGGAGCTTGGGGCATGTGTCGGTTGAATCGGTTTAGTAGTGGCCTCAATTGCATTAACACTCTTGTATATTACCTTTCATATTCGCAACTATTACAACCAATCATTTTATTTATGTCTCTTAGGAGCAAAACTTTTCGTTCAGTTAATTGTGGCATTAAACCTGTGAACTCACCAACTATGACCATAGTTGACTCTTTTGTTTTATCATGCTTTTCAGGCGAACGACAGTAAGGTGCATTCTAGGAGTACTTTTGCATGGATGCATACTCATATGCGTTTGCTTCACTTTGAATTATGACTATCTTTTGGAAACCTTTATGAACTTGGTGTAATCTCTTTTGAAACTATGGGTTGAACTTGTAATAACTTGTAATACTTTCTACAAATTATGTATGGTGTTGCTTCTATATCTTATGCATTGTTACCCGGTACTGTTATATCTCGTGTTTCCACTTTAGCGGGGTGTGACATTTACAATCCGTAAACTTAGTATTAAGGGATCCCGCACCTTAATACCTAAAGATATCCTCGTTATCGATCCTAATACATACGGACTTACAATTGGTATCAGAGCCTACGGCTAGATACGCGTAGGTTCGAGGTCATTCGGGTAATAACACTTGATTTAAGGTTATTTGTATGTGATTCTTTGCATAAAAATGATCAAAATCAGTCTCTAGAAGTTTTTAGGTTAGTTTACATCCAAAATTTTAGGTTTTGGACGTTCAAAAACCTAAAATTTTCATTTTTAGCGTTTTCAGCCGATTCTGCGAACTGAACTAAGTTGGCGAACAGAGATTCTACAAACTGAGTCTGTCCTATGAACAGAGTCTGCATTGCGAACTGAGTTTGATCTGCGAACTGAGTTCTCCTCTGCGAACTGAGTTCAAGCTGCGAACTGAGTTCTGGTCTGCGAACTGAGTTTGTTCTGCGAGTTGAGTTCCTGCGAACTGAACTTTCTGATTATTTTTTAATCTCTGGGATTTGCGAAAATGTCTGACATAAGTAAGATGATTGAGATGAAACACGAGGTTGGAAAGTCAAATGTTCCACCTAAATCGCTCTGACTTGAAGACTACTATGGATGGAAAGACAGATTTGAATCACACTGTTGGTTCCATGATTTGTCAATATGGATGTGCATAAAAAATGGATATGTTGCACCTACTGCTAAAGTTGGTAGTAAAACTGTGGCCCTAACCTATACTCAGATGAGTGATGAAGGAAAGAAAGACTATCAAATTGAAAATAAAGCTCACTCATCAATTAAAATGAGTCTTCCAAATGAGATCAGCCATCAGTTGAAGTCTTTTCATACTGCTAAAGAGCTATGGGAAGCTCTAGAGAAAAGGTGTGATGGAAGTCCTCAAGTTAAGGCAGGTAGGTGTAATCTGTTAAGGAAACAATTCATAGTCTTCAAAGCTATGAAAGGTGAAGATCTTGATGCATATACCACCAGATATTACCATCTATTAAGTGAGCTAGATGACCACAACATTACCTATTCTAATATGGAGAAGACTGACAAGTTTATTGAGGGTCTTCCTTCGAAATGAAAATGTATGGAGTTATGCTCAAGGATAACGATGAGCGTTATGCAGCTATGTCATTGGAGCAGGCAATTAATAAGCTCTGCGGATATGATTTCACAACGAAATCAAGAGATACTGATTCTGATCAGGTACAGGATCCTGGGCTTTTTCATGGAAAATCTACTATCTCTAATAGTTCGTCCAGTTCGACCACTGCTTTACTAGTTGGTGACACTGGAGAAACTGGTGAAATGATATCTGAAGACTTATGCTTTATAAGTTCATCTGGAGGTGAAGCAAAAAGTAAGACAACTGGGAAGTCAACTCAAGAGCATCACAAAATGCCCATGAGTGTGAAATCCGCTAAACAACAACTTTCAGTTCTTGCTTCATTTGTTGCTTCATACGAAAACTACATCCAGGGTAAGATCAATGATCCAGCTACTTTTGATGAGGATTATGATCAGGTAGACCCAGACGACTTAGAAGAAATGGATCTCCAGTGGCAACTTGCTATGGTGTCAAGGAGAGTTAAGAATTTCTTAAAGTGTACTGGAAGAAAGCTAGTGGGAAATAAAGTTGGTTATGATAAGTTCAAAGTGAAATGTATTAACTGTTAAGGTTATGGACATTTTGCTAGGGAATGTCAAAGACCCAAATCTGGTAAAACAGCAAATCCTGAAAAATCAAGTGCTACTTTGTCTTTTAAAGCCTTGGTTGTTCAACAACTGGATGGTTCTTATGACTGGAGAGCTTTGACTGAAGAAGCTCTTATGGCTGAAATTGAAGATCCAATTAAGACTGATGAGACACCATCTTACATGCCTACTGCTGAGGATTATCAAATGAAAATTCCTGAATTGAAGATGTTGGTAGCTGAAGATGATGTGTTGGACTTGGGATCAACTGAAGATCTATGTCCAGAAGACTTTGTTGCACAAATGGCTGAACTCCAAACTGAGAAGAAACGGGTATGTCTTGATGTTACTACACTTATAGATGTATGTCAATTAGTGACTAGTTTACAAGCCCAGGTTAATGTATTTGTTGAATCTCATAAGGCTTTATCATCTGAACTAGAATTGGCCAAAATTGATGTACGTAGGTTAAGTGAGGACAAGCTAGACCTTAAGAAACAGATTAAGTCCTATATGTCAGATAAGACTGTACTTAGGAATACTATAAATGAACAATCTGTGACAATAGATGGTCTTTATTTAAACCTAAAGGACTTAAATCAAGGTATAGCAGAAAAGGACAAAGAATTAGCTGAATCTAAGGTTAAGTTAGTTGAGCTTAATCGTAAGTTTGAAAGTTATAGAACATCTTTTAATGCTAATTACACTACTACTAATGTTGACCTAGAGATGATTGATGCTACTGCTAATTCTGGTGTTAAAATACCCAAAGAATCTGAAGTTTCTAAGATACAGAAGGATGTTCTTAAAGAACAATCATCTAAAATTGGTAAGATATCAGGTTCCACCAATGTACAATTTGTATCGGGTGGAATGCTAAATGATGCCAAAGTAGATGATAAGGTTAGTAAAGAACAAAATGATACACCTTTAGTATCTAAGACTCAGATTGAAATTAAGGCAAAAGACGTTAAGTCACGAAGGCAAATGTCTTGCTTTAAATGCCATCAAACCTGTGACTAAACCTGTGAACATGTTGAAAAGAGACAATACTAGTAGTCTCTCACCACCTAAACCTAAGAGACCTTATTATCAAAATGATAACACTATCATTAAACCAAGAGATAAGACACCTTAGAGGTTTAGAACCCCAAGTAGAAACCATAGTTAGTATGAAAGTGGTTCTACTTCTCGTGCACAACAACATAGTCAAATGCCTAGGAGGTTTTCTACTCACTCTCCTCACAGGCATAAGACTGTAAATCATCAACAACCTTAACCTCCTGTAAAAGTCACCAAGACTCCCGATGGGAATAGTTATGGTTACTTTAAGGAAGTTCAGATTGTGGATGATAAGGGACAACCCAAGATCGTAATGGCTTGGGTCCCTCTTGAAAACTAACTATGTACAACTTGTTATGTGCAGGAGCAGACTGTGAACAAAGACAGCTGGTGGTATGTAGACAGTGGATGCTCAAGACACATGATAGGAGAAAGAAGTCTACTGAAGGACTTCAAAGGTGGTTTGAAACAGCGAGTGAACTTCGCTGGTGATAAAGGAGGAGTGATTACGGTAAAAGGAAAAGTTTCAAATGGAACTTTGACTCTTGAAGATGTGAATTATGTTGAAGAACTAACTCACAACTTAGTGAGTGTTTCCCAAGTCTGCGATAAAGGTCATCCAATTCATTTTAATGAAAAGGAAGCCTTAGTCCTGAAGCCGGGATTTGTTATTCCTGAAAATTGGATATTAATGAGGGCACCAAGGAAGAAGGACATCTATGCTATTAACATGGGTGCTCCAAATACTTCAATGGAGTCTACATGTTTATTATCCAAAGCTTCAGAAGCTGATTCTATTCTATGGCATAGGAGAATGGCACATTTGAACTTTCGAAAAATGAATCACGCAACCAGAAATGGTTTAGTTCTGGGTGTGCCACAGAAACATTTTGAGTTTGAAGACAGGTGTGTTTCTTGCTTGAAAGGAAAACAACATAAGAAACTACACAAGTCTAAAACCGAAAACTCAATATCCTCGCCATTTGAATTGCTACATATGGATCTCTTTGGCCCAATAAACAAGAGAAGCATAGGTGGTAAATGGTACTGTCTGGTTGTTATAGATGATTTCTCTAGATTCTCATGGGTATTCTTTTTGAAATCTAACGATGAAACTCCTGGAATGCTTATGGAGTTCTTAGATTTAGTAGAGAATGTCTACAACATGAGAGTTAAGAGAATTCATAGTGACAATGGTACAGAGTTCAAAAAGTCTACGTTGAATGTTTATTGCTTAAGCAAAGGAACTCAACATCAATTCAGTGCACCATATGAACCACAACAAAATGGTGTTGCTGAAAGGAAGAATAGAACTCTTATGAGGCAGCAAGAACCATGCTTGCTGATTCAGGGCTTTCGGTCATCTTTTGGGCAGAAGCAGTGAATACAGCATGTCATGTTCCGAATATGGTATTAACTGTTAAGAAGCATAACAAGACTTGTTATGAACTTCTGAACAAAAAGAAACCTAATTTGAATGGATTTGAGCCCTTTGGTGTATCATGCACCCTATTGAAGACTAGCAATCAACCTAAGTTTGGGGAAAAGGCTGGCGAAGGATATTTCCTAGGTTATATTCCTAATTCACCAAACAAGAAGGTTTTCCATAAAGTCACTGGACGTGTGGAAACTGTCTATAACATTGAAGTTTCCAGTCATACTCATGACAAACACAAGGGATTAGATTGGCAATTCGATTATTCATATTTGTTTAAGTCATTTCAAGTCCCTATAAGTGACTATGTGGTTAATTCAGAAATCCCAGAGCATTTATTGTACGGTGACGGGGACACTAGCCCTACACATACAACGAATGCTTCTTCATATGGGACGTCTTCAAATAATCCATCTACTAGTGCTTCAAAAGAGCCCTAAGTGGAAAAACCTCAAGAGCAAAACAAGTTATCGGAAGTTACTCAAAGGGTATTAGATAATATCTTTACTCCTACAAGGGAATTGAGAGAAAGAATAACTTCTGATGAGATGTACAGTACTAATGAGGATATGCCACTATTGGAAGATATTGGCACCAATTTGGATGATGAGATACTTGTTGAACCAGTAACTGTGACTAGAACAAGTAAGAATCATCATGTGGAAAATATCATTGGTGATCAATAAATTCCAATGTTAACCAGGAGTCAAGCTAAAGCTAGTACTTCTGAATACACCAGCTTATACGTTTCAATCAAAGAAACTGGGATCACTAATAAATGTCTTTATGCATGCTACAAGTTGAACCTAAAAATGTTCAACTGGCGCTAAAGGAAAATTCGTGGGTAGAAGCTATGCAAGAAGAATTGACTCAGTTTAAAAGCTGAATGTTTGGGAGCTGGTTGACTTACCTTCTGGTGAGTATCCTATTGGAACTAAATGGGTCTTTAAGTGCAAAAGAGACGATCAGGGAACTGTTACTCACAATAAAGCTCGTTTAGTGGTTCAGGGATTCAATCAAGAAGAATGAATAGATTACAATGAAGTGTTTGCACCAGTTACTAGGCTTGAAGCAATAAGGGTATTCTTATCTTTTGCAACTTACAAAGAAATTAAAGTGTATCAGTTGAATGTTAAGAGTGCCTTTTTGTATGGCAAAGTACAAGAATTGGTGTATGTCTCTCAACCACTTGGGTTTGTTGATCGATTATCCAGATAGAGTATATCAATTGAATAAGGCTCTGTATGGATTACATCAAGCTCCCAGGGCATGGTATGAGACACTTTCAAAATACCTACTTGAGAATGGATTTACAAGAAGTTCAATTGATAGTACACTTTTCGTTAAATGGAAAAAGAATGACTTTCTGCTTGTTCAAGTGTATGTTGATGACATCATTTTTGGGTCTTCTGACGATAAGATGTGTCAAGAATTTGAGAAAGTCATGCGAAAAAGGTTTGAAATGTCTGTTATGGGAGAGTTGAATTTCTTCTTAGGATTACAAGTTGATCAAAAAGAAGATGGTATGTTCATTCATAAAACAAAGTACACATCTGAACTGTTAGAATGCTTTAAGATGGATGAAACACGCATATATCATACTCCTATTCCAGAAAATCATGGACTTGGACCGGATACATCGAGTGACAAAGATGTGGATCTTACTCTTTATAGGGCCATGATTGGGTCATTAATGTATGTCACTGCATCCAGGCCTGATATAATGTTTGCAGTATGTATCTGCGCAAGATATCAAGCTTCTCCTAAAGAATCTCATATGCAAGCAGTTAAAAGAATCTTTCATTACCTAAGAGGGAAACCGAAGCTGCGACTTTGGTATCCGACTGGGGGAGACTTGGATTTTATTGCTTACACTAATTCAGATTATGGAGGATGCAATCAGAATAGAAAGTCCACAACTGGTGGATGTCAGTTTCTAGGAGGAAGATTAGTGTCTTGGCAGTGCAAGAAGCATACCTCAGTAGCCATTTCTACGTGTGATGTGGATTCAACAGCAAATGAGAGATTATGGATTAAACTTGACCAATACTCCGATGATGATTGATAATGAATCCACCATTTCAATAACCAATAATCCTATAAAGCACAGCAAGACAAAGCACATTGATATCCGTCAACATTTCATTAAAACTTTTGACAGGAATCATTTTGAGACATTGGTTCAACTGAACGGAATGGGGAATCCTGAATAACTAGTCTTCCAAAGGATATGTAATAGTTAGCTGCAAGTTTAAGTCTTTATAATAAAAAAAGGGGGGGCGTATGGCATTCATTTGCTTGTTACCTTAGGGGAATCGCCTCCGATAAAAGAACAACAGTAGTTCTTTTAGAAGTTGGTTAAGTTTTTATTTGCAAAAACTTGGGAGATGATAGTACATTAGGAGAATACGCTTAAGAATAATAATCTTAAGTACTAAGTATGATGTGTTAGTAGATCCTATAAGTCACCCTAAGATAACTATTTTAACTAGGACTTGACTTACATTTATCTTATTATACACATTTATCCACTGATTATAACTTGTCTTTTACTTAACAAGTGATAAGAATAACTTTAGTCTAGTCAGCTTCATCATGCGATATATTGGTAGGCAGATTATGCTAAGATTTCAGAGCAGTTAAGAAATGCTAATTTCATGTGTCTTATCTTTTGTGAAACTGCTATACGATGTATGACTTAAGTCTTAATTGTTGAATGATAGTACTTCCATGCACTGTTATCTAAAACAAAAACAAAAAGATACAAAGTATCAAAGGATTAAAAGGTGAGTTATATGTTTCTAAGGAGCATCATTTAGTAACCTCTACCTTACATATGAAAGATACAAAGTATCTAGTGTCAAGTGTAAGTTATATGCTTCTAAAAGATATTATTTAGTAACTCCTACCTTATAAATAAAAGATACAGTGTTATGTGTTGTATTTGAGTTCTTCAGTATGTTGTATAGTGGTAAACACTAGATATTGGTCACATTAACAATAAAAGGTTTACTCATAAATCTGTGTATAATTTGTTTATGTAGATCATAATATCGATAATCGTCTTGATCTGTCTATGACAAATGAACATTCACCTTCGTGAATAAAAGTTCTAAAGAAACAATAAGTTATTTTTCAATAATATGTTATATCGTGTGAATAAAGGTAACTAAGATATAATTTTATAAATATAAGTTTATTATTGGTTAAAAGTGTGATTTTATTGTGCTTATATGAATTTCATGAGATATGAATATTAACAATCGTCTTAGACTTATTAAAAATCAATTAAGTTTAGCTTATTCTTTCTAATATGATCCCTAAGCAGATAAACTCTTAATCATTTAAGCATAGAATTTATTTTTGATTAGTAAGTATGTTTACATTTTTATTTGTAAAAGTTTATGTTATTATAATTAAATAAAGTTTTGTTTTGATTTATTTATTGTGTTATCCTTTGGAATTAATTTAAACTGCACTTTATTGTTCCGTGTTGAATAAATGTGACAAAAACGCAATGGGAAGTTAAAAAAAAAAAATTGACTAGTAAAAATAAATACAAGTTCAATTTATATTTAAAGCTAAATTCGCGTTTGTGGACAAAACTTGCGAAGTTGACCAGTCAAACCTACGAATCGAGATTAGAGTATAAAAGGAAAAAAAGTCAAATGAGTCAAACTTCACATACTTTGCGAAGCGAATCCATATCCCTACGATATGAGATTCTGCGAAGTGAGTTTGGGTATAATAGTGACAAGTCAACGAGTCAACCCATCTCACTTTCCACACACCTCTACGAAGCGAAACCAAACCCCCTGCGAGGAGACTTCCTGCGACACGAACCGATCACGGTTTTTGGTTTGATTTTCGATTTTCGAGGACGAGGAAGAAATTTTCACTCTGTGAATATTATATAACTTTCGATTACGCATCGTTTGAGGTATATCTCATTTCATTTGACCGCGTAATTATCAAGTAATCACTCGTTTTACGTTTTCGAATGTTTCAGTTTAGTTTATCACGGATTTACATGAAGTTAGTGATTTAGAAAACCTAAAACTAGTTTCTAATGCTTAATCGATGCTTTATGTTCATAGTTTACTAGTTTAATTGCTTCAAATCTCGATCGATAATTGATTTTGTTCGTAAAATTTGATATCCGTCAGTCCTGCGAAGCGAGATTTATCTCACTTCACAGCACGCTCCTGCGAAGTGAGTTCACTCTTTGAACTCAGATCGCAAGATTGATCTGCAAAGCGAACTCAAACATTGAACTCGGATCGCAAGATTGATTTGCGAAGCGAACTCAAACTTTGAACTCGGACCGAAGACTACTTCTGCGAAGCGAATTCAAATTCCTAAACTCGGATCGCAGACCAATCCTGCGAAGCGAGATCTCGGATCGCAGATTGGCTTTGCGAAGAGAATTCATATGTATGACTTTTGTTGACCAAAGCGAGCTGAGACTCGACTCGCAACCACTATTTGCGAAGCGAGTTGAGTCAGTTGACTTTTGTTGACTTTGAAAATAAAAATAAAATTTTGATATTCAACCTTGATTTGTGAATTGGATGTTCGATTTATTTGATATTTAGTTTACATAATCATTGATTTAAACTTGTTTTGATTTGAGAACCTTGGGGTTACAAATAACTTACAAGTTACCTCTTTGATACACGTTTAGGTTTACGAACTTTGGTTATAAGTTATATATGTGTAACAATTTAGAACTTTGAGTTATTTCATATCAAAAGTCTTTCGACTCATAGCGTAGTCGAGCGGCGTGTCTCGATTGTTATCGGCGGTATGATAACTTAAAATTTTTCGCTTATAACTAACGAACGTTATATAATTTAACAACTCTAATTGAAAAGTTAAGTTTGCTTAATCGTTCAATTAAGTTTTATAAATTACGTTGTTAGTTAATAGTAAACTTAGATGTTTGATGATCTTTTGATCATAATACGTTGAAGTTTAAATTAACTAATGTTTGTTAGGTTAAGCTAATGGTCATTTGTGTAATTTCGGATTACAGATATGGCTGCTAGAACTTTTGCATCTACTCATAATATTCTAGTGAGTTTGGATGTAAATGAGCGCGGTGCTGAGCACTTTACTGAGATGTTGACTTATTTGGCTAGATCGAGGATCTGATATGCCATTTCGGAGTCTCCACCTATATCTCAGAGCATATTGACCCAGTTTTGGGACACTATTGAGTACGATGCTGCGGCTAACCCTTCGGTGATTCGGACGAGGGTTAATCAACATCCGGTTGTCTTCTCTGCTGATGATATTCGACAGATTTTGAGATTAGGTACTGTCGAGCAAGAAGCTGGTCCATCCGTTTACTCTACGGATTTTATTAAGGGGGCTCTAGGTAGGATGGGATATTCAGGTCCGAAGAGAGGACGCCAGTTTATCAAGGCGTTCATTCTAGGACAGTGGAGATTCATGTTCCACATCATTGTTACTATCTTTGGTAGCAAAAAGGGAGGCTACGATGAGCTGAGCCCTGAGCTATTATCAGGTTTACAGTCCCTGGTTTATAATAAACCATGCAGTTTTTCTTCGTACATATTCAACTCATTTATTGGACAAATTACAGGAGTTGTCAGATCGAAATTTTTGATTTATCCTCGATTCTACATGCTGATTATACGTCATTGTATTCCTGATCTACCAGCTTTTGAGGCTGAGTTGAGAGTTGACAGGATTGGCTTGAGAACTTACAATGCTTGTTTTCTCAATTCCTCCAAGCGTCCTGATCATATTAAGTTGGAAGCTTGTGATCTGTTTGGGCACATTCTGGATGAGAATTATGTTGCTCCGGCCAACAACGGTTGGATGGATGCAAGAGCTCAACATCAAGCTCAAGCACCACCACAGCCTCAACCTGCAGCTGAGCCTCAGGAACTGCTTGAGGACGTTTTGATACATGCTGGTCAGCAAGGACAGCGAGTAATCCCTGAGATTGCGGCTCAGGTTATGCAGGATGTACTAGGACATCAAGATGATGTTACCAACCCATTACTTCAAGCGATTGAGGATTATCAACCTCAGGTACTTAATTTGGTACTTAAATATAATTATATTGAAACTTAGATGATCGAGATAATATCTAATCATTAAAGTTTAAATATTCTACATCACAGGATGATGCTGGCCCAGAGGTTGCTAGACCTGAGGGTATTTTAAGGCACACTGGACTGGATGCCTGGACATCTGGTAGTTTGGGTAAAGAGGATGCCTCTGCATCTGATTCTGATGATGAGGAAACTGATGATGATACCGATCCTCAACCCAGGTTTCCTATGGGTATTTCTCTGGGAATGATTAAGAAAGGATCAAGGGTATTCATGGATCCAGTCGACAAGGGTAATAATAAAGCCGATGAGAAGGATCCTGATTATCATTTGATTGAAGAGGATTCTGAAGACGGTGAGAGTACACCTCTCGTGACATCACGCAGGAAGCGAATATGCTCTGCTACTACCCAATTAACTATTGGGGATTTGTCTCATCCAAGTAACTTTTTATATTTAGAATTACTTGTAGTATGCTGTATATTCTACTCTAGAGACTGAGATAGATATTTTCTATAACAGTTGCTAGGAAAAGACAGCCTGCTCAGGCTAAACCTAAGAGGTAATGATTGACTTCTTATGTGTCTGAAACCTCATAGAAGGTTAGAGATACATATTATGTTAATATTGCTTACTTAATCAGGGATTGGGACAGATTAGTCTATGATATTTACTGATTTAAGTTAATTTTAGGTGCCTGTGATGCTGTGTAAACAGAGTTAAGTTTTATAAATAGAAATACCTGCTTACTATACACAACACATGCAAGAATACCTGGTCGTAATATAGTATAGCCTAATAAGTCCGAGTCGAACACAAGGAACGGATGCCAATATTAAATAAATTGGAAATTGTTGCAAATAAAAAATAGTAAATAATGGAGGGGGTGCTTTAGTTCCGGACGAACAATTGACTAACAATTATGAAAAGTGATTTTTATATTAAAACTTAATTAAAAAGAAAGAAATGATAAAATAATTAATCAAATAAAATACTTGATTCAAATTGATAAAAGAAATGCATCTGCTTAGATTACTTTCCTCAGAATCTGATTATCACTTTATTGAATTGCAAACATATGGATTTTATTGTGATATGACACATATTACCGATTATCCTTACAAGATTAATTGATCAAACACAATTAAGAAAGATATAAAGTTATTTTCAACACATTAACAGTTCAATTTAACGTTATCCACCAAATTGTGTTACACATTTAACCTACACCGTTTATATGACTTACTTTTGCAACTTGAATCAACAAGTTTATGACTAATAAATAGTCATCACATTCATCACCGATTATTAACCATTAATGATCCCAACCTATCAAACTCAATCTATCTAGTGATAATTCTCAATTAAAATCAACAATCATCAATAATAATCTATTAATAAAGAACTTAATCATAAACTAATAGATCATCACGCTAGGTAATCGTCAATAATCGATAATTAAACATGGATCATCAAGTAAACACATAAACATTCATAAAATTTAATATAATCCGCAATTCAATAATCAAATCATCATCTAAGTATCATCATCTAAACAAATGCAATAATAACTTAGCCACTCATGTTGTTACAGAAAATCAGAATCGAAAACGAAACCATAATCATAATCAAATGAAAGAAAGAAACGTATTCGAATCGAAAAACTAAAATTATGAATGAACAATTGATCAAGCTTCGATTCCTCTTGCTTTATACCTTCAAAACTGCTCTGGAAATGGAGAATGAATGGAGTAAAATCGGCTGGAGAGAAATGGTAGGTGATTTCCCAAAAATGAAGTGAATTAGGCTATTTAGGGTTTCTGCTAATTTGATCCATACGCCGTATGGAATAATCCATACGCCGTATGGATTGAAAAAGCCCATGGATCAGGCCCGCGTTAATGTCAGCCCGGCTCACATGATCCATACGCCGTATGGAAAATTCCATACGCCGTATGGATGCCAAATTCCAACTTTTTCAGCCTCTTGACTTTTATTCTTCAAACTTCAACCATTTTAGCTTCTTTTCTTCAATACTAGCTCGCTTTCTGCTTCTTTTCCGACTCAAGCTCCAAATAACTCCTAAATGCAAATATGAACGAAATGAGTATCAAATTCAAATAAAATGCATAAGAAATCTTTTGAATAAAGGGTTAATTAGTACTATAAAATAGCACATTTTGACGTTCATCAAATATCCCCCACTTGAATCCTACTTGTCCTCAAGTAGACTATCGGTTAAAATCATGAACATGCAAAATATCAGCAATTAGGGACTTACATACCAACTAGCATTTAACACCCTAAATTTTACTCTTAAAACTAAATTTATCTTAAACCTAGAAATCAAGAAACTCTATCAGGAAACCAAATTCTACACGAGTTATTATTAGGCATAAAAGATAAATTATTAAGATTATCGATATTGTTGTCCACTTAAACAATCTGAATTACAACAATTGAGCTTAGATTATTATTCTAGCAAGCTTTTACCCTTGAATCTCAATAGCAAAATACTCTTATACAATTAACCAATCACAGCTTTCCTCATCAAGAAATCCGAATAAATCCATCATTTTTCAAACCAAGACATTGGTGACAGGTCTGTACCTCAATACAACAGAGCGACATAACTTGACTTTGGTAGATATATCTATGCATTATTCATATATATATATATATATATATATTTAAATTTATTTTTTTTAGATAAAAGCAAATATACTGACGGAAACCAGGTTTGTACTTACGTACAACAGAGGAGACATCACCCAGTATATTCCCAAATGAGGATCACAAGATTTTTCAAAATGAGGGTTATAACAAGATAACATACAAGATTTTGAATCAAAGTTATACCTTGCTAAAAAAATTTTTAGGCAATTTCTTATTTCACATATTAATTTCTTAAGAGCTCAATTACCTTCATACTGACCGCCTATCGATACATCACAAAATGAACTATCCAATAATTAAACCTTTAAGATTGATTTATTCCTTTGCGTTTCCCAATATTGTTACAAGAATTATAAACTTAAGAAAAGTTAAAATTTCAAAAGAAAAATTTAGACTGAAAAATGGCTAATACATAATTCCCCTTTCAAAATGATATCTACCAATATTTGCAATCTGATAACCTAGGACAAATAGACTTCTTTTCCCCTATCCCCCACTTAGAAATATGCAATGTTCTCAGTGCAAAAAGAAACATAATATTAGGGAATAGAAAAGAAGTGAAACAGAAAAACTCCCATGATTTAAAAGAAAAATTCTTGAATGAACTGATTCTGAAATAAAATACAACAGCACACTTCCGTAGGCATCGCGGTTGCATTTAGCATATGCAACAAGCCTTTAAACCCCCCAGTATCCCGAGTGGATGAGTTAAAGTCTCGTGAGGGTTTCCAGGGAACACACTCATAAAGTTCAAATTTGCAAGCAAAAACATGAAAACAAAATAACGGGTTATCTCCCAAAAGCACTTTTGTTTATCACATCGGTAAGCTTGATACCTTGCTGGATTTACTAACTCAAATTCATCTCCAAATCACGCTTGGAGTCCCTTGCATCACCATAGTATTTCTTCAACCGACTTCCATTAACCTTGAAAGTTTTTCCAGTCAACAGCACCAAAAGGATAAACTTTCTCGACCACAAAGGGCCCTGTCCAGCGTGTCTTCAATTTACCAGGAAACAAATGCAACCGTGAACTGTACAGGAGAACCTTATCACCTTTTTCAAACACATTGTTTGACTTAAGCCGAGAATCATGTCATTTCTTGGTGCGCTCCTTAAACAGTCGTGAGTTGTCATAAGCATTCACTCTTAACTTATCTAACTCATTTAGCTGCGCCATACGCTCTTTTCCAGCTACATGATCATCGAGATTGCATTGCCTTAAGGCCCAGAATGCCTTGTGTTCTAATTCAAAAGGCAGATGGCAAGCTTTCCCATAAACAAGACGATAGGGTGTAGTTCCAATTGATACTTTAAAAGTTGTCCTTGCTGCCCATAATGCATCATCCAACTTATTCGACCAATCCTTTGGATTTCCTTCAACTGAACGTTCTAAAATACATTTCAACCCTCTATTGGTTACCTCCACTTGACCGCTTGTCTGAGGATGATAGGAAGTCGAAAACTTGTGATTAACTCCATATTTCCGCAGCACCTTCTCCAGCTGTGCATTTGTGAAATGCGTCCCACGATCACTTATCAAAGCTTTTGATGCTCCAAACCGCTACCCTAGCATCATTTGTAGGTAGCGCTTTCGCTTCGGCCCACTTGGAAACATAATCCACAACCACAATGATGTATTTATTTCCATTGCTAGGTGGAAATGGGGCCATAAAATCTATTCCCCAGACATCAAAAATCTCACTAACCATGATTGGATTTTGCAGCATCTCATCTCTTTTAGAAATTCTCCCAGTGCGTTGGCATGCATCACACTTCTTCACATACTCGAATGCGTCCTTGAAAACTGTTGGCCAATAGAAACCTGCCTCAAACACCTTCCGCGCGGTGTAATTAGGACCATGATGTCCTCCAGCCGGACCATCATGACAATGCCTTAAAAGTCAGGTACATTCTTCTCTAGCTACGCACCTCCGAACAATTCCATCAGCACATTCTCTAAACAAGTACGGGTCTTCCCATAAATAATGGCGTAAAGATGAGACAAATCTCTTTCTTTGGTTGAAATCCATTCCAGGCGGAAGAGTATTTGTAACTAGAAAGTTTGCATAATCAGCGAACCATGGAAATTCATTCAAAACTGCCTTCATCAAACTTTCATCGGGAAATTTATCCTGAATTTCTGATTCATCCAACTTATCCAGTTCTGGATTCTCTAATCTCGATAAATGATCAGCAGCCAGATTTTCAGCTCCCTTCTTTTCGCGAATCTCAACATCGAACTCTTTAAACAACAAAATCCACCGCAACAACCGTGGCTTCGCATCTTGCTTGCTAAACAAATATCTTAATGTTGAATGGTCGATAAACACCACTGTCTTCGACAAAACCAAGTAAGAGTGAAATTTATCAAACGCAAAAACAACAGCGAGCAATTCCTTCTCAGTCGTAGTGTAATTCTCCTGTGCGTTTGTCAAAGTCTTGCTTGCGTAATAAATCGGTGGAAACTTCTTATCAACCCGCTGACCTAATACTGCCCCAACTCCGTAATTGTTGGCATCACACATCAGTTCAAATGGAAGATCCCAATTTGGACTAATCATTATGGGAGCATATACTAGCTTCTCCCTTAACAGATTGAATGCATCTTGACATTCCTTAAAGAATTCAAACTTAGCTTCCTTCTCTAGTAACTTGTTCATCGGTCGTGCTATCTTTGAAAAACCTTAATGAATCATCTGTAGAACCTAGCATGCCCTAAAAAACTTCGTATTCCTTTGAAATTTTTTGGGGGTGGCAGCTTTGCTATTGCTTCAATTTTGGCTTGGTCTACTTCAATCCCAACACTTGAAATCTTGTGTCCTAATACGATTCCTTCACGTACCATAAAATGGCGCTTCTCCCAGTTTAGAACAAGATTTGAACTCTCGCACATTTGCAACATCTTTTTCAGATTTGCTAAACACTTGTCAAAAGAATCTCCGAAAACGGAGAAATCATCCATGAATATCTCCATACTATCCTCCACCATGTCATCAAAAATCGCCATCATGCACCGCTGAAATGTTGCGGGTGCATTGCACAAACTGACATGCATTCTCCGATAAGCAAAAGTCCCGAATGGGCATGTGAACGTGGTCTTGTCTTGATCATGTGCATCTATCGGAATTTGGAAGTAACCAGAAAATACGTCCAAAAAGCAATAGTATTCTTTTCCGGCTAAACGTTCAAGCGTTTGATCGATGAACGGCAAAGGAAAGTGATCCTTGCGCATAGCATCATTCAACTTCCTATAATCGATATAGACTCTCCATCCGGTGACAGTTCTCGTGGGGATTAATTCATTCTTCTCATTAGCAACCACCGTCATTCCTCCCTTCTTTGGCACAACATGTATGGGGCTTATCCAGGGGCTATCGAAAATTGGGTAAATTAACCCAGCGTCAAGTAACTTAATGATCTCCTTCCTTACCACATCAGTCACTTTAGGATTTAAATGCCTCAATGGTTGCACCACAGGTTTGAAGTCAGATTCCATGAGGATCTTGTGCGTGCAGTAAGAGGGGCTTATTCCCTTGATATCACTAATCGTCCAAGCGATAGCATGCTTGTGCTCCTTAAGAACCTTTAATAAACTTTCTTTCTCGTTGGCTGACAGCCAAGATGAAATAATCACTGGTAGGTCCGACTTTCCTTGCAAGTACGCATATTCCAAATGGTTCGGTAAATCCTTCAATTCTAACTTTGGTGGTTCTTCGAATGAAGATTTCACCATCGACACCTCTTCCCTCGAAAAAGAAATTCCATACATAGCAATTCGTGTCTCTGTGATGATTGATACTCCATTTTCCAAAATGGACATTTTACTCTCCTTCAGTTTGACTCCCTCGGTCTCTAATTCATCTTCACATGTTGTCTCACTCTCTTCCTCGAGCAATTTATCGAGCTCCTCAATCTCTCTAATAGCTTCAAGACTTCCTGTCCAACCTTCTAGAATCAATGGATCAATATCTTCATCTTCCATGAGACCTTGTAGAAATTCCTCATAATCTGTCATTTCTTTGGCACTCACAAAGTAACAGGTATCATCTACTGACGTAGGGTATTGCATTGATTTGTTAATATCAAACACTACTTCTTCATCGCCTACCCTTAATGTGATCCTTCAGTCAAAAACATCAATCAATGCCCTTGCAATAGCTAGAAAATGGCTTCCCAAAATGATAGGTACTTTTGAATCTTCTACCATGTCAAGAATCACAAAATCGCACGGGAAAACAAACTTATCTACTTTAACCAAAACATTCTCGATCACACCCTTAGGATGTTGAATTGAACGATCTGCTAACTCAATGCACATTCTGATTGGTTTAGGCTCTCCTAATTTGAGTCTAGCATACATCGTGTAAGGCATTATCGATATGCTTGCTCCCAAGTCCGCCAGCGCATTAGTGATGTCTAAACTTCCAATTAGACAAGGAAGGGTAATACTCCCAGGATCTTTCATCTTCAGTGGTAGTTTATTTTGCATCACCGCTAAGCATATCTCGTTCATTGTCACCGTGGTTGCCTCCATTAGCTTGCTCTTGTTGCTTAATAATTCCTTCAAGTATTTTGCATATTTAGGCATTTGAGCAATGGCCTCCACAAACGGAATGTTGATGTGGAGTTGCTTCAAGTTCTCGAGAAACTGGTGATAACGAGCTTCATCCTTTCCTCGTCTCAAAGCCGCTGGATAAGGTGGTGGAGGCGCATGATCCTTCGCATATTGCTTATCCCTAGCACTTTGATCATCCTCAGTGTCCACCTTCAGGCTTCCAACAACTTCTACCTCCTTCTCTTTTTTAGGCAGAAGCTGAGATACAGGCTTCTTCTTAACAATTGGATCTTCATGAACCTTTCCACTTCTGGTAATCATAGCTTTCGCCTGATCACGTGGATTGGTTTTGGTGAATCCGGGAAGAGTTCCAGGAAATCTCTCTTGGAGAACTTTAGCAATGTTCGAGATACTTCCTTCAATCTGCTTAATAGCAGCACCTTGATTTCTCACTAATGCTTTAGTAGTGTCCATACGTTGTCCAGAACTAGCAATAAATTGCTCATTAGTGGTCAAAAACTTTCCCATCATTTCTTCAAGGTTGGTCTTCTTCTCGGGAAAAGGTGTTGCAGGTTGCTCCTTGGTGTAAAGTCCCGGTTGAGCTTAACAAAACGGGCGATTTCCTTCCTGATAGGGTCGTCGGAAAAAGGTCCCTTCGCCTTGGCGGTAGTCTAACACCCCAAATTTACTGTTTAGCGGAAGCAAGCTTTGGGGTGCTGCTAATCAATAATCAAAACACACAAGGTATAAGGAACGACTCTATATGTGTCATTTTAAACATTACATTGATAATTCAAAAGTTTTACAATGTTATAATAGTTACAAAAGCTCGTGAGCCAAAATGTAAGAGATTCTAAGGCATATCTATTTTACAAAATGTAGAAATGCATATGAATCTCCTGAGATCTGCATGCGACTCGAGCTAGCTAATCCTGAGCAGTCCTACTACTGCTGTGTACCTGAGAATACATACTAAAAAGTTAGCTAAAAGCTGGTGAGCTCACAGGTTTGCGCAGTAATAAAGTAAGTGTGAACCACAAGATTTAGTAATGATTGTTTGAAATGAATCAAATAATGTATACGACTGCCATGAGGTCATAGTCTGCGCTTAACGTGGATGTCAGGATCACACTAAAGTGCCTGATCGTGGGTGCCTCCGAGCGAGTGTCTAATCCACACTCGTATGAACAAAAGTTAATGCGTCCATTTAACCAGTCAGTGCTTGCTAACACGGACGAGGATGGTCAGTCCTATATGGTACCATACACTAACATTCGCGCTACATAAAGTATTACCAGAACTATGATCGTAGAGGACTTTAAAGTGATTAGAAAACAGCTCATGCAGAATATAGCGAGTTTTGTACTCGTGTTCACGTGTAAAAAAGTTAGAGCATGTATTCCCACCCCGGGAGTAAAAACAGTAAAAAGTCAGGGCTATGAGACTCACCTGAGCCTGAAGAGTTGCAATGAAGCAAATGTGGTGAAGTAAAATGGCATGTTCGAAGATTGTAACCTGTCGGGCGTTTATAACGCGCAAGGTTGAATAAAATAAGTAGCTATCTTAAAAGATAACCTATGCTAGTTGTTCATCCAACTAGTAATGTCCAATGATTTGATTTGATTGGTAAGTTTGAGTTTTGAAAACGTGTACGGCCCGTTGGTGATTATTTGCAATAATATTATTATTATGTCGAAGTGTTATACTTAAAAAGTATTTACAAACTTTAGGTGACCGGGGTCCGGAGGCAGCGCCCCTGGTTATCGGGGTCCCAGGGGTGGCAACCCCTGGCGGGGTCCAAGGGGCTGGCCCCTGGCTGGGGTCCAAGGGGCTGGCCCCTGGCCAGGTCAGCTTGAAATTTTTTATTTCCACCATATTGTTATAGAGAAAAAAAATGCATCTAAGATTTGAATTTGGGTAAAATCGAGTGATAAAATTTTAGGTCTCGACACTTAGTAAAAATATGAGTTCTGTTTCATGCGGCACTAATAGCGACACTTAGGGTCTTAGGCGTCACTTAGGAAGTGACGCATGAAATAGCAGAGTCTGGGTAAGGGTGTCACTTATGGAGTCACTTATGGAAGTGACGCATAGTGAGGCGTCACTTAGTGGCTTGGGCGACACTTAGGAAGTGTCGCATAAAATTGGAAATTCTGAGTTTATGGCGTCACTTAGGTAAGTGACGCATAAGGTGGCGACACTCCATTAGTGTCGGGTATAAGTGTCGGTTAAGACTTCTGGGCGTCACTAAACAAGTGACGGAGGTAAGTGTCAGGAAAAAGGGGTTTTATGCGGTACTTCTGCAAGTGACACATGATTAGGGCTTTTAGCGACACTCAATGTGTCACTTAAGTGACGCATGAAGTGACGCTATACTGCACCTTCATTGCGACACCTAAAGTTGTTGACGAAAATTTGAGCCAAAAATGAGTTTTCGGCTTTCCGTTTGGTCTGATTCTTTTACCCAACCCTTATAGGGACATTCTAAGCTTAAAGAAACAACTAGAACCTAAAAATACTTGAAATCGAGAGTTTTCGGGTTTTGTCGGAAACTTACAAATCGTTGCGCGGAGGATTCGGAAGGATAGAAACGTAGATCGTTGCTAGGTGGTTCTTTTTCTCCAAACGAGTGATGAAGATCGAGGTCGTTTGGTGGTGTTATTAGTGAGATTTAAGGGATGGTGGTGTGGTTTGGTTTAGAGAGAAAAGAAAGAAGAAGAAATGTGAAAGTGAGAAAGAAGAAAGGAAAAAGGGAAGAAAAGGAGGGGGAAGAGAGAGAGAGGGGGGGGGCCGGCTGGTGGGGTCCACCGAGTGTGGACTTCACCAGTTTTTCATTCTCCCGCGTACGCGCTCCGTGCGGCATTCGTTTTTCGATCGTTTCGCGTTAAATGATTATTTTTATACGTTTAATTACAAGTTTTAAAATATGGAGATTTATTCAATTTTTTTTGTTGAAGTATTTTAGCAAATACTTAATAAACTTAAATAGTTTCGTTTGCTTGTGTGTTAAATGTTCAAGTCACGTAGAGGTTTATTATACGATACGAAAGATAACTGAAATATTATCAAAATAATATTTTGGCATGTTATCGTTATTAAACAAATTTATACTTTTTAAATAAACTTGATCACCAACGTCCGTATTTGCAAGAACCGAATTTCATTTGATCGGAAACTTGTACGATTTAATCGAATCGCATATTCGTATATATATTCAATAATATATATTTTGATACATTAATTAGCCTAACTTAAAACTAATTACATGTATTACAAGATGATTAGGACCTAATGACTAGTCCTAATTTGGCGGTTGTTACATTCTCCCCTTGTTAGGAGAATTTCGTCCCGAAATTTAGTTCGATGCATCGTTTGATATAGAGTCAGTGAACAACTACGGATAGTTGAGTCGCATTTGGTCTTCCCGTTCCCAAGTGTATTCCGGACCGCACCGCGAATTCCACCTGACCTTAACGATGGGAATACGACTTTGTTTAAGTTGTTTGATTTCGCGATCCATGATCTCCACTGGTGTTTCATTGAAATGAAGTTTATCGTCGATTTGGATTTCCGCGAGGGGTATTATGAGTGTTTCTTCATATAGGCATTTCTTTAAGTTAGAAATGTGGAAGGTAGGGTGCACACTATTGAGCTCTTCAGGTAATTGCAAACGGTTTGCCACTGGACCGACCCTCTCAAGGATTTCAAAAGGTCAAATGTATCTGGGGTTCAGTTTCCCGTGTTTACCGAACCGAATGACGCCTTTCCAAGGCGATACCTTAAGTAATACTCGGTCTCCAACCTGGAATTTGAATGGTTTGCATCTCACGTCAGCATAGTTTTTCTGACGATCGCGTGCGGCTTTCAGCCGTTGTTGGATACCAATGATTTTCTTAGTGGTTTCATGATTGATTTCTGGACCGGTGAGTTGGCTGTCCCCCACTTCGGTCCAACAGATGGGTGATCGGCACTTACGACCATAAAGTGCCTCGAATGGTGCAGCTCCGATACTGGCATGGTAGCTGTTGTTCTATGAGAATTCACACAAGGGCAAATGGTGTTCCCAATTTGCGCCGAATTCAACTACGCATGCTCGTAGCATGTCTTCTAGTGTTTGGATGGTTCGTTCACTTTGGCCTTCGATTTGTGGATGATAAGCGGTACTCATATCGAGGCGAGTACCCAAAGATTTATGTAATGATTGCCAAAAATGTGAGGTGAAATGGCTATCTCTGTCAGAGATAATCGAGATAGGAACACCGTGTCGGGATACAATTTCTTTCAGATAGATTTGGGTGAGGCGTTCCATTTTATCGGTTTCTTTGATGGCGAGAAAATGGGCGGATTTGGTGAGACGATCAACGATTACCCAAATGGTATCGCAACCGCTTGATGTCTTTGGGATCTTGGTGATGAAGTCCATGGTAATTTGTTCCCATTTCCATTGGGGTATGTCTGGTTGTTGAAGTAAGCCAGAAGGTTTCTGGTGCTCGATTTTGACTTTTGAGCACGTGAGACACTTACTGACGTAGGTGGCGATTTCAACTTTCATGTTTGGCCACCAGTATAATTCCTTGATGCCATGATACATCTTGTCGGATCCAGGATGTATGGAGTATTTGGATTTGTGGGATTCGTCCATTACTAAGTCTCGGAGATTCCTGAAACACGGTAACCAGATTCGGTTTGCGAAATATTTAACCCCGTTGGGTTTGGTTTCGAATTGTTTCTCCATGTTTCGCAAATCTTCATTTTTTATATTTTCAGGTTTCAAGGCTTCGAGTTGAGCGGTGAGGATTTGGGTGATAAGATCCTTGTGCAATGTAATGCTAAGGGCTCGGACTCGAAGTGGTTTCGGTCGTTCCTTTCGGCTGAGGGCATCGGCAACAACATTTGCCTTGCCAGGGTGATATTTGATCTCACAGTCGTAATCGGTAAGTGTGACACCTACCAAGCTAGGACTAGTAATTAGTTCCTACTCAACTGTTAATACATGTAATTAGTATAGTACTAGGCTAATTAATGTATCAAAATATATATTGTTGAATATATACTAATATGCGATTTGGTTTAAATCGTACGAATTTCAAATCGAATGTAATTCGATTCAAATCATACGGACGTTGGTGAACATTTATATCAAATAATGTAACATTAATTAAGGACACTTTTATGTCACAAATATTATTTTAATAATATTTCTGTTACATTTTGTGCCATATAACAAACGTCTACGCGATTTACACATTTAACATACAAACAAACGAAACTATTTAAATTATTAAGTAATTGGTAAAATACTTCAACAAAAATATTAAATAAACATTTGTATTTTAAAACATATAATTAAACATATAAGACAGTTATTTAACGTTTAAACGAACGAGGAAACGAACACCGCACGGAGCGCGATTGCAAGGGAGTAAAGTGGAGACCCACACCCTGTGGGCACCCACCAAAAATCAGCCAAGGTGAGGGTCACCACCTCCCTCACCCTCACTTTTCCATTCTCACTCTCTCTCCTTCTCTTCTTTCTTCTTCCTTTTCCTCTCAACTTTCACCACCACCACCATCATCTAAAACCGCCAAATAACATCAACAAACCACCATAAATCGTCACACTCATTAAGAGAAAAACGATCACCACGCAACGATCTACACTCCTACCTTTCCGGAATTTCGATTCATCACTTTGTAAGTTTCCGACAAAACTCGAAACCTTTCGATTTCAAGTGTTTTTAAGTTCTAGTTGTTTCTTTAAGCTTAAAATGTCCAAATATGGGTTGGGTAAAAGTCTCAGGTCGAACGGAGGCCAGAAAACACCTTTTTGGCTCATTTTCCGGCCAACAGCTCGTTGTGTCGCAGAGGCTCCAGGCCACCTGCGACACAAGCCTTTGTGTCGCATAAATTGAATTGTGTCGCAGGATAGCGACACAAGCCCTTATGTCGCTAAACCCTCACTTATGTCGCATATAGCGACACAAGTGACTATGTCGCAAAAACCTAATTCCGTCGCATATAGCGACACAACATTTTATGTCGCATAAATTGCGGATGTCGCACTTAGCGACACAAGCCCTTACGTCACAGAGGTGATCTGCGACACAACAGACTATGTTGCACGCTATGTCGCACGAAACAGAACCAAGAAAACACAAATTTTACTAAGTGTCGAGACCTTAAATTTAATCACTCGATTTCACCCAAATTCAAATCCAGCTCGACCCCAGCCAGGAGCTCTGCCCCTTGGACCCCGCCAGGGGCTGCCGCCCCTTGGACCCCGCTACCAGGGGCGCTGCCCCCGGACCCCCGTCATCCAGGAACTTGTAAATACTTTTCACACTAAGTGTCCAACACTTACAGATAATGAAACCTGATACAACGATACATATAATAATAACACTTTGAATTATTATTAGAAACCGTCACTAACGGCCCTTATTTGTTTTCAAATTACCAACGGATTACTAAACAAACACTTGGACATTTACTAGTTGAACAAACAACTACAAGGGTGATCTTTGAGATACCCAACCATGTTATAACCATCGTGTGTCATGGACACCCTCAAGTTACAAGTCGTTGGACTTCAATTCTTGGAAAATCCATTCCAGTTTATTTAGATAAACTCTTCAGGCTCAGGTGAGTGTTACAGCCCCACTTTTACTGTTTTATACATATGGGGTGAGATACATTGTTTACTTTCCTTGAACACAAGTACGAACAACTCATTTTACTATACGGGATTGCATGAGTTACTTACTTTTACTGAAGTCTCTCCATCATATATCATTAGTTATGGACTTAAGCGCGAACACTAGTTAATGGATCCATTAGGGAAATGACCCTCCCCGCCCGGGGTAGTAGCGCTACCACGAACCGTTCTGTAAAAACGGGCGACTATTATTCATTACTTATGCTTGCTCAGTTACGAGCATGTCACAAGAGCAACTTATTTCTTACGGGTTAAGCTTCGATTATGAGTCTCATGGCAACGGTATAAGTTACTTACTTTACATTTGCGGGATTGCAAATACCTGATTTACGCCTGCGGGCATTACTGATGAAAGCTTGTGTTCAAATACTAATATTATTTCCAAACCTGTGAGATTCACCAACATTCGTGTTGACCTTTTTAGCTTTGTATCTCAGGTACACATACGGAGTAGGATTCCCTTAGGACCTAGCTAGAGTCGCATGATTTCGACCTTGCATTTAACGGAGATTCTTAGCATTATCTTTTGTATTTATTATGATTATGTAATAGAATCTCCCGCCTTTTTACGTGGACTCTAGGGAACTTCATTTTGTAACCGGAAACGTTATGTTTCAAACATTTTATGTATGGAAATGTAACTATTTTACAAACGTTGCATATAGATGTCGTTTGCTTAACTTTTGTGCTGTGATATTTGATTAGTAGCACCCCAAAGCTTGCTTCCGCTAAACTGTGATTTTGGGGGTGTTACAGATTGGTATCAGAGCCTAAGGTTATAGCGAACTAGGTTGCATTTAGTGGGCCTAGACTATGACCATTAGGCAGTATTTCCTCATTAGGTATGACTGGTTCGGGAATTGCATCATACGACGTTAATTTAACATAGCCTGATCAACTATGTACAATTAAGGGAAGATGATGTGAAACCTGAAAGGGGTTATATCGAACAGGAATACACTACTTGACTCTGACCACGAGAGAAATAGAACCAATACTTGGTTGTGCTAGACACACTAGGCTATGTTATATGCTATATATGTATAAGTAGGCCTCATTCTTTCTAACACTTTGTCTCAGAATGGCAAACACACCACCAAGTTCGTCACGCTCTTATCCGCATGGAACACGAAACCCAAGGATGGCTAGGAGGGATGCCCGTTCGCCTCGAACCAGCCCATATCCTGTTCACCCCACTCTACCGGACTTAGCCGCTAGGGTGTACCATCACGACCAACGACTCCATGAAATGGATATCGAACTCCAAGAAACTCGCGAGAACTGGAGACTCACAGCAATGGAGCGAATCGAACAGGTCTCCGAAGATCACAATCACACTATTACCACCATGAACACTCTTCGGAATCAGGTGGGAGACACAGTCGAAACCATGGAGGTTGTCCACAACCAAGTGATTGGCAACCGAAACGAGATCTCTGTCCTTCAATCAAGACTCCATCAGTGCGAGACACGTCTAAGGGAAACCGAGGACGCCCTCCGAACGGCCAACAGACTCGCCGAATCTGTGGACCGCCTCAACGCACTGCTGCCACAGCTCAACCTACGTCGGAATTAGCTTAGGCTGCATCTGTATTCTATTATGCTTTCGTAGGACCTATGTAATTTGACCGGATGAAACGATTCCCGGCATCTTTTGTATTTACTATATTGTGTAACCCTCTAGAACTCATGTCTTGTATCTAATCTAATTATCTAATGAAATATGGGAATATGGTTATCACGTCACTCTGTTCTCGTATATTCCATCATATATACGTGAGATGTATCATAAATTCGTACAAATCTCTTATTTTCCCTTTCTTGTTCTCCTTGTTCAGCATCATGCCTCCCCGACGCCAGGTCACCCTCAGCGAAACGGAAATAGCGGATCTAATTGCCCGCAGTGTGGCCCAAGCCTTGGCTACCCGGACACCTATTCCTAGTAGCGAAGATACAGCTACCAATGTGTGACACCCTTTAAATTAGGGCTAGTAATTAGTGCCTAATCAATAGTTAATACATGTAATTAGTTATGTGTTAGGCTAATTAATGTATCAAATTATATATTGATGAATATATACAATTATGCGATTTGATTAAATCGTACAAGTTTCAAATCGAAGGTATTTCGATTCAATTAAATACGGACGTTGGTGAAACAATTTTATTAAATAATATAACATTATTTAATAACACTATCTTTCCCAAAATATTATCTTGATAATAATACTTTGTAATCAATTCGTATCATACAAACAACAGTTACGTGATTTAAAATCCGTACAACGAACAATCGAGATCCCTAGATTAACGAATCATTTATATAAATGTTTTTCCAAGTATTTAGAAAGAACACTTCAAGTGAAAATATTGAAATTTAAATCGTTACTTAAAAACGCGTATTAAACGTTTAACACCAAACCGAACAAGCAAACGAACACCGCACGAAGCACAAATCGAATAAATAAGAAAAATGACCAAAATACCCTTTGTGGGCCCCCCATGGCCGGCCCCCTCAAACCCCCATGTGCACCCATGTGCCACATGCACACCTCCCATATCACCCTCTCATTTCTCATGCACACCACTACTACACTTCCATACATGCAAGACACATCCACTAGCACCCATTCTCACATTTCCACTACTTTCTCTCTACCACTCCTCTCTCAAAAACTCCAGAGAAATTCAGTTTATATCACCACCACAACCACCACCATAATCCACCATAGCACCACCACTTTAAAAGCTAACATCTTGCAAGGATTCTTTGACTCAAGAACACAAGCATTATAACTTCATCTCATCTTCATCAAACTCTTTGTAAGGACACTATTTCTTACTTCCATATTGTTTAATTATATGTTATAAAGCTCATCTAACAAGATTATGTCCAAATATAAGCTTGAAATACGTTTTTTATGAATTTTTCACAAAGGATACACAATCTGTCCAGAAAAACACAGGTTACTAAAAACGTCGTATCTTGAGTTCTAGGAAGAGTTAGAAGATGAATTTTTTTTAAAAATTTGCGTATGGAAAAGATCTACAACTTTCATGTTTTACGTTTCTACCAGATCCGAACGTATTTTTCTCTATTTTTCAATCTTTGGGACTGACCTGACTAAAAGCAGAAACTGAACTATGTATGACTAATTAAATTGTTTCTCTATGATTATGGACTTAAGACTCTTGGAAAAATATATGTTAGACACTACACACATAAAAGATCAGTTGATAAAAAGTGTGAGACTTGACTTGGACCAGAAATTAGTAAAACATTTGGCGAAATAAACCGACAAAAAGTCGAAAATGTGAAATCTTGAATATTTAGAACTTTTATAAGAATCGACACTCTTGGTGAACTTGGACACAAACCGACAATTTATTTAGACTCTATAAACTGATATTTGGGTTGGGTGAAAGTTTCGGGTCAAACCGAGTAAGTTTGACCAAGTCAACAAAAGTGGCTAGTTTTCGAAAAACTTACTATTTTTGGAAAGTGGTAACAAAAATGGGTTTGGTTGACTTAATTAAGTAACTTGGACCAAAAACTAATTTTAGAAAGTTTCCCGAACGAAAACCGACACTTGGAAACACTTGGGCTAAAAATAGAAATTTGGCCAGACACTAGTGTCGCATGACCTGCGACACTAACTGCGACACTACCTGCGACACTACCATAGTGTCGCTAATAGTGTCGCTACTTATTGAAAATTTGATTGAACATGCGACACTGACCCTAATGTCGCATAACCTCACTGCGACACTGACCTTAATGCGACACTGACCCTAGTGTCGCATAAACTCACTGTGATATTGACTTTAGTGTCGCATGACCTGCGACACTCGCATACACTGCGACACTTACTCTAGTGTCGCATGACATGCGACACTGACACTAGTGTTGCTACTAGTGTCGCTAAAGACAGAATTTATGGGATTTGTTTCTTCACTAAGTATTGAACATGGGTAATCACTTATAACCACACATGATACAGAATGTAACAATGTATACGATGACACATAATTAATGATAATATCTTAAAGAATTATTATTACAAACTTTCACCAACGGGTCGTACACGTTTTTGATAAACCAAGTTGAACAATCAAACATTTGGACATAACAAATTGTTGGACAACAAACATAGATGGTCTGTTGAGACATCTACTCACTCATATAACATTATGCGTTTTGAACGCCCGACAGGTTACAAGTCTTCGGACATCAATTCACAGTTAATCAATTCAAGTTATTTTAATAGACACTCAAGGCTCAGGTGAGTCTCATGGCCCCTATTTTACTGTTTTCATTAAGGGGTGTGATATTATTGCTCGTTTTGTTTTACAAGTAGAACGCAAGTACAATTCAATCAAATACTACATGAGTTGTTTTCAACTAATCAATAAAGCCCTCCATAGCATAGTCTGGTAATACATCTGTAGCGTGAATGTTAGTATATGATATCATATAGGATTGACAATCCTCGTCCGGGTTAGCACGCACTAACTGGTCAAACGGACGTATTAGCATTTGGGAAGACGAGTGTGGATTAGGCACTCGTAGGAGGCAACTCAGTTAGGTTTCCTTTATTGGACCTGACACTCAAGTTAAGCTCAGACTATGTGCTCATGGCTGTATAACTTTTATTTTGCTTAATTGCATTTTAAATTCAATTATAAAATCTTGCGGTTCATACAAATATATGTTGATATACAAACCTGTGAGCTCACCAGCGTTTCGCTGACCCATTTTAGCATGTATCACAGGTGACCAGCAGTAGGTTGGACTGCTCAATCAAGATTTATTAGCTCGAGTCAGCATGCAAACAATTAGAGATTTTAGTTGCATTATTATATTTTGTATAGATTAATTATGTACTTAAATCTCTCAATTTTAAACTGAGCTAATGTAAACAATATTTTGATGTAAACTTTTATTTTATCAATATCAATGTAAAACGACGCATGTAGTGGTCGTTCATTATTAATCTCTGTGCTTTGATTATTGATTAGTAACACCCAAATCCTGCTTCCGCTAAACAATAAATTTGGGGGTGTTACAGATTGGTATCAGAGCCTAAGGTTATAGTGAACTAGGTTGCATTTAGTGGGCCTAGACTATGACCGTTAGGCAGTATCCCTTATTAAGTATGATTAGGTTCAGTGACTGCATTGTATTAGTTTAATTTAACATAGCCTGATCAACTATGTACAATTAAAAGGATATAATGTGGAATCTGAAAGGAGTCATGACTGAACAGGATACACTAGTTGACTCTAACCACGAGAGAAACCGGGACTCAAACTTGTCTGTGTTAGACACTCTAGGCTATTATGTGATATATATATATATATACATAGATAGGCCTCGTTCTCACTCTATATCTTAGGCTATATTATATATGTATTATATGAATATAGGCCTCACTTTTTCTAACGCTTTGTCTCAGAATGGCAAACACACCACCCAATTCATCACGCTCTCATCCGTATGGATCGCGTAATCCAAGGGTAGCTAGGAGGAACACCAGGTTGCCTCGAGCTGACCCATACCCCATTCACTTCACTTTGTCAGATTTAGCCACTAGGCTACACCGACACGAACAACGACTTGATACTATGAATATCGAACTCCAAGAAACCAACGAAAATTGGAGACTCACATCACTTAAACGCATCAATCAAGTCTCCGAGGATCATGAACATACAATCAACCACGTGAACACCCTTGACAATCGTCTGGGTGAAACCGTCGAAACCATGGAGGTTGTCCACAATCAAGTGATTGGCAACCGAAACGAAATTTCTGTCCTACAATCAAGCCTGAACCAGTGCGAGACACGTCTAAGGGAAACCGAGGATGCCCTCCGCCTGGTTAGCAGACTTGTAGAATCTGTGGACCGTCTCACCACACTACTACCACAACTCAATCTACGTCAGGATTAGCTTAGGCTGAACCTGTACTTTATTATGCTTTCATAGGACCTATGTAATTGAACCGGATGTAATAATTCCCGGTACTTTTGTAAAACTACTAAGTCTGTAACTTTTGAAACCCCTAGCTGGAAATTGTCTGTAATCGTTTGACTTCGTATTATGAATTGACAATTTCTTTCGTTATTTCTACAATATGATTGTTACTCCGTGATGTTGTATATTACCCTTCTTACATATATACATCTATTGTAATTATCATCCTGGTGCAATTTCTTATGTACCTCTCATTCTTTCTTGAAGAATCATGCCGCCAAAGAGGAAAAGTTACAGTGATGCCGAACTTGCTGCTGTCGTATCTCGAGCAGTGGCCGATGCTTTAGCTGCTCGGGATTCACCCCGAAACTCACGAAACAATGACGAAACCCCAGTCAATACCCCAGTCATCAAGCCTTGTTCCTACAAGGATTTTCTCAGCTGTAAACCACTCTACTTCAAGGGCACGGAAGGTGCCATTGGTCTGATCTGATGGATTGAACGTATGGAATCCGTCTTCAACCTCTGCAACTGTGTTGAGGAAAACAAGGTCAAATTCTCTGCTTACACCTTTCAGGAAGGTGCGCTTACGTGGTGGAACACCCACGCCAATTCTGTAGGCATCGAAATAGCAAATCAACTCCCCTGGGCTGAATTGAAGAAGAAGCTAAGGGAAAAATACTGCCCTGAAGAAGAACTGCATCGGTTGGAGGAAGAGTTCTGGCACCTAACTGTGCAGGGAATTGACATTGCTGGATATACCACCAAATTCCAGCAATTTGCGCTGTTATGCCCGGGTTTGGTTGATCCGGAGGAGAAGAGCATCAAAAGATACATCCGCGGCCTCCCGGAAAATATCCAAGGGAACGTCGCTTCATCCAAGCCAACCACTACTGAAAGTGCTATCCGGCTAGCACATGAACTCATGGCAATGGTTATCAGCCGTGAGAAATCCAATACATCCTCCTCCAACAACAACAAACGCAAACCTTCCGAACACCAAAACAACCAGAACAAGAAATCAAACACCATCCAAGTTTACAATACCAATTCTGAAACCAAACGTGCTTACACTGGGGACAAGCCATATTGTTCCAAGTGTAACTACCACCACGATGGTCCATCCAGTACTCCCTGCAACAACTGCAAGAAGTACGGGCACTTGACCCGAGATTGTCGAGCCCCCAAAACCAACAACAACACCTCTCGCAACAATTCCAACCAACCCAAATCCTGCTTTGGGTGTGGAGAAACAGGACACTTCAAGAACGAATGTCCTAAAAACAAGAACAAGGGCAACAATAATAATAACAACAACAACAACGCGAGGGGAAGAGCATTTGTACTCAACTCCGGGGATGCCCGTCAGGACCCAAATGTGGTCACGGGTATGTTCCTCCTCAACAACTTAACTGCTTCTATTCTATTTGATACTGGTGCCGATAGAAGCTTTATTTCTGATGAGTTTTGCCCACTACTTGACATCACCCCAATTGCCTTAGATGTTAAGTACACCGTAGAACTTGCAAATGGTAAACTCATAGAAACCAATAGTGTGATACCTAATTGCACTTTAAACCTAGCCAACGAAATCTTTTCAATCGATCTTATGCCTGTTGAAATTGGAAGTTTCGACGTCATCATTGGAATGGACTGGTTGTCCAAACATCGCGCTGAAATCATTTGTTATGATAAACTCGTTCGTATTCCTCTCGCCGTCGGTAGAACCTTGGTCATACAGGGGGAGACCGGTGGGACGAGACTAAACGTCATATCTTGCTTAAAAACTCGGAAATTCCTGAGAAAAGGTTATCCAGCAATCCTCGCACACATCATGGAGAAAAAGTCGGAGGAGAAGCGACTTGAGGATGTACCCATCGTTCGAGACTTCCCAGAAGTCTTTCCCGAAGAACTGCCTGGTCTGCCACCGCCAAGACAGGTTGAGTTCTCAATCGATCTCGTGCCAGGTGCTACACCCGTGGCCCGAGCACCATACCGATTAGCCCCATCCGAACTTCAGGAGCTGTCCACCCAGTTACAGGAACTCCTGGATAGAGGATTCATTCGATCGAGTTCTTCACCTTGGGGAGCTCCGGTCTTATTCGTGAAAAAGAAAGACGGTTCCTTCCGAATGTGCATCGACTACCGGGAGTTGAACAAACTAACCGTCAAGAACCGTTATCCACTTCCTCGTATTGATGACCTGTTTGACCAACTACAAGGGTCAAGTATTTATTCAAAGATCGATCTTCGGTCAGGTTACCATCAACTTCGAGTTCGCGACATTGATATCCCGAAAACTGCTTTCCGAACTCGTTACGGGCATTATGAATTTCAAGTAATGCCATTCGGCCTAACCAACGCACCGGCTGTATCATGGATCTTATGAATCGGGTGTGCAAACCGTATCTCGACAAGTTTGTCATTGTCTTTATTGACGACATTCTCATATACTCGCGAAACGAACAAGAACACGCGCAACACCTCAAAACCATTCTAGAAATACTTAAACACGAAGAGCTTTACGCCAAATTCTCCAAGTGTGAGTTCTGGATACAATCCGTTCAATTTCTTGGACATGTTGTTAATAGTCAAGGAATCCATGTCGATCCATCGAAAATCGAGGCCATCAAGTGCTGGCAAGCACCAACATCTCCAACTGAAGTACGTCAATTCTTGGGTCTTGCCGGGTATTATCGGCGATTCATTGAAAATTTTTCAAAAATAGCTGAACCACTCACATCCTTGACTCGGAAAGACAAAAAGTTCGATTGGACTAATAAACAAGAGTCAGCATTTCAACTTCTGAAACAAAAGCTTTGCAGTGCTCCGATTCTATCATTACCCGAAGGCACTGATGACTTCGTGGTATACTGCGATGCTTCTCATCAAGGTCTCGGTTGCGTGCTGATGCAACGAGACAAAGTTATTGCCTATGCTTCGCGACAGCTCAAAATTCATGAAAAGAATTACACCACCCACGATCTCGAGCTAGGAGCTGTCGTCTTTGCCCTTAAAATATGGAGACATTACCTCTATGGCACTAAGTGCACAATCTTTACCGACCACAAAAGCCTCCAACACATATTCGATCAGAAGGATCTCAACATGAGACAACGCCGGTGGGTCGAGTTTCTCACCGACTATGATTGTGAAATCAAATACCATCCGGGCAAAGCAAATGTTGTTGCCGATGCCCTCAGTCGAAAAGAACGAACGAAACCACTTCGAGTCCGAGCCCTCAGCATGACTATTCAGAATGATCTAAACATTCAGATTCTCACTACTCAACTCGAAGCTCTGAAACCTGATAACATCAAAAATGAAGCCTTGCGAGGCATGGACAAACAATTCGAAATCAAGCCTAATGGGATTAGGTATTTCTCAAACCGAATCTGGTTACCCAGTTTTGGAAATCTTCGAGACTTGGTGATGGATGAAACTCACAAGTCCAAATATTCTATCCATCCTGGATCCGACAAAATGTATCACGGCATCAAGGAATTTTATTGGTGGCCGAATATGAAAGCTGGAATCGCTACATACGTCAGCAAGTGTCTTACTTGCTCGAAAGTCAAAGCTGAATACCAAAAACCTTCTGGTTTACTCCAACAACCCAGCATTCCTGAGTGGAAATGGGAACAAATTGCCATGGATTTCATAACCAAACTACCAAAGTCATCAAGCGGTTGCGATACCATTTGGGTGATCGTCGATCGTCTCACAAAATCTGCTCATTTTCTGGCAATCAAGGAAACCGACAAGATGGAACGCCTCACATAAATCTACATCAAAGAGGTTGTTTCTCGACACGGTGTTCCAATCTCGATTATCTCAGATAGGGATAGTCGTTTCACATCTCACTTTTGGCAATCACTTCAAAAATCATTAGGTACCCGTCTTGATATGAGTACCGCATACCATCCTCAAACTGATGGCCAAAGTGAACGAACAATTCAAACACTGGAAGACATGCTACGAGCCTGCGTAGTTGATTTCGGTGTAAATTGGGAAAAACATCTACCATTGTGCGAGTTTTCGTACAACAACAGCTATCACACCAGCATTAAGGCTGCACCTTTCGAGGCACTCTACGGTCGTAAGTGCCGATCACCTATCTGTTGGACCGAAGTGGGAGACAGTCAACTCACTGGTCCTGAGATCATTCACGAAACAACCGAGAAAATCTTCGAGATTCAAAACAAATTCAAAGCCGCACGTGATCGTCAGAAAAGTTATGCTGACGTGAGACGCAAACCACTCGAATTCCAGGTTGGGGATCGAGTATTACTCAAGGTTTCACCTTGGAAAGGTGTTATCCGATTCGGTAAACGCGGGAAATTAAATCCCAGATACATTGGACCATTCGAGATCCTCGAGAGGGTAGGTCCAGTGGCATATCGATTGCAGCTGCCATCCGAGCTCAGCAGTGTGCATCCCACTTTTCACATTTCAAATTTAAAGAAGTGTCTGTCTGATGAGACACTTATCATTCCACTCGATGAAATTCGTATTGACGACAAGCTTCATTTTGTTGAAGAACCCGCCGAAATCATGGACCGTGAGGTCAAACAACTCAAACAAAGTCGTATTCCCATTGTCAAAGTCAGGTGGAATTCGCGGCGTGGGCCGGAATTCACCTGGGAGCGGGAGGACCAGATGCGACTCAAGTATCCTCAGTTATTTGCTGACGCTACTTCAAACACGACTTCAAACTAAATTTCGGGACGAAATTCTCCTAACAGGGGGAGAATGTGACACCCTTTAAATTAGGGCTAGTAATTAGTGCCTAATCAATAGTTAATACATGTAATTAGTTATGTGTTAGGCTAATTAATGTATCAAATTATATATTGATGAATATATACAATTATGCGATTTGATTAAATCGTACAAGTTTCAAATCGAAGGTATTTCGATTCAATTAAATACGGACGTTGGTGAAACAATTTTATTAAATAATATAACATTATTTAATAACACTATCTTTCCCAAAATATTATCTTGATAATAATACTTTGTAATCAATTCGTATCATACAAACAACAGTTACGTGATTTAAAATCCGTACAACGAACAATCGAGATCCCTAGATTAACGAATCATTTATATAAATGTTTTTCCAAGTATTTAGAAAGAACACTTCAAGTGAAAATATTGAAATTTAAATCGTTACTTAAAAACGCGTATTAAACGTTTAACACCTAACCGAACAAGCAAACGAACACCGCACGAAGCACAAATCGAATAAATAAGAAAAATGACCAAAATACCCTTTGTGGGCCCCCCATGGCCGGCCCCCTCAAACCCCCATGTGCACCCATGTGCCACATGCACACCTCCCATATCACCCTCTCATTTCTCATGCACACCACTACTACACTTCCATACATGCAAGACACATCCACTAGCACCCATTCTCACATTTCCACTACTTTCTCTCTACCACTCCTCTCTCAAAAACTCCAGAGAAATTCAGTTTATATCACCACCACAACCACCACCATAATCCACCATAGCACCACCACTTTAAAAGCTAACATCTTGCAAGGATTCTTTGACTCAAGAACACAAGCATTATAACTTCATCTCATCTTCATCAAACTCTTTGTAAGGACACTATTTCTTACTTCCATATTGTTTAATTATATGTTATAAAGCTCATCTAACAAGATTATGTCCAAATATAAGCTTGAAATACGTTTTTTATGAATTTTTCACAAAGGATACACAATCTGTCCAGAAAAACACAGGTTACTAAAAACGTCGTATCTTGAGTTCTAGGAAGAGTTAGAAGATGAATTTTTTTTAAAAATTTGCGTATGGAAAAGATCTACAACTTTCATGTTTTACGTTTCTACCAGATCCGAACGTATTTTTCTCTATTTTTCAATCTTTGGGACTGACCTGACTAAAAGCAGAAACTGAACTATGTATGACTAATTAAATTGTTTCTCTATGATTATGGACTTAAGACTCTTGGAAAAATATATGTTAGACACTACACACATAAAAGATCAGTTGATAAAAAGTGTGAGACTTGACTTGGACCAGAAATTAGTAAAACATTTGGCGAAATAAACCGACAAAAAGTCGAAAATGTGAAATCTTGAATATTTAGAACTTTTATAAGAATCGACACTCTTGGTGAACTTGGACACAAACCGACAATTTATTTAGACTCTATAAACTGATATTTGGGTTGGGTGAAAGTTTCGGGTCAAACCGAGTAAGTTTGACCAAGTCAACAAAAGTGGCTAGTTTTCGAAAAACTTACTATTTTTGGAAAGTGGTAACAAAAATGGGTTTGGTTGACTTAATTAAGTAACTTGGACCAAAAACTAATTTTAGAAAGTTTCCCGAACGAAAACCGACACTTGGAAACACTTGGGCTAAAAATAGAAATTTGGCCAGACACTAGTGTCGCATGACCTGCGACACTAACTGCGACACTACCTGCGACACTACCATAGTGTCGCTAATAGTGTCGCTACTTATTGAAAATTTGTTTGAACATGCGACACTGACCCTAATGTCACATAACCTCACTGCGACACTGACCTTAATGCGACACTGACCCTAGTGTCGCATAAACTCACTGTGATATTGACTTTAGTGTCGCATGACCTGCGACACTCGCATACACTGCGACACTTACTCTAGTGTCGCATGACATGCGACACTGACACTAGTGTTGCTACTAGTGTCGCTAAAGACAGAATTTATGGGATTTGTTTCTTCACTAAGTATTGAACATGGGTAATCACTTATAACCACACATGATACAGAATGTAACAATGTATACGATGACACATAATTAATGATAATATCTTAAAGAATTATTATTACAAACTTTCACCAACGGGTCGTACACGTTTTTGATAAACCAAGTTGAACAATCAAACATTTGGACATAACAAATTGTTGGACAACAAACATAGATGGTCTGTTGAGACATCTACTCACTCATATAACATTATGCGTTTTGAACGCCCGACAGGTTACAAGTCTTCGGACATCAATTCACAGTTAATCAATTCAAGTTATTTTAATAGACACTCAAGGCTCAGGTGAGTCTCATGGCCCCTATTTTACTGTTTTCATTAAAGGGTGTGATATTATTGCTCGTTTTGTTTTACAAGTAGAACGCAAGTACAATTCAATCAAATACTACATGAGTTGTTTTCAACTAATCAATAAAGCCCTCCATAGCATAGTCTGGTAATACATCTGTAGCGTGAATGTTAGTATATGATATCATATAGGATTGACAATCCTCGTCCGGGTTAGCACGCACTAACTGGTCAAACGGACGTATTAGCATTTGGGAAGACGAGTGTGGATTAGGCACTCGTAGGAGGCAACTCAGTTAGGTTTCCTTTATTGGACCTGACACTCAAGTTAAGCTCAGACTATGTGCTCATGGCTGTATAACTTTTATTTTGCTTAATTGCATTTTAAATTCAATTATAAAATCTTGCGGTTCATACAAATATATGTTGATATACAAACCTGTGAGCTCACCAGCGTTTCGCTGACCCATTTTAGCATGTATCACAGGTGACCAGCAGTAGGTTGGACTGCTCAATCAAGATTTATTAGCTCGAGTCAGCATGCAAACAATTAGAGATTTTAGTTGCATTATTATATTTTGTATAGATTAATTATGTACTTAAATCTCTCAATTTTAAACTGAGCTAATGTAAACAATATTTTGATGTAAACTTTTATTTTATCAATATCAATGTAAAACGACGCATGTAGTGGTCGTTCATTATTAATCTCTGTGCTTTGATTATTGATTAGTAACACCCAAATCCTGCTTCCGCTAAACAATAAATTTGGGGGTGTTACACAATGGGCCCCAACCCAAACCCTGCTCTTACAAAGACTTTCAGAACTGCTAACCCCTGAGCTTTGCAGGTACCGAAGGAGCAATCGGTCTAGTACGATGGATCGAGAAAATCGAATGGGTGTTCCTTAATTGCAACTGCACAGAAGGAGACAAGGTCAAGTTCTCCGCCAGTACATTTTCTGACACCGCCCTTACCTGGTGGAACACCTATGCCCAGACTGTGGGTATTGCAAATGCTTACAAACTCTCATGGGATGAGTTAAAGCAGCTGTTGAGGGGCGAGTACTGCCCCCGAGATGAATTGAAGCAGCTGGAAGTAGAGTTCTGGAACCACAAAATGCAGGGTGATGACATCACGGGTTACACCAACCGTTTTCACCAACTGGCACTTCTGTGCCCATCCATGGTCGATCCCGAGTACAAGAGGATCGAGAAGTACATAGATGGACTCCCCGATAAACTTCAAGACCTGGTGACTTCATCCAAACCAGGTACTGTACAAAGCGCCATTCGTATGGCTCATGAACTAACGGCCAACTCTGTCCGCCATGGCACAACCTCAACCCCAACAACAAACAACAAGCGTAAGTGGAAAGGAAGCCCCAATTCCTCCAACCAAACCTTCAATAAAAAGCCTGAATCTGTAAAGGCTTATTCCTCGGGATCTACTGAGACGAAAGGGTACGTCGGGAACAAGCCTTATTGTTCCAAATGCACCCGCCATCATGACGGTTCCTACCCTTGTACTAATTGCAAAAAGTTCGGGCACTTGGCCAAGGATTGCCGAACCAACACCCCTACCCCCAACCCTAACACGCCGAAGACTTGCTTTGGGTGCGAAAATCCAGGACATTTCAAGAGCGACTGCCCCAAGCTGAAAAACAACAACAACAAGAACAACAACAACGCTCGAGGAAGAGCTTTCATGCTGAAATCAGGGGAAGCACGTCAAGACCCCAATGTGGTCACGGGTACGTTCCTTCTCAACAATTTAACTGCTACTGTCCTATTTGATACTGGTACTGATAAGAGTTTTATGTCTGATAAATTCTATCCACTACTTGACACTACACCCATAGCCTTAGATTCTAAGTACACAGTAGAATTGGCAAACGGAGAACTTATTGAGGCCAACAGTGTGATACCAAATTGCACTTTAAATCTAGCTAATGAACTCTTCTCCATTGATTTGATACCCATCGAGATCGGCAGCTTTGACATCATAGTAGGTATGGATTGGTTATCCAAGCACCGAGCCGAAATAGTTTGTTTCGAGAAAATCGTCCGAATCCCTCTCATCGTCGGTGGAACTTTAGTCATACAAGGGGAGACCGGCGGGACGAGCCTAAACATCATTTCTTGCATGAAAACCCGAAAATACCTAAGAAAAGGATACCAAGCGATCCTTGCACATGTTATGGAGAAAAAGTCGAAGGAGAAGCGACTGGAGGATGTGCCTATTGTTCGGGATTTTCCAGAAGTCTTTCCTGAAGACTTGCCTGGCCTTCCACCACCGAGACAAGTTGAATTTTCTATTGATCTTGTGCCCGGTGCAACACCGGTGGCACGAGCACCTTACCGACTAGCCCCATCCGAGCTTCAGGAGTTGTCTACTCAGTTACAGGAACTCCTGGATAAGGGATTCATTCGACCAAGTTCCTCACCTTGGGGAGCTCCGGTCTTATTCATGAAAAAGAAAGACGGTTCTTTCCGCATGTGCATCGACTATCGTGAACTTAACAAGTTAACTGTCAAGAACCGTTACCCACTCCCTCGCATTGATGACCTGTTTGACCAGCTTCAGGGGTCGAGTTTCTATTCTAAGATCGACCTCCGGTCGGGTCATCACCAACTTCGAGTTCAAGACTCCGACATCCCAAAAACAGCTTTCAGAACCCGCTATGGACATTACGAATTTCAAGTGATGCCTTTTGGCTTAACCAACGCGCCAGCTGTATTCATGGACCTTATGAACCGGGTGTGTAAACCATATCTAGATAAGTTTGTCATCGTGTTCATTGACGACATCTTAATCTACTCGCGCAACGAAACCGAACATGGCCAACACCTGAAAACCATCTTGGAATTACTCAGACACGAGGAGTTATACGCCAAGTTCTCCAAGTGTGAGTTCTGGATACGAACAGTACAATTCCTAGGGCATGTCGTTGACAGTCAAGGGATACGTGTTGATCCAGCTAAGATCGAGGCCATTAAGTGCTGGGAAGCGCCAACCACACCAACCGAGGTACGACAATTCTTAGGTCTTGCCGGATACTATCGACGATTCATTGAGAATTTCTCCAAAATAGCCTTACCCTTAACCTCACTGACTCAGAAAGACAAGAAATTCGATTGGACCGACAAACAAGAGTCAGCCTTCCAATTACTGAAACACAAACTTTGCAGCGCGCCAATCTTGTCCCTACCTGAAGGCACCGATGACTTCGTGGTTTACTGCGATGCCTCACACCAAGGACTTGGGTGCGTGTTAATGCAACGGGAGAAAGTCATTGCCTATGCCTCACGACAAATGAAGGTTCATGAGAAAAACTATACGACACACGACCTGGAATTAGGTGCCGTGGTTTTCACGGTAAAAATCTGGAGATATTACCTTTACGGTATGAAAAGTACCATCTTTACCGATCACAAAAGCCTCCAACACATATTCGATCAAAAGGATCTAAACATGAGGCAACGTCGTTGGGTCGAGTTACTTTGTGACTACGACTGCGAAATCAAATACCATCCAGGCAAGGCGAACGTAGTTGCTGATGCCTTGAGCCGAAAAGAACGCGTGAGACCCCTTCGAGTCCGAGCCCTCAGTATTACCATCCACAGCGATCTCGTCACCTAGGTTCTTGCCGCTCAACTCGAAGCACTCAAACCTGAAAACGTCACCGATGAAGCCCTGCGAGGCATGGATAAACAATTTGAAACCAGACCTGATGGAGCTCGGTACTTCTCTAACCGGGTATGGGTACCCAAATTTGGAAACTTACGAGATTTGGTGATGACTAAAGCTCACAAATCTCGATATTCTATACACCCTGGTTCTGAAAAGATGTATCATGATATCAAAGGATTGTATTGGTGGCCTAACATGAAAGCTGACATAGCCGTGTACGTCAGTAAATGCCTAACTTGTTCAAAGGTCAAGGCCGAACACCAAAGACCTTCGGGATTGCTCCAACAACCTGAAATTCCTCAATGGAAATGGTAGCAACTTTCCATGGACTTTATTACAAAACTACCGAAAACTTCAAACGGTTGCGATACAATTTGGGTAATTGTAGATCGTCTCGCGAAATCTGCCAATTTCCTGGCCATCAAGGAAACTGACAAGATGGAGCGATTGGCTCGCATCTACAGCAAAGAAATTGTTTCACGACACGGCGTACCTATCTCGATCATCTCGGATAGGGACAGTCGTTTTACTTCTAACTTTTGGCAGTCACTACAAAAATCTCTCGGTACTCGTTTGGATATGAGTACAGCATATCATCCGCAAACTGACGGCCAAAGCGAGCGAACTATTCAAACACTGGAGGACATGCTACGCGCCTATGTGGTTGACTTCGGTAAAAACTGGGAAGATCACTTGCCTTTGTGTGAATTCTCTTACAACAACAGTTACCATGCTAGCATCAAGACCGCACCTTTCGAGGCACTCTACGGACGTAAGTGCCGATCGCCTATCTGCTGGACTGAGGTGGGGGATACCCAACTCACTGGTCCAGAAATCATTCACGAGACCACCGAGAAAATCGTTAGTATCCAAAACCGACTGAAAGCCACCCGTGATCGTCAGAAAAGTTACGCCGACGTGAGACGCAAACACCTTGAGTTCCAGGTTGGGGATAAGGTACTCCTTAAGGTGGCACCATGGAAAGGTGTTATTCGATTTGGAAAACGAGGAAAACTGAACCCTAGGTACATTGGACCGTTTGAAATTCTCGAGAGGATTGGTCCAGTGGCGTATCGACTACAGCTACCTACCGAACTTAGTAGCGTACATCCTACCTTTCACATTTCTAACTTAATGAAATATCTGTCTGACGAGACACTGATTGTACCACTCGATGAAATACAAACCGATGATAGACTTCACTTTGTCGAGGAACCCGCAGAAATAATGGACCGTGAGGTCAAGCGTTTAAAACAGAGTCGTATTCCCATTGTCAAGGTTAGGTGGAATTCGAGGCGCGGTCCTGAATTCACTTGGGAACGGGAAGACCAAATGCGATTGAAATATCCACACTTGTTCACAGACCCTGCTCATACGACTTGAGCTCAATTTCGAGACGAAATTCTCCTAACAAGGGGAGAATGTAACAACCGCCAATTTATGACTTTGGATTAGGGCCTAAACTACTTGTAATTTCATGTATTTAGTTTTGTATTAATTGAAATATATGAGACTTTTGTGAGATTACCTACGCGCGTACGTAATTCGTTTAAATCATACACCTACCAAACTGACGAGATCCTATAAAATCTAGATTGGACGTTGGTGACAAAAACTTTTAAATAATTTGGAATTAACCAAACAAACCTTACGTGCTTTAATATATTGTGTAAATATACTACACGTATCTAGTATCGTTTAAAAACATGTTGAACGTGACGAGATCACACGAAACGCGCCTAACAATGGGAAGTAATTCAAGTTATATTTTTATAACTCATTATTAAGTATTATGATAAAATACTTCGGATACACTTTAACAAATAGCGCGAAACAACATTTAAACAATTACAGGATTTAACCGACAATGAACCGCGATATAAAAACTCGGAAACACCAACCCACGAGCCGAGACCCAAGTGGGTCGGCTCAGACCCGCGGACCCAACCCAAACCGACCCATGACCCATCCTTTTTAAAACCCTTTTGCCCCCTTCTTTCTTCATTTCACACTAAACACACATACACACACTCTTTCTCTCCTTCTCACTCTCAATTTACAGCCCCAAACCACCTCAAAACGTCACCCAAAACTCATCATCTTGCGGAGTTGATTCAAGGAAAAACGATCACCATCTCAAGCTCTCCATCTTCATCTTCTCCATTTTCGATTTCGTAGGTAAAGTACTTCAAAACTCTTTTAAATTACTTAGGAGACTTTAATTTACATGCTAGAACGTTACTCAACAAAGATTTGCCCAAAAATCGACTTGAAAATGCGTTTTTATGAAAAAGTGTTCGAACAGCTCGTTCTGCGAACCGAGATCTGTTCGTCCTGCGAGGCGAACCCAATTGCGAACCGAAGATTGAACTCGCGAACCCAACGGCGAACCGAACCCACCTGCGAGTTGACCTACGAGCCGACCTGCGAGTTGACTTGCGAGTTGACCTGCGAGATGACTTGCGAGTCGACCTGCGAGTTGACTTGCGAGTCGACTTGCGAACCGAACCTTGTGTTGCGAACTAACTCAGTTCGCAGCCTACTGCCTTGCGAGCCGAACTCGGCTCGCACCGCGAACTCAATTCGCACCACTATTTCAGCCCATAACCCGACTTGACCAATTATCCGAATTTAAATCCTAGATACGATTTTTAATAAAACGATATACATAATAATACCACTATCGGATTATTTTTACAAACCGTCACCAACGGGCCATACTTGTTTTCAAAATACAAACGGTCTACTAAACAAACACTTGGACATGTCCTAGTTGAGTGGACAGCTAGCATGGGTGATCTTTTAAGACACCAACTCGTTTACTAGTTTACTTACAACCTTGTGCGTTACGGACGCCAGAAGGTTGCAGGATTCTGAGAATCGATACACAGACTTACAACCGCTTTACCTGGTTGATTACGCATACGTACTTACTGGACTTAGGTGAGTCTCATAGCCCCACTTTTACTGTTTTACTATTTTACTTACGGGGTGAGATACATAGCTTATTTTTACGAACACGAGTACTGATTTACATGTTTACCAAACGGAATTGCATGAGTTTTCTCACCATTTATTTGGGGAAGCCTCCTCATCATATATCGTTAGTTATGTACTTAAGCGCGAACACTAGTTAATGGATCCATTAGGGAAATGACCCTCCCCGCTCGGGGTAGTAGCGATACCACGAACCGATCTGTATAAATGGGCGACTATTATTCGTTACTGATGCTTGCTCAATTTCCGAGCATGTCACGGGAGCAAATTTATTATTTACGGGTTAAGCTTCGATTATGAGCCTCATGGCAATGGTATAACTTACTTACTTTATATTGCGAGAATTGCAAATAACTGGTTTACGCCTGCGGGCCTTATTAATGAAATCTTGTGTTCAAACTCTTACTTTATTTACAAACCTGTGAGATTCACCAACATTCGTGTTTACCTTTTTAGCTTTGTATCTCAGGTACACATACGGAGTAGGATTCCCTCAGGACCTAGCTAGAGTCGCATGATTTCGACCTTGCATTTAACGGAGATTCTTAGCATTATCTTTTGTATTTATTATGATTATGTAATAGAATCTCCCGCCTTTTTACGCGGACTCTAGGGAACTTCATTTTGTAACCGGAAACGTTATGTTTCAAACATTTTATGTATGGAAATGTAACTATTTTACAAACGTTGCATATAGATGTCGTTTGCTTAACTTTTGTGCTGTGATATTTGATTAGTAGCACCCCAAAGCTTGCTTCCGCTAAACTGTGATTTTGGGGGTGTTACAGTTTCAGTTTTCTTGGATGATGAGGTGTTGTCGTTGTTGTTTCCAGACCATTTGCGCTTGTTATCCCCTGACTGGTTTAGATTGTTGGCGGCAGATGTTCCTCGACAGACCACCTGTGCCATGAGGTTATGTGCCATTCGGACGGCAGCTTGGATAGTGGCGGGGTTGGAAGCAGTGACCAAACCCTGAATGCGTGGGGAAAGTCCCCAGATGTAATGCTCGATCCGCTTGTATTCTGGATCAATGAGAGATGGGAACAGCAGTGCCAGTTGGTTAAACCTGGTAGTGTATCCGGCAATATCATTGCCTTGGGTGGTGAGGTGCCAGAACTCGTGCTCTAGCTGCTGAATCTCGTCTCTAGGACAGTACTCATCCTTCAGCATTTGTTTCAACTCTTCCCACAGAGTCAGATAAGCAGTAGCGAAGCCTACAGGCTGAGCATAGGTATTCCACCAAGTCAGAGCACCATCCAGAAAAGTGCAGGTGGAATACTTGACCTTGCAGTCCTCCAGGCAGTTGCATATGCGGAAGACTTATTCAACTTTCTCCAACCAGCGTAATAATCTAATGGCACCCTCGGTGCCTTTGAAGTTCAACGGCTTGCAGTTCTGGAAATCTTTGTTTGAACAAGGCCTAGGTTGTGGCCCGTTGGTGGCCGTGTCTTCACTACCGGAATTTGTTGTTCGGGTAGCCATGGCTTGAGCCACACTCTGGGCGATGAGCTGGGCAATTTCGGTATCGCTGAATGTGTATCGTCTCGGAGGCATATTGCTGAATCAGGAAAATGAACTAGTGAGATGTTTATAGGACATTATGATGTATCACAGTTGTATATGTGGTGAAATATACAATGATAACACAATATGATAATCATAATCATAATCCATTTAGATAATTAAGTTGGGTACAAGGCGCGAGTTCCAAAAGATACAGAACATAAGGGTTACAAAAGATGCCGGGAATTATCACATCCGGTTGAATTACAACGATTTCACCTAAGTACTAGGAAAATTACAAGATAGGGTTACATTAATCTTGACGTAGGTTAATTCATTCCATCAATGCAACAAGACGATCTACGGTGTTTGCAAGGCTGCTGGCCTGTCGGGCGTTGTCTTCAGCCAAGACTAATTGTTGCACCAGCATCCTTGAGTATTCTTCGGCCTCCTGCAGGCGTTGCTCGCATTGCTCCAACCTGAGTCGCAAGAGCTCGACTTCTATTCCTGATTCCACTACTCGGTCGTGGAGTATGTTCATGTTGCTAACGGTGTTTTCATGATCTTCGGAGACTTGGTCGATGCGCTCAAGCGCTGTGAGTCTCCAGTTTTCGTTGGTTTCTTGCAAAGTGACATCCATGATGCGAAGTCGTTGCTCGTGATGGTCCAGCCAAGCGGCCAAGGCCGGCAGAGTGAAGTGAGTGAGGTACGGGCCAGCTCGAGGCAACTTGGAGTTCCTCCTAGCTACCCTCGGGTTCTGCGACCCGGATTGAGAGTGTGACAAATTGGGAGGTGTGTTTGCCATTCTGAGACAAAGCGTTAGAAAGAGTGAGGCCTATATCCATATAATACATATATAATATAGCCTAAGATGTTGAGTGAGAGCGAGGCATATCTATCTATATATATATATATATATATATCACATAATAGTGTGAGGTGTCTAACACAGACAAGTTTGGGTCCTAGTTTCTCTCGTCGTCAGAGTCAACTAGTGTATCCTGTTCAGTCATGACTCCTTTCAGGTCTCACATCATATTCTTTTAATTGTACATAGTTGATCAGGCTATGTTAAATTAAACCAATATCATGTAGTCACTGAACCTAATCATACTTAATAGGGAATACTGCCTAACGGTCATAGTCTAGGCCCACTAAATGCAACCTAGTTCACTATAACCTTAGGCTCTGATACCAATCTGTAACAACCCCAAATTTACTGTTTAGCGGACGCAAGCTTTGGGGTGCTACTAATCAATAATCAAAACACACAAGGTATAAGGAACGACTCTATATGCGTCGTTTTAAACATTACATTGATAATTCAAAAGTTTTACAATGTTATAATAGTTACAAAAGCTCGTGAGCCAAAATGTAAGAGATTCTAAGGCATATGTATTTTACAAAATGTAGAAATACATATGAATCTCATGAGATTTGCATGCGACTCGAGCTAGCTAATCCTGAGCAGTCCTACTACTGTTGTGTACCTGAGAATACATACTAAAAAGTCAGCTAAAAGCTGGTGAGCTCACAGGTTTGCGTAGTAATAAAGTAAGTGTGAACCACAAGATTTATTAATGATTGTATGAAATGAATCAAATAATGTATACGTCTGCCATGAGGTCATAGTCTGCTCTTAACGTGGGTGTCAGGATCACACTAAAGTGCCTGATGCGCCACCAACGGTCGATCAGGTTTTACCCTGTCGTTGAACCGTCCGTCAGCGGCGGCACCAGTGGGTTTTAAAATTTGTTTTTGCTGGGCCTAAGTATACTAAAGCTATGGGTGAGTACAGCTATAGGTATGACCTAGGGTCGTTCTTCAAACTACAACGGGCATGGGATCTAGGACTTTAGTTATCTACGAGAATTTAGCTAGGGTTTAAAAGAGGTTTTGGTTTGTTTTGGTTTTAACTAACTACTAATTATCTAAAATTAAAATAAAGTAAAGTGGAGGGGAGGTGGCAACGAGAACTTATAGGTGAAGCGAGTGTTTACTATGATAATTACTCATGCTATATAGGGGTAGTTAATGGGATAAAGCCTTAGTTAAGACGACATTAATATTTCCTAATGAGCCATAACTCCTAGCCTATTATCTATCTAACGTAGAGTTGTCCGCAATCAGATAAATAATATGTCACGTGGATAACAGTTATGGAATGTAAACTACACCAGAAGTTGTCCCAAATGTAGCAACCAATTTAACAAACAACCATCCTCGAGTCTTATCCCCCAATCTCGGACATTTGAGATATCCAAATCATGGCATGAATTGTTGAATAAACAAAAACATGAACAGGGGTTTTCTACCGGGACAAGTTGGGATGGTCTGGTCTAACGGCTGATTAAATTGTTCATCATTATTTCATATAAATCATTTTAACTATTCTATGCATGTTAAACTGGTATATGCAATTGATAAATATTCGAAAACCTAATCATGTAACTAATCAGCATAACAGATACTAGCATGCAAACCCTAAGCAACAATCAAACAAGAACATGCAGAAAGGCAGCATAGCAAGGATCAATTATGCAGAGTGACAGGGTACATGGTTAAGTCACAAGTGTCCCGAAAGTTCTCTCTAAGAAACTTGTTAAATGGCCTGAATCTAATCTATCTCTAATCCTACGCTCCGTGTCTCCCTCCGGTAATATTTCAACCGGGAGAACACCGGCCATGTCGAGTTCAATGATCATCAGACACAGAATAATTAGCGGCATACAACTAGCAATTGGCCAAGCCTAGAAGGATGTTATTAACCACAGCATAAGTTGGATAGATAAACATTTGAGATTTAATTCATAGATTCAAATATAATTTAACAGCATACAGACAGAGTAACAGCATGATTTAAGTATAACTACCCTAGCATGGCAACTATCATAGCAAACACAGATTTGTCTAGCTAAGCATGGTAATAATCCTAGCAAGTAATTCTTAACAAGTATAGCAACAGCACAACATTATTTAAAATAACAAGATAGAGATTATAATAGAACCTGACAAAGCGTTATTACAAATCGTGCGACACCGCAGTCTCGGAGCACCTCCGTTACAAGTAAGCTACTAATCTACTAGCTTAACTAATCTAATTAACTAACTAATTTAGAGAGAGAGAGTAGTGAGAGAAAGTGTGTATAGAAGTGTGAAAATGTGAAGGTGTGTTTGAAATGATGAAATGAGGCTTGTATTTATAGAGATCACACAGCCGTATCCGTAGACCATATCCAAACCTCCAAATGCACAACCGTATAGCAAACGCGAATAAAAATCATATTTTTATCACCTAAACGCACGATACGGCTGAGCTGGACCGTATACGGCTGAACTGGACCAGATACGGCTGAGCATAGGGTGAATACGGATGAACTGGGCCGTATATGGCTAAGAACAAGCCGTATATGGCCTGCACAGACTGTATACGGTCCAGGCCCAGTATACGGCCTGGTTCAGCCGTATGCTGGTTCCTCGGTTCTTCATTTCTTCGTTCGGGCGTAACTTCTTCGTCGTTTATCCGTTTTGAGCGTTCTTTATATCCACGCGTTCGTATTTTCCTAACGAAGAAAATAACATAAGTTAGAGGTCATAATTCTTTGTGTAGCTCAAAAAGTGCTAGAACGAGTGAACGAGAATGCTTACGATCGTATTCGTTAGATTTATCGTGTTTTTCGACCATTTTAGTTGACTTTTGAAACATTGTCTATATTTTGGCCCATGTGACGAGTTTTAATGATAAAGTATCTATTTTGATTAGTTTCGTCACATATTGGGCTAAAAAGGTGAGATTAATGCACGCAAAAACATGACTTTTTGCGTGTTATCAAATATCCCACACTTAGACATTTGCTTGTCCTCAAGCAAACTTACCCTCTTAGATTTTACCATAAGAAAAAAAAGTTTTTTTTTTTTTCTACCCACAACGAAGAATTCACACAGATTGGAAACAAGTATTTGCATGTTTAGATAAATAAGAGGTGTTCACATGACGTATCTAAAAGTTGTTCAAGATGATTCACTTAGGCAAACTTTCAATTCTCAAATTTGTGGAATATACACGACTGGGCGATCTCACTGGTGGTCATTCAATTCACTCAAAGTGTATCGGGGTTCCTATTTTCTTAAGCCAAATGAAAAAAATCGCTCAAATACCAGTCGTGCAGCATTCGTCGTCATAGGCTTGCCCGAGGATCAAATCTTCATCACTTAGACAGGAACGGTACTGATTATCCCAGGACATTCAAATGGGTTGTAGTGTTTGGTGTGGGTTAAAAAGTGTTGTCCCTTAACCTAGGATCTAGAACAGCTTTAATCAACCAATCGTGTAGCGGAATCACACAATTAAATTAACTAATATGAAACACAAATCAAAACAATAAGGAATTGCGTAATAATGATTTGTATTGAACTATCAAATGCTTACTAGCTGATTTACAAAGCGTTTAGTCGACAAATTGAGCTCAGGTTTTGTCCAACAGATCAATCCGTGATGGCTCTATTTATACAAACAGATCAATCCTGCGACACTTGTTAAGTGTCGCAAATCATAACCCTAGTGCGACACTTACTAAGTGTCGCCTGAATGCGACACTAAGTAAGTGTCACTTTAAATAGAAAATTAACAATTTTCTAATCTAAGCTATTACAGACTCAAGACCAACTGACAGACACACTAATATGACTCAACAAACTCCCCCGTGTCTTCAGCTTGGTCTCTAAAATATTTTCAGTATCAAATCCAGTCTGCCGGGAGATTCCCACCTGCATGAATTCCCTTAGCTATGCAGAGATCCACAACTTTCTGAAACTTCACAGCCTCTTCTTGATCAATCATTTCATATTGCAGTCTATTTTCATGAAGAGCTTGAAGATCATCTTTAGACATATTAATAAGGCTAAGAGGATCAAAAACTCTAAGTGTATAGCCATTAACATGTTTCCATTCTCTAGATTCACGTCCTGGTCCTTTCTGAGAAAAATATTCAATAACAGCTTCTCCAGAAACCGTGTCATACCACCAAAACCTAAAATTTCCCAGCACATCCAATGGTAACTTTTCAAATGGCACTTGAGTAAGGTTCTTGGTTGGAGGATAATGATAACCATATATGGGTTGACGCGTCCTCGGATCCAGCTTCTTTTTGTTAGAGAATCGAATCCCCATCACTGGTCGAATCCACTTAAATTTCTTTGAGTTGATTTCTCGACGCAGGATGTTCTGAAAGAATTCAGCTTCACGATTATCAGTGGGATTGATCATATTCAACTGAGCTAGTCTATTCAAATCAACCTTCGGCAATGTGGTCAGATGGTCTAACCTTGCCTTAAAGTATTGAATGCCATCCTTTCTTTTGATAACAAACAATCTAAAATCAGCATCAAATTTCCATGATTTTATTAGCCCAGATAGATCACCGCGAACAGAATATGCTCGGCATCTTTTTAGCTCGGGCGTTGGAGGCAATATCCATTCTGGATACCTTTTAGGTTGAGCAGTGGACGTTGAGGTACCAGCAGAATACGAAGAAGGTTCGGCAGAGGCTGCAGAAGAAGCAGCAGGAACGGTATCATCATCTGATTCTACCTCCTCATATGGATTTTCTTCGAACACATCTTCATCAGAAACTACATCAGGTTCAAATTCCACTTCATCATCAAATATGCTCGGACCTCTATCCTCAGTAGATGCCCCAAATACTAGATTTTGTAGATATTCTAGATTTGCATGTGAGTAATCAACATTTAATGGCATTGGTTGACCAGGAACGTGAGAAGAAGACGCAAAGTAATCCAAACTGATATTTTCATTAACATCCGAATCATTAATTACATTTACATTAACTTGGCCTGTGGTTTCCGGTTCTAACTCCCCTGGAACCACAGCCATAGTTTCTAATTCTAACACACGACGCTCAAGTTCCGGTACACGAGCAGCCGTGGTCTCGAGCTCCAAAAGTCTTGACGCTTGAACCTGTATAAGAGCTTGTTGATCGTGAAGCATCTGGTTCATTTGCGCCATATCTTCCATCAATTTCTTCAAAAATTCCGGCTGGGGCTGAATATCATCAGAGGCAGGAGTCGAGGTTCGTTGACGACGCTGTAGAGGAATATCATCAGATTCTATGTCAGAGGAATCTCGAACCCGCTTGCCCTTATCAGCAGCGGAAGTTGTAGCAGCAGCAGCAGGTGTAGAAGTTGGAAAGTTTTCAATATCAACCAAAACTTCTTCCAAAACCGCTTCATCAACTTGCGGTGGTGGAGCTGCAACCTCAAGAAATCCATTATCCGGCGGAGCCACATAATGTTCATCAATCACATGGCCGAATAACGGAACATCAGGCAGAGTTTCCTGACCTTTTGGGGGTGTGGCACAATCCCCAAATACCCTGACCAACATCGGAGTCAAAGTCAGAATTGACCTTGGGTCAGGCTGAATCCCTAGATTCAGGGAATTCAGAATCAGTTGCAAAAACCGTGGATATAGAAACCACATGTTATCTCCAGCTCGGAGATTATCCACTAGATGCCCAAAAATATATCCGGAGTAGTTGAAAGGTTTGTTGTAAACCAATCCTAGCATCAGAGAGATTGTGCCGTAACTCATTCCATCAAAACCTGCCTTACGTGGCGAGAGACACACAATAATAATGTGTGCCAGGTACCTCCAGACTCTACTTAAATGCTGTTTCCTATATTGATCAGGAGGAATAGCTGGATAGCCCATACGCTGAAGACCTCCAGCAATGAAACTATTCTCAAACTGAGTTGGAAACTCAGTATCGTCATCAAAACCCAAAACCTCTCGTATCGTATCCTCCGTAATTTCGATACGATGACCAAAAATTGTTGATAAGATCCTTCGATAATCTCCTTCTGTGTTAATCACAGCATTGGCGTAAAATTCCTCGATCTGATTCAGGTAGATCGGACAGGATGCAGTGATAGCATGATGAATCCTCGATCGACGCAAAAATTGGATCATCGGATGAAAAGGAATTGAATTGGCATGCGTGTCGTCGAGAAAAGCCACCACATTATGTCGTGGTTGTGTACGGCGAGCGTAAATAGCTAAGTTTGCCATCTGCACAAAAATAAGACATAGATAATACACAAAGAAAGGTTATACCGTTAGAGCAAATAAAATATAAACTTATCTTTCAAAATTACCTTCAGGCGACACTTGAGTAGTGTCGCTAAATGAAGTAGCGACACTTGAGTAAGTGTCGCTCAGTAGTCAAAAAATTCATGATGCGACACTTAAGGTAAGTGTCGCAGTATTGCAAATCAAAAGGCGACACTTAAGGAGAACTGTAGGCGACACTCAATCTGAGTGTCGCAAAGGACAATGCGGCACTTAGGTAAGTGACGCATCAACTTGTTGTTTCTTTAAAAATGACACTTAAGGTAAGTGTCGCAATAGACAGGCGACACTTAATCAAGTGACGCATCAATAGGCGACACTCAAGTTGAGTGTCGCAGTTAGAGTTCAAATTACCATGAAGCGACACTCAAGGCGAGTGCCGCTTCGAGTGTCACAAATATGAACACTAACCCAGAAACCTAAAACCCAGATTTCAAAATTTACGCAAACTACAAATCTAGGTTGAATTAGGTTAATAACTTGGAAGATACATGTATATCGAAAGTAATGCATGCTATATTAACCCTTTATACACATTAAATCATTCAAAATAACCCTAAACCTAAAAACCGTAACTAATACCTACAGATTATAGCGAAATAATGAAGGATTAAGATTGAAATTAGTACCTCTATGTTCGTGTGAAGTAGAAGAATAAGATGCAAAGCACAGATTTCAAAAATCACAGAGAAATCGTAGCAGAAATCGCAACAGATCAAGTGTCGCTAGATCGAGAGCGAGTGTCGCAGATTTTGAGTGAGTGTCGCAGATTTTGAGTGAGTGTCGCAAAGTATGTGTGAGAATAAATGTCGCAGGGAGGTGTTTATATACTACATACTATAGGCGACACTCAGTGCGACACTCTATGCGACACTCAGTGAGTGTCGCAGACTCAGAATTTTGAAAAATTTTCTAACTTTTTCAAACTCTTTCGCGATTCGATTTTGGCTATTCAGTGACATTTGACTTTAAGTAAAACAAAATATTTGAAGATAATTATAGCTTAACTAAGAATGCAGAACGAATACACTATTTTTGGTGACGGGGTTGTTTTGGGTCTGGTTAGGGATCATATCAAGTCATCATACATTAATTTGCATATATTTATCGTTATTCAGATTATCAGTATACTTTGTCCTTTTTAAATTTATAAAAGATATTTAAAACAAATTTAATAACACAGAGTTCAAGACGATTGTTCATATAATTATCCACTTAAACAGCTAACCTTCATTCATCTGAGATAACCTTTATTGTTATTATGTTTAATCTTCTGCAGTTCACACATATGACATACCCCTAACATTTACATATGGTTTATTTTTATATTAAGAAAAATTATATAAAACTTATTTTTAAGAATCAAGACATTGGTGACAGGTCTGTACTTACGTACAACAGAGCGACTTATCTTGATTCAGGTTTAAACACAATCAATTTTCGTCAAGTCATTGGTGACAGGTCTGTACTTACGTACAACAGAGCGACTTAACTTGACTTAAGTGTTATTTTAAAGCAATTTGAAGCTCTAAGATTTTGCAAGTTTTATTAACTTACATTTATTTTAAGATATAGTACCAGAGACCAGGTCTGTACCGACGTACAATATAGCAAGCCAATACTATATCCCCCAAATAAGTTAATATAAAATTTCAGAATGTAAAAATTGTCCATATGAAATGTAGGAATTAAGACACACAGTCGTACGCCATATGATGTTTACTACAGAAAATTAACAAGTAGTTGATGTTAATGCTTAATATATCAGAGAACAAATAGAAAGTTGCCTATGAACATATCATATGATGAAGCTAAGTGTTAAGAAGTTAATGAGAAATATCTTAAATAAACCTACTGATACATCAGAGATAACATTTAACATTTGCATTTCGTGAATGATGCTTACTGTACTATCATATCCCAAGTTGTTTACAGACACAACCCAACGTCTTTTTATAGATGTAGCAATAATGCATTACTTTAATACTAAGAAGTATAAAGTGTGGCTCTTGCAAAATTTTATGAATTTTTTTTTTTTTTTTTAATGAAAATCAATGTCACTGTGACAATTTAAAAAATCGTAAGCCAAGCATAGAAACTAATTCATCAAAACGAGAGCGGGAAAAGGCCTTAGTAAACAAGTCAGCCTTTTGCTTAAGTGTTTCTATTTGGATAAGGTCAATAAGGTGTTTCTCATAGCAATCCCGTATAAAGTGAAATCTAATCTCTATGTGTTTTGTTTTAGAGTGTTGTACGGGATTGCGTGTGATAGATATGGCTGCAGTGTTATCTATATGTATAGGAGTAAGAGTTAAGATGAAACCATAATCGCGAAGTTGATGCTGAATCCACAGAACTTGTGAACAACAGCTGGCAGCAGCGATATATTCAGCCTCGGCTGTAGAAGTTGAAACGGTTGTCTGCTTTTTACACTGCCATGACACTAAGCGCGGTCCAAGAAACTGACATCCACCAGATGTGGACTTCTTATCCTTGTTGCATCCGCCATAATCAGAATCTGAATAAGCAGTCAGAGTGAAGTCGTCTTCATTTGAGTACCATAGACCTAGAGTGGGTCTATATTTGAGATACCCAAAAATCCGCTGAACTGCCTTCATATGAGAAACCTTCGGGTGAGCTTGGTACCTGGAACACAAAGAAACAGCAAAAACAATGTCTGGTCGTGAAGCAGTAAGGTACATAAGAGAACCTATCATAGAACGATAGTCCTTCTCGTTACAATCATCATCCTCCTCAGCTGGTCCAAGTTTGTGAGATGCCTCAATGGGGGTGCCATACGTTTTACAATCATGCAAATTATACCTAGTCAACATGTCATTGACATATTTTGACTGATGGATATAAATGCCTTTGTCAGATTGTTCAACTTGAACACCTAGAAAGAATGTGAGTTCTCCCATTGCACTCATCTCAAACTCAGATTTCATAAGTTGCTCAAATTCCTTGCAGAGAGCATTACTTGTAGAGCCAAAGATGATGTCGTCCACGTATACCTGCACAAGTAATAAATCGTTTCCAGACTTTTTCGTAAAAAGTGTGCCGTCAATCTGTCCTCTTGAGAATCCATGCTTGAGTAGATGTGTGGACAGTCTCTCGTACCATGCTCTTGGTGCTTGCTGAAGACCATACAGAGCTTTGTCTAGCTTGCAGACATAGTCCGGATTTACTGAGTCTTCAAAACCAGGAGGTTGCCTAACATAGACTTCCTCCACAACTTGTCCATAAAGAAATGCACTCTTTACGTCTAGTTGATAAACCCGAAAACCTTTAAATGAAGCATAAGCCAAAAATATGCGAATCGATTCCAGTCTAGCAACAGGGGCGAATACTTCATCGTAGTCCAATCCCTCAATTTGTGTAAAGCCTTGAACTACTAATCGAGCCTTATTCCTAACCACTACACCGCGATCATCCTTTTTCACACGATATACCCAACGAGTTCCAATTGCATGGACACCCTTGGGTAAAGGGACTAATTCCCAAACTTTCAGCTTCTCAAATTGATGCAGTTCTTCTTGCATCGCTTCGACCCAATGTGGGTCCTTTAATGCATCAGCTGTTTTCTTTGGTTCAACTTGAGATAGAAAACATTCTTCCATCTCAGTGACAAGACATTCCAAGGAAGCTGTGGGAGGTACCTCAGAGGTTGAAGTAGACGTGTCGGTCACAGCCAATTGATGTCTAGTTTGAACACCTTTACTTAACTCACCAATGATATTATCAGTGGGGTGAGTTTTATGAATCCGAGTCTGTGGAATTGGGTTAGGCACAATAACTAATTCCAAATTATTGAGATCTCCTTCAGTAGCATTTGACTCAGATGGAGGATCGTTGGCTTCAACATTGTCTTCTGAGGGACTAGCCATATTTAACGGTTGAGGAGATGGAGAATCTGTTGTTGGAATGGATGCATCAACTGATGGTGTTGATGCTGAGGTGGAAGATGTATTAGATTGGACAGTTGGTGTGTGATCTGCATTAATATCCAAACCATGTAGAAGAGTAACAATAGTTTCTTCATCATCAACATTCTCAGGTGTTGGAATATTGAATGAATCAAAAAAGCTATCGTATTGAAACAGATTTTCTGGTCCTTTGCCTTCGGGAGGAGCCGTATAGCGTAAACACTTGACTTCATAATGCTCCTCCATACGTTTTGTAGATAAATTATAAACTCTCCTATTAGGAGAATTTACAGAATATCCCAAGAATATTCCATCCATTGATTTTTCACCAAACTTGTCCTTTTGAGTTCGTAACAGAATGGTGCAAGGACAACCAAAGGGTTCCAGAAATTGTAAATTTGGTTTACGGTTGTTAAACAGCTCATAGCATGTCTTATTTTCCTTTTTAACCGTCAAAACCCTGTTCAAAACAAAACATGTGGTATTTACCGCCTCTGCCCAAAAAGTGATTGGAAGCTTAGAGTCGGATAACATAGTACGCGCAGTTTCAATAAGAGTCCTGTTTTTGCATTCAGCGACACCATTTTGTTGAGGTGTATAAGCAGAGCTGAACTGATGATGAATACCTTTCCTTAAACAGTACATCTCAATGGTTTTGTTTTTGAATTCCGTTCCATTATCACTTCTAATCTTCTTGATTCTCTTTCCACACAAGTTCTCCAACTTGTCAAACAAATATATTAATATCTCGGGGACTTCATCCTTTGTAGAAAGAAAGTACACCCAAGAAAAGCGAGAGTAGTCATCAGTGACTACTAAGCAATAAGTACTGCCTCCCATACTCCTTTTATTAACCGGCCCAAATAGATCCATGTGTAATAGATCTAGGGGTGATGTATTGGAGTTCACCTTTTTCGACTTATGGGACTGCTTGTGTTGTTTTCCTTTAAAACAGGAAACGCAATTATCATCCATACTGAATGTGAGTTTAGGCATACCAGTAACAAGCTCATTTTTTACAAGATAGTTCATCTTGCGAAAATTTATATGTCCCATTCGCCTGTGCCATAAAAGGGAATCCTTTGGAGTAGCCCTGGACACTAGACATGTATGCTCTGATGTAGTAGTTGATACAGTACTCATGTCAAGTATATACATGTCCTTTTTTCTTGGTGCTCGAATAAGCACCCATTCCTCAGGCACTTTATAGCCTGGTTTGAGTATTAGGCATTCAGTATCTGTGAACATGGTTGTGAACTTTTTATCACACACTTGTGATACGCTGAGAAGATTGTAGTTTAGTTGTTCCACGTAGTTCACATTATCAAAACTCACTGATCCATTAGTGAGTGTTCCCCGACCTGTAATTTCTCCACCTTTATTGCCAGCGAATGCAACATATCCCCCTTTTACAGGTTGAACATCAGATAGAAGAGATATGTTGCCAGTCATATGCCTTGAACAGCCACTGTCTACATACCATTGACTCTTGATAACTTCTTCAGATAGCTGTAGGCACATGAAAACAAAGAAATTAGTTTGAGTGTGAGACCCAAGCCTTGATGGACTTGGGTCTGCCAGCATCATCCATAATAACCACATCAGTGAGTACATGGTTTTTCAAACTTTCAGGTTTTGTAACTGATGTGGTATTATTTGATGAAGAGTCTTCTTTGGACTCTTTGACTCTCCAAATCTGAAGAGGTTTGGATGGTTGCTTTTTGACAAGAACTTGCTGATTACAGCTAGGTGTAACCGGCCTTTTCCTGTCAGTGTTCTTGACAGGTTTGGGAGATGAGAAATTGTGCCTAGGTTGAGGTTTTGAAAAATTTTTATAAACTGAAGATCTAGGCACTATCCTTCCAAACCTATGTCTAGAAAGCAACGGACAAACACTTATCAAATGACCCTGTTTTTTGCAGTAGAAACAGGATCTTCTCTCAATGACCGATTGAAAGTGAGGTTGCCAATCTGATGAGGATTTGATATTTTTATTTACTGAACAGGCACATTGAAATGTGCAAGATGAATTGGTACGTGAAAAAGATGTTGATTTGCTTTTGGAATTATTTTTGATTGGTTTAGAAGAAGCAAAATTTTGTTCCTTCTTAACCTTAGGAATAGCCTTAGATTTAACCTTTAGTGAAGGGATTTCACTACACGGTTCATTTGTAATTACAAAATTTTCAGGCTTTACATCCAATTTACGAACCTTTGTGTCAATCTCATCAGTTACATCCTCAATTTCAATTACTTCCTCCTCAATAGTAGGAAGTACAGGTAATGATTTTGCTTTCTTTTGGGAGATGAGTTTATCTCCCTTCTCAGATGAAACCAAAGTAACTGGTTCTTTAACAGATGACTTGCCTTCTCTGTCAGTTGAAGGCAAAAAGTTTTTAATGTCATCCTTCGATGGCATAGGTTCATAGTTAGCTGGGGGAGGTACCGCTTGGTATCCTATCCCTGACTTACTTTTTGTATTGATCCTTTGCACTTGAAGGATCTCATCAAAAACAACGGAGGATGTGCTAAAATTTGAAAGTTTTCAATTAAGATCAATAATATTAGTTTTAGATTCATCAAGAGCTTTTTGTAAATCGACAATTTTCTTAAGATAACTGTCAATAGCATCTTGTTGACTATAAATCTTAGCCTTTATATCTTTTCTTTCAGTCATAGTGGCATTAATCTTTTTGTCAAAAATCTTTTCATTTTCTTTTAGCAATTGGTTCGCCTGTCTAAGTTTATCTAAATCAGAATACAAGCGAGCATTATCCTCAGAGTATCTGTTAATTTTACCAGTTAATTTGATACACCTAACACAAGAAAGGGGTTCATCAATTGGTACCTCATCTGTAATCTCTGCCATAAGAGCTGTGTTATGAATGTTCTCCTCTGCATCAGTCCAGTTATAATATTCATTATTAGAAAGGAGAAGAGCTTCATTGATGTTTTCTTCAAGTTTATCAGCATCTTTAGCAGTAGAATTCTTTAACATAGAAGGCTTTGAGAAACCAGAAGGAGGTTGTTTGGACTTCTCACATTCTCTGGCAAAGTGTCCAAGATTGTGACACCTATAGCATTTAACCTTACTTTTGTCAAAGCCCAAACCCGAATCACTTTCGTCTTCCAGATTCTTTCTCCCGGTCTTTCTCAAATAACGCTTTGCCCTCCTAGTTAACATGGCAAAGTTCCATCTGATATCCATTCGTTCAAGATCATCAGGATTGATTTGATCAAAATCCTCATCTGTCAAATCAATGGAACTAGTTTTCTTTGATAGAAAACTATCGTAAGCACTCAAAAATGCTTGAAATACAGCAGCATTCTCCTCAGTAGCTGAAGAAGCTTGATTACTTTTGGGTTCTTCAGAAGATGAAGGCAATCTACCAGAAAAAGAATAAGATCCACTGGAGACACCACCACCATTGGCGATTGACGTTTTGGGAAAGGATGACATACCTCCTCCAGATAGCAAAGCAACTCCAGAAGCAGAAAATTTACTTCCATAGATGCTCGGATCTTGAACATGGGCACTAGATTTAGTTTCTTTACGTTGCATATCTTGTGCATATGCTTGTAGTTGACCAATGAAATCATCTAGAGACAAAGACATTAAACCTTCGTCTTCTTCCATCATCATCACTCTATGATCCCATTTCTTAGGTAGAGCACTTAACAATTTCTTATTAATGTCTACAGCTTGCATAGTTACTCCACCATCAGAAAGCTCACTCACAAGATGTGAATAACGAACAAACAAACCATTAAGAGACTCATTCTCCAACATATCAAACAACTCATATTGTCGTTTGATCAGTTCCAGCCTACTCTTCTTATACTTATCACTTCCACCGCATCTTCTCTCAAGGGCCTTCCACATGTCAAATGCGATGTCATGATGTTTAAACATCTTAAGAACCTCAGAAGATAAGCTCATAACAAGAGCTGAATGAACTTTTCTTTCCATGTCCCACGCTTTCTTTTCATCCGCATTTAATGCCCGAATAGATTTGGGAGGTGCAATTCCCTCAAATACCCCATCTTGCTTTGGATGTTCATACCTTTCGAGCAAGGGAATCATCATATCCGGTTCATTAAAAGAAATAAAGGCTTCAAATTTCTGTCTCCATTCAACATAATTTGAACTAGATGTAAAAATTGGAGCCTTATTAGTACTACCAGCTTCATTACTGTTCTTAAACATTTGAGCAAAAGCTTGCATCGACATTATGAATTAAACTTTAAAATGAAACTGATTAAAAATACTCAAGCGACACTAAGAAAGTGTCACAGACTGACAGGCGACACTAAGACAAGTGTCGCAAATGGTAAAAATTTAAGCAAAGGCGACACTAAAAACAAGTGTCGCAGGGTAGTGTCGCTAGAAAGTGTCGCTAGCAAGTGTCGGTAGCCTAACTGGAGTTATTGTCGCTTGAAATGTCGCTAAACCCTAAGGCGACACTGAGATGAGTGTCGCTTTAAGTGTCACAAGTAAGTTTTGCAGAACCCTAAAGGCGACACTAAGGCAAGTGTCGCTTGAAGTGTCGCAGAAACGAGCAGCAGCAGACCAGAAACCCTAAAAATCGTATTTTTCGAAACCCTAATCAAAAATACTTCTTCCCAGTCGAACAATACCTGCAAAAATAAGTTAGAAACAATAATTTGAAGATCAAACACTTTTTAATCCTCGAAACCTTGCTAGTGATTTCCCAAATTTAACCAAAACGAGAACCAAACTTGGTTAAAACTGAAACAAAAAGCCCAATGGCTCTGATACCACTTTGTTGTCCCTTAACCTAGGATCTAGAACAGCTTTAATCAACCAATCGTGTGGCGGAATCACACAATTAAATTAACTAATATGAAACACAAATCAAAACAATAAGGAATTGCGTAATAATGATTTGTATTGAACTATCAAATGCTTACTAGCTGATTTACAAAGCGTTTAGTCGACAAATTGAGCTCAGGTTTTGTCCAACCCTCGCAATGAGCCGTGATGGCTCTATTTATACAAACAGATCGATCCTGCGACACTTGCTAAGTGTTGCAAATCATAACCCTAGTGCGACACTTACTAAGTGTCGCCTGAATGCGACACTAAGTAAGTGTCACTTTAAATAGAAAATTAACAATTTTCTAATCTAAGCTATTACAGACTCAAGACCAACTGACAGACACACTAATATGACTCAACAAAAAGGGTATGGATAGATTGAGGGCATCTGGGTTTCTAAGGGTGTTTGCTTATCTTGGGACTTTCGGAAAAAAAAACTCTATCTAGATATCCTTTTTAATGAAAACGGAAACGGATAACACTTTTGGGGATAAGATAGCTATTTTGACTTCAATCTTTTGAAAACACATGGAATGATTTTTGAAGAGTCGAGTTTTCGAGAGACTCGAAGCATTTAGCTTTATTTCAGCTATGTTCTTTTCTTTTTCTTTTCTTTTCTATTTCTATTTCTATTTTTGGGCTTAGATTTTTCTTGCAAAGAAATTTCTAAGGGATTTTCTTTAGTTTCCCTTCTTGAGATCCCTTCTTATTTTCATTTCTCAATCCTTTGATGATTTTTGAGTTTTACTTTGGTGCCAATTTTTCGCACCACATGACTCTCGAATTTTTTTCTATATGGATCAATAAAACGCACACGAGAAGTTTTAGTAAACATTATTTGTGATTTTTGGAGTGAAAGCAAAAAGGAGTATCCAAATATCTCTTTTTTTCAAAAATACTAAGATTAGTTTCTGGTGGGTAGGGGAATAAGGGGTTAAAAATTTGGGTGAATTAAAGAAAAATAGGCTAAGGCTCAACAGGGTTTTCTAAACGGATCATCAACACTAAAATTGAGTGTTGGAAGAGTTTTTGGCTAGAAAAGATATGTGAAAAGGGGTTTAAATCCTAAGGAATGTGAAGGTCCTCTAATCGTACCTATGTCACGTATGACACCTGTCAATGTGATCTCGAAATGTATACCTGGGGAAAGTTCTAATTCAGAAATGCTTGCACCGGTCACACACAACAAACGAACAGTGAAGCATTTAAAATGAATGCTTATAAGGCTCAAATTCCTCACCGCAACAATGGGTTATATGTGTCCAGTCATGCGATGCCCCTCTTAGATCCTCATCTTAAATTATTTAGAATCCGACATGATTTCGACCTTATATTTATCAATTTTTGAAATACTTGTAAAAAAAATCTGTATTCATTCTTGAAAAACTTATTGGCCAACTGAATGAGTGACAATTTCACTGTCGAAGTAAAACTGTTTAGGTTTTACTGAATGAGTGACAATTTCACTGTCGAAGTTTTAACCAATTTGCTTTTATTGTGACTAAAAAGAGTTTAAATTTTTTGAAAATTTTGGCAAAATAAGGGTTGAAAATTTATTTTGAGGACTAGCATGTTTCTAGATCAACTTAAACAGATATTTTGACAGACGAGAGATATACCGCTATCCCACACTTAGAAATAAATATTGTCCCCAATGTTTCTACACTAAGTAGGGAGAAAATCCCACACTTAGGGTTTTGGTTTAGGAAAAATGTGAATTTAAAAGTTATAAGCGAGGGGGATCCCACACTTAGAGATTTAAGTGGTCAATAGGCATATCGAAGTTATATTAAAGTAGGAAGAACGGGTTTAGGAGAAATACTTCCCTACGGACAGTAGGCACTGGATATAGGACCATATTCGTGTAGGGTTGGTGTAAATAATTTGCTGGATTGTGAGGACCAGACTCTTTTCAAAGCTCATCCAATTCCTACAAAGATAAGGTCTACAATCTCATTAAATACCATCATAATCATCACTTCAACATAACAGGTCTAAAGATAAAATAAGATAACTAAAGATAAAATAAGCTAGAAATCGTCTAGTAAATCATCCATGTCTGGATCAAATGCTGCAAGTGCGTCAGGATCTGGATCTGAAGTGAGTGATAAGGCAGCAGTGTGATCAGACACCATGGATGCATCAACGGGATTCTGAGGTGGCCTAGAAGAAGCAACAGCAGTGGGAGGAACAGTCTGTGGTGGGGCAGCTGGGAAGAAGGAAAAAGGTGTGAGGGCTGGCTTGGGACCCTGACCAAGCTGATACGGCTGGTCGGCGAGTTTCAGCAGTCCCATCGCTTCTCTGATTTCGGACTGAGAGCTATGCTGAATCGAAAGCTCACTGAGCATCGCCCAAGTCACTATCGGATCTGAAGTGGTAACTCCAAAGTCAAAAAGTGGGGCAGATACAGGAGCAGTCTGAGCATACTCATCAGTAGTGGTGGTCATCTTCTTTCTTTTTCCTCTGCGGGTCCTTTTCTTCTGTTGTTTCTGAGTAGCTTGTCCTGGAGTCTCAGCTGAAACATGCATCCTGAAACATAAAGATAAACAGGTAATGCTATAGTTTTAAAATGGGTATACAAATGCAAAATTATCAGATGACTTCAAGAAATGTTTGTTTAAATGTTAAAGCTTTGCGAGGTCACTTGTTCATTCGCATTTGTATACTATGAATAAAACATATCTGATGTATATGTAGGAGTGTGGCATTGTCAGATATTTGGGTTATCCTGCATCGTTAGTTTAGGGATGATAATACTAAAGCAAAAATAACTAAGAAATAAATAAAATAAGATAAGCAATGGGCTGCCTCCCAAGAGCGCTTGTTTAGAGAGTCTCTAGCTTGACTCCTTGTACCTACTAGTCGGCTCAAGGTGGTTCAAAGATATAGACTTCCTCACCAGAGGGGAAATCTTCGATGTAGTGCTTTAAGCGATGGCCATTGACTTTAAAATTACCGTCCGGGGCTTCTAGTTCGACTGCTCCGAAGGAAAAGACTTTTGATACAACAAATGGTCCGCTCCACCTTGATCTGAATTTGCCAGAGAATTTTTTGAAGCGCGAATTGAAGAGAAGAACTTTGTCTCCGGGCTTGAATTTAGAATATTTGAGTTTAGCGTCGTGAGTATTCTTTGTTCGTTCTTTGAAGTGCAGAGAGCTATCATATGCTTGGTCTCTTAATTCGGCTAGTTCATTCAGTTGCATTTTCCGATACGATCCAATTGTAGAAGGGTCTAAATTACAATCTCTTAGCGCCCAGTGAGCTTTATACTCCAACTCTATCGGTAGATGACACGCTTTTCTGTAGACTAGTCTGTAGGGCGTGGTTCCTAGTGGTGATTTATATGCGGTTCTGAACGCCCACAGAGCATCGTCTAATTTTTCAGCCCATCTTTCCCTATGATTAACCACGGTTCGTTCTAAAATTCTCTTAAGCGCTCGATTCGTCACTTCGGCTTGCCCATTCGTCTGCGGATGGTAAGTCGTAGAGGTCTTATGGGTGACACCATAATATTGTAATGTCCTCATAAACTGAGCATTACAGGAGAGCGTGCCTCGATCACTAATGATCGCCTTTGGAGTACCGAAACGTGAGAAGAGCTGCTTTAAGAATTTTACTACCACTCGGGAATCATTTGTAGGAAATGCTTGAGCTTTGGCCCATCTGGAGACGTAGTCGACAGCAACCAGAATATACTCTTTCCCATATGATTTTGGGAATGGTCCCATAAAATCCAACCCCCATATATCAAAGATCTCGCAAGCTTGGATGTTAGTAAGTGGCATTTCACTTCTCGATGAAATACTTCCAAACCTTTGGCAAGCATCGCAGCGTTTCACCAAGTCGTGAGCGTCTCTGAATATAGTAGGCCAGTAGAAGCCAGAGTCATATACCTTTCTTGCAGTCATATTTGCTCCGTGATGTCCTCTAGTTGGTCCGTGATGACTTTGGTGAAGAATGTTCCTTGCCTCCCTCTCATCTGCGCATCTTCCGATGATTTGGTCTGGGCATACTTTGAATAAGTATGGATCGTCCCAATAGTAGTTCTTTACGTCTCTAAAGAATTTTCGTTTTCTAGAGGTGGGCATTCCTTTTGGCACAAATCCTCCAACCAGATAATTTACGTAGTCTGCATACCAAGGGTTGTAAGTGAATTGAGATCCCTTTTGGTATCCTCCGATATTCATGAGTTGTTCTTCAGGAAACTGGTCTTGAATCTCTCTCTCATCAAGCTTCTCCATCGACGGATTTTCCAGTCGACTAAGATGATCTGATGCGACATTCTCGGCTTCCTTATTATCCTTGATTTCTATGTCAAATTCTTGGAGGAGGAGAATCCATCTAAGCAGTCTTGGCTTAGCGTCTTGCTTTTTGAAGAGATACTTCAAGGCTGAGTGATCTGTATAGACAATAGTTTTGGACAATATTAAATAAGAACGAAATTTATCAAAAGCGAATACTACCGCAAGAAGCTCTTTCTCTGTTGTGGTGTAATTCTCTTGTGCATCAGTGAGTGTCTTGTTGGCGTAGTACATTGGCTGAAACTGCTTCTCCTTCCTTTGTCCTAAGACAGCTCCAACAGCGAAGTCACTAGCATCGCACATGATTTCGAACGGAAGACTCCAATCGGAGGTGACCATGATCGGTGCATGTGTGAGATGATCCTTTAAAATGTTGAAAGCTTTAAGACAGTCATCTGAAAAGACAAACGGAGTATCCTTCTCGAGAAGGTGCGTCATAGGTCGAGAGATCTTAGAGAAATCCTTGATAAAGCGACGGTAGAATCCGGCGTGACCTAGAAAACTGCGAATGGCTTTAACAGAAGTAGGTGGCGGAAGTTTGGAAATAGTCTCAACTTTGTCTTTGTCAACTTCTATTCCAGATTTTGATATTCGATGTCCTAAAACTATTCCTTCTTTCACCATAAAGTGGCACTTTTTCCAGTTTAAGACAAGATTTGATTCTTCACATCGGGCTAGAATCCTTTAAAGGTTAGAAAGACAAGATGTGAAGGAATCACCGAAGACTGAGAAGTCATCCATGAATACCTCCATACACTGTTCAATCATGTCATGGAATATTGCAGGCGCATTGCATAAACCAAATGGCATGCGGCGGTAAGAGAATGTACCATATGGACATGTGAATGTCGTCTTTTCCTGGTCCTTTGGATCGAGAGGAATTTGAAAATAGCCGGAGAAACCATCGAGAAAGCATTAATATTCATTCACTGATAATCTTTCCAACATCTGATTGATGAACGGCAAAAGGGAAGTGATCTTTCCGGGTGGCTTCATTTAATTTCCGGTAGTTGATACATACCCTCCAGCCGGTGACGGTTCATGTAGGAATCAATTCATTATCTTCATTAGCGATAACCATCATTCCTCCTTTCTTTGGGACAACCTGAACTGGGCTGACCCATGGGGAATCTGAGATAGGATAGATCAAACCAGCATCCAAGAGTTTGATAACCTCTTTCTTGACCACGTCTTGAATCTTTGGGTTTACTCTCCTCTGTCTCTATATGGAAGGTTTGAAGTCGTTTTCCATGAGTATCTTGTGCGTGCAGTAATTTGGATTGATCCCTTGTATATCAGAAATCTTCCATGCAATCGCCTTCTTGTGTGACTTCAAGACCTGGATAAGTCTTGCTTTCTCTTTAGGTGAAAGACCTTTGGCAATTATGACGGGTAGGTGTGAGGTTCCTTCGAGAAAAGCATATTCCAAGTGAGAGGGTAATTCCTTCAGCTCCAATTCTGGCGGTTCTTCGATAGAGGGTTTCATTCGAGCGATCTCGTCTCTTTGTAACTCGTCATACTCCTTTTGGAACTCTGATTCTTCTAGAGATGAGTCGGCTGTAGTGGCTGATGCTATTTCTACTAGTTCTGTCTAATTGGAAAGCGCGTTCTTCTTTAACTCGTATTTGCAGGTAGATGATGAAGAGGTTGCATTATCCTCAGTGATGATGACATCATTGGTGAGTGCGAACTTTTGAAATTGAGATTTAGAAGAAGTACTTATGGTGATTTTTGGATTTGATTTCTCACAACCTTCAGATAGTTGTGGTAAAGTACCGGAATCCATCTCCTCGAAAGATTTGAGAATTTCAGCTACAAACAGAGACGATTCGGGTATCAGAAAAAACTGATTTCTTCTTAAAAGTGGGATAGGGATGCCTTCGCCTAAAGGAACAGAAACAACAGAGTTGTTCGTGGGAGAGTAGTTAGGCGGTGCTAAAGGATTCTTCATTTCAGGTAATGGAAATAGAAGCTCTCCGGAAGGTGCTGATTGGTCGGAGATAGCTGAGCAGAGTCCGATGTCGTTTGGGCAAAGTCTCCTTTTGGTGATGACAGTGCTGGAGAAAGGTTCGTTACTGCTGACTGCTAGAATCTCCTCCAAATGCTCATCATATATTTCCTGCATGGCATCCACAAGACCAAGATCTTCTCCCATAGGGTGCTTCATCAACTTATCGACATTAAAGGTGACTTCCTCCGCTCCGACCCTCAGTTTTAAAGATTTTTCGTTTACATCTATCACAGCCTTGGCAGTGTTTAGGAAAGGTCTACCAAGGATGAGGGGAACGTGGGCATCTTCCTCAATATCCATAATGACAAAGTCAACCAGGAAGATAAATTTACCGACTCGGACCATTATATCTTCAGCAATTCCTCGGGGGAGTTTGACTGATCTATCAGCTAATTGGATGGTCATTTGAGTGGGTAGCAGTTCACCTAATCCTAGTTTCTTATAGAGAGAGTAAGGCATAAGATTGACACTAGCTCCTAGGTCAGCTAAGGTATTACTAACTTGGATGTTTTAAAGAAACAGGGAATAGTGAAACGGCCAGTATCTCCTAGTTTGGGTGGAAGGCCATGTAACATGATTGCTGAGCATTCAGCATCTAAGGGTAAACTAACTATTTGTCTTAATTTTTCCTTATTTGAAATGAGTTCTTTGAAAAACTTAGCACAGCTAGGCATCTCTACTAAAGCGTCTAATAGTCTAATGTTTAAGTGCAGGCTTTTAAACATTTCTAGATATTTCCCAAATTGTGCTTCCTGTTTCTCTTTCTTAAGCCTACCAGGGAAGGGTATCCTAGTTCGTGGAATGATTTCTGGGGCTTTAGGTGATACTGGATCTGGTGCAGTGACAGTGATGTCACTAGGCACTGGATCAGTGGTCGGTTCAGAGATAGGAAGTTGATTTGAAGAATTATCTGAGGACTTCTCATTTCTGGTTTCTTTACCTCCTCTAGTGATGACCATGATTCCTCATTGGTTCTCAACTTTTAAAAATAGTTGTTTAAGACTAACTTCCAGGTTTTTGATCAAATCTTCTGATATTTTAAGTAAAGCATCAATTTTATCTTGAAAATCTATTACTTGTTTGTTTATGTTCATTTGATCAACCATGAAATTAGTCAAAGTTTCATTATAGTATTGTTGAGAATTTACGGGGGAATCTGACATATTAGAGGATAAAGGTTGCAGAAACTGAGTAGGTGGGTTATTGGTTTGCCGCTGAATGAAAGGTTTAGAATGAAAGTTCGATTCAGGGTTTTTAACAGTAGTGACAAGAATTTCTTCCATACCTTTATGAGGCTGAGGTGTAGAAGATTGAAGATCCTTGAAGACTCTGGAGAGATTGTCCACTTGAGCTTGCAGAGCTTCAAAGGATAGGCTTGAAGTACTAGTTACTTCCTTAGCCGGTTCACCAAACTCCCAGTCATGTTGATGCATTGCTATCGTCTCAACTAGCTCCCAGACTTCTTCAGAAGTATGTGACATGAAATCTCCTTGAGAAGCAGCATCGAGGGTTGACTTGTGCTGAGGAGTCAGACCATGGTAGAATATGCAGATTAGGTTCGTCTTACCCATTTGATGATTCGGACATCTATTAAGCATCTTCTTAAATCGTTCCCATGCTAGATATAATGATTCATTGGTTTCCTGTCGGAAACTGACGATATCATCCTTGAGCTTGGTTTGCTTGGAAGGAGGTAAAAACTTAGCCATAAACTTAGTAGCCAACTCTTCCCAAGTATGAATCGAATTGGGTTCGAGTTCATCAAACCAGGTTCGAGCACGCGAAGATAAAGAATAGGGAAAAAGATATAGTCGGGAGACTTCTCTTGAAATCCCTGATTGCTCACAGGAATCAGAAAGATTGATGAATCTATCCAAATGTGAATTTGGATCATCAAACGGAAAACCGTGAAATTGGCAGAAGGTTTTAAGTAACTTGAAAACGCTAGGCTTAATTTCGAAGTTTTCATCGGGCAGCACGATAGGTCCTCCTCTTCCTTCCAATAGTGGTGCACAGGTTGAGGCGAGAGTAATACGATTCGTCATAGCTGATGAAGTTCGGGTTTGGTAGAAAATAGAGTTTTGGATAGGAAGGAACAGAAAAGGAACTTTCAGATGATATTGATGAAGACTTATTCAACTTTCTCCAACCAGCGTAATAATCTAATGGCACCCTCGGTGCCTTTGAAGTTCAACGGCTTGCAGTTCTGGAAATCTTTGTTTGAACAAGGCCTAGGTTGTGGCCCGTTGGTGGCCGTGTCTTCACTACCGGAATTTGTTGTTCGGGTAGCCATGGCTTGAGCCACACTCTGGGCGATGAGCTGGGCAATTTCGGTATCGCTGAATGTGTATCGTCTCGGAGGCATATTGCTGAATTAGGAAAATGAACTAGTGAGATGTTTATAGGACATTATGATGTATCACAGTTGTATATGTGGTGAAATATACAATGATAACACAATATGATAATCATAATCATAATCCATTTAGATAATTAAGTTGGGTACAAGGCGCGAGTTCCAAAAGATACAGAACATAAGGGTTACAAAAGATGCTGGGAATTGTCACATCCGATTGAATTACAACGATTTCACCTAAGTACTAGGAAAATTACAAGATAGGGTTACAATAATCTTGACGTAGGTTAATTCATTCCATCAATGCAACAAGACGATCCACGGTGTTTGCAAGGCTGCTGGCCTGTCGGGCGTTGTCTTCAGCCAAGACTAATTGTTGCTGGCCTGTCCTTGAGTATTCTTCGGCCTCCTGCAGGCGTTGCTCGCATTGCTCCAACCTGAGTCGCAAGAGCTCGACTTCTATTCCTGATTCCACTACTCGGTCGTGGAGTATGTTCATGTTGCTAACGGTGTTTTCATGATCTTTTGAGACTTGGTCGATGCGCTTAAGCGCTGTGAGTCTCCAGTTTTCGTTGGTTTCTTGCAAAGTGACATCCATGATGCGAAGTCGTTGCTCGTGATGGTCCAGCCTAGCGGCCAAGGCCGGCAGAGTGAAGTGAGTGAGGTACGGGCCAGCTCGAGGCAACTTGGAGTTCCTCCTAGCTACCCTCGGGTTCTGCGACCCGGATTGAGAGTGTGACGAATTGGGAGGTGTGTTTGCCATTCTGAGACAAAGCGTTAGAAAGAGTGAGGCCTATATCCATATAATACATATATAATATAGCCTAAGATGTTGAGTGAGAGCGAGGCCTATCTATGTATATATATATATATTAATATCACATAATAGCGTGAGGTGTCTAACACGGACAAGTTTGGGTCCTAGTTTCTCTCGTCATCAGAGTCAACTAGTGTATCCTGTTCAGTCATGACTCTTTTCAGGTCTCACATCATATTCTTTTAATTGTACATAGTTGATCAGGCTATGTTAAATTAAACCAATATCATGTAGTCACTGAACCTAATCATACTTAATAGGGAATACTGCCTAACGGTCATAGTCTAGGCCCACTAAATGCAACCTAGTTCACTATAACCTTAGGCTCTGATACCAATCTGTAACAACCCCAAATTTACTGTTTAGCGGACGCAAGCTTTGGGGTGCTACTAATCAATAATCAAAACACACAAGGTATAAGGAACGACTCTATATGCGTCGTTTTAAACATTACATTGATAATTCAAAAGTTTTACAATGTTATAATAGTTACAAAAGCTCGTGAGCCAAAATGTAAGAGATTCTAAGGCATATGTATTTTACAAAATGTAGAAATACATATGAATCTCATGAGATTTGCATGCGACTCGAGCTAGCTAATCCTGAGCAGTCCTACTACTGTTGTGTACCTGAGAATACATACTAAAAAGTCAGCTAAAAGCTGATGAGCTCACAGGTTTGCGTAGTAATAAAGTAAGTGTGAACCACAAGATTTAGTAATGATTGTATGAAATGAATCAAATAATGTATACGTCTACCATGAGGTCATAGTCTGCTCTTAACGTGGGTGTCAGGATCACACTAAAGTGCCTGATGCGCCACCAACGGTCGATCAGGTTTTACCCTGTCGTTGAACCGTCCGTCAGCGGCGGCACCAGTGGGTTTTAAAATTTGTTTTTGCTGGGCCTAAGTATACTAAAGCTATGGGTGAGTACAGCGATAGGTATGACCTAGGGTCGTTCTTCAAACTACAACGGGCATGGGATCTAGGACTTTAGTTATCTACGAGAATTTAGCTAGGGTTTAAAAGAGGTTTTGGTTTGTTTTGGTTTTAACTAACTACTAATTATCTAAAATTAAAATAAACTAAAGTGGAGGGGAGGTGGCAACGAGAACTTATAGGTGAAGCGAGTGTTTACTATGATAATTACTCATGCTATATAGGGGTAGTTAATGGGATAAAGCCTTAGTTAAGACGACATTAATATTTCCTAATGAGCCATAACTCCTAGCCTATTATCTATCTAACGTAGAGTTGTCCGCAATCAGACAAATAACATGTCACGTGGATAACAGTTATGGAATGTAAACTACACCGGAAGTTGTCCCAAATGTAGCAACCAATTTAACCAACAACCATCCTTGAGTCTTGTTCCTCAATCTCGGACATTTGAGATATCCGAATCATGGCATGAATTGTTGAATAAACAAAAACATGAACAGGGGTTTCCTACCGGGACAAGTTGGGATGGTCTGGTCTAACGGCTGATTAAATTGTTCATCATTATTTCATATAAATCATTTTAACTATTCTATGCATGTTAAACTGGTATATGCAATTGATAAATATTTGAAAACCTAATCATGTAACTAATCAGCATAACAAATACTAGCATGCAAACCCTAAGCAACAATCAAACAAGAACATGCAGAAAGGCAGCATAGCAAGGATCAATTATGCAGAGTGACAGGGTACATGGTTAAGTCACAAGTGTCCCGAAAGTTCTTTCTAAGACACTTGTTAAATGGCCTGAATCTAATCTATCTCTAATCTTACGCTCCGTGTCTCCCTCCGGTAATATTTCAACCAGGAGAACACCGGCCATGTCGAGTTCAACGATCATCAGACACAGAATAATTAGCGGCATACAACTAGCAATTGGCCAAGCCTAGAAGGATGTTACTAACCACAGCATAAGTTGGATAGATAAACATTTGAGATTCAATTCATAGATTCAAATATAATTCAACAGCATATAGACAGAGTAACAGCATGATTTAAGTATAACTACCCTAGCATGGCAACTATCATAGCAAACACAAATTTGTCTAGCTAAGCATGGCAATAATCCTAGCAAGTAATTCTAAACAAGTATAGCAACAACACAACATTATTTAAAATAACAAGATAGAGTTATAATAGAACCTGACAAAGCGTTATTACAAATCGTGCGACATCGCAGTCTCGGAGCACCTCCGTTACAAGTAAGCTACTAATCTACTAGCTTAACTAACCTAATTAACTAACTAACTAATTTTTAGAGAGAGAGTAGTGAGAGAAAGAGAGAAATTCTAAGAAAACATAAAACATGTCTTGAAATGGTGAGGAGGTGATTGTATTTATAGGCATCGCACAGTCGTATCCGTAGACCGTATCCAAACCTTCAAACGCACAACCGTATCACAAAGGTGAATAAAAATCAGATTTTTATCACCCAAACGCACGATACGGCTGAGTTGGACCGTATAGGGCTGAACTGGACCGTATACGGCTGAGCACAGGGTGAATACGGCTGAACCAGGCCGTATACGGCTGGACACAGGCCGTATACGGTCTGTGCAGGCCGTATACGGTCCAGGCCCAGCCGTATACGGTCTGGACCAGCCGTATACGGCTTGGTTCAGCCGTATGTTGGTTCTTCGGTTCTTCGTTTCTTCGTTCGAGCGTAACTTCTTCGTCGTTTATCCATTTTGAGCGTTCTTTATATCCACGCGTTCGTATTTTCCTAACGAAGAAAATAACATAAGTTAGAGGTCATAATTCTTTGTGTGGCTCAAAAAGTACTAGAACGAGTGAACGAGAATGCTTATGATCGTATTCGTTAGATTTATCGTGTTTTTCGACCATTTTAGTTGACTTTTGAAACATTGTCTTTATTTTGGCCCATGTGACGAGTTTTAATGATAAAGTATCTATTTTGATTAGTTTCATCACATATTGGGCTAAAAAGGTGAGATTAATGCACGTAAAAACATGACTTTTTGCGTGTTATCAAATATCCCACACTTAGACATTTGCTTGTCCTCAAGCAAACTTACCCTCTTAGAATTGACCATAAAAAAAAGTTTTTTTGATTTTGACCCACAACGAAGAATTCACACAGATTGGAAACAAGTATTTGCTTGTTAGATAAATAAGAGGTGTTCACATGAAGTATCTAAAGGTTTTCAAGATGATTCACTTAGGCAAACTTTCAGTTCTCAAATTTGTGGAATATACACGACTGGGCGATCTCACTGGTGGTCATTCAATTCACTCAAAGTGTATATGGGTTCCTATTATCCTAAGCCAAATGAAAAATTGCTCAAATACCAGTCGTGCAGCACTCGTCGTCATAGGCTTGCCCGAGGATCAAATCTTCATCACTTAGACAGGAACGGTACTGATTATCCCAGGACATTCAAATGGGTTGTAGTGTTTGGTGTGGGTTTAAAAGGGTATGGATAGATTGGGGGTATCTATGTTTTTAAGGGTGTTTGCTTATCTTGGGACTTCTAAAAAAAAAAAAACTCTATCTAGATATCCTTTTTAATAAAAACGGAAACGGATAACACTTTTGGGGGATAAGATAGCTATTTTGACTTCTATCTTTTGAAAACACACGGAATGATATTTCTTTTGAAGAGTCGAGTTTTCGAGAGAGTTGAAGCACTTAGCTTTATTTCAGCTATTTTCTTTTCTTTTTCTTTGCTTTTCTATTTCTATTTCTATTTTTGGGCTTAGATTTTTTCTTGCCAAGAAATTTCTAAGGGATTTTCTTTTATTTCCCTTCTTGAGATCCCTTCTTATTTTCATTTTTCAATCCTTTGATTTTTTATTTTGCGTTTACTTTGGTGCCAATTTTTCGCACCACATGACTCTCGATTTTTTTCTGGTGGGTAAGGGAATAAGGGGTTAAAAATTTGGGTGAATTAAAGAAAAATAGGCTAAGGCTCAACAGGGTTTACTAAGCGGATCATCAACACTAAAATTGAGTGTTGGAAGGGTTTTTGGCTTGAAAAGATATGTGAAAAGGGGTTTAAATCCAAAGGAATGTCAAGGTCCTCTAATCGTACCTATGTCACGTATGACACCTGTCAATGTGATCTCGAAATGTATACCTGGGGCAAGTTCTAATTCAGAAATGCGTGCACCGGTCACACACAACAAACGAACAGTGAAGCATTTAAAATGAATGCTTATAAGGCTCAAATTCCTCACCGCAAAAAATGGGTTATATGTGTCCAGTCGTGCGATGCCCCTCTTAGATCCTCATCTTAAATTGTTTAGAATTCGACATGATTTCGACCTTATATTTACCAACTTTTGACATACTTGTAAAAAAAATATGTACTCATTTTTGAAAAACTTATTGGCCAACAGAATGAGTGACAATTTCACTGTCAATGTAAAACTGTTTAGGTTTTACTGAACGACTGACAATTTCACTGTCGAAGTTTTAACCAATTTGCTTTTATTGTGACTAAAAAAAATTTTAAAATTTTTGAAAATTTTGGCAAAATAAGGGTTGAAAATTTATTTTGAGGACTAGCATGTTTCTAGATCAACTTAAACAGATATTTTGACAGACGAGAGATATACTGCTATCCCACACTTAGAAATAAACATTGTCCCCAATGTTTCTACACTAAGTAGGGAGAAAATCCCACACTTAGGGTTTTGGTTTAGGAAAAATGTGAATTTAAAAGTTATAAGCGAGGGGGATTCCACACTTAGAGATTTAAGTGGTCAATAGGCATATCGAAGTTATATTAAAGTAGGAAGAATGGGTTAAGGAGAGATACTTCCCTACGGACAGTGGGCACTGGATATAGGACCATATTCGTGTAGGGTTGGTGTAAATAATTTGCTGGATTGTGAGGACCAGACTCTTTTCAAAGCTCATCTAATTCCTACTAAGATAAGGTCTGCAATGTCATAAAATACCATCATAATCATCAGTTCAACAACATAACAGGTCTAATGATAAATAAAGATAACAAAAGATAAAATAAGCTAGATATCGTCTAGTAAATCATCCATGTCGGGATCAAATGCTGCAAGTGCGTCAGGATCTGGATCTGAAGTGAGTGATAAGGCAGCAGTGCGATCAGACACCATGGATGCATCAGCGGGATTCTGAGGTGGCCTAGAAGGAGCAACAGCAGTGGGAGGAACAGTCTGTGGTGGGGCAGCTGGGAAGAAGGACCAAGGTGGGAGAGCTGTCCTGGGGCCCTGACCAAGCTGATACGGCTGGTCGGCGAGTTTCGGCAGTCCCATCGCTTCTCTGATTTCGGAATGAGAGCCACGCTGAATCGAAAGCTCACTGAGCATCGCCCAAGTCACCATCGGATCTGAAGTGGTAACTCCAAAGTCAAAAAGTGGGGCAGATACAGGAGCGGTCTGAGCATGCTCATCAGTAGTGGTGGTCGTCTTCTTTCTTTTTCCTCTGCGGGTCCTTTTCTTCTGTTGTTTCTGAGTAGCTTGTCCTGAAGTCTCAACTGAAGCGTCCATCCTGAAACATAAAGATAAACAGGTAATGTGTAACACCCGTCAAATTAGGACTATATTTAGTGCCTAATCATATGTGTAAATACATGTAAGTAGGATTAATTATATGTATCATTATGTGTATTGATATATTTATATAAATACACACGTACGCGATTTGATAAATCGTGCATTTTCATATCGGGCGGATCCCGATACATTAATGCGGACGTTGGTGAACTCTATCTATTAAATAATATGAGATTATTTGATAAACATACTCATTTCCAAATGTTAATGCGATAATGTTTCATAAACATTTCGTATCACATATAATGCTCGGAAACGACCAAAAACGCGTGAAACGCGCCCGACAAACGAAATAAACACAAATTATATTTTTATTATTCATTATTAAGTATTTTGACAAAATACCTCGAGTAAAAATATTACGATTACACGCGCACGAATAAAACGTTTAAAAACGTTACACGAATTAAATAAACGTACAACTACGCAACGAACGCGCAAACCGAGACCCGACAACATTTTAGTAACTCAAATTAAAGTATTTAGAATAATACTTTCACATAAAAGTATCGAGATTTAAATCGTTAGTTAAACATGCGTATCAAACGTTTAACGTCTAAACAAACGTCGAAACGAACGGGTAAACGAACACAGCGCGTAACATAGCTTTAGAAAAATGAATTAAACATTACATGGGGGTGGGACCCACTGAAATTCTGCTGGAAATCTCCACCCATACCCCTTTGACCTCCTTTCCTTCCTTCTACTTCACTCCAACACCTCCACACTCTTTCATTTCAATCACCAACCAACCCATACCTCCTCTAGCCTCTCTCTACTTGTCCCTCTCTCTCTAAAAACGACCAGGGGTCAGTCACCACACCACCTTCACTCCACCACAAGTCCACCATTCCACCACCATAGTGCCACCACGGACCGCCACGCCGGAAATCAAGAAAACGCAAGAAAACAAGCTTTCGACTTCATTTCTTCACCTCTCCATCATTTTCTTGTAAGAACTCTTGATCTTTTACTAGATTCACTTGGAATACACTTGTATACATGTTTAGTTGCTCATTTAACTAGAAAATGTCCAAAACATAAGTCGAATCGCATTTTAGAACTTGAAATCTTGAGTTTTGTTTTCTGCCCAGATTTCTGTTCTCACTTCAACAAATTATATAAAAATCATTAAAACATGAAATTGAACGTTTCTTGGGCCTAAAATCAAGTTTAAGAAGTCTACTTTTCAAATCCGTAAGCCTCATAAAAATATAAGCTCAATTGCTATTTTTAGTTACCGAAATAAAAGCATATAGCAGATCTGATGAATCTGACCAGAACTTTGACCAAATAAAAATGGGTATATCTTGGGCTATGGAACGAATTAGAACCTTAGACCAGTTGGAAAAGATTACAAATTTTGTTAGCTTTCCAAATTATACTGGAACGTTTTGTGAAGTTTTGTAAAACTTGAGATATGACCAGATTGGTACACATATGTCAACTAAAAGAGCTGTTGGACCACTTTCACTTTGAAAAATTATATCTCGAGTTGTGCTTAGTTAAAATCAATGCAAAAATATGTTTTGGAAAGCTAAGACATAGGGGAATCTTGTGTAAAAATTTCAGGACGATTCGTTAAGTTTTACTTAACCAAATTAATGTCTTAACACGGGTGAAATCTGAGTCCGACAATACTAAAAATCCGACAATAACCTCCGACAATGACTCCGACAATTCGACTTTTTGATTCACGGAATGACTTGGATTGTCGGAATAACTTTAGAAAAACTACACTTTTGGACCCTAAGTTGCAAATTTTACACTTTCGGACCATAACTTTAGTGATACATAACATATATACTTTGTAACTCAATGCCGCATGACTTAACGTCGCACAACTCACTGTCACAATCCGTGAATAACAATCCATAAACAAACAATCCGTGAATCCCTAATTCCGTGAATAATGCTCTCCGTGAATACCATAATTGTCGAAACAAACAAACCGTGAATCCTTATTGTCGGATAGTGTAGTCCGTGAATCCCTTAATCACGGATTAATTAGTCCGACAATCCTCGTATTATCATATAAAAACCACTCCGTGAATGCTCATTGTCGGACCAATACTCACGGAACGAAATACCATTATCATTGTCGGAATAAAACTTGAATAAAATCCTCATCATTGTCGTATGTTATGATTGTCGGATAAACGAATCTAAATCAAATCTTATTGTCGGACAAAATGCATCCGTGATTCCATATTCACGGATCCAAACTCCTATTGTCGGATGATTAAACACACACAGAACCCTCATTGTCGGATGAATGTAATTACATGTATGTATATATAAACTAACACTGGTAAGCGTTAACTAAATTAACCGTGATAACGAGTTAAATAAATAAAACAGTGTAACAAGTTAACGAACTAACAGTGGAAACCAGAATAATCAAACAGTGGTAATAAGATCAATAAATGCATAAAGTTGATTTTTACCACCCATTACCAACGGGCCGTACATATTTTCAAAACTCAAACTAATCAATCAAACACAAACCAAATGTATTTGGACATAACTAGTGGGATGAACACTAGCATGGATGGTCTTACGGGACATCTACTTATATAACCTTATATGTCTAGGACATTAGAAGGTTACGGGTTCGGAGAACCTACCAGCTGTTTAGCACTCGACTCACGTTTATTGACATAAACGCAAAGACTCAGGTGAGTCTCATAGCCCCTCTTTAGTGTTTTTACCCAGGGGTGGGGATACACGCTCAGATTTGTTTTACATGTGAACACAAGTACAAAAACCACGATATATTGATTGCATGAGTTTGTTTTATCTAATCATGAAGTCCCTCACAACATAGTTTGTTTATATTGCGATAGCGTGAATGTTAGTGTATGGTACCATATGGGATTGACAATCCCCGTCCGGGGTAGTCGCGCTACCACGACTGCGGTCGAACGGACGCATTTTCATTTGTTCATACATGTGTAGATTAGGCACATGCCGGGGGCAAACTCGATCAGGTCCTTGAATGTGGATCCTGGCACACTCAGTTAAGCTCAAACTATGTGCTCATGGCAATAATATACACTTATATTTTATTTGCATGTTTGCAAATCACTAAACTAAATCTTGTGGTTCATAACATGGATTTCATCAACTTACACCTGTGAGCTCACCAGCTTTTTAGCTGACCTTTTAGCATGTATTCTCAGGTACCCAGCAGTAGTAGACCTGCTCAGGATATATTAGCTCGAGTCGCATTCAGATTACAGAAGATTCACATGCATTTCTACATTTTGTAAAATTAGATATGCCTTAGAATCTTTTACATTTAGCTGCAAGCTTTTGTAACAAGAACAACAATGTAAAACCTTTATATTATATATGTAATGTTTAAAACGACGCATTTAGAGTCGTTCGCTTTATCTTATGTGCTTTGTTATTGATTAGTAACACCCAAATCTTGCTTCCGCTAAACCTTAAATTTGGGGGTGTTACAGATTGGTATCAGAGCCAGGTTATAGTGAACTAGGTTGCATTTAGTGAGCCTAGACTATGACCGTTAGGCAGTATTCCTCATTAGGTATGATTAGGTTCAGTGACTGCATTGTATTAGTTTAATTTAACATAGCCTGATCAACTATGTACAATTAAAAGAATATGATGTGAAACCTGAAAGGAATCATGACTGAACAGGATACACTAGTTGACTCTGACCACGAGAGAAACCGGGACTCAAACTTGTCTGTGTTAGACACCCTAGGCTATTATGTGATATATATATATATATATATATATACATACATAGATAGGCCTCGTTCTCGCTAAATATCTTAGGCTATATTATATATGTATTATATGAATATAGGCCTCACTCTTTCTAACGCTTTGTCTCAGAATGGCAAACACACCACACAATTCGTCACACACTCAGTCTGGGTTACAGAACCCGAGGGTAGCTAGGAGGAACAACAGGTTGCCTCGAGCTGGCCCATATCCAAACAACCTCACTCTATCGGCCTTGGCCGCTAGACTAGACCGTCAGGAACAACGACTTGGCGCTATGGATATCGAACTTCAAGAAACCAACGAAAACTGGAGACTCACATCACTTGAACGCATCAATCAAGTCTCCGAGGATCACGAACACACAATCAACCACATGAACACCCTTGACAATCGTCTGGGTGAAACCATCGAAACCATGGAGGTTGTCCACAATCAAGTGATTGGCAACCGAAATGAAATCTCCATCCTACAGTCAAGGCTGAACCAGTGCGAGACGCGTCTAAGGGAAGCCGAGGACGCCCTCCGAATGGTTAGCAGACTTGCAGAATCTGTGGACCATCTCACCACACTACTGCCACAACTCAATCTACGCCAGGATTAGCTTAGGCTGAACCTGTACCTTATTATGCTTTCATAGGACCTATGTAATGCGAACCGGATGTAACAATTTCTGATACTTTTGTAAGACTTTTAAGTCATGACTCTCGAGACTCTAACTAGAGAATTTCTATGATCAATCAGCTTTATGTTATGTACTGACAGTTTCTTCCACTGTTTCTACTTTATGATTATTTCTTATAATGTCGCATATTACCGCTTAAATATGTGTACACCCATCAAGCTTATTATTTTGGTACTATTTCTTATGTACCTTTCATTTATCTTTTGAAGAACTATGCCGCCAAAGAAGAAGAGTTACAGTGATGCTGAGCTTGCTGCCATAGTTTCCCGAGCTGTGGCCGAAGCCCTAGCCACTAGAGATTCACCGCAAAACTCTAGCAGGAGCACTGGTGCTCCCGAAGTCACACCTGTTGCCAAACCTTGTTCCTACAAAGACTTTCTTAGCTGCAGACCCCTGAACTTCAAGGGCACAGAAGGTGCCATCGGTCTAATCAAATGGATCGAAAGGACCGAGTCTGTCTTTGGATTGTGCAACTGCACGGAGGACAACAAGGTCAAATTTGCTGCATACACCTTCCAAGAATGTGCTCTCACCTGGTGGAACACCCATGCCAGCTCTGTGGGGATCGAGGTGGCTAACCAACTCCCATGGGCAGAGCTGAAGAAAATGCTTAGGGATGAATACTGTCCCACTGAAGAGCTCCACAAGTTGGAGGAAGAATTCTGGCACTTCACAGTGCAAGGAAACGACCTTGCTGGTTACACCACCAAATTCCAGCAACTTGCTCTCCTATGTCCGGGTTTGGTTGACACGGACGAAAAACGCATCAAGAAGTACATCCGCGGCCTTCCCAAGAGCATTCAGGGAAATGTCACCTCATCACGACCAACCACCATCCACAGTGCCATTCGGCTGGCACATGAACTCATGGCTTTGATTGTCAGCCGTGAAACATCAACTACTTCCTCTAACAACAAGAGGAAATTTTCTGGAAACCCTAACAACCCACCAACCTTCAAGAAGTCCGAAACTGTCAGGGCTTACTCCTCTGGAACTGGGGAAAAGAAGGGTTACACTGGGAGCAAACCCCATTGCTCCAAGTGTGACCGTCACCACGAGGGTCTTTGCAGTACTCCTTGCAACAACTGCAAGAGGTACGGGCATTCTAGCAAAGACTGCCGAGCCCCTAGAACCAACAACAACACAAACAACAACAATAACAACCACAACAACAACCGCAACACCAGTAACAACTCCAACCAACCCAAGGCCTGCTTTGAATGCGGTCTCACCGGGCACTTCAGGAATGACTGCCCAAAACTGAAGAATGGAAACAATAACAACAACAATGCAAGGGGAAGAGCCTTTGTTCTGAATTCGGGAGATGCCCGTCAAGACCCGAACGTGGTCACGGGTATGTTTCTCCTCAACAATCTTACTGCCTCTGTTCTTTTTGATACCGGTGCTGATAGAAGTTTTATTTCCCATGAATTTTGCCCATTACTTGACATCATCCATGTTGCATTAAAAGAAAAGTATATGGTTGAATTAGCTAATGGTAAACTCATTGAGACCGACAGTGTGATACCTAATTGCACTCTAAATCTCGCCGACGAACTTTTCTCTATTGACCTTATACCCGTCAAGATCGGAAGCTTTGACATCATTGTCGGGATGGACTGGTTGTCCAAACACCGAGCTGAGATCGTTTGTTTTGAAAAAGTCGTCCGTATTCCCCTCGCTGCTGGTAGAACCTTAGTCATACAAGGGGAGACCGGCAGAACGGGACTGAACATCATCTCTTGTCTGAAAACCCGAAAGTTTCTCAGAAAGGGATATCCTGCCATCCTCGCACACATCACAGAGGAAAAGTCAGAAGAGAAACGAATCAAGGATGTGCCAATCGTTAGAGGCTTTCCCGAAGTCTTTCCGGAAGAACTACCTGGTCTACCTCCGACTAGACAGGTTGAGTTCTCAATCGATCTTATACCGGGTGCCGCGCCAGTAGCCCGAGCACCTTACCGCTTAGCCCCATCTGAACTACAGGAGCTTTCTACCCAGCTACAGGAGCTCCTGGATCGAGGATTCATTAGGCCGAGTTCTTCACCTTGGGGAGCTCCGGTCTTGTTTGTGAAAAAGAAGGACGGTTCCTTCCGAATGTGTATCGACTACCGGGAGTTGAACAAATTGACTGTCAAAAACCGATACCCACTCCCGCGTATTGACGACCTGTTTGACCAACTACAAGGGTCGAGTATTTATTCGAAGATCGACCTTCGGTCGGGTTATCATCAACTTCGAGTTCGTGACACCGACATTCCGAAGACTGCTTTCAGAACTCGCTACGGGCATTACGAATTCCAAGTGATGCCCTTTGGCTTAACCAACGCACCGGCGGTATTCATGGATCTGATGAATCGGGTGTGCAAACCTTATCTTGACAAATTCGTCATTGTCTTTATCGATGACATCCTCATATACTCGCGAAACGAGCAAGAACATGCGCAACATCTCAAAACCATTCTAGAATTACTCAGACACGAGGAGTTATATGCTAAATTCTCCAAGTGTGAATTCTGGATAGAATCCGTTCAATTCCTTGGGCATGTTGTCAATAGTCAAGGAATTCATGTTGATCCATCAAAAATAGAAGCCATCAAAAACTGGCAAGCGCCAACTACTCCCACCGAGGTACGCCAATTCTTAGGATTGGCCGGGTACTATCGGCGATTCATTGAGAATTTCTCAAAAATAGCTCAACCACTCACAACCCTGACTCAGAAAGACAAAAAGTTCAACTGGACTGATAAACAAGAGTCAGCATTCCAACTTCTGAAACAAAAGCTTTGCAGTGCTCCGATTCTATCTTTACCCGAAGGCACTGATGACTTCGTGGTATACTGCGATGCTTCTCATCAAGGTCTCGGTTGCGTGCTGATGCAACGAGACAAAGTTATCGCTTATGCTTCGCGACAACTCAAAATCCATGAAAAGAACTACACCACCCACGATCTCGAATTGGGAGCTGTTGTCTTTGCTCTCAAAATCTGGAGGCATTACCTCTACGGCACTAAGTGCACAATCTTTACCGACCATAAAAGCCTCCAGCACATCTTTGACCAAAACGATCTCAACATGAGACAACGTCGGTGGGTCGAGCTACTCACTGATTATGACTGCGAGATCCGTTACCATCCTGGCAAGGCAAATGTTGTTGCCGATGCCCTCAGCCGTAAGGAGCGTGTAAAACCACTTCGAGTCCGAGCTCTCAGTATGACAATTCATAATGACCTCATCATTCAGATTCACACTGCCCAACTCGAAGCTTTGAAACCCGAGAATGTTAAGAATGAAGCCTTGCGAGGCCTGAATAAGCAATTTGAAATCAAACCTAACGGAGTTAGGTACTTCATGAACCGAATCTGGTTGCCTGCCTTTGGAAACCTGCGAGACTTAGTGATGGATGAAGCTCACAAGTCCAAATATTCTATCCATCCTGGATCCGATAAAATGTATCACGGCATCAAGGAATTCTATTGGTGGCCGAACATGAAAGCCGAAATTGCCGACTATGTCAGCAAGTGCCTTACCTGTTCCAAGGTCAAGGTCGAACATCAAAAACCTTCCGGATTGCTCCAACAACCCAACATTCCCGAGTGGAAATGGGAGCAAATCACTATGGACTTCATAACTAAGTTACCAAAGTCACCGAGCGGTTGCGATACCATTTGGGTGATCGTCGATCGTCTCACTAAATCCGCTCACTTCCTTGCAATCAAGGAAATCGATAAAATGGAGCGCCTTTCACAGATCTATGTCAAGGAGATCGTTACCCGACACGGTGTCCCAATCTCAATTATCTCTGACAGAGATGCTCGTTTCACATCTCACTTTTGGCAATCACTTCAGAAATCATTGGGTACTCGCCTCGATATGAGTACCGCATACCATCCTCAAACCGATGGCCAAAGTGAACGAACCATCCAGACACTGGAAGATATGCTACGAGCTTGCGTAGTTGATTTCGGTGCCAACTGGGAAAGACACCTGCCATTGTGCGAGTTTTCCTACAACAACAGCTATCATGCCAGCATAAAGGCTGCACCATTCGAGGCACTGTACGGTCGTAAGTGCCGATCACCGATTTGTTGGACCGAAGTGGGAGACAGCCAACTCACTGGTCCCGAGCTCATACACGAAACCACAGAGAAAATCTCTGAGATTCAGAACCGACTCAAAGCTGCCCGTGATCGTCAGAAAAGTTATGCTGATGTGAGACGCAAACCACTCGAGTTCCAAGTTGGGGATCGAGTACTCTTGAAAGTATCGCCTTGGAAAGGCGTGATTCGTTTTGGCAAACGCGGAAAGCTAAACCCCAGGTACATTGGACCCTTCGAGATCCTTGAAAGGATCGGCCCAGTGGCTTATCGATTGCAACTGCCGTCCGAACTCAGCAGTGTGCACCCTACCTTTCACATTTCAAATTTAAAGAAATGTCTGTCTGATGAGACACTTATTATTCCCCTTGACGAGATTCGCGTCAACGAAAAGCTTCACTTTGTTGAAGAACCTGTTGAAATCATGGACCGTGAGGTCAAACAACTTAAACAAAGTCGTATTCCCATTGTCAGAGTCCGGTGGAATTCGCGGCGTGGTCCGGAATTCACTTGGGAACGGGAAGACCAAACGCGACTCAAATATCCACAATTGTTCATAGACTCCCCTCTTACCACGACTCAGAGTTAAATTTCGGGACGAAATTCTTTTAACAAGGGGAGAATGTAACACCCGTCAAATTAGGACTATATTTAGTGCCTAATCATATGTGTAAATACATGTAAGTAGGATTAATTATATGTATCATTATGTGTATTGATATATTTATATAAATACACACGTACGCGATTTGATAAATCGTGCATTTTCATATCGGGCGGATCCCGATACATTAATGCGGACGTTGGTGAACTCTATGTATTAAATAATATGAGATTATTTGATAAACATACTCATTTCCAAATGTTAATGCGATAATGTTTCATAAACATTTCGTATCACATATAATGCTCGGAAACGACCAAAAACGCGTGAAACGCGCCCGACAAACGAAATAAACACAAATTATATTTTTATTATTCATTATTAAGTATTTTGACAAAATACCTCGAGTAAAAATATTACGATTACACGCGCACGAATAAAACGTTTAAAAACGTTACACGAATTAAATAAACGTACAACTACGCAACGAACGCGCAAACCGAGACCCGACAACATTTTAGTAACTCAAATTAAAGTATTTAGAATAATACTTTCACATAAAAGTATCGAGATTTAAATCGTTAGTTAAACATGCGTATCAAACGTTTAACGTCTAAACAAACGTCGAAACGAACGGGTAAACGAACACAGCGCGTAACATAGCTTTAGAAAAATGAATTAAACATTACATGGGGGTGGGACCCACTGAAATTCTGCTGGAAATCTCCACCCATACCCCTTTGACCTCCTTTCCTTCCTTCTACTTCACTCCAACACCTCCACACTCTTTCATTTCAATCACCAACCAACCCATACCTCCTCTAGCCTCTCTCTACTTGTCCCTCTCTCTCTAAAAACGACCAGGGGTCAGTCACCACACCACCTTCACTCCACCACAAGTCCACCATTCCACCACCATAGTGCCACCACGGACCGCCACGCCGGAAATCAAGAAAACGCAAGAAAACAAGCTTTCGACTTCATTTCTTCACCTCTCCATCATTTTCTTGTAAGAACTCTTGATCTTTTACTAGATTCACTTGGAATACACTTGTATACATGTTTAGTTGCTCATTTAACTAGAAAATGTCCAAAACATAAGTCGAATCGCATTTTAGAACTTGAAATCTTGAGTTTTGTTTTCTGCCCAGATTTCTGTTCTCACTTCAACAAATTATATAAAAATCATTAAAACATGAAATTGAACGTTTCTTGGGCCTAAAATCAAGTTTAAGAAGTCTACTTTTCAAATCCGTAAGCCTCATAAAAATATAAGCTCAATTGCTATTTTTAGTTACCGAAATAAAAGCATATAGCAGATCTGATGAATCTGACCAGAACTTTGACCAAATAAAAATGGGTATATCTTGGGCTATGGAACGAATTAGAACCTTAGACCAGTTGGAAAAGATTACAAATTTTGTTAGCTTTCCAAATTATACTGGAACGTTTTGTGAAGTTTTGTAAAACTTGAGATATGACCAGATTGGTACACATATGTCAACTAAAAGAGCTGTTGGACCACTTTCACTTTGAAAAATTATATCTCGAGTTGTGCTTAGTTAAAATCAATGCAAAAATATGTTTTGGAAAGCTAAGACATAGGGGAATCTTGTGTAAAAATTTCAGGACGATTCGTTAAGTTTTACTTAACCAAATTAATGTCTTAACACGGGTGAAATCTGAGTCCGACAATACTAAAAATCCGACAATAACCTCCGACAATGACTCCGACAATTCGACTTTTTGATTCACGGAATGACTTGGATTGTCGGAATAACTTTAGAAAAACTACACTTTTGGACCCTAAGTTGCAAATTTTACACTTTCGGACCATAACTTTAGTGATACATAACATATATACTTTGTAACTCAATGCCGCATGACTTAACGTCGCACAACTCACTGTCACAATCCGTGAATAACAATCCATAAACAAACAATCCGTGAATCCCTAATTCCGTGAATAATGCTCTCCGTGAATACCATAATTGTCGAAACAAACAAACCGTGAATCCTTATTGTCGGATAGTGTAGTCCGTGAATCCCTTAATCACGGATTAATTAGTCCGACAATCCTCGTATTATCATATAAAAACCACTCCGTGAATGCTCATTGTCGGACCAATACTCACGGAACGAAATACCATTATCATTGTCGGAATAAAACTTGAATAAAATCCTCATCATTGTCGTATGTTATGATTGTCGGATAAACGAATCTAAATCAAATCTTATTGTCGGACAAAATGCATCCGTGATTCCATATTCACGGATCCAAACTCCTATTGTCGGATGATTAAACACACACAGAACCCTCATTGTCGGATGAATGTAATTACATGTATGTATATATAAACTAACACTGGTAAGCGTTAACTAAATTAACCGTGATAACGAGTTAAATAAATAAAACAGTGTAACAAGTTAACGAACTAACAGTGGAAACCAGAATAATCAAACAGTGGTAATAAGATCAATAAATGCATAAAGTTGATTTTTACCACCCATTACCAACGGGCCGTACATATTTTCAAAACTCAAACTAATCAATCAAACACAAACCAAATGTATTTGGACATAACTAGTGGGATGAACACTAGCATGGATGGTCTTACGGGACATCTACTTATATAACCTTATATGTCTAGGACATTAGAAGGTTACGGGTTCGGAGAACCTACCAGCTGTTTAGCACTCGACTCACGTTTATTGACATAAACGCAAAGACTCAGGTGAGTCTCATAGCCCCTCTTTAGTGTTTTTACCCAGGGGTGGGGATACACGCTCAGATTTGTTTTACATGTGAACACAAGTACAAAAACCACGATATATTGATTGCATGAGTTTGTTTTATCTAATCATGAAGTCCCTCACAACATAGTTTGTTTATATTGCGATAGCGTGAATGTTAGTGTATGGTACCATATGGGATTGACAATCCCCGTCCGGGGTAGTCGCGCTACCACGACTGCGGTCGAACGGACGCATTTTCATTTGTTCATACATGTGTAGATTAGGCACATGCCGGGGGCAAACTCGATCAGGTCCTTGAATGTGGATCCTGGCACACTCAGTTAAGCTCAAACTATGTGCTCATGGCAATAATATACACTTATATTTTATTTGCATGTTTGCAAATCACTAAACTAAATCTTGTGGTTCATAACATGGATTTCATCAACTTACACCTGTGAGCTCACCAGCTTTTTAGCTGACCTTTTAGCATGTATTCTCAGGTACCCAGCAGTAGTAGACCTGCTCAGGATATATTAGCTCGAGTCGCATTCAGATTACAGAAGATTCACATGCATTTCTACATTTTGTAAAATTAGATATGCCTTAGAATCTTTTACATTTAGCTGCAAGCTTTTGTAACAAGAACAACAATGTAAAACCTTTATATTATATATGTAATGTTTAAAACGACGCATTTAGAGTCGTTCGCTTTATCTTATGTGCTTTGTTATTGATTAGTAACACCCAAATCTTGCTTCCGCTAAACCTTAAATTTGGGGGTGTTACAGATTGGTATCAGAGCCAGGTTATAGTGAACTAGGTTGCATTTAGTGAGCCTAGACTATGACCGTTAGGCAGTATTCCTCATTAGGTATGATTAGGTTCAGTGACTGCATTGTATTAGTTTAATTTAACATAGCCTGATCAACTATGTACAATTAAAAGAATATGATGTGAAACCTGAAAGGAATCATGACTGAACAGGATACACTAGTTGACTCTGACCACGAGAGAAACCGGGACTCAAACTTGTCTGTGTTAGACACCCTAGGCTATTATGTGATATATATATATATATATATATACATACATAGATAGGCCTCGTTCTCGCTAAATATCTTAGGCTATATTATATATGTATTATATGAATATAGGCCTCACTCTTTCTAACGCTTTGTCTCAGAATGGCAAACACACCACACAATTCGTCACACACTCAGTCTGGGTTACAGAACCCGAGGGTAGCTAGGAGGAACAACAGGTTGCCTCGAGCTGGCCCATATCCAAACAACCTCACTCTATCGGCCTTGGCCGCTAGACTAGACCGTCAGGAACAACGACTTGGCGCTATGGATATCGAACTTCAAGAAACCAACGAAAACTGGAGACTCACATCACTTGAACGCATCAATCAAGTCTCCGAGGATCACGAACACACAATCAACCACATGAACACCCTTGACAATCGTCTGGGTGAAACCATCGAAACCATGGAGGTTGTCCACAATCAAGTGATTGGCAACCGAAATGAAATCTCCATCCTACAGTCAAGGCTGAACCAGTGCGAGACGCGTCTAAGGGAAGCCGAGGACGCCCTCCGAATGGTTAGCAGACTTGCAGAATCTGTGGACCATCTCACCACACTACTGCCACAACTCAATCTACGCCAGGATTAGCTTAGGCTGAACCTGTACCTTATTATGCTTTCATAGGACCTATGTAATGCGAACCGGATGTAACAATTTCTGATACTTTTGTAAGACTTTTAAGTCATGACTCTCGAGACTCTAACTAGAGAATTTCTATGATCAATCAGCTTTATGTTATGTACTGACAGTTTCTTCCACTGTTTCTACTTTATGATTATTTCTTATAATGTCGCATATTACCGCTTAAATATGTGTACACCCATCAAGCTTATTATTTTGGTACTATTTCTTATGTACCTTTCATTTATCTTTTGAAGAACTATGCCGCCAAAGAAGAAGAGTTACAGTGATGCTGAGCTTGCTGCCATAGTTTCCCGAGCTGTGGCCGAAGCCCTAGCCACTAGAGATTCACCGCAAAACTCTAGCAGGAGCACTGGTGCTCCCGAAGTCACACCTGTTGCCAAACCTTGTTCCTACAAAGACTTTCTTAGCTGCAGACCCCTGAACTTCAAGGGCACAGAAGGTGCCATCGGTCTAATCAAATGGATCGAAAGGACCGAGTCTGTCTTTGGATTGTGCAACTGCACGAAGGACAACAAGGTCAAATTTGCTGCATACACCTTCCAAGAATGTGCTCTCACCTGGTGGAACACCCATGCCAGCTCTGTGGGGATCGAGGTGGCTAACCAACTCCCATGGGCAGAGCTGAAGAAAATGCTTAGGGATGAATACTGTCCCACTGAAGAGCTCCACAAGTTGGAGGAAGAATTCTGGCACTTCACAGTGCAAGGAAACGACCTTGCTGGTTACACCACCAAATTCCAGCAACTTGCTCTCCTATGTCCGGGTTTGGTTGACACGGACGAAAAACGCATCAAGAAGTACATCCGCGGCCTTCCCAAGAGCATTCAGGGAAATGTCACCTCATCACGACCAACCACCATCCACAGTGCCATTCGGCTGGCACATGAACTCATGGCTTTGATTGTCAGCCGTGAAACATCAACTACTTCCTCTAACAACAAGAGGAAATTTTCTGGAAACCCTAACAACCCACCAACCTTCAAGAAGTCCGAAACTGTCAGGGCTTACTCCTCTGGAACTGGGGAAAAGAAGGGTTACACTGGGAGCAAACCCCATTGCTCCAAGTGTGACCGTCACCACGAGGGTCTTTGCAGTACTCCTTGCAACAACTGCAAGAGGTACGGGCATTCTAGCAAAGACTGCCGAGCCCCTAGAACCAACAACAACACAAACAACAACAATAACAACCACAACAACAACCGCAACACCAGTAACAACTCCAACCAACCCAAGGCCTGCTTTGAATGCGGTCTCACCGGGCACTTCAGGAATGACTGCCCAAAACTGAAGAATGGAAACAATAACAACAACAATGCAAGGGGAAGAGCCTTTGTTCTGAATTCGGGAGATGCCCGTCAAGACCCGAACGTGGTCACGGGTATGTTTCTCCTCAACAATCTTACTGCCTCTGTTCTTTTTGATACCGGTGCTGATAGAAGTTTTATTTCCCATGAATTTTGCCCATTACTTGACATCATCCATGTTGCATTAAAAGAAAAGTATATGGTTGAATTAGCTAATGGTAAACTCATTGAGACCGACAGTGTGATACCTAATTGCACTCTAAATCTCGCCGACGAACTTTTCTCTATTGACCTTATACCCGTCAAGATCGGAAGCTTTGACATCATTGTCGGGATGGACTGGTTGTCCAAACACCGAGCTGAGATCGTTTGTTTTGAAAAAGTCGTCCGTATTCCCCTCGCTGCTGGTAGAACCTTAGTCATACAAGGGGAGACCGGCAGAACGGGACTGAACATCATCTCTTGTCTGAAAACCCGAAAGTTTCTCAGAAAGGGATATCCTGCCATCCTCGCACACATCACAGAGGAAAAGTCAGAAGAGAAACGAATCAAGGATGTGCCAATCGTTAGAGGCTTTCCCGAAGTCTTTCCGGAAGAACTACCTGGTCTACCTCCGACTAGACAGGTTGAGTTCTCAATCGATCTTATACCGGGTGCCGCGCCAGTAGCCCGAGCACCTTACCGCTTAGCCCCATCTGAACTACAGGAGCTTTCTACCCAGCTACAGGAGCTCCTGGATCGAGGATTCATTAGGCCGAGTTCTTCACCTTGGGGAGCTCCGGTCTTGTTTGTGAAAAAGAAGGACGGTTCCTTCCGAATGTGTATCGACTACCGGGAGTTGAACAAATTGACTGTCAAAAACCGATACCCACTCCCGCGTATTGACGACCTGTTTGACCAACTACAAGGGTCGAGTATTTAGAATATTTGAGTTTAGCATCGTGAGTATTCTTTGTTCGTTCTTTGAAGTGCAGAGAGCTATCATATGCTTGGTCTCTTAATTCGGCTAGTTCATTCAGTTGCATTTTCCGATGCGATCCAATTGCAGAAGGGTCTAAATTACAATCTCTTAGCGCCCAGTGAGCTTTATACTCTAACTCTATCGGCAGATGACACGCTTTTCCGTAGACTTGTCTGTAGGGCATGGTTCCTAGTGGTGATTTATATGCGGTTCTGAACGCCCACAGAGCATTGTCTAATTTTTCAGCCCATCTTTCCCTATTATTAACCACGGTTCGTTCTAAAATTCTCTTGAGCGCTGGATTCGTCACTTCGGCTTGCCCATTCGTCTGCGGGTGGTAAGCCGTAGAGGTCTTATGGGTGACACCATAACATTGTAATGACCTCATAAACTGAGCATTACAAAAGTATGTGCCTCGATCACTAATGATCGCCTTTGGAGTACCGATATTCATGAGTTGTTCTTCAGGAAACTGGTCTTGAATCTCTCTCTCATCAAGCTTCTCCATCGACAGATTTTCCAATCGACTAAGATGATCTGCTGCGACATTCTCGGCTCCCTTTTTTATCCTTGATTTCTATGTCAAATTGGAGGAGGAGGAGATCTAAGCAGTCTTGGCTTAGCGTCTTGCTTTTTGAAGAGATACTTCAAGGCTGAGTGATCTGTATAGACAATAGTTTTGGACAATATTAAATAAGAAAGAAATTTCTCAAAAGTGAATACTACCTTAAGAAGCTCTTTCTCTGTTATGGTGTAATTCTCTTGTGCATCAGTGAGTGTCTTGCTGGCGTAGTAGATTGGCTGAAACTGCTTCTCCTTCCTTTGCCCTAAGATAGCTCCAACAGCGAAGTCACTAGCATCGCACATGATTTCGAATGGAAGACTCCAATCGAGGGTGACCATGATCGGTGCATGTGTGAGCTGATCCTTTAAAATGTTGAAAGATTTAAGACAGTCATCTGAAAAGACAAACGGAGTATCCTTCTCGAGAAGGTGCGTCATAGGTCGAGAGATATTAGAGAAATCCTTGATAAAGCGACGGTAGAATCCGGCGTGAAATAGAAAACTGCGAATGGCTTTAACAGAAGTAGGTGGCGGAAGTTTGGCAATAGTCTCAACTTTGGCTTTGTCAACTTCGATTCTAGATTTTGATATTCGATGTCCTAAAACTATTCCTTCTTTCACCATAAAGTGGCACTTTTCCCAGATTAGGACAAGATTTGATTTTTCGCATCGGGCTAGCATCCTTTCAAGGTTGGAAAGACAAGATGCAAAGGAATCTCCGAAGACTGAGAAGTCGTCCATGAATACCTCCATACACTGTTCAATCATGTCATGGAATATTGCCACCATACACCTTTGAAATGTTGCAGGCGCATTGCATAAACCGAATGACATGCGGCGGTAGGCAAATGTACCATACGGACATGTGAATGTCGTCTTTTCCTGGTCCTTTGGATCGAGAGGAATTTGATAATATCCAGAGAAACCATCGAGGAAGCAGTAATATTCATTCCCTGATAATCTTTCCAACATCTGTTCGATGAACGGCAGAGGGAAGTGATCTTTCCGGGTGGCTTCATTTAATTTCCGGTAGTCGATACACACCCTCCAGTCGGTGACGGTTCGTGTAGGAATCAATTCAATATCTTCATTAGCGATAACCATCATTCCTCCTTTCTTTGGGACAACCTGAACTGGGCTTACCCATGGGGAATCTGAGATAGGATAGATCAAACCAGCATCTAAGAGTTTGATAACCTCTTTCTTGACCACGTCTTGAATCTTCGGGTTTACCCTCCTCTGTCTCTGTATGGAAGGTTTGAAGTCATTTTCCATGAGTTGTACGTGCAGTAATTTTGACTGATCCCTTGTATATCAGAAATCTTCCATGCAATCGCCTTCTTGTGTGACTTCAAGACCTGGATGAGTCTTGCTTTCTCTTTAGGTGAAAGACCTTTGGCAATTAAGACGGGTAGATGTGAGGTTCCTTCGAGAAAAGCATATTCCAAGTGAGGGGGTAATTCCTTCAGCTCCAATTCTGGCGGTTCTTCGATAGAGGGTTTCATTCGAGCGATCTCGTCTCTTTGTAACTCGTCATACTCCTTTTGGAACTCTGATTCTTCTGGAGATGAGTCGGCTATAGTGGCTGATGCTATTTCTACTAGTTCTATCTCATTGGAAAGCGCGTTCTTCTTTAACTCGTATTTGCAGGTAGATGATGAAGAGGTTGCATTATCCTCAGTGATGATGACATCATTGTTGTCGGTGAGTGCAAACTTTTGAAATTGAGCTTTAGAAGAAGTACTTATGGTGATTTTTTGATTTGATTTCTCACAACCTTCAGATAGTTGTGGCAAAGTACCGGAATCCATCTCCTCGAAAGATTTGAGAATCTCAACTACAGACGGAGACGATTCGGGTATCGGAAAAAACTGATTTCTTCTTAAAAGTGGGATTGGGATGCCTTCGCCTAAAGGAACAGCAACAACAAAGTTGTTCGTGGGAGAGTAGTTAGGCGGTGCTAAAGGATTCTTCATTTCAGGTAAGGGAAATAGCAGCTCTCCGGAAGGTGATGATTGGTCGGAGATAGCCGACCAGAGTCCGATGTCGTTCGGGCAAAGTCTTCTTTTGGTGATGACAGTGCTGGAGAAAGGTTCGTTACTGCTGACTGCTAGAATCTCCTCCACATGCTCGTCATATATTTCCTGCATGGCATCCACAAGACCAAGATCTTCTCCCATAGGGTGCTTCATCAACTTATCGACATTAAAGGTGACTTCCTCCATTCCGACCCTCAGTTTTAAAGATTTTTCGTTTACATCTATCACAGCCTTGGCAGTGTTTAGGAAAGGTCTACCAAGGATGAGGGGAACGTGGGCATCTTCCTCAATATCCATAATGACAAAGTCAACCGGGACGATAAATTTACCGACTCGGACCATTATATCTTCAGCAATTCCTCGGGGGAGTTTAACTGATCTATCATCTAATTGGATGGTCATTTGAGTGGGTAGCAGTTCACCTAATCCTAGTTTCTTATAGAGAGAGTAAGGCATAAGATTGACACTAGCTCCTAGGTCAGCTAATGCGTTACTAACTTGGATGTTTTGAAGAAAACAGGGAATAGTGAAACGGCCAGTATCTCCTAGTTTGGGTGGAAGGCCATGTAACATGATTGCTGAGCATTCAGCATCTAAGGGTAAACTAACTATTTGCCTTAATTTTTCTTTATTTGAAATGAGTTCTTTGAAAAACTTAGCACAGCTAGGCATCTCTACTAAAGCATCTAATAGTCTAACGTTTAAGTGCAGGCTTTTAAACATTTCTAGATATTTCCCAAATTGTGCTTCATATTTCTCTTTCTTAAGTCCACCAGGGAAGGGTATCCTAGTTCGTGGAATGATTTCTGGGGCTTTAGGTGATACTGGATCTGGTGCAGTGATAGGGGTGTTACTAGGCACTGGATCAGTGGTCGGTTCAGAGATAGGAAGTTGATTTGAAGAATTATCTGAGGACTTCTCATTTCTGGTTTCTTTACCTCCTCTAGTGATGACCATGATTCCTCCTTGGTTTTCAACTTTTAAAAAAAGTTGTTTAAGACTAACTTCCAGGTTTTTGATCAAATCTTCTGATATTTTAAGTAAAGCATCAATTTTATCTTGAAAATCTATTACTTGTTTGTTTATGTTCATTTGATCAACTATGAAATTAGTCAAAGTTTCATTATAGTGTTGTTGAGAATTTACGGGGGAATCTGACATATTAGAGGATAAAGGTTGCAGAAACTGAGTAGGTGGGTTATTGGTAGGCCGCTGAATGAAAGGTTTAGAATGAAAGTTCGATTCAGGGTTTTTAACAGTAGTGACAAGAATTTCTTCCGTACCTTTACGAGGCTGAGGTGTAGAAGATTTAAGATCCTTGAAGACTCTGGAGAGATTGTCCACTTGAGCTTGCAGAGCTTCAAAGGATAGGCTTGAAGTACTAGTTACTTCCTTAGCCGGTTCGCCAAACTCCCAGTCATGTTGATGCATTGCTATCGTCTCAACTAGCTCCCAGGCTTCTTCAGAAGTGTGTGACATGAAATTTCCTTGAGAAGGAGCATCGAGGGTTGACTTGTGCTGAGGAGTCAGACCATTGTAGAATATGCAGATTAGGTTCGTCTTACCCATTTGATGATTCGGATATCTGTTAAGCATCTTCTTAAATCGTTCCCATGCTAGATATAATGATTCATTGGTTTCTTGTCGGAAACTGACGATGTCATCCTTGAGCTTGGTTTGCTTGGAAGGAGGGAAAAACTTAGCCATAAACTTAGTAGCCAACTCTTCCCAAGTATGAATCGAATTGGGTTCGAGTTCATCAAACCAGGTTCGAGCACGCGAAGATAAAGAATAGGGAAAAAGATATAGTCGGGAGACTTCTCTTGAAATCCCTGATTGCTCACAGGAATCAGAAAGATTGATGAATCTATCCAAATGTGAATTTGGATCATCGAGCGGAAAACCGTGAAATTGGCAGAAGGTTTTGAGTAACATGAAAACGCTAGGCTTAATTTTGAAGTTTTCGTCGGGCAGCACGATAGGTCCTCCTCTTCCTTCCAGTAGTGGTGCACAGGTTAAGGCGAGAGTAATACGATTCGTCATAGCTGATGAAGTTCGGGTTTGGTAGAAAAGAGAGTTTTGGAAAGGAAAAAACAGAAAAGGAACTTTCGGATGATATTGATCTTCCGAAAGGATCGCTAAATAACTAAGACAACTAAATTCCTAAATCGGTCATTGTAGTCCCCGGCAACGGCGCCAAAAAGCTTGATGCCAGCCAAACGGTCAGTCTTTTAGGAATTGCTTCTTGTCGTTGCGGGCCTCCCTCTTGGCTGGATTAGTGGATTTTAAAAAAAATTTTTGCTGGGCCTAAGTATACTAAAGCTATGGGTGAGTACAGCGATAGGTATGACCTAGGGTCGTTCTTCAAACTTCAACGGGCATGAGATCTAGGACTTTAGTTATCTATGGGGATTTAGCTAGGGTTTAAAAGAGGTTTTGGTTTGTTTTGGTTTTAACTAACTACTAATTATCTAAAATTAAATTAAAATAAAGTAAAATGGAGGGGAGGTGGCAACGAGAACTTATCGGTGAAGCGAGTGTTTACTATGATAATTACTCATGCTATTTAGGGGTAGTTAATGGGATAAAGCCTTAGTTAATGAAAGTTCGTAGGATCGATATATGATTCGGAATTTTGATTAACTAGCGGAAATCATAATCGAAATGAAATAAATAGTTGATACGAGTTGATAAGTGAATACGTATGAGAAAGAAACTTGTAGTTTATTAGCTTTGTTTACATGCTCAGACACACTCACTCTCTTAACTCTCACGCACAAGTCTCACTTATTAATTTTTAAACAAATGAACTAAGTGTGTATTTATAGATGAATACACAATTCATTCATGCATGCGACAATTCATTCAGATTTGCAAGAGTCAATTCTTGCAATATATCCATTGTCGCAAACACATACTTTGTAATTAAAACTAATCAATCTAGCTAAATGAAAATCCAAACAATTGTCACAAAATGTTAGAACGTAATGTTCTAACAAACTCCCCCTTGACAATAGCTTAGATAGATCTTTGAATCTTCAACTTTAGCTTGATTGATAGATGAGCGTGATGAGAGAGAGAATTATCTTTGAGCATTTAACCTTCACAAAATCTAACTGTTCCCTATTCTGATAACATCAGAATATATCATAACTCCCCCTGAATAGTAGATTTTATCATCCTTGGTGTTGTATCAATCAAGTAGCATCAACTTTAGGAACCCACTTGAGCATAGTTTCAACAGGTTTAGACAGCCCTGACAGCCATCGATAAGTTGTGTCTACATAATCCAAGGATATCTAATTCCATCTAGAAAAGAAACGCGGTGTTTCAGATCTAGATTGTTGACGTGGAATTGATCGTGAAGGAGTTCGCCTTTGGGTGAAAGGAACAAAATCTGGAGGTTGCTTTGACATCGTACAATGACATCGTGAAGGTGCTAATGCAAACATCTGTGCCCGTGTGTATGCACAAGATTTTGTTTGTCTTGATTCTGAAAAAGATTGTATCGGTCCTGAAGAAGCTCTTTTTGTCTTCTTTTGATGTCCTGAAACCGATTTATTGACATACTTGACCTTTACAGAATCCCAACAATCAACATTTTTATGAACGAACGTTCTAGTTGATTGAGATTTCTTAGAATACTTTTTATTCTTTTGCAAAGAATAATTAGTAAACTGAGAAATCTTTTTCGCAATCGAAGATTTACTTGTGTAAATCTTTTTCACAACCTTTGCAGGTTGTATAACCTATTCAGGTTGTTTTGCAAAGTGAGAGTTTCGAGAGAGTTGACCACGAAGATCTTGAATAGTCTTCAAAGCAAGACTATGATCTTCTTGTAGCTTGATTAGCTCCGTTTGTTGACTCTGAAGTTCTAGAATCTATTCTTCCATTTTGACAATCTTTGAGCACATTTCATCACGTTCATTCTCCATAATGAGTTTTTGATAGTGAATAACTTTTATTTCATCTTCTTTCTTTACCAATTCCTCCTTAACCTCTTCATCAAATCCTTTTGATTTATCATTTCTTTTCCAAGCTTGTGAAAGAGCATCCCACAAATCAAATGATGTTCTCATATTTTTATACCACTGAACTTCAGCAGTTGGTAAACATGCCAAAATTAAGTCAAACAATTCTTTGTCCATATCACTTCCCTCATAAGGCTCAGTAATAAAAACCCATAAATTTGGATTTTTCAAGAAAATCAAATCTTCAAAGATACGTTGCCATCGATCAAAATCTTTGTAAAATAACATTTGAAGATTTGTTTTCATACTCCCAGTCAAAAACTTCATTTTGTTTTAAAACGTGGTTTTTCCAAAAATTATCCTGGTATTATTACTTAAGCACAGAGTGCAATTCTTAAATGCACAAGTCAATTAAAATCCTTTTGGACTCTCTCCTTGGAACTATTGCTTGCTAACAAGTTCACATTGAACCTCTTGAAGTTTGTACAATTCTCATAGCTCAGTGTACAGGCAATACAAAAGACACCCTTTGACTTGACCTATTACTCTTGACCCAGTTAAATTATGATCTCTTGATCCTTGTACACCCCTTGAAGCTCAGAATACAACCACAACAACTTTTCTATTTCACATTCTTCTTCCTCTACGTAACCCTAATAAACAAACAACAATCTGCAACCTTTTAAAATTCGTTTCCTTTAATCCAACAAACAACAATATTACTATACTTCCATGCGAAAACTAAATATCATAACATAAACCTTTCACAGAAGTCACACTTTCGGACCACTGTTCCTCCGAGAGTAACACCTTTTGCGACAATATCAATTCTCGCAAGAAAACTTATGAACTAACTCTCGCAAAAGATAGTCAACGTTAGTATGCACGGTCAAACTATCGGAAATGAGGCGGTTATTTCTGAAATTGTCGCAATATACAGATTGCACAATTCACGGAACTTCTATAACTTGATCGGAAAACTATCAAAATGATCAACTTGATTGAAAATAATCTAGATTGCTCGGAATGATTTATGCGGTCTAAACGAAGAATTAATTTTGAAAAACGATTGCAAATGAAGATATCCGTACAATGTCCGTACAAGATCCGTACATATTGCAACACAATCGAAATATCGAAGTAGTTTCGATACGTATTTCTGCAAATTAATCGATCAAACTTGCTTCTAAACCTTCATACGCACTGAAATAATCAAAGTCTTGATGAAAAACCTTGATCGTACACCAAAAACTTGATCCAAAATAATGCCGACATATTCTGTAACTCTTTGAAACTTTCCGAAACTTATCGAAATTATTCGAACAGCTTCAAGATGATGAAATGATCTTCAAATGTAATGAATCAAGTGAAATCCGATCAATCACACACCTAGAACTTGATCCGAAGCTAATACGTATTTACAATCTCACCGAAAGTTGAACAATACTTGTCGTAAAACTCTTCCGAATTATCGTGTCCCTCTCTGATACCAATTGAAAGTTCGTAGGATCGATATACGATTCGGAATTTCGATTAACTAGAGGAAATCATAATCGAAATGAAACAAATAATTGATACGAGTTGATAAGTGAATACGTATGAGAAAGAAACTTGTAGTTTATTAGCTTTGTTTACATGCTCAGACACACTCACTCTCTTAACTCTCACGCACAAGTCTCACTTATTAATTTTTAAACAAATGAACTAAGTGTGTATTTATAGATGAATACACAATTCATTCATGCATGCGACAATTCATTCATGCATGCGACAATTCATTCAGATTTGCAAGAGTCAATTCTTGCAATATATCCATTGTCGCAAACACATACTTTGTAATTAAAACTAATCAATCTAGCTAAATGAAAATCCAAACAATTGTCACAAAATGTTAGAACGTAATGTTCTAACAGTTAAGATGACAACAATATTTCCTAATGAGCCATAACTCCTAGCCTATTATCTATCTAACGTAGAGTTGTCCGCAATCAGATAAATAACATGTCACATGGATAACAGTTATGGAATGTAAACTACACCGGAAGTTGTCCCAAATGGAGCAACCAATTTAACCAACAACCATCCTCGAGTCTTGTTCCCGAATCTCGGACATTTGAGATATCCAAATCATGGCATGAATTGTTGAATAAACAAAAACATGAACAGGGGTTTCCTACCGGGACAAGTTGGGATGGTCTGGTCTAACGGCTGATTAAATTGTTCATCATTATTTCATATAAATCATTTTAACTATTCTATGCATGTTAAACTGGTGTATGCAATTGATAAATATTCGAAAACCTAATCATGTAACTAATCAGCATAACAGATACTAGCATGCAAACCCTAAGCAACAATCAAACAAGAACATGCAGAAAGGCAGCATAGCGGGGATCAATTATGCAGAGTGACGGGGTACATGGTTAAGTCACAAGTGTCCCAAAAGTTCTCTCTAAGACACTTGTTAAATGGCCTGAATCTAATCTATCTCTAATCCTACGCTCCGTGTCTCCCTCCGGTAATATTTCAACCAGGAGAACACCGGCCATGTCGAGTTCAACGATCATCAGACACAGAATAATTAGCGGCATACAACTAGCAATTGGCCAAGCCTAGAAGGATGTTACTAACCACAGCATAAGTTGGATAGATAAACATTTGAGATTCAATTCATAGATTCAAATATAATTCAACAGCATATAGACAGAGTAACAGCATGATTTAAGTATAACTACCCTAGCATGGCAACTATCATAGCAAACACAAATTTGTCTAGCTAAGCATGGCAATAATCCTAGCAAGTAATTCTAAACAAGTATAGCAACAACACAACATTATTTAAAATAACAAGATAGAGTTATAATAGAACCTGACAAAGCGTTATTACAAATCGTGCGACATCGCAGTCTCGGAGCACCTCCGTTACAAGTAAGCTACTAATCTACTAGCTTAACTAACCTAATTAACTAACTAACTAATTTTTAGAGAGAGAGTAGTGAGAGAAAGAGAGAAATTCTAAGAAAACATAAAACATGTCTTGAAATGGTGAGGAGGTGATTGTATTTATAGGCATCGCACAGCCGTATCCGTAGACCGTATCCAAACCTTCAAACGCACAACCGTATCACAAAGGTGAATAAAAATCAGATTTTTATCACCCAAACGCACGATACGGCTGAGTTGGACCGTATAGGGCTGAACTGGACCGTATACGGCTGAGCACAGGGTGAATACGGCTGAACCAGGCCGTATACGGCTGGAAACAGGCCGTATACGGTCTGTGCAGGCCGTATACGGTCCAGGCCCAGCCGTATACGGTCTGGACCAGCCGTATACGGCTTGGTTCAGCCGTATGTTGGTTCTTCGGTTCTTCGTTTCTTCGTTCGGGCGTAACTTCTTCGTCGTTTATCCATTTTGAGCGTTCTTTATATCCACGCGTTCGTATTTTCCTAACGAAGAAAATAACATAAGTTAGAGGTCATAATTCTTTGTGTGGCTCAAAAAGTGATAGAATGAGTGAACGAGAATGCTTATGATGTATTCGTTAGATTTATCATGTTTTTCGACCATTTTAGTTGACTTTTGAAACATTGTCTATATTTTGGCCCATGTGACGAGTTTTAATGATAAAGTATCTATTTTGATTAGTTTCATCACATATTGGGCTAAAAAGGTGAGATTAATGCACGTAAAAACATGACTTTTTGCGTGTTATCAGCTAGAATGGAGATGAAAAACCTCAGTAATGATCCTTATGGAAGGTATGTCGAAAGGAAAATCAAGACTGAGGGTTGGTCAATCAAATTTTAACGAATTAAGCCAAGAGTCGGTAGGACTATCAAGTTAAAAGAAAGAAGTCAAAGAACAAGAAGACGGCTGCATAAAAAGATATATCCAGCAGTTAAATGCGTACAGCAGATACCGTTAAAGCTTATGCCTCAGGATATTCTGGAAAATATGAAGAGATGGCATGTAGAAGCTGGAACTGGTGAAGCTATGATTTTTGAAGCTGATGATGAAGTGGAAGATGGTGAGAGAGAACTTTTAAGAGTATATGATCATCGAAACTTAGTGAATCTTTCCAAGAGTGATTTGTTGATGTTATACAAGAACAGGATCACTGCTACTGAAGGATGGGGAGATTTAGGTAGAGATTATCAGCTGATGGTTAAAACTTGCATTAAACTGAAAATGTATGCTGGTAGTAAAATTTACAAGTGATTATCAAGGACAACTTGAAGACATAGATGCTAGAGCTATTATCAAGGGGGAGTCTGTTGGGACATGTTATTGTGACAACAGATCTAGCTTGTAATAGTACTAGAGATTATTGTAATCAAGTTTGTAAATTGGTTTTGAATTGTAATGAAAATATTGGTTGGTAAACATTTTAGAGTTAAATGTTAAATGCTGAAAAATGTTCACCATGTTTGACCAATGACTTGCAATGCGAACTGAGTGAGTTCGCAGGGCAGGGCTGCGAAGCAAGCCGACTGGACTCGCTGGGCCAAGCTGGGCTGCGAACCGAGTCGGTCCGCAGAGCCCAGAACCTGCGAACCGAGATGAGTTTATATACAAATTAGGTTTTAAACCTAATAAACTTTTGCCATTTGATTAATCCGAACAAATTTGTGTTTCCAGAGCTTTCAACATAGTCTAAAGGTTAGGTATTGATAGATTAACAATTGTGTGTAGTCCCAATAAAAATCAAGCAAAAGATTAATACATGATAAAGAACAATATGAAGAACACAAAGAAGATTTTAATAGTCAAATCCCTAATCTTATTAATATAATCAACAAGACGGATACAACTTTGTATCAGGATTACAAAGAACCTTAGGGGTACATGGGGGAAACGATCTCAAGTTATGAGATCGGGTTTTACCCTAATGGTAACACACACAAACAATGTCTAGGGATCTCTTTATATATAGAGTCCCAAAGACTTACAATAGGAAACACAATCATATTAGGAAACTAAGTCCTTCTATTCTTGTATGTCGATCTTCAAAATCTTTAACTTTATCTCCAAGTCTTCTAGAAGCCGACCTTTAATGTTTCCTAATCAGTTTACACTTTGTCACATCAAATCTTAATTTTCCTAACAATCTCCCCCTATTTGATGATGACCAAACAACTAGTAAACTGATTACAAGATGATAAATATAGATTAAACAAAAAGTAAAATCTTCTTCTTGATTGCTCATAACATCTTGCATAATTCGTCAACTCTTTCTTCTTCAACTTCATAACTCTTCACCTTTTTATTCTCCCCCTCAATATCAACAACCCAATGTCAAATGATTCTCCCCCTATTTCGCCGTACCCTTCTTTAACGAGACAGATACAAATTCTATGCATCAGGGTTAGAAAACCTTAGAAAAATCTACTAAAATCTCTAATCTTGTAAAAGAAAGTTTGTATGATTTGGTTTGAACATAATTTAAGCTCTTACAACTCTTATCTTCAACAACACTTATTACCCATTGCAAAATCTTCAACTATCTTGAACATAAGCATGAAAACCCGTTACAGAATATCAACCCATCACTCTGAACGTATAAATGTCGAACCTTTTAAATGAAAACTTCATCAATGATGTCATAAATGTTGAGTAGATTTGAGCTAACCTTTGGGTCTGATTTTGTATGATTTTGAAGTCGTATTAAACATCTCACTACCAAAAGACATATAATCAACCATAAAAGTTGTACAAATAACTAACCAACAGTAGTAACGAGTACCATGTATACCATCCATGACGAGCATCACTAATTCCACATTAGTGTTTGAAAAATGACTAACAGTGGTAATTGATACTAAGTAGTAGTAACAATGAAGAGCATCATTAAAATGGTTGAACAGTAGTAACCTTGTTGAAGCAGTGGCAAAATTACATTAACAGCGGCAAGCTCTACTAGCAGTGGCAAGTTTGTACTAGCAGTGGGAAGCTTGTACTAACAGTGGTAAGATTGTACTAGCAGCGGGAAGCTTGTACTAACAGCGGTAAGCTTGTACTAACAGTGGTACAAACCTTTTAGCAGTGGCAACGTTGTACAAACAAAGGTACAAACCTAGCAGCGGTTGGGTTTGAGCAGTGGAAACTTTGTAACTGTATATCTCCTTGATGCCATATCCAATGAAGCTTTTAACACGAAGTCCATCAATGTTTCATTAACCACATATCCAAAAATCAAGTCGATCCAACGGTTAACGAATCTACAGTAATTTTCTGACTTCAGCTGCACAAAAGAAACCATAAACGTACTGCAGCAGATTCGAATTTTAATATCTCTATGTAGAAACATCCGATCACAATGAAATTTTTACACAATGTAGAAACATATGTCTTGAATAACATATCCAAAAGTCATGAATATTCGTTGAATAACGAAGACACAGTGATCGATTTACTGCAGCTGTTCGGAAAAACCATAAGGTTTCACCAGCAGATTTCGACTTTATATATCTCTCAATCAAAAGCTCAGATCGAAAATTCCTCTGGTCAGATTGTGAGTCTATATGTTATAAACCTACAGTTCAAATTTCACGACGATTGAACGGTTAACGAATGAGATCCGAATTTTTTATCATCGCTGCGCAGAACATGACGAATTACGAATTTTTCTTGCAATCTTCTAGGGTTTCTTCGATATGGCTTCTCTTGCTTGAATTGGATCTTTACAAATCTTGAATAGATTCGACGCGCTCTGATACCACTTGTGTAGTCCCAATAAAAATCAAGCAAAAGATTAATACATGATAAAGAATAGTATGAAGAACACAAAGAAGATTTTAATATCCAAACCCCTAATCTTATTAATATAATCAACAAGACGGATACAACTTTGTATCAGGATTACAAAGACCCTTAGGGGTACATGGGAGAAACGATCTCAAGTTATGAGATCGGGTTTTACCCAAATAGTAACACACACAAACAATGTCTAGGGATCTCTTTATATATAGAGTCCCAAAAACTTACAATAGGAAACACAATCATATTAGGAAACTAAGTCCTTCTATTCTTCTATGTCGATCTTCAAAATCTTTAACTTTATCTCCAAGTCTTCTAGAAGCCGACCTTTAATGTTTCCTAATCAGTTTATACTTTGTCACATCAAATCTTAATTTTCCTAACAAATTGTTATAATCAATACAAGACATATTAGATAATTGATTTCACTAATAATTGTGAAACAAACCGTTTACGATCCGTAAACTTAGTATTAAGGGATTCCACACCTTAATACCTAAAGATAACCTCGTTATCGATCCTAAATCATACGGACTTACAATTAAGGTACAAAGGTTGTGGGAGGGATAAACGTTTGATGAGCGCAAAAGAAAAAGCAGTTAAGTCTGCAGGAAAGAGGACAAATAATTGTGGAAAGTGTGGGAAAACAGGCCATAACGCAACGTCATGTGAAAGAAAAACTGCAGAAGCTAAGGCAAAAGTAGAAGCTAGAGAGAGGGAGAAAGAGGAAGCACATGCGAGGATGATAGCAGAAGAGCAGGCTACATAAAATGGACAGTGAATGCTAACACATGTGATACGTGTTTAGTATCACATGTGTTACTGGATGATATAAAGTTGATAACTTTTAATTTTGGTTTACATTTCAAGTACGTTTTTGATACTCTTTGTTTAATACTATGTTTTACATACAATTGATATGATGATTTCTTATTTTTAAAGAATATGTTTGTTGTTGGTTTCTAACACATGTGTTACTTTATTGTATGCTAACACATGTGTTACTTTGTTGTATGCTAACACATGTGTTACTTTATTGTATGCTAACACATGTGTTACTGTATACATGTTTAATTCTTTATATGTTAGTTGTCTATATGAATGATTGTAACACATGCTTTACTTGTTTTGTAACAAATTATATTAAGACATGACACATGGCAATTACTTGTTTGGAGCCATATGTTTTACTTGTTTAGTACTGCTTGTGTTAGTTAACTATTACCACATGTGTTAATGAATGGTAACATGTGTAGTAAAACGTACAACACACGCATATATATTTTTCTTGAGTAATATATTTGTTACTATGATTATCACGGATACTTTACTTTTACACATGTGAAATATCTTTTAGTGGTATGTAACACAAGTTTTATGGTTATAGTACACAAGTGTGAGTGTACTGAAAACAAGTGTTATTGGTAGTTAACACAAGTGTTAGTGCATGGTACCAAGTGTAAAGTAATAGTTAAACCCAAGTGTTAATTTCATGTAAACAAGTGTAATAGTAAACTTTCTAATAACACATGTGTTATTTGACTGGTACCACATGTGTTACTTGATTGGTACCACATATGTTAGTAAACTAGTACCACTTGTATCACCTGTATAAGTAACACGTAAGAAATTACACACATCTAACATCCCACAAAAACAAAAACGAAACTTCAATAAACAAAGAGGTAGTTAAAAGCCATAAACTTTCTTACCACAATTACTGCATCCATTACAAAAAAATCCATCGACAAAATTTTTAATAATCCATTACATCATATTAACATTCAAAAACTGTACTAGCGATTATGATGTATCCATTACATCAGCATACAAAAAAATGTACTAGCAGTTACATTTAATCACATCATCAAAACTTTACTTTGGTTCAACCTTCTTACGCTTTAATTCCTTATTCTCATCCTCATCCTTAACTTGCAATTTGTGCTTCATAGCATCTTTTGTACCATTTTCGCACACAACCGTATCTTTTTTCCCGGAAGTCTTCTTTCCCTCGTCCTCTAAATCATCATCTTTCGGCTTTTTCTTGATATCTTATTTCTTTCTTTTTTCAGCTTTCTTCGCCTTATCATCTGCAGCCTTCTTCCGTTCAATGTCAGCTTCAAGAGCAGCCATCTTCCTATTATACACCTCATCAGCCTTTTTTTTCTTCTCGACAGATTCTTTCTTTTTTCTAAGATCTTCGTCCGCTTTCATTTTCTTCTTCTGTTCAAGTCCGGCTTTCTTCTTAGCTGCCTCATCCACAGCTTTCTTCTTAGCTGCTATAACACCCCCAAATTTAATGTTTTGCGGAAGCATAATTTGGGTGTTACTAATCACTAATCAAAGTACACAGATATATAGCGAACGACTCTATATGCGTCGTTTTAACAAAATATATTAATATTAAAAGGTTTACAATAGTTTAAACCCGTACATAGCTCGTGTTCGTAATATGAGAGATTTAAGTACATAATTAGTTATACAAAATCTAATAATGCAATGAAATCTCTGAGGTTTGCATGGAGACTCGAGCAAATATGCATCCTGATGGGCAGTCCAAATCTACTGCTGAGTACCTGTGATACATGCTAAAATGGGTCAGCTAACGCTGGTGAGCTCACAGGTTTAGATATCAAATAATAGTGTGTGAACCGCAAGATTTAAATGTTGATTTGCATCCAGCAAATGATAATGATAGTGTATACAACCAAGAGCGCATAGTCTGATCTTAACTCGAGGGTCGGGTCCCATATAAAGAATTCCGAGTGAGTTGCCTCCACGAGTGCCTAATCTACACTCGTCTTCCCAAATATTAGTACGTCCATTTAACAGGTTAGCGTGACTAACCCGGACGAGGTGGGTCAATCCTATATGGTACTATATACTAATATTCACGCTACTTTCGTATTACCAGACTATACTGACGGAGGACTTTGATTTGATTAGTTGAAAACAACTCATGTAGTATATTGAAATATGTACTCGCGTTCACGTGTTAAAAATAGAGCAATGTATCACACCCCTAGTAAAACAGTAAAAGAGGGGCCATGAGACTCACCTGAGCCTGAAGAGTTTATCTTAATAAACTGAGATTGATTAGCCAAGGATTGAAGTCCAAAGACTTGTAACCTGAGGGTGTCCACGACACGCGATGGTTATAAACATGAGAAGGTATCCAATAAGATTACATTATAGTTGTTTGTCCAACTAAAATGTCCAAATGATTACAACTTGGTTGATTGTCTAAGTATTTGAAAATGTGTACGGCCCGTTGGTGATTGTTTTTAATAATGATCTTGATGTTATCATATCGATTTCGAAGTGTTTATACTTGAAAAGCATGTCTTACAATGTTTTAGGAGTCATATTGTATAGGTATTTGAGGTTGTATAAGTTCGACACTTAGTGTAAAAATAGTTTGAAATCTTCTGTTTTATGCGTCACTTATAGCGTCACTTGGGACTTAGGCGTCACTTTGGAAGTGACGCATGAAATAGTAGAATCTGAGTGAGGGCGTCACTTAGGGAAGTGACGCATAATGAGGCGTCACTAAGGTAGTGTCGGGTGGTAGTGTCGGGTAAGGGTTCTAGGCGTCACTAGACAAGTGACGGAGGTAAGTGTCGGGAGAAAAAAGGGGTTTTATGCGGCACTTATGCAAGTGACGCAAGATTAGGGCTTTTAGCGACACTCAATGCATCACTTAAGTGACGCACGAAATGACGCTATACTGCAGTCATCGTTGCGAAACTTAAAGCTGTTGACGGATTTTTGAGCCAAAAATGAGTTTTTCGGTTTCCGTTTGGTTTGATTCTTTTACCCAAACCATGTATGGACATTTCAAGCTTAAAGAAACAACTAGAACTTGAAAAAAATAAAAATCGAGGAGTTGCGGGTTTTGTCGGAAACTTACAACTTCGCGCGTGAGAAATCTGGAAAGATGGAAATGTAGATCGTTGCGAGGTGGTCACTTTTCTCCAAACGAGCTTGATGATTTGATGACATTTGAGGGTGTTATTTGGTGATTTAAGGTGATGGTGGTGGTGTTTGGTTTTAAGAGAAAAAGAAGAAAAAGAGGGAAGAGATGGAAATGGTGATGATGAAATGAGGTGTGGGAGGGGTTTTTCCCCCTTTTCTTTGGCCGGTTAGGGTGGGGGCCCACCGAAGTGTGGGTCTCCACTTTTTAATTCCGTGTATTCGCGCTCCATGCGATGTTCGTTTTCTTGATTGTTTAAACGTTAAATAATTATTTTATACGTTTAATTATAAGTTTTGAAATACTTATACTTGAAGTATTTCATCAAATACTTAATATTTGAGTTATACAATGTAACTTTGCTTGTTTCATTTTGTCCGCGCGTTTAATAATCCAATCGTGAAGGTTTTGTTTGTATGATACGGAATGAATACGGGATATTATAAAAATAATATTTTTGGATATAATTGTGTCATTAAATAATATTGTATTATTTAATAAAAATTTTCACCAACGTCCGTATTTATTTGAACCGAATTACATTCGATTTGAAACTTGTACGATTTAATCAAATCGCATATTCGTATATATTCAACAATATATATTAAGATACATTAATTAGCCTAAAACCAACTAATTACATGTATTAAAACTTGATTAGGCACTAATTTCTAGTCCTAATTTGATGGGTGTTACATTCTCCCCCTGTTAGGAGAATTTCGTCCCGAAATTTAGCTCGACGTAGCGTTTGATGTAGAGTCAATGAATAACTGAGGATACTTGAGTCGCATTTGGTCTTCCCGTTCCCAAGTGAATTCCTGACCGCGCCACGAATTCCACCAAACCTTAACGATGGGAATACGACTTTGTTTGAGTTGTTTGACCTCACGATCTACGATTTCAGCGGGCTCTTCAACAAAATGAAGTTTGTTATCGACGCGAATCTCATCGAGTGGGATGATGAGTGTCTCATCAGACAGGCATTTCTTTAGGTTAGAAATGTGAAAAGTAGGGTGCACGCTTCTGAGCTCGGCTGGCAGCTGCAGTCGATATGCCACGGGGCCAATCCTTTCGAGGATCTTAAAAGGCCCAATGTACTTGGGATTTAACTTCCCGCATTTGCCGAATCGGATTACGCCTTTCCAAGGCGATACTTTAAGGAGTACTCGATCCCCAACCTGGAACTCGAGTGGTTCGCGTCTCACGTCAGCATAACTTTTTTGACTATCACGTGCGGCTTTGAGTCGGTTTTGGATTTTGAAGATTTTCTCAGTGGTTTCGTGTATGAGTTCAGGACCAGTGAGTTCGCTGTCTCCCACTTCGGTCCAACATATCGGTGATCGGCACTTACGACTGTACAGTGCCTCGAATGGTGCAGCCTTAATGCTGGTATGATAACTGTTATTGTAGGAAAACTCGCACAATGGCAGGTGTCTTTCCCAGTTTGCACCGAAGTCAACTACGCAAGCTCGTAGCATGTCTTCCAGTGTCTGAATAGTTCGTTCACTTTGGCCATCGGTTTGAGGATGGTATGCGGTACTCATATCAAGCCAAGTACCCAATGATTTTTGAAGTGATTGCCAAAAGTGAGATGTGAAGCGAGCGTCCCTGTCAGAGATAATCGAGGTTGGGACACCATGTCGAGAAACAATTTCTTTGATGTAGATTTGTGAGAGGCATTCCATTTTATCGGTTTCCTTGATTGCCAGGAAGTGAGCAGATTTAGTGAGACGATCGACGATCACCCAAATGGTATCGCAACCGCTCGATGACTTGGGTAGTTTGGTTATGAAATCCATGGTGATTTGTTTCCATTTCCATTCGGGATTGATGGGTTGTTGAAGTAAACCGGAAGGTTTTTGATGTTCGGTTTTGACTTTCGAGCAAGTAAGGCACTTGCTGACATATGTGGCGATTTCGGCTTTCATGTTCAGCCACCAATAGAATTCCTTGATGCCGTGATACATTTTTTCGGATCCCGGGTGGATAGAATATTTAGGCTTGTGAGCTTCATCCATCACCAAGTCTCGTAGGTTCCCAAAACTAGGTAACCTGATTCGATTTGAGAAGTACCTAACGCCATTAGGTTTGATTTCTAATTGTTTATCGATGCCTCGTAAGGCTTCTCTTTTGATGTTTTCAGGTTTCAAAGCTTCAAGTTGAGCGGTGTGAATCTGAATGGTGAGATCATTATGAATGGTCATACTGAGGGCTCGGACTCGAAGTGGTTTTGGCCGTTCCTTTCGACTGAGGGCATCGGCAATGACATTTGCCTTGCCTGGGTGGTATTTGATTTCGCAGTCATAATCGGTGAGCAACTCAACCCAGTGACGCTGTCGCATATTGAGATCTTTTTGGTCGAAGATGTGTTAGAGACTTTTGTGATCGGTGAACACGGTACTTCGGGTACCATATAGGTAGTGTCTCCAGATTTTGAGGGTGAACACCACGGCCCCTAGCTCGAGGTCGTGAGTCGTGTAGTTCTTCTCATGAACTTTGAGTTGTCGGGAAGCGTAAGCAATGAACTTGTCTCGTTGCATCAACACGTAACCGAGACCTTGGTAGGAAGCATCGCAGTATACCACGAAGTCGTCGGTGCCTTCGGGTAAGGATAGAATAGGTGCACTGCAAAGCTTGAGTTTTAATAGCTGGAATGCTGACTCTTGTTTATCAGTCCAATTGAACTTCTTTTCCTTTTGAGTCAGTGTCGTGAGTGGTTGAGCTATTTTGGAGAAATTTTTGATGAAACGATGATAATAACCGTCCAATCCCAGAAATTAGCGTACCTCGGTTGGAGTAGTTGGCGCTTGCCAGTCTTTGATAGCCTCGATTTTCGATGGGTCGACGTGAATCCCTTGACTATTAACAACATGTCCAAAGAATTGAACGGATTGTATCCAGAACTCACACTTAGAGAATTTGACATATAACTCCTCGTGTCTGAGTAGTTCTAGGACGGTTTTGAGGTGTTGCGCGTGTTCTTGCTCGTTGCACGAATAGATGAGAATGTCATCGATAAAGACAATGACAAACTTTTCAAGATACGGCTTGCACACCCGATTCTTAAGATCCATGTATACAGCCGGTGTGTTTGCTAAACCGAAGGGCATCACCTGAAATTCATAATGCCCGTAACGAGTTCAGAAAGTAGTTTTCGAGATGTCGGTGTCATGAACTTGAAGTTGATGATAACCTGACCGAAGATCGATCTTTGAATAAATACTCGACCCTTGTAGTTGGTCAAACAGGTCATCGATGCGAGGAAGTGGATACCGGTTCTTGACGGTCAACTTGTTCAACTCTCGGTAGTCGATACACATTCGGAAAGAACCGTCTTTCTTTTTCACGAATAAGACCGGAGCTCCCCAAGGTGAAGAACTCGGTCTAATGAATCCTCTGTCCAGGAGTTCCTGTAACTGGGTGGACAACTCCTGAAGTTCGGATGGGGCTAGGCGGTATGGTGCTCGGGCTACCGGTGTGGCACCCGACACGAGATTGATCGAGAACTCAACCTGTCTAGGTGGAGGTAAACCAGGTAGTTCTTCCAGAAAGACTTCGGGAAAGTCTCTAACGATTGGCACATCCTCAAGTCGCTTCTCCTCCAAATTTTTCTCTGTGATGTGCGCGAGGATTGCAGGATAAACCAACCTGAGAAATTTTTGGGTTTTCAGACAAGATATGTGTAACACCCGCCAAATTAGGACTAGTGATTAGTGCCTAATCAACTGTTAATACATGTAATTAGTTCTGTGTTAGGCTAATTAATGTATCGGATTTTATATTGATGAATATATACAATCTTGCGATTTGATTAAATCGTACGCAGACTAAATCGAATGTATTTCGGTTCAAGTAAAATACGGACGTTGGTGATCAATTTTATTGATTAATATAAAAATTATATATTGACAATAACATACCAAAAAAAAAATATTATTTTGATAATATTTCGAGTACTCTTCATATCGTATTATAAGCACCTACGCGACTCAAACATTAACGCGCAAACAGACGAGACCAATTGAGTCATTAAGCAATTGGTAAAATACTCCAACAAGTTTATTTAATTAACTTTCGTTTTCTTTAAAAACTTCCATTATTTGACACTTAAAATAATTACGTAACGATTTACGATCGGGGAATCGAACACCACACGGAGCGCGAATACACGGAGCTAAAGGTGGAGACCCACACATGGGTGGGCCCCCACCCAAAAATCTGCCAAGGGGTGAGGTCACCACCTCCCCACCCATTCTTCACTTCCATCCTTCTTTTTCACTCTATCTCTCTCTCTTTTTCTTTCTTCATTTTCATCACCATCACCACCTTAAACCCTCAAATAACCCACTCAAACATCATCAAATCACCTTGGCCGTTTGGAAGAAAATCACCACGAAGCAACGATCTACATTTCTATCTTTCCGGATTCTCCGCGAGACGATTTGTAAGTTTCCGACAAAAACCCGAAATCTTACGATTTTGAGTATTTTTAAGTTTTAGTTGTTTCTTTAAGCTTAGAATGTCCTTATAAGGGTTGGGTAAAAGAATCAGACCGAACGGAAACCCGAAAACTCATTTTTGGCTCAAAAATTCGCTGACAGACCTAAGTGTCGCAACGAAGTGCAGTATAGCGTCACTTCATGCGTCACTTAAGTGACGCATTGAGTGTCGCTAAAAGCCCTAATCATGCGTCACTTGCATAAGTGCCGCGTAAAGCCCCTGTTTCCCGACACTTCTACCGTCACTTGACTAGTGACGCACAACAACGTTAACCGACACTTATAGCGACACTTCCTGAGTGACGCCTAGACCCATACCCGACACTTATAGCGACACTTACCTTAGTGACGCCCTACCATGCGTCACTTCCCTTAAGTGACGCATATGCTCAGATTTAATATTTTTAGCGACACTTCCCAAGTGTCGCCCAAGCCCCTAAGTGACGCTATAAGTGACGCATAAACAGAAAGTTTTAACTAATTTTACACTAAGTTTTGAGACCCAAAATTGACGCCCCATTTCACCCAAATTCGAGTCCAGATGCGTTTTTCACCAAAGCAATATAGTAGAAATAAAAATTTTCCAAGCTGACCTGGCAGCTCGACCCTTGGACCCCGCCAGGGGCTGCCGCCCCTTGGACCCCGCTACCAGGGGCGCTGCCCCCGGACCCCCATCATTAACGGGCTTCGCCCTTACCCTAGAGTCACGAGTAACAGTGTACATCTAAATTTTCACACAAAGTGTTAAACTTGCATAACATCAAACACGAACGCGACATGACTTCTAAAACACTTTGGAACACGTTTTTCAAGAATAATGATAATATTATTATTACCAACAATCACCAACGGGCCGTACACATTTTCAAACACTTAAACAATCAACCAAATTGTAATCATTTGGACATTCTAGTTGGACAAACAACTACAAGGTAGTCTTATGAGATGCCTTCATATGTTTATAACCATCGCGTGTCGTGGACACCCTCAGGTTACAAGTCTTTGGACTTTGATTCCCGACTCATCAATCTCAGTTTATTGATATAAACTCTAAAGACTCAGGTGAGTCTCATAGCCCCTCTTTTACTATTTTTACTCAGGGGTGTGATATATTGCTTGTTTTAACGCGTGAACGCAAGTACAACTTTTACATGTACTACATGAGTTTTACACAACTAATCTTTTAAAGCCCTCCATCAGCATAGTTGTTAATACATTTGTAGCGTGAATATTAGTATATGGTACCATATAGGATTGACCCACCTCGTCCGGGTTAGCAAGCACTAACCGGGTAAACGGACGTACTAATATTTAAGGAAGACGGATGTTGATTAGGCATCCGTGGAGGCGAAAATGCTCAGGCTGTGTCCTGACCCACGAGTTAAGCTCAACTATGTGCTCATGGCTGTATACTGTTACCACTATCATTTGCTGGATGCAAATCAACTATTTAAATCTTGCGGTTCACACAACTTATTTGATACTCAAACCTGTGAGCTCACCAGCGTTAGCTGACCCATTTTAGCATGTATCGCAGGTACAAAGCAGTAGGCAGGATTGCCCCAGGAAACTATAGCTCGAGTCAGCATGCAGACAATAGAGATTTTATTGCATTAATATATTTTGTATAAGTATTTATGTATTGAAATCTCTCATTTTAAACGAACACGAGCTATATGTAGCTTCAAACCTTGTAAACATGTTGCTATTAATACATTCTGTTAAAACGACGCATATAGAGTCGTTTACTATTAATCTCTGTGCTTTGAATATTGATTAGTAACACCCAAATCTTGCTTCCGCTGAACAATAAATTTGGGGGTGTTACAGATTGGTATCAGAGCCTAAGGTTATGGTGAACTAGGTTGCATTTAGTGGGCCTAGACTATGACCGTTAGGCAGTATTCCTTATTAAGTATGATTAGGTTCAATGACTACGTGGTATTGGTTTAATTTAACATAGCCTGATCAACTATGTATAATTAAAAGAATATGATGTGGAATCTGAAAGGAATCATGACTGAACAGGATACACTAGTTGACTCTGACCACGAGAGAAACCGGAACCCAAACATGTATGTGTTAGACACCTTAGGCTATTATGTAATATATATGTATATACATAGATAGGCCTCACTCTTTTTAACGCTTTGTCTCAGAATGGCAAACACACCACCCAATTCGTCACGCTCTCAATCCGGGTCGCAGAACCCGAGGGTAGCTAGGAGGAACGCCAGGTTGCCTCGAGCTGGCCCATACCCCACTCACTACACTCTGCCGGTCTTGGCCGCTAGGCTGGACCGTCACGAGCAACGACTTCGCACCATGGATGTCGCTTTGCAAGAAACCAATGAAAATTGGAGACTCACAGCGCTTGAACGTATCAATCAAGTCTCCGAGGACCACGAAAACACCGTTAGCAACATGAACATACTCCACGACCGAGTGGTGGAATCAGGAATAGAAGTCGAACTTTTGCGACTCAGGTTGGAACAATGCGAGCAGCGCCTGCAAGAGGCTGAAGAATACTCAAGAATGCTGGTACAACGACTAGCATTGGCAGAAGACAACGCCCGACAAACCAGCAGACTCGCAGCCACCGTTGATCAACTCGTCACCCTAATGGAAAGGATCAACTTGCATTAGAACTAGTGTGGCTGTCATCTTGTAATCTATATCGATCTATGTAGGACTTTTACTATTCTAACCGGATGTAACAATTCCCGGTACCTTTTGTACCCCCCGTATTATGTAATCTTTTGAAAACTCGTGTCATGTACCAAACTTGGTTAATTAAATGAAATATAATTATCACTTTATATCGTATATTCCACCATATACACATGTGATATATCAGAATTTCATGCGAAAATCTCATTGTCTTTTCTTGATCTTGTTCAGCAAGATGCCACCGAAGCGATTCACCTTCAGCGAAACTGAAATCGCCCAACTCATAGCCCAAAGCGTGGCTCAAGCTATGGCTACCCGACAACCCAGTTCGGGCAGCGAAGACACAGCTGCCCACGGGCCTCAATCCAAGCCTTGTTCATACAAGGACTTCCTGAGCTGCAAACCCTTGAACTTCAAGGGAACCGAAGGAGCCATCGGACTGATCAGATGGTTCGAGAAAATGGAGTCCGTCTTCCACATCAGCAAATGTGCGGAAGAGGACAGAGTCAAGTACTCCACCTGCACCCTCGAGGATGGTGCACTCTCATGGTGGAATTCATATGCCCAGTCTGTGGGTATCGATACCGCCTACCTACTCCTTTGGGAGGAACTGAAGACAATGCTTACTGCTAAGTATTGCCCCATCGAACAACTCCAAAAGCTAGAGGATGAGTTCTGGCACCTAAAGGTGCAGGGAGCTGACATTGACGGATATACCGTCAGATTTCAACAGCTTGCCATCCTTCGCCCAGCAATGGTGAGCACCGAACCCGATAAAATCCGAAGGTACATCCGCGGTCTTCCGGAGCCTGTCCGGGGGAACGTCGCCTCCTCAAATCAGACCACCATTGATGGTGCTATCCGATTGGCTCATGAACTCATGGCCATGAACGAGGACTCAGAACCACCCACTTCTTCCTCCAACCACCTCAAAAGGAAGTGGTCTGACAACCACAGCAACAACCAAAACAAGAAACCCAACACCATCAAAGCCTACAACTCAACCACCGAACCCAGGCGTGGTTACACCGGGAACAAGCCCTACTGTTCCAAGTGCAACCGCCACCATGAAGGTCCTTGTGGTCCTTATTGCAGCAACTGCAAGAGGTACGGACACCTCACCAAGGACTATAGATCCCCCACCAACAACAACAACTCCAACTACAACCCCAAGGCACCCAAGACATGTTTCGGGTGTGGAAACACCGGGCACTTCAAGAATGATTGCCCAAACCTGAATAAAAAGGGCAACAACAGCAGCAACAACAACAACAACGCAAAAGGTAGAGCGTTCGTACTTAACTCTGGGGACGCCCGGCAGGACCCGAATGTGGTCTCGGGTATGTTCCTCCTCAACAACTTAACTGCTTTTGTTCTATTTGATACTGGTGCCGATAGGAGCTTTATTTCTGATGAGTTTTACCCCTTACTTGACATCACTCCTATTGCCTTAGATGTTAAGTACACTGTAGAGCTAGCAAACGGTAAACTCATAGAAGCCAACAGTGTGATACCTAATTGCACTTTAAACCTAGCCGATGAAACCTTTTCGATCGACCTTATGCCTGTTGAAATTGGGAGTTTCGACGTCATCATTGGAATGGACTGGTTGTCCAAACATCGAGCCGAAATCGTCTGTTACGATAAAATCGTCCGCATCCCTCTCGCCGTCGGTAGAACCTTGATCATACAGGGGGAGACTGGCAGGGCGAGACTAAACATCATCTCTTGTTTGAAAACCCGAAAATTTCTGAGAAAGGGTTATCCAACAATCCTCGCGCACATCATGGAGAAAAAGCCGGAGGAGAAGCGACTTGAGGATGTGCCAATTGTTAGAGACTTTCCCGAAGTCTTTCCGGAAGAACTACCTGGTTTACCTCCACATAGACAGGTCGAATTCTCAATCGATCTCGTGCCGGGTGCCGCACCGGTAGCCCGAGCACCATACCGCCTAGCCCCATCCGAACTTCAGGAGTTGTCCACCCAGTTACAGGAACTCCTGGACAGAGGATTTATTAGGCCGAGTTCTTCACCATGGGGAGCTCCGGTCTTATTCGTGAAAAAGAAAGACGGTTCTTTCCGAATGTGTATCGACTATCGTGAGTTAAACAAGTTGACCGTCAAGAACCGCTATCCACTTCCTCGCATCGATGACCTGTTTGACCAACTACAAGGGTCGAGTATTTATTCAAAGATTGATCTTCGGTCAGGTTATCATCAACTTCGAGTTCGCGACACCGACATTCCGAAAACTGCCTTCCGAACTCGTTATGGGCATTATGAATTTCAGGTGATGCCCTTCGGTTTAACAAACGCACCGGCTATATTCATGGATCTTATGAATCGGGTGTGCAAACCTTACCTCGACAAGTTTGTCATTGTCTTTATCGATGACATTCTCATCTATTCGCGCAACGAACGAGAACACGCACAACACCTCAAAACCATCCTAGAGCTACTTAAACACGAGGAGTTATATGCCAAATTCTCCAAGTGTGAGTTCTGGATACAATCCGTTCAATTCCTTGGACATGTTGTTAATAGTCAAGGAATCCATGTCGATCCATCAAAAATCGAAGCTATCAAAAACTGGCAAGCGCCAACTACTCCAACCGAAGTACGCCAATTTCTAGGATTGGCCGGGTATTATCGTCGTTTCATCGAAAATTTCTCCAAAATAGCTCAACCACTCACGACACTGACTCAGAAGGAAAAGAAGTTCGATTGGACTGATAAACAAGAGTCAGCATTTCAGCTATTAAAACTCAAGCTTTGCAGTGCTCCTATTCTATCCTTACCCGAAGGCACTGACGACTTCGTGGTATACTGCGATGCTTCCCATCAAGGTCTCGGTTGCGTGTTGATGCAACGAGATAAGGTCATTGCTTACGCTTCCCGACAACTCAAAGTTCATGAGAAGAACTACACGACTCACGACCTCGAGCTAGGGGCCGTGGTGTTCGCCCTCAAAATCTGGAGACACTACCTTTATGGTACCCGAAGTACCGTATTCACCGATCATAAAAGTCTCCAGCATATCTTCGACCAAAAAAACCTTAATATGCGACAACGTCGTTGGGTCGAGTTGCTCACCGATTATGACTGCGAAATCAAATACCACCCAGGCAAGGCAAATGTTGTTGCCGATGCCCTCAGTCGAAAGGAACGGACGAAACCACTTCTAGTTCGAGCCCTCAGTATGACCATTCATAATGATCTCACCATTCAGATTCATACCGCTCAACTCGAAGCTTTGAAACCCGAAAATGTCAAAAGCGAAGCCTTACGAGGCATCGATAAGCAATTCGAAATCAAACCTAATGGTGTTAGGTACTTCTCAAATCGAATCTGGTTGCCTAGTTTTGGGAACCTGCGAGACTTGGTGATGGACGAAGCTCACAAGTCTAAATATTCTATCCACCCTGGATCCGACAAAATGTATCACGGCATCAAAGAGTTCTATTGGTGGCCGAACATGAAATCCGAAATCACCACATATGTCAGCAAGTGCCTTACTTGCTCGAGAGTCAAAACTGAACATCAAAAACCTTCTGGTTTACTTCAACAACCCAACATCCCTGAATGGAAATGGGAACAAATCGCCATGGATTTCATAACCAAACTACCCAAGTCATCGAGCGGTTGCGATACTATTTGGGTGATCGTCGATCGTCTCACCAAATCTGCTCATTTCCTGGCGATCAAGGAAACCGATAAAATGGAACGCCTCTCACAAATCTACATCAAAGAAATTGTTTCTCGACATGGTGTTCCAACCTCAATTATCTCTGACAGGGACGCTCGTTTCACTTCTCACTTTTGGCAATCACTTCAAAAATCATTAGGTACCCGACTTGATATGAGTACCTCATACCATCCTCAAACCGATGGCCAAAGTGAACGAACCATTCAGACACTGGAAGACATGCTACGAGCTTGCGTAGTTGACTTTGGTGCAAACTGGGAAAGACACCTACCATTGTGCGAGTTTTTCTACAATAACAGTTATCATACCAGCATTAAGGCTGCACCCTTCGAGGCACTGTACGGTCGTAAGTGCCGATCACCTATCTGTTGGACTGAAGTGGGAGACAGCCAACTCACTGGTCCTGAACTCATACACGAAACCACTGAGAAAATTTCCGAGATCCAAAACCGACTTAAAGCCGCACGTGATCGTCAGAAAAGTTATGCTGACGTGAGACGCAAACCACTCGAGTTCCAAGTTGGGGATCGAGTACTCCTTAAAGTATCGCCTTGGAAAGGCGTAATCCGATTCGGCAAACGCGGGAAGTTAAACCCCAGGTACATTGGGCCCTTTGAGATCCTTGAGAGGTTTGGCCCCGTGGCATATCGATTGCAGCTGCCAGCCGAACTCAGCAGTGTGCACCCCACCTTTCACATTTCTAACCTAAAGAAATGCCTGTCTGACGAGACACTTATCATCCCACTCGACGAAATTCGCATTGATAACAAACTTCATTTTGTCGAGGAACCTGCGGAAATCATGGACCGTGAGGTCAAACAACTCAAGCAAAGTCGTATTCCCATCGTTAAGGTCAGGTGGAATTCGCGGCGTGGTCCGGAATTCACTTGGGAACGGGAAGACCTAATGCGACTCAAGTATCCTCAGCTATTCCCTGACTCTACATCAAACACGACCACGAGCTAAATTTCGGGACGAAATTCTCCTAACAGGGGGAGAATGTAACACCCGCCAAATTAGGACTAGTGATTAGTGCCTAATCAACTGTTAATACATGTAATTAGTTCTGTGTTAGGCTAATTAATGTATCGGATTTTATATTGATGAATATATACAATCTTGCGATTTGATTAAATCGTACGCAGACTAAATCGAATGTATTTCGGTTCAAGTAAAATACGGACGTTGGTGATCAATTTTATTGATTAATATAAAAATTATATATTGACAATAACATACCAAAAAAAAAATATTATTTTGATAATATTTCGAGTACTCTTCATATCGTATTATAAGCACCTACGCGACTCAAACATTAACGCGCAAACAGACGAGACCAATTGAGTCATTAAGCAATTGGTAAAATACTCCAACAAGTTTATTTAATTAACTTTCGTTTTCTTTAAAAACTTCCATTATTTGACACTTAAAATAATTACGTAACGATTTACGATCGGGGAATCGAACACCACACGGAGCGCGAATACACGGAGCTAAAGGTGGAGACCCACACATGGGTGGGCCCCCACCCAAAAATCTGCCAAGGGGTGAGGTCACCACCTCCCCACCCATTCTTCACTTCCATCCTTCTTTTTCACTCTATCTCTCTCTCTTTTTCTTTCTTCATTTTCATCACCATCACCACCTTAAACCCTCAAATAACCCACTCAAACATCATCAAATCACCTTGGCCGTTTGGAAGAAAATCACCACGAAGCAACGATCTACATTTCTATCTTTCCGGATTCTCCGCGAGACGATTTGTAAGTTTCCGACAAAAACCCGAAATCTTACGATTTTGAGTATTTTTAAGTTTTAGTTGTTTCTTTAAGCTTAGAATGTCCTTATAAGGGTTGGGTAAAAGAATCAGACCGAACGGAAACCCGAAAACTCATTTTTGGCTCAAAAATTCGCTGACAGACCTAAGTGTCGCAACGAAGTGCAGTATAGCGTCACTTCATGCGTCACTTAAGTGACGCATTGAGTGTCGCTAAAAGCCCTAATCATGCGTCACTTGCATAAGTGCCGCGTAAAGCCCCTGTTTCCCGACACTTCTACCGTCACTTGACTAGTGACGCACAACAACGTTAACCGACACTTATAGCGACACTTCCTGAGTGACGCCTAGACCCATACCCGACACTTATAGCGACACTTACCTTAGTGACGCCCTACCATGCGTCACTTCCCTTAAGTGACGCATATGCTCAGATTTAATATTTTTAGCGACACTTCCCAAGTGTTGCCCAAGCCCCTAAGTGACGCTATAAGTGACGCATAAACAGAAAGTTTTAACTAATTTTACACTAAGTTTTGAGACCCAAAATTGACGCCCCATTTCACCCAAATTCGAGTCCAGATGCGTTTTTCACCAAAGCAATATAGTAGAAATAAAAATTTTCCAAGCTGACCTGGCAGCTCGACCCTTGGACCCCGCCAGGGGCTCTGCCCCTTGGACCCCGCCAGGGGCTGCCGCCCCTTGGACCCCGCTACCAGGGGCGCTGCCCCCGGACCCCCGTCATTAACGGGCTTCGCCCTTACCCTAGAGTCACGAGTAACAGTGTACATCTAAATTTTCACACAAAGTGTTAAACTTGCATAACATCAAACACGAACGCAACATGACTTCTAAAACACTTTGGAACACGTTTTTCAAGAATAATGATAATATTATTATTACCAACAATCACCAACGGGCCGTACACATTTTCAAACACTTAAACAATCAACCAAATTGTAATCATTTGGACATTCTAGTTGGACAAACAACTACAAGGTAGTCTTATGAGATGCCTTCATATGTTTATAACCATCGCGTGTCGTGGACACCCTCAGGTTACAAGTCTTTGGACTTCGATTCCCGACTCATCAATCTCAGTTTATTGATATAAACTCTAAAGACTCAGGTGAGTCTCATAGCCCCTCTTTTACTATTTTTACTCAGGGGTGTGATATATTGCTTGTTTTAACGCGTGAACGCAAGTACAACTTTTACATGTACTACATGAGTTTTACACAACTAATCTTTTAAAGCCCTCCATCAGCATAGTTGTTAATACATTTGTAGCGTGAATATTAGTATATGGTACCATATAGGATTGACCCACCTCGTCCGGGTTAGCAAGCACTAACCGGGTAAACGGACGTACTAATATTTAAGGAAGACGGATGTTGATTAGGCATCCGTGGAGGCGAAAACGCTCAGGCTGTGTCCTGACCCACGAGTTAAGCTCAACTATGTGCTCATGGTTGTATACTGTTACCACTATCATTTGCTGGATGCAAATCAACTATTTAAATCTTGCGGTTCACACAACTTATTTGATACTCAAACCTGTGAGCTCACCAGCGTTAGCTGACCCATTTTAGCATGTATCGCAGGTACAAAGCAGTAGGCAGGATTGCCCCAGGAAACTATAGCTCGAGTCAGCATGCAGACAATAGAGATTTTCTTGCATTAATATATTTTGTATAAGTATTTATGTATTGAAATCTCTCATTTTAAACGAACACGAGCTATATGTAGCTTCAAACCTTGTAAACATTTTGCTATTAATACATTCTGTTAAAACGACGCATATAGAGTCGTTTACTATTAATCTCTGTGCTTTGAATATTGATTAGTAACACCCAAATCTTGCTTCCGCTGAACAATAAATTTGGGGGTGTTACAATATGATATTTAGTCTCGTCCCACCGGTCTCCCCCTGTATGATCAAGGTTCTACCGACGGCAAGAGGGATGCAGACGATTTTGTCATAACAAACGATTTCGGCTCGGTGTTTGGACAACCAGTCCATACCAATGATGACGTCGAAACTTCCAATTTCAACAGGCATAAGATCTATCGAAAAGGTTTCGTTGGCTAAGTTTAAAGTGCAATTAGGTATCACACTATCAGTTTCTATGAGTTTACCGTTCGCTAGTTCTACAGTGTACTTAACATCTAGAGCAACAGGGGTGATGTCAAGTAGGGGGTAAAACTCATCGGAAATAAAGCTCCTATCGGCACCAGTATCAAATAGAACAGAAGCAGTTAAGTTGTTGAGGAGGAACATACCCGTGACCACATTCGGATCCTGATGGGCGTCCCCAGAATTGAGCACGAAGTCTCTACCTTTAGCATTGTTGTTGTTGTTGCCCTTGTTCTTCAGTTTCGGGCAATCATTCCTAAAGTGCCCAGGGTTTCCACATTCATAGCAGGCTCGGTGTGGAAATCTGGTGTTGTTGTTGGAGTTGTTGTTGTTGGTGGGGGATCTACAGTCCTTGGTGAGGTGGTCGTACCTCTTGCAGTTGTTGCGATAGGGACTGCAAGGACCTTCATGGTGGCGGTTGCACTTGGAACAGTAGGGTTTGTTCCCTATATAACCCCGTCTGGTGTCGTTGGTTGAGTTGTAGGCCTTGATGGTGTCAGGTTTCTTGTTTTGGGAGTTGTTGTGGTTGTCGGACCACTTTCTTTTGAGGTGGTTGGAGGAAGAAGTGGGTGGTTCTGGGTCCTCGTTCATGGCCATGATTTCATGGGCCAATCGGATAGCACCATCAATGGTGGTCTGGTTTGAGGAGGCGACGTTCCCCCGGATAGGTTCCGGAAGACCGGGGATGTACTTTCGGATCTTATCGGGTTCAATGCTCACCATTGCTGGGCGAAGGATGGCAAGCTGTTGGAATCTGACGGTTTATCCATCAATTTCAGTTCCCTACACCTTCAGGTGCCAAAATTCTTCCTCCGGCTTTTGGAGTTGTTCGATGGGGCAATACTTATCGGTAAGCATTTTCTTCAGTTCCTCCCAAGGGAGTTGGTAGGCGGTATCAATACCCACAGACTGGGCATATGAATTCCACCATGACAGTGCACCATCTTCGAGGGTGTGCAGGTGGAGTACTTGACTCTGTCCTCTTCCGCACACTTGTTGATGTGGAAGACGGATTCCATTTTCTCGAACCATCTGATCAGTCCGATGGCTCCTTCGGTTCCCTTGAAGCTCAAGGGTTTGCAGCTCAGGAAGTCCTTGTATGAACAAGGTTTAGATTGAGGCCCGTTGGTAGCTGTATCTTTGCTGCCCGAACTGGGTTTTCGAGTAGCCATAGCTTGGGCCACGCTTTGGGCTATGAGTTGGGCGATTTCAGTTTCGCTGAAGGTGAATTGCTTCGGTGGCATCTTGCTAAACAAGATCAAGAAAAGACAATGAGATTCTTGTGTGAAATTCTGATATATCACAGGTGTATATGATGGAATATACAATACAAAGTGATAATTATATTTCATTGAAATAACCAAGTTTGGTACATGATATGAGTTTTCGAAAGATTACATAATATGGGGAGTACAAAAGGTACCGGGAATTGTTACATCCGGTTCGAATAGTAAGAGTCCTACATAGATAGATATAGATTACAAGATGACAGTCACACTAGTTCTAATGCAAGTTGATCCTTTCCATTAGCGTGACAAGTCGATCCACGATGATTGCGAGTCTGCTGGTTTGTCGGGGGTTGTCTTCTGCCAAGGCTAGTCGTTGTACCAGCATCCTTGAGTATTCCTCGGCCTCTTGCAGGCGCTGCTCGCATTGTTCCAACCTGAGTCGTAAGAGCTCGATTTCTACTCCTGATTCCACTACCCGGTCGTGGAGTATGTTCATGTTGCTAACGGTATTTTCGTGATCTTCGGAGACTTGGTTGATGCGCTCAAGCATTGTGAGTCTCCAGTTTTCGTTTGTTTCTTGCAATGCGACATCCATGGTGTGGATTCGTTGCTCGTGACGGTCCAGCCTAGCGGCCAAGGCTGGCAGAGTGAAGTGGGTAGGGTACGGGCCAGCTCGAGGCAACCTGGCGTTCCTCCTAGCTACCCTCGGGTTCTGCGACCCGGATTGAGAGTGTGATGGATTTGGTGGTGTGTTTGCCATTCTGAGACAAAGCGTTAGAAAGAGTGAGGCCTATATTCATATAATACATATATAATATAGCCTAAGATATTGAGTGAGAGCGAGGCCTATCTATGTATATATATATATATATATATATATATATATATATATATATATATATATATCACATAATAGCCTAAGGTGTCTAACACAGATAAGTTTGAGTCCCGGTTTCTCTCGTGGTCAGAGTCAACTAGTGTATCCTTTTCAGTCATGATTCCTTTCGGATCCTACATCATATTCTTTTAATTGTACATAGTTGATTAGGCTATGTTAAATTAAACCAATACCATGTAATCACTGAACCTAATCATACTTAATAAGGAATACTGCCTAACGGTCATAGTCTAGGCCCACTAAATGCAACCTAGTTCACTATAACCTTAGGCTCTGATATCAATCTGTAACACCCTCAAATTTAATGTTTTGCAGAAGCATAATTTGGGTGTTACTAATCAATAATCAAAGCACACAGATATATAGCAAACGACTCTATATGCGTCGTTTTAACAAAATATATTAATATCAAAAGGTTTACAACAGTTTAAACCCGTACATAGCTCGTGTTCGTAATATGAGAGATTTAAGTACATAATTAGTTATACAAAATCTAATAATGCAATGAAATCTCTGAGGTTTGCATGGAGACTCGAGCTAATATGCATCCTGATGGGCAGTCCAAATCTACTGCTGAGTACCTGTGATACATGCTAAAATGGGTCAGCTAACGCTGGTGAGCTCACAGGTTTAGATATCAAATATTAGTGTGTGAACCGCAAGATTTAAATGTTGATTTGCATCCAGCAAATGATAATGATAGTGTATACAACCATGAGCGCATAGTCTGAGCTTAACTCAAGGGTCGGGTCCCATATAGAGAATTCTGAGCGAGGTGCCTCCACGAGTGCCTAATCTACACTCGTCTTCCCAAATATTAGTACGTCCATTTAACAGGTTAGCGCGACTAACCCGGACGAGGTGGGTCAATCCTATATGGTACCATATACTAATATTCACGCTACTTTCGTATTACCAGACTATACTGGCGGAGGACTTTGATTTGATTAGTTGAAAACAACTCATGTAGTATATTGAAATATGTACTCGCGTTCACGTGTTAAAAACAGAGCAATGTATCACACCCCTAGTAAAACAGTAAAAGAGGGGCCATGAGACTCACCTAAGCCTGAAGAGTTTATCTTAATAAACTGAGATTGATTAGCCAAGGATTGAAGTCCAAAGACTTGTAACCTGAGGGTGTCCACGACACGTGATGGTTATAAACATGAGAAGGTATCCAATAAGATTACATTGTAGTTGTTTGTCCAACTAAAATGTCCAAATGATTACAACTTGGTTGATTGTCTAAGTATTTGAAAATGTGTACGACCCGTTGGTGATTGTTTTTAATAATGATCTTGATGTTATCATATCGATTTCGAAGTGTTTATACTTGAAAAGCATGTCTTACAATGTTTTAGGAGTCATATTGTATAGGTATTTGAGGTTGTATAAGTTCGACACTTGGTGTAAAAATAGTTTGAAACCTTCTGTTTTATGCGTCACTTATAGCGTCACTTAGGACTTAGGCGTCACTTTGGAAGTGACGCATGAAATAGTAGAATCTGAGTGAGGGCGTCACTTAGGGAAGTGACGCATAGTGAGGCGTCACTAAGGTAGTGTCGGGTGGTAGTGTCGGGTAAGGGTTCTAGGCGTCACTAGACAAGTGACGGAGGTAAGTGTCGGGAGAAAAAAGGGGTTTTATGCGGCACTTATGCAAGTGACGCAAGATTAGGGCTTTTAGCGACACTCAATGCATCACTTATGTGACGCACGAAATGACGCTATACTGCAGTCATCGTTGCGAAACTTAAAGCTGTTGAAGGATTTTTGAGCCAAAAATGAGTATTCCGGTTTCCGTTTGGTTCGATTCTTTTACCCAACCCATGTATGGACATTTCAAGCTTAAAGAAACAACTAGAACTTGAAAACAATAAAAATCGAGGAGTTGCGGGTTTTTTCGGAAACTTACAACTTCGCGCGTGAGAAATCTGGAAAGATGGAAATGTAGATCGTTGCGAGGTGGTCACTTTTCTCCAAACGAGCTTGATGATTTGATGACATTTGAGGGTGTTATTTGGTGATTTAAGGTGATGGTGGTGGTGTTTGGTTTTAAGAGAAAAAGAAGAAAAAGAGGGAAGAGATGGAAATGGTGATGATGAAATGAGGTGTGGGAGGGGTTTTTCCCCCTTTTCTTTGGCCGGTTAGGGTGGGGGCCCACCGAAGTGTGGGTCTCCACTTTTTAATTCCGTGTATTCGCGCTCCATGCGATGTTCGTTTTCTTGATTGTTTAAACGTTAAATAATTATTTTATACGTTTAATTATAAGTTTTGAAATACGAATATTTATCCGATATTATACTTGAAGTATTTCATCAAATACTTAATATTTGAGTTATACAATGTAACTTAGCTTGTTTCGTTTTGTCCGCACGTTTAATAATTCAATCGCGAAGGTTTTGTTTGTACGATACGGAATGAATACGGGATATTATAAAAATAATATTTTTGGATATAATTGTGTCATTAAATAATATTGTATTATTTAATAAAATTGTTCACCAACGTCCGTATTTATTTGAACCGAATTACATTCGATTTGAAACTTGTACGATTTAATCAAATCGCATATTCGTATATATTCAACAATATATATTAAGATACATTAATTAGCCTAAAACCAACTAATTATATGTATTAAAACTTGATTAGGCACTAATTTCTAGTCCTAATTTGACGGGTGTTACAGCTGCCTCCTCTTCGGCATCATTTTCTCTCTTTTGCGCCTCATCATCCTTGGTCTGTTTCGCTCCATCAACTTTACTTTTATTTACTTGCTTCTCATGCTCATTAATTGTTTCAATATCTTTGTCACTATCTTGAACCGGAATGTTTTCTTGACTGGTTGCCTTTGTAATTACATGAGCAGCACTTGATTTAGTGAGCACAAACTTTGGTGGAACAACACTTGTCAAATCAAACTTGGCAGCTGTTGCAGCTTTGGCTTCACGAGCCAATTTTCGGCCTTCTTTTTGTTTATGAACTAAAATCTCAGCAACAGTTAGATTAGATGAAGGATGGTTATTCACTGACAAAAATAAAATAAAATAAAATAAAATAAGAATGTCTAAATTTAAATTAGCATAACTAAGAATATTAAAACATACAAGGATGAAAAGAATGTATACCTAATACATATGATACATATTACTATCACATGTGATAATGATACAAAAACAACGATACAGACAAAAAAAAAACAATAAATATGAAAAATAGGTATGAAAAATGTGATACCAACAGTTAGAAACTACACTAAAACATGTGATTGTTCAAAAGGACATTTACCTTCATCATCAACATGACTATTTTTTTTTTGTTTTTTTTCCCTTTTTCTATTATAAACCTTTAAAGCATTTGCATCCAAGAAGAGTAACGGCGTCACAACTGAAAATTAAACAAACACACATAAAAACTTGAAAAACATATAACTATCATGTGTGGTTAATAAACAAATAAAACTATTGAATAACAAAACTAAACCTTCTAGTGAAGACAAAACGTCTGGATCAGTTTCTGAAACGATGTGATCACTGATATGTATAGCTATCAAATAAAAATCAGCACACAAAAATACTTTAAACAAAAAAGGGACAAATAAGCACACATGATAGTGATACTATAGAAAAAATACAATATCTTTACTCTCAATGTACAGTACCTATACATCACATAAAATACATAACATTTGTGTAAATTCAAACCACATCATACATAACAACAAATGCACAACATATATAAATGGCTAAACAGACTTAACACTTGTGTTACTAAAAAAAACTAAACCAACACCAAACACAACAATAAATTCAATACAACAACAAAAATCATAAAATACAAACCAAAAATAGAATTATCACGTGTGTAAATACATGCCAAATCATTCTTAAACATTTGCAAACACTAATATCAGTGTAACACTTGTGTTACACAAACCCTAATTTCAAACAAAGCACATTACACATATAGAATATAGAATGTAAACGCAACATAAAAACGCACCATATAACGCAAAATATTAACGTATTAAACGTAAACAAGAACAAAAAATATAAATAGAAACAAACTAACGTAATGGTAAGGCATTGAGAGGTCGAGCATCAATCGGACTTGAAGTGGTTCTTGTTGCCGGAATCTCGTCACAAATATCCATTTACAAAGTTACAATGGTTACAGAAATACTTCCTATTTCGATTTTGAACGATTTTGATAACTAGGGTTTCTAAAAAACGGACATGCAGTAAAAATAGAACCGATAGATAGTTTAATCGAAAGATATAGATGATTAGAACGATGATTTCTGCAAAAAAACTACGAAGATCTGTTGATTAGTATGAAGAATTTTGGAATTCTAGGGTTTACAGTACGAGAATCGCACGGAGAAGAAGCGGGAGAGAGGAAAAAAGGTTTGTGTGTGTGTTTTTTTCTTTGAAATAAAGTGAGAAAAAACAAAATTTAATTGATTGGTGAAATGACCATTTTGCCCCTCTGCCCAAAATCTTATTTATTCTGATTTTTTTAATTAAATAATGTGGAATTAATATAAGCCCTTGATTTGCTAGATCCAATGGCTCAAATTTGTTTCCTCATTCTCACAAGAACTGGGTGTACTCATTTAAACTCTTCTCTAAATTAATAATATGCCGGATAACTTTTTGGAAAAAATATGCATCTCAATTTTTATAAAGATTTATGAGATTTTTATAAAAGAGAATTTTTAGGTGAATGAATGTTAGTGATTGGTTAATCAAAAGATTTATGAAATTGAGAGTTTTGATTGGTTAAGAAGTTTAAATTTTAACAAAAAATTTAATAGAAGAGGTTTTCTTTTATTAATATTTAGAAGATTCCGTGTTAGATAACCCAAATTAGGTATTATTCCACATGTAAATAAATTGACATTGCAATATGTATTCAATGTTTGGATTTTTTAAAACTTGTAGCATAAACATAAACCACTACTCTGCCTGCCCCAAAGATGAAAGCAATCGCATACGTTTAAAAGTTTCAATCTGATCATCACCAGATTCATAGATGTTCCCATCGAGTTCAAAAATATTAAAATTCGTACTTTCAAGTTGAAGAAAACAAGGTTTGTGCTTTAAAATTTTATATTCGTATGCTCGAGTTGTAAGAAAGAAAAAGGTTTGTTGTCATTTATTTCCTTAACCTAAATTTGGTTAAAAAGTTTTAGAAGGTCAAAAGGGCCATACTGGTAACAATTTCTGTATCCCATCTTTACAAGAATAATAGAAACAATAACTCGAGAACACAAAAGTTTATTTTGGTTCATTTCTTATAGTTCAAAAGGAAAAACTCGAGAACTCAATTTTAGAGACCCCTGAAGAACATCAAGGGGAAAAAGATGTTAATGTGCATGCAAGATGCCAATCAAAAACCATAAGCCAATGCGGGTGCACTACAATATATGTACAAGATACTATTATGATTTACATAGCTCTGAAAAGAACAAAAAAGAAGAATTTTCAAGACGGGCATCTTTGATTTACACAAAAAAAAAAAGGTAAATCTGTACCTACTGTAATTCATCTATCATAACATACCAACATATCCTCCATAACATACCAACATATCCTCCAACTTGACTTAACTTACATTGCACCACATTTACTCGAACAGAGGACACCTGCAAGTGAACTGATTTAAAAAAACGCAAACTCATTGAAGGAAAATAGGATGCAACAAGAAAAGCAAGTTGACAATTCAAAGGTTAATGACCTTCAACATCTTCAGACACTAGCTCTAATAAACTCAAGAGGACCACGAATAGTAGATCACTATTAGAAATTTAAGTCACAGCTAACCCATGATATGTTGTGGGATGTATTGCAGTTTTTATAATGGAGATGCATGACACTTTTTATAGAAGGCTTTTGCAAACTTTTGAGCATAAATTAACACTAGCTCTAACCTAAGCCTTAAGGAATCATTTATCAACCTCAGTTTGCACTATACTATTATAAAAGTTTGATCAAAATGGTTTGTTAACTCCTCAGCTAACTAAGCAACAAGGTAGTCAAGTAATAGATGGGCCGTATCTTGTTGCGTATAGCCTTACAAGTGCATATATTTAAGAAAAAGCTAGTTGCTTATTTTGCATGGCACATAAATAAAAGAACCTATTTTCATAAGGTTAATACCCTTTTAGTCGCTTAATACATGCTTTGGTCCATGTGGCTTCCTTACGGTCCTTGGCTGGCGAGGAAATGTGAATGGACCACCAAACTGTTTGCCATCACTACCCTGACTAGATTCAGCTTCCCCAGGACGCGATGAAGCTGCAAGATAATAGACAAATTTATATAAAAGGCATTTCCATTTTTAATAACAGGTTACAATAACAACTGCAGCACCCTGATGTTAAACTCACACATGAAAACAACAATCGCATAGTTACTGCAGTGTTATTAGATGGAACAAAAGGGTGTATCGTATACTGGACAAAGATAATACAAACAAGGGTTGAGAAAACTCATCTAAACTCTTTTAATATATCAAATCATAAACAAAATCGGCCTCCTAAAAACTAAACAATGAAGCCCTATTTATACTACAGATTTACTAAACCTACTAGCAAGCTTAGGTCCAAATTCCTTGTTTAAGGTTTGTTTTCTGATAGGCAAAATGCTAGTGACCAACTTTTGGATACACGGCCCAGAGGGCCTACGGCCTGGAAAGTCTACACCAGAAGGTTAAAAGGAAAGACACGTGAAGAATTAATTCTTGTATAGCATATGTGATGATGGTAGTGGAGGGAACAGTTAGACTTTATTTTCAATCAGAGAAGTTCGGCTATTAGCTAGGGCAGAGGAAGTTTTCCTTCTGATTTGTATTTCCTTTTATCAAATATCAAAGCATTTTAGCATTCGATTTCACAACTCTTTTATTTGTTCAATTAATTGAAAGTTGAAACAGTTTCTATCATTTTCACCCAAAGAAAAAATCAAGCTTCCAACAATTTCAATTTTCCCTACCCCTAAGACATGATATTAACAAAATCTGCAAATCCAAAATGATCAATGAAAAAAAAGACTGATTTTTGTAGTAAAATATATTTCTGGCATTTAGTTACATGTAAACCCTGTGCAATATATTACTATTTTGGCAGAAAGAAATGAGATAGGTTGACAAAATATCAATATCACACAAGGCGAACAGGAACCGAGTATAATGTATAAACATCATGATGTTTGAAAAGGCCTGAATAACACATACCAGCTGGAAAGACAGCATCACCCGAGTGAACATCAGGAGTCTCAGGATTAGCAGTGAGTGAGCTAAAACTCCCATTAGGTGGGCCAGGTATCGAGACTCCTGTCGCGGAGATGGTATCACAGTTCTCGTCTTCTGAATCACTTAGAACTATGACACTTGGATCTGCCAGTGATGAGGAAGAACTTTTGTTGGTGATTCCAGATGTCTGGTTATGGTTGTATGGCGTATAATCCATCATATCATGATGACTGATACTTTGGAATTCATCTTCGTTCATATTTTCAGAAGAACCGCTGCTCATTGATATCACTTCCAGCCCGTTGGTAATATATTCTTCTGAGTGATTACCCTGAACATGTGAAACCCCGTTCCCGTTGCCGTTCCCATTCGATAACTGGTGTTCACTTTTTACAGCAGATACTTCCATATTCGAATCAACCATAGCTTCTGAAACACATAACGAACCATCTGAAAGATGCCATCGTTCAAGATCCTTAAACGGACGTCCAATTTTGGCACGCCATGAACCATTAGACTTAACTTCGATCTCAGTTACATCTTCATCACAGGCTTGCATCTTTCACCGAGTTATTAATTAATTAATAAATAAAAAAGAGAGAATCAGGTGGCTTCAAATTTAAAAATCAAGACAACTAGAAAGATATAAGGAAAAACGTAAATACCATCTTCACGATACGATTTAAATAGGGATCAATGATAATGTCCTCCAGTGCATAATTCTTTAGACAAATTGGGCATTGCCACTGTATTTAAACAAACAAATAAATAATAAAAAAAAAAGATCTCACACAAAATGCAAGAAAAATGAGTCCTAAAATAGGACAGCTAACTCGTTAAGCATGATAATAACTTGCCTTTCTTGATCGTTGGTTGATTTGAACTAAAGTATCGAGATCAAAACATCCCAGGTGAATGCATCTCTTAAATCTAGCAGCAGTCTTCATTCTACACCCACTCATCTATTATTGATATATAAAAAAGGCAGAAATATTATGAAACAACCACATACATTTAACTTATAACAATTGTTTCTTGGTTTCATCAGTATACTAAGAGCACTAAAATAAGATAATGATGCAAGCTACAAAACATTTAGGAAAAAAAAAAAATAATACAAACTAAAAAAAAAAAATTAAAAAAAAAACAGATTATGATAAGTGCAAAGAATATCATGCAAGTCCATAAATCTTACAGGACAACGGAGATTAATTGTGACATTATCGGCTATAACTTCCAAATCACTGTCACTATCATCATTAGCGGCAGCCATTCCACCACCAATGCAACGACAAACACGAGCAACAGCTTCAGTAAAGGATTCACCTTCTTGTTCACTAGGAATCATGCTGATAACCTAGCAAGGAAGCAAAAAAAACACTAATAAGGTACAGAGTAGATGAACATTAGTTAGTAAAATAAATACCAACTTAAGAAGTCAGGTCACAAGGATGTAATTCCATGGTTTTTATCAGTAAACAATGAAAACTGCCATTAGACGAAAATGACGATACCTGTTGAACAGTCCGTTGTCTCACTAGCCTGACCCCCAAGCAAAATGTCCGAGCATCAGAACCAGATAATGAGATTTTGTTATTTCCCTCCACCAAATACACCGAGATCTGATATGAGAACAAAATACATGAAGAGATTACCACTGAAGTCATTGCTGCAAACTCCATGGTGATGTATAAGTTCTCCAAGTTCCAAATTTACTTTTTCAATTAATTTCGTATGTGGATTTAGATAGAGAGAGTTGCAAGAATGACGAGGTAAAGGAAGCTAGGGATGCAAGAACGCTTCAGAAGTAAAAGAGACTTTAAATGAGGTGAATAAATGTGTCTTCTAGAGTGGAAAACAGCATCACAGATCTTAGCGTGCAGGCAAAATGAAGGGTGTCAGAATAAGACAACTTACTAGAGCACCATCATCGCGGCCATTGGCTCCAAGCATCTTTGATCCAGGTCTATTTATCGTCTTAACAGGGATGCCTGAAAAATAAATAGCTTCTTAGAAAGTAGATAAAAAACAACTTAAGTTCATAAATTCCTAGAGGTGCATGTACAATTTCGTGACATTTAGGGGTTGAATTATGATATCATAAAAATATTATGTGACATTGTCATGACGAAATTCAATTAACGAAATAAGAAAAATCAAGAACAATTTAGTCCATAGATAACGACCAAGTTCACATACCATTGACTCTTAGATCAGGATATAGGGGCCACTGCATCCTGAATGGAACACTATCATTAAGAAGAATGCACCACACCTGCTCAACAGAAGGAAAAGCTTAAAAGGGTATACCCAACCATTAGAAAAACCTTTCACATAAAATTTTACTGTAATAAAATAACTACCCACCTGTACATCGTATCCTGCATTTTCCAGCAAATATACATTTGCTTTAGTAATTTGAAAGCTTGTTTCAACATTCTGTAGTGGCTGTGAACTAAGAAACACAGATATGAAATCACAATGGAGTAGTTTAAAATTTAGATTTATGTATAATATGTAAATCCTGGTAACTATAACAAAAGACAAGTCGCATAATGTACTGTAATGCTAGATCCCAACAGTAAATCTCATGACCACACACCCAGAAATAATTCAAGACACTAAGTTATAAACATCAGTTACCAACTGTTGTTTGATGAACGAGAACATGAAGAGTAGTGACATAATGAAGATCAAAACTAATTAACTTACCCATCATCCGGGCTTGAGATGTAATGGAGCTTTACTGGATATAGAGGGCATGCCAAAGTCTTCCAAAATCTGACCAGATAAAGTTACAGCATAAAAACCATATCAGATGGTCTACCTTGATGATAAAAGCAATAAACTGCTTAGCTAACACATGCAGATCTTCATCAAAATAATAATAATGATAATGATTAAAAGCAATAAACTGCTTACTTAACACATGCATATTTTCATCAAAATAATAATAATAATGATAATGATGATAATAAAAATAATAATAATAACAATAACAATAATGCATTTATTAGAAATAACGAAAAAATCATGCAGATTTTCATCAAAATATATTTTAATGTATGTATATATATATATATATATATAGAGAGAGAGAGAGAGAGAGTTTGGATCAGATAAAAACAGTGTGAAAATAAGAACAAATAAGAACAGATCTAGACCATGAATAGTTTAAATCAATGGATGAGAAAAAATTCTGGCTTTTTTAAATTAAAAGAAAATCATAAGGGTATATTTGGAAATAAAAAATCTTGAATCCTCATTTTCCGTTTCACTCCCTATTATCTAGTCAAATCCCAAATTGATTTCTTATTCTCTCTACAATTTATTTTCACCTTGGTTATGATAAACAAAAACCAGCCACCGATAATCGATGATACAAATTACAACAAGCATAACTCTTTCAACTGGGAAAAGTAAAGATGCAAGATATGATAAACTTGTGGCTAACGACAGGTAGATCACCAGATTTCCTATCGTTTTGTACATCTATCTTCGTTCGAAGATGATCAGTTCCGATAACATGCGAAAATCATTGAAGGTTTAGTGTTCATCTTGTATTTTTGGTGCATCACATCGGAGGTTTACTGTGCATCTTGTATTTTTGGTGCACTCATCTTTTTATATAAGTTTGCCGACTTATTCAAAGTTCAATTATTAGAAAGAAACGAAACAATGGAACCATGATACTTTATTCAAGTTTTAGTTTGTGTGTATTATTAAAGAAATCATAAATTATAGAGATGCATTTATTGTGCATCGGTTTACAGTCCATTGTAGATGAACAAAGTATATTCAGTGTACATTTTCAACAAGATCTGTAGAAGATCGATCCGAAATACGAGTAAGAAGTAAGGATGAAATTAAATTTATTAATGATCTATTAGATGTACAGATACACATGATGTTTTGAGCATCTTGCAACCTGTTTTCAATCTAAACAAAATGGATTTCAAATTAAGAAGAAAAACAAAACGAAATTGATGGTAGGATTTATGTATTTTATTAGTTACTCATGTTATTTACAAATTGGATTAAAAAATGTCGGATGAGTATTTGTCTTTATTTTAAGGAAATTATGGGTTTCTTCTAAAGGATATAAAAGAGAGAGGTCAGAAAAAAATGGATGACACAGATGACCAAATTATCCGTCTTATCGTTCTTATTTTCATAGTGTTCTTACTGGAACTTTACCCTATATATATATATATGTATATATATACATATATATATATATGTATATATATACATATATATATATGTATATATATACATATATATATATATATATATGTGTGTGTGTGTGTGTGTAATTTTGAGAAAAATCTGCATGATTAAAATAATGATAAAAACTATGTCAAATCAATCACTTCACGAAATAATTCGATTAAAAAAAACCCTCTTCATACACACTTCACCGTCTATTGTCAAAAATCTACAGCCATCTTCACCTGAATTCCTCAGATATACATGTTGGCATGAAGTGATTAATATTTAGGGTTTATTAATATACTGAACTTCACCTTAATCTTAATATAGTTTGATAACGTGAAATCCCACCATGCAATAAATGATAAAAGATTAACATGTTCAAGAGGAATTCATAATAAAAATGTTTGAAATCATAATATATATATATATATATATATATATTATGTACATATGTATATGTATATATATATATGTATATATAATATATAATATATATATTATGTACATAATATATATATTATATATTATATATACATATATATATTATGTACATATACATATGTATATGTATATACATATACATATACATATATGTATATACATATACATATACATATATGTATATACATATGTATATGTACATAATATATATATGTATATATAATATATAATATATATATTATGTACATAATATATATATTATATATTATATATACATATATATATATATATATACATATACATATACATATACATATACATATGTACATATAATATATATATATATATAATATATACATATACATATGTACATATATAATATATATATATATATATATAATATATACATATACATATGTACATATATAATATATATATATAATATATAATATATATATTATGTACATAATATATATATTATATATTATATATACATATATATATACAGAATATATATATATATTATGTATATATATATATCTATGTATATATACATATGTACATATATATATATATGTACATAATATACATATATATATATATACATAATATATATATTATATATTATATATAATATATAATATGTATATTATGTACATATATATATATATGTATATTTATATATATATATGTATATATAATATATAATATATATATTATGTACATATATATATGTACATATGACATATATATATGTACATATACATATGTATATGTATGTGTGTGTGTGTGTGTGTGTGTGTGTGTGTGTGTATAGTGAGCTCATCCAGAAAAAGTGTTGTATTGGAGGGAAGGGGGAAGCAATTATTATTCATCATGGCGCATCTTACCTTTTCAAGCCCTAATCTTGTGGCAAATAATAAATTATAATGAATGTCAATCGAAATCGATGCTATAAATATTAAGCTTCATTCCTGAATTTCTATTTAGGTCATAGCATTAGCTGATGAATATTATGTTAATTAATCATTAACATTCATCATGATAAATGTTAGGTAACATTCATGATAATGAATGTTATAATTAAAAAATATTCATCAACTAATGTAATGACTAATTCATCATCATGAATATTACTTAACATTCACCGCGATGAATGTTAGCAATTTATTCAATAGATATTCATCAACAGATGTTATGACTTTAAAATGAAGTTCAACTCTGAATATATTCTTTATACATTGACTTTGATTAATATTTACTTGTAAAAATAGTTTTTTGTTGACATTTTGATTGGTAAACTTAAGATGGTTCGTTATGAATAATAACCGCTTCCCCTCGTCCCTCCAAAAAAGCACTTCCCTCTTGATCGCTACCCTATATATATATATATATATATATATATATATATACCCACACACACACACATTCTTATTACTAACTTGTATTTCTAAGTATTTGGATTTCTCATATTATGTTGTTGGTAACCAAGGCATGCAGAACTATGGACAAAGATATAAAATACGGGAAATATGTTTCACATAAATAAGTGGAACCGATAATACATACGGATCACACCGAGCGATTCGACAAAGTTCGCAATAATGCTGAGAAGGAGTAGGAACTTCCTCAGCAGACTCCACGGGGATACAAACACAGGAAGCATGCTGCAAAACATTACACTGTGGATCTGCACACTGAAGATACACAGTCTCTACATAAGCTAAGTCATGATACCAAATAAGAAGTGCTACTCAAAATAATAAAGAAGCATTTGCAAAAGATCACAAGGTTTCACTAACTGAAGCACAGAAAGAACCCTACACTTACCAACATGCAAGTTCACACCAAACATATGAAAAAGGCTCATTTGAAACTAGCAATTAGCCTGCCTAGTACTATGTCAATTGTCAACAAGATTTATATCAACTTTGTCCTTGGATTTAAAGAGCAATAATGCAATTTGTGATAAGACTTTATGGGGTTAAGCAAATTACACAAAATAAACAGAGACTGCAATTTCTATGGAGACATCAAAAAAGAATGCAGGAGAAAAACCTGAATCATGAACTCAGATTTCAGTGAAATGCCACATGGACAACGAACTTTCTGATCCACATTTTCCTCTTTAGGTGTGATGTTACTACAGTCAGAGACACTGTGACCATTAGCTACTGAATCATGTGCCCCTATAGGCTGTAGTTTTCTGAAACAATAATTTATACAGAATTAAGGAAGCTAGGTATATGCAATAGATCATTATTATACACATAGAAATAATATTTCAGTAACTTGTTATGTGAATTCGTTTTGAATGATTACATTGAAAGCACGATTCACCGACACATTCATCTGACGATAAACTAATAAACAATTACCTGTAAGTTTCATCTATTATCTTTGCCACATCTTCCTTTGAAATGGATTTATTCTTTAGCGGACCATGTCTGTCTGATGCTAAAAAACAAGATTAGGCAGAAACCATTAATTAAAAAGATTTAGATATAAAATCTAATATGCAGTCAACTCACCCAACACAAGAAAAATATGAAAACAAAATTAGATTACAATATATGAGACCTATGCCTAAAAAGGGAATGTGATGCCAATGGCTTACCTTCTTCCACAGAAAGCAATGCCAGTATCCGCTCCATCAGCTCCTATACAAACCAAGGATATACATCAAAGTAAAATTATCATACACTTCAAATATATGTGGGGAAAGGCCATCATCAATAATAAACAGGATACGCAAATAAAACTGAAACTCTAGAAGCATGAAGATTATATGATACAAAACAAGGACAAATAACATATCATAAAGCATATAAAAGGAAATATTTGTCCAATAAAGAAGCAGGGATTCACTTTCTCTCGTCAACTATAAATACTGGAAATTTATGAGTCTGTGCCAGTAATAGTAATTGTTCTCAAAGTTTTAACTTAGTATCATTAAATATGTTCATCTCTTGGTCTCTTCAATTACAAAGCCAAACGAAAATATAAAGAAAGAAAATAAGAAATTGTGTGCAGTAGAGTAATAAATAGAAACCCTGGAAGGTAAATATATTTACATGTTCTTTACAAGAATAATAAACGATATAAAAACTGTTAGAGCATCAACGCTTAAAAACCAAACAAAAACTTACCAACCCAGACACACAGCTTTAAGAAGCTATCAAACAAAAGAAACACATGTAGAATTAACCCACATATGAATGAGACAATGAGCAAGCTAAGGAATATATGCATTCAGCTTTATGCAACATATTCTTCAGCTCTACAGAATGGAGTTGCTAAGAAGATGATTTTCGTTCTTCAATAGAGCTTTTCTGGTTCGTATAGCGTTTCTTTATTCAACACCAAAAGCACACAAAATCTCGGCAAATGAGAAAACGTGGCACATGAATATTAACTAAACAAGAAGGTAACATCATATTCATACACAGCCACACAGCCCAACAGCACATACCAAATAATTGCAGGTAACTGTATGTAGCATAAAACAAATCCCTAAATTTAAATGGCCACAAAAGGCATATACCAAGATGCACGCAGTCGCAATTCAGCCTGTGACATACCTCACAAGATGTGTATTACCTAATCAGGAGGATTGTATTAATGCAATGACAGAACATACCTGCTTTCTCCCAGTCTTTGCAAGACCAAGTTGACTGAGGACATCTTTAAGTTCTTGAATTCTAAAACGTGCCATTTTTCTCTGAAAATATTACAAACGGTTACTAGTGTAATAGCTGTATACACCACACGGCATACATACGAAAAGAAACTAAATAAATTTGTAAAGGAACGAAACACATGAGCATAGAACAACCCCATGAAATACAACACCAATAATAAATTAGTGAAAATGCAAAAAAGCAAATCAAAACAAAAAAGAGTAGTGTGTTTACAGGTAAACCTAGATAACAAATGCACAGAGGTACATATGCGTGCAATACTTTATTTATTAAGTGATTTAGCCATGCTTTTCTCCTCTTTTTTTTCTTTTTCTTAGCCATGCTTTTCTGCGAGCATAGGAAAATATTATTTACAAATGAAGAGATTATAACAAAACCCAATCTTGTATTTGAATGTACAATATTATGATACACTTGTGAAGTAAATGAACTTATAGGACTACCAGACATAATTAAATCATTCGCATTTAGGGCAGGAGGGCTCCTTTAATGGAGGAGTAGCGTGTATATTTTTCTTCTTTAATTTAAACTCTATAAGGAAAGGATGTGAGTGACATTTGCATGTAAGCACAATGGCTTTTAGACACCATAAAACATCCTTTTGGACATTGACTCTGTTATACTGTCTGCACCCTTAAGATAAAAAATAGGAGGGAGGGGCTCCACGAGCTAATTCAAAAGGTTCAACCTGACGCAATGTAATCACCCAAAAGCATAGGATTCAACAGCTTAGTTCTTACGCTGTTACTGCACTTCAATCCTGAATACTATATACATTATGAGCTCACGTCGCAGCTTATTCACGTCACTCTCTTTCCAAATTTAGGGTGCAATGATGGTCCCTAAGAAGTACTCATCCATCCAAATCTTAAAAGTAAAAATAAAGAACGAACTTTTAACCTACTGATAGCCGTCTATTATAATAACAGCACCTTAAAACTCTAATCCATTAGATAGCGGTAAAGTCATAGAAGAATTTAAAGCAGTTCAGCACTACCATGTATTCCATGTAAACAACAATGCATGCTGCATCGATAATGATACTCCACTGTAGCTACATATGTTGCTTCACACACACACACACACACTGATTGATATAATTCTAAAAAATCAATCTTTCTCAGCTTAATTTCACACATTATGCTTAAAAACCTAAAAACATCCCGATCACAATAATTAACAAAAATTAGGGCACAAAATTCATAATCAACAACAATTAAATCAAACTTAACAACAGAAAACAATAAATTACAGCAACAACAATCATACGAACATCATAAAATGTCAACCAATTGAACAATTACCTTGCATTCAAGTACCAAATCACCCATTCTCTCACCAATTTCTGTTGCAGACAAACAACACAAATGCAAGTAACTAAACGATTCAATCGAACAGTAATTGAACTGTGATTGTAAAAATTGGTTTTGAATAAAAAGGAATTAAATTAGGGATCGTGAATAGTGTGTGTGTTACAAAGGGTTTTAGGGGAATTGGAATTGGAATGATTATAATAAAATAATGAGTTTGTAAGTAAAAAGTACTTTGAGAGGGTAGTAGTATATATATAGTAGAAGACGACCGGTGAGGGAAACTGGGCAACGTTAAGGCAGCTCAGGGAGTGGCCGGATGTCAAATGAGGGTTTTTCGCAAACAAGATTTTTTTTTCTTATTTTATTACTCCGTATTATAAGTATATATTAATATTAATATTAATATATTAATATATTAATATTTTAATTATATTAATATTATTATTATTATTATTATTATTATTATTATATTATAAAATAAATAATAAATTTAAAACTCACGACAGTGCGTGCAACACAAATGAAACTTGTAAGAAAATAAAATAGTTGCAAATATGCACTTGCATGTCGAAGTTGAAAGAAACCGACCATCATTATATTTTGCATCATATCATATCATCTATGTGAGTCCCTAATCACTATTATGTTAGTGATTGTGAATCGTTAACAGTGAGTTAATTGTAGAAGTGGGGGTTGAATACAATTAAAAACTTTTCTGTTTTAATGTGTTAACTTGTTTTGCAAGTTTTTAACCGTATTTAAGTGACAACAATATGAACACAAATATATATGTATGATAAGCAGTTCAGTTGCTGATGCAATACTAGCTGAAAGATAAATTCTTTTATTGATAAAATTTATCTATTGTTGATTGCGGAATAGATTAGCCAAAGCTAATCTAAATCAAACAATACAGCTCTTACAAAAGGAGATGAGCAGTAGTGGACAAACACGCTAACTTGCTCACTCGCTGAGATGGACTAATAGTGGACAAACACGCTACTAGTTGACTCACTGGTGTTGTTTGTATCTTAGACAAACTAGTTACTGACAAACAAGTAACAATACAAACAATCGACACCAAAAAGAAGTACAACATACTACGCTATTTATGGACGCTAAAATCCTTAATTTCCGGATCTGGAAGGACACGTGTCGCTGCTTGATTGGTGAGGTAGTTGAGATGTGATACATCATGGTTCGACATTCTGTCTTGGGAAATATCACCTTGTACCTTAAACCAATCAGATGCTTCCACGTTACTCATTTCAAGTTACGAGGAACACGTGCTGCGCCGTAATAACGTCGAATGTCAACTTCTTATTAAATGCGGCAATTAATGTTGCAGTCACTGATAAGTACATCAATTCTCCTCATTCTCGGTGCGAGCTAACGTGCCCTAAAGAATGACTTGAAAAGCTAATCTTCAGTGACTTCTTTTATTCAGCAGAAGGAAGAACTCAAGAAGACTTGGAGACTCTCGCTGATAGATGAGTATCAGCGACACACATAGTTGAGTCTTTGATCTTTATAAGTTCTTTGACTTTCGCTTGTGTAGGATACGAACAGCGACTATACGACCTTCAGCAACAGGAGCTTGACTTGAATCATTTTCTTCATGGAGAGTTCTTTATTGAGTAGGACAGAGACTGTGAATATAAGGCATGATCAGTGACTTCACTTTCAGCGACTAATGACTTCAACAATCTCCCATAATTTATCCTTATGATCTCCCCCTTAATCCTTGTAATCAGTGACCATCTTGAGTTTAGCGATCAGTGACTCAACAATCTCCCCCTAAATGGTTTAAGTCAAAGCTCCCTTAGACAAACTAGTTGCAGGAAGGTTTTAGTCTCTGATGATAAGTTGGCTGCTCAGAGACTTGTACTTGTAAATTTTTGTTGCTGAAAGGTTTTTAGTCTCTGACGGTAGGTTGGTCGCCCAAAGACTTGTACTTGTAGATTTTCTGTTTCAAGCCTCATTTATATCATGAAATAAATATTTACAAGAGACTAACTATTACAAAAGATCTAATTTATTTATCTCTCCATATCTTCTCCTCTTTCACTATGCCAAGCTCAGCTTCAAGTTCCTACTTGTCTTTGGAGGGCAGGTATCTGAATTTTCTTGCCAAGGCTTCATCGAGAATAGCTTTTCTGATTTTTGAATTTGTAGGAAGCATGCTAGCTGACCTGATTAGGTGTATGAGTTGTTCTTGGTCAACCTTCTCAAGTTCAGCTTCTCTCTGAAACCTAAGGGTACCATTTAGGTCCATGTATACCAGACCCTTCTCCCCCTCAGTGACTTCATGTCCTTCAAGCTTTGGCACACCAACAGGGATAGACAGATTTAGCTTTGAAGTGTTAGGGATTCGATAGATGCTGCTAGTGCCTGACCTATACCTAGGGCTTGGTGGCTGAACAATCTCTTCACCATATGTGACAGTATCTTCTGGTCTGAGAAGTTGCAGCGACACCATCTTCTGAAATAGCCTATCAATCTCTTTCAGAACATCAGCCTTAGCTGCACTTGTAGAGTGGCTGATAGCAAGCCTGATTTCATTCCATTCCTCTCTGTGCAGCTTGCATACTTGATCAAGTAGCATGGCTTGAGTCTCTGAACCTCTTTGAATGAGTAGCTGAGGTTGAGATTGATTCTTAGACTTCTTTAGCTTTACCTTGGTAATAGGTGCAGGGTTTGATCTCCCTGTCATACGGACAGCAAACCTTTTTCTATCTATCTCATCCCATTTTCTATCCACTGATGTTTTGACAGCTCCCCCTTTCTTTTTAGAGCTCTTGCTAGCTGATGTTTTCAACTTCAGTTGCTCTAGCTCACTCTCTTCAATTTCAGCGAATACCCTGGCAATTGCAGCATCAGACTCTTTTTGATCTTGCTTAAGTTTAAGCAGTCTGGCCCTTTCATTTGCATCTTTAGTGCTCAATTCCAGCAGGTAAGCTCGATCAGCATCAGATTGCTCTTTCAGCAGTCTTTTTCTTTCTTGTTCCTCTCTTAACTCAGCCTGAAAGGTTATTTTCATGATCATCTCCTGCTCCCTGTCCTGTCTTGCCTTTACTTTTCTAGCAATTCGCTGATCTTTAGTCTCATCAGAACAGAGGCTTTCAGAGGCTGAGTCAGATGAAAGGCATGCTGTAGGGGAAGTGTCTGATGTGGTAGTGTTGGAGAGAGTTGCTGTGGAGATTGGTATTATTATTGTTGGGGTTGGTGTGGTTATTTTGGTTGTTTGGGTAATTGTATTGAACCAATTGTTTATAAGACGAGCTTACACTCGCACGGACTTACATCCGAACGACGGTTACACGTCACGTTACAAATAACCAACTATTGTATATGCTTTACAAGATATACAAGCACAATGAATTACATAATAATAATAATATTTGAATTATTATTACACCTCCGTCACCAACGGGCCACACTTATTTACAAAATAATTACAAAAGTACAAACAAATACTTGGACATTTCCTAGTTAAGTGGACAACTAGCATGGGTGATCCTTAGAGACACCAACTTACTTACTTGCTTACAACCTTGTGCGTTTTGGACGCCAGAAGGTTGCAGGGTTCGGAGAACCAACTTACGGAATTACATCCGACACTACGGACTTACATCCGGGATACTTATTCGCTTACACGAAAGTATCATACTTGCTAGACTCAGGTGAGTCTTACAGCCCCATTTTTACTATTTTCTACTTGGGGTGAGATATTTGCTACTGTTTTACGTATGAACACAAGTACTGAACTTCTACACACTACTTTTACATACATTACATGAGTTACTTTTTATCCACTAAAATACTCCGATCATAAGTTGTTAGTTATGGACTTAAGCGCGATTACTAGTAAATGGATCCATTTGGGACTGACAATCCCTGCCTGGGGTAGTAGCGCTACCACGGATTACACCGTAGAAACAGGCATATTAGTACTTGTTACATATGAGTGTCCGGATAGCACTCACGGGGGTACGTGATGTTGTACTTGACTGTACCATTCACACTACACTGTTAAGCTTCAGCTTGTGAGCTCATGGTAATTGTGTTGACCTACTGATTTACTGAGTTACTGATTTACTTATTATGCTCGAGGGCATTACTGGTACTTTACTTGTGGTTCATAAAGGATTACTATACTAAACCTGTGAGATTCACCAACCTTTTTGGTTGACACTTTTTAGCATTTATCTCAGGTACATTACAGCAGTAGGACTGCACCACACTCAAGACTGATAGCTCGAGTCGCATGCATACAAACTTGTGGAGATTCTTTTGCATTACTTTTTGTATATCAGTTATGTATTAGAATTTCTAGGAAATCATTTTCAAACTCGAAGCTTGTTATTATGATACAACAATGTAATACTTTTGTACTATTGTACGACGTTGCATATAGATGTCATTTGCTTTACTTTGGTGCTTGATTTTTGATTAGTAACACCCAAAGCTTGCTTCCGCGCAACAGTAAATTTGGGGGTGTTACAGATTGGTATCAGAGCCTAAGGTTATAGCGAACTAGGTTGCATTTAGTGTACCTAGACTATGACCGTTAGGCAGTATTCCTTATTAAGTATGATTAGGTTCAGTGACTACATGATATTGGTTTAATATAACATAGCCTGATCAACTATGTACAATTAAAAGAATATGATGTGAGATCTGAAAGGAGTCATGACTGAACAGGATACACTAGTTGACTCTGACCATGAGAGAAACCGGGATTCAAACATGTCTGTGATTAGACACTTTAGGCTATTATGTGATATATATATATATATATATATACATATATACATAGATAGGCCTCACTCTCGCTCAATATCTTAGGCTATATTATATATGTATTATATGAATATAGGCCTCATTCTTTCTAACGCTTTTGCCACAGTGATGGCAGACTCATCATCTAGGCAAACTGCTCGTACACCACCATCTCTCTCTCTCGCTCATGTCGTAGCCACTCGGAATCCCTAGTGACCAGACGCACTGGTAGCTCGCGCCGAGCTAGTCCCTATGCCAATCCTGCCGCTACTGGTAACACATCTACTTAAGCTCACCACCGAGCAATCGCTCATCAATGGAGCTGGTTACCTGTGGCTATGGCCACCTGGATGATTGAGGAACACGTATAAAAGTTGAACAATACGATACTTTGTCACTTGGACGAACTACACCTACTTCCGTCACTTCACACTCTCCCTTCCCACTCACCTCGTAGATCTATGGATCGCATACGTTACAACAACTAGGGGGAACGCTAGAACAACCTCGATCTATAATCTATCTTGTTCATACTACTACTGCTACTACTCCAACCACTAGAACCCGTTGTTATGCAAGGGTCCGCGGGTGAACTTTGTCAACCACAACACCTACGTAATGGAAGTAACCATTAGGACAATTGCGTGAATTTCAACAATCCACTTAACTCCTTACTTGATCATGATTGATCACTCTTTGACTTGTATGTCAACAATTCTTTCAAACACAAGACTTACTGCTTGATCATGTTTGGTCACCATTACGACACGTTTGTCAAACGATTTACTTATAACTTGATTCGCGACTTTCTCTGCTTCAAACTAAGACTTGAACATTCTAATTACTACTGCAAGGACTACCCGCAACTATGAATTTGTCAACTATCTTCACCAAACACCTTCACCAATCATTTGTTTATTTTGAAACAACAATATAGTCATGATTGACTACTTTGAGAATACTACCCGGTCATTTTTGTGACTACTCTTTTGACTAAACCTTCTTGTTGTTGATTCATTGCCTTAATAGAACGTCCTCCCGAAAAAGATGGCAAACTCCCCTAAGAACGACTACTCATCAGACAACATCTTACTCCGCTCTGCACTTCCGCGATACAGTGTCATGCTCGAAGCGCGTTACTATCCACATGACCTGAATCAAGAATAGATTAGAAATAGACCCGAACAACGGTGAACATATCTAGTGTTAGCTCGATGATCTATCGATGGGTGTATAAAACCCCATCACATTTTGTATAATACTTATGCTTTCGTCCGGATGTAACGGTGCCCGGCATGTTTTGTAAACTTTGAATTCGGTAAGCTATCAACCTATTAACCTTGCACCCTGTTGGTTACAAATCACATTACCTTGTAATGATTCATCATCATATTACTTTTCATCATGATTGTGATAATCTTGACTCTCATACAAAGACCTCATTCATTCTTTTAATCCCCTTTTCGTTTAAGGAGACACCACTATGAGAATCAACTAAAATTTTCAACACTTTACAATAACAGAAGTTTTCAACAGATTTCTACCAATTCAAGTTTTCAAAGAATTTTCACCAAACAACTACCCTGAACTATTTACAACTTTTTAATGTTCAATTAATTTGGCTAGACAGAAATTTTCAACGACTTATTAATGACCAGATTTTTCCAACATAATTTGATTAACTCAAGTTTTCAACGTACTTCATATTTCCAAACAAACTATTGTCATAGAAGATTATTGACTGATTCTACACCATCGCAAGTGAACCTTTCCCCATAGATCTCGTACCCGTCAAAATCAGGAACCTTGATATCATCATAGGCGTGGACTGATTTTCCAAACACAATGCCAAAATCGTTTATCTCTAGAAAATCGTTCGTATTCCTTTCATTATCGGAAGAACTTTAATCATTCAAGGGGAGACCGGTGGGACGAGACTTAACATTATTTCTTGTATGAAAACCTGGAAATACTTGAGGAAAGGGTACCAGGCAATCCTTGCACACGTTATGGAGAAATAGTCGGAGGAGAAGCGACTTGAGGATGTGCCTATTGTTCGAGACTTCCCAGAAGTCTTTCCTGAAGACTTGCCTGGCCTACCGCCAACTAGATAAGTCGAATTTTCTATTGACCTTGTGCCCGGCGCAGCACCTGTGGCACGAGCACCGTACCGTTTAGCCCCGTCTGAACTTCAGGAGTTGTCTACTCAACTGCAAGAACTCCTGGATAAAGGCTTTATTTGACCGAGTTCCTCTCCTTGGGGAGCCCCGGTTTTGTTTGTGAAAAAGAAAGACGGTTCTTTCCGCATGTGCATCGACTACCGTGAACTCAACAAACTAACCGTCAAGAACCGTTATCCACTACCACGCATTGATGACCTGTTTGACCAACTCCAAGGGTCGAGTGTTTACTCAAAGATTGATCTACGGTCAGGTTATCACCAACTACGAGTTTGTGACACCGACATTCCTAAAACATCTTTCTAAACTCGCTACGGGCATTACGAATTCCATGTGATGCCATTCGGCTTGACCAACGCACCGGCAATATTCATGGACCTTATGAATCGGGTGTGTAAGCCTTACCTCGACAAGTTTGTCATCGTCTTTATTGATAATATTCTGATTTACTCGCGCAATGAACAAGAACACGCGCAACACCTGAAAACTGTCCTAGAATTACTCAAGCACGAGGAGCTATATGTCAAATTCTCCAAGTGAGAGTTCTGGATGCAAACTGTACAATTCCTTGGACACGTGATTAACAGTCAAGGAATTCATGTTGATCCTTCAAAAATCGAAGCCATCAAGGGTTGGCAAGCACCTACTACACCCACCGAGGTACGACAATTCTTAGGACTCACCGAATACTATAGGCGATTCATTGAGAATTTTTCGAAAATAGCTCAACCTCTCACTGCACTGACTCGAAAAGAAAGGAAGTTCGATTGGACTGATAAACAAGAGTCAGCTTTCTAACTGCTCAAAAAGAAACTCTGCAGTGCACCTATTCTTTCATTACCCGAAGGCAACAATGACTTCGTGATATACTGTGACGCTTCACACCAAGGTCTCGGTTGCGTGCTGATGCAACGAGACAAAGTCATTGCTTACGCCTCTCGACAACTCAAGGTCCACGAAAAGAATTACACCACTCATGACCTAGAGTTGGGGGCATTTGTATTCGCTCTCAAAATTTGGAGACACTACTTATATGGTACCAAGTGTACAATCTTTACCGACCACAAAAGTCTCCAGCACATCTTCGACCAGAAAGACCTCAATATGAGACAACGCCGTTGGGTCGAACTACTTACTGATTACGACTGTGAAATTCGCTACCATCCAGGCAAGGCAAACGTTGTTGCTGATGCAAGGCAAACGTCGAACCTTTTTGTGTAATTACATACACGTTCATACGATTTGTTTAAATTGTACACTCATGAACCGGACGAGGTTCGACACCATTTAACATGGACGTTGGTGACAAATTATTTAAAAATAATGTGGATTTATCCAAACAAACATTATTTACTTTAATATATTTACTTTAATATACTACACGATTATACGTTTTATTAAAACGTAACTTTACGCAACAAAAATGCGTGAAATGCGCCCGACAAACGAAATGAACTTAAGTTATATTTTTATAACTTCATAATAAGTATTATGATAAAATACTTTGGCTAAAAAATATCGGGTTTTAAATCGTTAACAAAACGTATTATATAAAACGTTATAAGATTAACTAAAACGTAAAACGATCGGGTAAACGAACATGAAACTTAACGTAACTTTGGGAACAATTTAACACACCCACATGGGGGTGGGACCCACCCGAAATCAGCTGAAAAATCAGCCCATATGCCATACTTGTTGACTAAAATGGACATCACCACCTTACCTCCATTTCATTCACCACACTCCATCTTCTCCTCACCCTCTCCCTCTCTCTCTATCGGCATCCTCTCTCTCTAAAAACACTAACACTACCGCCACTTTCATCCCCAAAAACACCCTCAAATATAGCTTGGATTGCTAGACCCATTTGGAAGAAAACGACCACGAGAACACGAGCTTCGTTCCAATCTTTTCCGTTTCTTCAAACACCATTGTGAGGCTTCATAACTCTTAAACTTTACTTACATTATGTTTATTATCATGTTATGTTGCTTATTCAACTTGTTAATGTCCAAATAAGTAATCAAAACGCAATTTAAAACTCAAAAACAGGAAGTTAACCTTCCTGTCCAGATTCTGTTTCCACTTCCATGAATTTTATAAAAATCATTAAAACACCAAAATGGACATTTCTTAAGCCTAATATGTATTAAAAGTAGTTATCTTTCAAACAAAATTAGTCTCGTGACTTTTTGACTCCGTTTGCTACTCGAAAACATTTTTCTCCAGTAACATAGGTTTACTGTTCCGGCGGGCAGTAAAAACAGCCTACTTCTCGAGACCATATCTCGAGTTCTAGACCTCAAAAACGTATGAGACCACCTGGAAAATCTTGGTAATTTTTTTATATACAAAAAGTTCTTCTTTGTCTCGTTCCATAAATACACCCATTTCTCCATAAAATTAGATTAGTGAGAATTGGTCTAATCTCGGATTAAACTGAACACTGATACTTTGTGAATTTTTATAAAATATCAAACGACCTCCAAAAGCCATAAATAAATTACAGGAAGTACATAACATATGTGGGAACTTTGTGTAAAAATTTCAGAACGATTCGATAATGTTTACTATTTTAGATAAAAATCACAAAGAATCCGTGAATACATTATCGGATGAACAGTACTCCGTGAATCACATTGTCGGATGAACAGTAACTTCGTGAATCTATTGACGGATGAACAGTAAAAATTGACTTTAGTTGACTGTCTGACTGAGGGTTGACTCTCGGACTTTAGGGTGAGACTCGGATGCATAGTTTCGGACTTAATAACACTAGAAATCAAACCAAACCCGTTCGACCTAGTAAACGAAAAAGAATACTTAAACGAAATCGGAAAAACTTCAAACCTACGACAATACCATCATCATTGTTGCATGAATAGTACTCCGTGAATGCTATTGTCGTATGAACAAAACTTCGTGAACCTATTGTCATATGAACAGTGGTCCGAGAATGCGATTGTCGCATGAACAGTGTCCGTGAATGTCATTGTCGGAATACACATTGTCGCACGAAATGAAAACTTTAAATACTTTTTATACTAAGTATTGAATACATACAACACTACACTTACATGATATATATATATATATATATATATATATATATATATATATATACTTTGGAAGTGTACGCTACAACTTGAACGCATACGAGCTTACACTCGAATCAATAACTATACTTACGAGATTACACTCGCACCCATTTATTACTTATACATATAAGTATGAAGATATGAGATTTCACATACACCTATATGGGATTACACCCACTCACCACGAGCTTACACTCGAACCAATTGTTTATAAGACGAGCTTACACTCGCACGGACTTACATCCGAACGACGGTTACACGTCACGTTACAAATAACCAACTATTGTATATGCTTTACAAGATATACAAGCACAATGAATTACATAATAATAATAATATTTGAATTATTATTACACCTCCGTCACCAACGGGCCACACTTATTTACAAAATAATTACAAAAGTACAAACAAATACTTGGACATTTCCTAGTTGAGTGGACAACTAGCATGGGTGATCCTTAGAGACACCAACTTACTTACTTGCTTACAACCTTGTGCGTTTTGGACGCCAGAAGGTTGCAGGGTTCGAAGAACCAACTTACGGAATTACATCCGACACTACGGACTTACATCCGGGATACTTATTCGCTTACATGAAAGTATCATACTTGCTAGACTCAGGTGAGTCTTACAGCCCCATTTTTACTATTTTCTACTTGGGGTGAGATATTTGCTACTGTTTTACGTATGAACACAAGTACTGAACTGCTACACACTACTTTTACATACATTACATGAGTTACTTTTTATCCACTAAAATCCTCCGATCATAAGTTGTTAGTTATGGACTTAAGCGCGATTACTAGTAAATGGATCCATTTGGGACTGACAATCCCTGCCTGGGGTAGTAGCGCTACCACGGATTACACCGTAGAAACAGGCATACTAGTACTTGTTACATATGAGTGTCCGAATAGCACTCACGGGGGTACGTGATGTTGTACTTGACTGTACCATTCACACTACACTGTTAAGCTTCAGCTTGTGAGCTCATGGTAATTGTGTTGACCTACTGATTTACTGAGTTACTGATTTACTTATTATGCTCGAGGGCATTACTGGTACTTTACTTGTGGTTCATAAAGGATTACTATACTAAACCTGTGAGATTCACCAACATTTTTGGTTGACACTTTTTAGCATTTATCTCAGGTACATTACAACAGTAGGACTGCACCACACTCAGGACTGATAGCTCGAGTCGCATGCATACAAACTTGTGGAGATTCTTTTGCATTACTTTTTGTATATCAGTTATGTATTAGAATCTCTAGGAAATCATTTTCGAACTCAAAGCTTGTTATTATGATTCAACAATGTAATACTTTTGTACTATTGTATGACGTTGCATATAGATGTCGTTTGCTTTACTTTGATGCTTGATTTTTGATTAGAAACACCCAAAGCTTGCTTCCGCGCAACAGTAAATTTGGGGGTGTTACAGTAAGACTCTTAGGCATCTTGACGAACTTTTCTATTTAGTTCCACCTGTAAATACCCGTAGTTTTGTTTTCCTTGTTCCAACCAAAAATTCCTTCCCACAACACACAATGACAATCGACCAGATCATCCAGGACTGAACCACTCGTATTCACGCCTGATCCTGAGTCGATTATCCAAACAATTCGCAAAGAAAGACGCTCTCGCTTCCGACAGATGGCCGCACGGATCACTCTAGCCGACCACACCAAACCATCTATCGAAGGACGAGGAGGACCCATCAGCTATCCGGTAATCGAAGGCGCATCTTTCGAACTTAGATACCACATCATTCAACTCATCAAAGACAACTGTCAATTCCACGGTTTACCTCATGATGACCCCAACGCCCACATCGACAAATTCATTCAGATTTTTAACTCTTACAAGCAGAACGGGGTTGAGCAAGATGTAGTTCGCTTATACTTGTTCCCCTATTCTCTCGCTCTACATGCCCAGACATGGTTTGAGGGACTTGAGACTGGCTCAATCACCTCATGGACGGATATAGCTACCAAATTCCTAACCAAATACTTCCCTCCGTCCAAACAAACCAAGTCCAAGAATGACATCACAAACTTCCACCAAGCTTGTGACGAATCTATCTATACGGCATGGAAATGATTCAAGGTCCTTCTGAAGAAATGTCCAAACCACCAACTCGAAAAGATTGCCCAGTTATGCACGTTCGACAACGGTCTTGTTCCAAACCACCGCATCACCCTTGATGTCGCTGCTCAAGGCAACTTCATGCAACTCACGGATGGAGAAGCTTGGAACTTGATCGAGAATATGACGATGCACCATCACGACTGGAAGACAGATGAGCAATCCTCATCACTACCTCTATCCTCCTACAACCAAATCCAACCTGAGACAATCGATTCCTTGAGTGAGCAGATTGAGTCGTTGACGAAATAGCTAGGAGAGCTAAAGAAGCAACCGCAGCAGATCCACCAAGTTCAAGCTTGCCAGAACTGTGCTCACCTTCCCACGGAAGAATATCAAGTTGAGTATGAAGATCCAGCTGACAGCACGGTCTACTACGCACAATTCCCAGCTCGACCGCAAAATCCGCTTGGTTTCGCACGAACTTCTCCAACTAGGACATGAGGCACTCAATTTCCTCCACGAATAACCCAAACAACCTTCCAACCCAAATACCAACCAAGATACTTGATGCGCCACCAGCGATCGGTAAAGATTTTAACCCTTATCGTTGCACCGGCTACCGGCGGTGGCCATCAGTAAGTGTTTTAAATTTGTAATTGCGGGGCCTAAGTTTTCTCTAACAATTCTAATCCTAAGGGTGAGCAAGTGGTATGTATGACCTAGAGTCATTCTTCAAACCGACTGAATTGAAATTAAAACGTGGTAGATGAGGGCTTTCAAACTAGTGAAGGGTTTATAAGATAGTAGAGGAGTTTTGGTTTTTGTATTAACTTAGGCAAATAAATAAATAAAAGCGAAATAAAAATAAAAGATAAAGCAGATAAATAAAGATAGTGTTTGTTGTGACTTCGTTAATTAAGTTATGGGGTGATGTTTGGAGAAACTGTGTTGAAAGATATTTGTTAATTATTACTCTTGAATACTCGTGATGTAAACACTAGACTCCCTACTAATTAAAATCCCATTAGCATGTCACAACGAAAGCTAGGTTATGATAACATTACAAAGTATTTAGAATAATAAGCAAAATCTTAATTATGGTTTAATAATACTTTCATATGAACGGGAGCGAAATCTTAAGGTACTAGACATAACTGAATCATATAACGATTCCTTGTCATCCTAACAGATTCGTATATTTAAAACGGTTCATTTATGACTTTAAACCAGCCCTGGCTTAAGACTACCCAATAAATCCCCTAATTATCCACAGCGTTCGTCACTTAAAGTGGTTCTGCCGCTTCAAACCTTGGCCATATCTTGTCCTACGATAATCCCCCATGTAGCCTTGCGGTTCCATAGTTTCATACCTTTCACAAATTATATTGACACAAATGACTAACTACCTTTTAATTGGACGTCGTTAAAAAGGTGTTGTAATCACGTTTATTGGTGGAAGGGCGATAAATTAATTTGAAGTTTAAAAGTCTATTTAGATATTAGTCTATAATATAACTACCTTCGGTCGTTACTCGACTTCCATACATTTGTACTCCACCTTGAAGTGTTTCCAGTACTATATCGAATAACAGTCGAATAGGGGCCATCATATTACTTCGCAATATTGTACCGTTTCGTAATATGACTACCTTTGGTCGTTCCTCGACTTCCATACATTTGTGCTCCACCTTGAAGTGTTTCCAGTACTATATCGAGTAACAGTCGAATGGGGGTCATCATATTACTTTACGATAATTAAGACCGTTTATATTTTACCACTATGATGATCCTAAGGCAACAATCAAACAAGAACATGCAATAAGACGATCAAAGTGATACTACCGATCTTTAATATTTAATTTTAAATCATTTCATAATTAATTAACTACATCGCAAGCAAACACAACAAGTATACTACTCTCTAATCATGGCAATAACTAAATCTAGCATAATCAATATAAACGTAATTAATTAAGATAGATAAGGATTAGAAAGCACCAGGATTAAATGCGGGAGAAAGTAGACTTTAATTAATTGACACAATTCCAAGCTTACACCGAATATTTACAATGCGTTCCGTACTTTCCTTCTATTCTAAACAAGCTCCTAAACTAGCCTAAAACTAATTTTTAGTAAGAAAATAGAAAGAAAGTAGAAGCAATATCTTAAGAGAAGTATATTGTTCTAAGAATGGTGTGTGTGAAAATGAAGCCTTAGGGCTATTTACTGGTGAAATGTGGATCATGTTAGCATTCCAAGGCTCACATTAGAAAAAGAGTGAAAGGTGGTGCACCGGGTACGAAAAAGCATGGAAAGGTGGCGCACCGGGTACGAAAAAGCATGGAAAGGTGGTGCACCAGGTACGCGCAAGGACCAAAAAGAGGAAATAGGACGGGGGTGGTTGGCCGGTTCCGGGGCCTGTGGCCGGCGGCGGGGGCCTGGTGGCCGGCCTAGTACGCCGTGTTGCCGCCCCGGTTCGCTTTCTTTCGCTGTGTTGATTAAATCGTGTGTATCTTCTTCGTTATGCATCTGTTTGCGTTGATTCTTTTTGCGTTGGATTAGTTTTTCAAAAACGAAGACTTTGATGAAAAGAAATCCCAAAAATATGTCTCTAATCTTTGGATGTTTTGTACGAATCGTTTGAATCTTCCGGCGTACGTAGAATCTTCATTCTTCATCCGTTTTGGTTGATTCTTCTTCTGTTGGATTCGTAATTTGAAAACGAACATCTTGGATGATATGGATGTTGATGATGGGAACTTTTGTCTTGAAATCTCATTTTGATGTCTTGAATCTTTGTTTTTCATCCGTTTTGCTTGATTTTTGTCGTGCAACCTTGTTCTGACCATCTTGGCATAATATCAATGATTTGTACTGTTTCTAAGTTTAAAATGCCAAGAATCGTTCCAGAATGAGATAGATATTGGTAGTAAAAACATGACTTTTTACGCGATATCAAGTATCCCACACTTAGAACTTTGTTTGTCCTCAAGCAAACTCGAATTTCAACATGGTTAAAGATAAGCAAATAATGAAATATTTTGAGGCGGAACTTTTTACTAAAGGGGATTTTAGAAAAAATGAAATATTTATTCTTTGAAAAACAAGGTTGTAATCTTTAGGAGCATGCTTTTGATCTTTGATCTTGGATACATGACTAGGCAATCCTCTCAAGGTGGTCACTCCAATCACTCAAAGTGTTTAGGGTTTCCTATTCTACTATTATCAATCACTCTGAACGCCAGTCATGTATCGTTTATCGTCATAGGCTTGATCGAGGATCAAATCGTTACCTTTTTGGTGAGAGCGAAGTCAATCTAACCACAATCATTCTAGGAGGAGTGATGTAAGGTTTTTGGAGTGGAGTGTTGGTGATATGAAAGGGGGTTGTGTTGGGTTTTTCATTGGTTTCTTTTTGGTGAAGTTGGAATTTTTGGGAGGATTGACGCCCTTTTCTTTTAGTGTTTGCAGAAGGAGTCTTTTTCTCCAATTGATTTTCTTTTCTTCGAATTTTCTTTCTTGGGTTTTCTTCTTTGACGTCATATCCTTGTAGCTTCTTTTCTTTCATCTTTAGGACTTACTGTGAAGTTTGAGGGATGCTTTCGAGAAGGTAGGGATAACGTGTTTATTTATGGGTATATGGATGGGTTTAAGAATGACGTGATTCGATCTCCTCTTTACTCACCAATCCGGATTTGAAATGCATAACAGGAGCAAGTTCTGATTCTAAATGCATACATCGGCACACTCAAGAATCGAAGAAGTGAAGCATTAAAAATGAATGCTTTATATGGCTCAAGATACCTCACGAATCAAAAGTTGGTTTGTTGTGTGCCTAGTCATGCGATGCTCTTTATGGGATTACTAAACTAATTTTCCAAAGGAATTCGTATTTTATTTATCCTTCTTCCCCAAAGTAAATTATTCTTTGTCTAAATTTTTTCATTTTCAACATATTTTTAACTCAATTTTGAAAAATTTTGTTTACTTATTGGAGAAGGATGGTCTAAAGAGCAACGAGCTTAGAATCAAGCATATATCATTATCCATTTTACAGTAGTGTAACTACTACTATCCCACACTTAAAGGAACATCGTCCTCGATGTTATTCTAAGCTCTGACTGGGGTAAAATCCCACACTTAAGAATTGAAACATCTAAGACGTATTCTTTCAGCAGTGTGTGTTGGGTTTGAATCCCACACTTAGTGATAAGCATAGTGGATCTGGTATATTTATAAATGAAAGAAAGAGCTTAGAATAGAAGTACTCTCCATTTATATATGTGGCTTGTTGGTGATGATGAGGAGTGCTCCCAAGCACATGATTGCTGACTTTTCCATAGAGTCCCTTCATTGCTGTTGTGTGCTCCGATTTCTTCAAGTCTTTTGTGATTTGTCTCGTAGGTGTGAACACGTTGGATATACTTTTCTTAATTCCGTTGCCAAAAACTTGATGTTTGATGCGGCGCCAAAAACTTGATGTGTCGGTCTTCTTCGTATATCCAAGTGTGAAAGATAGTCGGAGACTTCATCACTTCTTGGAATGTAAAATTGCAGAAATGTAAACACGGGTTGCCTCTTGAGAAGCGCTCTTTTAAAGTCGAGAGCTCGACTTCTTCTCTTCTAGCTAGATGGAGATGGATGCATCCATGGGATTCACTGTGTTGATGTTTTGGGCCCTAGGTTGCGGAAGAGTATATCGAGGTGGATAGATTCTTATGAAATGATTGACTATTATCCTAATCAATTCAAGTGGACTATCTCTCGATGTTTCCTTGTAGTTCAGAAGGTGCTCTGAAGTTGTCCTTGCAAGTCCGTGAAGTCCGCAGGTGATGTAATCGACTGCTTTATGACAGTCCCAGTAGGGTCGGTCATGGTGGTTGTGTCTGTCTTAAAAATCTCTCTTGGCGGTGGGTTTTGCCAGAGAGAGCATACAAACGCCAAGAATTGCAGTTTAATATCTTCATAATTCTCGGTCTTGGGGTCTCTGTTGAATCTTGTGATGGACGTGCACATGTCTCTTTTTGCCGATGCTGATGGTTGTTGAATGGAAAGTTAGATTCTAAGAAAACTAGTGTAAGCTGACGAAGTATCTCCTTGCATCCTGAGTAGAATATGAACTTCATTCTGGAGTTACTTTTTCGTTGTTGAATTTCCCGTAGATAGATCGTAACAAAAGTAGCGATATCAAGTGGTGATTCATGTGCGGCCCTAAAAGGTCATTTGCGCCTTGATTCCTCCCAAACAAGATCACTAAGATCTTCAATCAATTGTTTTTCAATAGTGGAGTTGATAACCATAGATCCGCTTTCTTTGGAACTAAGGTGATCTTCTCTATTTAGCAAGTCAAGCAATGATGTGAGGTCATTCATCGTCAAGATATCGGCACGACTACTCGGATGTCCAGTAGTCTCTTTCATATGCGCTCTAATGGATCCTAACATCTTCCATTGCGTTGAGGTGAATGGGATGTTAGATCTTTTAAGGGCATTGTAGATCCTAGCGTAAGCCCGTTTCTGCTGTTGACAGAATTGCAGTTCAGCAGGGGAAAGAGTAAGAAGGTTTATTGTGCTCCTTATTCTTCCTACTGCTTTGTCGAATCTTTGGATGAGCACTTTGGGATCTTCAATGGTTTGTGGTTGGTATCCAATGCATTTGGATTATTCCTCCAGTGTTTCTCCTCTCGTGGGATGGTTGTGGTTGCTTCCCGCCATTTCATCAGTGGTAAATAGATTAGTTGGCGGTCTGCTTCTTTTGTTTTCTTCTTCTATCTTTCTCTTTCCGATTATTTCTTCCATCGTTGGTTTGTTTGCTGATGCATTTTTCATCTTTTGTCCTATTCGTCGAAGGTCAATCGGAAAATATGGCGTGATTGCCATTTCCTTGCTAGATTTCCTTTCACTTGTTGTCTTTGCAGTTTCTTCATCTTTTGTGGTCTTGTTCATGGAGATCATGTACATATCGGCTTGGTCTCTAGTGTTAGGATTGTCGATATGGAAAGTGATTGTTTCTCCCTGAGACTGCAAGCTGATGGTTTGTGCAAAGACGTTGATGATTGACTTGGCCATATTCATGAAAGGTCTTCCTAGTATTATTGGGATGTGTACGTCTTCCTGCATATCCATTACTACAAAATCTGCTGGGTAAAGAAATTTGTCAATCCTAACTAAAATATTTTCAGCTATTCCCCTAGGGTATTTGACCGAGTAGTCAGCAAGCTGTATGGTCATTTCGGTAGGTCAGAGATTTTCTAACTCAAGCCTCTTGAAAAGAGATTATGGCATAAGATTGACACTAGCTCCTAAATCGGCAAGAGAACCGATGATGCCTGAATTGTAGATAGAACAGGGGAGAGTAAAACGTCCGGTGTCTCCGAGTTTTTCTGGAATGGTATTTTTCAAGATAGCTGAACATTCCTCGTTCAACGGGACATTGGGTACTTCGGGTACCTTATCCTTGGTTAAAAGAAGTCTTCTGAAGTACTTTTTGGAGTGAACTTCAGAGGTGGTGTCTAAGAATTTCCTATCAAGCTTAAAGGACTTAAGCTTGTCGGGTCGTTGTTTAAGATGGGCCGGAAATGGAATGCTTACTTTCCTATTTGGTGTAGACTCTAAATCCATTATCGATGGGACAATTGGTGGTTCCTTCACCGGAGAAGAAGTCGTAGGTGGGCTATGTGCTACCTGAGAGTCTTGAATATCGGAAGCCTCCTTATTGAAACTAGTTGGACTATCTTGAGGTTTAGCGTTAATATGTGCTAATTGGGATTCTAAAGCTTTTAACAAAGTCAAATGATCTCTTAAGATGACATCAGTTTGGTCTTGTCTAGATGAGAGTCCTTGAATGACTTGTATCAGGGTGTCGTCAAAACTATAGATTTGTGAGGAAGAGGGTTCCAAAGGTTGAGGTTGGTAAGTTAGTGGGCTATTCCTAGGTGGGTTAAAAGAAGGGTTAGTATTGGGTAAAGTTAGATGAGTCTGAGGAATTTGGGCTGAGTGGTTCGGATTAGCACAATTAAGGCAGGTTTGAACTTGACAAACTTGTTGTTTTTGACTTTTCAATTCCTTGATCTCTTTGGTTAGTTCTTCCACTTGCTGAGTGAGGGTTTTGATAGCTTCATTCCCGATTGTAGTAGGTGAATTCACTAGTGAGGGTTGATTTTCACTGTTCCAGTCATGGTTGTGTATTGTCATTTTCTCAATAAGGCTCCAAGCGTCATCGGCCGTACAGTTCATAAAACTACCTTGAGAGGCGGTATCAAGTAAAGGACGGTGATGTGGGAAGAGACCGTTGTAGAAAATGTGCAACTGGTCTGAGCGCTCAAAACGATGATTTGGACATATCTTAAGAAATTTCTTAAAGTGTTCCCATGCATCGTAGATTGATTCATCGTGAACTTGGCGGAAGTTTATGATGTTGGACCTAAACGTGGCTTGTTTTGATGGGGGAAAATATTTTGCCAAAAATTTGGTTGCTAATTCTACCCAAGAGGTTATAGAGTTGATTTCTAGTTCCTCAAACCAGGTTTGTGCATTGAGAGTGAGTGAATAGGGAAATAGGTATAGATAGACTATGTCCTGATTAACCCCAATCGGCTTAAAGGAGTTGGATAAGGAAATGAATTTGTCAAGATGGGAGTTGGGATCATCATTTGGTAGGCCACGGAATTGACAGAGGTTTTGGACTAACTAAACAATGTGGGGCTTTAATTCAAATGAAGGTCTATCATTTTCCGGATAGACGATTGGTCCTCCTCGACCTTCAATCAAAGGTTTAGAGTTATTAGCCAGAGTGATACGTGCAACATTCATAGTCTCGTTGGCAGGTTGTTGACTAGTTGAATGGATAGGGGAGGTAATTTCTAAAAGTAGTAAAAGGAAGGAAAAACGAATAAAGACGTAAAGGTTTAAGGAATTCTAGAGGTTCACTAGTAAGTAAGTTCGTCTTAACGCCTAAGGATCGTACAGTTGGTTCCCCGACAGTGGCGCCAAAAACTTGATGCACCACCAGCGATCGGTAAGGATTTCAACCCTTGTCATTGCACCGGCTACCGGCGGCGGGCATCAGTGAGTGTTTTAAATTTGTAATTGCGGGGCCTAAGTTTTCCCTAACAATGTTAATCCTAAGGGTGAGCAAGTGGTAGGTATGACCTAGAGTCATTCTTCAAACCGACTGAATTGAAACTAAGGCGTGATAGATGAGGGCTTTCAAACTAGTGAAGGGTTTATAAGATAGTAGGGGAGTTTTGGTTTTTGTATTAACTTAGGCAAATAAATAAATAAAAGCGAAATAAAAATAAAAGATAAAGCAGATAAATAAAGATAGTGTTTGCTGCGACTTCGTTAATTAAGTTATGGGGTGATGTTTGGAGAAACTGTGTTGAAAGATATTTGTTAATTATTACTCTTGAATACTCGTGATGTAAACACTAGACTCCCTACTAATTAAAATCCCATTAGCATGTCACACCGAAACCTAGGTTATGATAACATTACAAAGTATTTAGAATAATAAGCAAAATCTTAATTATGGTTTAATAATACTTTCATATGAACGGGAGCGAAATCTTAAGGTACTAGACATAACTGAAACATATAACGATTCCTCGTCATCCTAACAGATTCGTATATTTAAAACGGTTCATTTATGACTTTAAACCATCCCTTTCTTAAGACTACCCAATAAATCCCCTAATTATCCACAGCGTTCCTCACTAAAAGTGGTTCCGCCGCTTCAAACCTTGGCCATATCTTGTCCTACGATAATCCCCCATGTAGCCTTACGGTTCCATAGTTTCATACCTTTCACAAATTATATTGACACAGATGACTAACTACCTTTTAATTGGACGTCGTTAAAAAGGTGTTGTAATCACGTTTATTGGAGGAAGGGCGATAGATTAATTTGAAGTTTAAAAGTCTATTTAAAAAGGTTAATTAAACTAGGTTTCTCATTTTATATATTAGTCTGTAATATAACTACCTTCGGTCGTTACTCGACTTCCATACATTTGTACTCCACCTTGAAGTGTTTCCAGTACTATATCGAATAACAGTCGAATAGGGGCCATCATATTACTTCGCAATATTGTACCGTTTCGTAATATGACTACCTTTGGTCGTTCCTCGACTTCCATACATTTGTGCTCCACCTTGAAGTGTTTCCAGTACTATATCGAGTAACAGTCGAATGGGGGTCATCATATTACTTTACGATAATTAAGACCGTTTATATTTTACCACTATGATGATCCTAAGGCAACAATCAAACAAGAACATGCAATAAGACGATCAAAGTGATACTACCGATCTTTAATATTTAATTTTAAATCATTTCATAATTAATTAACTACATCGCAAGCAAACACAACAAGTATACTACTCTCTAATCATGGCAATAACTAAATCTAGCATAATCAATATAAACGTAATTAATTAAGATAGATAAGGATTAGAAAGCACCAGGATTAAATGCGGGAGAAAGTAGACTTTAATTAATTGACACAATTCCAAGCTTACACCGAATATTTACAATGCGTTCCGTACTTTCCTTCTATTCTAAACAAGCTCCTAAACTAGCCTAAAACTAATTTTTAGTAAGAAAATAGAAAGAAAGTAGAAGCAATATCTTAAGAGAAGTATATTGTTCTAAGAATGGTGTGTGTGAAAATGAAGCCTTAGGGCTATTTACTGGTGAAATGTGGATCATGTTAGCATTCCAAGGCTCACATTAGAAAAAGAGTGAAAGGTGGTGCACCGGGTACGAAAAAGCATGGAAAGGTGGCGCACCGGGTACGAAAAAGCATGGAAAGGTGGTGCACCAGGTACGCGCAAGGACCAAAAAGAGGAAATAGGACGGGGGTGGTTGGCCGGTTCCGGGGCCTGTGGCCGGCGGCGGGGGCCTGGTGGCCGGCCTAGTACGCCGTGTTGCCGCCCCGGTTCGCTTTCTTTCGCTGTGTTGATTAAATCGTGTGTATCTTCTTCGTTATGCATCTGTTTGCGTTGATTCTTTTTGCGTTGGATTAGTTTTTCAAAAACGAAGACTTTGATGAAAAGAAATCCCAAATATATGTCTCTAATCTTTGGATGTTTTGTACGAATCGTTTGAATCTTCCGGCGTACGTAGAATCTTCATTCTTCATCCGTTTTGGTTGATTCTTCTTCTGTTGGATTCGTAATTTGAAAACGAACATCTTGGATGATATGGATGTTGATGATGGGAACTTTTGTCTTGAAATATCGTTTTGATGTCTTGAATCTTCAAACGTGCGTGGAATCTCCATTTTTCATCCGTTTTGCTTGATTTTTGTCGTGCAACCTTGTTTTAACCATCTTGGCATAATAACACTGATTTGTACTGTTTCTAAGTTTAAAATGCCAAGAATCGTTCAAGAATGAGATAGATATCGATAGTAAAAACATGACTTTTTACACGATATCAATACCCAACCTACACACATCAACCCCAACTTACCTACAACCAACCCTTATCCTTAACCGCACCAGATGTCAGCCCACCTAGTGATTACACAAAGACCATTGTGCCCATCACTAGTCAAGATGATAATCTCACTAAATTTATCGTGGGTCAGACATAATTTAATCAGAAAACCACCGCCAGACAAGACCAGACTGAATTATTCCTTAGAAACCAACTCTCGGTTCTTAAAAGCCTTGAGAACCAAATCGGTCAGTTGGCTTAGCGTCTTGACACTACACCCCAAGGAACCCTTCCAAGCAATACTATTCACAACCCACACGTGGAATAGGCCAAACAAGTAACCTCCAAGGACCCAAAGGTGGCACCGAGCCAGCCTAATACTTCTTCTCCGGTGTAGAAAGAATCTCCTGTCCCGAAGATAGTTGAGACACCATCCATACCCACTCTTGCTAGAGAAGTGAGAATCCCATTCCCTAATCGTCTTAAGCAAAGGTATAAGGTTAACTCCTTCAAGCTCGATGCTAAATTCTTAGACACCGTGTCTAGAGTTCCTACCAGTGCCAAGAACATTAGGTGAATGCTTTCCACCAAAGATAAGATACCCGACGTATCTACTATCCCGTTGAACGCGGAATGTTTAGCCGTCATAAGCAACCTGCCCGAAAAGTTAGGAGATACTGGTCGTTTTACTTTGCCATGTTCTATCTATCAGTCAGGCATGATTCGCTCATTGGCTGATCTTGGAGCTAGCATCAATCTCATGCCTTACTCTCTATACGTCAGATTAGAATTAGGAAACCTTAAGCCTACAAAGATGAGCGTGCAACTTGCTGATCAATCGATCCGATATCCATGAGGAATAGCCGAAAATATAATGGTTAAGGTTCATAAATTCTTTTTTCCCACTGACTTCATTGTGATGGATATACAGGAAGATATCAATATACCAATCATCCTAGGCCTTTCATGAACACTGCCCGCGCTATCATTGATGTATACTCGCAAACTATAAGCCTTCGAGCCAATAGAGATTTTGTATCCTTCCAAGTTGATCAGGCTGATAGTTCTCATCTAGAGCATGCTGAGATATACACCATATCCACTAGCAGAGTCACATCCGACGATGATACATCCGAATCAGGTCCTTCAGACACATATGTACCCGATAACCATACCTGTCTCATCTCATCAACGGAAGAATCTGAATCCGAAATAGAAGAGATGGAAGACTCAGAGTCAGAAGCCAATTCAGAAGAAGAAATGGAAGAATCTGAAGAGGAGCAAGAAGAGGATGAGCCAGAAGAAGAGCAAGAGGAGGACGTTTATCAATCCACACCACCTCATGAATACTTCCCTGATTCTCAGCATCCGACAAAAGAGATCATGCAGCTTGAGTATATTCCAATCACTCTGTCATATGACGATTCAGATGAAGGCCAACCGATTGATCACCCATACCCTAAAGAAAAGGACATTGAAATAGACTCTTCTCAGCCTATATCACAAATCGGACTATGCATCTGGGAACCCTGAGGAGGAAGTAGACATTCAGATGATAAATGATCTTAGACGATTGATGGATTCCATAGCCGATAACGACCATATTGATGATACCTCACCACATAGGTTTTACATCGACTGCACCATTGAACATCACGCCCACAAGATTATCGAGAGGCTCGAATACGTGAGTTTCGACGATAGGATGCGTGCCATCCCTTCTTCCATCCCAAATGGAACAATGGTCAACACTGCAAACTTTGTCACGGAACGTCTCTCATGGATCTTTGGTACTGTTCCTCCAGAAGAACCCAGGCAGCTATTTCATGACGGTCTACGTGAAGTCTACTACAGAATCTTAAACATCTTTAGGAACTCTGACATCACGTACTCCAGTCACCAAAACCAGCTTCTCCAGGGTATTCAAGAATCCATCCATACATTAAGAAGAAACCCGAGCACAGACGATTGACGGCACCCGAAAGCATCGGTGTCGTTGATGGTAACTAATCGGGCGCAACAAGGGTTTTAAAATTTATAATGAGCTGAACTTAAATTATATGTACTACCTACTCTGGTTAGTAAGCGGTAAGTATAACCTAAAATCGTTTTATGAATCCAAATGTGTGGGCAATTAAAGTTGGCACTTTCGGTAGGGAAGTATCTAGGATGGAACAAAGTAGGTAGGTTTGGGGGTTTTCAACTAAAGACAAGTAATTAAAATGCAGGAAATTAAAGTACAGGAAAGGAAAGCAAATAAAGATAAATATATGATTGTTGAGATTTCGATAATCAATATTTCGGGATGACAGAATAAATAGGGATGATACTAATGTGGCAACCAAACTAATAGGTGTAAACTCTAGAACCCTACCAACTCGATTTCCCATTGGCATGTCACTAGGAACTAGGTTATTGATGCTGCGTAAATAGGGTTAAGTTTATAAATGGAAAATACCCACTTACTATACACAACTCAAGCAAGAATACCTGGTCATATAATAGTATAGCACGGTAAGTCTGAGTCGAACACGAGGAACGGATGTCAATTATAAATAAATTGGAAATTGTTACACAAATAAAGTAATATAAATAGAAGGGGGACGTTTTAGTTCCGATCGAACAATTGACAAACAATTATGAATTTAATTAAACTTTGAAATTAAATAAAAATAAATAAATTGCCAAAACAATTAATCAAATAAAATACTTGATTCAAATGATAAAAGAAATGACATTTTCTTATACTACTTTCCTTAGAATCTGGTTATCACTTTATTGAATTGCTAGAACATGAATTTTATTGCGATATAACTATTAAGACAATCCCCTTTCCGAGGTAGATTAATCTAACACAATTAAGAAAGACACATAGGTTGTTTTCAACACGCTAGCAGTTCAACTTAACGTTGCCCACCAAATTATGTTCTAAATTAAACCTACCCCGTCTATGTGATTTACTTTCGCGACTTGAATCAACAAGTCTATAACTTATTTGTAGTTATCATGTCCATTAACAATTATTCACAATTATTTATCCCAGCCTATCAAACTCAATATATCTAGCAATAATTATCAATATAAATCAACAATCATCAATAATTCTCTACTAACAAGGAAACCAATCTCAAATTAGTAGAAAACTACGCTAGGTAATTACGAATAATCAATTAATAACCATGGATCAACAAGTAAACACATAGACATTCATAAAATTCAATATACTTCGCAATTCAATTATCAAACCATCATCTAAGTATCATCATCTAAACAAATGCATAAGAAGTGTAGCCAATCATATTCTTACAGAAAATCAGAATTGAAAACGAAATCAAAATCATAATCAAATGAAAAGGAATAACGTATTCAAACCGAGAAACCAAAAATATGAACGAACAATTGAAAGACTTAAATTCTTCTTGCTTTCTACCATCAAAATGCTCCCAAAATGAGGGAAAAACCCCCTCTGGTCGGCTGCTAATCGTATTAGGGTTTGGTGATAGAGTAATGAAGTGAAAACCCTAATATCGGACTTAAATAGATGAAAAAGTCATCCATATGGCGTATGGAATTCCATACGGCGTATGGATGTAAAAGCCCAAAATGTCCAGCCCGCGATACCTTGTTTTCAGCCCATTTTCAATCCATACGCCGTATGGAAATCCATACGGCGTATGGATGCATTTTCAGAAAAAATGGTAAAAATGAAAGTTGTAACCCTCTCTGTTAGCTAAATTCTCCGAGTTGAATCACCTCAATCGGAGTTTGTATGAAGAAGTTATGCCCAAAATACTAACAGCACGCAGAAAATTCAGCATTTACACTTTTCTTCCATTTTCAGCTCATCTTTCATTCTTTTTCCGATTCGAGCTTCATTTACACTTTGATCCAATTCAATATTTCATATCTTCACTCTTTTAGCTTAGTTTCTTCATGATTTAACTCGTTTTCTGTTCCTTTTCGATTCAAGCTCCGAATTAACTCCTAAATGCAAATATGAACGAAATAAGTATCTTATTCATACAAAATGCATTAGAAACCTATCAAACAAGGGGTAAATTAGTAATATAAATTAGTACATTTTGGCGTTTATCAAATATCCCCCACTTAAATCCTACTTGTCCTCAAGTAGACTATCGGTTAAAATCATAAAATGACAAAATATTGGAAATAAGGGACTTACATACTAACTAGCATTTACCAACCTAAATCTTACTCGTAAAACTAATTTTACCTTAAATCTAGCAATCAAGAAACTCTATCAGGAAATCAAATTCTTCATGAGTTATTATTAGACATATAAGATGATTCATTAGGATTATCGATATTGCTGTCCACTTAAACAATCTGAATTACAGTAATTGAGCTTAACATTATTATTCTAGCAGGCTTTTACCTTTGAATCTCAATAGCAAAATACTCTCATATAATTAACAAGCCACAGCTTTCCTCATCAAGAAATCCAAATAAATAAATCATTTTTCAAACCAAGACATTGGTGACAGGTCTGTACCTCAGTACAACAAAGCGACATAACTTGGCTTTGGTAGATATATCTATACATTATTCATTTTCATTTTTTTTTATTTTAGATAAAAGCAAATATACTGATGGAAACCGTCCTGTACTTACGTACAATAGAGAAGACATCACCCAGTATATTCCCAAATGAGGATCACAAGATTTTTCAGAATGAGGACTATGATAAGCTAACATATAAGATTAATTTCTTAAGAGCTCAACTACCTTCATACAGTATATTCCTTAGGCAATTACCTACTTCATTTATTAATTTCTTAAGAGCTCAACTACCTTCATACAGACTGTCTATCGATACATCACAAAATGAACTATCTCATATTTAAACATTTAAGATTAATTTACTCCTTTGAATTTCCCAATATTGTTACAAGATTACTAAACTTAAGAAAAATTACAATTTTAAAAGAAAAATTTAGACTGAAAATTGACTAATACATAATGCCCCTTTTAAAATGATATCTACCAATATTTGCACTCTGATCAGTCAGGACAAATAGACTTCTTTTCCCTTATCCCCCACTTAGAAATATGCAATGTCCTCATTGCAAAAAGAAACATAATATTAGGGAATAGAAAAGAAGTGAAACAGAAAAACTCCCCTGATTAAGAAGAAAACTTCATGAATGAACTGGTTCTGAAATAAAATACAACAGCACACTTTCGTAGGCATCACGGTTGCATTTAGCGTATGCAACAAGCCTTTAAACCCCTCAGTATCCTGAGTGGACTAGTTGTAGTCTCGTGAGGGTTTCCAGGGAACATACCCACAAAGTTCAAACCTGCAAGCAAGAACAATAAAACAAAATAACAAAAGAACGGGTTGTCTCCTGAAAGCGCTTTTGTTTATCACGTCGGTAAGCTCGACATCTTGCTTCACAACTTAACTCAAATTCATCTCCAAATCACGCTTAGAGCCCCTTGCATCACCATAGTATCTCTTCAGACGACTTCCATTAACCTTGAAAGTTTTTCCAGAATGACCTTGCAGATCAACAGCACCAAAAGGATAAACTTTCTCTACCACAAAAGGTCCTGTCCAGCGTGTCTTCAACTTACCAGGAAGCAAATGCATACGAGAACTGTATAGGAGAACCTTATCACCTTTTTCAAATAAACAATTTGATTTAAAGCGTGAATCATGCCATTTCTTGGTGCGCTCCATATATAGTCGAGCGTTAACATAAGCATTCATCCCTAACACTTTCTTCAATTGTGCATTCGTAAAATGTGTTTCACTGTCACTGATCAAAACCTTTGGCGTTCCAAATCGTGAAAACAAATGCTTAAGGAACTTCACCACAACCCATGCATCTTTTACAGGTAGTGCCTTTGCCTTCAACATCTTTCGTGATGTGTAATTAGGTCCCTTATGCCCTCTAGTAGGACCATTGTGACTATGACTTAGAATTCTTGCGCATTCTTTTCCATGAACACACCTTCTCACAACATCACTAGCACACTTCCTAAACAAAAATGGGTCTTCCCAAAAGTAATGTCGCAAAGCCAAGAAAAATCTTTTTCTTCCATGAGTTGAAAGATGTGCTGAAATAATTACCGGCAGGTCGGAATCCCCCTGTAAATTTGCATATTCAAGGTGAGTCAGCAGCTCTTTCAATTCTAACTTGGGTGGCTCTTCAAAAGAGGATTTAACCACCGACACCTCGGCTCTCGAACATTGGACACCATGCATAGTAATTCGCGTCTCCATTTTGATCGAGATTCCATTTGTCAAGATTGACCCTTTACTCTCCTTTAGCTTGATGCCCTCGTTCTCTAACTCCTCATCGTAAGTTGTCTCTATCTCCTCGAGCAATTTATCGAATTCTTCAATGTCACGGATTTCCTCGAGGTTTCCCGTCCATCCTTCAAGAATCATTGGGTCTAAATCTATGTCACCCATCAAACTTTGCAAACTCTCGTCATCCTCAGATAATTCTCTCATGCTAGCAAAGTAACAAGTCTCATCCACTGATTCCGGATATTGCATAGATTCATTCACATTGAATACAACCTTCTCATCCCCCAACCTCATGGTTATTTTCCTATCAAAAACATCGATCACCGCTCTGGAAGTGGCTAGGAAGGGTCTACCTAGAATAATAGGTACCTTGGGATCTTCTACCATGTCGAGAATCACAAAGTCGCAGGGAAACGCAAACTTATTAACCTTGACTAAAACGTTCTCAACCATCCCTCTGGGGTATTGAACAGAGTGATCGGCCAACTCGATACACATTCGGATGGACTTAGGTTCTCCTAGCCCAAGTCTAGCGTACATAGTATAAGGCATAATGGATATGCTAGCCCCAAGATCCGCTAGTGCATTCGCAATGTTCAAATTACCAATTAGACAGGGTATAGTGATACTCCCTGGATCCTTCCTTTTTGGTGGCAACTTGTTTTGCATCACGTCTGAGCATCGCTCATTCATCATCACCTTGGCTTTTTCGAAGAAAGCGTCTCATGTCTTGCGAAGAAAGCGGTGTCATGTCTTTTGGTGGAATCAGGAAAAACGTCTCGCAATTTTGAGATCAAGTAAGAAGCGGGGTCAATAAAGAATGGAATTTTACCAGGGATGATGATAGGAATCATCGGGTCCCGTTCTACCCAGAACTCGAGTTCATTGATCATTGCAGCAACATTATGATTGATTAATATCATAGATATTGGATGGAAATCCATGTCGGCAAGTGATTCAAAAAGTAGATCCAAATCTGCTATAAACTTTAGTTCTTGATCTCTGAAATTGGTGGAAATGCTCTCGCATTCATGATTTGACATGCGAGATGAGAAATTGAGTTGTTCGTTAAGATTGGTAATCTTTTCTCGTTGGTCATATGAAAAAGGAAAGTCGGAGGAGTCTAATTTCCTAACGAATGCCCTATAAACATCTATTCTGTGAGAAGGATTAAAGGATGCACCGAGGTGGCGTTCTTCAGAACAAGGTTTTTCTGGCTCAACTGATGGAACTTTATCCACCACTCGATAGATGGTGTATTTGTGTTCTTGTGAAAGGAATGGAAAGATGCCGTCATTACGAGAATTTGACAGAGTGTTGCCATACACCGATGTTTCGGGAATGAGGGTGATTAAGTCACATAATTTCGGAGGTTTTTCTTCATAATCTTCTTCGGAAGGACTCTTGAAGTGGACATAATTGGGTATTTGAGGCGAATGCATAGTTGGAAAGTGATCTTCTGGAGATGATGCCAGGTCAGGCGACTGATCCGTGTCATCAAAGTCCAGGCAATGTTTTGGAATTGAAAGTAAGGTCCTAAATTCTTCTAGGGTTTCGGAGATTTCTTTAGCTTTAGAGGAAGAGGGTTAAAAGAAATCAGATCCTATTTCTCCTACTAAGTAGTCAAAGAATTTCGTATCCTCCATTGCCGTCAGTTCGTCTTTTGAAATGAGGTAAGAAGTGGGTTTTCGAGTCGTCATTTTAAACTAATACTATCCTAATTAACTAATACTAAACTAATACTAAGTTAATAATTAATACTAAATTACTCAAATTAACTTCCGAAAGATACCTGGAAAGGTTTCGTTCGGAAGGATCTCCTAAATACTACTACTTAAGGTGGCTTTAAATTGTACGTTTGTGATTCCCCGGTAGCGGCGCTAAAAACTTGATGGCACCCGAAAGCGTCGGTGTCGTTGATGGTAACTAATCGGGTGCCAATAGGGGTTTTAAAATTTATAATTAGTTGAGCTTAAATTATATGTACTACCTACTCTGGTTAGTAAGCGGTAAGTATAACCTAAGATCGTTCTATGAATCCAAACGTGTGGGCAATTAAAGTTGGCACTTTCGGTAGGGAAGTATCTAGGATGAAACAAAGTAGGTAGGTTTGGGGGTTTTAAACTAAAGACAAGTAATTAAAATGCAGGAAATTAAAGTATAGGAAAGCGGATAAAGATAAATATGTGATTGTTGAGATTTCGATAATCAATATTTTGGGATGACAGAATAAATAGGGATGATACTAATGTGGCAACCAAACTACTAGGTGTAAACTCTAGAACCCTACCAACTCGATTTCCCATTGGCATGTCACTAGGAACTAGGTTATCATGATTCTGATCGGAGCAATACGCAAACTTCCAATACTTATCTAGTTGAAAGATAACAACCTATTTTGGTTCTATACTGAGGTTCAAGAATCAGTAGCGCATCATCTCATAGGTTCGACCGTTCTTAACTCCTAAGATAGTTTACAGTTCTATTAGCATGCAGATTAATAACTTTGTATGTTTACACCGTCGATTTTATAAGATTTGGTGTTTTAAAGATTACGACTTTGAACTTATTCCGAAATCCTGTTATCATTCATTTAGGCTCTAGTTACTTCGACTTATGATTCAAATCTCTCATTTTCAAATAGTTATACATCCCCGGATTATTCGCAGTTTGTTAAAACGTGTTTCATATGCGGACCATGCCTTTCAATGATAGACGGTGTACTTTACGTAGTAGTTCCACAGTTTCTCACATCAACATGCGGTAGAGAGTAATTGACAGTGAAAGTGACACTCTATCTAACTAAATGTAAAGCAGTGCAGAAATGTAGACCTAATATATACAACGAGTGGTTTCAATGTATCTTACTTATTGTATGTCATGGGCACAGATAACTACTTTCCATAATTAAGGTTGATCAGGTCCTAATTACTAGGTTGTAGTCACGTGAATAACCAGAAAGGGTAATCCATAAATTAAACTTGAATTCATAAAGTCTTGACGCTACAAGGGTTACTAATTCCTATTTTATCTGAACGTATTTCACGAACATCATTTTATAGTGTTTTGACTTTCGTAGGATATACCAGTTAGTTGTGAAGTTGTATTACCCCTTCGGGATTCCAACTATTAAACCAGAGCTGATTCCAGAGATATAACTACCTTCGGTCGTTTACCGACTTCCATACATTTGTATTCCGCCTTAAAGCGTTTCCATTACTATATCGGATAAACAGTCGAATAGGGGCCGTCATATCTCTTTACGATTGTCATACATTGATTATATAATGTCATCCTTACTTATAATTATCTACATCAACAACAACCACAATAATAAACTACTCGCAATTCATGGCAACAAATATATCACATACCAAGCAATAACACATAATTAAAATATGGAATAAAACAAGTATGATAAAGGTTTAGATATCACCCAGAAATAAATGCGCAACAACGTATTATTATGATTGACAACTCGTTTACACGTACAAAGATGAATCTTCAAACCTCCTAACGTTCGTTCTAGCCTCTATACTAATCCGAAGATTAATTACAATAATCCTAGACTATCAGAGAATTTCTAGAATGAGAAAGTGGAAATAGAAAAGGAGTATGTGAGTGTATTAGAATGTAGGAGTGTATTTGAGTGTGTGTTCTAATGAGGTTTAGGGGCTGCTATTTATAAGTGAAAAGTGGCTCACGTTAGCATCCCTAGACTCACATTAGAAAAAGAGTGAAAGGTGGTGCACCGGGTACGAAAAAGTAGTGAAAGGTGGTGCACCGGGTACGAAAAAGTAGCGAAAGGTGGTGCACCGGGTACACGCAAGGACGGAAAAGCGCAAAAGAGACGGGGGTAGGGGAGGCAGCGCCACCCACCACCAGGCTGGCGGCGGCTGGTGGCTGGCCGGCGGCGGCTGGCTGCCACCCGCCCCGGTCCGTCGTCTTTCGCTGCGTTGCTTAATTCGCGCGTATCTTCTTCGTTATGTGTCCGTTTGTGTTGATTCTTTTTGCGTTGGATTCGTAATTCAAAAACAAAGACTTTGATATAAAGATATCCCAAAAATATGTTTCCTATCTCCAGATATTGCGTATGAATCATTAGGATCTTCCGGCGGGCGTAGAATATTCATTCTTTATCCGTTTCTGTTGATTCTTCTTCTGTTGGATTCGTAATTTGAAGACGAACATCTTGGGTGAGATGGATGTTGATGATGGGCACTTTTGTCTTGAAATCTCATTTTGATGCCTTGAATCTTCAAACATATGTGGAATCTTCATTTTTCACCCGTTTTGCTTGATTTTTATCGTGCAACCATGTTTTGACCATCTTGGCATAATATCATTGATTTGTATTGGTTTTGAGTTTAAAATGCCAAGAATCGTTCTAGAATGAGAGAGATATCGGTAATAAAAACATGACCTTTTACGCGATATCAACGATCATGAAGACATACATCTACGCTTCTTCGGTTTCATGGATTCTTTAAGGAGAGAACGTCCTGAGCGTGAGGTTGTCAGATCCAATGGGACCCTCATCTTTGATCCCAGCGGAGTCATCTCAAAGTCAGTCGATGATATCACCTGGGATCTTCTTCACTTGCAAAGGGTGGTTGAAAAACACTTTGACAGCTTCCCTCTTCATGTGGAAAGGATCCCAAACATCACTCAGGTTATCACCTGCCACTTCTTAAGATTCTATTCCAGGGTCCCACCTTCTAGCACCATTGGCCCTGGAAGTTCCACCTCCCACTGATTCTGAAGGAAGGAAAGTCGAGCTCTCGACTCTAAAAGCAGCGCTTCTCGGGAGGCAATCCGAGTAATAAAACGTGTGTTGATTGTGTGTTAATAAGCAAAGAAAATCTCCGAATATCCTTTACACTTGGGTATACATCAAAAATATTTTTTTTTTTAAATATTTAAAAGTCACAACTCAATTTTTGCAAAATCACTTGTCTCAAATAAATAGAAAACACTTTTCAAAAATTAGTTCATATGTTTCGAGCATTTGAGGTACTTGCATACTACTTATATGCATTATGCTCGAACTCGTTTAAAAACATATGTTCTACAAAATGATTTCTAATAGAAAACATCTTTTCATTCTGAGACAGTGATTCTTTTTTATTGCAAAAATATGAAGTTGAGAGTTAAAAGGTATATCCAACGTGTTCATACTTAAGAGATTGATTCACAAATTATGGTTGAAATGGAAGGCAAAGTTCTCATTTAAAGGTAATCCCCCTAAAAGCCGAATAATCCTCATGGAGCTGCTGCAAAAGAAAGACTTTTCTATCGGCACATATTCATATCTTCAGCTTTTAGCTATCTGGGGAGTTTCTTCATCCTTTCTCTGTTTTTATCTTTTTGCTTTATTGAGTGCAGTTAATTAATAAAAGTAATCTATACCATATCCTAAGCTTATCACTAAGTGTGGGATTCTAGCCCAAAATTAACACTTGAGAAACATTTTCTTATATGTTTAAACTCTAAGTGTGGGATTTTACTTCCAATAAAATCTCCACTAAAGAGAACATTAGGGACAATGTTCCTCTAAGTGTGGGATAGCGGTATAGAATACCTTAGATAGATTTTTGTGTCCAAATAGCAACTCTAAAAATGTTCCTCACTTTAAAAATTGATCAAAATTTTTAAAATTTTTGCACAAAACTAAGAAAAGCATGAGCTTAACTTCGACAGTAGATAACTACTCATTCAGTTAGCTCTGCTATTTCTTTGAATTTTAATATTTCTAAGAGGAGCTATTTTAAATATGAGTAAGTTATTTTGGAAAGTAGTGTAAATAAGGTAGGAATTTCTCAAATTAAGAAATGATAATTTTAGGGGCAGCGCATGACTAAGCACATACAACCCATATTAATTGTAGTGAGGTATCTTGAGCCTATATAAGCATTCATTTAAAATGCTTCACTATTCATTTGTTGTGTGTGTCGATGTATGCATTTCTGAATTAGAACTTGCTCCTGGTATGCATTTCGAGACCACATTGGTAGAGTACCGTACGCGGTATAGGTGCAATTAGATGACCTTGACATTTCCTAGGAAATAAACCTATTTTTCTCATTTCTCTTCAAGCCTAAACCCTGTCGATACTCATTTTTAGTATTGATGATCCGCTTAGTAAACCCTGTTGAGCCTTAATCTTTTCGTTTCTTGAAAACCCTTTATTAAAACCCCATCCACCTCCATACCCACCAAAATATTATCTTGGAATTTTAAACTTTTGAAAAAATCTATTTAGATATTCTTTTTTCTTTCACTCAAAAATCATAAATCTCGTGTTTTACTCAAAGTTTCTCATGTGCGTCTCAATAATCAAAATCTCAAAAAAATCGAGAAAGTCCGAAGGTGTGAAAAATTGACACCAAGTAAAATTCGAAATGTCAAAAGATTGAAAAATGAAAGTAAGAAAGGATCTCAAAAGGCATAAAGAAAAATAAAAATCCCTTAGAAATTCCTTGACAAAGAAATTTTAAGCCAAAAATATGTCATAGAAATAAAGCTAAGTGTTTCAAATCTCTCAAAAAAAATACATATCTTTCATGTGTTGATAGAAGTCAAAATAGCTATATTTTCTTCCTTACTGTTATCCATTTCCGTTTTCATTAAAAAGCGTATCTAAATAAAGTTTTTCATAAGTTTAAAAGTCCTGAGATAAGCATACCCCTTTTAAAACTAAAAATACCCATTATCCATACCCCTTAACCCTCACTTCACACTACAGCCCGATGAATGTCTTGGGATAATTAGCACCGTCCTAACCTAAGTGGTGGAGATTTGATTCTCGATTAAGCCTATGACAACGAATGCTACATGACTGGCTTTTGAGCGATTTCGTTTGTTTATAATGATAGGAAACCCGATACACTTTTTGAGTGAATTGAGTGACCACCGGTGAGATTGCCTAAGTCATGTGTATGCCAAATATCATGAGAATCAGAAGCATGCCCAAAGATATTCCCTTCTTATTTCTGGAAAAATTATCTTATTTATCTCAATTTTCTGAAACAGGTTACCCATATGAAGAATGGTTGTTCTAAGAAATATTTTAATTCGCAAAAATAGGACCTAAAACATCTTTTTAAAGTGAGGATATTTGAAGTATTGCTTGAGGACAAGTAATGTCTAAATGTGGGATATTTGATTTGACGTAAAAAGTCACGTTTTTGAGTACATAATTCCCACCTTTTTAGCCCCAAAATGGATGAAATCATTCAATATCAATACTTTTTCACCATAATTCATTATTAAGGCTAAAAATAAGGCATTGCTTCAAAAATCAAGTAAATGGCTAAATAACGTACAAAACAAAGCATAAACGATACGGTCCTGTTCTACGAGCACTTTTTAGCATATTACCTTGAATTATTCCTTGATTAGTTCATTACTATCTTCAAGTAATTACGATCACGTGGATATAAAGAACGCTGAAAACGGATCAAGAATGAAGAAGTTATGGCCAAACGAAGTTCGACCAATGCACAAGACTTACGATCCAACACACAAGACCACGGACCAAGGGGATACCACCCCACAGGGGCCTTATACACCCCCTAGAGGGCCGTATACCCCCCTTATAGGGCCGTATACCCCCTCTTTGGGGCCGTATACCCCACTGTAGGGGTGATATACCCCCTCTACGGTGCTGTATACGCCTCGTTTGCTACCGAATACACCCTATTTGCTACCGAATACGTCCTATTTGGTGTCGAATACGCCCCTTTTGGTGTCGAATTTCATAGCTCAGGGGTGTATTTCAGTGTTAAATTGGGAGCGAGGGTGTTGAGTGTAAAATTGTAACTTGTAAGCCTATAAATAGAGGCTCTCACCTCCTCATTTCAACAACTCACCACACATCAATCCATTCACCACTTTCACACACACACACTTTCTCTCTAGTTTATCTTAGTTAGTTAGTTGTTAGTTTCTCGTTAATATTTAACGGGACTAACGGAGGGGCTACTTTGTAATATTTGTTGGAGATACTTGGAGGGGTGCTTTTGTAATATTCGAGGCTCTGCTCGTTGTAATCTTTCAGCTTATATTCAACAACGCATTTATCACGGTTATCCCTTTCCTTATCTGTTATAATGCATGTTATTGTTATTATGCTAGATTTAGGATTTGTTGTCATGATTAGTGAGTAGTTAGCTTGTGTGTTTGTTGTGATGTAGTTAATCGTTATAATGGGGGATGATGTTAATTTAAATATATAACTGAAAACTATGTCTGTTTAACTTTTCATCTATGATTATAAACTTTTCATCAAACTATCGCCTTTCCTCCAATAAATGTGGTTAAAACCCTAAAAGACAAGGAGTCGCGAACCTTGTTCCGAGGGTAATTAATTATCTGTGCTATCTATGCATGGTCTGATTTTGAAGCTTTGGAAATACCGCTAAACCAAATGTATAGTACAACGTGAATAAATCAGGGATTTATTGGATAATATTAAGTGAGGGTTGGGTTTATATCATAGATGGGTATGCTTTAATACAAACTGAGTTTAAAAGGGTTCAGAGTGACCCAATGTAACATCCTCTCGATGAGTCTGGTAATTTTCTATTTTTTAATTGATTATTTAATTATGTGCGAAATTAATTGATATTATTGTTTGTCATAAAATATAGATAAATAGGTCCCAGGACTTATTGTGAATAGTAATTTGGTGATTGTTCTAATTTATTTAAGTTGACAGTACAATAAAATAGATTTTTCACGGGTAATAATTAAGTTCCAGACAATAGATTTAAGACGGGCATAAAATACCCGAATAAAGTGAGTCGGTTTAAAAAGGCCGACCCCCTCTTTTGTGTCATCCTTTCCAAATAGTTCACATCACTTGCTAGCTCAAACTCTAAAAACTTCAAGAACTTAAACACTTGCTAGAATTGTGATTAAGACATATTAAATTGGAGCTGAATTCTGGAATTCTTCATCCTTTTAGATATCATCATCTTCTACAAGTGTAAGTGTAGTGTTTGTTAATAAATTTGTGTTGTGAGATTAGGTCAAATATGAACCTAAGTGAATTGATTGATGATATATGTTGTGATTGATGTTGTTGAAGTTGCTACATATGGTAGGATGTTTATTTGAAGTTAAATTCGTTGTTTATATGAATTTGTATGCAAGAGATGTGAATTTGTGAGTTTGGTTCGAGCTGTGTAGTTGCAGGTTTGTTCTTGAGCTGAAGAACAGCTCAACGCGATCCCAGAACCCTAGCCTGGATCGCGTTCCTCAGTTTTAAATTGAGATGGATGAGTTTTGTTCTTGGGAACGCGATCCCAAGCATTTACCTGGATCGTGTTGCCCAGTGTTAATTTGTTACATAAAGTTTTTCAAAGGTGAACGCGATCCAGCCCCTTATTTTCTAGGATCGCGTTGCTTAGTACAAAACGGTAGAAGTGGGTTTTACAAAGGGGGAACGCGATCCATCCCTTTGTTCCGGATCGTGTTGCCTAGTGTATTTTGGTAACAGAAACTTTCCTAAAGAGGTACGCGATCCTGCTCATGTATACCTTGGATCGTGTTTGTCTGTAGTATTTTGATGAGTGTGATGAATTGTGAGCTTAAGTGTATACTATATATAAATATAGTATCGAGATACTTGTGTTTGAAATAAAGTAATATTGTTATTACTTGTATATGATAGTTATTTATACAAGTTACTAATTGTGCATTGTGTAATGTTTCAGATACTCCAAAGGCTCAGTGATTAGCAACTGAGTGTAGCGACTCTGGAGGTATCGGTGAGTGGATTTGAAATTCACAATTTGGTTTTGGTTGTGTTAGTTTGATTTTCAATCAGTAATTATAGGATTACTATTGATAGAATGATTATCTTGAAATGATATGCCATTGGATTGGTTGATTGATTAGCTTGTATGTTGGCTTGATTGAATCCAGAGGTCAACTAGATTGTTGGTTGAACTTGATTGCTATTGTTGATCAACACAGGGTTGTGTACATGTGTTGATGAGTATTAGCAATGAGTTAGCGGTTAATCACTGTTATGGCCTACAGTTGATTTAAGTGTTCTGATAGGGCCACCCGGCACAGGGTCCTTAGGAACCACCGTTCCTCTTGACGATATTTGTTACATTATTGGTTGTGAACAAATTGCTAGCTAAATTGAATTGTAGTTGATTATCCATTCACTTAACTTTAGATTGGTTGAGGGATATTGAAAAGAAATTTGAAGTTTGTCAATGTGAGGAAGAGCTAAAGGTTCCTTATGCAACTCAACTTTTAAAAGGACCAGCTATGAATTGGTGGGATTCAATTACTTCAGTATTATCTCCCTCACAGAAAGCATCTATTCGATGGTCTGATTTTTATAATGAAGTTTGTAAGCAGTATTGTTCAAACTTTGATATAGCTCGAATTCGAAAGGAATTTATGGAGTTGCAATTAACTGATAAAATGTCAATGGATGATTTGATTAATCAATTTTCAGAGAAACTTAGATTTGTTCAGCAATGGGTTCCCGATGAGAGAACCAGAATTGAACAGTTTGTGGGTACATTACCTAATCACTATCGAACTTCAGTGAGATTGGCGGGATCTCTTTCTCAAGCTTTTATGTTAGCTCGATCAGTTGATAGTGACTTGAGACCTCAAGAGATATCAAGTAAAGAAATGGTTTCTCGGAAGTATAGAAGTGATTCTTCTAGCAAAGGTAAGCAACGATGGCAAGGAAATCAACAAAGTAAGAAACAAGAGAGTCATGGTAGTATTTCTATCGTCCCAATTGGTGTATTAAATGTAGAGCTAGACATGTTGGGCCGTGTTCTGTGCAAACCACTAGATGTGTGAAATGTGTTGCGATTGGTCATGAAGCAAAGGCTTGTATATTTCCTACTTATGTGTGTTGGAATTGCCATAAGGAAGGACATCGTGCAAATCAGTGTTCTGAGGCTAAGAGACAGGGTTATGGGTTGGTTGTTAACTCGTCATCTTCCGGTCAGAAGCGGAAGAATCCTCCACCAGCGTTGAGTAGGGCTTTTCAGATGACAGTAGATGAGGCTGTCCACACAGATGATGTCATAACTGGTACTTTTCTTATAAACTCTGTACCAGCACGTGTTTTATTTGATTCTGGAGCAATTTGTTCCTTTATATCTGTGTGTTTCTGTGAAAAGTTGAAATTGATTCCTACTTTGATAACTAAGCCCTTAGAAGTAGAGATTGTTAGTGGCAAATTAGTTCCTGTTACCACCTCAGTGACTGGAGCTAATATTGTGATAGATGGTCTGACTTTTCCAATTTCGTTTCTGTTAATGCCGATTCCTAGTTTTGATGTGATTATTGGCATGGATTGGTTAAGTCAGTTTAAAGCAAGTATAGATTGCCATCATAAGTTGATTAGAATCCCAATCTCTGAAGAGTCATACGTTATGGCTCGAGGAGAACGGGATAGTGGGGGTGTTCCTTTGGTTTCCATGATGAAAACTAGGAAATTTTTGTTCAAAGGCTGCGAGTCGTATCTAGCTTATGTGATTGATGCTAAGTTAGAAAAGAAATCTTTTTCTGATGTCCCGGTTGTTTCAGAGTATCCAGAAGTGTTTCCTGATAATTTACCTGGATTACCACCGGTTAGGGAAGTTGAATACCAGATTGAACTTGTTCCTGGTTCGTCGCCTGTAGCGAAAGCTCCCTATAGATTAGCTCTGTCTGAAATACATGAAATGATTAATCAGATTCAGGAGTTATTGGATAGAGGTTTTATTAGACCTAGTTCTTCACCTTGGGGTGCACCAGTATTGTTTGTGAAAAAGAAAGATGGGTCTTTTCGAATGTGTATTGATTATAGAGAATTGAATAATCGAACAATAAAGAATAAATATCCTTTGCCCAGAATAGATGATTTGTTTGATCAGTTGCAAGGATCTTCGTTTTATTCTAAAATTGATTTAAGATCCGGTTATCATCAAGTACGTGTTCGTGAACAGGATATTCCTAAAACTGCCTTTCGAACTAGATATGGTCATTTTGAATTCTTGGTTATGCCATTTGGTTTGACTAATGCTCCCGCAGTTTTTATGGATTTGATGAATCGGGTATGTCGACCTTTTCTTGATAAATTTGTGATTGTATTTATCGATGATATTCTTGTATACTCTAAATCCGAATCAGAGCATGGAATGCATTTGAGGTTAGTGTTGGAAACCTTGAAGAGAGAACAATTATATGCAAAGTTTTCTACATGTGAATTTTGGATTCGGGAAGTGCAATTTTTGGGTCATATTATTTGTAATGATGGTGTTAAAGTTGATCCTTCGAAAATTGAAGCTGTAATGAACTGGAAAGTTCCAAAGTCTGTTTCGGAAATAAAGAGTTTTCTTGGTTTGGCGGGTTATTACCGGAAGTTTATAAAGGACTTTTCTAAAATTGCCGGTTCATTAACTAAATTAACCCGTAAGGATGAAAAATTTGTGTGGACTGAACAACAGGAAACAGCTTTTCAGACTTCGAAACAGTTGTTGTGTCAGGCTCCTATATTGACATTACCCGATGGGTCTGAAGATTTTGTTGTTTACTGTGATGCATCGATTGCTGGTTTGGGTTGTGTTTTGATGCAGCGAGATCGTGTTATTGCTTATGCTTCTCGTCAGTTAAAACCTCATGAAAAGAACTATCCCACACATGACTTAGAACTAGCAGCAGTTGTGTTTGCGTTGAAAATATGGAGACATTATTTGTATGGTACTAAATGTATTGTTTGTACTGATCATAAGAGTCTCCAGTATATGTTTTCTCAGAAAGAGTTGAATATGCGTCAAAGAAGATGGTTAGAGTTAATCAAAGATTATGACTGTGAAATACGTTACCATCCAGGAAAAGCCAATGTAGTTGCAGACGCATTGAGTCGAAAAGGTACTCCTAACCGAGTTTATTACCTGAAAGTTGATATTTCCTCTGATTTAGCGGATCAAGTTAAAGCTGCACAGTTAGAAGCTTTATTGGATCATAATTTGAAATCGGAAATTATGTTGAAAAGAAAAGATTTGTTAGTTGATGATTCTAGAGGATTAAAGACTTTTCAGTCTCGTGTTTGGATTCCTTTGTTTGGTAATCTTCGGGATATTATTCTGAATGAAGCTCATAAGTCTAGATTGTCTGTCCATCCTGGTAGCACACGAATGTATAATGATTTAAAGTCTTTGTACTGGTGGCCTACAATGAAAACAGACATTGCAAGATTTGTTGGTAATTGTCATATATGTGCTCAAGTGAAAGCAGAACACCAGAAACCGTACGGGTTGTTGAAACAGTTAGAGATTCCAGAGTGGAAGTGGGAACACTTGACTATGGATTTTGTGACTAAACTTCCACGTACATCTCGAGGTAATGACATGATTTGGGTTATTGTCGACCGATTAACTAAAAGTGCTCATTTTCTTGCTGCAAATGAAACAGCGTCTTTGACTAAACTTGCTCAATTGTATGTTGATGAAATTGTCACGAGACATGGTATTCCTTTATCAATTGTATCAGATAGAGATACTCGATTTGTTTCACATTTCTGGCAGAGTTTACAACAAGAGTTGGGTACTAGAGTAAATCTTAGTACAACATATCATCCTCAAACAGATGGTCAATCAGAACGTACAATTCAAACACTTGAGGATATGTTGCGTGCATGTGTTATGGAATATGGCGGTTCTTGGGATTCTCATTTGCCCTTAGTAGAATTTGCCTACAATAATTCTTATCATTCCAGTATTGGCATGGCTCCATATGAAATGTTGTATGGACGTCATTGTAGAACACCTGTATGTTGGTTAGAGGCTGGAGAAAAACAGTTTGCAGGGCCCGATGTTGTTCAAATAACCGCAGATAAAGTGGCAGTTGCACGTGAGAAATTAAAAGCTGCTCGTAATAGACAGAAGCAGTATGCAGACCCACATAGACGACCAGTTGTATTTGCCGAAGGAGAACTTGTTTATCTTAAGGTTTCTCCGTGGAAAGGTGTTATTAGATTTGGGAAAAGAGGTAAATTGGCACCTAGATATATTGGTCCCTTCAGAGTTCGTCAAGTAGTTAATGATCAATCAATTTCATTGGATCTTCCTATTGAACTTGCGGGTATTCATGATACGTTTAATATCTGTTATTTGAGGAAGTGTAATGTTGAAGATCAGTCTCAGATTCTTCCTCTGCAAGACTTGAAGGTTGATCAAAACTAGAGGTTAGTGGATGAACCTATTGAACTCTTGGATAGGAAAGTGACTAATCTTAGAAAGAAACAAATTCCTATGGTGTTGGTCAAATGGAGACACAGTTTAGGTTCTAATTTGACCTGGGAGTCCGAGGAGTCTATGAAATCTAGATATCCTGGATTGTTTGATTTAGTTTAGATTTCGAGGACGAAATCTCTTGAAGGAGGGGAGATTTGTAACATCCTCTTGATGAGTCTGGTAATTTTCTATTTTTTAATTGATTATTTAATTATGTGCGAAATTAATTGATATTATTGTTTGTCATAAAATTTAGATAAATAGGTCCCAGGACTTATTGTGAATAGTAATTTGGTGATTGTTCTAATTTATTTAAGTTGACAGTACAATAAAATAGATTTTTCACGGGTAATAATTAAGTTCCAGACAATAGATTTAAGACGGGCATAAAATACCCGAATAAAGTGAGTCGGTTTAAAGAGGCCGACCCCCTCTTTTGTGTCATCCTTTCCAAATAGTTCACATCACTTGCTAGCTCAAACTCTAAAAACTTCAAGAACTTAAACACTTGCTAGAATTGTGATTAAGACATATTAAATTGGAGCTGAATTCTGGAATTCTTCATCCTTTTAGATATCATCATCTTCTACAAGTGTAAGTGTAGTGTTTGTTAATAAATTTGTGTTGTGAGATTAGGTCAAATATGAACCTAAGTGAATTGATTGATGATATATGTTGTGATTGATATTGTTGAAGTTGCTACATATGGTAGGATGTTTATTTGAAGTTAAATTCGTTGTTTATATGAATTTGTATGCAAAAGATGTGAATTTGTGAGTTTGGTTCGAGCTGTGTAGTTGCAGGTTTGTTCTTGAGCTGAAGAACAGCTCAACGCGATCCCAGAACCCTAGCCTGGATCGCGTTCCTCAGTTTTAAATTAAGATGGATGAGTTTTGTTCTTGGGAACGCGATCCCAAGCATTCACCTGGATCGCGTTGCCCAGTGTTAATTTGTTACATAAAGTTTTTCAAAGGTGAACGCGATCCAGCCCCTTATTTTCTAGGATCGCGTTGCTCAGTACAAAACGGTAGAAGTGGGTTTTACAAAGGGGGAACGCGATCCATCCCTTTGTTCCGGATCGCGTTGCCTAGTGTATTTTGGTAACAGAAACTTTCCTAAAGAGGTACGCGATCCTGCTCATGTATACCTTGGATCGCGTTTGTCTGTAGTATTTTGATGATTGTGATGAATTGTGAGCTTAAGTGTATACTATATATAAATATAGTATCGAGATACTTGTGTTTGAAATAAAGTAATATTGTTATTACTTGTATATGATAGTTATTTATACAAGTTACTAATTGTGCATTGTGTAATGTTTCAGATACTCCAAAGGCTCAGTGATTAGCAACTGAGTGTAGCGACTCTGGAGGTATCGGTGAGTGGATTTGAAATTCACAATTTGGTTTGGTTGTGTTAGTTTGATTTTCAATCAGTAATTATAGGATTACTATTGATAGAATGATTATCTTGAAATGATATGCCATTGGATTGGTTGATTGATTAGCTTGTATGTTGGCTTGATTGAATCCAGAGGTCAACTAGATTGTTGGTTGAACTTGATTGCTATTGTTGATCAACACAGGGTTGTGTACATGTGTTGATGAGTATTAGCAATGAGTTAGCGGTTAATCACTGTTATGGCCTACAGTTGATTTAAGTGTTCTGATAGGGCCACCCGGCACAGGGTCCTTAGGAACCACCGTTCCTCTTGACGATATTTGTTACATTATTGGTTGTGAACAAATTGCTAGCTAAATTGAATTGTAGTTGATTATCCATTCACTTAGCTTTGTGCTAATCCCTCAAATTACTTCCTGCAGATTATGTTGATTAAGTGGTTAGTCAGGAAGGAAATTTTGATGTTGGGAATGTTTGAAATTGGCGACTCTGATCAAGTTGTTTATAAACAATGTATTGTTAACTGTAGCACCTGGTTTGTAAACAAGTTAAATGTATTTAACTTTGTATAAATGTTGTATAAATCTTTGGCAAGGTTTTGTGAAAATTATATATTAATATAACGCTTCCGCAGTGATTTATAACTTAATGATTGTCTTAAAGGATGAGGGTGTTATACCCAAATGTGCAACATGTGTGGAATACCGTAAAACGACCTATTACTTAGTATAGTGCTTGAACCACCTCTGGTGTAGTACAAATGCATGGAAGCTACAGAACGGTCTTCGGTGTATACACCCTAACTTGCATTAGTGCGCAAGGCATGGAATGCCATAAAACATCCTAGTACCTCGTGTAAGTGTCGGAACCATCCTTTGGGAACGGTTCCCATACACCCAAGCTATGGAACGGACGTCGGTGTATACATTCTAAGCAGCACTGGGTCACCCACCAGCTCTGAACCTAACAAACCATCGATGAAAAGTTAGCAGACGCTTTTCAAATTAGTTCTTAAATGCTCTATTTTGAATTAGAATAGATTATGGTATCAAAGAACGGTCAGAGATTAAATATCGGTCTGTTACCTTATTCATGCGCCCAGGAGTTAACTCCATGAAGGGTCACTAGTCTTCACAGACAGTGTTGAGGGTAGAGCAGCCTGATCTGATCAGTAACATGACAACCTAGTACTCAATGACATGCTATCTGAGGAATCAGATAGTAGGGTGCTAGTGTTGACACCATAAAGTACCTAAAATAGTAGAACACAAATACTTAGAAAGAACGTTTTCAAAACATCAAAACCAAACATCATCTCCCCTTTAGGCTAATGAAATCACAACAAACACTCCTCTCCATATTGATTATCACATATTATTTTATTTTGCTGTTTAATTTAGAACCTAAGTAAAAACCTAAAAATCAAATCTATTGTTTAAAAACCCTACTAAATCGAATCGGTCGTCTTGACTGCTTGGCTTCACAATACGGTTGATCTTAAGAACGACCCTGAGTCATTACTTATCGCTAACTACCCTTAGCTATAGTAAAACTTAGGTTCCCAACTCTATAAATATAAAACCACCCGTCCGATCGCGCGGTCCCGACTGGGAGGTCAGCAACGACAAGGAAGCGATTCCTTGACCCACCGTCTGGGACTCGATCAAGTTGCAAAAACAAAATTGAAGTGATGAAACTGGCACACCCTGATCAGCAAGATTAGGATAAGTAGGCAACCTGATAATGAAAGCTCTCCAAGCGAAAACATTGAGCTTTCAAAGAAATATAATTAATTATAATATTCAATAACTAGAAATATGCAACTGAAGTAACCGAATATATCATATGGTAAACATAAAGGAACGCAAACAATTTAAGAACAAAAAGACTCCTAAAACGACCATGTTATGAAACGTACATAGCCTTAATAATTTATAAAATCGGTGGGTGCATCTACAATTAGTTACGGAAATTGGTAAATCTGGGATAAGGTGCACCATAATCACTTGACGTGTTATTAGTCAAAATGTCTTCAAGAATGTCACAAGTATGAGTTTCAAGACTTGAGTATCCTCCTTGACAATAGACTTGGTACCTCCAGAGTTCCTCAACACATTTTCGTTGGATTGTTGGTAATATTTGATGATGGCATTCTCAATTTCAACTCGTGCAGAAGTTCCAATCGGATATCGATCATCATACTCACGCTGTTATGTCGCATAAAACCAGATGTCAAATTTGTTGACCTTTAACCGTTCCTGATGATCATCATCTTTCTGGAATGAATAAGGTAGTGGTCGACTCTTAAATCTATAAAGAAGATATAAAGAACGTAGGATGGCCCATACAACGACAATCTTAATCAGCACGATGCTCATGATCTTAAATGCCTTCTTTTCATCATAACTAAGGTGTGCGTACTTATCCATGATCGATGCAAACTATAGGATCCTTGGTATGTAAAAAAAATACAATCAGTTTGCATAATAAAACTTAGTATTTCCAATAAAGCTTTTAACAGTAAAAGTAACAATTTAATCGGTAAGCAAACAACTCTATATCCTCGGTTCTATTTTCAGTTGGAATTTTATTCTCTCCAAAAAATTTACTTACAATAACATTTATAGATTATTATGTATGTATTCGATTAATCAATATTATTAACTCAACTCAATCACACACGACAACTAGTGAAATCTATTCTACAATTAACAGTAAATTTTACCTTGAATCCTTCACCTCCTTTGTCTTGCAGATGACGATACCTAAACTTGCCTGTAGATCGACTATCAATCAATAAATAGATAAAGAGTGAAGGAATGAATAAATATAAGGCTTGCAATTCTTAAACCTAACCGGTTATCCTAATCCTAAACAACTTTTAAAATACTCATATATATCCAAATATTATTTTTAAATATAATTAAGTAATTTTAAACATTAAATTCGTTATCTACATAATAAGTATAACCTATTTGACTCTTTTACCCCTATCTTAATATCATCCTTCGAAATCATATATCGATGTCACCAAGGGTGATATCAGCAAGAGAAAATAAAAGTAGATTCATATCTAATATCGATATTAAGATGCAATGATGTCTTGAAGTTTGGGACTTAATTTGGATACTTTGTTAAAATTTGAAAAGGACCCAACATGATGATATTTTAGGTTTTTATCAAATTTTAGGTTTTTGTGGCTAACAAAAGTGGTGGGACCTCATTAATCTAATTAATTAAACGTCATATAAGATTTTAGGCATCCACCAATTTTTCCACAAACTTAATTGAACAAATACATTTCGACTTCGAGTCACGAATTAAGTTGCAGAAATCAAACAGATGATGTGTGATTTGGTGAGGGATAATTATACGAAGGGTAAAACGATCAATTAATTTGTTAATTAGTAATCAAAATTAATTTTAATGATTGAAATCATTTTATTATATTTAAAAATTAGTTATTTGGATATTTATGAGTATTTTATAGGTTTAGAAGGATATTGAAGTAATTTTTAACTTTATTAAATTAATTGATTAATTATTATTTTTATCATTAGAACTCTATAAAACAAATGAACATATTTATTTAATACAATCAAAATTTAGTTACATATTTACAATGAACAAAGTACCCATTTATTTTACAATAATCGTGTGCATATATAGATTTAAACTCTATATTAATAATTTCTGAAAAAACTACGCTTGAGTTTCATTTTACATTAACCGTATCATGTGTATACACGGGGATTAGAATTCTATATATTAATAAATTGATAAAGTATTCATTTAACAGTTTTCGTGTGCATACACGTTGTCACACCCCGTCTAAAGTGGAAACAACGGGGTACAGCTATGATAGGATCACAACACATTAATATATAGAACTCTAAATGAAATTTAAATATCAATGCGTTGTGATGTTATATACATAAATGGCGGTTTGTGCTAATACATGCACATCAACAATGAATCAAAGTTTTACATTCACTAAACGTATACCCAATATTATGGCTACAGGCCTTTATTATCAACCAAAATTTCACACGCTCGGCAGTAGTCCTTAATGAAACCTAAATGGTCCAATAAGTTTCCTTGTCCTCAACCTTAACTCACTAGTGCAACCTGAAAAGATATGCTCAAAAACGTCAACAAATATGTTGGTGAGTTTCGTAGGTTTAAAACAAGATAGCAGAAAATAAACATTTTGCTGTGATAATGAACTGTGTAGGACAATGCAATAGAAATGTACACATATGTGAAATAATGCAACCAATATGTCCCAATGCATGGCAATTACCCCACAAGGAAGTAAAATCGACTGTACACAACAAATCTCAATGTACGGTAAATACCCCACAAGGAAGTAAAGCACGACTGTAAGCAACAAATCTCAATGTATGGCAAATACTCCACAAGGAAGTAAAGCATGACTGTAAGCAACAAGTATCAATGTACGGCAAATACTCCACAAGGAAGTAAAGCACGACTGTAAGAAATACGTATCAATGCACATAAGTCACATAGTGTCACATATTTCAAGCATATGTCCAAAAATAGAAGTAAACAGGTTCACAGCATGAAAAACCATTATAAAACATGTGAGCATACTTTTCCCTCAATTTAAAAACATGTATATGAAAAAAGGGGCCACGAAAACTCAACTTGATTACCAAAGTAAGTATCGCCCTTTAAAAGGAATCCACCAATCAACTCGCAAATCTACAAATGAATGTATAACATATAGGTTACAACCTAGAAATATCTATGTCATTCCATTGTATTTCAAGTCCAAATCACTATTACTAAGCTTTCTTGCAACTAAATCTCGTGTATCTTTACAAAATCAAACTCTTCAGTATATCTCATAATCTGTCCAGAATTTTGTACTGCTTCTCGAATTTTTAAACAGACCTTAATCAAATCAATTGACTCTACAAATTTTACCAATGACACTTCAATGTGTTAAAAACATCCTGTAATTTTCTCAGAGTTAATTTAAGTGATTAACTATTTTTAAAAATTCACCAAAGTAATCTGCTCAGAATTAACAACAGTTTCCAAAGACATAAAAGTTACAATTTATTTAAAATAATTAACCACTTACAAAATTAATAATATTTTTACAGAAAATTTTTAACACTTTGAAATTATTCTATTAAAACTTTCAAGAACAAAATCATAGCTTATCACACGTATCAAAAATCCACAAATTAACCTAAATCACGAACCGAAAAACTCAGAACTGACTCTCAATCTTATAAAATTATTTTGACTAACTTATACTCAACATTTGGACCCGAAAACAATGTCATTTTAAAGTAGACTTCTAGTGCATAAGTATAGACTCAAGTTTCATCTAAAAACATCGTATTATGATCAAGTTACGACTCCCTAAACACGACACAAAATGCTGTCCAGATTAGGGTTTTATGTTCAAGTTTTCAATCTTCGCATATTAACCAATCTAAATCGAGTATATGTTCACAAAACTATTCCAACTATATTGATACTAAAGTTACAGACCCTCACATGGTCACATTATTAGGATAACAATGGGATGATCCGAAAGAAACGATAATAGTCAAAATATATCGAATAACGTAAGAATGATCAACTAGGTTAGAAGATATACCAACTAACGATCGAACACGTGAGAATCCTTCTTAGAATCTGTGAATAATGAGGATATACACTCTTATAATTCATTTTTTTTATAGATTGATCAAACATATACAAGAGTTATAGGATCGAAAACTTACCAAAGTTTCTGAAAATTCATCACTCACAGCAACAGTTTACGAAATAATTTTTATAAAATAATCTAGTGTGTTTCAGAGGCTGAAACCTGAAGTGTCCATGAAAAACATCGAGATATACAACTTTCTAGTTTTGACCGAAGCCTGAAAATGAACGTAAAAGGGTCAAATTGGCCTCTGTTCGTGACTGAAATTTTGGGACAGAATCTGCGATCAACGGGTTTACAATCTTTCGATTTATTCTCTTGATTTTGGTCGACAACCAGCAGCACCAGCCCATGGACGATTTTCTTTAAAGATTCAAGAGGTTTAGGGTTAGACTTTAGGTTTATATTTGTAGGTTTAAGATTGCTTAGGCCTAAGTCTTGTGGATTCGGGCTTGGGCCGGCCGAATGGGTCTCCTAGGGTGGTTTGGGTCGGTTTCGTTTGGGCCAACAAAAAGGAAGACACGCCAATTAAAAATCAGGTCACACGGTCCAAAAATAATTGTTTACTGTTTGTTTGTGTTACATTTTGCTTCGTATCTCATTCGTTACAAGTCTAATTGTGATGATTCTTTTTGCGTTTGATTCGTTTTTCAAAACCGAAGACATTGATATCAATAAGTATATGTATCGAGTCTTAGTATAGAAATAAGTTTTTATGGTTTGATTTACGATTATGGTTTGGTGACGGTTGTCACACACATGTTTAAAGTTTAAACACTATATTAATAAAAGAAAAATTATTCTTAGATTCGTATTACGTTAACCGTGTATATACAAGGATTTAAAACTCTATTTTGATCAAGGAAAAACTATGTTTAGTACAATCAAAACCGAATTAGGTATTCATTTTTACATTGACTTGTATTTACCCAAAGTCAACTAACGATTACATATTAATGGTGACAAATGTTGCTTATATTTGAATAAATAATTATTCTTACATAGCCCATGTTAATATACGGGTTTAAAACCTAGTAATAATAATAAATGAAACTTAATCTTTTTTTCCGTACACCTTAGGATGAGATTTATATTAACCATTAATCATCAATCATTGTAAAGTCCGAAAAAATTTATAAAAAAAATTAAAAATATTTGGATAATAGATAAATAGTATCTATCATTCACAAAGTAATTCACGAATTACAAGTGTCATGTTTTAACTTTTCAAAGTCTTTCTTTTTCAACTTTGACCTTAACTATTTTTTTTTTTTTGTTATAAATATTTGATGAAAATTATACTAATAGTTATATAACATAAACAATGATATTTAAGATTAAAATTGAAAAAGGGGGGAAATTCAAAAAGTTTAAATAGGACACTTATAATGAGACATACGGAGTATCATTAACCCTTTTTGCATATATGCATGTATGTACTAATTATTAGCTATAATAATAACAATAATAAAATGCAAAATGCATAAGCATTTTCCCTAACTAATTAGTTTCACTCAAATAATATGATTTAAGAACCACCAAATAATAAGACCTGGGGGTGAAATTAAATTTAAAATTCAAATATACAAAGGGGGAATTAAATTTATAATTCAAATATACAAAATATAATTTTACTCAACATTTGTGTGTATATATTCACAGGTTTAACATTCAAATAAACGAAGATAGTTTTAGATAGTTTTATTCGACATTCGTGTGTATTCACAGGTTTTACATTCACGTAAACGAAAATAGTTTGATTCAACATATGTGTGTATTCACTGGTTTTAGATGCACATAAACGAAAAATAGTTTGATTCAACATATATACGTGTGTATACACGGGCTAACTTTCACATAAATAAAAAATAGTTTGATTCAACATACGTGTATATACACGAACTATCATTCACATAAACGAAAGCTACTTTGATTCGACATCCGTGTGAAAATAAGGATTTAACAATTCACATAAACAAAGGGTAGTTTATATATATATGAGGAAAGTTCAAAAAAGAATGGTAAAAAAATGAAGAATGAAGAAACCAATAGGATTGCTCCATTTCAAAAACCAATTTTCACCTCTCTTTTTTCAAAGTTAAATATTTCATAAACTGTATGTCTATAAATTATAAAAATTACATATTCGGAATCAACGTCTTTTTCTCTTCGATTTTAGATCCAACAAGATATACTTTCGACAAAGTTTTTTTTTTCATTTTTATTGGATTTTAAAAATTTGTAATGTGAAATCACATGTGATTTAACACTAAAAAATAATGACACCCGCTTATATCTCCGATTAAACTTGAAATTCAAATCATTGATGATTTAAAGCAATTAAAACATGAAAAACTAAGTTGTAATCACATGCAATTGAACATCAATGTATCAATCACATGTGATTAAAAAGTAATAAAATACGGATTTTAAATCATTGACTATAATTATACAATTAAGTAAAAATCAAGTTGAAATCATACATGAATTATCATATATTAGTAAATTTCTCATCAAATATCAATTTTTAAATGAAAATCATATGTGATTATATACAAAATTATATGTGATTATATAACGAATCACTTGTAATTAAATGTAGAAATAACAATCAAATGTGATTTTTAATGAAAACTAATACAATTTTTTATTTATAACTATTAATAAATTAGCAGCACAAGGTGTATCATTCCTTCATGACTGAAAGTAACTAACCCATAAACCCTATTTATTATTTTTTAAAAGATACATAATTCGAATATGGTAATGAGTTTTAGATATTTGATAACCTATTCCACAATTTGGTAGAAATTGAGCTACTTCAAACGAGTTTTTCTTCTTTTTCTTTTAGATTTTGAAACTATCGATGATGTTGTTGTTGTTGCGGAAGCAGGTGATGATGATGATGAGGTGCTAAACATTCGTATATGATTGTGTTAAACGATATATGTTTCCATGAATTGCTAAGACTATCCTCAATGCATTACACCCTTCAACGATGTAATAAAATGCCACATGCACATGATTATACACACTCATAGTTTAATTACAAACAAATACAATAAAGAATAGAAAATAGTACGTGAGAGAATCTCTATTAACATTGAAGCAAGCTGTGAGGAAGAGTATCAAGGGACCCACTTCCGTACGTATTAAGATGAGTGGTAGCAGATTCACACCCTTTTTTCTGCGTTGCATGAGTTAGCGGGCCACAATGCGTTGGACCCATGCCAACATGTCATTCTAATTTCTATTGAATGGATCCACATAGGATCACTGTAGATGCTCTAATTGAAGATACTGATCTGATCGCCATATTTTTCTTGTTGTGAGATTGGTGATTTTCAGTGTTCTATGAATGCATCTTTATATGTTCAACTTACCCTCTTCTACTTTATAGGTTTTTACATTTTCTATATATTTTGTTTTTTTTTCTTACAATTTTTATTAGGGCTAATTACATATTTTCCCACCTTAAACATTAAAAATATCAAATATACCCACCTTAACTTAAAAATATCATATATATATATATATATACCAAATTTTCAAATTTAATTACTATTAAAATACTAAAAATATAAATAATCATCAATAAATACTTTCGTGACTATTTTACCCTTTTGTATCTATGTGGAATGAAAGCTCCATTAATACAAGATCCAATTCACAATCAAAATTGTGATCGATGGTATTCTCCTTTGTTGTTTGCTTCGGGCAATTAATTTGGCATGCAAGGGTACCTCATATCTTTTTATTAATTTGTGGGTTATTTAACTAGAGAAGGGTTCAAATGAATACAAGAATTTTGCGTGAGTCAACCACTCATTTAATCAAATACCAATTTCCCCCACATTTTTTGAAACTTAAATATCTCACAAACGGCAAGTCGAAAAATCATGAAAATTGCACCATAAAATTCAACGTTTTTTCCTCTTCGATTTGTCATGCTCAAGGCATACTTTTGACGAGTTTTTTTTCTTCATTTTTTGGTGGGTTTCACAAATTACTAACACTTGTGTAAAAGTGTTGCGCTTAGGGTTTAGGGTTTGAAGTTTGAGGTTTCAAAAATGTATGAATCTAAATTTTTAAAAACTATGAATACAACAACAATTAAAAAATGTACGAATCTAAGTACATAAAACTTACATTTATTTATAACAATTATACAACTACAAAATAAAATGATACCTCTTGATTAAATAAAATAAATACCTTTGAAAAAACCATCCCTGCAATTATTGACTACATACATAAAACAATTAATGTTGCTGTTATTTTTAAATTTTAATTAATAAACTTTTTAAGTACAAATGAAAACAATTATAGGATTGTAAATGTAGATTATATAATTATATATGATTTTTCTAATATGTATTCTATTTAATGAAGTTGAAATTTTCTTAAATATTAACATTTGCATTCACTATAAAAATATTCAACTTCATATCTAATTATATCTAATAATATTAATACAAATCAAAAGTTATAAGGAGCAAATATTTATTAAGAATATATATATATATATATATATATATATATATATATATATATATATATATATATATATATATATATATAAGGTAGTGATCTAGAAGGAAGGGAAGTGATAAAATTGGGGGAAGGGGGAAGTTAATATGGTGCGTCCATCTCATCAAACTAATTAAAAACGCGGAGGGGTAGTTTGGTCAATTTACAAAGAAGATAAAAAATCAAGGAACGGGATTTATTAACAAAAACACTGAAACAACATCTTATTCATTCCATAAAACCTAAATTTCTTCTTCCAAATACGATTCTAAAGGTGAGATTCATCAAAATCATTACATAAACAAGATCTGATTCATTTCCAATTAACTTCAAACGGGATTTATTCAACAAAAAAGAGATCCATCAATGGCGAAAGATTCGAAAGAAAAGCGGAAAAAAATTGACGAACGAGGTAAACCTAATTCGTAAAATTAAATATTAGTAGCTGCAAATTGCTTAAATAATGTTATTGATTGATTATATGATCTAAAATAAATCAATATTAGTGTATATTTAAGAATTATCTGTTACTTGTAGATGATGACTGTTACAGATTACCAATTACAATTTTGATGAATAATATTCATTGTGGTGCTTGTTATATGATTAATACTAAATACTCATAAAGTTAAGATTAAGATAATGTTCAAATATTACGGATTTAAAAAAAGTTAAATATTATTCAACGTGATTGATAATACTGATTATGTATTAGTGATTTAATGGCCATTGAACTTAATTTCAGACAAATATATATTAGATGGTTATAATTTAGAACTCATCCACATGGATGTTAATATGTATGAATATGCATCACTACAATTAGACTTATGTTAAGATGCACCAGAGTGCATAGTATCCACATGGGTGTTAAAATGTATCAATAAGCATAAATCTGAGGTAAACCTATCTTATGATGCATCACAGTGCATAGTATGAGTAATCATATACATGTGTGCTACTATGTATCGAAATACATCACTACGATGTAAATTCTGTTAAGATGCAACATAGTGCATACTATTGTGGGCCGAATTGAAAAAACATGTGTGAGCTGCTCAAAGTATCCACATGGGTGTTAAAATATATCAATAAGCATAACTCTGATGTAAACCTATCTTAAGATGAATCACAGTGTATACTATGAGTAGTCATACACATGGGTGTTACTATGTATCAAAATACATCACTACGATGTAAACTTCGTTTAAGATGCACCGTAGTGCTTACTATTTGTGGGCCGAATTGAACAAACATGTGTGAGATGCTCAACGTTTATGGAATGTTGAGCCTGTTAAAAATTATGAGTAAATGTGGGCTGTTGAGCTTATTGTTATACAAACTAATAAGTGTCATGGATTTGTAACAGAATCGAAACAGAAACAAAAAAAAAACACAGTAGAAGAACGAGAAAGTAATGAAACAAAAAAAAAAGCATAAGGAGTTTCCATAAACGACAACAAGCAACTTGAATCACTCATGTTTGGTATCCTTCAGAAGTTTGATGTAATTCCAAAGAATGAAAAGCCAAGAGTTCAAAAAAAATACGGTGAAGGAACAGGGTGGGTTTAAAGCTAAGAAAACACCAACTAAAAGGAAACAGGTAGTAAAAGGTATTGTTGGATCTGATGACCCAAAAGATGAAGATTATACACCTGAAGAAGATTCGGATGATGATTTTCAAGCACCAAAAACAACAGGCAAAACTGAAAAAGGTAATATACAATTTGATGAATTTTAATATAATCTTCTTCATTAATTATTAATTTGAAGTGTATGTTAATTTATGTACTATATGTTTGTTATATAATTAAACAGTTGCTGAAGGTAAAGGTGCAAATTATGAAACTGTGGAAATCCAAAGTACAACAATAGTTAGTGAAACGACGAAGCAAGAAGAGAGTAACAAGAAAAGTGAAGTTGGAATACTGAAAGCTATTGTTGTTGAAGAAGAAATCTTGAAAGAAAATCATAAAACTGAAGCTCCCGAGAAAGAAATCTTGAAAGAAGTGCATACTATTAGTACTCGTACACATGGGTGTTAACATGTGTCGATATACTTCACTATGATATTAACCAATGTTATGATGCATCGAAGTGCATATTATTAGTACTCGTACACATGGGTGTTAACATGTATTTATATGAAACCACTACAATGCAAAAGCACACTATGTATAAATTTAAAAGACATGGTACTTTTCAAAGACAATTAAATAGAATACTATTATATTCCTTTATGAAAACATATTACAGTTGAAATATATCTGTTTATACTTTATGAATCTATGTTACACATGTTAACATGTATCTATATACATCACTTCAACGTAAAACGAATAATAATATGCATCACAGTGCATACTATTATAAGTAACCCACATGAGTGTTAATATGTATCGTTATACATCACTATGATTTCGACCTATGTTAAGTGTCATCGAAGTTTCTGCTGATCTCATAGTTTATCATTTAAATCAAATTAGGGTATTTCATAGTTTCTGCTGATCTCATAGTTTATTATTTAAATCAAATTAGGGTATTTCATAGTTTCTGCTGATCTCATAGTTTCTTCTAATACATAGTTTCTGCTAATGTAATAGTTTCTGCTGATATCATAGTTTTTGTTGATCTCATAGTTTCTTCTGATACATAGTTTCCGATGATGTCATAGTTTCTGTTGATCTCAACTCTATCATCCTTCAAAAAAATTCATGTTAATAAATTGATTTTCATTTCTTTCCAGGTCCTTCACATATTCATTTGCTTTCTATTTCTTATCCTCATCTTCCATTTTTTTTTCTTTTCTTCCTCTGCTTTCTTTTTCTTTTCCTTTTCATCTTCTTCTTTCTGTTTCTTTTTCTTCTCTGCATTCCTCTTGATAGTATCAATTGGAATAAAAGTATCTCTCTCATATGAACTTTGCATAGCTTCTAAGCTCATTCCTCTAAGAATTCCAACTGGAATAGTACATTTGAGTTAACATGCATCAAACTGTGTACTATTAGAACTCCTACACATGAGTGTTAACATATATCATTTTATATCACTGTGATATTAATCGTTGTTATGATGAATCTAATGCATACTATTAGTACTCGTACACATGGGTGTTAACATGTATCGATATACGTCACTATGATATTAACCAATTTTATGATGCATCAAAGTGCGTACAATTAGTACTCGCACACATGAGTGTTAACATGTATCAATTTACATCATTGTGATATTAACCGTTATTATGATGCATCGAAGTACGTACTATTAGTACTCGTACACATGGGTGTTAACATGTATCGATATACTTCACTATGATATTAACCAATGTTATGATGCATCAAAGTGCGTATTATTAAATCATCCGAAAAATATTTATTTTTGCCAATATTCATCAGGAAACATGTTAAAATTATTAGCTAGTAATAGTATAAAACGCAAAGAAAACCAACATAATAAGACTTATAAATTAACAATCACCCTAAGAGGATAAAAAAATGATTTATAAAACTTAACATTCACTATAAATCATGCTAAAAGTTAGTAGCTAGTAACACTATAAAACGCAAAGGAAAATCCAATATAATAAGACTTGAAATGTTAACATTCACCGGAATGCATTATAATTTAATATTCACTGTAAAGCATACTAAAAATTTAGTAGCTACTTATAGTATAAAACACAGAGGAAAAATCAACGCATTAAGGCTTAAATTAATTAAATATCATTTTATATATTGAATGTGCACTATTCACTAATGAATGTATATAAGGCATTCATTGATAATGAGTATTTATTTACATACTAGATAAAATTAAAGTTGTGCATGCAACTTTTGGAATTATTCCTGGTATACTTCTGGTCTTAAAGAATTGCAGATTCCTACTTAATCCAATATCTTCTGCATCATTCCATCTGTAACAAGATACACAACGAATTAACAAAATGCACACATATTAATGACTAACCATAACAAGAATTAGGTGTGCAATAATTCCATATAAAAGGATCAAATGTAACATTAATCCTTTTAAAACTCCCCTTCAATATTAACATTTTCAATATACATCACAACGATGTAAATTAACATTAAGATGCATCACAGTGCATATTATGAGTACTCATTGCGATACATACTACTTGAAATTATATTATAGTTACATAATAGTATGCATTATGATGCATACTCTTTGAAATTCTATTTAATTTGATAAGAACTAATAGTATGCATTGCAATGCATGCTACTCTAAATTGTATTGTAGTTACATAATAGTATGCACTGCGATGCATACTATTTGAAATTGTATTTAATTTGATAACTAATAGTATGCATTATAATGTGTACTACTTGGAATTGCAATGCATGTTTTTATAGTTGGAATTGTAAACGCTTATAGGATGGTGTTGTACATGATTTTTTAAATGTAATTAAGGTCTAGAGATTCTGAAAAACAAACTTTCCTCAAGAAAAGTCAAAATGGGGAACAACATCGATATGAATACTTTTAACTTATTTCAACATAAAAATACTTGTATGTAAGAGATACAATATACTGAATCCCTCAACAAGATTGAAATGGCTTGTTAAGACTTCTATTTTGGCATCAGAAAATACAACTTACATATAAATGGGTAAGTGTTGATTACTTGAGTCTTTTGTCATCATTTAAGCGTGAACTCCATCTACACAAATTAATATACTCTAGTAAACATATAGATATTTGAGAATATGGTTTCCCTGAATTCCCAGCTTCATTCCGTGAAGTTTCCAATAGTTCTTCAGTCAAAGCAATCACCTGCGGAAACAAGGTCACATTTTAAATGCTTGGGACTTGTTATCACATATTTAAGATTAGAATAGTATTGTTTCAAACTCATAATCTTAGAGTAAACATCTGAAATCAGGGGAGAGACAGGTAGATTGGCCATCAGCCCATACATAGCAGACCTGCACAGAAATCAAGTTACAAGTGATGGACATCTTTGATAGTGTTTCAAAAAATTTACAAGTTTTTCAGACTCCACCAGGTGTGGAAGTTGATATTTAGTAAAAATCTCACTCTCACCTTCTAACGTGTCGATAATCGATGCTCTTGTCAGTCATTTTAACTATGTACTCGTTTGAGCAATACACATATAATTTACACACATGCACATATCCATGTGCATTTGTGTTCATGGAGAAAATGGACAGGTCAGACTATGTTTAAGTTGAAAAATGGTTATACTAAACTACTAGACATCTGAAATATGTCAACACAATACAACTCCGGCAAATCCTAACAATGCTAACTTAAGTAACTTTATTATTACTAGAGTGTCAAACACTAATAAAATCAGACAAAACTAAATAATGCATTTTCACCAACAAGAATTCAGATGCTAGGTGAAACAATAATCTGTGTTGATGATCCCTTAGTAGTCGAGTATGTCATATTTTCCATCTGTAAGACCCTTTAAAACTATTTCAACTTATCAAACATATAATTAAAATATATAACATTCATCACAAATATATTATCACTATTACAGCTCAGAATCATCAACACAAAATGAAATTAAAAAAGTGATTTTGTTAATAACAACTTACCGGTAGACAAAGGAACATTTGAGTTAGCTTCTAATGGAACATTATAACCAGAAAACATCTTAAATAAAATCTACAAAAAAGAATGAGTAGAAAGAACCATACCTTAATAATTAAATATACAAAGATAGTAAAAATGAATAACATTCATCACAAGTAATATTATCATTATTTCATATAAACAACGTGAACATAAAACTTGCAACATTCAAAATTACTTTGAAAATAACTTACTAATAAAAGAAGACATCACAGAAGATAAAATAACATCATTACAAACATAAACACATTAATTAAATAAAAAAACTATGTAAAATAGATAGCATTTATCATAGGTAATATTTCAAATTCATCCATATTCACTTCACTATTACGCCAATAGTCCACTCTTCCATATTTGAGCTAAAATCATTTATTTCAATTCCCATAAATCCATAAGTCCATACGAGATATTTACACTAGATCCACTATACAAGGTTCACAAGTGAATTAATCCACGTGTGATGACCTTGAGAGCCCATAATGGTTTCTTGTCTCTCATCTAGAATACTCCTAAAATAAAATAGTTCAACTTCTTATATTACAAGAGATGCCTTAAAGAATGAATGTCCAATATCCTTGAATTTCCATTTTTAATCATTCTTGAGCAGACTAATGTGTTAAAAAGAATTTCACCCTCGAAACTTTACGAGGTTTTATACACTAATGAAAGTATTCATCACGTGAAAAAATTTACAAATTAATGAAAATTTTATCAAGTAATGAACACAATAATATTATAAAGCGTCTTCAAATCATCAATCCTGTCATAGACTTTTACAATGTTTTCATAAATATACAATTCTGATACTAACATCAAAATTGGGTAACACAGTAGATGTAATATTCATTATAATGGATATTAACATATAATTAGAAACTAAAAAGTTGAATCTACATGAATGTAGCATAATAATTATGTAAATACACCTAAAAATTAATAACTTGCAGGAAAAATAACTTAATTGATGAAAGAGAGCAATAAATAATACATAAGTAGCACTTACTTGAATATTATAGTGAATATCTGGTTGTAACTCAAAACCTAAATTGAGAGCCTAAATTTAGAATCCTAATTGAAATTGCTGAGGATGAATTTAATATATATACGAAACGTGGAAAAATAACTTAATTGATGAAAGAGAGTAGTAAATAATACATATGTAGCACTTACTTGAATATTATAATGAAGATCGGGTTGTAACTCAAAACCTAAATTGAGAGCCTAATTTTAGAATCCTAAATGAAATTGCTAAGGATGAATTTGATATATATACGAAACGTGAATGTATTTTGGCATTAATGAGTAATAGATTTATGTAAACAAATTCATTGCGTATACAAAATTTCAAATCGGATAATCAAGATAGTATAAATAAAAAGGGAGTGTTGAAGATGAATTTAATTGAGATGGAGATTGTTAATGGAATCTGAATTGAAGATGATATGAATTTGATTAAGATGAAAATTATCAATGAAATTTTAATTGAAGATGGGAAGAGCGTATTTGCTAATTGAAGATTAGAGATGTGTCTGTGTCTTAACGAAGAAGAAAATTAAAGGACCAAACTACCCTCCTTCTTGTACACAAGATGAAATGCTGGTACATTGTAATACAATGCACCGGAGGAATTATGATAGAATGGATGGTGAGATGGTCACTTCCCCCTTCCCTCCAAATGTGGGTGTTCCCTCTGGATCATGTCACTATATATATATATATATATATATATATATATATATATAGGATAGTGATCTAGGGGGAAGTACAAAAAATGGGGGAAGGGGGAAGTGAATCACTACCATTAATCATATGAATTCTATGATAATTAGTGTGGGGGTGCAACCATGTGATCACCTCTATAATAATCAAAACTCATTTACTTATTTACCCCCAAAACAAATTATTTCACAAACGATAAGTTGAAAAATTATGAAAATTGCACCATAAAACTCAGCGTTTTCTCCTCTTCTATTTAAGATTTATCAATGCATATTTTTGATGATGTTTTTTCATTTTTTGGTGGGATAATAGTATACATTGTTGTAACACCTCCAAATTTACGGATTTGCGGAAGCATGCTTTGGGGTGCTACTAATCAAGTAATCAAGCACAAAGGTACAGTGAACGACTCTATATGAGACATACGAAAAGTATTTCATTACATAAGTATTCAAAAATATACATCAGCTCGGAGTTCGAGTAAAATCCTAGAGATTCTAATACATAACAACTATTACAAAAGTAATGCATACAAATCTCCAAGCGTGTAAATGCATGCGACTCGAGCTAGTAAGCAAATCTTGTTGGGCGACCTTACTGTTGCTGTGTACCTGAGAATGCATCACTAAAAGGTAACCAAAAGGTTAGTGAATCTCACAGGTTTGTAGTAAATAGTCAGTTTGAACACATCAAGTAATAAAAGTGTTTGTACAGTTTTAACCAAGTAGTAAGTAATGAGTACACGAATGCAATCGGGTTGATATACATTGCCATGAGCATCATAGTCGAAGCTTAACACGTCAGTAAAGTACAATCAAGTACCAGTAATTTACCCCTGTGAGTGCTAATCCAAAAACACTCTTATGTAACGAGTAAGAAATGCACGTTTATACAGTACGGTTCGTGGTAGTGCGTGCTACCCCGGGCCAGGATTGTCAGTCCCATATGGATCCATATACTAAAACTCGCGCTTATCCTATAATTAACAACTATGATTCAGAGGACTTCATTGGATTAATCAATATATCAGTAAGTCTGTATGTCTGTAAAACAGTAATTCTGTACATGTGTCCAAGTAAAACAAGTAATGCATCTCACCCCAGAGTAAAAACAGTAAAAATGGGGCTGTGAGACTCACCTGAGTCTAGTAGTACCAAGCATAATCAAGCAATGCAGTTCTCGGAACCGGTAACCTCTAGCGTCCTAAACGCATAAGGTTATGTAAGTAAATGAATGGATATCTCGAAGATTATTCATGCTAGTCATCCACTCAACTAGTTAATACCCAATGTTTGTTTGTATGTCTATAAATCGTCTGTATTTATAGTATGTAGTCATGTGTTTTTGTAGTCTGTAATCATGTGTACGGCCCGTTGGTGACGGAGTGTAATAATAATTCAAGTATTATTATTATTTTGTATCTCGTTATGTCGTATACTTGTAAAGTGTATTTGTAAGTCTGTCATTCGTATCGCGACGTGAAAGTGTTGTTCGAATGTAAGTTCGAGTGAGTGTAAACTCGTGCGAGTGTAAGCTCGTATAAGTGTGAGTGTAATCTCATATGTCTGTAGTGAGTGTTCAACACTTAGTGTGAAAAGTATTTACAAGTTCCTGGATGACGGGGGCCCAGGGGCAGCGCCCCTGGTAGCGGGGTCCAAGGGGCAGCAGCCCCTAGCGGGGTCCAAGGGGCAGAGCCCCTGGCTGGGGTCGAGCTGTGGACTGAAAAGGTGTTGCGAACTGAGTTCGCGGTGTGAGCTGAGTTCGGCTCGCAAGGCAGTAGGTTGCGAACCGAGTTGGGTTCGCATCACAAGGCTCAGCTCGCAAGTCAACTCGCAAGTCAACTCGCAGATCGACTCGCAAGTCCACTCGCAGATCGACTCGCAAGTCAGCTCGCGAGTGGGTTCGGTTTGCAGTTTCGGTTCGTTGTTAGGTTTCGCGAGTCGAGATCTCAGTTCGCCTCGCATGACGAACTGGGATCTGGGATCTCAACTCGCAGGACGATTTGTTCGTAAATTTTTGTATGGGTTTCGATTTTTAAAGCGTTTTCCGTGGGATTTTGGACATAAACTTGTTGAGTAAACGTTCTAGAATGTAATAAAAAGCTTTACAAGTAATTTAAAAGAGTTTTGAAGTTTCTTACCACGAAATCGAAAATGAAGAAGATGAATATGAAGCTCTTGATGTGGTGGTCGTTTTCCCTTGAACCCTCTCTGTGAGATGGTGCGTTTGGTGGCGTTTTTGAGGGGTTTGGAGGCTGCGATTTGAGAGGAAAAGAGAGGAGGGAGTGTATGTGTTTGGTGAAATGAAGAAAAAGGGAATAAAAAGGGAAATCGGGTCATAGGTCGGTTGGGGCTGGGTTCGCAGCCCCCGGGCTGACCCAGTTGGGTCTCGGTCTCGTGATCTCGTCCCTCGAATTTGCGTTATGTTCCGCGGTCGATTAAATGTCATTTCGCGTTATATGTTTAATATAATATGTTTCATTAACGTTTTAAAACACGATATATTTAAATGGAAGTTTGACTTAAAACGACATATTTTAAGTTATAAAATCATAATTTGGATTCAATTTGTCAGTCGGGCGCGTTTCACACGTTTTTGTTATGTACGGGGTGTTTTTAGATAATAAGTAATGCTATAATATATTCTCACCATATATTTATGTAAATAATGTTCGTTAGGATAATTTCACATTATTTTTAAGTTTTGTCACCAACGTCCTAATGTAGATGTGTCGGGTTCAACCCGGCATATTGTTTGCACGATTTGAACGAATCATGTATGTGTGTATGTAATTACACTGAATTCCATATATATTTAGCCTAATATATCTAAATTCACGTAATAATCACACAATTAGGCACAGTAATGATAGCCTAAAATGTCAGGTGTTACAATTGTGATGCATCTTAACAAATAGTATGCATTGTGATACATCTTCACATAAGTTTCTGCTGATATAAAGTTTCTGCTTCCTTTATAGTTTATGCTGATCTCATCGTTTCTGCTGTCTTCAGTATTAATAGTATACATTGCGATACATATTAACATTGTTTACAATGTAGTGATGTATTTCGATACATGTTGATATCGCGTAAAAAGTCATGTTTCTACTACCGATATCTCTCTCATTCTAAAACGATTCTTGTCATTTTAACTCAAATATAGCACAAATCAATGATATTATGCCAAGATAGTCAAAACAAGGTTGCAAGATAAAAAACAAGCAAAACGGATGAAAAACGAAGATTTCACACACGTTTGAAGATTCAATGCATCAAAATGAGATTTCAAGACAAAAGTATCCATCACCAACATCCACCTGCTCCAAGATGTTCGTTTTCAAAATACGAATCCAACAGAAGAAGAGTCAACAAAAACGGATAAAGAATGAAGATTCTACTCCCGTCAGAAGATTCAAATGATCCGTACGCAATATCTGGAGATAGGAGACATATTTTTGGGATTACTTTTCATCAAAGTCTTCATTTTTGAATTACGAATCCAACGCAAACGGATGCAAAATGAAGAAGATACACGCGAATCGAGCCACGCAGCGAAAGACGGCGCAACGGGGCGGGTGGCAGCCAGCCGCCGCCGGCCAACCACCAGCCGCCGCCGGCTGCATGGTGGGCGGCGCCGGCCACCACCCCCCGTCTCTTTTCCACTTTTTCGTACTTTGCGTACCTGGTGCACCACCTTTCGCTACTTTTTCGTACCCGGTGCACCACCTTTCGCTACTTTTTCGTACCCGGTGCGCCATCTTTCACACCTTTTTCTAATGTGAGCCTAAGGATGCTAATGTGAGCCATATTTTGCCTATAAATAGCAGCCCCTAAGTCTCATTTTAAGACACACCTTCCACACCTTTCATATCTTTCTTATTTCTTTCTAGTTTTTATTTTCTTTTTCTCTCTACTTTCTCTCTCTAAGCTAATTTAATTAATTTAGTGAGAGATAAGTAGGAGAGTAATTATGTAGTAGTTAGTAGTAGCTAGCTTAGCAATGTAACGCTTTGAAAAATTCGGAAGTAATATAAGCATCGTTTTGCTCGCAATAATTACGGGTAATATCTATCCTTTCTTTTATTAATTATTTGTAATGTTCTTGTTTGATGTTTACGATTTATTAACATTAGAAATGTCTATTGCCATGATATGCGAGTAGTTGCTTATATGTTTGCCATGATTTAGATAGTTATAATGGGATGAAATTAAATATTGTAAAGTAATATGACGGCCCCTATTCGACTGTTCCCGGATATAGTGCTGGAAACGCTTTATGCGGAGTACAAAGGTATGGAAGTCTGGGACGACCGAAGGTAGTTATATTACGGATCAATATTATAAATGTGATAAATGAATTTCTGTTTAATTATAATATTATGAACGAATGATGGCATGTTTGGCCAACCGCTTATGACCAAACTGCCCCAACTTATTCCGGTAGGGTAAAACCTGTTTATGCGACTATTTATTCAATAGACCATGCCATGATACGGACGTCTCTGACGACCGAGATTGGGGAATAGGATTCGAGGGTAGTCGTTGGCCGATGTGTTCAGTACATTTGGGAGAAATTCCGGTGTATTGTAATTGTTTGTGTTTACTATCCATGTGACATATCTTCTATCTGATTGTGGACAACTCTACGTTAGTTAGTTGATAGGATCGCAAAAACAACTCATTCCAAATAGTTTAAATTTATAAAAAGAAACTTATATGAATGGGAATTATTATGCTTTGTTATCGTTCAAATATATGACACTAGACCTAATTTATGGAGTACCCTTTCTAGTTATCCACGTGACTACAACTTAGATATTAGGGAGGCATGAACCTTAATTATGGTGAGTATTTATATGTACCAATGACGTGCAATAAGTAAGACTCAGTGAAACCATTCGTTGTACATATTAGATTTACATTTCTACACTGCTTTTTATTTAATTAGTTTAGAATGCCACTTTCACCGTCAATTACTCCTGACCGCACGTTAGACGTAAGAGGCCGTGGAATTACTCTGTAAAGTACACTGTTTATTACTGAAAGGTATGGTCTGCATATGAAACACGTTTTGACAAACTGCGAATAATCCAGGGATGTATAACTGTTTGAAAAGGAGAGGTCTAGGTCATAAATCAAAGTAATTAGAGCTTAAGAAAAGTATTAACAAGGTCTAGAAAGGAAAGTCTTAGTGACTTAGATACATGAACCCCCTAGATCTTACATATTTGGTTCTTTAAACATAGCAAGTTAATAATTAGATACACATTTAGAAGAACGCGAGATAAGCTTAGGTGTTAAGAACGGTCGGACCTATGAGACAATACGCTGCTTTATTCATGTACCTCGGTTGTTCACCAAGATAGGTTGCTTATCCTTCAACTAGGTAAGTATTGGGAGTTTAGCGTATTGCTCCAATCAGAATCACGATAACCTAGTTCCTAGTGACATGCCAACGGGAATTTAATTGGTAAGGTTCTAGTGTTTACACCAAAGTCTGTTAATCTATTAATCTGAAAGTGTCCCCATCATAAACACCATCCCGGTATTATACTATCCCAAGTCATGGTGAACCACGTCTTCCCTATCCTTGGTTGTTCCATACGTGCTAGCTAGCTTATTTTTAATTTCATTGTTAGTAGTTTAAATTAGATAAAAACAAAACAAAACCAACTATCTGAACCCCATCTTAAAGACTTAATTATCCAAACAAGCTCTGTTTCAAATTCGACCGTCTGGAGATGACCCTGATCATCCTTATCACGTACTAGTATCAGGTACTTGCACCCAGTACCAGTAGTTAGTTTGGAGGTTTAGGCCCCGAGCAAAATAAATTTTAAAACACCTTGATCGCCCCTCAGTCGTTACAACAACACCAACGATACTGACGGCTGGGGTCGCATCACATGTTAACATACGAGTTGATGATTGATAATATTATATATTATGATGCATCTTAATATAAGTTTAATTCGTATTGATGTTTATTGATACATGTTAACATACAAGCTGATGAATACTAATAGTATGCAATACGATGCATGTTAACAATGATTTACAATGTAGTGATGTATTTAACAACCACTATAATCAGAACAAATCCCCATTATTTAGCTATATTTGACTCGGTGTAAATCAGTTTTTAAATTGATGTACGTTAACATTTATCTTCACAAGTATTAATATTATGCATTTTGATGAATACTAATTTGTAAAACCTATCAAAAACCAAAAAAAATAAAGTTGTCAAAAATATGCCTTGAGTGATCTTAAATCGAAGAGGATAAAACGCTGAATTTTATGATGCAATTTTCATAATTTTTCAACTTGTCCTTTGTGAGATAATTTGTTTCAGGGGTAAATGGGTTTTCTTTGTACACGTGACATATTCTCATTGGTACTTCCATGCTATCACTAAATTCCCATGAAGTGCATACCACAATAAGACCTCTCCCAACGCACCCGTCGGTTTTCCGTCAGTTCCAACCGACGGAACCGACACCGATGGCACGGGCCGCCGATTTTGGTCCGTCGGTTGGTTTCGTCGGAATTCCGACAGAGCATCGGTTGTGATGCATGGGTCCGTGTGGGGCCAAGTGAGAATAAAAAAAACATTATTTTAAAAAAGTAACCGTTGGAAAGTTTTTAAAAATAAAATCAAAAAAGGGTAACGGTCATGCATGTTACCGTTTTTTTTTCCTTTTTCCCTATAAATACACACATCTAAACCTCAAAAAATTCACACCTCAAACTCACACTTCTCTCTAAAATTCAAATTTGTATACTTTCACACTTTTGAAAATGTCATCTTCCGATTCCGATATCGAAGACGTGATGACGGTTAATGCTTGTGCCGATCCGATGCAAGCTCTCACAATGCTCGATGCGATAAGCGCTAGTTCATCCGACGAAGATGAATTTTACGTACCAATACCACGAGCACCCCGACGATACTTTCCTAGATATCGTGCTGGCGCGTCGGAACGTTTGTATCGAGACTACTTTACCGAGAATCCAACCTTTCCGGCGGATGTTTTTCGTCGACGTTATCGGATGAGCAAAGCATTATTTCTCCGTATATGCTAAGGTATAACATCATATTCCACCGTTCCAGTACCTGCATACTTTTCTTACTTGGTTTTAATGTTTGGCAAAAATGCACGTCCGCCATACGGCAATTGGCATACGGTTGTGCTGTCGATGCATTTGATGAATATTTATATATGGGTGAGCAAACTGCATATGATTGTTTGGATAACTTCTGTAAGTGTGTTTTTCATTTATACTCTACGGAGTATTTACGAAAACCAACATTGGCGGATGTGCAACGATTACACGAGAAACATGCTCAGGTGAATGGTTTTCCTGGGATGCTTGGTAGCATTGATTGCATGCACTGGCCATGGAAAAACTGCTCAGTGGCATGGCAAGGTCAGTACACTCGAGGTGATCACGGGCATCCAACGATCATGCTCGAAGCGGTTGCCTCTTATGATACTATTGTGAATTCGTTTAAGCATCCGCTAACGGAACAGGAGAAACGGTTCAAGAGATACCAAGAAGCTGCAAGAAAGGATGTGGAGCGGGCTTTCGGTCAGCTTCAAGGCCGTTGGCAAATAATCAAGAACCCGGAAAGACCGTACTCCACCATCCGGATATCAAGAATCATGTATGCTTGTGTTATTCTGCACAATATGATAACTGAGGATAACTAACACAATTTGCATGACCCGGAGGAGCAATATCCGGATGTCCCACCGAGACGATCGTGGCAAGAAAGGGTGGAGACTTATTTGCGTATGGACAAAGAATTACGCGATCGGGAAGTTCATCACCGACTTTGAAATGCTTTGATCGACCACATTGCACAACTCCCTCCAAACTACCATAGTCGTTAATTGTTGTAATCGTTTAATTAAAATAATTGTCTTTCATTTTTAGTGTAACTTTTTTTTATTATTGTATTTTTTTTAAGTATTGTAGTGTTTTTATTTTTTAGGATTGTAATGTTTTTAGTTTTAATGAAATGTGTTTTTATTTTAATTATTGTGTATTTTTTAAGTAAGTTTATTGGTGTGGGACCCTGAAAAATGAAATTGACGGATGACTGTTCGGAGGGGCCTGTTAGTTTCTGTCAGTTGATTGAAAAAGCTGATGTGGCGCTGATGTTTCTGTCACTATTGGGAATGGTCTAATATGATGCACCTTAAATTTGTTTAGATGAAATGAATGGTTAGATCAACACTTCCCCCTTCCCTCAAAAAATGTACTTCCCTCTGGATCATTCCAATATATATATATATATATATATATATATATATATATATATATATATAACCTACATATATATTACAGCAATATTCATGAAATAAAATATAAGATAACAAAACTTATATTTAGCAACTGATGTCAACGACACAGATGAAGAGATAACTCTAAAATCCCAAATCCTACCTTCTTTTTGGTGATAGATGTCGACTAAACTCTTGATTACTACATGATATGATGACATGATGGAAAATATAATGGCATCCACATTCTTTTAACTAGGTTATATACATAGATGGTTGCATGTAATCCGACATCTAATGAAAACAAAATATTAAAGAAATACATACATTTAACAATTATAACAAAACCTACATTTAGCAACAAATATAATGAGTAAGTTTGCAACCTCAACTCCTTCCTTCTTTTGTGAATGGTGTCGACTACACTTTTGATTATTAGATTGTTGAGTCACTGATCGCTAAACTCAAGATGGTCACTGATTACAAGGATTAAGGGGGAGATCATAAGGATAAATTATGGGAGATTGTTGAAGCCATTAGTCGCTGAAAGTGAAGTCACTGATCATGCCTTATATTCACAGTCTCTGTCCTACTCAATAAAGAACTCTCCATGAAGAAAATGATTCAAGTCAAGCTCCTGTTGCTGAAGGTCGTATAGTCGCTGTTCGTATCCTACACCAGCGAAAGTCAAAGAACTTATAAAGATCAAAGACTCAACTATGTGTGTCGCTGATACTCATCTATCAGCGAGAGTCTCCAAGTCTTCTTGAGTTCTTCCTTCTGCTGAATAAAAGAAGTCACTGAAGATTAGCTTTTCAAGTCATTCTTTAGGGCACGTTAGCTTGCACCGAGAATGAGGAGAATTGATGTACCTATCAGTGACTGCAACATTAATTGCCGCATTTAATAAGAAGTTGACATTCGACGTTATTACGGCGCAGCACGTGTTCCTAATAACTTGAAATGAGTAACGTGGAAGCATCTAATTGGTTTAAGGTACAAGGTGATATTTCCCAAGACAGAATGTCGAACCATGATGTATCACATCTCAACTACCTCACCAATCAAGCAGCGACACGTGTCCTTCCAGATCCGGAAATTAAGGATTTCAGCGTCCATAAATAGCGTAGTATGTTGTACTTCTTTTTGGTGTCGATTGTTTGTATTGTTACTTGTTTGTCAGTAACTAGTTTGTCTAAGATACAAACAACACCAGTGAGTGAACTAGTAGCGTGTTTGTCCACTATTAGTCCATCTCAGCGAGTGAGCAAGTTAGCGTGTTTGTCCACTACTGCTCATCTCCTTTTGTAAGAGCTGTATTGTTTGATTTGGATTAGCTTTGGCTAATCTATTCCGCAATCAACAATAGATAAATTTTATCAATAAAAGAATTTATCTTTCATCTAGTATTGCATCAGTAACTGAACTACTTATCATACATATATATTTGTGTTCATATTGCTGTCACTTAAATACGGTTAAAAACTTGCAAAACAAGTTAACACATTAAAACAGAAAAGTTTTTAATTGTATTCAACCCCCCCTTCTACAATTAACTCACTGTTAACGATTCACAATCACTAACATAATAGTGATTAGGGACTCACAATTGGTATCAGAGCGGAGTTGGTTTAAATATAATTAAATCAGATCTGCAATGGAATCGGTTAATACAGTTGTGTTGATTCTGACTACCAGAAGGGAAATGGCTCCACTACTAAACCACCAGCTTTTGATCCATCTAGAATTGAAACCTGGATGTCCAGGATGATGATGTTCTTAGATCTTGTCGATGATCACCTTTGTGCAATTATTATTGATGGTCCATACACCCCAACTACTATTGTTCCTGCAGTTGCAGCTACTGCAACCACTCCTGCTATACCTGAAATGGTTATGCCTAAAAGGGAGGAACAATGGTCAGATGAGGATAAGCGTATGGTAAGGCTAGACAAACAAGCTAAAATTTACATAAGCATGGCACTTCCTGATGAAGTGTTTGAGTCTATTAGATTGTGCACAACAGCGAAACATATGTGGGACACTCTTAGAAACATCTATATTGGAACTCCTGACATAATTCGCTGTAGAGAAGTAAATTTAACTCGTCAATATGAGTTGTTTGCTATGGAACCAAATGAGTCACTGGCATCTACCTATACTAGATATCAAGCTTTAATTAATAAAATGGAAAAAGCTAATATAGGAAAGGACCAGAGATTTATTGTTGAAAAGTTTCTAGAGTTACTACCTAGGAAAACTTGGGGAACCATTGCAACATGCATAAGACAAAGAAATGATTATAACTTTCTCAATCTAACTCAAGTTTATGGAATTTTACTAAATTGGGAACAATCTGAGAAGCTAGCTGATCAAAGTGAGCACATTCGTGTTGCACTTGGAGGACAAAAGATTTCGAATGCCTTTGTAGCTGAGCTTGATGAAGTTGATCAAAAGCAGAAAGCAAAGTTTACCAAGCTGAGCTCAAAGTCACTGATTGCAGAAGAAGAAAGTAGTGTCGCTGAAGACCAGTCAGAGGCAAGCTATGATGAAGGACTAGAGAAGTTGGAAAGAGACATGGCCATGATGGTTGCAAACTTCAGAAAGAACAACAGATTCAACAGATCTGCTGGTACATCATCAAATGATGATTTTAAACCAAAAGGTGAGTGCTACAAATGTGGCAAGCCTGGCCATTTTGCAGCTGAATGACGGTCCAAAGCTGTCAACTCTTTCGCTGATCAAAAACCCAGCTTCAGAAATGACAAGTACAACAAGTACAAAACAAAGTACAAGAAGCTGAAGGAAATGTCCAAGTCAAAGAAAAGGAATAAAGGGTTTATTGCTGAAGAAGGATCTGTCAGCGACTCTGACTCAACTTCATCATCTGACTCAACTTCATCATCTGATGAGGAAGAAGCAACTTCATCACCTTTGATGAATCTTATGATAAATCACTCACTGATCCAAAAGACTATGAAAATCTTATTTTTAATACAATCAGTGATTACAAACATGAGATTCATACATCAGATTCTGAAAGGGAAGATGATGTCCCTGAAGGTATCTCTGGCTCTACTTTAGCTAAGAATGATTCAGGAACTTCATCTTTGCCTGTTAACATCCCATCATCATCATCTCATCATCTGCATCAGAATGATAACACTCATAGCTTAAGCATTAATCATGCCTCAAATGCTGATGTGTCTGATGGATCATCTCTGGGTAATCAAGTCACTGCTGAACCTCAGCGAATGACTAGATGGACTAAACATATTAATAATCAATTGATTATTGGTGATCCACAATCCAAGGTCCAGACTAGATCAGCAACTGCTAACTTTTGTTTGTTTGTAAGCTTTGTGTCACTGATTGAGCCCAAGAAGATTGATGAGGCACTCACTGATCATCACTGGATAGCTGCCATGCAAGATGAGCTATCTCAGTTTGAAAGAAATAAAGTCTGGAAATTAGTACCTCAAGTAACTGGGAAATCTGTGATTGGCACAAGATGAGTGTTCAGGAACAAGATGGATGTTGATGGTGTTGTGATAAGGAATAAGGCCAGATTGGTTGCACAAGGTTACTATCAACAAGAAGGAATTGACTATGATGAGACCTTTGCACCAGTTGCTAGACTTGAAGCAATCAGGTTGTTCTCAGCATATGCAGCTCACAAGAAATTCAAGGTATACCAAATGGATGTAAAAAGTGCCTTCTTGAATGGAAAGCTGCAGGAAGAAGTGTATGTTAAGCAACCACCCGGATTCACTGATCCCAAGCATCCAGGTTATGTCTATAAGCTGGAAAAAGCTTTATATGGACTAAAACAAGCTCCTAGAGCTTGGTATGACACTCTCTCTACTTTCTTAACTAAATGTGGGTATGTCAGAGGGAAAATTGACAGCACCCTATTTATCAAAAAGGATAAGAGAGATGTCATATTAGTCCAAATTTATGTTGATGATATTATATTTGGGTCTACTAACAATGACTTGTGCAAGGAATTCTCTGACCTCATGACTAAAAGTTATGAAATGAGCATGATGGGTGAACTAACATTTTTCCTTGGTCTGCAAATAAAGCAAACCAAGACTGGTATTTTCATAAATCAAGGAAAGTATGTTAAAGATTTATTAAAGAAATTTGAATTCACCAACTGCTCATCCCTTGCTACACCAATGTCATCTGCAATAAAATTACATGCTGACCCTGATGGTAAATCTGTAAACATCACTGCTTACAGAGGAATGATCGGGTCACTGCTGTATTTAACTGCTAGTAGACCAGATATTATGTTTGCTACATGTCTATGTGATAGGTATCAAGCTGATCCAAAGGAATCTCATTTGCTCGCTGTCAAAAGAATATTCAGATATCTGAAGGGTACACCAAATCTTGGTCTCTGGTACCCATCTGGTTCAGATTTCTCGCTGAAGGGATATTCAGATACTGATCATGCTGAATGCAAAATGGACAGAAAGAGTACCTCTGGTAGCTGTCAGTTTCTTGGAGAAAAGCTTGTAAGCTGGTCAAGCAAGAAACAAAATTCTGTCTCAACTTCTACTGCTAAGGCTGAATATGTCGCTGCTGGAGCTTGCACTGCTCAAATTATGTGGATGAGGAATCAGCTCGCTGACTATGGTTTTGACTTTGGCAATGTTCCAATTTATTGTGACAGTCAAAGTGCTATTGTCATAGCAAATAATCCTGTGATGCACTCAAGGACAAAGCACATTGATGTCAGATATCACTTCATCAGGGACCACGTCATGAAAGGTGACATTGAACTGCATTTCATTCCAACTTACTACCAACTCGCTGACATATTTACAAAACCTTTAGATGAGAAAAGATTCACTTTTCTCATCAGCGAGTTGGGGATGTTGAACTTAAATGATTAAACCTGATTGTTTAATAAAAGGTATTTACATAATATATGGCTTGTAGTTCTAACTCGCTGGTCTATTATTCTCACTGATATAATCAGAAAGAACAATGAGTTAGCATAGTTATGATCAATAAATTATATACCTTGTAAACACACATGAAAATTCTTTATATCACATAAATAAAATATGTTTTGTGCTTCACAATTTGACTAGCTGATTAGATTAGTATTCTAAGTTGTAATTTGATCAGCGAAATCAAATATGAGACATAATATCTATTCTACTTTAAGATATAACTTATTTTCATCTCGCTGAGACATAATGTATCAGCGGAGATTCTCCTTATTTAATATGGCATTTATTTCGACATATATTCCTTTACATTTAATACATTTTGTATTTAATTTTTAACGATTTATATTTCTAATAAATGCTTTATTAAATATCTCATGGTACTTCGAAAAGGTACACTTTTTCTGACACCTCGTATACCTTTCCGGCGTATCACTCCCATCACCATTTAATGCTACCACTCACCACCATCATCACCCTACTCCCCTACCATCAACCACCACTTTTTGACCACGTACATACACTTTTTGACCACATGTTTTGTACCTCAGCAACCGTATATAAGCAGTGAGACATTTTCAATTTCACTTTTACGCCTTCTTGTTTTTCAAAACTTCATCTTTTTCATTTTCTCTGCAAAAACCCTAAATCTTCTTTCATTTTTTTTAATGGCACGCTCAAAATTTTTCAATAACAGTTACACACCGACCCCAGAGATTCAAGCTCTTAGAGCCTCTGCGGTCAGTGAGACACTGATCATTACAGTTCCCAAATCTAATTATTTGGGAAATGTAACTTGTGCCAAACCAGAGTATGCGGAGGCGATAAACTTTTTGAAAAATCACTTTATCCTCCCTGCTCTTACCTTGTCTCCTAGGGAAATGAACCCAGAATGGCTTAGTGAGTTCTGGTTTACCTGCACTCATCAAGTTGTCGCTGGTGTTTCACAACTCAAGGGTTTTATCGACAATGGTACCCAACCCATTATCATCACTGCCAGCACCATCCGGTCCATTTTACAACTGCCAATCGCAGAGTCTTACGAGTCGCTGCCAGAGAGCGACGAAGCCAAGCAAGGCTTAGTTGATCTCACTGAGATTGAGTGTAAATACTCAGTCGATGGCAGTGGCAACCGTAAGTACTCTACGGTCCACAAAACTAAGATGGATGGTGTTTGGAATGAAATTCTTACAAATTTCATTCAATCATTGGGTACAAAATCCGGGAGCTATGATCAATTCAGCTCCCTGGAAGCCCAGATTAGCTGGTCACTGATCAACTCTCTAAGAGTTGATTATGCGAGTGTGATCTTTAACGAGCTAATCACCAAAGTCGCTGAGCCTACCAGGGCAAAATATGTGCCCTATCCAAGGTTCCTCTCACTGATCTTTAGAGATCAGTTTGATGCCTATGATAGGATACCATTTCAGGGATTTGAGCCCACTCTGGTAGGATCTCAATTTTTTGTAAAACCAGCGATTGTGGTTTTACCAAATTTTATGAAACATCCGGGGATACTTGCACCCCAGCCTATAACTTCTGTACAAATGTCAGTTGCTGCCCCCCATCGACCACGTCATTGACTACACCCCCAGTGACTACTGTTGGTCAACCACCAATCAAGAAACCACCAACTGCTCCCAAGAAAAAATCCAAATTAGGGTCCCTGACATTAAAGGTTCAGGGACATAGCTCAAAGAAGACATCTACAGATGCCAGGGGTGAATCAGTGACTGTACGTTCAGTTGCTGAGGGCACCACTGCTAAACCCTCCACCTTACCTGCTTCGCTGGACTCCCGAAAGTCCAGTGATTCTACAAAGGGAAACCTACAGACAGCTGCAGTAGATCAAACCACTGTTAGCAGTGATTCGGGTGCATCCCACACCCTCAGATTGAGTCAACCCATCCACTTGTCATCCTCACGAAAGGATGACATTTCAAAAAAAGGGCTAGTGACATCAGTGGGTGATAACACACTCATTACTGATGTCACACCACTGGCTACAGACCCGGGCCATCTCTCATCTATCACTGCACCGACTGTCAATGTCTCACCACTGACCCATGGTGAGATACAGGTCGCTACCTCTATTTCCAATGAACCATCAGCTAAATCACAAGCTGATGATGAGGAAATCATGCCCATGGACACCTCCGATGATACCCAACCTATCCCTCCACCCACCTCTAACTCTCCTATCAGAGAGCTTTCACCCACCTCCTTCTCCAGTGACAACATTCAAATCACTGTTGCTGGTCAGACCACACCCACTGACCATGCAGTCCACTCTACACCTACTCCCACTATACCTCTCACAACTACTCCACCAGACACCTCTGCTCACTCCACATCAGATCAGCTACTGATGGAGTACATTTCCTCATCCCAAAACCAGATTAAGATGCTCACTGCTGACCGTGAGGCACTTATTGGCAATGTCTCCATTCTTCAAAAAGCCGTCACTGCTCTCACTGATGTATATAACTCCATTGAACCATGGAGCACATCTGTCAGTGAGAAAGTGCAAACGGTAGCTGATGCTAGCACTGCAATAAACCATGCAGTTGCTGAGCTAACCTCCACTTCCACCACCAACTTCACAAATCATGCCGCAACCATTGCTCAGCTCACCACCAACCAAAATGACCTAGCTATCTCTGTATCCAATTACTTATTTAACACTGATGCTATTGTTAAGGTGCTTCCACAGATTACCAAACAAATGGGAGCAATAAGGGCTGAGGTCGCTGCCCTCAGAACAGAAACCGCTGATGGGTTTGGTAGGGCAGTGGGCCAGTTTGTGCAGACCAGTCATGGGGAGAATGATGAAGAAGAAGATGACATCTCAGTCTCTGATCCTGAGATGCCTCCTGCTATGACTGATCCGCTTACAAACAAAGCTCACAGGGAGATAGTGCTCACCACTTATGCACTTCGACCTATTGCTGAACAACTAGAGATGGAAGCCCTTGCAGTTGCTGAACTGTATTGGGTAGATATGGATATAGCTATGGATACAGTGGATGTCGCTGAATACCACAACACTAGTAACAACTCCAACCAACCCAAAGCCTGCTTTGAATGCGGTCTCACCGGGCACTTCAGGAATGACTGCCCAAAACTGAAAAATGGAAACAATAACAACAACAATGCAAGGGGAAGAGCCTTTGTTCTGAATTCGGGAGATGCTCGTCAAGACCCGAACATGGTCACGGGTATGTTTCTCCTCAACAATCTTACTGCCTCTGTTCTTTTTGATACCGGTGCTGATAGAAGTTTTATTTCCCATGAATTTTGCCCATTACTTGACATCATCCCTGTTGCATTAAACGAAAAGTATATGGTTGAATTAGCTAATGGTAAACTCATTGAGACCAACAGTGTGATACCTAATTGCACTCTAAATCTCGCCGACGAACTTTTCTCTATTGACCTTATACCCGTTGAGATCGGAAGCTTTGACATCATTGTCGGAATGGACTGGTTGTCCAAATACCGAGCTGAGATCATTTGTTTTGAAAAAGTCGTCCATATTCCTCTCGCTGCTGGTAGAACCTTAGTCATACAAGGGGAGACCAGCAGAACGGGACTGAACATCATCTCCTGTCTGAAAACCCGAAAGTTTCTCAGAAAGGGATATCCTGCCATCCTCGCGCACATCACCGAGAACAAGTCAGAGGAGAAACGGCTTGAGGATGTGCCAATTGTTAGAGACTTTCCAGAAGTCTTTCCAGAAGAACTACCTGGTCTACCTCCGACTAGACAGGTTGAGTTCTCAATCGATCTTATACCGGGTGCCGCGCCAGTAGCCCGAGCACCTTACCGCTTAGCCCCATCTGAATTTCAGGAGCTTTCTACCCAGCTACAGGAGCTCCTGGATCGAGGATTCATTAGGCCGAGTTCTTCACCTTGGGGAGCTCCGGTCTTGTTTGTGAAAAAGAAGGACGGTTCCTTCCGAATGTGTATCGACTACCGGGAGTTGAACAAATTAACCGTCAAAAACAGATATCCACTTCCTCGTATCGATGACCTGTTCGACCAGCTACAAGGGTCGAGTATTTATTCGAAGATCGACCTTCGGTCGGGTTATCATCAACTTCGAGTTCGCGACACCGACATTCCGAAGACTGCTTTCAGAACTCGCTACGGGCATTACGAATTTCAAGTGATGCCCTTTGGCTTAACCAACGCACCGGCGGTATTCATGGATCTGATGAATCGGGTGTGCAAACCTTATCTTGACAAATTCGTCATTGTCTTTATCGATGACATCCTCATATACTCGCGAAACGAGCAAGAACATGCGCAACATCTCAAAACCATTCTAGAATTACTCAGACACGAGGAGTTATATGCTAAATTCTCCAAGTGTGAATTCTGGATAGAATCCGTTCAATTCCTTGGACATGTTGTCAATAGTCAAGGAATCCATGTTGATCCATAAAAAATGGAAGCCATCAAAAACTGGCAAGCGCCAACCACTCCCACCGAGGTACGCCAATTCTTGGGATTGGCCGGGTACTATCAGCGATTCATTGAGAACTTCTCCAAAATAGCTCAACCTCTCACGACACTGACTCAGAAGGACAAGAAGTTCAATTGGACTGATAAACAAGAGTCAGCATTCCAGCTATTAAAACTCAAGCTTTGCAGTGCTCCGATTCTATCCTTACCCGAAGGCACTGATGACTTCGTGGTATACTGCGATGCTTCTCATCAAGGTCTCGGTTGCGTGCTGATGCAACGAGACAAAGTGATTGCTTACGCTTCACGACAACTCAAAATTCATGAAAAGAACTACACCACCCACGACCTTGAGTTGGGAGCTGTTGTCTTTGCTCTCAAAATATGGAGGCATTACCTCTACGGCACTAAGTGCACCATCTTTACCGACCACAAAAGCCTGCAGCACATCTTTGACCAAAAGGATCTCAACATGAGACAACGTCGGTGGGTCGAATTACTCACCGATTATGACTGCGAGATCCGTTATCATCCTTGCAAGGCAAATGTTGTTGCTGATGCCCTCAGCCGCAAGGAGCGTGTAAAACCGCTACGAGTCCGAGCTCTCATTATGACTATTCATAATGACCTCACCATTCAGATTCACGCTGCTCAACTGGAAGCTTTGAAACCCGAGAATGTTAAGAATGAAGCCTTGCGAGGCATGGATAAGCAATTTGAAATCAAACCTAATGGAGTTAGGTACTTCATGAACCGAATCTGGTTGCCTGCCTTTGGAAACCTGCGAGACTTAGTGATGGATGAAGCTCACAAGTCCAAATATTCTATCCATCCTGGATCCGATAAAATGTATCACGGCATCAAGGAATTCTATTGGTGGCCGAACATGAAAGCCGAAATTGCCGGCTATGTCAGCAAATGCCTTACCTGTTCCAAGGTCAAGGTTGAACATCAAAAACCTTCCGGATTGCTCCAACAACCCAGTATTCCCGGGTGGAAATGGGAGCAAATCACTATGGACTTCATAACCAAATTGCCCAAGTCACCGAGCGGTTGCGATACCATCTGGGTGATCGTCGATCGTCTCACTAAATCCGCTCACTTCCTTGCAATCAAGGAAACCGATAAAATGGAGCGCCTTTCACAAATCTATGTCAAGGAGATCGTTACTCGACACGGTGTCCCAATCTCAATTATCTCCGACAGAGACGCTCGTTTCACATCTCACTTTTGGCAATCACTTCAGAAATCATTGGGTACTCGTCTCGATATGAGTACCGCATACCATCCTCAAACTGATGGCCAAAGTGAACGAACCATACAGACACTGGAAGATATGCTACGAGCTTGCGTAGTTGATTTCGGTGCCAACTGGGAAAGAAATCTGCCATTGTGCGAGTTTTCCTACAATAACAGCTATCATGCCAGCATAAAGGCAACACCTTTCGAGGCACTGTACGGTCGTAAGTGCCGATCACCGATTTGCTGGACCGAAGTGGGAGACAGCCAACTCACTGGTCCCGAACTCATACACGAAACCACAGAGAAAATCTCTAAAATTCAGAACCGACTCAAAGCCGCCCGTGATCGTCAGAAAAGTTATGCTGACGTGAGACGCAAACCACTCGAGTTCCAAGTTGGGGATCGAGTACTCTTGAAAGTATCGCCTTGGAAAGGCGTGATTCGTTTTGGCAAACGCGGAAAGATAAACCCCAGGTACATTGGACCCTTCGAGATCCTTGAAAGGATCGGCCCAGTGGCTTATCGATTGCAACTGCCGTCCGAACTCAGCAGTGGTCACCCTACCTTTCACATTTCAAATTTAAAGAAATGTCTGTCTGATGAGACACTTATTATCCCCCTTGACGAGATTCGCGTCAACGAAAAGCTTCACTTTGTTGAAGAACCTGTTGAAATCATGGACCGTGAGGTCAAACAACTTAAACAAAGTCGTATTCCCATCGTCAGAGTCCGGTGGAATTCGCGGCGTGGTCCGGAATTCACTTGGGAACGGGAAGACCAAATGCGACTCAAATATCCACACTTGTTCACGGACTCCCCTCATACCACGACTCACTAAATTTCGGGACGAAATTCTTTTAACAAGGGGAGAATGTAACACCCGTCAAACTAGGACTATATTTAGTGCCTAATCATATGTGTAAATACATGTAATTAGGATTAATTATATGTATCATTATGTGTATTGATATATTTATATAAATACACACGTACGCGATTTGATAAATCGTGCATTTTCATATCGGGCGGATCCCGATACATTAATGCGGATGTTGGTGAACTCTATTTATTAAATAATATGAGATTATTTGATAAACATACTTATTTCCAAATATTAATGCGATAATGTTTCATAAACATTTCGTATCACATATAATGCTCAGAAACGACCAAAAACGCGTGAAACGCGCCCGACAAACGAAATAAACACAAATTATACTTTTATTATTCATTATTAAGTATTTTGACAAAATACTTCAAGTAAAAATATCATACTTTAAATCGTTAACAAAACGTATTATATAAAACATTATACGATTAACTAAAACGTAAAACGATCGGGTAAACGAACACCGCGCGTAATGAAGCTTTGGAAAATAATTTAAACACCCACATGTGGGTGGGACCCACTAAAAATCTGCAGCAAATCCACCCCCATGCCATCTTCCTCCTTTCTTGTTTGACACACCAAAACACCAACCACTTCCACTTCCTTCTTTCACACACAAACACCCAAATTCTCTCAAGCCTCTCTCCTCTCTCTCTCTAAGAACGTGGGGGTCAGCCACCAAACCACCCACAGCCACCCTAACACTTTCCTTGAACCACCATAAGCCCGCCATACAACCACCGTCGGCCGCCACTTCGGAAAATTCAAGAAAATAAGTTTTCGCACTCTTTTCTCCTTCTCCTCACCACTTCTTTGTAAGGACTCTTGATCTTTTGCTAGATTTACTTGGAATACACTTGTATACATGTTTAGTTGCTCATTTAACTAGAAAATGTCCAAAACATAAGTCGAATCGCATTTTAGAACTTGAAATCTTGAGTTTTGTTTTCTGCCCAGATTTCTGTTCTCACTTCAACAAATTATATAAAAATCATTAAAACATGAAATTGAACGTTTATTGAGCCTAAAATCAAGTTTAAGAAGTCTACTTTTCAAATCCGTAAGCCTCATAAAAATATAAGCTCATTTTCTATTTTTAGTTACTGAAATAAAAGTACATAGCAGATCTGATGAATCTGACCAGAACCTTGACCAAACCAAAACGAGTAGATCTTAAGCTATGGAACGAATTAGAACTTTAGACCAATGGGAAAAGATTACAAATTTTGTTAGCTTTCCAAATCATACTGGAACGTTTTGTGAAGTTTTGTAAAACTTGAGATATGACCAGATTGGTACACATATGTCAACTAAAAGAGCTGTTGGACCACTTTCATTTTGTAAAATTATATCTCGAGTTGTGCTTGGTTAAAATCGATGAAAAAATATGTTTTGGAAAGCTAAGACATAGGGGAATCTTGTGTAAACATTTCAGAACGATTCGTTAAGTTTTACTTAACCAAATTAATGTCTTAACACGGGTAAAAATCTAAGTCCGACAATAGTAAAAGTCCGACAATAGTAAAATAATCCAACAATGACTCCGATAATTTGACCTTTTGACTCACGGATTGACTTTGACTGTCGGATTAACTCTCGAAAAACTGCACTTTTGGACCCTAAGTTTCAAAATTTGCACTTTCGGACCATAACTTTAGTGATACATAACATATATACTTTGTAACTCAATGCCGCATAACTTAATGTCGCACTACTCACTGTCACAATCCGTGAATAACAATCCATAAATAACAATCCGTAAATAACATTCCATGAATTTAACTAACTTTTACTTAATTAAATAATTAAATGAAATCGAGTGAAAAACCTTACTGAACTACGAACCTTCTGTCCGTGAATGCCAAAATCCGACAATGCCTATTGTCGGATTAGGCATTCCGTGAATACCAAAAGTCCATGAATAACCTCATTGTCGAACCATTCCATGAATAAAGTCGATTGTCGGATCGCACAAACCCGTGAATCCTCATTATTGTCGCATGAACAGTATCGCAAAGCCCAAGTATTGTCCGTGAATACCATTGTCGGACCAATACTCACGGAGCAAAATACCATTATCATTGTCGGAATAAAACTTAAATAAAATCCTCATCATTATCGTATATCATTGTCGGAACTAATCACGGAGATAAAACTCTTATTCTCGGAAGCTTTAATTGTCGGATAGAATGACACGAAAACCTTAATATCGGATAAAATGTATCCGTGATTACTTATTGACGGATCCATATTCACGGATCCAAATCATGATTGTCGAATAACCCATGACCCGAGTACTTACACATTGGCGCAAACACTATTGTCGGATGAGTAAAACACTTAAATAAAACTCTTATTATCGGATAGATAATCACGAATAAATATACATACTTTATACACATAAAGTATTGTCGGATGGGACATTCACGGGTATATATATGTACGTATATATAAGTATCTTACTGTCACATATAATATTCTCCAAACAATACTTATGAATACACATAAGAAAACCTTATGGAAGATTTATAATTAAAGCCAAACGTATCACCAACGGGCCGTATACACTTTCAAACACCAACCAAATGTATTTGGACATAACTAGTGGGATGAACACTAGCATGGATGGTCTTACGGGACATCTACTTATATAGCCTTATATGTCTAGGACATTAGAAGGTTACGGGTTCGGAGAACCTACCAGCTGTTTAGCACTCGACTCACGTTTATTGACATAAACGCAAAGGCTCAGGTGAGTCTCATAGCCCCTCATTTTTACTGTTTTCAACCCAGGGGTGGGAATACATGCTCAGATTTGTTTTACATATGAACACAAGTACGAAACATCGATATATTGATTGCATGAGTTTGTTTTATCTAATCATGAAGTCCCTCACAACATAGTTTGTTTATATTGCGATAGCATGAATGTTAGTGTATGGTACCATATGGGATTGACAATCCCCGTCCGGGGTAGTCGCGCTACCACGACTGCGGTCGAACGGATGCATTTTCATTTGTTCATACATGTGTAGATTAGGCACATGCCGGGGGCAAACTCGATCAGGTCCTTGAATGTGGATCCTGGCACACTCAGTTAAGCTCAAACTATGTGCTCATGGCAATAATATACACTCATATTTTATTTGCATGTTTGCAAATTACTAAACTAAATCTTGTGGTTCATAACATGGATTTCATCAATTTACACCTGTGAGCTCACCAGCTTTTTAGCTGACCTTTTAGCATGTATTCTCAGGTACCCAGCAGTAGTAGATCTGCTCAGGATATATTAGCTCGAGTCGCATTCAGATTTCAGAAGATTCACATGCATTTCTACATTTTGTAAAATTTGATATGTCTTAGAATCTTTTACATTTAGCTGCAAGCTTTTGTAACAAGAACAACAATGTAAAACCTTTATATTACTTATGTAATGTTTAAAACGACGCATTTAGAGTCGTTCACTTTATCTTATGTGCTTTGTTATTGATTAGTAACACCCAAATCTTGCTTCCGCTAAACGATAAATTTGGGGGTGTTACACAGCGGCTCCTGTGTTGACTGTTGGTCAAAGTGCAAAGAAAAGAAAAAGGTCAAACTCAGATTGGAAAAGAAAGAACACTGATGGAAAGTCCATTCGTATGTCTAAAAAAGTGTCCGGTCCTGAGATTGCACCTGTTAGTGACCCAAAAGAAGCAGTGTGCTTCTACTGCAACACAAAGGGGCATTGGAAACGTAACTGTTCAAAGTACCTGAAGGACCTTGAACATGAAAAGGTCGAAAAGAGTACTCATTCAGGTATGTTCATGACCGAACTCCATAATACCACAACTTCTAATTCGTGGGTTCTGGATACAGGATGTGGTAATCACATTTGCACTGTATTGCAGGGGCTAAAGGAAAGTAGAAGTGTGAAGCATTGAGAGCTCAACTTAGTTATGTGAAACAAAGGAATTGTACCTGTGGCGAAGATTGGAAGATTTGAGCCTATGCTGAATTCTGGAGTTAGGATGGATTTAAATAATTGCTATTATTCGTCAAAAATGACTAGAAATATTATTTCATTTTATGCTTTGTTTAAAGATGGTTATCATTTTACTTTTGATAATGAAAATAGAGATATTTTGGTTTATTTAAATGATTGTTTTGTTTTTAAAGCTTCTCCTTACAAAGGCATATATGAAAATGTTGAATGTGTTAGCAATGTTATTTTAAATGTTGATTCGTCTAATGAGCTTGATAAATCCAAGTTGTCGCATTATCGTCTAGAGCACATAAACAAGAAGGGTTAATGGTGCAGATCGGGTATGAACTTATCACTTTTTACTGAGTTAGGGTATGAACCTAATTTATTACACAGGTACGTAACAAACTTTCAAATTATGTTTCGAGTTAGGGAACAGAATTTTTTTTCACCTAACTCGAAAAGTTCGTTACCTAACTCGAAACATAATTTGAAAGTTCCTTACCGACCTCGAAACATAAATTGAAAGTTGATTACCAACCTCGAAACATAATTTGAAATGAAAAAAAAGTTTGTTACCTAACTCAAAACATAATTTGAAAGTTTGTTACCGACATGTGTAATAAATTGGGTCCATACCTTAACTCGGAAAAAAGAAATAAGTTTGTTCCCCAACTCGAAACATAATTTGAAAGTTTGTTACCGACCTGTGTGATAAATTTGGTTGGTACCCTAAATCGGCAAAAAGTGATAAGTTCATACCCGATCTGCGTCATTAACCCAAACAAGAAACGCATCGCCCAACTCCAAAAGGATGGAGTGTTGGAATCATTCGACCTCAAATCGGATGATGTATGTGGATCCTATTTATTAGGCAAAATGACTAAATCACCATTCACTGGAACGTGTGAAAGAGGTGAAGGACTATTTGATTTGGTACATACAGATGTATGTGGACCATTCCGATGTGCCACAAAAGATGGAAATGGATATTATGTTAGAACATGTTGTTCTAACAGTTTGTGTCAATAGTTTGTATATACAAGCTATTGTCAAGGGGGAGTTTGTTAGAACATGTTGTTCTAACATTTTGTGACAATAGTTTGTATATTGTTTTAGCATAGATTAATTGTATAAATGACCTATTGCATTGCGACAATATTCATACGACAATAGTATTGCGACAAAGCTATTGTCGGATGGTTAGTCGAAGCTATTGACTAAGTTTGACTTCATTAAGTCTTATTGTTGCATGTATGTTTGGAGGTCTATAAATAGACTTCCTTAGGTCATTTTGAAAATGTTTTTGATTGAGTTTTTGGAGAGAGTCTTCATTTTGTAACTCTTTGATTGTAATATCTAGAGAGAGAGTTTGAGAGAGAGAATTCAAGCTAATTGTACATCATTGTCAAAGAAATAAAGGATTCCATCTTTTATTATACAATTCGTATTTCAATTCCGATTTCTATTTGATTCACGGTAATTACTCAAACATGATTTCCGCTTGTGTTTGAGATTCGATCAGCTGTAGATCCTAGGCGTCATTAATTGGTATCAGAGCGAGAACAACTCTTCGAATAGGTGAAAAACGTGTTCGTATTGGTTTTAGCTTCGGAGTTTGTGTTTGCAAGTTACGGATTTCATTTTACTTTGAATTAGCTTGTGATTTTGATTCGGATTGATTAGAAAACATCACTCGATCATCACGCAGCAATTAATTCTGTGTTATCACAAATTAATTTGAAGATTTATTGAGTTTTTCGATTGGATTTTGTACAAAGTGTACGGATTCTTAAATTTGTCATTAAAAGATCAAATTGAATACTTACGAGTGTTGAAAATCAAATTCCGAGTTCAGTGATATCGATTTTAGCCAACACGAACAAGAATTGAAGCTTTTACAACACTTGTAAATTTCTGGAAAAATTCTTTCGTGATTAGCATTCAGTGAGTATTGAATCCGTGATTAAGTGTTTCTTCCGTGATTAGTGTCTGACAATAGAATTACCATTTTATTCGTGAGTGTACTTACGTGAATAGTAATCCGACAATAGCTTATTGTCGCATGAACAGTAGCTATTATCGCATAAACAGTGGTTAAGTATTGACGGACTCTGTGTTATTGTCGTATAAAACAGTGTTTGTTATTATTGACGGAGTATTATTCACGGACAATTGGTATTGAAGGATTGTCGGATTGTCGCATAAACAGTGTTAGCATTATTGACGGAGTTCTACAGTGTATGTAAGATTGTCGCAATTCTAACATTCTCGGATTACTACTCTCGGAATATTATACTTGAATTTCTTATTCTCGCATCAAGTGTTTGATAAAATTTTTTTTTTTTCTACCTCCAAAAATTTGTATACTTCCAAAAATTTTTCTAAGCCTTAAAAGTGATAAATTTTGGCTTTAAAAAAGTTTCATTTTACCCGGACGTTTTTGAGCGTTTTTGGACGTTTTTGAACGCGATTTTGGAAAGAAATTTGTAAAAATTTTCTTATTGCAAATTTTTGTTATTAAGCTTAAAATTGTTCATTTTTAGCTTGGGAAAAGTTACATTTTATCCAAGTAATTTTGGACATTTTTGAAATAAAATTTGGTGGGAAAATTCAAGAGAGGTGAAGAATGGCATCTTCAAAGTTTGAGCTTGACTACAATGGAAATCTCCTACCTCCAAGATTCTTTTGTAATAATGATTACACTAGTTGGAAGACTAGATTTGAAGAATTTATTGTGTTCAGCAATCCTGATTTGTGGATTTCCATTATCAACCGATATGAGTGGCCAAAAGCAAAAGGGACGTACTTTGGTGTTGTTCCATTTAAATCGGTGAAATTAATGGATGATCAGGAACGCAAGGAGTTTAATAGAGACAAGAAAGCTTTTGAAACAATTAAAAATTGTTTACCAGAAGACGTGTTTCGTGCTTTCTTGGAAGCCGAAACTTCTTATGATTTATGGATTTCTTTGTCAACACGATTTGGGGGAGAAAAGTTGAATTTACTGAATTCTAATGATAGAATTAAGGAAGAATCAACAAAGAAAGAAGATGAGCTTAAAGCCTTGAAATCTCAAGTTCTACACATGGAAACTGAACGTGAAGAAATGCATTCAAAGTTTCAAAAAATGGAAGAAAGGATTCTTGAATTTGAGAATCAACAAAAAGGGCTACTCAAACTTCAAGAAGATCATAGTCTCGCTTTGAGAGCTATTCAAGATCTTAATAGTCTTGCTTTGAGAACTATTCAAGATCTTCGTAAACAACTCTCTCACGATTCTCACTCTACAAAACAACCTGAAAAGGTAGTACAACCTGCAAAGGTTGTGAAAAAGATTTACAAATGTAAATCTTCGTGTGAGAAAAGGATTTCTCAATTTACTAATTATTCTTTGCAAAAGAATAAGAAGTATTCTAAGAAATCTCAATCAACCAGAACATTCGTTCATAAAAAGGTTGATGTTCAGGATTCTGTAAAGGTTAAGCATATCAACAAATCGGTTTCGAGACATCAAAAGAAGACAAAAATAGCTTCTTCAGCACCGATACAACCTTTTTCGGAAACAAGACAAACAAAATCTTGTGCATACACACAGGCACAGATGTTTGCTTTAGCACCATCACGATATAATCGTAAGGTGTTTAAGCAATCAAAAGATTTTGTTCCTTTCTCCCAAAGGCGAACTTCTTCACAATCGATTCCTTGTCAACAATTTAGATATGAAATACCGTGTTTCTTATCTAGATGGAATTCGATTTCCTTGGATTATGTAGACACAACTTATCGATGGCTGTCAGGGCTATCTAAGCCTGTTGGAACTATGCTCAGGTGGGTTCCAAAAGTTGTTGCTACTTGATTGATTCAAGACCAAGGAAGATAAAATCTACTGTTTAGGGGGAGTTATGATCTATTCTGATGGTATCAGAATATGGAACAGTTAGATTTTGTGAAGGATGTTAGAAGACAATTCTCTCTCTCAACAAGCTGATCATCAATCAAGCTAAAGTCGAAGACTTATACAAGCTATTGACAAGGGGGAGTTTGTTAGAACATGTTGTTCTAACAGTTTGTGTCAATAGTTTGTATATACAAGCTATTGTCAAGGGGGAGTTTGTTAGAACATGTTGTTCTAACATTTTGTGACAATAGTTTGTATATTGTTTTAGCATAGATTAATTGTATAAATGACCTATTGCATTGCGACAATATTCATACGACAATAGTATTGCGACAAAGCTATTGTCGGATGGTTAGTCAAAGCTATTGACTAAGTTTGACTTCATTAAGTCTTATTGTTGCATGTATGTTTAGAGGTCTATAAATAGACTTCCTTAGATTTACTGATGACTTCAGTAGATATGGACATGTTTATCTAATCAAACATAAGTCGGATACTTTTGAATTGTTCAAAAGATATCAAAACGAAGTAGAGAATCAACTGGGCAGAAAGATAAAGGTACTCAGATCCGACAGGGGAGGAGAATACCTTAGTATCGAATTTCTCGATCATCTTAGAGACTTTAGAATAGTTTCATAATTAACTCCTCCTAGAACACCACCGCTTAATGGTGTTGTTGAAAGAAGAAATAGAACCTTGTTAGACATGGTTCGCTCTATGATGAGTCAGGAAACACTTCCGATAAGTTTATGGGGTTACGCATTAGAAACAGCCGCCCATATCTTAAATCAAATACCCACTAAGAAAGTTTCAAAGACGCCTTACGAGATGTGGAAGGGAAAACGTCCTTCTCTTGGTCACATCAAAATCTGGGGTTACGAAGTTTTCATTAGACGACAAACTCAGGACAAACTTGACTCCAGATCTAAAACGTGTCTTTTCATTGGTTATCCACAAGAGTTATTTGGATATTTATTTCACAGACCCAAGGATAATGTGGTCTTTGTAGCTCGAAGAGGAGTGTTCCTTGAGTGAGAAATGATATCTAAAGAGGACAGTGGGAGTGTGACACCAACCAAATTAGGGCTAGTACTTAGTACCTAATCATTGTATTAATACATGTAATTAGGGTTAAATTATGTGTATCATTATGTGTATTGATATATTATTATATATATGCCGCGTACGCGATTTGGTTAAATCGTGCGGTTTATATCGGATGGATTCCGGTACCTTTAAAATACGGATATTGGTGAACAATTTATTAAATAATGTGAAATTATTTAAGTAACTCATTTTTATTATATATTATTTGGATAATATATACAAATGTATTTCGTATCGTCTAAAACTAGCAGTACATGACAGAAACGCGCGAAATGCGTCCTACAAATGAAATAAACCCAAATTATATTTTTATAATTCATTATTAAGTATTTTGATAAAATACTTCGAGTAAGAATATTACGATTATACACGCATGAATAAAACGTTTAAAAACGTTACACGAGTTAAATAAACATATAATTACGCAACGTCGCGCAAACCGAGACCTAACAACATTTTAATAACTTGAAATAGAGTATTTAGAATAATACTTTCAATAAAAACAACGCAATTTAAATTGTTAACAAAACACACGTATTAAAACGTATAACGATAATTAAACGTTTAAACGACCGGGGAAATGAACACCGCACGGAGTATAATTTGAGGGACGAAAAATTGGTGAGTCCACACATGGTGGACCCACCCAAACCGGCCAACCCACTCCACGACCCCCTCCTTGCTTGATTGACTTAGCAAAACCAAACCCACTCACACTCTTCCTCCACCTTCTCTCTTCCTTTCCTCTCTCTCTCTAAATCAGCCCCCAAACACCACCAAAAACTATCATTTAAACACCTTAAATCACCTCACTTATCTGGAGAAAAAGAATCACGAGAACAAGAACTACGCAACCATCTTTTCGGATTTCTCTTGCGCTAAGTTGTAAGAATCCCGACACTTTCAAAAACTCTTGCATTTCGATTTTCTTGCTTGATTGTTGTTTAGAGTGCCCCTTAACGTTGGATCTAGATGACTATTGGCTACAATCGAAAGGCGGAATCAATCAATTGCAAGTATGGCTAACAAACACAAACCGAACAAATGTATTTCAACAATGAGAACGTGTATATCAACTTGTATAACTATTTGGGAACGATTACAAGGTAGCTTAGTCGACAAATGGTGCTAGGGTTTCATCAACCCTAGCCGAAAACCCGTAGGTTTGTATTTATACTAAAAGTCAGCCGACATGCGTCACTTGTGGAAGTGTCGCATGTGGCCGCCTTCATGCGTCACTTACCTAAGTGACGCTATGCGTCACTAAGGCAAGTGACGCCTAACCTAAAACGTAAGTGTCGCATATAACAAAAACTATATTTTCACTATACAACTAACGACACTTATTACAACTCGATAGAACAACTGACAGACAACCTAATATGCATCAACAAACTCCCCCGTGTCTTCAGCTTGGTCTTCAAAAATCTTCAAAAATCTTCAAGTTTAGCATTTAGCACCAACCTTCTGGGAATGTACCTCCAGCGTGTATTCCCACCTTTAAACATATCTCGACCACCCTTGTGAACTTTGAAGCCTCTTCTAAATCAGCTTGATTGTACTGAAGTTTATTCTTGTAGAGAGCTTTCAAATCTTTCTTCGTTAAGTTGATTAGGCTGATCGGATCGAAAACACGAATTGACTTTCCCACAAATTCCTTAATCGGCAATTCTCCCCAAACATCCCATGCTTGTACTACAGCTGTCTTTGTAGAATATTCGATTACAGCTTCTTGAGTTACAGAGTCAAACCACCAATACTTAAGATCACGTAAGAAATCCAATGGCAACTCTTGTAAGGGAACAGTCTTAAGACTAGCAGCTGGTGGATAATGATATTTCACGATCGGTTGTTGAGTTCTCAAATCAATCTTCTTCTTGTATGAGTATCGAACTCCCAGCTCTGGTCTAATCCACAAATATTTCTTGCTATAAATCTCTTTTCTCAAAATTCTCTGAAAAAGAACTCCTCGAGTATCTTCAGAGTGATTAACGATGTTTAGCTGAGCAAGATGATTTAATTCAACCTTCGGCAAAGTGCTAATATGATTAAATCTCGGTTTGAAGTATTGCACGCCGTCACTTCTCTTTATCAAAATCAAAAAGTTATCAACATCGAACTTCCAACTTCTGATCAACCCAGTCAATTCACCTCTAACCAGATAAGTTTTACACGTTTTCAATTCAGGTGCAATTGACTTATAAACCACTTGCGGTTTCGAAATTCCAGAAGATGTAGATGCGGAAACTGATTCAGCAGTAGATTGTCCCATTGGAGGTTCTGCCTCATCCTCAGAAGAATCTGTTTCGATAACCGGAGCATCAAAATCAAATGCTTGAGCAGGTTGCCTTAACACTGGCTCCGGTTCACGTTCAGGTGCCGGTTCTTGATTAGGATTATCCATGTATTCCTCATCCGACCCTGGAACTTCAGCATCCATCTCAATATCATCGGGATCAAAAGATCTATCAATTTCATCAAATCTATTAACCAAACTCTGCAGATATGTCAGATTGACATTTGAGTAGTCGGCTGCAATCGGAGTCGGTTGTCCCGGAACATCAACAAAATAATCTAAAGCGATGTTTTCATTGATATCAGAAGATTGTACATTTTCTGGTTCAGGAGGAGGAGTTACATTCGTTTCTAACTCTCTAGGAGTATCCTCCCCCGAAACTATTGTAACAGACTCCAACTCTAAGACCCTAGATGACAAATTCGTCACCTGAAGCTGGAGATTGTCAACCTCAGCAGCCTTGAGCTCCAAATCTTTAATCTGAGAAGCCTGAGCAGCAATCAGAGCCTGTTGATCATCAAACCTTTTCTGCAAAAGATCCATCTGAGCCAGAATCATCTGTAATGACGGCATATCAGATGGTGGTGGTGGTTGTTGTCGTTGAGAGGTCGGTTCCTCAATAACCACCGAAGTTCGCTGGCGTCTTCGATGAGGTAAATCCGCATACGAAGGCGAAGACCCAGCTGGACGCTTACCTGGATTCCTCGGTACATGGACTCTGCCAGCAGAAATCCGTCGCAGAATACGCTTGAAACGTCGAGGATCCGCTAACTAAATCCCATCCAAAGCAGATTGTGGTGGAACGTCACCCTCAGAATCGGGTGGAGTGGGCCCACCATCATCAGAATCAGCCTCGACTCGGTCAACACGATCAATATCATCTAAGTCTTGAGCAATATCAGCATCAACCAAGTCGTCCTCGTTGATCGGAGGAATGACATCATCCTCAAAGCCATGATCGCGCGGCGCAACATAGTTTTCGTTTACTATGTGCCCGAAGAGTTCGCGATCCGCCAAAACCGGCTCGCCCTTTGGCGCGAGCTTGCAGTCGTTGAAGACTCGCAATAGCATAGGCGTCGGTACCAAAAGAGACCTCTGATCCGGTGCAATTTCGAGGTTCAGATCGTTCAGTAAAAGCTGCACAAACCTCGGATACTGCAGCCATTTATCCTTACCTGCTGGGATATTCTCCACCATGTTGCCGAAAATGTAACCGCTGAAGTTGTACGGTTTGTTGTAAATCAGGGCCAACATGAGAGAAAGTGTCAAGTGACTGGCAGCATCGTATCCCCCTTTTCTCGGGGATAAACAAACAATGACAATATGGCACAGGTACCTCCAGACCCGGCAGAGATACTATTTCCTGAAATCCGAAAGCTGGTTCGCTGGATAACCCATCCTCTGAAGTCCCCCATATATAAACGTGGTAGGGAACATGGTGGGCATCGTAGAGTTGTCAGCAAACTGGAGAACCCGTCGAATTGAATTCTCAGTGATCTCTATCTCTTCACCAAACATTGTAGATACAATCCTTGGAACATCACCCTGAACCCTGATCACCGCATGATCATAGAACTCCTCGATTTGATTCATATAAACCGGGGTCGATGCGGTAATCGCATGATGAATCCTTGATCTTCGTAGAAAGTCGATCATTGGCCTAAAAGGCGCCGAATTCGCATGCGTAGACTCAAGAAATGCCGTAATGTTGTGTCGGGTGTTGGTACGGCGATAGTAGTTCTGTAGTTCAGCCATCTGTAAGCTAAAATACAAACAAAAATAACCGAAATCGTTATAGAGTTAGCCCAAACACAGATAGGTTAAAAAACGAATTTTGACTTTAGGCGTCACTTATGGTAAGTGACGCATGGCCACTACCGTCACTAAGGAAGTGTCGTAGTATACAGTGTTCAAAATTAAAATTAAAGTATAGCGTCACTTATGGTAAGTGACGCTACCAAGCGTCACTGATGTAAGTGACATTTGTATTTAGTGATTAAAAGTATACGACACTTAAGAAGTGACGGGTGAAGAACATGCGACAGTTAACATAGTGACGGTATCCTAAGGGAGTCACTTAAGAAGTGACGGTATAAGTGACATATAGACATAGGCGTCACTTAGACAGGCACTTGCGGAAGTGACGCATTTAGAGGCGTCACTAGGATGAGTGACGGTCTTAACAATTAAAGCAAGTATATGCGTCACTACACGAGCCACTTAAGAAGTGACACAAGAATAAGCGTCACTTATTAAGTGACGGTATGGGCTTTCCAAATTACCAAATAGCGTCACTTGAGGTAAGTGACGCACGAAGTGACGCAACGATGAAGATCATCGTGTCACTGTTCATACCCAGATTTCAAATTTGGGGTTTTTCGAAATCAAAGTTACCAAGTTATGCGCATCATAAAAACGAATGGTACACACCCTTTATTACACGAAAACATTATCAAACAAGCATTATATCAATCGATTTTCAATGTTAAACCCAAACCGTAACCCTAACTCAAATTTACAGCATGAATAATGAACGATAAAGGTTAAGGTTAGTACCAAATAGATCGTGGGAATGAGGGGAACAAAGATATATCAATGGAATGCACGTACAAGCCGTAGAAATCACGAACGCAACGGGAAAAATCGCACAGCCGAAGTGACGCAGAGACAGTATGAGTGTCGGTATGTCAGTGCATGTGATGCTATGAGTGTTTGAAAAGTGGTGAGGGTGAGTGTCGTGGGGAGGAGTATTTATACACCGACCCTAGTATGCGTCACTCAACCCGGCACTTAAAGCGTAGCTTACCCCGACACTTACTGCGTCACTAAAGTAAGTGACGCAATATCGAATGCGTCACTGGTAGCGTCACTTATGAAAGTGACGCGCAGTTCACTTTTAGTAAAAAAATTTGCAATTTTATCGATTTTCGCGTTGTGATTTCGGTACTCAAATTTGAAAAGATAACTGTAACTTGGATAATATCTGAAATTAAACCAACTTAGATAAAATAAAAACACATACAAGAATATAAATTGACAACTAGAAAATTAACACAATGTTTTTGGTGACGGAGTTGATATAGTCTGGTTAGGGATCATATCGGAATAACATGCATTTATTAGGAACATTAAGTGTTATTTCGATCATCAGTATATTTGTCCTCTTTAAATTTACTTGACATACTAAAAACACTTTTTATAAAAATTATTTCAAAACGATTATTAGTATATTTGTCCACTTAAACATGATACACTTACATCTAGAAGATATTTTATTATTATTGGTATGTTCATTTCGCTGTGGTTCCTACCATAGATATACATCTTAACTTAAGACATAGACCATGTTTCCATTTATAGATAGAATATAAGAAGATCAATTTTAAGAATCAAGTCAGCGGTGACAGGTCTGTACTTACGTACAACAGAGTGACATAACTTGATTCAGGTTTAAGCAAAACCAAACTTGGTCAAACCATTTTGGCGACCTTGTAAGGTATCTTAATTTTAAAGACTTTTCAAGTACTTTGACTTGTGTTTGCTTAATATTAAAGTATATATTAATAGAAGCCAGGTCTATACTTACGTATAACAGAGGAAACTATCAATATATACCTCCAAATGATATCAAATAAACATCTTTCACGAAAGCATGTCTAGTATAAGTAAGAAATTAAGACTTTGTCATACATCTAATGATGTTATACCACTTGAAATAGACAATTAATGATTAAGCTTCTTAAGACTTCTCAAAGAGTTTTGCATAACATGCCTACTAATATATCGTATGATGAAGACAATGTTTATAAAAACCGTTTTCAATACAACAGATAAATCTACTGACACATCCAAGATAAACCTTAAATTTCCATTTTTATGCATGTCACCCGATGTACTATCATATCCCAAGTTGTTTACAGACACAACTTCAACGTCTATTTTTTAAAATATAGCAACCTTGCATTTCTTTAATACTAGAAGGTATAAAGAGTGGCAGTTGCATTGTTGCCCCCCCCCCCCCCTTTTTTTTATTTTTTATTTTTTTTTTAAATACACAAAAATAAATAACGTTCCAAGTTACAAATTACTTTTTAGCAATAAAGAATCTTAAACCAATCATGTTGATTAGTTCGTCAAATCGAGTACGCGTAAAGGCTTTAGTGAAAAGGTCGGCATTCTGCTTTAAGGTGTCTATTTGAACGAGGTCTATCAGGTGTTTTTCATAGCAATCCCGTATAAAGTAGAACCTAAGTTCAATGTGTTTAGTCTTAGAGTGCTGTACGGGATTGCGTGTGATAGATATAGCAGCAGTATTATCTATATGAATAGGAGTCATAGAAAGAAGTAACCCGTAATCACGCAGTTGATGCTGTATCCATAGAACCTGAAAGCAGCAACTCGCAGCTGCAACGTACTCAGCTTCTACAGTTGAAAGAGAAACTGTAGTCTGTTTCTTGCACTGCCACGATACTAGTCGAGTTCCTAGGAATTGACATCCACCAGTGGTTGACTTCTTGTCTATGCTGCAGCCGCTATGATCTGAATCCGAATAGGCAGAAAGAGCGAAGGATTTCTCATTTGAATACCATAGACCAAGATTGGGTCTATGTTTGAGATAACCAAAGATTCGCTTTACTGCCCTCATATGAGACACCTTTGGTTTGGCTTGAAAGCGAGAGCATACAGATACCGCAAACACAATATCTGGTCGAGACGCAGTCAAGTACATCAAAGAACCTATCATTGATCGATAGTCCTTTTCTTTGCAATCTTCTTCATCGTCAGCAAGTCTGAGATTATGATTAAGCTCTATGGGAGTCCCATAGGTTTTACAATTGAGCAGATCATATCGAGTCAACATGTCTTTGACATACTTTGACTGATGAATATAAATACCTTTTGGAGACTGCTCAACTTGTACACCTAAAAAGAATTTGAGCTCCCCCATCGCACTCATCTCAAACTCAGATTTCATGATCTCCTCGAAGTGCTTGCACATCGCTTCATTTGTAGAGCCAAAAATAATGTCGTCCACATACACCTGCACAAGTAGTATATCCTCTCGATTGCTAGTCCGTTCTTTGCGGATGAACAAAGTACTGTCGATATTCCCACGAACAAATCCATGCTTAACTAAATGGGTAGTAAGCCTCTCATACCATAATCGCGGGGCTTGATGAAGACCATATAACGCCTTGTTTAACTTGCAGACGTATTCTGGATGCTCAGGGTCTTCAAAGCCAGGAGGCTGTTTCACATAGACATCAGTGTCTACTTGTCCATATAAAAATGCGCTCTTAACATCGAGTTGGTGAACGCGAAACTCTTTGTAAGACGCAAAAGCAAGGAAGATCCGAATGGACTCAAGTCTTGCCACAGGAGCGAAGACTTCATCATAATCCAAGCCCTCGATCTGACTGAATCCTTGAACGACCAATCGGGATTTATTCCGAATTACAATGCCCCTATCATCCATCTTATTACGAAACACCCATCGAGTGCCAGTTAAGTGAGCACCTTTGGGTAATGGAACTATATCCCACACGTGCAGCTTATTGAACTGCTGCAACTCTTCTTGCATAGCCTCGACCCAAGATGGATCTTTTAAGGCATCATCAACCTTCTTTGGTTCAATTTGGGATAAATGACAGGAATTTATCTGGGCAACCAAATTCAACATTTCTTGATTCGGATTTTGCTGTACTTGGTGCCTTGTTTGAACAACAGCATTAGGATCACCGATAATATTATCAATGGGGTGATCCCTGTGTACACGTGTGACTTGTATTCGATCAGGTGCAAGTACTAACTCCAAATTATTCATGTCCCCTTCAGTGACGGGAACAGTGTTAGTTGCAGGAGCAGTAGTACTCTCAGGTTGCACATGAGGTTCCGTATCATCTTCATTAGAGAAAAGGTGAGAATGGGCCATTTCTTCTTCCTCGTCTTCCTCTAATGGTGGCATGTTGGGATCATCTGGATGTTCTGTTGCATTAGTCGTTCTTGAAGTCGAAGGAACATCTGAAGGTGGAACCGTAGGCAATGGTGTGGATGTGGTAGATAGTGGTGTGGGTGTAGTAGTAGGTGTTGGAGGTGGTGGAGTGGGTGTTGGTGTAGGTAAAGATGCTGGTTTTAAAGTAGAAGTGTCTTGACACAAACTTATACCATGAAGCAGAGTAACTATCTCATCCTCGTCATCATGTCCTTCGGGTATGTCGAACGAATTGAACACGTCCTTGTAATTAAATAACCATTCAGGACCTGTTCCTTGAGGAGGATCTGTGTATCGCAAGCATTTTACCTCAAAATGCTCTTCCACCTGGTGAGTTGATTTGATGTAGACTCGTTTATTCGGAGAGTTGACTGAATATCCAAGGAAGATCCCTTCAACTGCTTTAGCTCCAAACTTCGAGACCTTATCTTTGGAGACCATAATCAAACACGGACACCCGAAAGGTTCCAGAAACTGCAAAGTGGGCTTACGGTTGTTGAAGAGTTCATAACATGTCTTATTCTTCTTCTTAACCGTGAGCACGCGGTTCAAAACATAGCAAGCAGTACTGACTGCTTCTGCCCAAAAGATTATAGGAAGCTTAGAATCGGCCAGCATAGTCCGAGCTGTCTCGATAATAGTCCTATTTTTACGCTCAACAACTCCGTTCTGTTGAGGAGTTCGAGGGGCACTGAACTGATGATCAATGCCTTTCGTGGCACAATATAACTCAAGAGTAGAGTTCTTGAATTCAGTCCCGTTGTCACTTCGCAGTCTTTTCACATTTAAGTTGCATAAGTTTGCCAACTTATCTAACAGATACACCAGAATGTCTGGTGTTTCACTCTTCGCACCCAGAAAATACACCCATGAAAATCTCGAGTAGTCATCGGTGACTACTAAGCAATAAGATTTTCCACTGATGCTCTTGGTAGAAATAGGACCAAATAGGTCCATATGCAATAGCTCCAATGGTGCCGCAATGGAATTCACTAATTTTGGCTTGTGGGGTTTCTTATGAAGTTTCCCTTTATGGCAGGCGACACAATCATCTTTTAGCGCGAATGACTGTTTAGGGACTCCATTTACCAAGTCATTGTTTATCAAGAAGTTCATCTTACGAAAATGGATGTGTCCCATTCGTCGATGCCACAATAGTGATTACTTTTCTGAAGCCTTCGAAAGGAGACATGTATACTTATCTTTAGTCTCCACGGTTCGCATATTCATAACATAGGTGTCGTTTCTCCGTGGCGCCCTTAAAAGCACCCATTCCTCGGGGATAACGAAACCCGGCTTCAAGATCACACATTCCGTCTTTGTGAACGCTGTTGTATAGTCCTTATCACATACTTGTGAAACGCTCAGCAAGTTGTGGGTCAGTTGAGCCACATAGTTCACATTCTCGAAGCTAACTTTCCCGTTAGTTAGCGTTCCTCTACCCGAAATGGTTCCCCCTGTATCTCCAGCAAATGCAACGTGTCCTCCAGAATGTGGTTTAACATCCGTCAAAAGGGACACATCACCTGTCATGTGTCGCGAACAGCCACTGTCCACAAACCATTCACTGTCTTTAACGCGTTCTGACTGCTGCAACACATAAAATAGGAGATTAGTGAGAAACGGTGACCCAAGCCTTTACAGACTTAGGTCGACCATAGTCATCAACAATAAGCACATCAGATAAAACTTTATTTTTAAACAAATCAGATTTTGTATCTGATGTGTTATTATTGATGACACTAGAGTCCGCAATAGACTCTTTTCTTTTCCAAACCTTGGATGGTTCGGAATTTGGCTTTGGAGTAATGTTAGGTTCTAGTTTTGGCAAAGGTTTTTGCCCAACATTACTCGTTTTTACAGCAGGTTTGGGAGAGACAGAGTAACGCCTAGGAGGAGATCTTGAAAAAGAATTTCGGAAAATAGATGTCCTAGGCATTTCTCTCCCGTAGTTCTGATGAGAGAATTTGGGACATTCACGAATTAGATGTCCTTGTCTCTTACAGTAAAAACATGCTCTAGTCTCAACAGCTGGTTGAGGCTGAGAATTTATCACCGGAGTAGTAGAAACGTTTCTAGAACATGCACATTTCATGCACGTCTTAGAAGTTTCCTGTTTAGGTTGAGAGGTTGAAGTAGAAGGTTTATGTTGCAAAATCTTTACAGGTGATTGTAAAGTTTGAGATTTTGATTTTAAAACCTTCTTCTTTTCTTTGTTAGGTTGAACCTTAATTGTAGGTTCCACCTTTAACACTTTTTCAACTTTTACTTCAACAATCTTTTTAAACTCAGGATACTCCTCATCGGTAATATCCTCAATCTCAACAATCTCCTCATTACTAACTGGAGATTCACATTCCGATTTAACAAACTGAGGTGAAGGATACTCTGTCCGTTTAGTTTTCTCCTTCACCTGTTTGTTAACCTTATTAACCTTAGGTTTGACCCCGTATAACAATGCATAGTCAACCGGAATCTCTTCGGTGCCTTCCTTAATAGGCATAGGACAGTATTCAGTAGGAGGCGGGACGACATTATAACCTAGTCCCGTCTTTGTTCTGTGATCTGTCCTTTGCTTGTTAAGGATTTCATTAAAGGCAACCATAGACGAGGAGGAACCTAGAATCTTACTTTTATATTTGTCATATTCATCTTTAAGATCAGAATGTTCCTTTTTCAAACGGTCTATTTCAGCAAGATAACTATCAATAGCATCCTGTTGACTAAAAACTTTAGACTTATACCTAAGCGTGTCCTGTTGATAAGCTTCTATTTTCTTATCATACAATTGTTCATTTGCTTTTAGGTATCTGTTTGATTCACTAAGTTTTTCGACCTTTTTCCTTAAGTCTACGTTGTCTACTTGAAAGCACCTTAAGGATTCAGTTAACTTAATGCATGAGATACAGTTCAAAGGTTCTTCAGGTTCATTGCGTACCTCATTTGAAATGTGAGCCAAGAGACACTGCTGATAATTCTCAGCATAGATACTCCAATCCGTGTTGGTTGGCTCAAAAACGACAAGTGCGTCAGCTGTTGCTTGCTTCACTTAATCCTTCTCAGTAGTTCTGGGAGCATCAGGCTTTGTGAAGCCTGACGGAGGAACTTTTGGCTTCTCACACTCTCTTGCAAAGTGTCCCAGATTTTGACAGTTGTAACAGCGCACTTTGCTTTTATCAAAACCAAAACTGGTTTTGCCATCTCCCTCCAAACTCTTGCGACCAGTTCGTTGCAAGAATTTCTGAACACGCCTTGATATCATGGCAATATTCCAGTTCAAGTCCATCTGCTCAAGATCATCGTCATCAAGTTGAGCATAACCCTCTCTGGCCAGTTCCAAAGTAGCATTTGGTTGTGAAACCAAATCCTTATAAGAGCTTAGAAAGGCTGTATAGATAGCAGCCTGCTATTGAATAGCAGGAGAGACAGAAACCTGCTGTTGTGACCCTTGTGAGGGTCCAGAAGCATATACTGGATGAGGAGCACCAGTAGAATACAGTGGGGCTTGAAGTGGAGAGCTCGTAGAAGAAACAAAACCCATTCCACCATAAGTCTTGCCGGTGCTGACTTTTCCTCCATATAGAGACGGGTCTTGAACAAAACCGCCCAACTTGCATTCCCTCTTCTTCATTTCCATCGCATGTGCTCGAAGAATAGCAATTAGCTCATCCAAATTCATGGTAGCTAATTCTTGACTTTCCTTGAGAAGTTGTACTTTAACATCCCACGAACTAGACAAGACATCCAGAAGCTTCTTATTCACTTCAAGTGGAGGAAAATTATAACCTCCCTCCGTCAACTCACTCACTAACTGTGAGTATCTAGTAAAAACTCAAGAAGCCGTTTCATTTGGTAGAGAATCAAACAGATCATACTGTTTCTTTATCAGTTCTAACTTAGCTTCTTTATACCTTTGATTTCCACCACATCTAGTTTCGACAGCTTTCCAAGTTCGTATGCAGTTTCGTGTGATTTGAACAGTCTTAACACGTCTTTGGTTAGGCACATAAAGATAGCCGCATGTGCCTTTTTTTCAATATCATAATCTTTCTTTTCTTCCGGAGTCATGGACCTGTAGACCTTTGCCGGAGCAATACCAGGGAAGATTCCTTCGGCTACGGGAGCTACATATCTTTCCTTGAGTGGACCCCATAGCTCTGGACAGTGGAAGTTTATGTACTGTTCAAATCGATCACGCCAATATGCGTAATCCATATCTGCCGAAAATAGAGGAGGTTTATTGTTAGAACCAACATCGTGATTCTGTTTTAACATATCCCTGATTCCTCTAATATCTTCTTTATCCGCAACAGCAGCCATTGAAGATATACCTGAAATTTTACTCAAAAACAAAAACTTGAAAACTTATTAGTACTAAAGGCGTCACTTAGTAAGTGACGCACTCAAGTGTCGCAACGACTAGCGTCACTAGGTAAGTGACGCTATCGAGTGACGGATGAAGTGACAGATGACACTGTGAGTAAGTGTCGCTCAATCAGGCAAGTGACGCACTCAAGTGTCGTACTTGAGTAACGTACTAAAACAAGTAGGCGTCACTAGAAAAAGTGACGCAGTAAATCAAAAGGCGTCACTAAAGGAAGTGACGCTTGATACACAAGTGACGTGCAGGAGTGACGCACGTAAGTGACGGTAAATTAGAGTGAACGACACTTAAGTTAAGTGTCGTATAAACCTCAAATGACGCTTCAAGTGACGCGTTCAAGTGACGGTTAAAACCCTAATTTGGGATTAGGTAGTGCCGCTGTAAGTGACGCGTCCAAGTGACGGATCGAGTGTCGCGAAACGGCTGCAAAATCCCGAAACCCTAAAAAACTCGAACTTTCGTAAACTTAACGAAAATTCCTTGAACCCTAATGGACGAAACCGGTAAATGGTGAAGAATATCGACTGTATTTCACCTTAGCAACCCAAAATCCATATGTAATCTTGATTCTTGATTCAAACAAAACCGAAATGAACCCAAAACGACTTCTAAATGTCAATATTATCACCTAATTGCTCTGATACCAATTGAGATTGCCCCTTAACGTTGGATCTAGATGACTATTGACTACAATTGAAAGGCGGAATCAATCAATTGCAAGTATGGCTAACAAACACAAACCGAACAAATGTATTTCAACAATGAGAACGTGTATATCAGCTTGTATAACTATTTGGGAACGATTACAAGGTAGCTTAGTCGACAAATGGTGCTAGGGTTTCGTCAACCCTAGCCGGAAACCCGTAGGTTTGTATTTATACTAAAAGTCAGCCGACATGCGTCACTTGTGGAAGTGTCGCATGTGGCCGCCTTCATGCGTCACTTACCTAAGTGACGCTATGCGTCACTAAGGCAAGTGACGCCTAACCTAAAACGTAAGTGTCGCATATAACAAAAACTATATTTTCACTATACGACTAACGACACTTATTTCAACTCGATAGACCAACTGACAGACAACCTAATATGCATCAACAGTTGTTCATCTAGCTTTGTAATGTCCAAATCTATGTTTAAAACTTGATTTCGAAACATTTTCGGGAAATGTCGGTTTTGGTCATTTTATAAAATCAACACCTAGAAGGACTCTCGAAACAAACTGATAATTTTTACAAGCTTAACTAACTGTTCTAAGATATGTGTAAAAGTTTCGGGTCAAACCGAGGTCGTTTGACCACAAACCCGAGCCTTGAAAAATGATCAGACCCTTTGTGTCGCATAAGGCCTAGAGCCTTTGCGACATAAAGCCCTATGTCGCAGAACCATTACATATGTCACATATAGCGACACAAATGTTTATGTCGCAACACTTTCGGATGTCGCATATAGCGACACAGCACCCTATGTCGCATTAAATTGTGGGCGTCGCACATACGACACAATGACTTATGTCGCATTCATGACCTGCGACACAACAGCCTATGTCGCACTTGGTGTCGCACCTAGTGTCGCACCTAGTGTCGCAGTAATCAGAACCTTGAAAACACAGATTTTTACCAAGTGTCAAGACTTGAAATTTTATCACCTGCCAGGGGCTCTGCCCCTTGGACCCCGCCAGGAGTTGCCACCCCTGGAACCCCTCTAATCAGGGGCACTGCCCCCGAACCCCCATCATTAAAGTTTGGAAATACTTTATACACTGCGTGTCAAACATTTACAACCTTTGAACCACATACGATGTACTCGTACATGATACATATATACTTCAACACTTATATACAATACAACACACGGAACACATACTTTAATAGTATACAATGAAACAACACATAATAATAATGATGTAAGATTATTATTACAAACTATCACCAATGGGCCATACATGTTTTCAAAACACAAACAAACAATCAAACGAATCAATGTATTTGGACATAACTAGTTGGATGAACAACTAGCATAAGTGATCTGTTGAGATACCTACTCACATATTAACCAACGCGCATCTTGGATGCCCTCAGGTTACAGTCTTCGGACATCATTGCTTGGTTTAGCAACGCACTTTTATTCAGATAAACGCATCAGACTCAGGTGAATCTCATAGCCCCGTATTTTTACTCCCGGGGTGGGAATACATGCTCAGATTTGTTTTACACGTGAACACAAGTACAAAACTTGAAATATTGACTGCATGAGTTGTTTTATTAATCATAAAGCCCTCCACCACATAGTTTGTTAGTATGAATTTAGCGTGAATGTTAGTGTATGGTACCATATGGGATTGACAATCCCTGTCCGGGGTAGTCGCGCTACCTTGACTGTGATGTCAAACGGACACATTATCATTTGTTCACACAAGTGTAGATTAGGCACTCGCTCGGAGATACCTCGCTCAGGTCCTTAAAGGCGGATCCTGACCCCTCAGTTAAGCTCAAACTATGGATTCATGGCAGTAATATACACATTTATTTGATTAATTTCAAACACATTATTAAATCTTGTGGTTCATACATTGTGGTTATATCGTTCACACCTGTGAGCTCACCAGCTTTTAGCTAACCTTTTAGCATGTATTCTCAGGTATACAGCAGTAGTAGGATTGCTCAGGATATTACTTAGCTCGAGTCGCATGCAAGCACGAACATCAAGAGATTTTTCTGCATTATTATATTTTGTATAAGTAGTAATGCTATAGAATCTTTCAGATCATAATACCAAGCTTATGAAATCATTAAAACTATGGTAACTTTTATTTCAATCAATGTATTTTTTTAAAATGATGCATACAGAGTCGTTCATTATATCTTTGTGATGTGAATATTGATTAGTAGCACCCCAAGTATGCTTCCACCAAACAATAAAATTTGGGGTGGTTACAGATTGGTATCAGAGCCTAAGGTTATAGTGAACTAGGTTGCATTTAGTGGGCCTAGACTATGACCATTAGGCAGTATTCCCTTATTAGGTATGACTGGTTCAGAAATTACATCATACAACTTTAATTTAACATAGCCTGATCAACTATGTACAATTAAAGGAAGATGATGTGAGACTTGAAACGGTTATGTTAAACAAGGATACACTAGTTGACTCTGACCACGAGAGAAACGGGAACATTACTTGTCTGTGCTAGACACTCTAGGATATATTATATAATATTATATATATAGGCCTCACTTTCTAAACGTTCTTGTCTCAGAAATGGCAAACACTCCTACTGAAACACCACCTACTTCGTCATGTCCTCATCAACCGAGATCACAAAACCCACGGATTTCTAGGAGGACCACTATGTCACCTCGAACTAACCCCTATTCTGTACCTGCTTTAGCCGCTAGACTAAACCAACATGAGCGATGATTTCGCGAAATGGACATAGAGCTGCAGGAGACTCGTGAGAACTAGAGACTCACATCTCTTAAACGTATCAACCAAGTCTCCGAAGATCATGAGAACACTGTGGATAACATGGACACACTTCACGACCAGCTGGGAGAAACAATCGAAACCATGGGAACTGTTCACAACCAAGTGATCAGTAACCGAAATGAAATCTCTGTTCTGCAATCAAGGTTGCATTAGTGCGAGATTCGCCTGCGGGAAACCGAGGAGGCGCTCAGGATGGTTAGCCGGCTTGTAATCCGTTATTCTAGTGTAGTCTCTATCCGTTGATCACCTCATTTCTCTATTGCCACAACTCAATCTGCGTCAAGACTAGTGTAGTCTCTATCTTGTAATCCGTTAGTACCTATGTAGAAATCTATGTAATTCGACCGGATGTAACAATTCCCAACATCTTTTGTAACTTTAGGTTCTGTAACTTTTTGTAAACTCTGAATCCTATAATCATTTGAACTTTATATTATGAAATGATTACTAACCTTAACGTATTATCTTACTCTGTTTATTGTCATGTTGTATATAACCTCAATATATATACATATGTGATATGTCAATATCCTATACAAACATCTCACTTATCTCTTTCTTGATTTCTCAGCACCATGCCTCCAAAAAGACACACGTATAGCGATACTGAAATCACTTAACTTATTGCACAAAGTGTGGCTTAAGCCTTAGCTGCCCGACAGTCAAGTTCTGGAAGTAAAGACACACTGAATAACAACCCTACAGCCAGACCATGTTCCTACAAGGAATTCCTCAACTACAAACCCTTGTACTTTAAGGGCACTGAAGGAGCCATCGGCCTGGTCAGATGGTTCGAGAGAATGGAATCTGTCTTCCATATCAGCAATTGTGCGGAGGATACTAAGGTTAAGTTCTCCACCTGTACCCTTCAGGAAGATGCTCTCACTTGGTGGAATTCATATGCCAATTTTGTAGGCATCGACACTGCTTATCTACTTCCCTGAGAGGATCTGAAAAAGATGCTCACGGAGGAATACTGTCCCAACGAAGAACTCCAGAAATTGGAGGAGGAGTTCTGGCGCTTATCGGTTCAGGGAACCAACATCACTGGTTATACCACCAGATTTCAACAACTTTCTTGCTCTGCCCATCTATGGTAGACCCCGAGCACAAATGCATCCAGAGGTACATTCGCGGTCTCCCAGAAAATATCCAGGGGAACGTTGCCTCATCCCGACCAGCAACCATTCAGAGTGCCATCCGTCTGGCACATGAACTCATGGCAATGATTGTCAGTCGTGAAACATCCGCTCCATCTTCCAACAACAACAAGAGAAAATGGACTGACAACCACAACAACCAGAACAAGAAACCCGACACCATCAAGGCCTACACTTCCAACACTGAACCCAAGCGTGGTTACACGGGGACAAAGCCCTTTTGTTCCAAGTGCAACCGCCATCATGAATATCCTTGTGGTACTCCTTGCAACAACTGCAAGCAGTACGGGCATCTTGTCAAGGACTGCCGATCTCCCAAGAACAATAACAACAATCCCAACAACAACACCAACACCAATCAACCTCGAGCCTGTTACGAATGTGGAGACACCTAACACTTCAGGAATGATTGTCCGAAACGCAAGAACAAGGGCAACCACAACAATGCACGAGGTAGAGCTTTCGTACTTAACTCTAAGGACGCCCATCAAGGCCCTAATTTGGTCACGGGTATGTTCCTTATCAATAATTTATATGCTTCTGTTCTTTTTGATACTGGTGCTGACAAGAGTTTCATATCGAACGAGTTCAGCCCACTACTTGATATTACACCTGTTGCATTAGATACTTTATATACTATAGATCTAGCTAATGGAAAACTAATTGAGGCCGATAGTGTATTACTCGATTGCACTTTAACCCTCGCAACCTTTCCCCATCAACCTCATACCCGTCCAAATCGGAAGTTTCGACATCATTGTTGGTATGGACTGGTTGTCCAAGCATCGAGCTGAAATCGTTTGTTACGACAAGATCAATCGTATCCCTCTCGTCACCGGTGGAACTTTAATCATACAAGGGGAGACTGGTGGTACGAGATCAAATATTATCTCATGCATGAAAACCCATAAGTATTTGTGAAAAAGGTATCCGGCAATCCTCGCGTATATAATGGAGAAAAAGTCAGAGGAGAAGCGACTCGAGGATGTGCCCATCATTCAAGACGTTCCAGAAGTCTTTCCTGAAGAAGTGCCTGGTCTACCACCACCAAGACAGGTTGAGTACTCCATCGATCTTGTGCCCGGTGCAGCACCCGTGGCACGAGCACCTTATCGCTTATCCCCATCCGAACTTCAGGAGTTGTCTACCCAATTACAGGAATTCCTGGATGAGGGATTCATCCGACCGAGTTCTTCACCTTGGGGAGCTCCGGTCTTATTCGTGAAAAAGAAAGATGGTTCTTTCAGAATGTGTATCGACTACTGCGAACTCAATAAACTCACCGTTAAGAACCGTTATCCACTCCCTCGTATTGATGACCTGTTCGACCAACTCCAGGGATCAAGTTTTTATTCAAAAATCGATCTACGGTCAGGATATCATCAACTTCGAGTTCGTGACTTTGATATTCCAAAAACTGCTTTCTGAACTCGCTACGGGGATTACGAGTTTCAAGTGATGCTATTCGGTGTAACGAACGCACCGGCTGTATACATGGACCTTATGAACCGAGTGTGCAAACCATATCATGACAAGTTTGTCATTGTCTTCATCGATGACATCCTCGTTCACTCGCGCAATGAACAGGAATATGCGCAGTGATGCGCCACCAGCGATTGATAAGGATTTCAAACCTTGTCATTGCACCGGCTACCGGCGACGGGCATCAGTGAGTGTTTTAAATTTATAATTGCGGGGCCTAAGTTTTCCCTAACAATGCTAATCCTAAGGGTGAGCAAGTGGTAGGTATGACCTAGAGTCGTTCTTCAAACCGACTGAATTGAAACTAAGGCGTGGTAGATGAGGGCTTTCAAAATAGTGAAGGGTTAATAAGATAGTAGGGGAGTTTTGGTTTTTGTATTAACTTAGGCAAATAAATAAATAAAAGCGAAATAAAAATAAAAGATAAAGCAGATAAATAAAGATAGTGTTTGCTGCGACTTCAATAATTAAGTTATGAGGTGATGTTTGGAGAAACTGTGTTGAAAGATATTTGTTAATTATTACTCTTGAATACTCGTGATGTAAACACTAGACTCCCTACTAATTAAAATCCCATTAGCATGTCACACCGAAAGCTAGGTTATGATAACATTACAAAGTATTTAGAATAATAAGTAAAATCTTAATTTTGGTTTAATAATACTTTCATATGAACGGGAGCGAAATCTTAAGGTACTAGACAAAACTGAATCCTATAACGATTCTGCGTCATTCTAACAGATTCGTATATTTATAACGGTTCATTTATGACTTTAAACCAGCCCTTGCTTAAGACTACCCAATAAATCCCCTAATTATCCACAGCGTTCCTCACTTAAAGTGGTTCCGCCGCTTCAAACCTTGGCCATGTCTTGTCCTACGATAATCCCCCATGTAGCCTTGCGGTTCCATAGTTTCATACCTTTGACAATTTATATTGACACAGATGACTAACTACCTTTTAATTGGACATCGTTAAGAAGGTGTTGTAATCACGTTTATTGGTGGAAGGGCGATAGATTAATTTGAAGTTTAAAAGTCTATTTAGAAAGGTTAATTAAACTAGGCTTCTCATTATATATATTAGTCCGTAATATAACTACTTCGGTCGTTACTCGACTTCCATACATTTGTACTCCACCTTGAAGTGTTTCCAGTACTATATCGAATAACAGTCGAATAGGGGCCATCATATTACTTCGCAATATTGTACCGTTTCGTAATATGACTACCTTCGGTCGTTCCTCGACTTCCATACATTTGTACTCCACCTTGAAGTGTTTCCAGTACTATATCGAGTAATAGTGGAATGGGGGCCATCATATTACTTTACGATAATTAAGACCGTTTATATTTTACCACTATGATGATCCTAAGGCAACAATCAAACAAGAACATGCAATAAGACGATCAAAGTGATACTACCGATCTTTAATATTTAATTATAAATCATCCTATAATTAATTAACTACATCGCAAGCAAACACAACAAGTATACCAAAAATATGTCTCTAATCTTTGGATGTCTTGTACAAATCGTTTGTCTCTAATCTTTGAATCTTCATTCTTCATCCGTTTTGGTTGATTCTTCTTCTGTTGGATTCGTAATTTGAAAACGAACATCTTGGATGAGATGGATGTTGATGATGGGCACTTTTGTCTTGAAATCTCATTTTGATGTCTTGAATCTTCAAACGTGCGTGAAATCTTCATTTTGCATCCGTTTTGCTTGATTTTTGTTGTGCAACCATGTTTTGACCATCTTGGCATAATATCACTGATTTGTACTGTTTCTAAGTTCAAATTGCCAAGAATTGTTCCAGAATGAGATAGATATCGGTAGTAAAAACATGACTTTTTACGCGATATCAAGTATCCCACACTTAGAACTTTGCTTATCCTCAAGCAAACTCAAATTTCAACATGGTTAAAGATAAGCAGATAATGAAATATTTTGAGGCGGAACTTTTTACTAAAGGAGGTTTTAGAAAAAATGAAATATTTGTTCTTTGAAAAACAAGGTTGTAATCTTTGGGAGCATGCTTTTGATCTTTGATCTTGGATACATGACTAGGCGATCCTCTCAAGGTGGTCACTCCAATCACTCAAAGTGTTTATGGTTTCTTATTCTAGTATTATCAATCACTCTGAACGCCAGTCATGTATCGTTTATCGTCATAGGCTTGATCAAGGATGAAATCGTTACCTTTTTGGTGAGAGTGAAGTCAATCTAGCCACAATCATTCTAGGAGGAGTGATGTAAGGTTTTTGGAGTGGAGTGTTGGTGATATGAGAGGGGGTTGTGTTGGGTTTTTCATTGGTTTCTTTTTGGTGATGTTGGAATTTTTGGGAGATTGACGCCCTTTTCTTTTGGTGTTTGCAGAAGGAGTCTTTTTCTCCAATTGATTTTCTTTTCTTCGAATTTTCTTTCTTGGGTTTTCTTCTTTGACGTCATATCCTTGTAGCTTCTTTTCTTTCATCTTTGGGACTTACTATGAAGTTTGAGGGATGCTTTCGAGAAGGTAGGGATAACGTGTTTATTTATGGGTATATGGATGTGTTTAAGAATGAAGTGATTCGATCTCCTCTTTACTCACCAATCCGGATTTGAAATGCATAACAGGAGCAAGTTCCGATTCTAAACGCATACATTGGCACACTCAAGAATCGAAGAAGTGAAGCATTAAAAATGAATGCTTTATATGGCTCAAGATACCTCACGAATCGAAAGTTGGTTTGTTGTGTGCCTAGTCATGCGATGCTCTTTATGGGATTACTAAACTAATTTTCCAAAGGAATTCATATTTTATTTATCCTTCTTCCCCAAAGTAAATTATTCTTTGTCTAAATTTTTTCATTTTCAACATATTTTTAACTCAATTTTGAAAATTTTTGTTTACTTATTGGAGAAGGATGGTCTAAAGAGCAACGAGCTTAGAATCAAGCATATACCATTATCCATTTTACAGTAGTGTAACTACTGCTATCCCACACTTAAAGGAACATCGTCCTCGATGTTATTCTAAGCTCTGACTGGGGTAAAATCCCACACTTAAGAATTGAAACATCTAAGACGTATTCTTTCAACAGTGTGTGTTGGGTTTGAATCCCACACTTAGTGATAAGCATAGTGGATCTGGTATATTTATAAATGAAAGAAAGAGCTTAGAATAGAAGTACTCTCCATTTATATATGTGGCTTGTTGGTGATGATGAGGAGTGCTCCCAAGCACATGATTGCCGACTTTTCCATAGATTCCCTTCGTTGCTGTTGTGTGCTCCGATTTCTTCAAGTATTTTGTGATTTGTCTCATAGGTGTGAACACGTTGGATATACTTTTCTTAATTCCGGTGCCAAAAACTTGATATTTGATGCGGCACTAAAAACTTGATGTGTCGGTATTCTTCGTATATCCAAGTGTGAAAGATAGTCGGAGACTTCATCACTTCTTGGAATGTAAAATTGTAAAAATGTAAACACGGGTTAGCTCCCGAGAAGTGCTCTTTTAAAGTCGAGAGCTCGACTTCTTCTCTCCTAGCTAGATGGAGATGGATGCATCCATGGGATTCACTGTGTTGATGTTGTGGGCCCTAGGTTGCGGAAGAGTATATCGAGGTGGATAGATTCTTATGAAATGATTGACTATTGTCGTAATCAATTCAAGTGGACTATCTCTTGATGTTTCCTTGTAGTTTAGAAGGTGCTCTGAAGTTGTCCTTGCAAGTCCGTGAAGTCCGCAGGTGATGTAATCGACTGCTTTAGTGACAGTCCCACTAGGGTCGGTCATGGTGGTTGTGTCTGTCTTAACAACCTCTCTTGGCGGTGGGTTTTGCCAGAGAGAGCATACAAACGCCAAGAATTGCAGTTTGATGTCTTCATAATTCTCGGTCTTGGGGTCTCCGTTGAATCTTCTGATGGACGTGGACAGGTCCTCTATTTGCCGGTGCTGATGGTTGTTGAATGGAAAGTCAGATTCTGAGAAAACTAGTGTAAGCTGACGAAGTATCTCCTTGCATCCTGAGTAGAATATGAACTTCTTCTAGAATTACTTTTCTGTTGTTGAATTTCCCGTAGATGGATCGTAACAAAAGTAGTGATATCAAGTGGTGATTCATGTGCGGCCTTAAAAGGACGTTCGCGCCTTGATTCCTCCCAAAAAAGATCACTAAGATCTTCAATCAATAACTCAACTTGTTTTTCAATAGTGGAGTTGATAACCATAGATCCGCTTTCTTTGGAACTAAGGTGATCTTCTCTATTTAGCAAGTCAAGCAATGATGTGAGGTCATTCATCGTCAAGATATTAGCATGACTATTCGGATGTCCAGTAGTCTCTTTCATATGCGCTCTAATAGATCCTAACATCTCCCTTTGCGTTGAGGTGAATGGGATGTTAGATCTTTTAAGGGCATTGTAGATCCTAGCATAAGTCCATTTTTGTTGTTGATAGAATTGCAGTTTAGCAGGGGAAAGAGTAAGAAGGTTTATTGTGCTCCTTATTCTTCCTACTACTTTGTCGAATCTTTGGATGAGCACTTTGGGATCTTCAATGGTTTGTGGTTGGTATCCAGTGCGTTTGGAATATTCCTCCAGTGTTTCTCCTCTCATGGGATGGTTGTGGTTGCTTCCCGCCATTTCATCAGTGGTAAATAGATTAGTTGGCGGTCTGCTTCTTTTGTTTTCTTCTTCTATCTTTCTCTTTCCGATTAGTTCTTCCATCGTTGGTTTGTTTGCTGATGCATTTTTCATCTTTTATCCTAATCGTCGAAGGTCAATCGGAAAATATGGCGTGATTGCCATTTCCTTGCTAGATTTCCTTTCACTTGTTGACTTTGCAGTTTCTTCGTCTTTTGTGGTCTTGTTCATGGAGATCATGTACATATCGGCTTGGTCTCCAGTGTTAGGATTGTCGATATGGAAAGTGATTGTTTCTCCCTGAGACTGCAAGCTGATGGATTGTGCGAAGACGTTGATGATTGCCTTGGCCGTATTCATGAAAGGTCTTCCTAGTATTATTGGGATGTGTACGTCTTCCTGCATATCCATTACTACAAAATCTACTGGGTAAAAAATTTTGTCAATCCTAACTAAAATATTTTCAGCTATTCCCGTAGGGTATTTGACCGAGTGATCAGCAAGCTGTATGGTCATTTCGGTAGGTCGGAGATTTTATAACTCAAGCCTCTTGAAAAGAGAGTATGGCATAAGATTGACACTAGCTCCGAAATCGGCAAGAGAACAGATGATGCCTGAATTGTAGATAGAACAGGGGAGAGTAAAACGTCCGGTGTCTTCGAGTTTTTTTGGAATGGTATTTCTCAAGATAGCTGAACATTCCTCGTTCAGCGGGACATTGGGTACTTCGGGTACCTTATCCTTGGTTGCAAGAAGTCTTTTGAAGTACTTTTGGAGTGAACTTCAGAGGCGGTGTCTAGGAATTTCCTATCAAGCTTAAAAGACTTAAGCTTGTCGGGTCGTTGTTTAAGACGGGCCGGAAATGGAATGCTTACTTTCCTATTTGGTGTAGACTCTAAATCCATTGTCGATGGGACAATAGGTGGTTCCTTCACCGGAGAAGAAGTCGTAGGTGGGCTATGTGCTACCTGAGAGTCTTGAATATGGGAAGCCTCCTTATGGAAACTAGTTGGACTATCCTGAGGTTTAGCGTTAATATGTGCTAATTGGGATTCTAAAGCTTTTAACAAAGTCAAATGATCTCTTAAGATGACATCCGTTTAGTCTTGTCTAGCTGAGAGTCCTTGAATGACTTGTATCAGGGTGTCGTCAAAACTATAGATTTGTGAGAAAAAAGCCCAACCTCTCACCACACCGACTTAAAAAGACAAGAAGTTCGACTAGACAGATAAACAAGAGTCAGCTTTCCAACTTCTGAAATAAAAGCTTTGCAGTGCTCCTATTCTATCATTACCCGAAGGCAAAGATGACTTCGTGGTATACTGCGATGCTTCCCACCAAGGTCTTGGTTGCGTGTTAATGCAACGAGAAAAGGTCATTGTCTATGCCTCCCGCCAGCTGAAAATTCACGAAAAGAACTACACTACCCATGACCTCGAACTTGGAGCTGTCGTATTCGCTCTCAAAATCTGGAGACATTATCTTTACGGAATTAAGTGCACAATCTTTACCGACCACAAAAGTCTCCAGCACATATTCGATCAGAAAGATCTCAACATGAGGAAACGTCGATGGGTCGAGTTGCTCACCGATTACGATTGCGAAATCAAATACCATCCAGGAAAGGCAAATGTTGTTGCCGATGCCCTCAGTCGAAAAGAATGATCGAAACCACTTCAAGTCCGAGCTCTTAGTATGACTATTCATAACGACCTAAACATTCAAATTCTCACCGCTAAACTCGATGCCTTGAAGCCTTGCGAGGCATGGATAAACAGTTTGACATCAAACCTAACGGACTTAGGTACTTCTCTGACCGAATCTGGTTACCCAGTTTTGGAAACCTTCAGGACTTGGTGATGGATGAAGCTCACAAGTCCAAATATTCTATCCATCCTGGATCCGACAAAATGTATCACGGCATCAAATAATTTTATTGGTGGCCGAACATGAAAGCTGAAATCACCACAAACGTCAGCAAGTGCCTTACTTGCTCAAAAGTCAAAGCCGAATATCAGAAACCCTCTGGGTTGCTTCAACAACCTGAAATCCCACAGTGGAAATAGGAGCAGATCACCATGGATTTCATTACCAAACTCCCAAAAACACCAAGCGGTTGCGATACCATTTGGGTGATCGTCGATCGTCTCACAAAATCCGCTCATTTCCTCGCCATCAAATAAACCGATAAAATGGAACGCCTCACACGAATCTATCTGAAAGAGATTGTATCCTGACACGGCATTCCAATCTCAATTATCTCTGATAGAGATAGTCGTTTCACATCCCGCTTTTGGCAGACACTTCAGAAATCATTGGGTACTCGTCTGGATATGAGTACTGCATATCATCCTCAAACTGTAACACCTGGTCAAAAAGTAAATTTTCGCGCCAAATTTAAACTTTAAACAATGGTATTTTTATATGCGATTATAACAAAGTGTTCAAAAATGTAAGTCGTTTAAATTTAAAACGCATCCTGGTAATTTAAAACTGTGCGAAAACAATCTATTAAATTTTAGTTTCAAAATAGTATTTTTATAAAATACTTCAACTCGAAAACATTTCAAATTAATATAAACGAATTTTAGAATTTAAAACACTATTTTAAATTACGATCGGGTACAAAAACACGGGCATTTTGTACTGTAGTTTGTCGCACCCCCAAAACACGTGGCAGCGGAAGTGGGAGGTGTCACGGGGGCACCGACGAAATTAAATATCACAACACAAAGATTGAAGCAAACGACCTCTACATGAGACGTTTGAAAAATAGTTACATTACCATAAGTTAAATGTTTACAAAAGCATCTGCAGTTCGCATGATATAAGCAGATTTACATAGTTATAACTACAAAATATAGGAATGCAATTAAATCTCTTGTTTGAAAATATGCGACTCGAGCTATGCTTCCCAAAAGCATCCTACTGTCTTGTTTCCTGTAGGTAGTCCTACTGCGTCTGTAAACCTGAGAATACATACTAAAAGGGTCAACATAAAGTTGGTGAGTTCATAGGTTTAAACAGCTGAAAACATAAGTATGAAACACACGATTTCTTTTGCATTGCACGAATGCGAAAATAGTTGTAAAAAGTATCATGTTATCCTTTGTTAACCTTTGTTATCTTTTGTTATCCTTGTTATCCTTTGTTTTCATTTGTTATCCTTTGCGTCATGAGCTCATAGTTCGAAGCTTAACCCTTGTTGTTGCCTCGACAAGTGTCTAAGTGGGGGTTAATGTCCACTTAAGCCAATCGGGTAGGTGGGGGTTTTATGTCCACCTAAAGCTAGTTCATCAACTAGTATGTCCAAATAGTAGTTCAAGTTTGTTTATCGAAAACGTGTACGACCCGTTGGTGAAAGTTTGTAATAATAATTCGTTAAGACATTATCATTATGATGTTGTATCGTGTGCTTACAAAGCATGTTTATGTGTTATCGAGTTATATCGTATAAGTTTAGAGGTTACATGAAGTTCAACACTTAGTGTGAAATCTAGTTTTAAAGATTCTGTTTAGGCGTCACTTAGGGCGTCACTTAGGTAAGTGTCGCTATAGGCGGCACTTGCTCAGGCGTCACTAGAGGTAAGTGACGCTATAGGCGTCACTTGGGTAAGTGTCGCTGGTAGGGCGGCACTTACGCCTGATCTAAATTTCAATTTTAAATCCAAGTGTTCTAAGTGTCGGTTTTCGTTCGGGAAACTTTCTAAAATTAGTTTTTGGTCCAAGTTACTAATTAAGTCATTCAAAGCCATTTTTGTTACCACTTTCCAAATATAGTAAGTTTTTCGAAAACGAGCCACTTTTGTTGACTTGGTCAAACTTACTCGGTTTGACCCGAAACTTTCACCCAACCCAAATATCAGTTTGTAGGGTCTAAATATGTTGTCGGTTCATGTCGGAGTTCACCAATAGTCTTGGTTTTTATACAAGTCCAAAAACAGTCCATATTTATGTTTTTCGGTTTTGTCGGTTCACTTCCTCTATTTTTCTTAACTAGTTATATTCCGAGTTAGAGTCCACAATTTTTACCAGTTGTTCTACCATGTGTCTAGAGGTTAACTTATATTTTTCCAGTAATTATAGTGTCCATCTTGATAGGTATAAAATTTATGGGTAGAACCATACTCAGTTTTTAAGCACATGCAGACCAGTCGCATAGATTCGTATTTATATGAAAATCCGTAGATTTCTGGAAGTATCCATAGAAGAACTTTTTGTAGATCTTTTCACTACGCAACTTTTAAAAAAAATGCATCTTCTAATTCTTTGTAGAACTCAAGTTATGGTCAATTTACTAAACTGACTTTTCTGAGACAGATTATGTAAGTTTGAATATAATTTATAAAAACGATTTTTGTCAATGGTTTTGGACATAAACATGATAGATGAACTTTATAACATGTAAATAAACATTATGTAAGTAAAACTAATGAAGAGTTTAGGTGATTTATACCAACAAGATGAAGAACAAGTGATGATGAGGAAGATGATGCTCTTGAGCTTGAAAAACCCTAGCAAATGGTGGTGGTTGATGGTGATTTAGTGGTGGTGGTAATGGTGGTTCTTGGGTGGTGAAAGGGACTGAGTTTTCTGGAGTTTAGAGAGAGGAAGAGTGTGAGAGAGAATAGAGAGAAAGTGAAAATGGGTGGAGTGTGGGATTGATATCCTTGCATGAAATTTGAATGGGGGAGGGGAATGGGCAGCAAAAAGGGGAAGAGAGGGGTGGCTAGTCGTTCTCATGGGCCCCACCAAGGGCATTATGGTCATTTTTCATTCCTAGCTTAATTTGTTGCGTTTTACGTTCGTTTACTCGCTCGGTTTGGTGTTAAACGTTTAATACGCGTTTTTAAGTAACGATTTAAGTTTCAATATTTTTATTTGAAGTATTTAATCTAAATACTTGAAAAACATTTATAAAAATGATTCGTTAAATTAGAAATCTCGATTTGTGCGTTCGTTGTACGGATTTTAAATCGCGTGACGTTTTATTTGGACGTTTTTAGTTATCGTTTAAAGATACGGTATATTAATTGATAACTTTTCACTAATTAATATATTTTAGATTCAAAAGTGTATTTTGAATTTCGTTCGATTGTCGGGCGCGTTCTGCGCGTTTTCGTTACGTTTGAGACGTTTTAATCGGAACGTCTAGGTTTTTCGGGTATTATTATATAATAATAATAATAATATATGATAAATAACTTCTAAAAATGGATTCAAGTTATTTATAAAAAATGTTTTCACCAACGTCGTATTTTCTGTCGGACTCCGTCCGGTTGTTTTGCACAATTTCACCAAATTACGTAAGCGTAATATAAATCAATTTCGGGGGTGTATATTCACATAAATATACAAATAGTTACAAGTAATTACTAGTATTTAGCCTAATACTAAACTAAACATACGTAATTAGGGTTTCTAGTACGTTAATAAGTAATCCTAAATCGTCGGGTGTCACATTCTCCCCCTGTTAGGAGAACTTCATCCCGAAATTTTCTCGAGGTGACGGTTTGTGTGGAGTCTGAGAGAAAGTAAGCGTGTGTTTCTAGCGTAAGTTTGTCTAACGGATTTAAAGTCGTTCGGTATCGATTAAGATTTGAAAGAGTCAGGTGATCGAAAAGAAACGTACCCGTAACAAAGTTATGGGTTCTTTCGGGCATTGTTGTTCAACTTCGGACATTCGTTCCTGAAATGCCTAGCGTTTCCGCACTCGAAACAAGTTTTTGCCTTACAATCCTTGGTCTGGTGTCCATAACGTTTGCATTTGTTGCAGGGAGTACCACAGGGTCCATTGTGATGATGATTACAGCTGGAACAATAAGGCCGGTCTCCCTCATAACCTTTCTTTTCTCCGGGTCCTGTAGCATAGGCCTTGACAGTCTCTGGTCTCTTTGCTAATTGTTGTCCTGGGTTTTCGTTATTGTTTCCATCGCGTTTCCTTTTGTTATCTCCGATGCTTTTCTCAGCGGGTGTACCACGACGGATAATCTGCGCCATGAGTTCATGTGCCATACGGACGGCACTTTGGATGGTTCCGGGTTTTGAAGAGGTTACATTTCCTTGGATTGATTCTGGTAGCCCCCAGATGTATCTTTCGATACGTTTGTATTCGGGGTCTACCATGGATGGACATAGGACAGCTAATTGGTGGAATCGAGTGGTGTAACTGGTGATGTCATTTCCTTGTACGGTGAGATTCCAGAATTCCTGCTCAAGTTGTTGTAATTGCTCACGGGGGCAATACTCTTCCCTGAGCATTTTCTTGAGTTCTTCCCAGGGAAGTTGATAGGCGACATCAATTCCCTGAGTCTGAGCAAAAGAGTTCCACCAGGTGAGTGCACCTTCAGATAAGGTGCAGGTGGAGAATTTGACTTTGTCCTCCTCAGCACAGTTGCAGATTTGAAAAACAGATTCCATCTTTTCGATCCAACGTATAAGACCGATGGCTCCTTCGGCACCTTTGAAGTACAAGGGTTGGCAGTTCAAAAAGTCTTTATAGGAACATGGTTTTGGAGTAGATGTGTATCAGGCGCGCCTCCACCGCTCGGATTTTGTTGAGCAGCAAGGACTTGGGCTACGCTCTGTGCAATGACTTGAGCGATTTCGGCGTCGGTGTAAGTATGTCGTCTTGGAGGCATGATGCTGAACAACAACGAACTGAGACATATAAGAGGGTTGCAAGAGGTTATGATATATCACATGTGTATATATAATGAGGTAATATACAACAGCGTTGAATGATAACAATAATTCATTAGATTGAAAAGTTGAATACAGGCTACGAGTTTCAAAAGACACAATTATAAGAATTACAAAAAGTGTCGGGAATGTTACATCCGGTCTAAATTTGAAAGTTTACGGAACATAATAAAGGATAATGAGTGGAGCACATCCCGCCTACGGGCGTATGCCGGACGACGGGTATTAGTTGTGGTGTTAGCAATAGAGTTTGAGTAAGGGTTTGCTCGGGATGACCCGGCATTCCCTCGACGTCTTCGTACTACCCAGGCTTCGTCGGTCATGTAGTAAAGAGGTTCGGGAGAGTTTGATGTCGTAGAGATGGGTAAGGGAGTGGTACCCTCAGTAGTGGATAGCGTTTGAGTTTCGTTGTTCAAGCTGGTTGATGATACATTAGAGGAGTCTGCCATTTCTGTGGCAAGGAGTTTAGTGTACGAGAAGTTAAGGTTATATATAGAAATATAATAACCTAGCACATAAGCACGTATAGGGTTGGTCCCGTTTCTATCCTTGGTCAAAGTCTTCTAACGCATTCCCATTCACTATAACAATTTCAGATCTTGCATCAATTCTCCTTTAATTGTACATAGTTGATCAGGCTATGTTAAATTAAATTCAAAAGATGCAATCGCTGAACCAGTCATACTAAATAAGGAATACTAACCTAATGGTTATAGTCTAGGTCACTAATGCAATCCTAGTTCGCTATAACCTTTGGCTCTGATACCAATCTGTCGCACCCCCAAAACACGTGGCAGCGGAAGTGGGAGGTGTCACGGGGGCGCCGACGAAATTAAATATCACAACACAAAGATTGAAGCAAACGACCTCTACATGAGACGTTTGAAAAATAGTTACATTACCATAAGTTAAATGTTTACAAAAGCATCTGCAGTTCGCATGATATAAGCAGATTTACATAGTTATAACTACAAAATATAGGAATGCAATTAAATCTCTTGTTTGAAAATATGCGACTCGAGCTATGCTTCCCAAAAGCATCCTACTGTCTTGTTTCCTGTAGGTAGTCCTACTGCGTCTGTAAACCTGAGAATACATACTAAAAGGGTCAACATAAAGTTGGTGAGTTCATAGGTTTAAACAGCTGAAAACATAAGTATGAAACACACGATTTCTTTTGCATTGCACGAATGCGAAAATAGTTGTAAAAAGTATCATGTTATCCTTTGTTAACCTTTGTTATCTTTTGTTATCCTTGTTATCCTTTGTTTTCATTTGTTATCCTTTGCGTCATGAGCTCATAGTTCGAAGCTTAACCCTTGTTGTTGCCTCGACAAGTGTCTAAGTGGGGGTTAATGTCCACTTAAGCCAATCGGGTAGGTGGGGGTTTTATGTCCACCTAAAGCTAGTTCATCAACTAGTATGTCCAAATAGTAGTTCAAGTTTGTTTATCGAAAACGTGTACGACCCGTTGGTGAAAGTTTGTAATAATAATTCGTTAAGACATTATCATTATGATGTTGTATCGTGTGCTTACAAAGCATGTTTATGTGTTATCGAGTTATATCGTATAAGTTTAGAGGTTACATGAAGTTCAACACTTAGTGTGAAATCTAGTTTTAAAGATTCTGTTTAGGCGTCACTTAGGGCGTCACTTAGGTAAGTGTCGCTATAGGCGGCACTTGCTCAGGCGTCACTAGAGGTAAGTGACGCTATAGGCGTCACTTGGGTAAGTGTCGCTGGTAGGGCGGCACTTACGCCTGATCTAAATTTCAATTTTAAATCCAAGTGTTCTAAGTGTCGGTTTTCGTTCGGGAAACTTTCTAAAATTAGTTTTTGGTCCAAGTTACTAATTAAGTCATTCAAAGCCATTTTTGTTACCACTTTCCAAATATAGTAAGTTTTTCGAAAACGAGCCACTTTTGTTGACTTGGTCAAACTTACTCGGTTTGACCCGAAACTTTCACCCAACCCAAATATCAGTTTGTAGGGTCTAAATATGTTGTCGGTTCATGTCGGAGTTCACCAATAGTCTTGGTTTTTATACAAGTCCAAAAACAGTCCATATTTATGTTTTTCGGTTTTGTCGGTTCACTTCCTCTATTTTTCTTAACTAGTTATATTCCGAGTTAGAGTCCACAATTTTTACCAGTTGTTCTACCATGTGTCTAGAGGTTAACTTATATTTTTCCAGTAATTATAGTGTCCATCTTGATAGGTATAAAATTTATGGGTAGAACCATACTCAGTTTTTAAGCACATGCAGACCAGTCGCATAGATTCGTATTTATATGAAAATCCGTAGATTTCTGGAAGTATCCATAGAAGAACTTTTTGTAGATCTTTTCACTACGCAACTTTTAAAAAAAATGCATCTTCTAATTCTTTGTAGAACTCAAGTTATGGTCAATTTACTAAACTGACTTTTCTGAGACAGATTATGTAAGTTTGAATATAATTTATAAAAACGATTTTTGTCAATGGTTTTGGACATAAACATGATAGATGAACTTTATAACATGTAAATAAACATTATGTAAGTAAAACTAATGAAGAGTTTAGGTGATTTATACCAACAAGATGAAGAACAAGTGATGATGAGGAAGATGATGCTCTTGAGCTTGAAAAACCCTAGCAAATGGTGGTGGTTGATGGTGATTTAGTGGTGGTGGTAATGGTGGTTCTTGGGTGGTGAAAGGGACTGAGTTTTCTGGAGTTTAGAGAGAGGAAGAGTGTGAGAGAGAATAGAGAGAAAGTGAAAATGGGTGGAGTGTGGGATTGATATCCTTGCATGAAATTTGAATGGGGGAGGGGAATGGGCAGCAAAAAGGGGAGGAGAGGGGTGGCTGGTCGTTCTCATGGGCCCCACCAAGGGCATTATGGTCATTTTTCATTCCTAGCTTAATTTGTTGCGTTTTACGTTCGTTTACTCGCTCGGTTTGGTGTTAAACGTTTAATACGCGTTTTTAAGTAACGATTTAAGTTTCAATATTTTTATTTGAAGTATTTAATCTAAATACTTAAAAAACATTTATAAAAATGATTCGTTAAATTAGAAATCTCGATTTGCGCGTTCGTTGTACGGATTTTAAATCGCGTGACGTTTTATTTGGACGTTTTTAGTTATCGTTTAAAGATACGGTATATTAATTGATAACTTTTCACTAATTAATATATTTTAGATTCAAAAGTGTATTTTGAATTTCGTTCGATTGTCGGGCGCGTTCTGCGCGTTTTCGTTACGTTTGAGACGTTTTAATCGGAACGTCTAGGTTTTTCGGGTATTATTATATAATAATAATAATAATATATGATAAATAACTTCTAAAAATGGATTCAAGTTATTTATAAAAAATGTTTTCACCAACGTCGTATTTTCTGTCGGACTCCGTCCGGTTGTTTTGCACAATTTCACCAAATTGCGTAAGCGTAATATAAATCAATTTCGGGGGTGTATATTCACATAAATATACAAATAGTTACAAGTAATTACTAGTATTTAGCCTAATACTAAACTAAACACACGTAATTAGGGTTTCTAGTACGTTAATAAGTAACCCTAAATCGTCGGGTGTCATATAGTTGGAGACCACAGTCCCCAGAGTGGGGATCCGAGAATGGATAAAACCACTTCCACCTTCCCTTTTTCTTTCATTTCTATTTTATAAAAACACACACACCACACATCTCTCTCTAAACTCTCTCAATCTCTTCCTCTCCATCCACACCAACCACCACCGCCGACCACCGCCACAACCGGCGACCACCGCCATCATCATCATCCTCATCATCTACGGAATCATCATCATCAACAAGCATTCATCATCATCACCACCTCCATCTTCATCATCAAGAATACCATCATCATCCAAACCCTTGAATCTTCAAATCATAAGGATTTCTTCACTTTTTCTTGATGTTCCTTGTTAAAAACACTTAATATATCATGTATTAACATTATATCAACAAGATTCGGCCTAAAAATGGGTTAGATCTTAGTTTTGGGTGAAAAATTGCCGAACAGTCCGTTATGTCATAGGGGACCAAAAACAGTGTTGCGACATAGCCTATGTCGCAGGTTATGTCGCAGGATGGATGTCGCTGCTTATGTCGCATCACTGCGACACAAAGCCTTGTGTCGCATTAAATTGCGGATGTCGCACTTGGCGACACAAACCCTTGTGTCGCAGAACCCTTTTAGCGACACAATCTTTGTGTCGCAAAACATAGAACCTGAAAAACACATGATTTTCACTAAGTGTCGAAACTAAGATTTTGCCACTCAATTTTACTCCAAAATGGAATTTCGGAGCGTTTTTCACTACAACAACATAATAGAAATATAAATTTTCCAAGCTGACCTGGCAGCTCGACCCCAGCCAAGGGCTCTGCCCCTTGGACCCCACCAGGGGTTGCCACCCCTTGGACCCCGCTACCAGGGGCGCTGCCCTCGGACCCCCGTACACAATTTTCAAACCTGAGCGACGAACGAATATTTGCACAACTCGCTTAGACAAATTGATTTGTCTCTTACTTACATAACCTCACGTGTTTAGGACATTAGGAGGTTACCCATCGGACGACACGCCTATCATAGGATCGCTGACAACTCACAGGTGAGTTCATAGCCCCACTCTTTCAACTGTTTTACTGTTTTCGGGGTGAGACGCATGCTCAATTACTGTTTTCAAATTCTAATAATAAACCTTTATAATTCACACTTAATCAAATTACTGTTATGTAATACAAATGTGTAATACTTAGAAATTACACCCATAATAACGCTATTGAATAAAACCACTACTTAACCTAGTTAGGTTATAATTATACTTTGGTCATATTATCGCGAGACAATATCATGGAATACAATAGAACTAGTTAGTTCTACCCACATTGGACAACATCTAGATTTTTACAGGATTAGTCTTCCTTTTATGTTGGAATCTGAGCTTATTTGACAAAGTGTTGGAAGTGCTAGCCACTGTTCGTTATAATGACAGCCACTGCTAATGTAGAAGCAGTGCCACTGCTAGAAGGATTGAAGAACTAGCCACTGCTAGTATATTTGTAGCAGCAGTGTCACTGTTAGTGTAAGTATACTTGTTTCTGTAAAGGGAACTTACTACCACCGTTGGTATAAAGTAAGTTGTTCCCACTGTTATTGTGTATAAGTCGGTTAGAGTTATTTATGGGATAGATTTGAATTCCATAATAACTAGAGATTGTATAGGACTCTATGTATTATAAATAGAGATTCTTAGACCTAGATTAGGTCAAGATTAGTTTTACGCAGCTTCAAGGTTTTCTGTAACCCTAATACTTAAGCATATTCGTCTTATATCATTAATAAGATTGAAGCTTTTGATAATCAATTGTGTATTACAAGTTATTATAATTCTTAATCTTCTTAATATTATTGAATGTGATTCTGCAACTTCTCAATAATAATTCAAGGCTTATTGAATTATTTATTGGATAATTCTGGGTTTAACAAGTGATATCAGAGCAAGGTTAAGCTTTGAATACAAGAAGATCTAGTATTACTGTTTGATTGATTTTCAAACTGTTTATTGAATCAATGGCAACAGAAAGCAATGAAGGAATCCAGGCAACTAAGATCCCCATGCTTAGACCTGATGAGTTTGATCTCTGGAAGAACAGAATCAAACAATACATGCTTCTCACAGATTATCAGATGTGGGAAGTAGTGGTTAATGGTCCTGCAGTAACCCGTGATAGTGATGGAGTTGAACATCCTAGAGCACCACCAACTTCTGAAGCAGAAAGAAAGGTCAGATCTATAGAGTATAAAGCACTAAGTACTCTATTGTTGTCTATTCCCAACGAATATCAAAGAAGGTTTGTAGCACGCCAAGATGCTAAAGTTCTTATGGAGGCTATAGAAAAGAGATTTGGTGGTAATGAAAGCACTAAAAGGAATAAAAGATCTCTATTGAAACAGCAATATGAGAACTTCAACTCTGCAAAGTCAGAAACTTTGACTCAAACCTTTGACAGGTTTACAAAGTTAGTAGGAGATCTGGAGAATCATCAAGTGAGAATTGATAAGGGTGATTTAAACAGAAAATTTTTGAGGTCATTGGGTGAGGAATGGACAATCTACACAGTAGGGTTAAGACAAAGTGCAGATTTGGAGTCAAAGGAGCTTGAAGATATCTATAATGATCTTAGGAACTTTGAAACTGAAGTGGAAGGCAAGAAGCAGGGCTCTAGAAATATCAACAACAATGCAGCTTTCATGTCTATGGAAGGAATTAAAGCAGAGTCAAGTCTCAAAGGCTCTACCTATGTTTCAGGAGGATATGGATCATCATCAAACTGCTCTAATGATCAGATACTGGAATCCTTCTTTGCTAGTAATGTAAATTCTTCACTTACTAATGAAGACTTAGAACAATTTGATGGAGATGATCTTGAAGAGATGGATATCAAATTATAAATTGCTTTAATCACTCAGAGGGCAAAACGATTTATGCAAAGAACTGGGAGAAACAACTTTGCATATAAAAGGAATGATGCTAGTTGGTTTGATAAGAGCAAGATTGAATGCTTCAACTGTCATAAGCTGGGGCACTTTGCTAGGGAATGTAGAAGTCCAAAGAATGAACAGAATGTTAGTGGCAATGGACAAAGAACTGGAAGCAGTGTGGTTCAAACAAAGAATGTACCAATCCAGAGTGCTTCATCTAATGCGTTTGTTTCTATGGATGGATGTGGATGGGACTGGAGCGACCAAGAAGAGCATGAAGTAAAGAATCAATGCTTCATGGTAATTGCCGAATCTGACAAGAAGTCAGAAATTCCTTATGAGGTACAAAACAAATTGTGTTCTGCTGTTTGTAAACAAACTGTTAAACATTACAGGGATCATAATCAGAAAGTGTGTGATGAACTAAAACAATGGGAAATTAAAAGTAAACACACTATATTAGCAATTGAAAATCTTGAAAAACATATACATGCACATGAAGTCAATGAAACACAGTTTAAATATGACATTGCATATGCTAAGTGGGAAAGAGACACTTTTAAAGATAAGATAGACTTGTTAACTAAGAAACTTGCTGAAGTCACATGTGAGAGAGATAGCATAAGACTTAATGTAAGTAACTTAGAAAATGCATCCAAAAGTGTCAATAAACTTATCAATTCACAGATTCATGATAAGCTTAAGACTGGATTAGGATACAGTAATGTACCTCCTCCTTATAACAACAACTACTTTCCTTCCAAAACTGATATTGCTATCAATTCTCTTAAAGAAGGAATGAATGATGATGTTAAAAAGGCTGATCTAGTTAAAAGTTTAGAAGAAAATTTGAATTTTGATAAAGTTGAAATTAGAGAGTGGTGTGAGGAAGATGATCAGAGTGATAGTACATCTGAAAGTTTTGAATCATCTAATTCATCAAGTGAAAGTAACAGAAAGGTTACCGGTCTAGTTTCTGAACTAAATGTTGTTAAATTAGAAGAGGGTAAAAGATTGCTTCAAGAACAGGCTAAACAACACATAAAACAGGTGTTCAATACTAATAAGTCTAGAAAGGGTCTAGGATTTGTTAGTAAAACAGTTAAGCAGGAGTCAAAATCTGTGACAAATTTGAATGATAAATGTATTAACTGTGCTTGCAAAACAAGACTTTCTTCACCAAAACCTTTCACTAAAACTGCACCAAGAGGCAATCAAAGAAACTAGAACCAAATGGTTTCACACAGATTGGGGCAGAATTTTCAAGTGGTAAAAGAGAAGTCTTGTTATATCTGTGGAAAAGCTAATCATCTTCAACATGATTGTTATCACAATCCTAAGAATTTCACTAGGGTTGTGAAACCATTATGGACAGCAGCAAACATGATTAATAAACAAAATTTCAAATCCAAAGTTTATCATGTTGCCACTGTCAAGAGGATGAAGAATACGGCTAACAGTGGTACAACTGCAACCACTGCTACTAATGTTGCAGTGATACCACCAAATATAGCCAACAGAGGTAAGAAGACTAATACAGTGGGTAAGTGTTACCACTGTTAAGCATGCAGCCACTGCTAGTGTTAAAAATTCCAAAAGAATGTTTACACCAAGTATGGCTGCCACTGCTAGAATAATTAACACAAGCCTAAGGGTTACCACTGTTAGGCCTATTCCAATTGTTAAGTCTGAAATTAGTTGGATTTGGAAACCAAAGAACACTATTGCATCCAAAGTTTCCAAATCTAACAGTGCATCAAAATCAATTGTCTTCCAGAGAGTTGATTTTAATGATGCACAAGGGAAACCCAAGACCAAATTGGTTTGGGTTCCCAAGAGAAACTAATTCTCTGATTGATGTTTGTGCAGGGCAAGCCAAAGAGCTTATGGCATGTTGATAGTGGCTGCTCAAGGCACATGACTAGAGACAAAGGAAAGCTACAGGATTTCAAATCATTTGATGGAGGGTATGTAGCATTTGGAAGTAATCCCAAAGGTGGGAAAATTACGGGCAAAGGAACAGTTCAAAGTGATAAGATAAGTTTTCATGATGTGTATTTTATGGAACAGTTGAGGTACAATTTGCTAAGTGTGAGTCAAATCACAGATAAAAAGAATCCAGATTATTTTTGTGACACCCATCAATTTAGGGCTAGTAATTAGTGCCTAATCAATTATTAATACATGTAATTAGTTATGTGTTAGGCTAATTAATGTACCGACATATATATTATTGAATATATACAATTATGCGATTCGATTAAATCGTAAAAGTTTCAAATCGAATGTATTTCGGTTCAATTAAATACGGACGTTGGTGAAACAATTTTATTAAATAATATAACATTATTTAATGACAATATCTTTCCCAAAATATTATCTTGATAATAATACTTTGTAATTAATTCGTATCGTACAAACAACGGTTACGTGATTTAAAATCCGTACAACGAACGAGCAAATCGAGATCCCTAAATTAACGAATCATCTATATAAATGTTTTTCCAAGTATTTAGAAAGAACACTTCAAGTGAAAGTATTGAAATTTAAATCGTTACTTAAAAACGCGTAATAAACGTTTAAACACCAAACCGAACGAGAAAACGAACACCGCACGAAGCACAAATCGAATAAATGAGAAAATGACCAAAATACCCCTGAGTGGGCCCCCTAGGCCGGCCCCCCCACAAACCCCATGAGCCACATGCCCACCTCCCATCTCACCCTCTAAACTTTCATGCACACCACTTACCATTTCCTTACATGCAACAATGCAAGACCACTTTCATTTCCACTAACTCCTTTACTCACATTTTCTCCACCTTCTCTCTATCACTTTCTCTCTAAAAATCCAGAGAAAAATCAGTCACTTCACCACCACCACAACCACCATAAACCACCATAGCACCACCACCATCAAAGTCACTATTTTTACAAAGAACACAAGCTCAACAACAACTCCTCTTTCTCCTCATCTCATTACCATCAAAATCTTTGTAAGGAAACTTTTTCTTAATTTCATATTGTTTATTTACATGTTATAAGGCTCAACTAACAAGATTATGTCCAAATATAAACTTAAAATACGTTTTTATGAATTTTTCACAAAGAATACACAATCTATCCAGAAAAACACAGATTACTAAAAATGTCATAACTTGAGTTCTAGGAAGAGTTAGAAGATGCATTTTTTTAAAAAATTTGCGTATTGAAAAGATCTACAACTTTCATGTTTTACGTTTTTATCAGATCCAAACGTATTTTTCTCTATTTATCAATTTGTGGGACTGACCTGGTTAAAATCAGAAACTGGACTATGCATGACTAATTAAATTGTTTCTCTATGATTATGGACTTAAAACTCTTGGAAAACATAAGTTAGACATTACACACATAGAAGATCAATTGATAAAAATTGTGAGACTTGACTTGGACCAGAAATTGGTAACATCACTTGGTGAATAAACCGACAAAAAGTCGAAAATGTGAAATCTTAAATATTTGGAACTTTTATAAGAATCGACACTCTTCGTGAACTTGGACACAAACCGACAATTTATTTAGACTCTATAAACTGATATTTGGGTTGGGTGAAAGTTTCGGGTCAAACCGAGTAAGTTTGACCAAGTCAACAAAAGTGGCTAGTTTTCGAAAAACTTACTATATTTGGAAAGTGGTAACAAAAATGGGTTTGGTTGACCTAGTTAGTAACTTGGACCAAAAACTAAATTTAGAAAGTTACCCGAATGAAAAACCGACACTTAGAATACTTGGACTAAAATTAGAAATCTGGTCAGGCGTAAGTGTCGCCCTACCAGCGACACTTACCCAAGTGACGCCTATAGCGTCACTTACCTTTAGTGACGCCTAAACCAAGTGCCGCATATAGCGTCACTACCCCAAGTGACGCTGCCCATTTAAAAATCACATTTAAACGTCACTTGACCTAGTGCCGTTAACCAACTGAGTGCCGCCTATAGCGACACTTACCTAAGTGACGCCCCTAAGTGACGCCCTAAGTGACGCTTAAATCAGAAACTTCAAAACTAGTTTCACACTAAGTGTTGAACTTCATGAAACATCTAAACTTATACGATATAACTCAGTAACATGTAAAACATGCTTTGTAAGCACACGATACAACATCATAATGATAATGTCTTAAGGAATTATTATTACAAACTTTCACCAACGGGTCGTACACGTTTTTGATAAACAAAGTTGAACAATGAAACATTTGGACATAACTAATTGTTGGAGAACAAACATAGATGGTCTGTTGAGACATCTACTCACTCATATAATATTGCGCGTTTTAAACGCCCGACAGGTTACAAGTCTTCGGACATCAATCCACAGCTAATCAATTCAAGTTTATTTTAATAAACACTCAAGGCTCAGGTGAGTCTCATGGCCCCTATTTTACTGCTTTTCAATCAGGGGTGTGATATTATTGCTCGTTTTGTTTTAGAAGTAGAACGCAAGTACAATACAATCAAATACTACATGAGTTGTTTTCAACTAATCAATAAAGCCCTCCATAGCATAGTCTGGTAATACATCTGTAGCGTGAATGTTAGTATATGATATCATATAGGATTGAAAATCCTCGTCCGGGTTAGCACGCACTAACTGGTCAAACGGACGTATTAGCATTTGGGAAGACGAGTGTAGATTAGGCACTCGTAGGAGGCAACTCAGTTGGGTTTCCTTAATTGGACCTGACACTCAAGTTAAGCTCAGACTATGTGCTCATGGCTATATAACTTTTATTTTGCTTAATTGCATTTTAAATTCAATTATATTATAAAATCTTGCGGTTCATACAAATATGTGTTGATATACAAACCTGTGAGCTCACCAGCGTTTCGCTTACCCATTTTAGCATGTATCACAGGTGACCAGCAGTAGGTTGGACTGCTCAATCAAGATCTATTAGCTCGAGTCAGCATGCAAACAATCAGAGATTTTAGATGCATTATTATATTTTGTAGAGATTAACTATGTACTTAAATCTCTCATTTTCAAACAGAGCTAATGTAAACAATATTTTGATGTAAACTTTTGTTTTATCAATATCAATGTAAAACGACGCATGTAGTTGTCGTTTACTATTAATCTCCGTGCTTTGATTATTGATTAGTAACACCCAAATCTTGCTTCCGCTAAACAATAAATTTGGGGGTGTTACAGATTGGTATCAGAGCCTAAGGTTATAGTGAACTAGGTTGCATTTAGTGGGCCTAGACTATGACCGTTAGGCAGTATTCCTTATTAAGTATGATTAGGTTCAGTGACTACATGATATTGGTTTAATTTAACATAGCCTGATCAACTATGTACAATTAAAAGAATATGATGTGAGACCTGAAAAGAGTCATGACTGAACATGATACGTTAGTTGACTCTGACCACGAGAGAAACCGGGACTCAAACATATCTGTGCTAGACACTTTAGGCTATTATGTGATATATATATATATACATAGATAGGCCTCTCTCACGCACAATATCTTAGGCTATATTATATATGTATTATATGAATATAGGCCTCATTCTTTCTAACGCTTTGTCTCAGAATGGCAAACACACCACTCAATTCGTCACGCTCTCATCCGTATGGATCGCGAAATTCAAGGGTAACTAGGAAGAACATCAGGTTGCCTCGAGCTGACCCATACCCCACTCACTTCATTTTGTCAGATTTAGCCACGAGGCTACACCGACACGAACAACGACTTGATACTATGGATATCGAACTCCAAGAAACCAACGAAAACTGGAGACTCACATCGCTCGAACGTATCAATCAAGTCTCCGAAGACCACGAAAATACAATCAACCACATGGACACCCTTGACAACCGTCTAGGTGAAACCATAGAAACTATGGAGGTTGTCCATAACCAAGTGATTGGCAACCGAAATGAAATTTCCATCCTACAATCAAGGTTGAACCAGTGCGAGACACGTCTAAGGGAAACCGAGGACGCCCTCCGAATGGTTGGCAGACTTACAAAATCTGTGGACCGTCTCACCACACTACTGCCACAACTCAATCTACGTCAGGATTAGCTTAGGCTGAACCTGTACTTTATTATGCTTTCAAAGGACCTATGTAATTCGACCGGATGTGATAGTTCCCGGAACTTTTGTTAAACTTCTAAGTCTGTAACTTTTGAAACGCGTGATTTGGAATTGTCTGTAATCATTTAACATCGTAATATCAATCAGCAATTTCTCTCGACTATCTTACATTGTTAATTTTCACTATGTGATGTTGTATATTACCGCTTAAATATATATACATCTATTGAATTATCATTCCGGTACAACTTCTCATGTACATCTTGTTTCTTTCTTGAAGAATCATGCCGCCAAAGAAGAAAAGTTACAGTGATGCCGAACTTGCTGCTGCCGTATCTCGAGCAGTGGCCGATGCTTTGGCTGCTTGGGATTCACCTCGAAACTCCCAAAGTAATGACGAAACCCCATTCATTACCCCTGTCATCAAGCCTTGTTCCTACAAGGATTTTCTCAGCTGTAAACCACTTTACTTCAAAGGCACGGAAGGTGCCATTGGTCTGATCCGATGGATTGAACGTATGGAATCCGTCTTCAACCTCTGCAACTGTGCTGAGGAAAACAAGGTCAAATTCTCTGCTTACACCTTTCAAGAAGGTGCACTTACGTGGTGGAATACCCACGCCAACTCTGTAGGCATCGAAATAGCAAACCAACTCCCCTGGGCTGAATTGAAGAAGAAGCTAAAGGAAAAATACTGCCCTGAAGAAGAACTGCATCGGTCGGAGGAAGAGTTCTGGCACCTGACTGTGCATGGAACTGACATTGCTGGATATACCACCAAATTCCAGCAATATGCGCTGTTGTGCCCGAGTTTGGTTGATCCGGAGGAGAAGAGCATCAAAAGATACATCCACGGCCTCCCGGAAAATATCCAGGGGAACGTCGCTTCATCTAAGCCAACCACTACTGAAAGTGCTATCCGGTTAGCACATGAACTCATGGCAATGGTTGTCAGCCGTGAGAAACCCAATACATCCTCCTCCAACAACAACAACAAACGCAAACCTTCTGAACACCACAACAACCAAAACAAGAAATCCAACACCATCCAAGTTTACAACACCAATTCTGAACCCAAACGTGTTTACACCGGGGACAAGCCATATTGTTCCAAGTGCAACTACCACCACGACGGTCCATGCAGTACTCCCTGCAACAACTGCAGGAAGTACGGGCACTTGACCCGAGATTGCCGAGCCCCTAAATCCAACAACAACACCTCTCGCAACAATTCCAACCAACCCAAATCCTACTTTGGGTGTGGAGAAACAGGACACTTCAAGAACGAATGTCCTAAAAACAAGAACAAGGTTAACAACAATAACAACAACAACAACAACAACGCAAGGGGAAGAGCATTTGTACTCAACTCCGGGGATGCCCGTCAGGACCCAAATGTGGTCACGGGTATGTTCCTCCTCAACAACTTATCAGCTTCTATTCTGTTTGATACTGGGGGCGATAGAAGTTTTATTTCTGATGAGTTCTGCCCTCTACTTGATATTGCACCTATTGCTCTAGATCTTAAATACACCGTAGAACTTGCAAATGGTAAACTCATACAAACTGATAGTGTGATACCTAATGGCACTTTAAACCTAGCCAACGAAATCTTTTCAATCGATCTTATGCCTGTTGAAATTGGAAGTTTCGACGTCATCATTGGTATGGACTGGTTGTCCAAACATCGCGTTGAAATCATTTGTTATGATAAACTCGTTCGTATTCCTCTCGCCGTCGGTAGAACCTTGGTCATATAGGGGGAGACCGGTGGGACGAGACTAAACATCATATCTTGCTTGAAAACTCGTAAATTCCTGAGAAAAGGTTATCCGGTAATCCTCGCACACATCGTGGAGAAAAAGTCGGAGGAGAAACGACTTGAGGATGTGCCCATCGTTCGAGACTTTCCAGAAGTCATTCCTAGAAGAACTACCTGGTCTAACACCATCAAGACAGGTCGAGTTCTCAATCGAACTTGTGCCGGGTGCCGCACCTGTGGCCCGAGCACCATACCGATTAGCCCCATCCGAACTGCAGGAGTTGTCCACCCAGTTACAGGAACTCCTGGATAGAGGATTCATTCGACCGAGTTCTTCACCTTGGGGAGCTCCGGTCTTATTCGTGAAAAAGAAAGACGGTTCTTTCTGAATGTGCATCGACTACCGAGAGTTGAACAAGCTAACCATTAAGAACCGGTATCCACTTCCTCGCATCGATGACTTATTTGACCAACTTCAAGGGTCGAGTATTTATTCAAAGATCGATCTTCGGTCAGGCTATCATCAACTTCGAGTTCGTGACACCGACATCCCGAAAACTGCTTTCCGAACTCGTTACGGGCATTATGAATTTCAAGTGATGCCCTTCGGTTTAACAAACGCACCAGCTGTATTCATGGATCTTATGAATCGGGTGTGTAAGCCATATCTTGACAAGTTTGTCATTGTCTTCATTGATGACATTATCATATACTCGCGAAACGAACAAGAACACTCACAACACCTCAAAACCATCCTAGAGTTACTTAAACACGAAGAGCTTTATGCCAAATTCTCCAAGTGTGAGTTCTGGATACAATTCGTTCAATTCCTTGGACATGTTGTGAATAGTCAAGGAATCCATGTCGATCCATCAAAAATCGAAGCCATCAAAGGTTGGCAAGCAACAACATCTCCAACCGAAGTACGTCAATTCTTGGGTCTTGCCGGATACTATCGGCGATTCATAGAGAATTTCTCGAAAATAGCTCAACCACTCACAACCCTGACTCAGAAAGAGTCGGCATTTCAACTTCTGAAACAAAAGCTTTGCAGTGCTCCGATTCTATCCTTACCCGAAGGCACCGATGACTTCGTGGTATACTGCGATGCTTCTCATCAAGGTCTCGGTTGCGTGTTAATGCAACGGGACAAAGTTATTGCTTATGCTTCGTGACAGCTCAAAATTCATGAAAAGAACTACACCACCCACGATCTCGAGCTAGGAGCTGTCATCTTTGCCCTCAAAATCTGGAGACATTACCTCTATGGCACTAAGTGCACAATCTTTACCGACCAGAAAAGTCTCCAACACATATTCGATCAGAAGGATCTCAACATGAGACAACGCCGGTGGGTCGAGTTGCTCACCGACTATGATTGTGAAATCAAATACCATCCGGGCAAAGCAAATGTTGTTGCCGATGCCCTCAGTCGAAAAGAACGAACGAAACCACTTCGAGTCCGAGCCCTCAGCATGACTATTCACAATGATCTAAACATTCAGATTCTCACTGCTCAACTCGAAGCTCTGAAACCCGATAATATCAAAAACGAAGCCTTGCAAGGCATGGACAAACAATTCGAAATCAAGCCTAACGGGATTAGGTATTTCTCAAACCGAATCTGGTTACCCAGTTTTGGAAACCTACGAGACTTGGTGATGGATGAAGCTCACAAGTCCAAATATTCTATCCATCCTGGATCCGACAAAATGTATCACGGCATCAAGGAATTTTATTGGTGGCCGAATATGAAAGTTGAAATCGCTACATATGTGAGCAAGTGTCTTACTTGCTCAAAAGTCAAAGCTGAATACCAAAAACCTTATGGTTTACTCCAACAACCCAGCATTCCTGAATGGAAATGGGAACAAATTGCCATGGGTTTCATAACCAAACTACCAAAGTCATCGAGCGGTTGCGATACCATTTGGGTGATCGTCGATCGTCTCACAAAATCTGCTCACTTTCTGCTCACTTTCTCGACACGGTGTTCCAATCTCGATTATCTCAGATAGGGATAGTCGTTCCACGTCTCACTTTTGGCAATCACTTCAAAAATCATTGGGTACCCATCTGGATATGAGTACCGCATACCATCCTCAAACCGATGGCCAAAGTGAACGAACGATTCAAACACTGGAAGACATGCTACGAGCTTGCGTAGTTGACTTCGGTGTAAACTGGGAAAAATATCTACCATTGTGCGAGTTTTCATACAACAACAACTATCACACCAGCATTAAGGCTGCACCTTTCGAGGCACTATACGGTCGTAAGTGTCGATCACCTATCTGTTGGACCGAAGTGGGAGACAGTCAACTCACTGGTCCCGAACTCATTCACGAAACAACCGAGAAAATCTTCGAGATTCAAAACAAAGTCAAAGCCGCACGTGATCGTCAGAAAAGTTATGCTGACGTGAGACGCAAACCACTCGAATTCCAGGTTGGGGATCGAGTGCTACTCAAAGTTTCACCTTGGAAAGGTGTCATTCGTTTCGGCAAACGCGGGAAGTTGAATCCCAGGTACATTGGACCATTCGAGATCCTCGAGAGGATAGGTCCAGTGGCATATCGACTGCAACTGCCATCCGAGCTCAGCAGTGTGCATCCCACTTTTCACATTTCAAATTTAAAGAAGTGTCTGTCTGATGAGACACTTATCATTCCACTCGATGAAATTCGAGTTGACGACAAGCTTCATTTTGTTGAAGAACCCGCCGAAATCATGGACCGTGAGGTCAAACAACTCAAACAAAGTCGTATTCCCATTGTCAAAGTCAGGTGGAATTCGCGACGTGGGCCGGAATTCACCTGGGAACGGGAGGACAAGATGCGACTCAAGTATCCTCAGTTATTTGCTGACGCTACTTCAAGCACGACTTCAAACTAAATTTCGGGACGAAATTCTCCTAACAGGGGGAGAATGTGACACCCGTCAATTTAGGGCTAGTAATTAGTGCCTAATCAATTATTAATACATGTAATTAGTTCCGTGTTAGGCTAATTAATGTACCGACATATATATTATTGAATATATACAATTATGCGATTCGATTAAATCGTAAAAGTTTCAAATCGAATGTATTTCGGTTCAATTAAATACGGACGTTGGTGAAACAATTTTATTAAATAATATAACATTATTTAATGACAATATCTTTCCCAAAATATTATCTTGATAATAATACTTTGTAATTAATTCGTATCGTACAAACAACGGTTACGTGATTTAAAATCCGTACAACGAACGAGCAAATCGAGATCCCTAAATTAACGAATCATCTATATAAATGTTTTTCCAAGTATTTAGAAAGAACACTTCAAGTGAAAGTATTGAAATTTAAATCGTTACTTAAAAACGCGTAATAAACGTTTAAACACCAAACCGAACGAGAAAACGAACACCGCACGAAGCACAAATCGAATAAATGAGAAAATGACCAAAATACCCCTGAGTGGGCCCCCTAGGCCGGCCCCCCCACAAACCCCATGAGCCACATGCCCACCTCCCATCTCACCCTCTAAACTTTCATGCACACCACTTACCATTTCCTTACATGCAACAATGCAAGACCACTTTCATTTCCACTAACTCCTTTACTCACATTTTCTCCACCTTCTCTCTATCACTTTCTCTCTAAAAATCCAGAGAAAAATCAGTCACTTCACCACCACCACAACCACCATAAACCACCATAGCACCACCACCATCAAAGTCACTATTTTTACAAAGAACACAAGCTCAACAACAACTCCTCTTTCTCCTCATCTCATTACCATCAAAATCTTTGTAAGGAAACTTTTTCTTAATTTCATATTGTTTATTTACATGTTATAAGGCTCAACTAACAAGATTATGTCCAAATATAAACTTAAAATACGTTTTTATGAATTTTTCACAAAGAATACACAATCTATCCAGAAAAACACAGATTACTAAAAATGTCATAACTTGAGTTCTAGGAAGAGTTAGAAGATGCATTTTTTTAAAAAATTTGCGTATTGAAAAGATCTACAACTTTCATGTTTTACGTTTTTATCAGATCCGAACGTATTTTTCTCTATTTATCAATTTGTGGGACTGACCTGGTTAAAATCAGAAACTGGACTATGCATGACTAATTAAATTGTTTCTCTATAATTATGGACTTAAAACTCTTGGAAAACATAAGTTAGACATTACACACATAGAAGATCAATTGATAAAAATTGTGAGACTTGACTTGGACCAGAAATTGGTAACATCACTTGGTGAATAAACCGACAAAAAGTCGAAAATGTGAAATCTTAAATATTTGGAACTTTTATAAGAATCGACACTCTTCGTGAACTTGGACACAAACCGACAATTTATTTAGACTCTATAAACTGATATTTGGGTTGGGTGAAAGTTTCGGGTCAAACCGAGTAAGTTTGACCAAGTCAACAAAAGTGGCTAGTTTTCGAAAAACTTACTATATTTGGAAAGTGGTAACAAAAATGGGTTTGGTTGACCTAGTTAGTAACTTGGACCAAAAACTAAATTTAGAAAGTTACCCGAATGAAAAACCGACACTTAGAACACTTGGACTAAAATTAGAAATCTGGTCAGGCGTAAGTGTCGCCCTACCAGCGACACTTACCCAAGTGACGCCTATAGCGTCACTTACCTTTAGTGACGCCTAAACCAAGTGCCGCATATAGCGTCACTACCCCAAGTGACGCTGCCCATTTAAAAATCACATTTAAACGTCACTTGACCTAGTGCCGTTAACCAACTGAGTGCCGCCTATAGCGACACTTACCTAAGTGACGCCCCTAAGTGACCCCCCTAAGTGACGCCCTAAGTGACGCTTAAATCAGAAACTTCAAAACTAGTTTCACACTAAGTGTTGAACTTCATGAAACATCTAAACTTATACGATATAACTCAGTAACACATAAAACATGCTTTGTAAGCACACGATATAACATCATAATGATAATGTCTTAAGGAATTATTATTAAAAACTTTCATCAACGGGTCGTACACGTTTTTGATAAACAAAGTTGAACAATCAAACATTTGGACATAACTAATTGTTGGAGAACAAACATAGATGGTCTGTTGAGACATCTACTCACTCATATAATATTGCGCGTTTTAAACGCCCGACAGGTTACAAGTCTTCGGACATCAATCCACAGCTAATCAATTCAAGTTTATTTTAATAAACACTCAAGGCTCAGGTGAGTCTCATGGCCCCTATTTTACTGCTTTTCAATCAGGGGTGTGATATTATTGCTCGTTTTGTTTTAGAAGTAGAACGCAAGTACAATACAATCAAATACTACATGAGTTGTTTTCAACTAATCAATAAAGCCCTCCATAGCATAGTCTGGTAATACATCTGTAGCGTGAATGTTAGTATATGATATCATATAGGATTGACAATCCTCGTCCGGGTTAGCACGCACTAACTGGTCAAACGGACGTATTAGCATTTGGGAAGACGAGTGTAGATTAGGCACTCGTAGGAGGCAACTCAGTTGGGTTTCCTTAATTGGACCTGACACTCAAGTTAAGCTCAGACTATGTGCTCATGGATGTATAACTTTTATTTTGCTTAATTGCATTTTAAATTCAATTATATTATAAAATCTTGCGGTTCATACAAATATGTGTTGATATACAAACCTGTGAGCTCACCAGCGTTTCGCTGACCCATTTTAGCATGTATCACAGGTGACCAGCAGTAGGTTGGACTGCTCAATCAAGATCTATTAGCTCGAGTCAGCATGCAAACAATCAGAGATTTTAGCTGCATTATTATATTTTGTATAGATTAACTATGTACTTAAATCTCTCATTTTCAAACAGAGCTAATGTAAACAATATTTTGATGTAAACTTTTGTTTAATCAATATCAATGTAAAACGACGCATGTAGTTGTCGTTTACTATTAATCTCTGTGCTTTGATTATTGATTAGTAACACCCAAATCCTGCTTCCGCTAAACAATAAATTTGGGGGTGTTACAATTTTAATGACACTGAATGCCTTATCTTGTCTAAGGAAATCAAGATACCAGAAAACATGATTTTAATGAGAATTCCAAGGAAAGATAATGTATATAAGTGTGACTTAGCAAACATGTCACCTCAATCTGAGTTAAACTGTCTTATTTCAAAAGCAAGTTTGAATGAATCTGAACTGTGGCATAGAAGGATGTGTCACATAAATTACAAAACCATTAATAAACTTGTCAAAAGCAAGCTTGTTAGAGGTTTGCCTGAAAAGGTATATTCATGTGATGATCATTGTGTTTCTTGCATAAAGGGAAAGCAACACAAAACTTCTTTTAAGTCCAAAGCTATGAATACTAACTGCACACCCTTACACTTATTGCATATGGACTTATTTGGACCAACCAATATAAGTAGTATGGGGAAAAGGTCTTACTGCCTTGTCATTATTAATGATTACACTAGATTTACTTGGGTTTTTTTTCTTAGAACAAAAGATGAGACAGGTGAAATACTTAGATCATTTATAACTAAGATGGAAAATCAACTGGATAAAAAGGTTAAAATCATCAGGAGTGATAATGGAACAGAGTTTAAAAATCATGAGATGGACAAATTCTGTGAAGTTAAAGGTATTAAGAGAGAGTTTAGTGTACCTAGAACTCCTCAACAAAATGGAGTAGCAGAGAGAAGGAATAGAACACTGATTGAGGCTGCTAGAACTACGTTATCAAATGCAAAATTGCCTACGTCCTTCTGGGCAGAGGCAGTTAGCACAACTTGTTATGTTCAGAATAGGGTACTAGTTGTGAAACCTCATGACAAAACACCATATGAACTACTGTTTAAGAACAAACCATTGGTTAGTTTCCTAAAATCTTTTGGATGTCCTTGTACCATTTTAAATACCAAAGATCACTTAGGAAAGTTCGAAAGCAAGGTAGATGAGGGTGTTTTTGTTGGTTACTCAATTCAAAGTAAGGCTTATAGGGTATTCAATCAAAGGACCAGGGTGATAGAAGAATCAATGAAAATCACTTTTAATGAAAATATCACTAATCCAGATGGAAAAGGTCCAAAGTCTTTGTTTGATATTGATGCACTTAATTCTGCTTTTAGATATACAACTGCAGATTCTAGTGCAGGTACAGGTGCAGGTATGAATGCAGGAACAAGTAATCAATGTGGTACATCTGAATCATGAATGTCATCTGGAAAGAAGAAAGATTCAGTGGAATACATTGTATTTCCAATATGGTCTCCTGATCCCCCAGAAGTATTTGACACTGATCAGTCAAAGTCAACACAGAGATTAGAGTCAGAAGAAGTAGATGAACCATCCATTAAACTTGTTGAATCTGACAGTCAAAGCATGGAAGACAGTGAAGAAGAGAGTGCTATAAGTCCAACACATCAACTTGATAGGGAGAAGGAGAAGATAGATTATCTGAATTATATGAGTTCTACTCCTTTTTCTAAAACGATCTCAATAGAGACATCAAGTGAAAGGTTTGGACAAGAAGGTAATTATACCAATTTGGAAACTGAGATACCTGAAACTCCTACATCCAAATACACTATTCATAGAGATCATCCTCTTGAACAAGTAATTGGTGATGTTGGTTCTACTGTGCAAACTAGACAGCAGACCAAGGTCCATGAAGAGGATCTCCATACCTTTTTATATGTATGCTTCTTATCTCAAACTGAGCCAAAGAAGGCAGTGGAAGCTCTTAAAGATCCCAGTTGGATTGAAGCAATGCAGGAGGAATTGCTTCAGTTTAAGATACAGAATGTGTGGACCTTAGTTGATCTACCAAAGGGAAAAAGAGCTATAGGCACAAAATGGATCTTTAAGAACAAAAGGGATGAAAGGGGTATTGTAATCAAGAAAAAGGCAAGGTTGGTGGCACAGGGGTATACACAGGAAGAAGGTATTGATTATGATGATGTGTTTGCTCCTGTTGCAATAATAGAAGCAATCAGGCTATTCTTGGCATATGCTTCATATCATGGATTTAAAGTTTACCAAATGGATGTCAAGAGTGCCTTTCTGTATGGGAAAATTGATGATGAAGTTTATGTGTGTCAACCACCTGGATTTGAAGACCCCAAGTATCCAGATAGAGTATGCAGATTAGATAAGGCTCTATATGGCTTGCATCAAGCACCTAGAGCCTGGTATGAAACTCTATCTGTTTACTTATTGGAAAATGGTTTTAAAAGAGGTACCATTGACAAAACACTGTTCACCAAGAAGGTTCACAATGATATTCTATTGGTGCAAGTGTATGTTGATGCTATCATGTTTGGGTCTACTAATGATATACTGTGCAAGGAGTTTGAGAAGTTAATGCATCAGAAGTTCAAGATGAGTTCTATGGGAGAACTTACTTTCTTTTTGGGACTTCAAGTCAAGCAGAGGACTGATGGCATTTTCATCAACCAAAGCAAGTATGTCAAACATATTCAGATTTGGTTACTCAGATGCTAAAATAGCTAGCACACCAATGGAGACACACAAGGCATTACATGCAGATCTTGAGGGGGAGGATGTAGATGTGCATCTATACAGATCTATGATTGGCTCCCTCATGTATCTCACCTCATCTAGACCAGAAATAATGTTTGTTGTGTGTGTGTGTGCTAGATATCAAGCCAATCCCAAGCAATCACATTTGTATGCAGTAAAGAGGATCTTTAGATATTTAAAGGGTCAACCACAATTGGGCCTTTGGTATCCCAAGAGTTCTTGCTTTGAACTCATGGCATTCACAGATAGTGATTATGGTGGTGAGAATCTAGATAGAAAGTCTACATCAGGGGGTTGTCAATTTCTAGGAGAAAGATTGGTGTCATGGCAATGCAAGAAGCAGACCACTGTATCCACTTCAACAGCAGAAGTAGAGTATGTTGCTGCATCCAGTTGCTGTGCACAAGTGCTTTGGATTCAGAATCAAATGCTGGATTATGGTCTGACTTTTCTAAATACTCCTATTTATATTGATAATAACTCTGCAATTAGTATCATTAACAATCATGTTAAGCATTCTAAGACCAAACATATTGAAATTCGATATCATTTCATAAGAGATTGCAATGAAAAGAGATTGATTCAAATCTTTAAAATTCATACTGATAATCAATATGCAGATCTTTTCACAAAGGCTTTCGATGTGGGAAGGTTTACATTTTTGGTCACCAGTATTGGAATGATCAATCTAACTTAAAACTATGTTTGGTAACAGAATAGATACTAACAGTGGTACTGTATAAAGAACAGTGCTTTATGTTCTAAGTGTTTACCACTGCTAGCCTTCAGTTGCTTTCAGTTGGTACACTGTTAGAACATTCTAGCCACTGCTCCTTATAAAGTTGCCACTGCTTGTAAACTTGTGTATATTACTGCTACTGTTTATTGTTTTTCTAGCTAACCACTGTGCAGGTTCCTAGCTACTGTCAGAAGACATTGCTACTGCCGGAACTAACTTTTTATTTTATTTATTTTGTTTTTTTAAAAAATAAAATAAAAAAAATAAAAAAAATTGAATGTATTCTGCTTATAAAGCTAAATATTTGGCACTGCTAGTACTAAGTTTTGGTTACCTTGGTCGGTTGCCACTGCTAGTGCTACTAAGTGCTGTTAGCTTTCTAAGTACTTTAGTGTTTGAAAAAATTGAATGTCTGCCACTGTTAAGGTATTTTATACCTTTCCACTGTTAGTTATGTTGAGCAATGCCACTGCTAGTTTTTTTTTTCTCTAGGTCTTGGCTCTGTTCTTATGACTAACAGTATATAAACTTTGAACACTTCAATTTTTCATTTCGCTTTCTTCTATTTCACACATAACCACTGCGATTAAACTTCAAATCAAACCCTCACTTCTATTACAATCAATTCAACAGTCATGGCTTCTTCTTCAACAGATCTTACATTAAGTGTTTATGAAGAACACAATATGATCGCCTTTTTGATGAAACCCTCATCGGCACAAAATTTCACACAAATTGTGGATTTTCTGCGTTCGAGTTATATATTTCATGCGCTTACTGTATCTCCAAGGGTTTCCAGGGGTCATTTGAATGAATTTTGGAAGAATGCCCGATTGGAAGTGATTGAGGGCAACCGTCAAGTGGTCTCTATGGTTCAAAGAACCAAAGTGGTGATATCTGAGGATTCTCTTCGAGAAGTACTTCTTCTTGATGACGCTTCAGGTATATCTTCTATCGATGACAGAGATTTGTATGATAATCTTAGATTAATGGGGTATGAGGGTGATTACACACGTTTTACATTTTTTAAATCACTCTTTAGTCCTCAATGGAAATTTTTAATACATATACTTCTCCACTGCTTGTCATTCAAACGAACTGCATTTAATGAATTTGGTACCCAAATAGCCTATGCACTTGTGTGTTTGGCTAAGGGTCAAAAATTTAATTTTTCTAAATACATTCTTGAAGGCATGATAAGAAATATAACAAAAGGGAAGAAGGATATGTTTATTATGTATCCTAGATTTGTGCAACTTATTTTAAATAAACAAATTTCTGATTTAGTTGCACAAGAACTTATTATTGGTGTTAGTATTCTTTCTGCTAGAACTTTTACAGAGATGAGTAAGAATACCAATAAGAAGTTTTCTGGGAAGGAAACAACATTATTCTCTACAATGCTTCCTGCTCCTTCCACCACAGATGTAGTACCACCAACTACATCTGAACCAATTGGTGACAGGCTAGTGGTACCAACTGAGTCTGAACACACACTAATTGGGGGTACAAAAAGAAAACGAGGGACCAAACAACCTACCCACCTACAGCCAAAGAAAAAGAAAAGAAAACAGGCAAGTGAGGTTCCTGCTACTCGCTTGTCTCAGCCATCTACTGTACCACAGCAAGTGACCCCACAGGAGATGGGTGGTCATTCTGGAAGGGCTGCCACTACTCCTTCTAGTCCACTGACAGAGGAGGGTAGTGGTAACATCAATAAGACCCAACCAGAGGCAACTTCAAATGTTGAACCTATTGGTAATGAAGCAGGTGAAGGTCCCAGTACCAAGAAAAAGGGAACTTCTGTTGACCATGCTAGGCATGAGGCAGAAGATGTTTTTGTCAATGATTCATCTAGGAGGTCACACTCTAATGATGATGAGACTAGATCTCACATTGAATTGACGAATGTACAATTGACAGAGGCAGTTGATTTACTTTGGGAGAAATTGGTGAGGGAGAAAAGGGTTAATAAGGCTCAAGATGTTAAAATTGCAGAGCAAGCTGTTAAGATTGATGAGCAGGGGAAAGTTATTGATGAACTCAAAGAAAGGCTTGCTGTGTTAGAAGCTTTATTGGTGAAGCACACTTTCAAAAAGGGGGAGAAGAATGCAGAGGAGATGGTGGATGATGATGTGTTTATGTATGATCATGTGGATGAGGTTGTGGGTGAAACAGATGCTATATCTAATGCTAACACTGAAGTCTTGGAAGATGATGTGCAAACTGAAATTGTTGAAAGTGTTATGCAAAAGACTATTAAGAGGGTTGATGGTGAGACAGAGATGATTGTTGAGGTAGATGATGGTGAAGAGGTGGTACAACCAGTGGATGATCTGGTGAGTATGGAAACTGAACAGATGAAAGGTGATGGTGATGATGCAGAGGCAGAGGGGGAGTCAATGCCAAGATCAGATCCTAAGCTTACATATGGTAGGAAGAAATCTGTACCAGTGTTCAGCATAAAAGCTAAAAAGTTGGAAGAGATCAGAAAGTCAAAGTCAAGTAGTCCCACTGCTAAAGTGGCTACCACTACTACAACTACTTCCGCTGCTACCACTACCACTGTTAAAACAAAACCAACCACTGCTAGAACTCCAGAAGTATTTGTTATCAAAGAATCTAGAGTGGATAAACCTGAGTCTAAGCTTCCAAAGATTGATCCAAAAGACAAAGGTAAGGGCAAATTGGTGGAAAAGCCAAAGTTGAAGAAGGTGACACAGAATGTTGAGCATGACTTGGAGTATGCTATGAGGTTGGAAGCTGAATTGAATGAACAGGACGGACTTGAAACTGAAAAGAGAGCTGTTAAATCTCAAAAGTCTGTGCCAGTCAAGATGAAAGAATCTGAGGTTGATGAAGTGGATGTGATGCTTGAGAATGGGCAGATTGTAAAAATGACTAAAGAATCCAGCAGAGTGTATGTAGATATGAAAGCAAAGGGATTAATAGATGATACTGTATATCATGCTTATGAAGAAAAGAAAAGGGGTAATCCTCTGCAGATGGCATTAAAGAAGAAAATTGAAAGAGAGAGGAAAGAGAAAAAGGAAAAAGAAGCTGCTAAGAGGAAAGCAAAGAAACCAACAAGGGCTGAATTGAAAAATAATCTGGTATGTAAGTTAAGAGGAGATAGGATTTCTACAGGTCAATTGAGAAAAATGTCACTGGAACAATTGCAAAAGATGTATGATAATAATCCTTATGTCAATCCTGAATCAAAGAAGAGGTTAGAAAAGAAAAGGAAAGATGATGAGGAAATTCAAAGGATATTACAGGAAAGATATGATCAAATCGATGAGGAGTTGGAGAAAGAAAAGGAACTGAAATTGAAAATTGAAGGTGTTAGAAGGTCATTTGCTAAATTTCAAGAGATGGATGATAATATTTGTGATTTGGATAGGGATGAGGAGATATTGGAACAGATGATTATAGTTAAGCCTGACAGATCAAAGAACATCAACTTGGATGGTGAGGAATATTCAGAAATTGTCAAATGGGAAGCAGTGTTGATAGCAACTAAAGAAATTGCTTATGAAATTAGAATTGAAAGGAAAAATGGTGTTGTTAGTTTTCATAAGTCAATGCAAGATATTCTGAAGAGAGTAAACAGGTTTGATGTGTATGATATGTATAAGATTGGGTTAGAAAAGAATTTGAAAATTATTGAAGCTAGTATTGAAAGGCATGTGTGGGAATGGATACAAATGATGTTTGAGCCTGCACAATAAAGGCATGTGTGAAAATTATCAAACGTACACAATAAATACTCAATCTTGTCCGGGTTAGCATGCACTAACTGGTCAAACGGATACACAATAAACACTCAATCATAGTTTTGCGGGACTACAATCAACTATTGCTGGATGCAACACAATAAACATTCGATCATAGTTCTGCGGAACTACAATATATTTTTTTTTGCTGGACACAACATATTTTGCCACGCGGGCATCTTAACGCTTTACTACAACATAAGTAACATTATTACTTATTATCATATGACGTGGTCATACAATTAACTGATTCATACTTAGGCCTGTCTTGCCTCACGTCTGTAGACTCAATTATACCTGGTAGGTATCGAGATATGGTAAGCCACAATCTTTATGTACTTAGGTACACGTCACCACTACTTGGGTATGAAATACCCCATTAGATGTATACACACACTGGTATTACAACAACATAACAAAACAAATCAAAATCGTGGATTTTGAAACCATATTTCAAAACATACAAGATATATACTTTATGTTTCAAATATAAATCCTATGAACTCACCAGCTTTATAGCTGACGCAATTCAGCATGTGTTCTCAGGTGCCCAGCAGGATTAGGATTGCTACAAGCTTTGCTAGCTAGAGTCGCATGTTTTCAAGCAACTGGATTTCTCTGCATAACTTTTGTATTACAAATTATGTATTGAAAATATTTTACGAACTCGCAACTTTTATACTCTTTTATTTTGGAAATGTATAACTATTTTCAAATGTCTCATTTGGAGTCATTCATTATTTACCTTTGTGCTTGTGATATTTGATTTGGTAACACCCGACCCGACCGCTTCCGCAACCCGAAATTTGAGGGTGTTACACAAACCGATGATCAAAGTGAACGGACTATTCAAACACTGGAGGACATGCTACGAGTTTGCGTAGTTGAATTCGGTAAAAACTGGGAAAATCATCTACCATTGTGCGAATTCTCGTACAACAACAACTACCACACCAGCATCAAAGTTGCACCTTTCGAGGCACTGTACGGTCGTAAGTGCCTGATAAACGCTCAAAAGTACTATATTTTAGTAGTATTTTACCCCTGTTCTTGGATGTTTTTGTTGCATTTAATTGAGTTTAGATATTGATTTCATTCATATTTGCAATTAGTAGTAGAAATGAAAGATTCTGAGAAAAGAGACGGAAAGTGGCCAATAAACGAGTCAAATGGTGCATTTTTGAAGATTGGAATTAAAGTTGGAACGAGAATGGTTTGATTGCAGGAAGAAAAGTGAAAAATCTGGAAAAATCATTCCATCCGCTGTATTAAATAATCCATACGCCAGATGGATCAGTTGTCACGGCCCAAGTTTGCAGGACTGGGCTAGGGCTTATATTCCATCCATACGCCGGATGGAATAATCCATCCGTCGTATGGATCAGTCTTTCAGAAACTATAAAATCGGCTGATGTAAACCATTCGGAAAACACAGAGATTTTGATTATGGTTTATTATATTCGGTTTTAGAGGCTTAGTTACGAAGATTAGGGTTATTTTGGAGGCACGAGGGAGCAAGTTTGAAGCCTAATCATTCTAATTCTTCGTGGTTTGTCTTTTGATTCGGTATTAATTTCATTTATTCTATATCATTGATGATTTTGGTATTTTATAATCTGAGTTTTATATTTCGAATGATGAATTGAATACTTTAAGTAGTTGTGTAATTGATTAAGCTCGGATTATGATTATTGAACGTTTAATGTTACATATTGAACAAGTTATTTGGTTGAAAATTATTATATTACTCGTAGAACCTTATTTATTGATGATTGTTAGAGATTATTTCTTAACGTGTTTAATGATATTGATGAGATTCATTTTCTTAGGTATTGTTGATTATTGATGGTTATAAATTCTAGGATGTTAATCATTGCTAAATATTTTGAATCTGATAGGTTAAGACAATAAGATTTATGCAATCTAAGTGAACAAGTCAATAAGAAATTATTGGGTATTGTTGATTCGTATCATTAGAGTTAATTATAATAAGTTGTGAATGTTTAATGCACAATTTAGGGTAAAGCACACAATAGATTAATAATCTTGTGACAACGGACCGTTGTTTCATGTGGATCCTTGAGTTGTAGGAACTAGTTAACCTGAACTGAAGACTAGTTTACATTCAATTTAGAATCTTTGATTAGTGACTAAGTTGATCTAAAAGAAATCACAATTGAATAATCAATATGCAATGAATCGGGATATTTGAATATGAGTGAAGTTAATTATGCAATTACTAGTTCTCCCTATTGTTATCCATAATTTATTAATTTAATTTAAGGTTTTTTATTTAGTTTTAATTATTATTTATAAATCGTATGTTCGAACGGAACTCAAACGCCCCCCCTTTATTTACTGTTTTCTAATTATTTAGTATTTTCTATTTTTATAAATAACCATCGTTCCCGTGATCGACTCGGTCTTACCAATTCTATATTAGCATTCGATCAGGTATTCTTGTCTGGTTGTGTGAAAAATATAAATAAGGTATTTCTATTTATAACTAATAAAACTAGACGCTTTCACACCCATCAGTGCCGATCACCTGTTTGTTGGACCGAAGTGGGAGACAGCCAACTCACTGGTCCAGAAATCATTCAAGAAACCACGGAAAAGATTATTGGTATACAAAACTGACTCAAAGCCACGCGTGATCGTCAGAAAAGTTATGCTGACGTGAGACGCAAACATCTCGAGTTGCAAGTTGGGGATCGAGTACTCTTGAAAGAATCACCTTGGAAAGGTGTCATCCACTTCGGCAAACGCGGGAAGTTAAATCCCAGGTACATTGGACCTTTTGAATAGGATTTAGTAATTGTAAAATTTTGTATTTCATATTTTGTTAATAGAGTTTTTGTAAAAAGTTGTTAAATTAGTTTAAGAAATTGTGATAATAAGCTTTTGTTGATTAACTGGTGAAACTAATTACTCTTAATTTGGTTAAACTCTTTGGGGTTTAGTTTCAACCGGCGGATGGAAATCCATCCGCCGGTAGGAGTTCTATTTGTTAATTTGTGTATATGTGATTAATATTTAATTATTTTTGTGTGTACTAACTTGTTTTTCGTTAGTGGTGTTTGTATTTCAGATTTTTTTTTATTTAGGTTCTAATCAGAATGTCGAGAAGTTTTGAAAACGATGCCAACAATTACAACATGTTCAGGGGGATGAACAATGATAGTTCTGATTCTAGCTCTTACGACACTATTCCATCAGTTACTCATTTCGGTCGTAAAGCTGTTCCTATAACTTCAACATGTCAAGAGTTGTTAAATGCTATCGAGAAATTTAGATGGGATTGTCCGTTCGTTGCATAAATAATAAAGCAGTCTACATTGTATTTCCCGGATAATCAGTTAGTGTTGATCCAAGAGGTATTGGATGTTGCAGATTTAATTAAGCAATTTGGGTATGAACAACGGTTTATTGATGAGCTGAGAAATATCGAGGATGAGTTGGACTCGAGGATTGATGATGAGAAGACATTCTTTGATCAGCATAAAAAGCGACATATCGAGATTTATGAAATTCTGAGGCAGTCATCATTTCCGTATTCAGCTAGTCAGACAGCGTGTTTTAGCCGCATGATTGGAGCATTGTATCAACTTACAGGAGATCCGAGCTCAGAAGTTGATAAGGTGTTTGAAGTTAGTTTGAGAGCTTTGGTTAGATTGCTACAATTGGATGACCATCTGAGAGATCCATCACCCCACCAAGTAGTAGTGTCCAACACAATACACTTTTATCATAAGGGAATGGTATCTAAGTTGGAGCTTTTAGCTGCTGAGGAAAGAGGAAGACCACACTCAGATTTTATTCTTCCAGATAGTAAGGTTGATTTAGCTATTTATTTGGTGGAGGATTTGGGAGCACTAGTGGATGTAACTAAGATTTTAACTCCAAGAGAGCATTTCCACTTTGGAATGGTGGAAATCTACACGAGGATCATTGAGATATTCAGGAAATTGGGGTTGGACTTTAGTAACATTCAGGAGGTGGTCCTTCAAAAGATAGAAAGACGGGTGAGATACTTGAGAAAAAGTCCACTGATGGGAAAACACCATGGAATAATAGATGCATGTTTGGAGTTTATGAGCGAGCTAGAGGAGAATAACCCCGACCGTGAATATAAGTTGGAGAATGATAAATTGGTTATGGCGCCTGAGGGAGAAAATAATAAGGCGATAAAGAAAATTAGTTGGGACTTGATCTATCTTCAGCCTATTGCTATTGAGCATTTGACTAACTTTCCAACGTTTGGTTATGGAGTCGAAAATGTTGTTTCCCAACTAATGGAGCGTTCCCTAAATCTCTATCCCATGCACTAATTTCATTCTTTACTTCCTTTTCTTATCATTGTTTTGGATTTCCGACATTTTGTTTATTTTGAATTCAAGTATTATTTGTGTGATTGAAGTTTGAACATTTATTTTGTGTGTGAATGAAGATTATGCATTTTTTTTAGATTGTTAGTTTGTGTTATTTATGTATTTAGTGTGGAATTATGAAGACTTGAAGTCTTGATTATCCTCCAGGTTTGGTATTTAATTGTATTTGTAAGTCCCTAGTACGTGGATCGATAACGAGGTTATCACTGGTATTAAGGCGCGAAATTCCTCAATACTTGGTTCACAGTGTGTGAACGATTTGTTTCGCAAGATAATAGCGAATTGGTTAATCAACAAGGTTTTGTATTGATTAATTAATGTTAATCGATCAATACCTAACCTTATGAATGCTTAGAATCGTTTTTTAGTTCTCTGGAAAAATGAATTGCAAAAGTCATTTTTGATTTAACCTATTATTGTATATATAGGTATCCATCTGATCTCACCTCGCAGGTCTATGGACTCTGCGAGTCGAGTCATCTCGCAGCCCAGTCAAAGCCCAGAAACTGAACTCGCTTCGCTGCTGTGCGAGCCCAGATCTCATCTCGCAAGACTAAGTTCTGCGACTTGAGATCTCATCTCGCAGACTTTAGTTTGTAACTTCGTATTCAATATTCGTCTAACACTTTAACATACTAATATATTTAACGAATATTAATACCAAACTAATATCATTTACAAATCCAAATCAATTGTACAAACCTGATTACAATAATCACTAGTACTATTACAAGCTAAATCTGTTGTCACACATACATGTCCCAACACACTCCCCCTTGACAATAGCTCTAGCATCTATGCTATCAAGTCTTCAAGTTGTCTTTGATCTTTACTTATAAATCTTACTGCCAACATAAATCTTCAATTTAATACAAGTCTTAACCATCATTTGATAATCACGTGCTAAGTCACCCCATGCTACTGTCGTCAAGATTCTATTTTCATTCAATTTTATCAAATCATTCTTCGACATGTTCATTAGGTGTCGATGATCATAAACTCTGAAGATTTCTCTCTCACCACCTTCAACCTCATCATCAGATTCAACCATGACAGCTTCTCCAGTCTCTGAATCCACATGCCAACTCTTCATATTTTCCAAAATATCTTGTGGCATTGTCTTCAATGGAATCTGCTGTAAACACTTAACAGATGGATAAATCTTCTTTCTTCTTCTTCGTACTGTCCTTTGACTTCTCTCTGCCAGTTTAATAGTCTTTCCTTTTCTTGGCTTAATCTTTTCAAATTTATTAGCTCTAACCTCAGTCTGGATTATGTGTTCAACATATTTTCCAACAAAATCATCACTTGGGTTATTCAAAGGTAATCGAGCCAAATCTCGAATCTCAAATCTAGGCAAAGAACTAAATACTGCAAGCTTTCGCTCAAAATATTGAACTCCGTCAAACCTTTTAATAGCAAACAGCTTCAGCTCAGAGTCAAAGTACCAACCAATAATCCCTCTTTTAGGTTCCCGTTTCCCAGTTATATCAACTTCAGAAACTCCAACCTTTTTCTGTTTAGGAAGTTTTCTAAGAAAAACTGCTAGATTCTTGGTAGGAATCAAGATTTCATCATTTTCAGAATCGGTTGAGTCATCGATTTCTTCATCTACATCGATAACTGTTGGACCTTGATTATTTTCAATAATAACTTCTGTCCTAGATGGACTCACATGGTGTTCATCAATATTTGCATCTGGATCTACACCAATGTCTTGTACATTCTCAGGTACAGCAGTCCAATCTTCAGGTAGTAAAAATTCTCCTTCTTCAAGATAAAAATCAATTTCTTCATCAATTTCAACAAACATATCACTTCCAGAGTCACTCAATTCTAGCATTTCCATATCTACACAAATCAAATTAATAATATAAATTCTTTTATTGATTTCTCTGAATCAATCTAAAAATTTTATTATTCATTTTAATTGTGTTAATATAACCAATCTATATAACTTATAATTCTTTTATTAATTACCTTGAATCAATCAAAGAATTCTTAAGTCTTATAAACACTTAACAAAAATTAATTAACTTTAAATTCTAATGCATTGTGAACAATCACCAAACATTTAAATTCACTGTTAATTATCTTATATAATTTCCAAGACTTAATTGAACTGTTATATCACAACAACTTAACTTTCAATTACTTCTTTAACTTATATATCATTTGTCTAGTTAAAACTACCACATTTATAACTTGTTAGTTTATATAAACCCTCAAGTCTAAAACGTCTAAGTTAAAATAAAATTTTGACCGCTGAAATAAATCAGAACACGCCGCTCGACTTCTCAATGAGTCGGAAGACTTTCGATCACTAATTTATTTAACCCTTTTTAAAATCAAATAACTTAAACAATTTATAATATATTTTACTTGTAATAATAATCTCAAGCCGAATATATTACAAAAACTATTAAGTTACAATTATTCAGTTACAATTATAAATTACGATTATAATTCAACTAAATTCTAAGTACAAATATCTAAACAAGTCTAAGCTGTCTTACCAACTTCACTTGTACCCGCAACACTTGTACCAGCACCATCACCACTAACACCAACACATGCAGACTCCCCCTGAATAATAGCTTGCTCACCAGTCTTTGAAGGACCAGTCGGCTCACCATCTTTCTGAGCATCACGATCATCATCTTTATCATCTCTTCTCTTCTTCGCTAACTCATCCTCTTTGCAAGCTTCATGATATATCATTATCTCCCCCTGAGCAGACTGTCCTGAATGCACTCTCAACACCAAACGTTCTAAGTGTTCAAGCTTCAGTCGCTGGGCAGTAAAATCAGCAAGCAAAGTATAATGAGTCTTCAGCAGAGTCAAATGCGATTCACTGATATGAACCATCTGCTGAGCAAGAGAAACATTCTCAGCTAACAACCCTGGAATCCTAGAAGTACTCTGTTCGAATTCCTTAACTCTTGACTCTAAGGATGTAATCCTTTCAACATCAGTCGTCGGAATAACAGAAATTGTTGATGGTCCAGGCGGTGTCACTGAAGCAATGTATGATTCACGTGTAAGTGGTGGAATAGCTTGAGATAACGCTTCTTTGAGAAGACTAGCTGCAAATCTACTAGCTTTATTGGTCAGAAACTGTGCATGATGCACCAGTTTTGCAACTCCCTCCTCAACAGTCTTGGAAACCATTTCTGGTTCCACTGACTCAAGCAGTTTCTCAGCCTATAAACTTAGATATAATTAAATAAGTAATTGTTACAGATAACTCTGTCTCAATCTCTAATTAAATATCTATAATACTCGTAGTACTAAACGTTTATCTCATACCTCAGATGGTACAGATACTGGTTCAGTAACCACCGGTATCATTGTCTCTACCTGGGATGTATCTTGAGCAATTGTCACAGAACTAACTGTCTCAGTTTAACTCCTGATAAACAACAAGTTAAGATTATCTAACTCTAAATAAAACATACCATCCTGAATGAGCAATGTCCTGGAACGCTTACGGCGTTGAGGAATAAGAGGTAGATCCTCTTCCTCAGGACTTTCGTCAATAATACTGAAGTCTGGATCGACTTCCTTAGCCTTTCTCTTTTCCTTCAGTGCTGGATCTGGAATCATCCGAGATCGGTATCTAATATAACCAGCATCTGGAGGTGGAGAAGGAGTACTATCATCATCATCTGAAGCCGATTGACCATCACGGCCTCCAGATGGACCAACATCAGAATCCTAAATATTAAATATATTAAACATTTATGATTAGCTAAAAACTCTATCATACAAGTTCTATATATTTATGATTAATCTGATAAATACCTTAGAAAATAAACCCTCAGATCTATCAAACTGTCCCTGCTCACCCTCAGGTCTAGTGACCTCTGGGTCTGCAGTCTCAGCTCCCTGATCATAATGATATTTATATTTTATAATCAGAAATAATATCTAATTAACAAAATATCTATAACATATGCACTATATAATAATGTGATAAAAATATAACAGCGAAGTACCAATATTACTATATAAATATAAAATTACCTCAGATTGTGCAACATAACTATCAATATCCCGTAGCAAGGGATCTGTATCATCATCAATCTGTACTAAAACCTCATGTAAAACCTCAGCAGCTAGCTCAGGCACAACTTGTTGACCTTGATGTGCAGCCTGATGTAAAACATCCTCAATGAGTTCCTGTGACTCTGCTGCTGGTTGAGGTTGAGGTGGAGCTTGTTATTGTTGTTGAGCTTGAGCTTGACCGCGAGCTCCGGCATCCATCCAACCATTGTTTGGTGGAGCAACATAATCAGCATCAAGAAGATGCCCAAAAAGATCAGCTGCCTCAGGCTTAATCTCATCTTAACGCTTGGATAACAAAAAGCAAGCGTTGTAACCTCGCAATCCGATGGTCTCAACTTGAAAATCAGCTGCATAAGCTGGCAAGTTTGGAACTTGAGCTCGAATCAGGAGCATGCAGAATCTAAGATAAAGAATAAACAACGTCCTAGCAGCTCCGGTGATCTGTCCTCTAAAGGACTGAAAGATATAAGAAGAAAAAATGTATGGTTTGTTGTAAACCAGTGACAGTACAGCTGACATCAACTCAGGACTAAGCTCATCTAATCCTGACTTCCTGTTTCCAAAAATAGATACTATAACAGTAAAAAGAAATCTCCACTGTCCTAGTACGAATGCCTTGACAAACTGGCATCCTCTCCTAGGTCCTGAATAACTTGTACGACCTAGAGCTCCTTCTATAAAATCAGCTGAATAAGCAGCCGGACCAGCTTCTTGGTCAGAAGTTCCTAGCTGCAGTAGCTGTCGTAAATCATCAGCAGTAAAAGAAATCGGATGCTGATTTACCGTCGTACGTATTGTAGGCGGGTTAGCAGCACCATCATATAAAATATTCGTCCAAAACTGCGTAGAAGGTCTTTGTTCAGTGGAGGTGACTCAGTAATAGCAAATCTAATTCTCAAACGTGCTAAATATGTCAAAATCTGCTCAAAACGCTCAGCACCACGCTCGTTGACATCTAAATTCACCGGTATGTTGTGACCCTTCTCAAAAGATCTGTTAGCCATATCTGTAATTCAAAATTACACAAATAGCAAAAGAATTAAGTTAACGAACATTAGATAATGTACACTTTAACATATTATGATCAAAAAGATCATCGAACGTCTAAGTATACTATCACCTAATAACGTAATTCACTGAAACTTAATTGAATTAACTTTTCAATTATATTCTATAAATTATATATAAAGTTCGTTAGCTAAGAATAACAATTTGAGTTATCATACCGCCGATAAGTATCGGGACACGCTGCTCAACTACACTATGAGTCGGAAGACTTTCGATATGAAATAACTTAAATTGTTAAGATATTACACATATTTTAACTCATAAACAAAAGTTCTTAAGTCTATATGTATAAAAACGAATAACTTGTTAATTATTTGTAACCAAACGATTCTCAAATCGAAAACAAGTTATAATTGAAAAATTATAAAATTTACTTAATTTTACATAGTCAACTGAAGTCAACAAAGTTAATTCAGTTCGCAAAGTCAGATTAATTCAATTTTAAAAATAAAAATAAAATTAAAATTAATTAAATCTTTCAACTCGGTTCGTAAAAACCCTGCGAGTTGAATTCGAGTCGTTGTGGTCAACCCTAGTCAAACGAGGTGAACTCGTCTCGCTTCGGTCAACTCAAGTCAAACGAGTTGAACTCGTCTCGCTTCGGTCAACTGAAGTCAAACGAGGTGAACTCGTCTCGCTTCGGTCAACTGAAGTTGTAACACCCCCAAATTTGTTGATTTGGATTAGCGGAAACATTTAGTTAAGTATGGGGGGTGCCACAGTACACAGTACATGCATACGTATCAGAGCTTATGAATACAACATAACATAATATATTAAGATGCCAAATGCATTAGTTACAAAGTTTACGATTCCTTGAATCATACAAGTTAAAAGTATTAAGTTTACAAAAGTAGATTTCGTAAATATGACTAAACAGTTTCAGTTATATAAAAGAAATCCAGTTGTCAAAAGTTGGCATCCTATTCATCGTGGGTCGCCTATGTTCCAACATGCAGGCGGTTCTTACATGCGCAGCTAATTCCCTGAAAAACATAGTAAAAGTCAACAACGAGATTGAGTGAATTCACAGGTTTTATGTTTGCAATCGTTGAATCAAGTTTGTAGGTACAGTTGTTAAAACCAATACGTTCGCAAATAGTTATCGCCATAATAGTTAAGTAAACGTTTTGTGGATTGTTATTCAAGTATAGTTCGGTTGGGATGTTCCCCAAAATACAGTTTACGTGGGATGTTACCCAAATACCGTTTGCAATACGTTGCTGGTCGTTCTCCAGCGTTTCCAAATCAGTACCAGTCGTTCTCCGATCAAAAGACGCACGGGTCATTCTCCCATCCAAACTCGGCCAGTCGTTCTCTGGCAATAAATACTGCTGGTCGTTCTCCAGCGAAACACAGTACCGGTCGTTCTCCGGTTTACCAAACAAAGTTTAACAAGTTTATAGTATGAAAATGCTGTTTCATAAATACCAGTTTTGTGCAACAGTTCAACAGCTCACAATACTCTAATCGTTCGAGTAAAACAAGTATACAATCGTGTAAGTAAAAGCAGTTATGGCAATCAATAAAGCAGTTGACTATGTTTCTCACCCCAAGTTGAAAGCAGTAAAACAGTTAAAAGTGGGGCTGTGAACTCACCTGTTGAGTAGAGTACGTTCGAGTGCTAGCAAAGCCTAAAGCCCAATAAGTCTTGTCGAAATCCCCTAACGCCCTAAACGTATGAGATTTAGTAAGTATGTGGAGGTCTAAGTTTAACCATCCATGCTAGTGTTCGTACAACCAAGTTATGTCCAATTGTTTATGTTTGAAGTTTTGAAAATGTATACGACTCGTTGGTAGTAATCCCTGAAAGTATTATCATATTGTTTCATTGTGTTTCATAAAGTATGAAGTTGTGTACGGGAGTCCGGGGGCAGCGCCCCTAGTAGCGGGGTCCAAGGGGTGGCAACCCCTGGCGGGGTCCAAGGGGCAGAGGCCCTGGCTGGGGTCGAGCTGCCAGGTCAGCTTGGAAAATTTTTATTGAAATCTTATCCTAAACAGGTGGTAAAATCTTATCCTAAACACTTAGTGAAAAGTTGTAAACTTTCTGTTTTTAGCGTCACTTGAGGCGTCACTTGCCTTAGGGTAGCGACACTTAGGAAGTGTCGCATAAAATGGTAAGCTCTGCATTATTAGCGTCACTTGAGGAAGTTACACATATGGGGCGTCGCTTATATAAGTGACGGGTACAAGTGTCGGGTATAAATCAGTATTCAAGTATAGGCGTCACTTAAGCTAGTGACGCATGGTAGTGACGGGTTGAAGTGTTGGTATAAGTGTCGGGAAAAGAGGGTTTGTAGCGTCACTTGGCGAAGTGATGCAAAAAGAGGGCTTTATGCGACACTTAGGGCGTCACTTAAGTGACGCGGTACTGTTTTTGGCCCCTATGCGACACTTAGACTGTTCGTAGATTAGTTTAAAAATAACGAATTTAAGCTTCGATTTGGACATAATCAGTTGGTAAAAACACTAAAACATGGTATATTAAGTATTATAAACATGAGATATCAAAGAAAATAGCAAAATCTAAGAGTTTGCGGGATTGTCGGGTTCTTACAAAGTTGTCGCATGCGAAATCCGAGAAGATAGATGTGTAGAGCTCGACTCCGTGATCGTTTTTCTCTAAATGAGCGAGATGATTTATGGCGATTTAATGGTAGTTTTGTAGTGATTTTGTGGTGGGTATTAGAGAGTTAGAGAGAGAGGAGAGTGTTGAGTGTTGTTGGGTGAAATGGGAAATGAAAGAGTGGGGTGGGGGAAGGGGTGTGTTGGCTGATTTTTGTCAAGAAAAAGTGGGAGTTTTTGTCCCAAATTTTGTGGTATTTTAACCCGTGTTCGTTTACCCGATCGTTAAACGTTAAAATGTTTTTAAACGATAGGTTTTTAAATATGTTTTCGATTATACTTTTAGTTGTAATATATTTATTTAAAATAATTTAGTTGAGTAATTAAATTATAACTTTGTTTTATTATAGTTTTACAAATGGGTTTCGAGTTGTTTCAGTTGTACGAAATAAATGTTATTTGCAACAAAATACATTGTAAATATTATCAACATAATATTTAATAAATAAATAATGTTATTTAATAATTTCAATTTATCAAATAATTTGTTCGCCAACGATCGTATATTTTGTCGTGTTTGTTTAGAATGTTTTGTACGTAATTATACTAATTACGAAACATGTAATACTACGCGCATTAACTAGTTGGGCTTTGCTAGACTTACCTCTAAAAGTAGTTGTGAATTCACTCTAAGTTGGGGAATTAGCCTAAAATGCAAATATTTAGTGTACGTAATCGCGTTTAAATTTGCGGGGTGTTACAGAAGTCAAACGAGTTGAAGTCGTCTCGCTTCGTTCAACTCATCATCTCAATTCGTTGGAGCGGGCTGCGAAGCGAGATAGATCTCGGTTCGCAGGACCATCTGCTCAACGAATTCAATCATCAAATTCGCAATCTAATATGTTTCAAAGCAGTTAATCGATTATAACATGTTCATTAACCATCGATTAAGCATTGTAAGCATGTTTTAGGTTTTCTAAATCACTAATTGATCAAAATCCGTGATAAACTAAACCAACACATTCAAAAACGTAAACCAATCTATATCTCACAAATTACTCGATGAAATCTCATGAAACTTACTTCAAAAGATGCGTAATCCAAAGTTGTAAAAGTTCCACAGATCAAAAATTCCTTCCTTGTACTAAAAATCAGAAAATCAATCGAAAAATATATTCGATTCGTTTTGCCAAATTTCGAGTCGCAGAGGTATTTGGATTCGGTTCACAGAGTGAATAAGAAAGTGTGGTTCGGTTCGTTGGACTTGTTTCTTTTATACTATTTACTCGATTCGCATGTTTCAACTCGGATCGCAAAGATTGACTAGTCAAACTCGAATTAAATGAAAAGTATAAATTAAAACGTAATTAAATAATTATCTTCGTAATTATGTAGCCAAAACAATAAATGTTTTTGCATAATCAACTTATACCACTATTAAAATGGCCTTAAGTCAAAATTCAAGTCAAAAATAAATAAATCGTTTTTCACTTGAAGTTGAGACATTTATTCAACACGGATATAAGATAACTAGATTAATTTAATTTCAAAGGGTAAACACTAAATAAAACAAGAATAATAACTAAAATGTTTATTAATTTTAAGAAATAATTACAAAACTTAAAAACTTAAAATAAAATAATAAAACTACTAACATAATATAAAACGCTTAAAGTTTTAACTGCTTAGGGATCATATTAGAAATAATAAGCGGTACTTATTTGATTGTAATAAGCCTAAGATGATTGTTAGTATACATACCTCATGAAATTCATATAAGCACAATGAAATAACAACTTTAATCAGTAATAAACTTATATTTATAAAATTATATCTTATGTACCTTTATCCACAAGATATAACACTTCATTGAAAAATAACTTATTATTTCTTATTATTCACACAGGTGAATGTTCGAACATCATAGACAGTTCAAGACGATTACCGATATTATGATCCACATAAACAAATTACACACAGATTTCTGAGCCAAACTTTTATTGTTAATGTGCACAATATCTAGTGTTTTCTACTATACAATATACTGAAAAATTCAAGTACAACACATAGCACTGTATCTTGTATTAGCAAGGTAGAGATTACTAAATGATGTTCTTTAGAAGCATATAACATACACTTGACATGAGATACTTTGTATCTTGCATATGTAAGGTAGAGGTTACTAAATGATGCTCTTTTGAAACATATAACTCACCTTTTGACATTATGATACTTTGTATCATTTCAATTTTTTTATTTTAAATCACAGTGCACGGCAGTACTATCATTCAACAATTAAGACATATGTCATACGTTATATAGCAGATCACATAAGCTAAGACACAAGAAATTTGTACTTCTTAACTGCTCGGAAATCTTAGCATAACCCGCCTACCAATAAATCGTATGATGAAGCTGACTAGACTTAAGTTATTCTTATCACTTGTTAAGTAAAAAGACAAGTTATAATCAGTGGATATAGGTGTATAATAAGATAAATATAAGTGTAATCCTAGTTAAAAATCGTTATTCTAGTGCAACTTATAAGAATCTACTAACACATCATACTTAATACTTAAGGTTATTATTCTTAGACTTATTCTCCTAATGTACTATCATTTCCCAAGTTTTTACAGCTAGGACTTAAAGCTTTTTCTAAAAGAACTTCTTTTATTCTTTTATTGGAGGCGATTCCCCGCAGGTAACAAGCAATTGAATGCTATACGCCCCTTTTTTTTTTTAAATAAGTACTAAAATAACTACAAACTATTACTAAAATACCCTTGAAAGACTAATCACTCTGGATTTCTCATTCTATTCAGTTGAACCAATGTCTCAAATCTTGCTCTGTCGAACACCTTCGTGTAGAGGTCTGCTAAGTTATCCGCAGTCAGAACCTTAACTAACCTTATCATTTTCTTTTCAGCACAGTCTCTAATAAAATGATGTCGAATATCAATGTGCTTAGTTTTACTGTGCTTCACAGGATTGTTGGTGATCGACATAGTAGATTCGTTGTCAATCATCATAGGATTATTGGTTATATTTAACCCGTAATCCTGTAGTTGCTGTTGTATCCAAAGAACTTGAGAACAACAGCTGCCAGCTGCAACATACTCAGCTTCACATGTAGAGATGGCTACTGAGCTTTGCTTCTTGCACTGCCAAGATACTAATCTACCTCCTAAGAATTGACATCCTCCGGTCGTAGATTTCCTATTTTGATTGCATCCTCCATAATCCGAATTAGTATATGCTACTAGATCTAAGTCTCCATCAATTGGATACCAAAGTCCCAGCTTCGGTTGCCCTTTGAGGTAACGAAAGATCCGTTTAACAGCCTGCATATGTGACTCTTTCGGATTGGCCTGATATCTTGCGCATAGACAAACAGCAAACATAATGTTAGGTCTAGAGGCAGTCAAATACATTAGTGATCCAATCATGGCCCTATATAGAGTAGGATCCACATCCTGATCACTTGATGTATCCGGACCTAGTTTGTGATTAACTGGAATCGGAGTATTGTAGACTTTACTGTCATCCATCTTAAAGCATTCTATTAACTCATAAAACTATTTAGATTGATGAATAAAGAATCCATCCTTCTTTTGATCAACTTGTAACCTTAAGAAGAATTTCAACTCTCCCATTGCAGACATCTCAAACCTTTTTCTCATGACTTTCTCAAATTCTTCACACATCTTTTCATCAGAAGATCCAAAGATAATGTCATCAACATAAACTTGTACTAATAGAAAGTCTTTCTTGTTCCATTTTACAAACAATGTACTATCAATTGCTCCTCTTTTAAATCCATTATCAAGTAGATACGTTGATAGTGTTGCATACCACATCCTCGGTGCTTGATGTAATCCATATAGAGCCTTATTCAAACGATATACTCTATCTGGATACTCATGATCAGCAAACCCTGGAGGTTGAGCAACATACACCAATTCTTCCACTTTGCCATACAAAAAGGCACTCTTAACATCCAACTGATAAACCTTGATATCATAGAATGATGCAAATGCTAAGAATACTCTGATTGCTTCTAGCCTAGCAACTGGTGCAAACACTTCGTTGTAATCTATACCTTCTTGTTGATTAAAACCTTGAACAACTAGACGTGCTTTATTGCGAGTAATGACTCCCTGGTCATCTCTCTTACACTTAAATACCCATCTAGTTCCAATTGGATATTCTCCCTTTGGAAGGTCAACCAACTCCCAAACTTGTAATTTTGAGAACTGTTGCAGTTCTTCTTGCATAGCTTCAACCCACGAGCTTTCTTTGAGAGCCATTTGCACATTTTTAGGCTCAACTTGTGAGATAAAGCATGAATATAGATATTGATTAGGAATCCCTGTCTCTTTCATAGCAGTATACAAGCTTTCTAAATTTTCAGAAGTACTAGCTTTAGATTGAGTCCTAGTTTGAACTGGAGTATTAATATCACCGATGATATTTTCAACGGGATGATTCTTACTCATTCTTGTAACCGGTATAGGGTCAACTATTAACTCATCTCCTAAGTTAGTACCAATCTCTTCTAATGAAGGCATTTCTTCTTAACTTGCTGAAGAGATCTTTAAATGGTTCAAAGAAGTAAGCACATCATCAAACGTTGTTTGAAGATCCTTTTCAGAATCTTCTGTTTCTTGATACTTATCCTTTGAAAATTGTTGAAACCCACTTGAAGAAGCTTCATTTGAGTCATCAGTTGTCCTGATTCCAGATTTCGAAACACTCGATGTTGAAGACAGACCATTGTCCAAGTCTCCATTCAATAAGTGTTGTGAAATCTCTGAATCCCTGACAAAGTCACTTATGGGAACTTTAAATGACTGAAAGAGATAGGAATAGTCAAATTGCCAATCTAATCCCTTATGTACATCTGGTGTATATCTTGTAACTTCAATGTTATAAACTATCTCCAGACGACTAATGACCTTATTGAAAACCCTTTTATTTGGAGAATTAGGCATATAACCCAAGAAAAATCCTTCGTCAGCCTTCTCTCCAAATTTAGCTTGATTCCCAGTTTTCAATATTGTACAAGCAACTCCAAAGGGTTCAAATCCTTTTAAGTTTGGTTTCTTATTGTTCAAAAGCTCATAACAAGTCTTATTATGCTTTTTCACTGTAAGAACACTATTCAGAACATGACATGTTGTATTCACTGCTTCTGCCCAAAAGATGACCGGAAGCTTTGAATCTGCAAGCATTGTTCTAGCAGCTTCAATCAACGTTCTGTTCTTCCTTTCAGCCACACCATTCTGTTGAGGTTCATATGGTGCACTGAATTGATGAATTATCCCTTTGCTTAAGCAATAGATATCCAACGTCGAATTCTTGAATTCTGTTCCGTTATCACTACGAATACGCTTAACTCTCGTTTTGTATACATTTTCAATTTGATCTAAAAACTCAATTAGAATACCTGAAGTTTCATCCTTAGATCCTAAGAAAAATACCCACGAGAATCTAGAATAGTCATCTATGACAACTAGACAGTACCATTTGCCACCTATGCTTCTTTTGCTTATTGGGCCGAAGAGATCCATATGTAGCAAATCAAATGGAGAGGAGATTGAGTTCTCAGTCTTAGATCTGTGTGGTTTCTTATGCTGCTTTCCTTTCATACAAGGAACACACTTATCCTCAGACTCGAAACGTTTTTGTGGTACACCCAAAACTAAACCATTTTTGGTTATGTAGTTCATCTTTCTCCAGTTTAGGTGTGCCATTCTCCTATGCCATAGTAGCGCGTCTGCTTCTGAAGCCTTGGATAGTAAACATGTAGATACCATTGAAGAATTAGGAACACCCATGTTTATCGCATAGATATCCTTCTTCCTTGGTGCCCTCATCAATATCCATTCTTCAGGGATTGTGAACCCTGGCTTCAGAACTAAAGCATCCTTTTCATTAAAATGAACTGGATGACCTTTATCGCAGACTTGGGAAACACTCACTAGGTTATGAGTTAGTTCTTCAACATAATTCACATCCTCTAGAGTCAAAGTTCCATTTGAAACTTTTCCTTTCCCAGTAATTACTCCTCCTTTGTCTCCTGCAAAATCTACTTTTTGCTATAAACCTTACCTGAAGTCCCTCAGTAGACTTCTTTCACCTGTCATGTGTCTTGAGCATCCACTGTCTACATACCACCAGCTGTCCTTGTTCACAGTCTGCTCCTACACATAACAAGTTGTACACAGTTAGCTATCAAGAGGGACCCAAGCCATTACGGTCTTGGATTGTCCCTGATCATCTACAATCTGAACCTCCTTAAAGTAACCATAACTATTCCCATCGGGAGTCTTGGTAACCTTCACAGGAGTTTGAGATTGTTGATGATCTGTAGTCTTAGGCCTATGAGGAGAGTGAGTAGAAAACCTCCTAGGCACATACTTAGTTCCCTGTGCACTCGAAGTAGAGCCATTCTCAAATTGACTATGGGTTCTACTTGGGGTCCTAAACCTCGAAGGTGTCTTATCTCTTGGCTTATTGAAAATATTTTCGTTTAGAGTATAAGCCCTTTTAGGTTTAGGTGGAGAGACACTATGATTACTATCTCTTTTCAGAATGTTTACAGGTTTGCTTCCTAATCCCGGTTTGGAGCCTAACCTATCTACAATCGAACTAGTAATAGTCGGTGTCTTTTCAGTATTCACTAACTTATGTGATGCTTCCAACTTCTTATTTGGGCAACAAGAAGCTACGTGTCCTTTTTGGTGACACTTGAAGCAAGACATCTGTTTACGTGACTTACTAACTTTTGCATCCGCTACCGGAGTTTTAGGCACTAAAGGTTCAATGACATGTTCTTTATTAACCACTTCATCAGTCTTAGTATTATTAATTACTCCACCCGGTACAAAATGTACTTTGGTGTGAGGAATTTTCTTACTATCATCAGATGAAGGGTTCTTAATAACACTCTTCTGTGCCTTTACCTTTTCCGGTTTATTAGTTACCTTCGTCTCAGGGTTAACATCCGCCATCTCGATATCTACAGGAGTTTTAGTGTAATTTGAATTGAATGGGTGAGGCATATCATTATAACCTAAACCAGACATATCCTTCACACTACGCTGAGCACCTAACATTTTATCCATTTCAGATGTTCTATAGCTCTCAAGCTTACGATTCTGAGCTACAAGTTTTGTTTTGCAATCAACTAACTCCTTGTCCTTATTAGCAATGGACAGATTCAAGTCATTTATGTTCATATAATGACCGTCTATGATAATTAATTTCTCATTCACGGTATCTCTAAAAGCTGTCTTGTCAGCCGCATCTGCCTTATTCTTATCCTTTAAGGCTTGTTTATCATCACTTAACCTACATATATCTAACTTAGCTAGGTCAAGTTCAGATCTTACAGCCTCACTGGATTTACTAAGTGTGCTAAGTTGAGATGACAAGGTATTATTAGTTTCAGTCAAAGTCTTATAGGAATCAACATAAGCACTAACTTGGGACTGTAAACTAGAAACTAACTGGCAAATATCAACAAAAGAAACAAGATCTAGGCATACCCGTTTTTTATCAGTTTGCAGTTCAGCCATCTTAGCTACAAAATCTACAGGATCCAAATCTTCAGTTGAACCCAAATCTAACACATCATCAACATTAGCTTTAACAGGAGTCTCAGGCACCTTTATTTCAAAAGTTGAATCAGTGGGCATATAGGATAATGACTCAGTGACAATCTCTTGATCGTCAATCTCAGCCATCAAAGCTTCCTCTGACTGAGTTTTCCAATCATAAGACCCATCTAGTTGTTTCACTATTAAGGCTTTGGAATGCAAAGTATTTCCCGAGCCTTGTTTCCCTTCACCAGTCTCTACCTTAGGTCTTTGGCATTCTCTAGCAAAGTGTCCGTAACTTTTACAGTTATGACACTTGACCTTGGTTTTATCAAACGCTGATCTGTTGCCAACAACCTTTCTTCCATTTTTCTTTAAGAAATTTTTAACTCTCCTTGACAACAAAGCAAGTTGGTCCTGGAGATCTATTTCTTCAAGATAATCAGAATCTATCTGTTCATAGTCTTCATCAAAAAGAATTAGATCATTAATTTTACAATCAATATAATTCTCATATGAAGCTACAAATGAAGCAAGAACAGACAGTTGCTGCTCAGCAGATTTCACACTCATAGGCATCTTTTGATGTTCTTGAGGTGACTTCTCAGAAGGTTTCCCTTTAGCTTCATTTCCAGATGATGTAATGAAACACAGTTCATCAGTTATCATTTCACCCTTTCCATCAGCATTACCAACAAACAAAGCAGTGGTCGAACTTGATGAAGCAGTCGAGATAGTAGTTTTTCCATGATACAGTCGTGGATCCTGAACATGATCAGAATCAGTATCTTTTGACTTCTTAGTGAAATCATATCCCTTGAGCTTGTCAATAACATGCTCAAGAGTCATGGTTGCATATATGGTTTCATTGTCTATAATCATCATACCATACATCTCCCATTTAGAAGGTAAACCCTCAAGAAACTTCTCGGTTTTCTCTACTTCCTCAATAGTGATTTCATGGTTTTCAATCTCAGATAACAAATGGTAGAAACGAGTAACATAAGCATCAAGAGTTTCTCCTTTAAAAGCTTTAAACAAAGTAAACTGCTTTTTCAGAAGCTTCTTCTTGCTAGCTTGTACTTGTGGACTTCCCTCACATCTTTTCTCAAGCGCTTCCCAGAGTGCTTTAGCAATATGAAAAGATTTTAACTGATGATTAATTTCCTTAGGTAAGCACATCTTGATAGTAGAATGAGCTTTATTCTCATCCTCATAGTCTTTCTTTTGTTGTTCACTCATCAGATTATAGGATACCACAACAACATCATTTTGAACAGTTTGGGTGGGTGCCGTGTATCCTCCTTTGATACACATCCAGATTGAGAGATTATGGAATCTACAGTAAGATTCAACCTATCTCTCCAACTGTAATAGTCTTCAACCCGTAACAACTTAGGTGGAGTATTAGATTTTCCAACCTCGTGCTCCATCTCAATCATTTTACTAATGTCAGACATTTTAAAAGTTTCAGGAATTAACAATAAGAAAAATCAGAAAGTTCACTTCGCAGAAACTTGACTCGCAGGACAGGAACTCAGTTCGCAGGGGGAACTCAGTTCGCAGAGGGGAACTCAATTCGCATTTGAAAAATCAGATTTATTTTTTTTATTTAGGTTCTAATCAGAATGTCGAGAAGTTTTGAAAATGATGTCAACTATTACAACATGTTCAGGGGGATGAACAATGATAGTTCTGATTCTAGCTCTTACGACACTATTCCATCAGTTACTCATTTAGGTCGTAAAGCTGTTCCTATAACTTCAACATGTCAAGAGTTGTTAAATGCTATCGAGAAATTTAGATGGGATTGTCCGTTCGTTGCATAAATAATAAAGCAGTCTACATTGTATTTACCGGATAATCAGTTAGTGTTGATCCAAGAGGTATTGGATGTTGCAGATTTAATTAAGCAATTTGGGTATGAACAACGGTTTATTGATGAGCTGAGAAATATCGAGGATGAGTTGGACTCGAGGATTGATGATGAGAAGACATTCTTTGATCAGCATAAAAAGCGACATATCGAGATTTACGAAATTCTGAGGCAGTCATCATTTCCGTATTCAGCTAGTCAGACAGCGTGTTTTAGCCGCATGATTGGAGCATTGTATCAACTTATAGGAGATCTGAGCTCAGAAGCTGATAAGGTATTTGAAGTTAGTTTGAGAGCTTTGGTTAGATTGCTACAATTGGATGACCATCTGAGAGATCCATCACCCCGCCGAGTAGTAGTGTCCAACACAATACACTTTTATCTTAAGGGAATGGTATCTAAGTTGGAGCTTTTAGCTGCTGAAGAAAGAGGAAGACCACACCCAGATTTTATTCTTCCAGATAGTAAGGTTGATTTAGCTATTTATTTGGTGGAGGATTTGGGAGCACTAGTGGATGTAACTAAGATTTTAACCCCAAGGGAGCATTTCCACTTTGGAATGGTGGAAATCTACACGAGGATCGTTGAGATATTCGGGAAATCGGGGTTGGACTTTAGTAACATTCAGGAGGTGGTCCTTCAAAAGATAGAAAGACGGGTGAGATACTTGAGAAAAAGTCCACTGATGGGAAAACACCATGGAATAATAGATGCATGTTTGGAGTTTATGAGCGAGCTAGAGGAGAATAACCCCGATCGTGAATATAAGTTGGAGAATGATAAATTGGTTATGGCGCCTGAGGGAGAAAATAATAAGGCGATAAAGAAAATTAGTTGGGACTTGATCTATCTTCAGCCTATTGCTATTGAGCATTTGACTAACTTTCCAACGTTTGGTTATGGAGTCGAAAATGCTGTTGCCCAACTAATGGAGCGTTCCCTAAATCTCTATCCCATGCACTAATTTCATTCTTTACTTCCTTTTCTTATCAATGTTTTGGATTTCCAACATTTTGTTTATTTTGAATTCAAGTATTATTTGTGTGATTGAAGTTTGAACATTTATTTTGTGTGGGAATGAAGATTATGCATTTTTTTTAGATTGTTAATTTCTGTTATTTATGTATTTAGTGTGGAATTATGAAGACTTGAAGTCATGATTATCCTCCAGGTTTGGTATTTAATTGTATTTAATGATGAACTTAGAAAAAAATGGTGATAAATCGATTGTTGAAAATTTTTCTGAAAATCCATCCATACGCCGTATGGATTAATCCCTCCGCCGTATGGATGGAGTGGGCTAAATGGGTTCGTTGACTGGCCTCATTAACCCAGTTGACCAGGCTTATATCCATACACCGGATGGAATAATCCATCCATCGTATGGATCGAAAATGGTATAAACGGCCACAGTCCATTCTTTTTCAGTTTTTAACCATAAAATTCACCACCACCATTGCTCACCCCTGCTCCAGCTGGCACCACCACCTCTGGCCACTTCCATTCCCATTTGTTTACATTTTCTTCATCTCTAACGTTTCCTCTTTAAGGTATGACTCGCAATTTTAATTTTCATTGGTTAATTTTTGAGTTTAATTCATTAAGGTATGTGAATGAAATTTGGGGGTTTCGGATTTAAGCATGATTTTAGGAATGTATAGGTTAATTATGGTGTTATGTTCCTTATATGATGGATTTCCATGTCAAATTTTGTAATGTGTTGAACTATTTGTGTGATTTTAAATAGTTGTTCTTGGTTATATAATGTGGATTGGTATATTTACTCAATTGCTATGTTATTGATTTGAAATGCTAATAAGTTTCTGATGGCATTGTTGTGTTTGCAAATTTTTGTCTAGTACGCAAGTATTTGTGAATGGGATGTGTTAATGAATTGTCGTGTTGTGATTCTATCAAAATATGTATATTAATAATTCATGATGAACGGTATGAATGGTTGTTAGTTACTAATGTATGAGTTTTAGTAATGATGAAAAATGATTATTCATATATTCATGTGGTACCAAGTTATTAGATATTGTATTTGAATCGACAATTGTGATGGAATTTAAATAAGTATGTTACTTTGCAAGATTGAGTATTATATGATTTTCATGAGAGTGGGGATAGTGAATTGCGATATTTGCGGTTGATTAGGCTAAAATAAAGTGGGGGATTATCCATTTTATAGTCGAAATGCTGCTGAAATTTTTACTAACCCTCTAGTACATGATCCACTAATAGTTGTTGTTTTTGAGCAGTTATAATGGCAAGTTATAATGGCAAGTAGATGGACACGTGGAGGACAAGTATTGGGAAACCCTTTGTTAAGGTCTCATCGATATCTTACATTCCACGACTCTTATTCAGAGACAACCACATACCGGTTTAGGGAAAGTTTGGCTGAGAACATTGACCAGCCAATTGAGGTTTTTGATGCGGTTGACTGGAATGTTTTTGATCGGGTTGTTGAAAGGAATGGATTTTCTACGGGCCATGAGACAATTAGAAATTTGCTGTCCACAACCTATGTACTTGAAGATGGTAATGTCGGGTTTTTTTCGTATGCTTGGTATAGGATGTTTAGCATCAGGGAGCACATATACAGAGAGCCTGTGGTTGAGTTTTACAGCACATTCAGATTTGAGAGCAGGGTGACTGACTGGACTGTTCCTTCCATCTCGTTTCAGCTTGGTAGGCAGCCAAGACATTTGTCATTGGTGGAGTTTGCTATAGGTATTGGGTTGTATGAACCCAATGAGATTCATAACCCAAATTTTTTGAGGCATCTGTCAGCGGGAGCAGTAAAGAAGCTAAATTCTCTAGAGATTGAGCAAGAATGGCAGAGCATTGCTCAAGGTCCGTATGGTGATAGGTCTCCGTCATATCGAGCTATTAGATATCCTCGTCACCGTTTCATTCACTGATTGCAGACATTTACTATTGTTAGTCATCGAGAGGGACCTGGAAAGGTTTCACGGCCTGATTTGTTTTATCTGAGTGCGATTGTGAGGCGGCGGTTGGTGAATGTGCCATGGAGATTAGCTAAATGGATGTCTAAAAGAGCTACAGGTACGAGAGAGATGAGCAGTCTGTGTGGTGGGCAGTTTGTGACCAGATTAGCTAGGTATTTTGGATTAGAAACTCAGGAAGAGCTTGGGTCATGCACTACTGTTCAGCCTGAGATGGGTTGGTTGACGGCATGACGACTTGAGGTCCTTGATATTATTGAGCCATGTATTCTTACTGGTGGTGATGCGGAGATGTATTGTTGGGTTGCTACCACTCCGAGGGGGCAAGTTTTGCAGCCCAGACATGTTAGGATTCCTGGGGGCAGAGGAGATGCTAGTGGTAGTGATGCAGGTAGAGGAGCGGCTCGTGGCCGTAGCCGAGGGTATGCTGCACAGTTTGATCGGTTATCGCAACAGTTATCTCATATGGACCTCCGTCACACTCAGCGGTTTGATCAGCTGGAGCTTATGGAAAGGCAGCATTTTCATCAGACCAGTGCTCTTCTAGACTATCAGGATGGCCTTTTCTCTCAGTTGTTTGATTTTAGCCATCTGCCATACCAACCATTTCACTACCAGATGCCGCAGGAGTTCATGCCACCACCATCACAGCAGTCACCACCATTACAGCAGCCAGGACCATCACATCCCTACAGTGGCCAGGAGGAGAACGATAGTGATTAGGATGATGTTCATCCTATTTGGTTTATGATTTCAGACATTATTATTATTATTATTATTATCATAAATATTTTATTTGTAGGATTTTAATTATGTTTGGATTAGTAGTTTTAGGTTTGGTTTATTTTTATTTTAGTAGGATGTTTAATTTTGTATCACTTGATTGTGTTTGTTGGTTGATCTCCCAGAATTTTGTTTACGCACGTGAAATGCTGGCAGTAAGTTCAGCGAAATTCACCCAAGGCTTTATGAGCGTATCTGATCGATCTAACGTTCTCATTAAATCGCACATTATTCCAGAGGAGTTTTCTATTCTCAATTCTTTTATTTTTATCCCACCTTTGTTTATTTAGTTTCAGTACAATGAGGGCATTGTATACTTTAAAGTGGGGGATGGGAGAGAAAACCTTTAGTTTATGTTTTCACTTAATTGTTTTCAAGTGTTGAGTAGATGTCATAATTTAATTGGATTTTCATATAAAATTACGAGGTTATAAGTAGCTTAATTTTCAACTAAAACTTTTAAAATTTAATTTTCTGCATTTCTAAGGTTATATTATTTTGTAACTATGTAGGTTTAATTTAAAATTTTCTACACTTTAATAAAGGTTAATTTGTTGATAAATGTTATTTAGCTTCATAATATGATGTATTGATAGGCAATTTATATAAGAGTTTTTGAGCTTTTAAGAAATGAAATTTAAGGAGTAGATGTTTCCTTTTGAATGAACTTTAGTTGTGTATGACTTTTGTCTAAATTTTCGTATAAATAGCATGCGATATATCATATTTTTGAATTCTAATATCATTTGGGGATATACTGGGTGTGGTTTCCTCTTTTGTACGTAAGTACAGACCTGGTCTCTGTCAGTATATCTAATGAAAAAAAGCAAAAGAGTTTTATAACTCATGAAAATGTAGTCAAATTAAGTCACTTTGTTGTACTAAGGTACAGACCTGCCACCAATGGTTTGACTTTTATTGCTAAATCAAAGTCAAGTTATGTTCCCTCTGTTGTGTTGAGGCACAGACCTGTCACCAATGTCTTGATTTGAAAAATGATTATTTTAAATTGGATTTTCATAATATGTAATATTGGCACGTTATGAGTATGAGAGTATATAGCTATTGTGAGTTTAAAAGGATATCTATATGAATAATAATGAATTAAGCTCAGAATTGCTTAAATATAGATTGTTTAAATGGACAATAATATCAGTAATCATCGTGGACTATTTAATGTTATAATAATAATAAGATTAAGTGTAGATTATTATTTTTGTTACCTCATAGTTTCTTAATTTTTAACTTTAGATTTATTAGATTGTTAAGGGTAAAAGATTTATTTGAAAATGGTGATGTTATGTAATTCCTTATTGAGTTATATATCCTTTTGAACTATAATTGCTAGTCTACTTGAGGACAAGTAGGATTCAAGTGGGGGATGTTTGATAAATGCTCAAAAGTACTATATTTTAGTAGTATTTTACCCCTGTTCTTGGATGTTTTTATTGCATTTAATTAAGTTTAGATATTGATTTCATTCATATTTGCAATTAGCAGTGGAAATAAAAGATTCTTAGGAAAGAGACGGAAAGTGGCCAATAAACGAGTCAAATGGTGCATTTTTGAAGATTGGAATTAAAGTTGGAACGAGAATGGTTTGAATGCAGGAAGAAAAGTGAAAATTCCGGAAAAATCATTCCATACGCCGTATTGAATAATCCATACACCGGATGGATCAGTTGTCACGGCCCAATTTTGCGCAGACTGGGCTAGGGCTTATATTCAAACCATACGCCGGATGGAATAATCTATCCGCCGTATGGATCAGTCTTTCAGAAACTATAAAATCGGCTGATGTAAACCATTCGGAAAACATGGAGATTGTGATTAGGGTTTATTATATTCGGTTCCAGAGGCTTAGTTACGAAGATTAGGGTTATTTTGGAGGCACGAGGGAGCAATTTTGAAGCCTAATCATTCTAGTTCTTCGTGGTTCGTCTTTTGATTCGGTATTACTTTCGTTTATTCTATATCATTGATGATTTTGGTATTTTATAATCCGAGTTTTATATTTCGAATGATGAATTGAATACATTAAGTAGTTGTGTAATTGATTAAGCTCGGATTATGATTATTAAACGATTAATGTTGCGTATTGAACAAGTTATTTGATTGAAAATTATTATATTACTCGTAAAACCTTGTTTATTGATGATTGTTAGAGATTATTTCTTAACATGATTAATGATATTGATGAGATTGATTTTCATGGGTATTGTTGATTATTGATGGTTATAAATTCTAGGATGTTAACCATTGCTAAATATGTTGAATCTGATAGTTAAGATAATAAGATTTATGCAATCTATGTGAACAAGTCAATAAGAAATTATTGGGTATTGTTGATTCGTACCATTAGAGTTAATTATAATAAGTTGTGAATGTTTAATGCATAATTTAGGGTAAAGCACACAATATATTAATAATCTTGTGACAGCGGACCGTTGTTTCATGTGGATCCTTGAGTTGTAGGAATTAGTTAACCTGAACCGAAGACTAGTTCACATTCAATTTAGAATTTTTGATTAGTGACTAAGTTGATCTAAAAGAAATCAAAATTGAATAATCAATATGCAATGAATCGGGATATTTGAATCTGAGTGATGTTAATTATGCAATTACTATTCCTTCCTATTGTTATCCATAATTTATTAATTTAATTTAAGGTTTTTTATTTAGTTTTAATTATTATTTATAAATCGTATGTTCGAATGGAACTCAAATGCCCCCCTTTATTTACTGTTTTCTAATTAATTAGTATTTTCTATTTTTATAAATAACCACCGTTCCTGTGATCGACTCGGTCTTACCAATTCTATATTAGCTTTCGATCAGGTATTCTTGTCTGGTTGTGTGAAAAATATAAATAAGGTATTTCCATTTATAACTAATAAAACTGGACGCTTTCACACGCATCAGTGCCGATCACCCGTTTGTTGGACCGAAGTGGAAGACAGCCAACATATTGGTCCAGAAATCATTCACGAAACCACGGAAAAGATCATTGGTATAAAAAACTGACTCAAAGCCGTACGTGATCGTCAGAAAAGTTATGCTGACGTGAGACGCAAACATCTCGAGTTCAAAGTTGGGGATCGAGTACTCTTGAAAGTATCACCTTGGAAAGGTGTCATCCGCTTCGGCAAACGCGGGAAGTTCAATCCCAGGTACATTGGACCTTTTGAAATCCTTGAAAGGATTGGTCCTGTGGCATATCGGTTGCAGCTACCACCCGAGCTTAGTAGCGTGCATCCCACATTTCACATTTCTAACCTGACGAAATATCTATCTGATGAGACACTCACTATTCCCCTTGATAAAATCCATATCGTAGATAAACTTCATTTCGTTGAGACCCCATTGGAAATCATGGACCGTGAGGTCAAACAGTTGAAACAAAGTCGCATTCCCATCGTTAAAGTCCGGTGGATATCGCGGCGTGATCCGGAATTCACTTGGGAACGGGAAGACCAAATGCGAATCTAGTACCCACAATTATTCACAGACTCCACTCCACTCACGACTCAGAGAATGTGACACCCGCCAAATTAGGGCTAGTACTTAGTACCTAATCATTGTATTAATACATGTAATTAGGGTTAAATTATATGTATCATTATGTGTATTGATATATTATTATATATATGCACGCGTACGCGATTTGGTTAAATCGTGCGATTTATATCGGATAGATTCCGGTACCTTTAAAATACGGATGTTGGTGAACAATTTATTAAATAATGTGAAATTATTTAAGTAACTCATTTTTATTATATAATATTTGGATAATATATACAAATGTATTTCGTATCATCTAAAACTAACAGTACGTGACAAAAACGCGTGAAATGCACCCGACAAACGAAATAAACCCAAATTATATTATTATAATTCATTATTAAGTATTTTGATAAAATACTTCGAGTAAGAATATTACGATTATACGCGCATGAATAAAACGTTTAAAAACGTTACACGAGTTAAATAAACATACAATTACGCAACGACCGCGCAAATCGAGACCCGACAACATTTTAATAACTTGAAATAGAGTATTTAGAATAATACTTTCAATAAAAACAACGCGATTTAAATTGTTAACAAAACACGCGTATTAAAACGTATAACGATAATTAAACGTTTAAACGACCGGGGAAACGAACACCGCACGGAGTATAAATTGAGGGACGAAAAATTGGTGAGTCCACACATGGTGGACCCACCCAAACCGGCCAACCCACTCCCTGCTTGCTTGATTGACTTAGCAAAACCAAACCCACTCCCTTTTTCACATCATTTCATCATCACCATCTCACACTCTTCCTCCACCTTCTCTTTTCCTTTTCTCTCTCTCTCTCTAAATCAGCCCCCAAACACCACCAAAAACTATCATTTAAACACCTTAAATCACCTCACTCATCTGGAGAAAAAGAATCACGAGAACAAGAGCTACGCAACCATCTTTTCGGATTTCTCTCGCGCTAAGTTGTAAGAATCCTGACACTTTCGAAAACTCTTGCATTTCGATTTTCTTGCTTGTTTGTTGTTCATCTAGCTTTGTAATGTCCAAATCTATGTTTAAAACTTGATTTCGAAACATTTTCGGGAAATGTCGGTTTTGGTCATTTTATAAAATCAACACCTAGAAGGACTCTCGACACAAACTGATAATTTTTACAAGCTTTACTAACTGTTCTAAGACATGTGTAAAAGTTTCGGGTCAAACCGAGGTTGTTTGACCACAAACCTGAGCCTTGAAAAACGATCAGACCCTTTGTGTCGCATAAGGCCTGGAGACTTTGCGACATAAAGCCCTATGTCGCAGAACCATTACCTATGTCGCATATAGCGACACAAATGTTTATGTCGCAACACTTTTGGATGTCACATATAGCGACACAGCACCCTATGTCACATTAAATTGCGGGCGTCGCACATACGACACAATGACTTATGTCGCAGTCATGACCTGCGACACAACAGCCTATGTCGCACTTGGTGTCGCACCCAGTGTCGCAGTAATCAGAACCTTGAAAACAAAGATTTTTACTAAGTGTCAAGACTTGAAATTTTATCACCTGCCAGGGGCTCTGCCCCTTGGACCCTGCCAGGGGTTGCCACCCCTGGAACCCCTCTAATCAGGGGCGCTGCCCCTGAACTCCCATCATTAAACTTTGGAAATACTTTATACACTACGTGTCAAACATTTACAACCTTTGAACCACATACGATGTACTCGTACATGATACATATATACTTCAACACTTATATACAATACAACACATGAAACACATACTTTAATAGTATACAATGAAACAACACATAATAATAATGATGTAAGATTATTATTACAAACTGTCACCAATGGGTCGTACATGTTTTCAAAACACAAACAAACAATCAAACGAATCAATGTATTTGGACATAACTAGTTGGATGAATGTAACAACCGCCAATTTAGGACTCTGGATTAGTTCCTAAACTACTTGTAATTTCAGGTATTTAGTTTTGTGTTAATCTAAATATACGAGACTTTTGTGAAATTACCTACATGCGTACGTAATTCGTTTAAATCATACACTTACCAAACGGACGAGATCCTATAAAAATCTAGATTGGACGTTGGTGACAAAAAAAAACTTTTAAATAATTTGGAATTAACCAAACAAACCTTACTTGCTTTAATATATTGTGTAAATATACTACACGTATCTAGTATCGTTTAAAAACATTCCGAACGCGACGAGATCACACGAAACGCGCCTAACAATGGGAAGGAACTCAAGTTATATTTTTATAACTCATTATTAAGTATTATGATAAAATACTTCGGCTAAAAATATTTCGGATACACTTTAACAAATAGCGCGAAACAACATTTAAACAATTACGGGATTTAACCGACAACGACCCGCGATATAAAAACTCGAGCCGAGACCCAAGTGGGTCGGCTCAGACCCGCGGACCCAAACCAAACCGACCCATGACCCATCCTTTTTTTAAAACCCTTTTGTTCCCTTCTTTCTTCATTTCACACTAAACACACATACACACACTCTTTCTCTCCTTCTCACTCTCAATTTACAGCCCCCAAACCACCTCAAAACGTCACCCAAAACTCATTATCTTGCGGAGTTGATTCAAGGAAAAACGATCACCATCTCGAGCTCTCCATCTTCATCTTCTCCATTTTTGATTTCGTAGGTAAGGTACTTCAAAACTCTTTTAAATTACTTGGGAAACTTTTATTTACATGCTAGAACGTTTACTCAACAAAGATTTGCCCAAAAATCGACTTGAAAATGCGTTTTTATGAAAAAGTGTTCGAACAGCTCGTTCTACGAACCGAGATCTGTTCGTCCTGCGAGGCGAACCCAATTGCGAACCGAGGATTGAACTCGCGAACCCAACGGCGAACCGAACCCACCTGCGGGTAGGCTTGCGAGTCGACCTACGAGTTGACCTGCGAGCCGACCTGCAAGTTGACTTGCGAGTCGACTTGCGAGTGGACTTGCGAGTTGACCTGCGAGTTGACTTGCGAGTCGACTTGCGAACCGAACCTTGTGTTGCGAACTGAGTTCAGTTCGCAGCCTACTGCCTTGCGAGCCGAACTCGGCTCGCTCCACGAACTCAGTTCGCACCACTATTTCAGTCCACAACCCGACTTGACCAATTTTCCAAATTTAAATCCTAGATACGATTTTTAATAAAATGATATACATAATAATACCACTCTCGGATTATTTTTACAAACCATCACCAACGGGCCATACTTGTTTTCAAAATACAAACGGTTTACTAAACAAACACTTGGACACGTCCTAGTTGAGTGGACAGCTAGCATGGGTGATCTTTTAAGACACCAACTCGTTTACTAGTTTACTTACAACCTTGTGCGTTACGGACGCCAGAAGGTTGCAGGGTTCTGAAAATCGATACACAGACTTACAACCGTTTTACCTGGTTGATTACGCATACGTACTTACTGGACTCAGGTGAGTCTCATAGCCCCACTTTTACTGTTTTACTGTTTTACTTACGGGGTGAGATACATAGCTTATTTTTACGAACACGAGTACTGATTTACATGTTTACCAAACGGAATTGCATGAGTTTTCTCACCATTTATTTGGGGAAGCCTCCTCATCATATATCGTTAGTTATGTACTTAAGCGCGAACACTAGTTAATGGATCCATTAGGGAAATGACCCCCCCGCCCGGGGTAGTAGCGATACCACGAACCGATCTGTATAAACGGGCGACTATTATTCGTTACTGATGCTTGCTCAATTTCCGAGCATGTCACGGGAGCAAATTTATTATTTACGTGTTAAGCCTCGATTATGAGCCTTATGGCAATGGTATAACTTACTTACTTTATATTGCGAGTATTGCAAATAACTGATTTACGCCTGCGGGCCTTATTAATGAAATCTTGTGTTCACCAACATTCGTGTTGACCTTTTTAGCTTTGTATCTCAGATACACATACGGAGTAGGATTCCCTCAGGACCTAGCTAGAGTCGCATGATTTCGACCTTGCATTTAACGGAGATTCTTAGCATTATCTTTTGTATTTATTATGATTATGTAATAGAATCTCCCACCTTTTTACGCGGACTCTAGGGAACTTCATTTTGTAACTGGAAACGTTATGTTCAAACATTTTATGTATGGAAATGTAACTATTTTACAAACGTTGCATATAGATGTCGTTTGCTTAACTTTTGTGCTGTGATATTTGATTAGTAACACCCCAAAGCTTGCTTCCGCTAAACTGTGATTTTGGGGGTGTTACAATGAACAACTAGCATAGGTGATCTTTTGAGATACCTACTCACATATTAACCAACGCGCGTCTTTGACTCCCTCAGGTTATAGTCTTCAGACATCATTGCTTGGTTTAGCAACGCACGTTTATTCAGATAAACGCATCAGACTCAGGTGAGTCTCATAGCCCCGCATTTTACTATTTTTACTCCCGGGGTGGGAATACATGCTCAGATTTGTTTTACACGTGAACACAAGTACAAAACTCGATATATTGACTGCATGAGTTGTTTTATTAATCATAAAGCCCTCCACCACATAGTTTGTTAGTATAGATTTATCGTGAATGTTAGTGTATGGTACCATATGGGATTGACAATCCCTGTCCGAGGTAGTCGCGCTACCTTGACTGTGATGTCAAACGGATGCATTATCATTTGTTCACACGAGTATAGATTAGGCACTCGCTTAGAGGCACGTCGCTCAGGTCCTTAAAGGTGGATCCTGACCCCTCAGTTAAGCTCAAACTATGGATTCATGGCAGTAATATACACATTTATTTGATTAATTTCAAACACATTATTAAATCTTGTGGTTCATACATTGTGGTTATATCATTCTCACCTGTGAGCTCACCAGCTTTTAGCTGACCTTTTAGCATGTATTCTCAGGTACACAGCAGTAGTAGAATTGCTCAGGATATTACTTAGCTCGAGTCGCATGCAAGCACGAACATCAAGAGATTTTTTCTACATTATTATAATTTGTATAAGTAGTAATGCTATAGAATCTTTCAGATCATAGTACCGAGCTTATGAAATCATTAAAACTATAGTAAACTTTTATTTCAATCAATGTATTTTGTTAAAACGACGCATATAGAGTCGTTCATTATATCTTTGTGCTGTGAATATTGATTAGTAGCACCCCAAGTATGCTTCCGCCAAACAATTAAATTTGAGGGTGTTACAGGGAGTTCAATCAATCTTGAAGAAATTCAAGAGTCTGCCGATGAAGAACCTACAGTAAACACTGACACTCAACTTGAAGTGGCAATACCTGTTGAACCTGAAGACATATCCTTACCCATTCGCAGATCTAATAGAGTTAGCAATCCTCCCGAGTTCTATTATGGTTATCAAATAGAAGAGGAGGATAAGATGAGTGATAGTACATTGGCTGAATTAGATGAGCCTGCTAACTACAAGGAAGCGATGGCAGGCCCTGAGGCTGCTAAGTGGAAGGAAGCTATGAAAAGAGAAATTCAGTCCATGTATGACAACCAAGTTTGGAATTTGGTTGACACTACACCCAGTCTCAAGACGGTGGGATGCAAGTGGATCTTGAAGAAGAAGACAGACATGGATGGGAAAGTACACACTTATAAAGCTAGGTTGGTAGCAAAGGTCTATACTCAAACATATGGGATGGATTATGAGGAAACCTTCTCACTAGTAGCTAAGATTAAGTCAAATAGGATTATGCTAGCCATAGCTGCATTTCATGACTATGAAATTTGGCAAATAGATGTCAAAACAGCTTTCCTTTATGGGAAACTAATAGAGGATGTGTTCATGACACAACCGGAAGGTTTTGAAAATGCAAAGTATCCTAATAGAATGTGCAAGCTAGAAAAGGCTATTTATGGACTTAAACAAGCTTCTCGTAGCTAGAATCTCTGCTTCCATGAGAAAGTCACAGAGTTTGGATTTTCTAGAAGTGAAGATGAGTCATGTATATATGTGAAGTTCAGTGGGAGTATTGTAGTATTCTTAGTATTATATGTAGATGATATACTGCTCATAGGAAATGATATCCTAACTTTACAAAGTGTAAAAGAATGGTTGGGAAAGTGTTTCGCTATGAAAGATCTCAGAGATGCAGCATATATCCTAGGTATAAAGATTTACAGAGATATGTCAAAACATCTCATAGGACTTAGCCAAGACACGTACTTAGATAAAATTTTAAAAAGATTCAATATGGAAAAATCTAAGAAAGGGAACCTACCCTTGAATCATGGCGTTAAGATCAGTAAGGACCTGTGTCCAAATTCTGAACAAGAATTGGACAGAATGAGTTGAATCCCATATGCTTCGGCTATAGGATCGATCATATATGTCATGACGTGTACAACACCTGATGTCTCATTTGCTCTGAGCTTAGTGAGTCGACATCAGCAGAATCCTGGTAAAGGTCATTGGACAGCTGTAAATAACATTCTCAAGTATTTAAGAAATACTAAAGACGGGTTTTTTGGTTTATGGTAGAGAAGAGGAACTAAGAGTAACGGGTTATAGTGATGCTATTTTCCAAACAGACAGAGATGATTGTCGTTTACATTCTGATTGGGTATTCATACTAAATGGGGGAGCGGTTACATGAAAAAGTTCTAAGCAAGATACAGTGGCAGACTCCACATGCGATTCTGAGTACATTGTGGCTAGTGAAACGACAAAGGAAGCTATCTGGATGAGGAAATTCATTGGAGATCTTGGAGTTGTTCCAACAGTGCAAGATCCTATTGCTATATTCTGTGATAATGAAAGTGCAGTCGCCTTGAGTAGAGAACCCAAGGATCACGGAAAGTCAAAGCACATTGAAAGGAAATACCATTTTGTTCGAAAGAAAGCCGACCAACATGCTAGGAGCATAGGCTTAAGAGATATGAAGAGCATAAGATCAGAAGATAATCCAGCTTATCCATTCACAAAGCCACTAGGAAGGTCCAAACACGACCAACATGCTAGGAGCATAGGCTTAAGAGATAATGTAAAGTTTTAGTTGTTAGTTTGAATTTGAAACGTTACAAAGAATGATGGAAACTGTAATAGACTTGGTGATTAAGTAATGGAGATTATTAATGGGAAGGAGTTCTGCCATTTACTATTGTTTGTCATTGTGTTTCAGTTTTGCATGTTTTGACACCACTTCCAGAGTAATAAGTTCTTACTCAAACTTCCTCAATAGATCACACTATAGGAAGTATGTGGTGAATTAAGACTGTCATGGAGTGTTAGTAGATGTCTATGGAGATAGACATGGCATGGAGATTGCTGCAACACTCATGGGTACTTAATGGGGATTTAAGTATAGGAGAAACCCACACTTAAAGAGATCACTTCATGGATTAAATCACGAGTTATTTTAAGATGATAATATCTTCTGTTCTTAAAATGGAGATACATGAGTATCTAGTTCTTCAAGTCTGTTATACTTTAGTCTATTCAAACGTTGTGCGTAAATGCCAGTTATAAAGGATATGCTAGGTATGATGTGATGAGTTGACTAGTGCTATGTAGTCGATATTTATTTGTTCCTTTTAGCTAAAATGGAAAAGAGATATCACGGACCCTCTGATGATTAATGTTTGACTCAAAAGTGCTAGGCATGGCCGAGACTAGGGTGATAGTTCAGTAGTCTCATATAGTCAATATAATCGGAAATCAGGAAACTTATATGAATCTTGAGATTGATTAAAATCCATGTCTCGATTCATACGATATCGTGAAACAAAGGAATGGTTGATCACTTATCTAAAGGACTGACTCTAAGATAAGAATCAGAGTTAGACAGTTGCGATGGATGGCACACTTTACATGGTTAATAAGATATAGGCTTAGCCCAATAATAGTTGATGATTTATCCAAGTTGGAGACTGTTGGAATAGTGTCCAATATCATAACTAATTGGTGAAACTATCATTAATGGTAGAGTCCTTTTTGGGTTGCCCTCAATAAATAGTCAAGAGAAAGATGAAGGATAATATTAATAGTATTAATATTATATTTAATTGTTTGGATAATTCATAATAGTTTATTAATTAGAAATGAAAAGTAATTAAATAAAGCAGAAGGTTCCAGAAACAGGATCCAACCGTCGGTTGGGATTAGGGTTCAAAGGCGGTGGAACGCGCGGGTCAGAATCTGGGTTCTTGGTTGACAAGTTAATCCAACCGCCGGTTGGAAGGTCCAACCACCAGTTGGATGTCGAAACCAGCAAACCGTAGGGTTTCTTTCACAACTATAAATAGGGGCATCCTATACCTTCATAAACACACGATTCAGATACGAATTTTATGAGAATTTTGAAATCTGACTTTCTCTTGGGTTTTTATGTGTGAAGCATTAGAGGTATTCTACTTTAGGTACTTGCCTCCAAGTAACGAAGCTCTGCTAGTTGGTCTGCGCGTGAGAAATAGATTTTCTCCAAGGTTAGTGTTTTCTTATCTATCCTAATGTTTATTATACTATTTATTCAAGTTAAGATCCTTTAGGGTTTAGTTTCCTAATTGCCCTAGATTATAAAATTATTGTTTTTCCGCTGCATATATGATAATCTAGTTAGGGAATAGAAAACCCAACAACAACACCAAAAAGGGGGTATACAACACCTACGGGGTAGTATTCAACACCAAAGGGGGGGTATACCACCTCAAAGGGGTAGTATACCACCCTTTAGGGGTAGTATATGGACTCTAGAGGAGCGTGTATGACCCTAAAGAGGTGGTTTACAGCTCCTAGAGGGTGGTATGGCTTATTCGAGGTCTTATGTGCTGGATCGTAAGTCTTGATCGCCTAGTCATAGTTCGTTTAACCCTAACTTCTTCATTATTGGTTCGTTTTCAGCGTTCTTTATATCCACGTTCTCGTAATTATCTGAGGATCATAATGATATAAACTAAGATAATTTCAAGGTAATTTGATTAAATGATTTTGTGGAATGCGACTGTATTGTTTATTTTTTATTTTGTACGTTATTTGGTCATTTTGATTTATTTTTAATGTAACGCCTTCATTTTAGTCTCATTGATGATTTCTGGTGAAATATCATTGATATTGAGTATTTTCATCATGTTTGGGCTAAAAAGATAGGAATAATGTACGTAAAAACATGATTTTTTTACGTTACATTAAATATCTCACACTTAGACGTTGATTGTCCTCTAGCAACACTTTAACTATCCTCACTTAAAAGGCGTTTTTAGGCCCGGTTTTTGCGAATTAAAACATTTTTAAGAACAACCATTTCTTCATAAAAGAAACATGTTTCAGAAAGTAAATATAAACAAGATAGTCATTCCAGAAATAAGAAATAATTATCTTTGGGCATGCTTCTAATTCTCATAATTTTTGACATACACATGAATAGGCGATGTCACAAGGTGGTCAATCAATTCACTCAAAGTGTATCAGGTTTTCTATCATCCTAATACAAACAAAATCGCTCAATTGCCAGTCATGCAACATTCATAGGTCATTCATTGGGTTTGTATGTGAAGTGAGGGTTAAGGGGTATGGATAGTGGATGTTTTTAAGTTTGAGGGGTTTTGCTTATCTCAGGACTTTTTAAGCTTATGAAAAACTTTTATTTAGATATTCGAACGAAAACAAGAACGAAGATAAGAGGGAAACTAAATAGCTATATCGACTTCTATCTTTGACGAGATCCGATACTTTGAGGAGCAGTAATATTTGATAGATAGCGGAGTACTTTAGCTTTATTTAAACTAACACATCTTTTTGTTCCTTTGAAGCTTCTCTGCCACAGATTTTCTAAGGGATTTTTCTTTTTTTTCTTTCTTTTTTTATCATGCCCTTAGAAATCTTCATTTTTCTTATATTCTTCCTTTCATAGCAGCTCTGATATTTCCTAGTGCCAATTTTCGCACTTTGAGGTTTCTCGATTTTATGTATTTTGAACTCGGGAACTTACACGAGAGGTAATCTTTTGGGAAACACAGAACAGCGAGAGATGGAATATATGAAACAAGGATATCTAAATAGCATTTTTCATAACCTTAAATATTCATGAGATAAGTTTTTGGGAGTTTTTGTGGAGAGAGTGGTTTATAAGATATGGGTTTTGACAAATGAATTTTTGGTTAAGGCGCAACAGGGTTTACTAAGCGGATCATCGATCCTAAAAATGAGTATCGGTAGGGTTAGGCTTGAAGAGATATGAGAAAATAGGTTTATATCTCAGGGAATGTCAAGGTCCTCTAATCGCACCTATACCGCGTACGGTATTCATCAATGTGGTCTTGAAATGCATACCAGGAGCAAGTTCTAATGCAGAAATGCATGCATCGGCAAACACAACAAATGAATAGTGAAGTATTTAAAATGAATGCTTTATATAGGCTCAAAATACCTCACTGTAATTAATATGGGTTGTATGTGCTTAGTCATGCGCTGCCCCTAAGATTATTATTTCTCAATTTGAGAAATATCTACCTTATTTTCTCAATTTTTAAAAATAACTTACTCATATTAGAGATGGTTCCTCTTAAAAACATTAAAATTCAAAAAAAGCAGAGCTAACTGAATGAGTAACATATCTATTGTCAAAGTTAAGCTCATATTTTTTCTAGTTTATGCAAAAAATTTAAAATTTTTTGAGAAATTTTAAAGTGAGGAATATTTTTTGAGTTGTTATTTGGACATAAAAATCTATTTACGGTATTTTATACCGTTATCCCAAACTTAGAGGAACATTATCGCTAATGTTATCTATAGTGGAGATTTTATTGGAAGTAGAATCCCACACTTAGAGTTTAAACATATAAGAAAATATTTCTCAAGTGTTTGTTTTGGGTTGGAATCCCACACTTAGTGAAAAGTTTAGGATATGGTATAGATTACTTTATTAATTAACAGTACTAAGTAAAGTAAAATATTTAAACAGGGAAAGGATGAAGAAACTCCCCAGATAGCTAAAGCCGAAGGTCTGATAATGCCCCGAGAAGAATTCTGAAATCTTGGTTATGTGGTAGCTCCATGAGGATTATTTAGCTTTAGGGGCGTGCTTCTAGATACGGGCTTCGCCTTTTAATTCAATCACTCATTTGTGAAACAATCTCTTAAGAGTGAACACGCTGGATATACCTTTTCAACTTCATATTTTTGCAATCAAAAGGATTCACTGTCTCAGAATGAAAAGATGTTTTCTACTATAAATAATTTGTAGAACATATGTTTTTAAAGGAGATCGAGCATAATGCATAAAAGTAGTATGCAGGTACCTCAAATGCTCAAAACACATGAACTAATTTTCTAATTGCTTTTCCTATTTTTCTGAGACAAGTGATTATGCAAAAATGAGTTGCAGTTATAGTATATTTTGAAAATATGTTTGGGTATATCCAAGTGTGAAGGATATTCGGAGATTTTCTTCGCTTATTGACACATAACCATCAACACGTTTTATTGCATGGGTTGCCCCCCGAGAAGCGTTGCTTTTAGAGTCGAGAGCTCGACTTTACGCCTCCGAGATAAGATATTGGGGAAGGAGTTTCCAGGGTGAGTGATGGTGACATTATGTGCCCTAGGTTGTGGGAAAGTGTAGCGCGGAGGATAGATCCTTTGTAAATTGCAAGCCATGGTTGAGATTAGATCTGGTAGTTCCATGTTATCCATTTTGAAGCTTTGAAATTGTTCTGAGGCACCTCTGGAGAGACCTTGTAATCTGTGGGTGATGTAATCAACTGCCTTAGTGATTGGCCCATTAGGATCAATCACCGTGGTTTTTCTTGTTTTGATCATTTCCCTAATTGGATAACTAAGTTTGAAAGAGTCCATAAATGCCACTAACTTTAACTTCAGATCTTCAAATTCTTCAGTGTGAGGATCTCCTCCGAATACAGCTGTAGACTTGCAAAAGCATTTGATTAGCTAGTGTTGATGAAGGGAGAAAGGAAAACCAGAGTTTGTGAAGATATGAACCACTTTGTTGAATATCTCACGATATACAGTGTGGAAGATAAACTCCGTTTTCTTGGCGTCTTCTGCATTCAATATATCATGTAATCGAGTTATCATATAAGTGACAACATTGAGTGGTGACATATCTTTAACACTTTTGGAGTTACGCCTCCTTTCGTCCCAAGTGATGTACCTAAGCTCCTCGATTATCAATTTAATATGATGTTCTAAAATAGACCTTATGACAAATTGATTGCTTTCTTTGGTACTCAGGTGATCTTTTGCAGCTAGTAAGTCAAGGAATGTCTGAAGATTGCTCATTACCATGATGTCAGCACAGTTACTGGGATTTCTAGTAGCTTCTTTGATAAGTCTTATGATAGCACCCAACATCTCTCTTTGTTTTGAGGAATAAGGAAACGCTAAACCCATGAGAGCGTCATATACCTTGCGGTATATTTGTCTCTGTTCAACGTATAAGTATAATTCTTTTGCGTTTTTCCTTTCATCCTTGAGTTGGGATTTGAGAGCATCGGAGAATACTCTAATGCAGTATCTAAGGATGAGCAGATCTTGGGTTCCCTTGCTTGTGAGATGGATAGTGGTTGTTGCCTCAATAACTACTATTAGCCATCTTTCATGCATAGAGTACTCATTGGTGGATTTTCTAATAGCTGCTATTATGAAGGATCGCCATCATAACTATCTATCACATAAATCATTTGTTCATGAGTAGAGACAATTGGGATGCAGATAATTTCTGGAGATAACGCTTGTGAATCAGGCAGTTCTGGAGAATCAAGAGGATCAATATACACAGGTACGTTTCCCGAGTCACCATCCATAGTAGGAATATCTAATTTTTGTAGATTAGGGAGCTCAACTACGTCGGGTGGTGATCGAGATTCGTTAGTGACTTTGGATATTAGATCAGAAAATAGCTTTGGAGTGTCTCTCTTTCTTAGCTCTTTGACATGTGAATCGAAATCATCGAATCCATATATACTTCCTGTCTCAAACTGTGTTTGAGGTTCAGATGAAACAAAGGCTTGAATCACTCGATGAGGTATAGGTAGCAACAGACTAGTTAGTTTGCTTGTTCTGAAATCCGAGATCTTCTTCAGATTGCGTATGAGATACTGTTCGATGTCTTCTAGATCACGGAGTCGAAGGCAAGTGAGTGGCTTTTTTGGATCCAATAAAGGATGAATTATTCCTTCGAGGGTACAATCAAAAACATCATCAGCAAGAGGCTCCTATTCTTCTTTCATATCTTCTTCAATCTTAGCTGTTGATTCAGATGTCTCGTCATCCGATGTAACTTTGCTAACGGAACAATATATAGTTCAACATTCTCCATCGAAGCATAGTCGGAGTTATTGATCTTGAATGTGATGCTTTCTCCGTGAGCGCGTAAGCTAATCGTCTGAGAGTGCATGTCGATGAGTGCTCTGGCTGTGTTCATAAAAGGTCTACCTAGGTTTATTGGAATGTTTATATCTTCCTGGATATCCATTACCACAAAGTCAGTTGGGAAAAAGAACTTGTCGACTTTAACCAAGATGTTCACAGCTATTCCTTTAGGCAACTAGCTGAACACTCATCCGTGCAAAGCGTGAAGTTGCCTCGAGTAGCGGCATCGAGCATTGGCTTGTGGTGAGGTGTAAGACCATTGTAAAACGTGCATAACTTGGTTGATCGTTCGATTTGGTGGTTTGACATCTTTTAAGCAACCTCTTAAATCTTTCCCACGCACTATAGATCGATTCATCTTGAAACTGTTGGAAGTTCAAGATGTCTTTCTTTAGCTTGATTCGTTTGGATGGGGGAAAGTACTTTGTTAAGAACTTAGTTTCCATTTCCACCCATGAGGAGATAGAGTTGGTCTCTAATTCCTCAAACCAAGTTTGTGCGTGAAGAGAAAGAGAATAGGGGAACAAATATAAGCGGATTATATCTTGCTCAACCCCGTATTGCTTAAAAGAGTCGAATAAGGTTATGAAATTATTGAAGTGGGAGTTGGGGTCATCGTTCAGTTGTCCGTGGAATTGGCAGCGATTCAGGATTAACTACACTACGTCGTGCTTGAGTTCGAATGATGCGCCTTCAATCTCCGGGTAGCATATGGGTCCTCCTCGAACTTCTATCAAGGGTTTGTTGTATTCAGCGAGAGTGATGCGTGCGGTGGTTGTAGGATTGTGGGAAGGTGATGGCTTTTCTTGCCGGATGGGTAGGATGTCGTCTTCAGGATAAGGGAATTGAAGGGTTGAAAGAAATTATAGGTGTCTAAGAAGTGAAAACCATCCTAAAGGTTCACTAGAAAGAACGTTAATCACGACGCCTCTAAGTCTTACTATTGATTCCCCGGCAGCGGTGTCAAAAACTTGACGTGCCACCAGCAGTCGGTTACGAATTACCCTGTTGTTGGACCGGCTGCCAGCAGCGGGTCGGTGAAGTTTTAATATTTATAAATGTTGGGGCCTAAGTTTAGTACGACTCTAAAACCTAAAGGTGTACAGTATCAAGTATGACTTAGGGTCGTTATTTAAAATCAACGGTATTGTGAAACAAAGTAATCAGGTTGTTTGTTTCTAGCTAGTGAGGGAGTTTTAAAAAATGGTTGGGAGTTTATTTTTATTTTGTTTTCCAACTTATACTACTAATTAGTACTAAACTATAAAATAAAATAAGGGATAGCAGTCAGGATAGAGGGGGTGTTTGATGTGACTTCATTAGCCTTGCATTGGGATGATCTTTTGGTTTAAGTTATAAAAACGTCTACTTGTATTTTATTTTTTTCAAATATTTGTGGTGTAAACACTAGTACCCTACTGATTGATTACTCAATCAGTATGTCACTGAGTAACTAGGCTATCATGATTCTGATCGGAGGAGGCTCAGTGACCCTTTTTGGAATACGAAGATTCCTGGGTGCATGCATAGAGCAACAACCCACTAACTGTCCGACCGTTCTTAACACCACAATGATACTTATTGAATAAAACATTTAAGTTTAAGACTTGGTTGGTGTTTGATTATTTTCCATCAATGGTATTGTGGGATCCAGAGGTGATAGACGAATTTGGAATACTAGATGATTCCTCGTCTTCCTTTATGAATTTATAAACTAAGTTTGTATTTTAGATCAAAAATTCTCCATTTATGATTTAAACCAGCCCTCACTTATATTTTACCAATAAATCCCTAGTTTATTCACAGTGTACAATACTTGTTTAAAACAACATTTCCACGGCTTCAAAACCAGACCATGTTGTTTAAAAACATATATTTAATCCAGAGTTTATTCACGATGTACAATACTTATATAGTATTTCTACGGCTTTTAAACCTAAACATAGATAATTAATTACCCCAGATATGACGTCTTATCAAAAGGTTTTAACCACGTTTATTGGTGAAAAGACGTTAGTTGAAATTGCGGTTTAAAATCATAGATAGAATACATAATCAAAGAACTGAGTTTTCATATAAAATATAATAGGTTAGAACATTAATCAACAACGGATTGTGCCCACGATTTTCATAGGTTTCACGTTCTGTACTACACACATTGATGTTTTCAGCGATGTACAAATGAAAACCATTTAACGTTACTTCCATTGTTTCATAATGACATCATCCCAACTAATACGACTAACTACATCACAACAAACACACAATATAACTACTCACTAAGCATGGCCATTGTGAGTGCCCTATGCGATGGATCTAAGTGATGATCAACAGCAATTGAATGGCAGAAACAATCAATTACACAAATCACTAATAAACCTAAACCGAAACGATCAATTGAACAAAGTAAACGAGTTTATTAGCTTGAATAACGTATTGGAATTTGATTACAGATGAGTTTAGTCGACAAATGGTGCTAGGGTTTCGTCAACCCTAGCCAAAACCCCGTAGGTTCTTTTTATACTAAAACACAATCGGCAGACATGCGTCACTTGTGGAAGTGTCGCATGTGGCCGCCTTCATGCATCACTTACCTAAGTGTCGCTATGCGTCACTTAGGCAAGTGTCGCCTAAACTAAAACTTAAGTGTCTCATCATACAAAATCTATATATCTATAAAACGACTAACGACACTTTTACAACTCAATAGACCAACTGACAAACAAACTGATATGCATCAACAAACTCCCCCGTGTCTTCAGCTTGGTCTTCAAAATCTTTAAACATCAAAACTTTAATCAGCACCAACCTTCTGGGAATGTTCCTCCAGCATGTATTCCCACTTTCAAACAAATCTCAACCACCCTTGTAAACTTTGAAGCTTCCTCTAAATCAACTTGATTATACTGAAGTTTATTCTTGTAGAGAGCTTTCAAATCTTTCTTTGTCAGATTTATTAGGCTGATCGGATCAAAAACTCGAACAGACTTTCCCACAAACTCCTTAATTGGCCATTCTCCCCATATATCCTGTGTTTGTACCACAGCAGTCTTGGTAGAATATTCAATTACAGCTTCTTGAGTAACAGAGTCAAACCACCAATACTTTAAATCTCGTAAGAAATCCAGTGGTAACTCTTGTAAGGGAACAGTCTTGAGACTAGCAGCTGGTGGATAATGATATTTCACAATCGGTTGTTGAGTTCTCAGATCAATCTTTTTCTTGTACGAATACCGAACTCCCAGCTCTGGTCTAATCCACATATATTTCTTGCTGTAGATTTCTTTTCTCAAAATTCTCTGAAAGAGAACTCCTCGAGTATCTTCAGAATGATTTACAATATTTAACTGAGCAAGACGATTAAGTTCGACCTTTGGCAATGTGCTGATATGATTGAATCTAGGCTTGAAGTATTGCACGTCATCGCTTCTCTTGATCAAAATAAGAAAGTTATCAACATCAAATTTTCAGCTTCTGATCAAACCAGTCAATTCACCTTTAACTAGATAAGTTTTACAAATCTTCAAATCAGGTGCAATTGATTTGTATACCACTTGTGGTTTTGAACTTCCTGAAGATGTAGACACAGGAACTGATTCAACAGTAGGTTGTTCCATTGCAGGTTCTGCCTCATCCTCAGAAGAATCTGTCTCAATAACCGGAGCATCAAAATTATATGCTTGAGCAGGTTGTCATAACACTGGCTCCGGTTCACGTTCAGGCACCGGTTCTTGATTTGGATTATCCATATATTCCTCATCCGACCCTGGAACCTCTGCGTCCATTTCTATATCATCGGGATCAAAAGATCTATCTACTTCATCAAATTGATTAACCAAACTCTGCAAATATGTCAGATTGACATTTGAATAATCAGCTGCAATCGGAGTTGGTTGTCCCAGAACATCAACGAAGTAATCTAAAGCAATATTTTCATTAATATCTGAAGATTGTACATTTTCAGGTTCTGGGGGAGGAGTTACATTTGTTTCTAACTCCCTGGGAATATCCTCCCCCGAAACAATTGTGACAGACTCCAATTCTAAAACCCTAGATGACAGATTCGTCAATTGAACCTGGAGATTTTCAACCTCGGCAGCTTTGAGCTCCAAATCCTTTATCTGGGAGGCCTGAGCTACAATTATAGCCTGTTGATCGTCAAATCGTTTCGACAAAAGCTCCATCTGAGCAAGTAGCATCTGAATCGATGGCAACTCAGACTGTGGTGGAGGTTGTGGTCGCTGAGAAGTATGCGGAGTTGGTTCCTCGATCACAACAGTGGTCCTCTAGCGTCTTCGAAGAGGTAAATCAGCATACGAAGGAGAAGACCCAGCAGGACGTTTTCCTGGATTCCTCGGGACGTGGACCCTGCCAGCAGAAATCCATCTCAAGATACGCTTAAAGCGTCTAGGATCAGCAAGTTGAATCCCGTCCAAAGCAGTTTGTGGGGGCACGTCACCCTTAGAATCAGGTGGAGTGGACCCACCATCATCAGAATCATCATCAACCCGGTCAACACGATCAATGTCATCCAAATCCTGAGCTATCTCAGTGTCAACCAGGTCATCCTCATTGACCGGAGGAATCACATCATCCTCAAAACCATCATTGATCGGCGCAACATAGTTTTCATTGACTATGTGCCCGAATAGTTCACGGTCAGCCAAAATTTGTTCACCCTTTGGCGCTAGTTTGCGATCGTTGAAGACTCGATGAAGCATTGGTGTTGACACCAAGAGGGAACGTTGATCAGGAGCAATCTCGAGATTCAAATCATTTAATAATAGCTGCACAAACCTTGGATATGCATCCACTTATCCTTACCAGCTCGGATATTCTCAACCATGTTGCCAAAAATATAACCGCTGAAGTTATACGGTTTGTTGTAGATTAAGGCCAACATCAGAGATAAAGTCAAATGACTTGCAGTGTCGTATCCTCCCTTCCTCGGAGATAGGCAAACAATCACAATATGACATAAATACCTCCAAACCCTGCAGAGATATTGCTTGCGAAAATCAGAAAGCTGATTCGTCGGATAGCCCATGCGTTGAAGTCCCCCGTAGATAAACGTTGTTGGGAACATAGTCGGCATGGTGTCGTTGTCATTGAACTGAAGAACCCGTCGAATAGAGTTCTCGGTGATCTCAATTTCCTCACCAAACATCTTTGAGACAATCCTCGGGACATCACCCTGAGTCCGAATGAAAGCATGATCGTAGAATTCTTCAGCTTGATTCATATAAACCGGAGTAGATGCGGTAATAGCATAATGAATCCTCGATCGGTGGAGGAACTCGATCATAGGCCGAAACGGAGCCGAGTTGGCATGTGTGGACTCCAAAAAGGCAGTGATATTGTGACGAGTGTTGGTGCGGCGATAATAATTTTGTAGATCAGTCATCTGTAAGCTAAAATACGAAACAAAAATAACCAAAAATGTTATAGAATTAGCACGAACACGCATAACCTAAATAACGAAATTCTGATTTAGGCGTCACTTAGGAAGTGACGCATAACCACTACCGACACTTAGGAAGTGTCGCAGAAAACAATGCTCAAAATCAGAAATTAAGTATAGCGTCACTTATGGTAAGTGACGCTATCCTGCATCACTGGTGTAAGTGACGTTGCCAAATCATGCGTCATTATATACGACACTTAAGAAGTGTCGGGTCAACAGTATGCGTCATTTAATAGAGTGACGGTATCCTAAGTGAGTCACTTAGAAAGTGACGGTATAAGTGTCAGTATAGACAAGGGCGTCACTAAGTGAGTCACTTAAGAGAGTGACGCATAAGTCGGCGTCACTAAGATGAGTGACAGACTAACAGATAATACAAGTACATGCGTCACTAAGAGAGTCACTTAAGAAGTGGCGGTATGGGTTCTTAATTACCAAGTAGCGTCACTTGAGGTAAGTGATGCATGAAGTGATGCAACGATGAAGATCATCGTGTCACTGTTCATACCCAGAAACCAAATTTGGGGGTTTTGAAAATCGAAGTTATCACAACGTACGCATGATAAAAACGAGTGAAACACACCATTTAATAACATAAAACATTAACAAATCAAGCCCCAAATCTTATGATTTCAAAGAAACCCAAAACCCGTAACCCTAATTCGTAATTAAAACATGAATACAGAAAGATAGAGGTGAAAATTAGTACCAAACTAGTCGTGTGAATGAGGGGAACAAGAATATGACGATGGAATGCGCAACCAAACTTGATAAATCACGAACAGATCGACAAAAATCGCACAGAGTAAGTGACACAGGGACACAATGAGTGACGGTATGTCAGAGGAAGTGACGCTATGTGAATTTGAAAAGTGGTGAGGTTGAGTGTCGTTGGAAAGGGTATTTATATGAAAACCCTAATATGCGTCACTCAACCCGGCACTTGTAGCGTAGCTTACCCTGACACTTAAAGCATCACTAGTGGAAGTGACGCAATATCGTATGCGTCACTGGTAGCGTCACTTATGAAAGTGACGCAACAGGTCACTTTTAGTGAAAAGTTTGCGATTTTATCGATTTTTGTGTTGTGATTTCGGTACTCAAATGTGAAAGAGGTAACTGTAACTTGGATAAAATCAAAAATTAAACTAACTTAGAGAAAAATAAGAACACATAAAGGAATGTAAATTTACAAATAGAAAATTAACACATTCTTTTTGGTGACGGAGTTGATATAATCTGGTTAGGGATCATATCGGAGTAACATGCATTTATTAGGAACAGTAAGTGTTATTTCGATCATCAGTATATTTGTCCACTTTAAATTTACTTGACATGCTAAAAACACTTTTTATAAAAATTATTTCAAAACAATAATTAGTATATTTGTCCACTTTAAACATGTTACACTCACATATAGGAGCTAATTTTATTATTATTGGTATGTACATTTCGTTGTGGTCCCCACCATAGATATACATCTTAACTTAAGACATAGACGATGTTTCCATTTACAGATAGAATATAAGAAAATCAAATTTAAGAATCAAGTCAGCGGTGACAGGTCTTTACTTACGTACAACAGAGCAACATAGCTTGATTCAGGTTTAAGCAAAACCAGACTTGGTCAAACCATTTTGGCGACCTTGTAAGGTATCTTAACTTTAGAGACTTTGCAAGTACTTTGACTTGTGTTTGCTTAATTTGAAGTATATATTAACAGAAATCAGGTCTATACTTACGTACAACAGAGGAAACTGTCAATATATACCCCCAAATGATATCAAATATACTTCTTTCACGAAAACATGTCTAGCATAAGGAAGAAATTAAGACTTTTGTCATACATCTAGTGATGTTGTACCACTTGAAATAGACAATTAAGTATTAGGCTTCTTAAGAGATCTCAAAGAGTTTTGCATAACATGCCTACTAATATATCGTATGATGAAGACAATGTTTATAAAAACTGTTGTTGACACGTCAGATAAATCTACTGACACATCCAAGATAAATCTTAAAATTCCATTTTATGCATGTCACCCGATGTACTATCATATCCCAAGTTGTTTACAGATACAACTTCAACGTCTATTTTAAAATGTAGCAACGATGCATTTCTTTAATACTAAAAAGTATAAAGAGTGGCTGTTGCGTTTTTTTTTTTTTTTTTTTTTTATCTTAAAACACATAAAAGAAATAAATTTCGTTCCAAGATACAAATTACTTTTTGGCGATAAAGAACCTTAAACCAATTATGTTGATTAGTTCATCAAATCGAGTACGCGAAAAAGCTTTTGTGAAAAGGTCGGCATTCTGCTTTAGGGTGTCTATGTGGACAAGGTCTATCAGGTGTTTTTCATAGCAATCCCGTATAAAGTGGAACCTAAGTTCAATGTGTTTAGTCTTAGAGTGCTGTACGGGATTGCGTGTGATAGAAATAGCAGCAGTATTATCTATGTGAATAGGAGTCATAGAAAGAAGTAACCCGTAATCACACAGTTGATGCTGAATCCATAGAACCTGAGAGCAGCAACTCGCAGCAGCAACGTACTCAGCTTCTGCAGTTGAAAGAGAAACTGTAGTCTGTTTCTTGCATTGCCATGAGACCAATCGAGATCCAAGGAATTGGCATCCACCAGTGGTAGATTTCTTATCTATGCTGCAGCCGCCATGATCCGAATCTGAATAGGCAGAAAGAGCGAATGATTTCTCGTTTGAATACCATAGACCAAGATTGGGTCTATGTTTGAGATAACCAAAGATTCGCTTTACCGCCTTCATGTGAGACACCTTAGGTTTGGCTTGAAAGCGTGAGCAGACGGATACCGCAAACACAATATCCGGTCGAGAAGCGGTTAAATACATCAAAGAACCTATCATTGAGCGATAGTCCTTTTCTTTGCAATCTTCCTCATCTTCAGCAAGTCTAAGATTGTGACTAAGTTCGATAGGAGTCCCATAGGTTTTACAATTAAGCAGGTCATATCAAGTCAACATGTCTTTTACATACTTTGACTGATGAATATAAATACCCTTTTGAGACTGCTCAACTTGTACACCTAAAAAGAATTTGAGCTCCCCCATCGCACTCATCTCAAACTCAGATTTCATAATCTCCTCAAAATGCTTGCACATTGCTTCATTTGTAGAGCTAAAGATAATGTCGTCCACATACACCTGCACAAGTAACATATCTTCTCGATCGCCAGTCCGTTCTTTACGGATGAACAGAGTACTGTCGATATTCCCACGAACAAAACCATGCTTGATTAAGTGGGTAGTAAGCCTCTCATACCAAATCCGTGAAGCTTGATGAAGACCATATAACGCCTTGTTCAACTTGCAGACGTATTCTGGATGCTCAGGGTCTTCAGAACCTGGAGGCTGTTTAACGTACACATCTGTATCCACTTGTCCATATAGAAAAGCGCTTTTAACATCGAGTTGGTTAACACGAAACTCTTTGAAAGAAGCGAACGCAAGAAAGATCCGAATAGACTCAAGTCTTGCCACAGAAGCGAAGACTTCATCATAATCCAAGCCCTCGATCTGACTAAAACCTTAAACAACCAATCGAGCTTTATTCCGAATCACTATACCCCGATCATCCATCTTATTTCAAAATACCCATCGAGTGCCGGTTAAATGAGCACCTTTGGGTAACGAAACTATATCCATAACGTGCAGCTTGTTGAACTGCTGCAACTCTTCTTGCATGACCTCGACCCAGGATGGATCTTTTAAGGCCTCATCAACTTTCTTAGGTTCAATTTGGGATAAATGACAAGAATTTATCCGAGCAACCAAATTTAACATTTCTTGATTTGGATTTTGCTTCACTTGTTGCCTTGTTTGAACAGCAGCATTAGGATCACCAATAATATTATCGATGGGGTGATCCCTGTGTACACGTGTGACTAGGATTAACTCCGGTGCAAGTACTAACTCCAAATTGTTCATATCCCTTTCAGTAACGGGAACAGTGTTAGTCGCAGGAGCAGTAGAACTTTTAGGTTGCACAGGTGGTTGAAGTTCCGTATCATCTTCATTAGAGAAGAGGTGAGAATGAACCAATTCTTCTTCTTCCTTGTCTTCCTCTAAAGGTGGCATATTGGGATCATCAGGATGTTCTGTTGCATTAGTCATTCTTGAAGTCCAAGGAATATCCGAAGGTGGAATAGTAGGAGATGGTGTGGATGTAGTAGGTAGTGGTGTGGGTGTTAGAGTAGGTGTTGGAGGTGATGGTGTGGGTGTTGGAGTAGGTGTGGATGTAGGTTTTGAGGTAGATGTGTCTTGACACAAACTGATGCCATGAAGTAAGGTAACTAACTCCTCCTCTTCATCATCTTCTTTGGGTATGTCAAATGAGTTAAACACATCCTTATAGTTAAACAACCATTCCGGACCCGTTCCTTGAGGAGGATCCGTGTAACGCAGGCATTTTACCTCAAAATGCTCTTCCACCTGATGTGTTGATTTAATGTAGACTCTTTTGTTCGGAGAGTTGACTGAATAGCCAAGGAAAATTCCTTCAACAGCTTTAGCTCCAAACTTCGAGACCTTTTCTTTTGAGATCATAATCAAACACGGACACCCAAATGGCTCTAGAAACTGCAAAGTGGGCTTACGGTTATTGAAAAGTTCATAACAGGTCTTGTTCTTTTTCTTAACCGTGAGCACGCGATTCAGAACGTAACAAGCAGTACTGACTGCTTCTGCCCAAAATATAATAGGAAGCTTAGAATCGGCCAGCATAGTCCGAGCTGTCTCGATAATAGTCTTATTCTTACGCTCTGCAACTCCATTCTGTTGAGGAGTTCTTGGGACACTGAACTGATGATCAATACCTTTCGTGGCACAGTATAACTCAAGAGTTGAGTTCTTGAATTTAGTTCCATTGTCACTTCTCAATCTCTTCACCTTTAAGTTGCACAGATTTGCCAACTTATCCAACAGATACACCAAAATATCTGGTGTTTCACTCTTCGCACCTAGAAAGTATACCCATGAAAATCTCGAGTAGTCATCGGTGACTACTAAGCAGTAAGATCTACCACCTATGCTCTTAGTTGAAATAGGACCAAACAGATCCATATGTAAGAGCTCCAGTGGTGCAGCAATGGAATTCACTACCTTCGACTTATGGGACTTTTTGTGGAGTTTCCCTTTATGGAATGCAATGCAGTCATCTTTTAGGGCAAATGACTGTTTTGGAACTCCATTTACCAAATCATTGTTTATTAGAAAATTCATCTTGCGAAAATGGATGTGTCCCATTCGTCTATGCCACAGTAGTGATTCCTTTTCCGAAGCCTTTGACAGGAGACAAGTGTACTCATCTGTAGTCTCCACAGTTCGCATATTCATTACATAGGTGTCGTTTCTCCGTGGCACCCTCATAAGCACCCATTCTTCAGGGATAATGAAACCAGGCATCAGTATCATACATTCCGTCTTTGTGAAAGCAGTAGTAAAGTCCTTATCACAGACTTGTGAAACGCTCAGCAAGTTGTGAGTAAGTTGAGCCACATAGTTCACATTCTCAAAGCTAACTTTCCCGTTAGTTAGCGTTCCCTTTCCCGTAATAGTTCCTCCTATATCTCCAGCAAAAGCAACATGTCCTCCGGCATGTGGTTTAACATCCGTCAAAATTGACACATCGCCAGTCATGTGTCACGAACAGCCACTATCCATAAACCATTCACTATCTTTAACGTGTTCTGACTGCTGCAACACATAAAGTAAGGAGATTAGTGAGAAACGGTGACCCAAGCCTTTACAGACTTAGGTCTACCAAGGTCATCAACAATAATCACATCGGACAGAACTTTATTTTTTAACAAATCAGAATTTTCATCTAATGTGTTATTGTTGATGACAGAAGAGTCACTAACAAACTCCTTTCGTTTCCAAACTTTAGTTTGTTCGGAAATTGGTTTGGGAGTAATGTCGGGCTTTTGTTTTGGCAAAGGTTTTTTCCCAACATTACTTGGCCTTTCATCAGGCTTGGGAGAGATTGAATAACGCCTAGGTGGAGATTTTGAAAATGAATTTCTATAAACTGATGTCCTAGGCATCTCTCTCCCATAGTGCTGATGAGACAGTTTGGGACATTCACGAATTAAATGTCCTTGTCTTTTATAGTAAAAGCATGAACGGGTCTCAACAAATGGTTGAAACTGAGGACTTACTACAGGAGGAGGGGAAGCATTTCTAGAACATGAACATTTCGTGCACGTCTTAGAAGATGCTTGTTTTGGTTGAGAGGTTGAAGTGGAAGGTTTATCACAAAAATCGTTTTCACGTGTAGCTTTATGTTGCAAAATCTTTACAGGTGACTGTAAAGTTTGAGATTTTGCATTTAAAACCTCGTCCTTTTTCCTTTTTAGGTTGAACCTTAATTGTAGGTTCAACCTTTAAAACCACTTTTTCAGATTTTACTTCAACCTTCTTTTTAAATTTAGGATACTCCTGATCAGTAATATCCTCAATCTCAACAATCTCCTCAACACTAACTGGAGATTCACATTTAGACTTAACAAATTGAGGCGAAGGATACTCTGGCCGCTTGGTTTTCTCCTTTGCCTGTTTGTTTTGATTATTGACCTTTGATTTGACCCCATATAACAATGCATAGTCAACTGGAATCTCTTCGGTGCCTTCCTTAACGGGCGTAGGACAGTATTCAGTAGGAGGCGGGACTACAGTATAACCTAGTCCTGTCTTAGTTTTATTATCTGTCCTTTGCTTGTTAAGGATTTCGTTGAAGGCAACCGTAGAAGAAGAGGAACCTAGAATCTTATTTTTATACTTATCATATTCAACTTTCAAATCAGATAGTTCCTTTCTCAAAAGTTCTATTTCAGCAAGATAGCTTTTAATAGCATCCTGTTGACTAAAAACCTTAGATTTATACCTAAGAGTGTCCTGTTGATAAGCCTCAATTTTCTTATCATATAATTGTTCATTGGCCTTTAGGTACTTATTTGACTCATTAAGTTTTTCAACCTTTTTCCTTAAGTCTACATTATCTTCTTGAAAGCACTTTAAAGATTCAGTTAACTTAATGCATGAAATACAGTTCAAAGGTTCTTCTGGTTCAATGCGTACCTCATTAGAAATGTGAGCCATGAGACACTGTTGATACTTATCAGCATACATGCTCCAGTCAGTGTTGGTAGGCTCAAAGACAACTAGTGCATCAGTTGTCGCTTGCTTCACTTCATCTTTCTCTGGAAATCTGGGAGCATCAGCCTTCGTGAAACCCGATGGAGGAACTTTAGGTTTTTCACATTCTCTCGCAAAATGTCCCAAATTCTGACAGTTATAACAGCGAACCTTGCTCTTATCAAAACCAAAACTTGTTTTGCCATCTCCTTCCAAACTCTTGCGACCAGTCCGTTGCAAGAATTTCTGAACTCTCCTTGAGATCATGGAAATATTCCAGTTTAAGTCCATTTGCTCAAGATCATCGTCATCTAGTTGAGCATAATCTTCTTTAGCAACTTATAAAGTAGAATTCGGTTGTGAAACCAAATCCTTGTAGGAGCTAAGAAAGGCTGTATAGATAGCAGCATGTTCTTGAATAGCAAGGGAAACAGGAACTTGCTGTTGTGACCCTTGTGAGGGTCCAGAAGCATACACCGGATGATGAACACCGGTAGATTGCAATGAAGGTTGTAATGGAGAGCTTGTAGAAGAAACGAAAGCCATTCCACCATAAATCTTTCCGGTGTTGACTTTTCCTCCATATAATGTCGGGTCTTGAACAAAACCACCCGATTTGCATTCCTTCTTCTTTAACTCCATCGCATGAGCTTAAAGAACACCAATTAGCTCATCCAAGTTCGTTGTAACTAATTCTTGACTCTCTTTTAAAAATTGCACTTTAACGTCCCAACTGCTAGGTAGAACGTCCAACAGCTTCTTATTTATTTCAATCTGAGGGAAATTGTAGCCTCCCTCGGTCAACTCACTAACTAACTGTGAGTATCTTGTAAACACACCCGAAGCTGTTTCATTAGGAAGAGAATCAAACAGATCATACTGTTTCTTGATCAGTTCTAATTTAGCCTCCTTGTACTTCTGATTTCCACCACATCTTGTCTCAATAGCCTTCCAAAGATCGTATGTTATGTCATGTGTTTTGAAGAGGCGTAAGACATCTTTAGTAAGGCACATACAGATGGCCGAATGAGCCTTTCTTTCAATATCGTACTCCTTCTTCTCTTCAGGAGACATGGCTTTGTAAGTTTTGGATGGAGGGATACCACGATAGTCTCCCTCAGCTACTGGAGCTTCATATCTTTCTCTGAGCGGACCCCAGAGCTCCGGACAGTGAAAATCTACGTACTATTTAAATCGATCATGCCAATATGCGTAATCCATATCAGCAGTGAATAGAGGAGGTTTATTATTAGAGCCGACATCATGATTTTGTTTAATCATATCCCTGATTCTCCGAATATCCTCTTTATCAGCAGCAGCAGCCATTAAAGATTAACCTGAAAATTAACTCAAAAACAAGAACTTGCAAACTAATTAGTACCAAAGGCGTCACTTGGTAAGTGACGCACTCAAGTGTCGCAACGACTAGCGGCACTTGGTAAGTGACGCTATCGAGTGACGGACGAAGTGACTGATGACACTGTAAGCAAGTGTCGCTCAATCTAGTAAGTGACGCACTCAAGTGTCGTACTTGAGTGACGCAATAAAACAAACAGGCGTCACTAGTAAAAGTGACACAAGAAATCAAAAGTCGTCACTAACAGAAGTGACGCAAAAAATCAAACCAGCGTCACTAGCAGAAGTGACGCTTGGCACGCAAGTGACGTGTTAAAGTGACGCACGTGAGTGACGTTGGATTAAGGTAGACGACACTTAAGTTAAGTGTCGTGTTAACCACAAATGACGCTCCAAGTGACGCACCAAAGTGACGCACCAGAGTGTCGGTAAAACCCTAATTTGGACTTACGAAGTGCCGCAAGAAGTGACGCGTTCAAGTGACGCAACGAGTGTCGCAGAAACGGCTGATCCCAAAAACCCTAAAAATCGAATTTTCGTAAACCTAACAAAAATTCCTCAAACCCTAATGAAAGAAACCTGTAGTAAATGATGAATATCGTCTGGAAAGCACCTAATCAACTCTAAATCCGTGATTATTCTCGATTCTTTATCCGAACGAAACCGAAATCAATCCAAAACGTCTTCAAGATGCCAATCGTATCACCTAGAGGCTCTGATACCAGTTGTGAGTGCCCTATGCGATGGATCTAAGTGATGATCAACAGCAATTGAATGGCGGAAACAATCAATTACACAAATCACTAATAAACCTAAACCGAAACGATCAATTAAACAAAGTAAACGAGTTTATTAGCTTGAATAACGTATTCGAACTTGATTACAGATGAGTTTAGTCGACAAATGGTGCTAGGGTTTCGTCAACCCTAGCCAAAAACCCGTAGGTTCTATTTATACTAAAACACAATCGGCAGACATGCGTCACTTGTGGAAGTGTCGCATGTGGCCGCCTTCATGCGTCACTTACCTAAGTGTCGCTATGCGTCACTTAGGCAAGTGTCGCCTAAACTAAAACTTAAGTGTCGCATCATACAAAATCTATATATCTATAAAACGACTAACGACACTTTTACAACTCAATAGACCAACTGACAGACAAACTGATATGCATCAACAGCCATAAATCCTAAATCTAGCGTAATAACAATAGCAATCATCATTATAATAGGTATGGAAAGAGATAACCGTGGATAATGCGTAGTTCGAATATATGCTGAAAGATTACAATGAGCGAAACTTTCGAATATTACAATAATAACCCCTCCAAGTATCTTCAACAATATTACAATATTACCCCTCCATTAGTCTTGGTTAAGTATTAACCAAGAACTAATTGACTACTAACCTAGAACTAACCTAGAGAGAGAAAGCTAGAGAGAGAAACTAGAGAGAGAAAAAGTATGTGAGAGAGAAAGTGAAGAGCAAATTGTGTGTTGAATGTGGTGAGTGTGGTAGAAATGAGGAGGTGAAAGCCTCTATTTATAGGCTTCATGTCACCAAGCTAGCTTCCACAATTTGACAACCAATTCTTCCGATTTGCACTGAAATACCACCCCTAGCCTAGTCGTAGTTCATTAAGTCCTAACTTCTTCATTCTTGGTCTGTTTTTAGCATTCTTTATATCCACGTTCTCGTAATTACTGAGAATCATAATGAGATATACTTGGAATAATTTCAAGGTAATTTTATTAATTGAGTTTGTGGAACGCGACTGTATCATTTATGCGTTATTCGGTACGTTATTTGGTCATTTTGATTGATTTTTAATGCTTCGTTTTAGTCTCATTGATGATTTCTGGTGAAATATCATTGATATTGAGTGTTTTCATCATGTTTGGGGCTAAAAAGATGGGAATAAAATACGTAAAAACGTGACTTTTTACGTTATATCAATGATCTTGGAGATGTTGTTCGAAATGCCGGAGATGAGTTTGACATCATTTTTTGCACAAATTTTGATGGGTCAACACTTTTCCTTTGTGATTTTACGTGAGAATCGAAGCAACAACACTTAGGGGGTGTTTGGATTAGCTTAATTATAAGCACTTATGTGCATAAAAAATAAGTATGTGACCCCTTATTTATTTTTAAGTGCTTATTCCTTAGTAAATAAGCAGATAAACAGTTTTCAGAAAAGTATTTGGATCTGCTTATCTGTTGTCAACATAAGCAATTAAGCAGATAAGTGCTTATTTAAGCTAATCTAAATACCCCTTAGTTGTTTTTCATCTAATTAATAAAGATATGGTTCCTGAATATTGTATTGCTAGAGATACTTGGCTAAAAATTAAGGGCGATTGTTATTGGTGGGTACAAGAAGACATATTTAATATTCCTGGGTCTTTTGAACCCGAGCCTAATAGTTGGTACAAAAAATATGAGTGGACGTAGTTGAATTTTCGAGTTTATAAAACGTTTTATAAAAGTGTTTATGGGTTACTGACTTTGTTTCTTTTATCTTGTTTTCCAATAGATGATAAAATATGGCATGAATTTACATATATTGGATTTGGGTTTACATATTTTAAAATTTAAGCAATGTATATACAGAGTATATATGATTACTACTAGTTATTTGAGAATCACTACTTATAAAACTCGAGTCAACTTGCATTTCTACTATCTATTTTATTCTTTTCTTCATCTTCATTTCAGTTTGTCACAATACATTATGAAAATATACTTTTATGTTATTTAATTAAGTTTTATTATTTATTGTAACATTTTTCTTATCCTAACATTTTTTAAATTAATGAAATTTTATTTTTAGTTAAGAAAAATATAAATTAAATAAAGTAATTGATCTCAGTTTATAGTCATGAACATTCGTGATATTTACCGTTGCAAATACTCATCTAACGATATATAGTTGTGACTCGCAATCATGAAACGAGTGCGAATTATGATCGTAAGAGGACAAACAATAAAAAAAACATGTGCTCAGATAATATAAAAAGGGCTCTCCTAGTAAAAAAGAACCCTCATTTTTCAATTAGTGGCAATTGGCACCATTGGTTCGAAAATCGATTTATTCAATGAATCGCTTGAAAGACCGGTTGTGATTCAACCGTTTTAACCAGATAAATTGGCCGGTTAAACCAGTTTCTCTAACGCATGTTCACAGCTAATATTCCAATAGTAAAATTTAGAATAATCTTGTTGACATAGTAATTGTAAAGTATCACGACGCGATTCTGTCTCTGGTCAAATTTTGTTTTCGCTTGATCAATTACTATTTCGTTTGAGTCTAATTGTTTAGTCATGCATTAATTTGTGTATTGTCAAGTAAAACAAGTGGTATAAAAAAAAATTGGGCATTTCAAATCTTCATCCGCTCAATTTTAAGAATGTCACTTCACAGACGAAGGAGATGTCATCTTCACCAAAGATGACACAACTTCCTTATCATCAAGTATGAGTTGAAGAAGGACGATTTCACCAATAAAACCGAATGAGTTGAGAAAGTATTAGCTTCCGCATCTGAACCTCAATCAAATGAAGCACCATTCCAACCAGATTATGAAGAACTTAACAGAGATGAAACTAAAAGCAATCTTATTTGACCATATCAAATATCCCCACGCTTGAATCTTATGTGTCTACAAGTAGACTATCAGATTAGAGCAACCTAAAATTTCATCTTCAACAAAAACTAATATATTCTCAATGAATCAATAAAATTAATAATCATATAAGAATAGGAAGATGAAAATGTACATATTACACATTTCGAAAATTTTAAAAATTTTAAACCGCCTTGGGATCATATCAGGTCAAACATGTTTTTGTTAGGAAATCTTAAATCTATTTTGATTGTTGATATAATTATCCACATTAAACCTATCAAATATTATTAAAACAAGATTTCTAATCGACAGTTCAAGACGATTATTGATTTTGTTATCCACTTAAATAATTTACACTCAAGTTTCTTAACAAACATATTATTGTGATTATGAATATTACTTGTGGTTCCTACCTATTACATAACCCTGTAATCAAGTCATGCACATATTTTCCATATCATGGGTGAGTAACTGAAATTCATTTTTAGAGTCAAGTCATTGGTGACAAGTCTGCACTTTCGTACAATAAAGCGACTTAACTTGACTCGGGTTGAGCAACAACCAGTTTTAGTCAAATCATTGGTGATAGGTCTGTACTTGCATACAAAAAAGTGACTTAGCTTGACTAGGGTTGGTATCCTATGAGTTTAATATAGTGTAAGCTCTAGTACTCATTAGTTAGATATACTGACGGAGTCCAGGTATGTACTTTCGAACAATAGAGGAAACGATCAGTATACCCCCAAATGATTTCATATAAAGATCCAAAATATAGAAGTATGGCATGATATATCCAGGAATTAAGACATACAATCGTATGTCATAGTATGTTTACCACAAGATAATACGCATGTTTTATACTCATGTATTAAAAAGCTCGGAAACCTTTGTATAGAAAGCCTATCAATACATCATATAATGAAGTTGTCTAGCACTTATGTTCAATATTAGAAAAATTGGTTTAAAAATGTTAGTTGGGCCTACTATCACATTAAAAACAGTACTCAAGTTTTCCATTTTTATACATGTTCATGATGTACTATCATATCCCAAACAGTAGTATCGCCAAAAAAATTATGCAATATGCCAAAAATTCTATAAATTGCTAAAAAAGACTAAGGACAAGCAAACTTCTTTTCTACACCTCTCCCCACACTTAAGTTGGACAATGTCCTCATTATAAAAAAAAATGAGCAAAAATAAAGTGAGAAAGAGAAAAGAAGTAGAACAAAAAAACTCCCTTGATAAAAATACTTGAAGCATTGCTCGGTGGAATTTCAGATATGTACATATGGTTTGCAGATGATGCTCGACGAGTACAACCAATAAGCTCGTCGAAAAACTAAAAATGTGTTTTCAGAAACTTTTCGCATGTGCGGCGAGTACTAAGTCCCTACTCATCGAGTTTATCTGATACTGCTTATTGTTTGATCTGCAAGTTAAAACTCGGCTTTCTAAAGACTAGATAAAACATTATAAAATAAAATACTAAACCTAAAAATCTACCTACGAATATAAAATACTGCAAACAAATTTAAAACACGGGTTCCCACCCAAGAAACTCTTGTTTTTGTTCGAGTCTCTAGCTTGACTCCACCCTTATTTACTTGAAATTTTGGTGCCTTTCCTCACACTTAAGATGAAGTGTGGATGGAAATAACACTAAGTAAACCTTGTAAGTAATTTAAATAAAATGAAGTTTATGAATACTTATCGTTTTTCTCATACTAAAGTAGGCATTCCCCCTTCCTTGGTGCGATATGGCATTTAAGAATCTACAACAAACTCACATTTTCCCTTGAATAAATAGGACTGGATAAGTAGGTCGTACATGGAGAATAAGAACAATCCAAATGTGCCAATAATTCCCCCAATTATCATCTAGATGGTTCCTCAAATATATTATTGGTCATCATCCGATCATCTCCCTTTAAGTATTTAACCTCCTGATGCAATTTCGTCAACATTCAAATCCATAATAGCTAGCATTTCATCTTTCGTCATCATCCCATCTCAGTTTCTCAGTTTAAGGAGCTCCGCGTCATCGGAATCAAGTAACATAAGTAATTCCTCATCTAAAGTTGGGTAATCAAGCCTTGGCGAAATCGGTCCATGTACTTCCTTGTCTTCCACCTGTTCAAATTCAGTAAAAAAAACCCATTAGAAATAAGGGAAATAGAGGATTGAAGAAACTTATCGAGTTGATGAATCATCCCCTCCATTCGCTCAATGAAAGCTCCTTGATTTCTGATAATTGCTTCGGTTTCTTCCATTCACTTACTTGAGGTTTCCATGAATTGCATACTTGTACACAATACCTGACTCATCATCTGTAACACCCCCAAATTCTGTGTTTAGCGGAAGCAAGCTTTGGGGTGCTACTAATCAAGTATCAACAGCACAAAGTATACAGCAAACGACCTCTAAATGAGACGTTTAAAAATATTACATTTCCATATATAAAATGTATGAAAACATAGTGTTTTCGGTTACAAAAATGTAGTTCCCTAGAGTCCACGCGTGTAGCGGGAGATTATATTACATAATCATAATATACAAAAGATAATGCTAAGAATCTCCGTTAAATGCAATGTAGAAATCATGCGACTCTAGCTAGTATCCTGGGGTAATCCTACTCCATCTGTGTACCTAAGATACAAAGCTAAAAAGTGTCAACCAAAAGGTTGGTGAATCTGACAGGTTTAGTAGTAAAGTAATAGTTATGAACCACAAGTATGTACCGGTGTTGCAATCAAGCAAATTAAGTAAATCAGTAAGTCAGCACAGTTGCCATGAGCTCATAAGTTGAAGCTTAACAGTGTATAAGTATGAATCAATTAAGAATCATATAAAGTACCCCTGTGAGTGCTATCCCGACACTCATATATAACAAATACTAATATGCCTGTTTCTACGGTGAAATTCATGGTAGCGCTACTACCTCAGGAAGGGATTGTCAGTCCCAAATGGATCCATTTACTAGTAATCGCGCTTAAGTCCGTAACTAACAACTTACGATAGGAGGCTTTCAGTGGATAAAAGTAACTCATGCAACGTGTGTACAAAGTAGTGTAATCAGAACAGTACATTGTGTCCATATGTAAAATGGTTGCTAAGTATCTCACCCCAAAGTAGAAAAACAGTAAAAGTGGGGCTGTAAGACTCACCTGAGTCTAGCAAGTATGATGTGAAATCAACTAAGTAAAGCGGATGTAAGTCCGTATATTGGTTCTCAGAACCCTGCAACCTTCTGGCGTCCGAAACGCACAAGGTTGTAAGTAAATAAGTTGGTGTCTTGAAAGATCACACATGCTAGTTGTCTACTCAACTAGGAAATGTCCAAGTGTTTGTTTAGTATTTCATTTGTATTTTGAAAACAAGTATGGCCCGTTGGTCACGGTTTGTAATAATAATCCAAAAGTGTTATTATTATATGTATCGTTGTATCATATTTCATTATTTGTAAGTGTTCAACACTTAGTGTGAAAAGTATTTACAAGTTCCTGGATGACGGAGGTCCGGGGGCAGCGCCCTTGGTAGCGGGGTCCAAGGGGCGGCAGCCCCTGGCGGGGTCCAAGGGGCAGAGCTCCTGGCTGGTAAAAAATCGCATCTGGTATTTAAAATTGGGAAAATTGACCTAGTCTGGCTGCGGGCTGAAAAGGTGTTGCGAACCGAGTTCGCGGTGCGAGCTGAGTTTGGGCTCGCAAAGCAGGGTAGGCTACGAACCGAGTTTGGTTCACAGAACAAGGTTCGGCTTGCAAAAACTTGACTCGCAGGTCAGTTCGCAGGTCGACTCGCAAGTCAGTTCGCAGGTCGACTCGCAAGTCAGTTCGCAAGTCATCTCGCAAGTCAGTTCGATTCGCAGTTTGACTTCGCGAGTCAAAGTCAACTCGCAAAATCAGTTCGCAGATGTTGCGAACTGAGTTGGATCTCGGTTCGTAGAACGAGCTGTTCGTGAATTTTTTGTGGATTTCGTTTTTTAAAGTGTTTTCAAGGGGATTTTTGGGCATGATCTTGTTGAGTAAACGTTCGAGCATGTAAATCAAAGTCTTACAAGTGATTTAAAGGGTTAAAAGTTTCTTACCCAGAAAATGAAAATCGAAGAAGATGAAGATGATGATGATCCTTGTGCTTGTGTCTTGATGATGATGATGATGAACGATTATGGTGATGATGTTCTTGTTATCTCAGTTTTTAGAGAGAGAGATATAGAGATTTGGTAGAGAGAGAGATGAGAGAAAGCAGGTGTTGGTGTGTGTGTAAATGGAAGGAAATGAAGAAGAAATGGAGTAAAAGGGGGAGTTGGGTCTTGGGTCGGTTGGGTTGGGTCCGTGGGTTTGGACCGACCCACTTGCGGGCTCGGCTCGTGGACTCGTTCCTCAATTTGTGTTACCTTCCGCGGTTGATTAAATGTCATTGTGCGTTTTATGTTAAGGTTTATCCGAAATATTCTAACCGAAGTAGTTTATCAAAATACTTGATAAGATTTATAAATTGTAAAATTATAAATTGGTTATTGTTTCTTTGTTGAGGTGTGTATCGCGCAATTTCATTGCTTAGAATATGTATTAAACAGATATGAAAATTCGTGTAATATATTATCGTAATATATTATAGTAAGTAATGTTTGTTTGGATAATTCCACACTATTTAATAACTTTATCACCAACGTCCATATTAAATACATGTCCGACCTCGTCCGGTTCATAAGTATACGATTTAACAAATCGTGAACGCGTGTATGAAATTACACAAAATGTCACATATATTTAGACTAATACAAAACTAAATACACGTAATTATAAGTAGTTTAAGCACTAATTACAGTCAGAATTTGGCGGGTGTCACATCATCCCCTCCAGGTTTACTTTTTTCTCGGGTAAAGGTGTTTAAACTTCTCGAGTCCGGCGCTCATAATCCTCAAGCATCATATAGTCGGTGGGGTCATGTTTTATGTTCTAGAAGATATCTAGAATAATACTCCTGCTTATGTACCTATCTTTACAAAAAGAAGAAAAAACAAGCAGTAGAACAAAAAGTATACAGAGTAATTAACAATAACTCTCGAAAAGATAAATCTTATCGAGAGGATCGAATAACTAAAAATTAATTAACAAATAAAAACTAAAACACTCTCCGGCAACGGAGCCAAAAACTTTATGTATGTGAAAGCGTGTTTAAAATGTTTATATGAAATGGATACTAATTATAATTATCACACAATACATGCAAGAATACCTGATTGTATAATAATATAGTAACAGTAAGTCCGGATGTCGAACTCAGAGAACGATGTTTTATTTAATTAAAGTGAAAATTATAGTTAAATAATAAAAATAAAATAACAAAGTGTTGGGGGGTGCTTTAGTTCCGTACGAACGTGTTTATAAACCTATTTTACCAATTATAAGTAAAAACATTTTAAAGTAATTAAAAAAAATGAAAAGTTTCAAGTAAACAAATTCTAAAGCTTTTTAACAATCAATGGAGAGAAATGTATTCACTTAGACTATTTTTCCCTAGAATCCTGTTAGCATATTTGTTTATTGGATTGTTGGATCATTCTATGGTGAATTAAACTATAGTGGAAAGGTTTTTCCGTCAAGGTCAACTAATCCTATAAATATTAGGAAAGGCACTAGATTCTCTTGAATAGGATAGGAGTCCTCTTACACATTATCCACCTAACTTTATTTATCAAGAACTTTCACCGTCTATTATGATTTATCCTAGCAACTTCACGTCAACGATTGTCTCATAATTATCCTATTATTTTAAGACAAACATTACATTAATTATAGTTTAATAGTTGTTAGTCTTCTTGACCACTCTCCGGTAACAGTTTCGAGCCACGATTATTTAGCAAGTTATATAATCACAAATAACTAATCAACCTAAACAAACGTCCGTTTTAACCTAGGTTAACTAATAACGTTAAGTAACAACTATCAATCACAAATCAACAAGGATCTACGGATAAACATAATAAACTTTCATATAATTATTATCCAATGAAAATAAATATTCAACCATCATCTAGGTATCTTTTGCCAAAGCAAATACAATAGGAATTTAGTTCATGTTCAAAATATGAAAAAACATTACAAGTATCATATAGCAAAACATAGTTCTAATGAAACAAGCTTAGATATCCAAACCAAAAGGTCGAACAAAGTCCAAAAGAGTGAAAAGCTTCAATCTTCGATTTTTCTTCTTCGAAAATCGTTCTAAAAGCTCCCGGAAACGGCCTCAAGACGAATTAGGGTTAAAAATTACATAACCATGAAATCTGGGGTTAAAATTCGCTTAAATATGACTTCTGGCCGACCTATCCAACCGGCGGTTCGATCAATTTATGTGCAAATCATGTGCGCGTTAAATGAATGTAGCCGACTCAACACCCAACCGGCGGTTGGAGCTTCTAACCGGCGGTTGGGCCTTCAGATTCTTAAATTGCATTACTTGATCTTGTTCGCTTCAGCTTCTAGCCTAAAGTTGCTCAATTTGCTTCATTTCTTGTCCAATTCTTGTTCTTTTTTATCCACGCTCCATTTAAACTCCTAATTGCAAATATTAACAAAATAAGTATTTGAAATCAAATAAATGCAATAAAAATAGATATAAATAGGGATATGTAATTAAATAAAAGTAATCGCATTTGACTATATCAGGCACAATTACTTAGATTAGTTTGTCTTATCATCTTCCGCGGTAATTATTGTAAAGTATTCTTTGATTTTAACCAATAAAATTACTTTAAACTTGAAAAAATTGTATTAACCCCATCTACAATTATTTGTTGTTACTAGTTACTTTAAAGTTAATCTTAAAGAGGATCAACAATACAGTTTATTAATTGATACTTTGATATGTTTCATATCTCATGTGATATAAGGTGAGTTGAAGTTTGTGGCTCTAGTTAGGATTGAGGCTTCTTATTATCAAAATAGACTTTTAAAAGTTTCTTATTTTAAAGAACTTTTGAGACTTATTGCTATTTTTTTATCAAGAAGCATCATTTATTTTGTATCGATAAATAAAACTTATATATATGAGAGATTATTAAAAATAGAAGCTAGAGTCCTAAAAGCTAAACATACCCATAGACCAATAACTTTCATAGGATTGGTTGATATTAGTGGAAGATTCAGACATCAAAAAACGATTCATTGGATATATTATTTGTTAAGCCTAACATATTGTAATTGCTATACGTAGTTCAAGCAATTTGAAATCTTAATATTAATAAAAAAATTTAAGACTATAAGTGAAAGACTTTATATATGATGTAATAAATCATGTCATCAATGAGGTCATTAACTACTATACAAGTGTCATTTACGTAAAAGTTTAGCAAATGTAAACATAGATCGAAACGTGTTATAAATAAAGATGTTTAATTAATAATTCTTTTTCTGAACAGCAAAAGTTGCAATAATTTTGAGTAAAATGTGAAGGTGACATTTAAATTGTCGTCTATTTGAATTTTCATCGTGCATAATTTGTTGAATGAATGTTTTTAAGTTTATGAAAATTTGTGAGTACAAAAAACTTGGCTTTATTCATCTTTTTTGGAGTTAAGCAGAAATCGAATCACGAACAAAAATAACCAAATTAACTGAAAACGAGTGAACCGAAATAATCAAAATAAATAAAAAATTTGATAATCCCGTTTTCGGTTTTAGGATAATTGACCAAACTCTAAGTTGAATTTGGTTCGTCTTAAAATATCAATCGAAACGAACCAAAACCGAACTGGTTTCTAATACTGTGTATATTAAAAGATTAGCAAAAGAAATTCGTTTGCAAATAGATAAATATGTCATCAACTTTTTAAACGTCCAAATTTGTGAAATCTCAGTTTTAAGTGAACAGTTAAAAAATAAACAATTATGATGCTAACATCTCGATCATTTAACGTATGCTTGTTTAGTTAATCAACTATTTTAATAAACTTAATTTGGGTTAAGAACATAATATAAAATCTCTTTAATACATAGAGCCGTTTCAATTAACCGCTAATAAGTAAATCTATAAGTCAAGTTAATACCAAAAAAATCTTTTATAAATTCATTCATCATTAATAAATACGGAGTAATATTACAACTTAAATTAATTTCGAAAGTTCAAAGTTTATCTTGACCTTCAAAAATGTAGATTCGAGCATATATTAAGAATTTAAAAAGAAAAAAAGAAAAAAAAGGCAGCTTCTAATCATAAATTAAAGGCCAAAACGTACAAGCATCTAATAAACAAAGCATAACTTAATTAAACGGTTAGACCACACGGAGTGGAAAGGATATGAATATATATTTGCTTAGAATTTGACATTGAGTACAATAATTAGGGAGTAGTTCAAAGGAAAAAATTCTATAAATTGTTCAACGCAGTGTTGAGCGCTTAACTTCGACCTTTAACGTTCGCTTAACACTGACTAGGAATGGCCGGATCAACATTAAAGGTGTTGCGGCCTCAGGAAAAAGGCGTATAACCCCTATTTAACTTTTGTAAGATTTTGTTTTTATAGCTTTTTGTTAGTTTGAATACATGAATTATTAATATCCGTGTAGTGGTTAAAAGAAAAATGTTATATGGTTTTTTATTAGAAGACGTACATCAATTAAGAACCACAAAATCTATTGACTATTTTTTGTTGTTTTACAAAAGACAAATTATGGTCTAGACACACGAATTTAGTTGACGGTCTTTGAATAAATTTAATATAATATTGACCAATAATATATGGTGACAAGCAATTACTCCCTCTGTGCCACCACCACAAGTGTAACAAACTATTTTGGGTTATCTCAAATAAATGTCAACTTCTATATTTCAACCAATCGAACGAGACTTTAGTGGGTAAATATGTTATTTGATTGGTGAATAGTGTAGTTAGTGGAGAATTATAAAACTGTGTGCAAAGTCAAAGTGAACACTTTGACTGGGACGGAGAATAATATACAAAGACTCTTTAGAGTTGTTTTTTCTGGCATTTAACGTAATCACTAATTTTCCTCTTAGAATTTAAGGAAAATGTGGTTTAGCCACTAAAATCAAAAGTCAAAACTCAAAACATACCCTTCTTATTCCTATCAGAAGTTAGAATTTACGATGCATCTTCTTCTTTCTTTTTTATTTTTAAGATTTGATTGGCATATATACAAAGATCATTAGCAATGATGTATCGTAATTTCTGTTAAGTCGTTTTATTTTCGTAATGATGATTGGTGATTAGAATGTGCCCATTTGACTCGTTTAAATTTTAATAGGTTGGAGAAATGAGATTAATTAATAACGTTAATTAGAAGGTGAATTAATAGATTTGATAAATATAATAAAAATGTTAAAATTACTCAATCAATAAAACTAAATTTTGAGTATCAAAAGTTGGTTTCAAGAAATTAAGTTAATTGTGTGGATGGTCTATGTTGTTTACATATGTATTTTTACACCAGTCAGTCATTGGGAGTGTTTGGTAATCCTGTTTTATGAGATTACGAGGGATTCTAAGAGATTGAGTTTTTAGTTTAAAAATCTCAATCCCTTGCAAAATTAAAATCCTTGTTTACATAAAATTGAAAGTAGGGATTCTTCAAAAAAATAATCATTTAAAGAGAATCTCTTAAAACTAGTTTATTTTGAGAATCTCCATCTTCTGCTTGTTAAGTTATTATATTACCCTTATATTAATTATTAAAAACTTAGAGTAATAGAATGTCATGTCCTTTTAAGTCATTTTACATTCATAAGTTTCAACCCCAACTAGTTTGACAAAAACATATTAAAAAATAAAAGCTCCGGCTCCAGCTTCAACCCTAAATAAAAGCTCAATCTTTAGCTTCTAACTTCTAGCTCCATCTCCATCTCCAGCTAGTTTTATCAAACACACTCATTGTATCATAAACTATAATCAGATTGATGATCTATGTATAAACAGTAATAAGTTAATTATTTAATTTGAGAAACTTTGATCATAAATGTAAATAATTAGTACAACTTGCATGATGATAATTAGAAGTAAACCAATATTTATAAGGGCAAATAGCCCAAAAAGGTAACGTAAGATTCAAAATTTCTCAATAAAGGGAATATAACTTTTCTCATTGCCCAAAAAGGACTCTTAGTTTTAATTTTTGCCCAAAAAGGATTATTTTGTCAAAAAACATACATTAAGGGAGATATCAGCGAGTCAATTTTTTTATTTTTAAAAATTAAGATCAGTTAAAGGTGATGTGCACCATTTATAAACACTTTATATGAAACATCCTCCTTATGGGCCTAAGAGAATTATGGTAATTTTCTTATCTTACTTGATTATTTAATTGTGTTTAGAAATAACTGATGTTAATTGGATAATTGAAATTAATAGGTCAAAAGGTTAAATGACTTATTGTGAATAATAAACTTGTACTTGTTTTAAATTACTGTAGTTGTCGGTAAAATAAAATAGTGTTCTCGCAAATAGTTTTTAGGTTCCAGACAATAGATTTAAAAGGTGTATAATTTATACAAAGTATATTGGGGTCGGTTGGTAGAGCCTGACCTAACTCTTTCATTTCAACCCACTTTCCCTTTCTCTCAAAAACACCTACATCTTCCTTGTAAATTCAAAAACAAAATTAAAGCAAGAGGAAGATGTGATTTTGTGATCTAACATCTGAATTCATCATTTTCATCACTTGGTTTATCTTAGTTCTTCCTTAAATTGTAAATTTATTGTTTTGATTTCTTTGAACCCATTTGATGAAATTAGAACTATACTTGATGCATGTTGTTGTTGATGTTGTTATATGATGATTATAGAGTAATAGGATGTGTTTGTTGTGGTAAAAACTGAGTTTGTTAGTGTTTGATTATGGAATTAGGGTTTTGAGTTCGTGCAGAAAGTTGTTGTAGGTCGAGAACATCTAGGTTTTGAACCTTACTCGATCGGGTAGGTTCCATACCCGGACGGGTATGATTGGTCACCCGAATGGGTAAATTGACCCGATTGCGTGACATAGAACAAAATGGTTACAGCACGAGACCTTAATCGAAAATCCGGAAATTTGCTAGGTTACCCGAACGGGTAACACCAGTCACCCGAACGGGTATGGTCATTGACCTGAACGGGTATGCTTGTTATTTTGTGTGTGTGTCTGTGTTTAAAACAATTAATATTGATACGAATACATGAGTATATGTTAGTTGCTAAAGAGTTAAAATGTGATGTTTTAGGGGGAAAAACATATATTATTTGTGAATGACATTTTGTATTTAATTAATAATATAAAGTGAGTTATTAACTTATTGTTGTTATGTTCTCAGATCCACCGAAGACTCAGTAACATTAGAACTCTGAGTGGAGAACGAGATCGACAGGTGAGTGGATCGATGACTAGATTCTAAATTAGTTGTAACAACTTGGTTACAATGGGTAAACGTGGTTTTACTGTTATATGATGTTTAGATTACATATTGCCATGATGATTATGGATTATGTGAATTCTTTCAGAGGTCAACAGGGATTGGGTTTGGGAACTATTACTTGGACAACATTAGCGCTTTGTACATGTGTTTTTCACTGAAATGGTGTTGTGAGTAGTAATAGTACCAAACTATCGGTTAGATCACTGACTTGGCCTTCAGTGGTTGTAAGTGTTATTTGGGGCCCACCGTAGCAATAGGGAACCTCAAGGACCACCGATCCTCTTTGACGTTATTTGTTTATGATGCTTTTTTGTAAACAATTGTTAATCTGAGTTAGGTTGATAGTTAAGGGTCTATTCACTTAGCTTTGTGCTAATCCTCCTCATCACTTCTTGCAGGTCTAGCTTTTGATTGTGGGTGCAAGAATATGGGTTTGAAGGAATGTTTGACGGCTCACTCTGAACTTTATAAACTTGCTAATGGTTTTGATTTTGAAAAGTGTATGACACCTAAAACTTATGTTTGTATTAACTATGGTATTCTAGACTTTCATTACCATGTATAAGTGGATAACAACTTCTGGGTTTGTAATGTAATTATTAAATACACGCTTCCGGTTTACAAAAAAAACAAAAAATAGTCTTGGAAATTGTAGGGTGTTATATTATACCATCAATTAAAGTTTAAAACATTTGGCGATCATGAGCAAGGCACCTAGGGTTCTAAAATTGAAGTGACAAATACGTATCCAAAAGATGATGATTCGTGAAATTAAAGTTTCTTGTGTGTTGAAAATGCAACAATGTCAACCTCTTAAACTCATAATAACTCATAGAGTCAATTTTAAAAAATTAAAAAATCGAGAGGCTGATATTCTCCTTAATTTAAGTTTTTGACACAATAATCCTTTTTGGGCACAAATTAAAACTAATAGTTCTTTTTTGACGATGAAAAAAGTGATATTCTCTTTATTGAAAAAATTTGGATCTTACATTACCTTCTTGGGCAATTTACCCTATTTATAATGATAAGCTTTTTTATATATATCTTAAACCCTTATAATTGGTTTAAGGTGTTGGCTTAAAACTTACTATTTGTCCTATCGGAAATACCAACTATACCCTTTGAAAAGTCATCAATATTATATTTTTGGAAGAATCAACATTTCACACATTTAATATTTTCATTTTTGAGAAACAATCTTATTTTAACCAATTACATAAATCAATATCTATATTTTTCTTAACCAATTACTTTCTACTATTACACGGTTTAAAAAAGTCTCGACAAAATAGTTACTTAAAAAAATAAGAAATGACAATAAAATAGAGAAAAACAAAATAAATTATCGTTTTCAAGAGCATGCTACTTCATAGATATCATACCAAACATATTATATTATTTACATGATCTATTAAATATTATTTGTATCAACTATGAAATGATTAATCATAATGATCGATTTTTCAAAAATCATTTCCGCCGCATAGCGCGGGTCATCTGCTTTTATATATATATATATATATATTAAATTAATAAAGAAAGACATAAAAGGTTCTTGCAAAATCAACTTTACAAGTTAGTGGGATTTGAAGACCATTCCATGATATGATCTTTTCATACATGCTTTTTTCATTTTTTATTTTGAATATGATAAACTACTCAACTCGTCACCGCTAAAGTTTCCCGTTAGTTCTCTAGAAGCCATATACAAACAAAATTATTATCCCACTAATATAATTAAATATAAATACTTTCATGAATATGAAAGTAAAACCAACCTTCCTTTAATAATATTAGTTTAAGTATATAGGTATATAATTCCATATATCTATCTATATATACCCATATACATACCCACGGATATAAGTTTCAGGTTTATATCCAACACCCTCAATTTATCTCCTTTGATTCAAACCCTAATTCCATCATGCAAAACAATTTTGATCATGATGACTTACAAGAAACTATTTCTCTATGTGATCTTCCAATTTATGGCTATGATACAAGTAATAGCACTACCGATTCAGAAGAATATTCATCCATGAAAAGAGATGAAAGTTTCGAGTTCTTTAGTGAAGAATGGTTAAAAAACAACAAAGATTCAAACTTTTTTCCCCAAGACATCATTTTCGGTCGAAATTTAAGTGTTTCCAAACAACCCATTTCAAGAAACACCCAAGAATTCAAGAAACTTGATTATCAAACCACCAAAGTTGATCCAAATTTGGATTCTAGACGGAATAAAGAATTCGTGAAGTTAATATCTATGAACAAGGGGAGAAATCATGGTGGTGATCATGAAACGAAAAGAGTGCTTCCTATGTCCGCATCAATGAAATCAAGATGGTATTATTACGGGTTTGGTTTGAATAGAAATATTCCAACAGAAATGGACTTGGGTGCTATTAAAAGTAGACAAAATCGACACCGAAGAAACCACTCGGTTGGTCCACAAATGAAGGTGGAGAAGAATGATAGATCCCATGATGAGAAAGGGTTGGGAAGATTGATTAGAGAACTTAGTTGCACTGGTCAAACTCGAGCCAACTCGATGGTGAAGGCTTCTCTTGTTTACATTCCAAGGGTCTAATAATTTTTCATGTTTGATTTTTTCAATCTTTTTGACATAATTTAGTCTATAAAAAATTAAAGTGTACATGTTTTAGACAGTTTGAAGCTTGCTAATAAATGAATTGCTACTCCGTATAAATTGTATGTTACAGAAAATTGTGTTGTTAAAACATGTTTCGCGTTTTGAAAAGGCGTTTTAAGGAACGTGTTCCAAATTGCTTTATTAAATTGAGTTTTCTCGTTAGGAAGACACATACAACCATTTTCTTACCAAACTTTATTATTATTATTATTATTATTATTATTATTATTATTATTATTATTATTATTATTATTATTATTATTATTATTATTATTTTTATTATTATTATTATTATTATTATTATTATTATTATTATTATTATTATTATTATTATTATTATTATTATTATTATTATTATTATTATTATCATTTATCTTTTGTAAATGCGATAATTAGATAATATTCTCAAAATCAATAAACACCCTCTATATCTTTGTGGTGCTCCATTTCTTTAAAGTTTACATAATTTATATCTTGAGTTAAACAAGGATTTCGCTATTCTTATAGTTTTTTATTTTATTTTCAAAAGCACCATAAATATTTAGTTCAATTTGGGTTCATAACTCATAAGCCTAACAAAAACACACAGCCAAATGAGATCAATCAATTCACATTTAATTTCTAATCAATACAAAATTATAAATGTCCACTTAATTAGTACATTAAGGGTCTTAGAGACGATTTGTCGTCGCAAAAAGATCGTCGTTATAGCCTCGCATCTGTAGCTCTTTAGCGACGATTTTTGGGGCCTTTAGCGACGATATTATAAAACATCGTGAAAGTACTTTTTAATTTCCAATGTTAGTGGTGATTAAAGATCGTCGTTGTATCTCATTTTTCTTGTAGTGATAGTACTTTTTAATTTCCAATGTTAGTGGTGATTAAAAAAGGAGAGGAAGAAGGTGTCGAATAATCTTTGCGCACTATAAATTCAACTTTATTGTCAAATAATTGTGAAATTATTAGTCGCAATGAAATTGTTATATCTACTTTTGATATTTTACGTTCATTTGCGCATACATTAATCATTTGGGTAGATGTATTTCGAGAGTAAAGAGAGGTATACAATTTCAATGTTAATTGATTACAGATTAGATTTACAACATTACATTTTACATGCACACATTTTACATGAATATAGTATGTACGTAAAATGCAGTGTTACAAATATGAGTCATTTATCATTGAAATTAATGGTTGAGATTATCTGCCCATGTTTCCTCACAAAATACATGTAACCCTCATAATCTTTCCCATGCTCAATGAAGAAGTAATGAATATTTGGAATATGTTTTCTAGCATAAACACACATATGTCAATTTTCAAAGCAACAATGAACATTTGGTTAGATGTTTTGAGTTATGTTATTTTAATTTGGTTTAGTTGTAGTTAAGTTTTTCTGGTTTTCTGCTCATATCTAAGATGATCGAACAACAAAGTAAGCTCACATGATGAGACTAATCGAGGTGATTCGGTGTGATCCAACTAAGCTTGTTGGTATACTATTCCTTACGTTTTAGAAATATTCCTTACGTTTTAGAAAAAAAGTTGATTATAATGACATTTTAATTATGAGTGTGGTGTTTATAATCGTTACAAAGTTCTCAAGTAAAACTACATTATGAGGGGAAAGAGGGGCCAACGGTCGAGAGAGTGACCAGGCCCGGGCGACTGTTTACCAAAAACACAGGTCTCGAACTTCAGCCCCTCCGAGTTGGCCACGGGGCAACAGCCTCTGACGCCCCACAACGTTGCGACAGGAGGGGGCTTTCCCAGCAGCCTACTTTGCCAAGAGGTGGCAGGAGCGCAACGACCTAGCCCAAACCTACTTAAACAACCTAAAGGCTTGGCCTACATAATCCGCATCAGTTGCCAGATATTTTACTATAAGGTAAGTGAGGACTTCTTCCAAGAATGGATTTTTCCCCGTGTTTCCTAGTCTATATAGGTCCAATCTCATCTGCTAGCGCTTCTTCGTTGCTTGGTCGGGACACATTCATCGATTTCTTTTCATCCACACTGCATTTTACATGCGAATCTAGCCGTTGATTACAAATCAACGGCTGACAGGAGCTAGAGGGGAGGCATGGGGGGCAGTCGCCCCCCCATAAAATTCTAGAATTGTGGAAAAAAAATAAAAATTTTAAAATTATTTGTGATAGTTTTGGAGTTTTGCCCCCCAAAATCGTAGGAAAAAGAATTTTTTTTTTTGCCTCCCTATATAAAATTTCCTAGCTCCGCCCCTGACAGTTGATATTTATTGCGTCTAACCATGAAAATGCAGTTGCACCTCTGATCTCAAACCATTAAATAAAGTCGGATATCAACATGTGTTATATGCGTTTTTGACATTTTAAGAATTATTATAGTTTTATGAATACATGACAATATAACACTAGACACTATTCATTCATATGAAATCGACCAGTCAACAAAATTCCGTTGGTTCTTTTTTAGAGCACTAGCATGTGTCGGGATGAGCATCATGCAACTTCCCTATTTTAAGAAATAATAAATATTGGTGAGTCAACCATGCGACCTTTCGTGCCGTTGACCTGGCCGCCGGCAGCCGTCTACATGGTGGGCCGTCGTCAAATAAAGTAATTAGTTGATCTTGAACCGTAAGTTCCAGCATAATTATATTAGTTAATGGTGTTTGAGAAAACTTAAAAATAAGTTTATATATTGGAGTAAAAATAAGCACCACTTAACTACATAATAGGGATAATGTAATCACCTGTGCATTCAAAATTTATTTAATATACTACTCCGTAAGTGTTTGTTTGGCGCTTCTACTTTTATTAAGCGACAATCATAGATTTTGTTTGGTAAGACAATAAAAATGAGGCTTGCATTCAGAAGCCCTTAAATAAAAAACATTTTGAAATGGCTTTTGAATTAAAACTAAAGTCTCATCTCTAGCCACAAGCTTCAGCTCCAGCTTTAACCCGTTATTGTCAAACTTGTTTTAAGTTTCCCACTCAAAAATATTTTTCTGATTCCGCTCCTGACTACAAGAAACCAAGTCGAATTTAGGAACTTGATTCACAAAACTCGGAATATCTAATACTACTTATAAAGAGTGTCAAGTGTTGAATCTTAAACATTATAAATAACATTAATGTGACTAAATTACCCCTCTTACATTATCTAAGCATACCTAGAAATCAAAACATCAAATTACAAGATATACCTTGATATTCATTTCCATTATAAACCGAATCTTTATGCAGAAATTCAAAGTACTACATACAAATCTATTAACTTATTGATAAACAATAAAAGTCTTTCCTTATTACTAGCAAATTAATAACTACAAATAAATAAATACAATTTAATTTTATTATGTTACTATTATAAATATAAATAATAATAATATTTAAGCTCATACAATCACCAAAGGTGATTCAAACTATTCATAACCTGTTCATTACTAACTGTTTGACTTGGATGGATAAGTTGTTTCATGGTTGTGCAGCAGGTCGATCGAGTGTTCGAGATTACGTACGGGTCTTCATTTTTTAGTTACAAGCAAGTTTCTCAACCAATATGTATGGATATGTGTACTTTGTATAATATACTAAATAATAATGTGTATTTGGTTTGGAGAGTATAGACACCATGCTTCAATTAATTCCATGAAAGAACTTCAAAAGTCATCATGTAAAGTCATACTACCTACGTTCCAAAACAATTATCTAATTTTATTTTTTAAAAGTTTTCATTTTTAATTTTGACCTTAAATATTTTTATTTCTGTTATATAATATTTGATGCAAAATATATAAATGGATTGAGTTTTAAATGTATTTTCATTGGTATGATATTTATCAAGTATATATTATATAACACATAGAAAAATATTTAAGGTAAAAGTTAAAAAGGAAAAACGTTAAAAAGTCAAAACTGAACAATTATTTTGAGATGGAGGGAGTATCTCATAAGTCATAACAATTAATACATGTAAACTTAGGAACCGCATAAAACATACAATATACAATATATATATATATATATATATATATATATATATATATATATATATATATATATATTTAATCCTCACTTCATGGGAAGTTCTACCCTGTCCTCTCTCCTCCATTTTTAATCTTTCTCCTTTTACGTGTGTTTGATGGTAGTGTCTAGTAGCTAGGTGGTATGCATGTATTGGATTTTAACGTAGGAAAGAAGAAAGAAAGAGACGATTAAAATTGTGTTTTCTTATTATTCATCGCAGCAAAATAACAGAATATATAGGAATGATAGTAACCTACATTCCTAAACAAACTCCTCTAAATATGGATGAGATAACAACGAATAAATATAGAGATATTATATAAAAATAATATCCTACATTCCCCCTCAAGATGTAGCATGTAAATTTGCAATGCTAATCTTGCCTAGAAGAAATTGAAGTTGTTGTGCTGTAAGCCCCTTCGTTAGGAGATCTGCTATTTGCATTTTGCTGCTGATTTGCATCGGAATGATTTCCTTGGACTCAATGCGTTCACGAACGAAATAACAATCCATTTCGACATGTTTAGTTCTTTCGTGAAAAACGAGATTGTTAGCTATATGACGAGCCGCTTGATTATCACAAAATAAAGGTGTTGGCGAAGTAACATCAACCTTTAATTCGTTAAGTAACCATCGAACCCAAATAACTTCACTAACCGTGGAAGCCATAGCTCGATACTCGGCTTCTGCTGAAGAGCGTGACACCACAGACTGTTTCTTGGTTCTCCAAGAAATCGGGGTTCCACCTAGTAATAGAAAATAACCAGTTCTCGAGCGTCTTGTGTATGAACATCCGAGCCAATCGGCGTCACAGTAAGCAGTTAATACAGGTTCACCTACTTGAGAAAGAAGTATACCTTGTCCTGGTGTAGATTTGAGATATCGAAGAACACGATTAGCTGCTTCTAAATGATTGTTTCTTGGATCAGCCACAAACTGGCTTAAGACATTGACCGAATAAGTAATATCTGGCCTTGTGGCTTGAAGATACAACAATCGTCCAATCAATTTACGATATTGGCTTGCATCAACACTTGGTTCATGTTCACCTTTGTCAAGCTTCAAACCTTGTTCAATGGGAAAAGAGCTCGTCTTGCAATCTAACTTCCCACAATCCACTAATATATCCAACGTATATTTCCGTTGACTTAGAACCAAGCCATCGCTAGTCCTTGCAACTTCTATCCCGAGAAAATATTTCAATGGACCAAGATCTTTGACACTGAATTCTTTGTCAAGTCGTTTCTTAACTTCTTGAATCTTGTTAAGACAATTTCCAGTAATAATGACGTCGTCCACATAAATTAATGCAATTACCGTCACATTTTCAGTTTCATAAATGAATAGCGAATGGTGAGCCTTGGATTGTTTGAAGCTTAAGCTTAAAAGGAATGTGGTGAACTTGTGATACCAATTACGCGAAGCTTGCTTTAAACCATATAATGACTTTCGTAAGCGACAAACACGAGTCTCTCCTTCTTTAGAAAACCCTTGAGGTATCTTCATGTAGACTTCTTCATCTAGATCGCCATGCAAGAAAGCATTATTCACGTCGAGTTGATGAATAATCCAATCTCTTTTAATAGCCACCGCTAACAATGTTTGAACTATAACCAATTTAGCTACAGGTGCGAATGTATCGTGATAATCTACTCCTTCCATTTGAGTAAAACCCTTTGCGACTAAACGAGCTTTATATCGTTCGATCTCGCCATTTGGCTTGAACTTGATTTTATAAACCCACTTTGAGTCTATTGCTCGCTTGTCTTTAGGCAAATCTACCAACGTCCAAGTTCCATTTTTCTCTAGTGCTTTAATCTCATGTTGCATAGCTTCACACCAACGAGAGTCTTTAGCAGCTTGTTTAAAATGCTTAGGCTCATTATTATTGGTAATGGCCGACAGAAAAGCTTTGTGAGTAGCTGAGAAACTATTATAAGAGACAAAATTAGAGATAGAATGACGTACCGTTGAGGTAACTTGATTGGATGTTGAAGCTGGGTGTTTGACCGAAGGGGGAAATTGTACCACGAAGTCTCTGTATTTTGATGGCTGCGTTTTTATTCTTGTAGGTCTCATTTCAGATTGGGCTTCTTCAATTGGCTCATTTATTTCAAATTCACTACTATTAGGCTCATTTTGACCACCTGGTTGGTCCGCTTCATGAATCTCACTTGACCCATTTAATTCACTATCTTGGTCATTGTCCATTTGTAAATTTTGCTCCATGAAATTTTGTTCTTTATTTGGTGGCAAAATTGTATCATGACAATGACAATCATGATATATCATGGGTTCTACGTCATTATTTTCATAGTTTTCTTGGACATTTTGAAAAGGAAATTTTCCTTCATGGAAATTGACATCTCGACTAACCACCAATTTTCTTGTTTGAAGATCATAATTTGTACCCTTTGGTTGTAGGAGGATATCCAAGAAAAACTCCCGGCTTTGTGTCGGTAGTTTTAAAGTAAACAAGACATCCAAAAACCTTTAAAAATTCATAGTCCGGTTCTTTATTCCAGATTAATTCAAAAGGAGTTTTGTTTTTAATAACCTTAGAAGGAAGACGATTGATAATATATGCCGCAGTTAAAATACATTCTCCCCAAAACATTTTAGGAAGGTGTGCATCGATCCTCAATGCTCGAGCGGTTTCGATTAAATGTCGATGTTTCCTCTCAACAACACCATTTTGTTGAGGAGTATGGGGACATGTGGTCTCTAGTATAATTCCCTTTTCGTTATAAAAATCAATCATATTTGTAGAAATGAATTCTCCACCGTTATCACACCTTATTCTTTTGATTTCCTTTTCAAATTGTACCTCTATCATTTTATGGAAGTTTTTGAGGTATTGACTTGCCTCACTTTTGTGTTTGAGGAGAAATATCCAAACCGCCCTACTAAAATCATCGACTATAGTAAGAAAATAATTAGCCCTAGTATATGATGGAATATGATAACCTCCCCAAATGTCACAATGAATTAACTCAAATGGTGCACTTGTTTTGATTGAACTAGAAGGAAAAGGTAATCTAGTATGTTTTGCCTTAGCACAAGGATCACAAAAATTACCTTAATTATTAATACTAGTCTTGAGAAAATTCACTCTAGCAAGCTTTCCTTTTGATGCATGTCCAAGTCGCTTGTGCCATGTCTCAATGGTAGTAGCCATGGCTCTTCTTCCTTGAATCATCTTCATTCGGTACAATCCCCCTTGGCATCTCCCCGTACCAATCAAGTCCCTCTTCAGTAGCCCCTGCATAACACAAAAGTCAGGGAAAAAGGAGACAGAGCATTTTAAGTCACGACAGAGACGACTAACAGAAAGTAAATTGCATTTGAAATTCGGAACATAAAGGACCCCATTTACTTTTGTTCCCCCTGGAAGAATATGGTCACCTTTTCCCTTCACTGGAATTGAGTCTCCATTTGGAATGAAAATGGGAGGCTCAAGATCAGTTGTTTTCTTGTTAACAAGTATATCAGATAAGTAAGTAATGTAATCGGTGCAACCTGAATCAACAATCCACTCACATTCTACGTTCTGTTTATGTGCCATGTTAGCTACATACTTTGGATTCTCTCCATTACCTGCTCCAGAAAAGTGTTTTAAAAACAGTTTATAGTCTTCGTTTGTCAAACCTGGAATCGGGCTAGCATCAACATAGGCTGCCTTCCCTCTTGCCTTTTCTCCTTTCTTTCCAGGCCACCAGTCCGGGTACCCAATCACTTTAAAACAGCCTTCACTGCTATGGCCATCTTTATTGCATTCGGTGCAATGTTCTTCTTTTATAGACTTCATTGTATTTTTCTCCTTATTTGGACCTGTATAAACATTGCATTTTTGAAAGGTCTTGAACGCAGCGGGCTCAATTTGTTTGGTGTTATCGTTTGAGACAGCCCTTTGCCTTTCATCTTCAGCGACCATGTGATAGGCTGTCCCAAGCGATGGAGTTGGCTTTGTTGCTAGAATTTGGGTCCTAATCACCGTAAACTCGGCATCTAGTCCCATCAAAAATTCATAAAGTCGCTCATTTTCCTGATGTTCATTTAGCTTTTTCCCAACATCACATTCACACCTTTTACAAGTGCATCGTGGAAAAGGATAGATCGATTGAACTTCATCCCATATGGATCGTAGTTGTGTGAAGTATGTGGAAACGGAGGCGTTGTTTTGTCGGGTGGAGGCAATCTTTTGTTTTAATTCATATGCTCGAGGAGCACTCTCCTTCCCAAATCGTTCATTCAAATCGGTCCATGTGACACCCGGTCAAAAAGGGCCAAAATTAGCCCCTAATTTAAACCTAAATCATTCGTACTCAATACGTGATTAAACAAAAATTTTCGGATATTATATATATAAATATATATATAACATTATAATGATTATTTAATAATCACATACCATCAAATCTGAAAGAACACGCAATCTTAAATACGGACGTTGGTGCAAATCATTTTTAAATAATGTATTATTAATGAGAATAATGATTATTTACTCGATTGAGAATTTTAACGCATTTTGTACACTGAAAACTATCCGTCAAACCAAAGAGAAACAAAGATATAATTTTATATCTCATTAAAAGTATTTTTATAAAATACTTCGATTAAAAATCTATACGATTTCATATTTAAAATTTTATCATTTGAAAACATTACACTACTTTACGATCGGGTACACGAATACGGATACCCTAAACCAATTATTGGAGTCGGTTATATCAACCAACTCCAATAATTCATTTACACACACACAGACATATCGATCTATCTCTTCTCCTCTGCTCTCTCTCGTTCTCTTCCAAAAACAACAACATCAATAACATTAACAACAAGATTCAGCATCAATATCATCATCATAATCATCTTCTTCTTCATCTTGGATCATCATCATCATCGTGAACATCATCACCATCACTCACGGCTCTAATTTTTACTAGTAAGAAATCTTTCACTTTTCTTTTAAATTTGAGTTTAATATACTTATATCATCATGTAATGTTGTTCCATTGAGTAGATTATCTCCAAAAATCGAATCTATACTCGTTTTAATTTCTCAACTGATTTCGCGAACAGAACTGGAACAGTCCTGAAATAGGCTACCAGCCGAACGGCTGGATTCGATGAGCCGAACGGCTGGACTTCCATAGCCGAACGGCTAGGACTTCCATAGCCGAACGGCTAGGTCTTCCTTAGCCGAACGGCTAGGTCTTCACAGCCGAACGGCTGGAATACTCAAGCAGAACAGTTTTTGTAAAAATGCCGAAGAATTACACAAGTGTTTGCAGGGTAGCTTCTCGATGAAAAATTTATTATAACGGTTTGGGCTAAAAGTCACACGGTCACTCGAAAACGGCCCAATGATCAAGGCTATGTACCATAGTGTAGGCGGTTTTAGGCCTTTCGGGGTCGTCTAGGGGTCGACAATGACATATTTCAGTTTTGGACCTCGTACCAAATTTCGTAACTTATGAAATAAAATATAACGAATATAAGGATAATTGTAAACAATTCGATTCATCCATGAACGAGTTATATAAATGCAAAAACACACGTTATATATCTTTAGAATATAATTTCAATCCGTCACCAACGGGCCGTACATTTTATAAACTACCAGCCGAACGGCTGGATTCGATGAGCCGAACGGCTGGACTTCCATAGCCGAACGGCTAGGACTTGGCTAGGTCTTCCTTAGCCGAACGGCTAGGTCTTCACAGCCGAACGGCTGGAATACTCAAGCAGAACAGTTTTTGTAAAAATGCCGAAGAATTACACAAGTGTTTGCAGGGTAGCTTCTCGATGAAAAATTTATTATAACGGTTTGGGCTAAAAGTCACACGGTCACTCAAAAACGGCCCAATGATCAAGGCTATGTACCATAGTGTAGGCGGTTTTAGGCCTTTCGGGGTCGTCTAGGGGTCGACAATGACATATTTCAGTTTTGGACCTCGTACCAAATTTCGTAACTTATGAAATAAAATATAACGAATATAAGGATAATTGTAAACAATTCGATACATCCATGAACGAGTTATATAAATGCAAAAACACACGTTATATATCTTTAGAATATAATTTCAATCCGTCACCAACGGGCCGTACATTTTATAAACTTTAATCGGAAGTACAAATATAATCACTTGGACATAACCAAAATGGATAAACATTAATACGGAGAAATATTAGATAATCAAATGCTCATTAGAATCTCGCGTGTTTAGGACACTAGGAGATTCGGGGATTGTCTATTCCACGTCGGACATATTCATTGCTCGGATAGACTCAGGTGAGTCTCACAGCCCCATTTTTACTGTTTTTAAATATTGGGGTGAGATACAATGCTTACTTATTTTCGTGATCACTGTTATTCGGTTAGTTAATTTAATTATTAACTCTGTTAAACATGTTGGTTATCATTGTCGGTCTTGATTTTCATTGTTCGGGTATTGCATGAGTGTTTTAATACGGGAAAGTCCTCATCATTGCATGGTTCGTTAACTTAATAAGGTGCGATTACTAAAAGATAGATCTATCATGGGAGTGACGTCCCCGTCCGGGTTGCTAGCTACAACCATGTACAAACGGGCATTTTAGTAATTGTTATGGGTGTTGACACCGTTCGGGAGGCACAAATCGGGTTAGGCCTCGAACCATGGCTTAATGCAATACAAATGTCATTGTCGGTAAATCTAGTCGGTAACCTTAATTGGTTAATCATAGTTTGGGAACCTTAATGGTTTAATCATTGTTCGGAAACCTTAATTGGTTTATCATTGTTCGGTTGTATTATTTAATCTTTATCGGTATTAAATCGTCGGATAATCATGTTGATCACATCAATGTTTATGTTAAACCTGTGAGATTCACCAGCTTTATAGCTGACCTTTTAGTGTTGTATTCTCAGGTGATCAGTAATAGTAGGATGGCCCTCAGGATAAGCTATCTACTTACGAGTCGCATGCATCTATATGGACATGAAGATTTTCTTGCATTATGTTTTGTATTAATGGTTATGTATTAAAATCTTCAAAATCAAATGTGAACTCGCCGTTATTGTAAACTCATAACTTATGACTTAAAACTTTTTACTACTTTTGTAATATATTTATAAACGTCTCATGTAGAGTCGTTTGCTTGTAACCTCTGTGTTTGATTATTGATTAGTCACGCCCAAAAACAATCGCTTCCACAAAGCATGAAATTAGGGGTGTGACAGTCCAGATCTCCGAAGCCGTTTCTGCATATTTGACACTGCTTCGTATGCTTTTCTCCATAGCGGTAGTTAACCAACCCTTTATCATAGCATCAACTCGCATCCAGGGCATGTAATCTTTGGTACCCTTCTCGGGTTTCTTGATCGTTCCGTCAACAAACTCAATCTTGTTTTTAGCGAACAAAAAATTCGTCATCTCTTGACTCCAATCAGCGAAGTTGTTGTCGTTAAGGATTTCGTTTACGTGAAGTTGTTTTGGGTAATCAGATGGATGGAGGTAGTATGGTGAGTCATATGTGATCGCACCGCTAGACCCCTCTCCATCTTTTTCTTTGTTTTTGTTTTGAGTATCGTCTCCTGCCATCTTCAAGATCGAGTGCAAGGTTTATCAAACCTGCTCTGATACCATATTGGATTTTAACGTAGGAAAGAAGAAAGAAAGAGACGATTAAAATTGTGTTTTCTTATTATTCATCGCAGCAAAATAACAGAATATATAGGAATGATATTAACTTACATTCCTAAACAAACTCCTCTAAATATGGATGAGATAACAACGAATAAATATAAGGATATTATATAAAAATAATATCCTACAGCATGTGTTGTTGGTTTGTGTATGTTCATCATGATAGGAGTTTTCATTTTCCTACACTCTTTGTTAGGTTTTGGGACGTTTGATTTGTTTAATGATGATAAGCTTCCTTAGAAATTATTTGGTTTTAAACTTCAGTTACACTGACGTTATATATTTTTATGATGCTTTAAACTTTTGTATATTGAGTTATATTATGACTTCGATGATTGGTTCTTTCATGATCTCATTATGTTGATGGTTGATAAGAAAACATCAAAGTTTGTCATTATCTTTTTGCTTAAAAAAGTATTCACTGTTTGTAAATATACATTTTGTTTTGATTTTATTCGTTTATGTACTGATTTGGAGGGATTTCAAATTCCACGAAACAAATTTTCTTTTGATTTGGGAAACTAATTTAATCTTTGTTTAATTATTTGGCTTCTACTGCAACTCAATCAATGTGCAATTTGTTGAATGTTTTGTATTTTGTATTTTTATTTATCTTTTTCACTTTAATTGGAAGATATCTTGAAGACTTTTTACGTAGTGGATGATGATGATCATCATCTCAAAGAGATTTATACTGATGCTCCGTGTATTTTTGTATTGGACATGTTTTTGTTTGTCTTTTTTAATTCTATTATTATATTATTAAAAAGGAGGTCTACTAACTTTGATGTTTTTTAACCTTTCGTATGTTAAAGTTTACATATCCATGTACAAGTTTTTTTTCCGCCGGCGGGTAGTATTTTAGTATTTCTTAAACTAGCATCATACGTACAACTGGACATTAAATTTGAAATGGAAAGAGTAGAAAAGTAAAATTAGCACCTTTTAAATAACAATCTAAACTATAATTGGGTAGCGAATATGAAACTCACCATTCACCAAGCACTAACTTATGATCACCTAGGCGCCCACACACCAACTTATGACCAGTTGACTTCGTAATCAACATTGGTTTCGTAATTTAAGACATGGTAAATTCAAAAATAACTTTAGCACAAATGTATCATTATAACTATATTCGAATCGACAGATCAACCCACAAACCAAGTTGACTAACCCGAACCGATTTGAAAATATTCCTGTTGGCAGGTTACTAAGTTACAAATCCCAGCATAACCCGTTTATTTTCGTGGAAGTCACAAGTTGGATATCGAATCGTATTAAGAATTTTCAGCCTTAAGTCAGGTGTAGCTAGTGCATCTTTTGAAACCAATAACCTAGTCATTTAGTATACTTGACTTTATTATATTTATTATTAATATTTTTTTTTATTTTCCTTGCTTAACTAGGCATTACATTAAATATTTAAATTATAACCCGTATGATTGAAAGTTTTATTATACTTCTCACTAGCAAATTTATAGCCCGTACGATGCATGGCTCTTACTCACATTCAAAAAACTAATATATATATATATATATATATATATATATATATATATATATATATATATATATTATGTTGATATTTTTGGCAATTTTATATATACATTATCTTTAAGACTGATGCTTAATCGAAATGAAAAAGACATCTATATCTCCTTCTCTACTATTGTGTAACATAGTATCATCAACACTTTGGATGACTAATTTAATTAGCTATTACGTACGTCCCAACAATAGTTTTTTGAATGTTCATCTCCATCATCGTCAACTATGTCGTCACAATTAAAGAGTATTCAAAATTATTTTAGTTGACATAGATAACCACATAATATATATGTATAAAACATTTAATATCGAAAAAAATAATATTATGTAAAGAACAGCTTCATAAGAAATAATTAGTATGAAAAATGACTTAAATATAACGTGTAACTAAATTAAAAGGTATTACGAAGATAAATTATGTTAGTTTAAATGATGCAAACGAAAAGTGACCAAACCTTATATATATTTGGTTCTTATGAGTACAATATGTAATGGTAATATCATTCATACATATGACTAAAACTAAAGAGGGACTTATTTTGCTTTTGTAAAAGAAGTTATAGTTCTTTATAAGCAAGTTTACATGTCATTTTATTAAAAAAGGAACTTGTACATACTCAATAGTTTGAATATGCGTTCAATAGTATTCCTAATACTCAAAAATGATTAATGCCATTTTAGTTGATGTCTCATTATTTTCACTATTTTATTTTTTAGAAATGGCTATTCTTTCTAGTAGATTTTTCTTCATATTCCTCACACACATTACAGAAAAAGTCTTCAGGTAAAAAAATAATTTTTCCAGGATTATCAAGAAAAGGTCATTATCTCAAATGAAAAAGTCTTTTAAAAACTTTGTTGTACGAAGAACCTTATAAAAAACCGTATATTGTAAATGGGTAAAAACCACCAAATAATAATCAAATTGTTGGTAAAAATCACCAAATAATAATCAAATTTCACAATTGTTCAATCAAAGTCAATCATACTTTTATTCTCTTGTTTTAACCACTCAAATCTTATACAATGTTCAAATAATAATCAAGTTAAGTGTTTAACTAAAGTCACTCATATTTCTATTATCTTAATTTAACCATTCAAATTATATATAATATTCAAATATTGTAAAATTAGGCAAGTTTTGCAATATCAATATTTTATATCATTGAGATGGATAGTTATTTATATAAGAAAATGCTGGTACGTATATTATATTTATGTAATAATATTGACACGGAAATTTCTTATTTGATCCCGTTAATTAGTTGCTACTTTAATTTGTTATATCATACACTTTAATTTGATAATATAATGCATTTTATTTCTACAAACAATAGCCATATCATATCATGAAAGTGCTAATCTATTTGCTCCCCGACTTTTGTTAATAAAATAATTATAATTGAATGTCAATCTTTTTATTTAATAAAAAAGAGATCGTGTCAACTTTTTTAATTAAAAGAAATTCATTTCAGCATTTTAATTACAAAATTAAATTAAGCTCACAATATATGAACACTCAATAAAAGTTGAGTGATTAAATCAAGAGGAAAAAAAGTATGAGTGACTTTAAAAGAACACTTAGTAAAAGTTTAGTGATTAAATCAAGAGAAAAAAAGTATGAGTGACTTTGAATGAACACTCATAAAACTTCATTATTATTTGGTGACATAAATAGACTCTTATAGTTGTTGGCAAAAACATATTGAGAAAAAAATGTTTGATTAACAGCTAAAAAAATAAATATATAGTCAAAAGAGTATAACTAATATGATAAATTGAATTGTTTGATAAGAAATATGAAATAAGATGTGTATGTTATAATAGAGAAGGCATGAATATGAATTTTTTTTAAATAGGTTTAAATTGTGTTTGTTAAAATAATCTAATAATTTAGAAAGAGAATAAGAAAGTGTTTGATAAAAATGTAAAGATGTAGATTTATTAAAATTGTACACATAAAAGTGATAAATTTTAATAATATAAATTATTTATTTATCGATCTATTACTATTGTTATTATTATTATTATTACCACTAAAAAAATTGATATAAAAAATGAAAAAGGAAAAGAAAATAAGCTAGATGATATGTCAAACAAAGAAGGCATGTGCCTTTCTTTGTATATATAGAATACAAAATGAAAAATGACATATAATAAGATAAGATAAGATATATAAATACTATAACCTATATATTCTCTAAATAAATGTAGTATAGAACTATGTTCAGTGTGTGAAGGTTTCGTAAGGGAAGAAGTTGCAGTGATGTCATATTTTCTTTGTTGATGGTTGGATAACATATTATTCTAAAGAAGTTGCGAATTTAATGTTTACGTGTATAAAATGTACCGATAGCATATATATATATATATATATATATATATATATATATATATATATATATATATATATATATATAAATTTATAAAACTAAAACTTATAAATTAAGTTAGTTGAACGAATCAGAACATATATGTAACTTTCGAGTTCAAATTTTTACGGCTAATGATAATATTGTTTATCTCTCTTATCTTCGAGTTACAGATTATAGTAAAATACTATAATTCGCTGAAAATCGCGAATAGCATGCTATTTTCTAAATCTTATACGGAGTATATCATAGACATCTACTTTTACCTTATATGATAGATTGAGGATCAAAGGAGAAGACCCATTTTGAGGGGAAGTTTTGATTCTCACCATTCAATATTTTATCAAAGGCTGAGATGAGGCCACATCAACACGGAGGGTTGTCATCTATAAATTCGTAAATTTGGGGGTTGTATGTTAAATTCGTAAAATAGCGGAAGGACAGTTTAGTAATTTTACGGGTATCTTTTAATTCGATGGGCAGTGTATGGTCTTGTCACCGCTTCCCTTTTCTTCTTTTTTCTCATATTTTGACCGTTATCTTCCTTGGTAAACAACACACACCAAAACACATAGTACACATAGTAATTCAGATTTTCAAAATCAGATATCATCTAAATCTACTATCTCTCTACGGAAATCTACGATGAAAAAAGCTATTCAACCTTATGCTTCTAAAGGCGTTTCGTCATTTGATAGAGGAAAGAAGCTTACAACAACTGGTAATTTAATCGATTAAGCTTATTTATATGTTATTTTACATGTTTAATCGATTAGTTGTGTTATGTTGTTACAGGGATGCGTAGAAGTTAGCGAAGTACACGTTATCAGTTTAATACTAAACAAATAGAAGAAGCTGAAGCTACTATTTTAGTATCTGATGAAAATAATAGTGACGAAGCCGATAGTGTAGCTAGAGGTATTATCATCGATTAATACTACTTGTTATTTTGTGTATTTACTGTATTTTTTTAGGTTTAACAGATGATGATAACAAATGATTTGAGTAGTTAGTGTAATTTCAAGGATTTTTAAAACAAAGTTTTTTTTTTGTATCAGTTGTTTGTTACTGCATTTTTTTATTTTGATGGATGTGTAGACTAAATTTGTTTGTTTATGTAGTTCATGTGTTTTTGATTGATGAAATTTTGTAGGTTAGTTTTAGTTTTTAATAATTTATTGCATTTTTTTCGTTTTGTGTGTTTACTGCATTTTTTATTTAGTCACTGCATTTTGTCATTTTTTTTGTTTTTACTGCATATTTTTTATTTAGCCACTGCAACTTTATCATGTATTTTTTTCGTTAGTACTGATTTTTTGTTTAATTGTTGCATTTTTATTTAATCACTGCATTTTTATTTAACCACTGCATTTTACATATATATAACCATTAATTTGTGTTTATTGCATCCTACATATATTTAATATACAGTTAACCATTTTCATACTGCATTTTTTCATTTTTACCTTGTATTAATGTTATTTTTTGTGTTTTGTTTGTCATTTTCTAGTACACTTTGTGGAAAAGAGAGTTAAACAAACTTCAAATAAGAAGTCTAAGAAGTTGAAGTCTGTTAAACTGGAGGTTGAAAATAAGAAATCTGGTACAAAAAAGAAGACTGGTAAGAAAGAAGTTGTTTATGGTAGTATATTGGGTAGATCCGCTCCAAGGTGGCCGAAATCTGTACTTCAAGCTGCAACTGGTAAATAGAAGAAGTTGATGCGTGATTTAGGTTTTGGGTCGTTAGCAGATGGATATTTTGATTTTGATACAATTCCTTTGAAGTTGGGCCTGTTTGTTGTTCAGATGTTTGATCCGGAAACATGTCATTTGAATTTTCCTGATGGTCGAGTTATTAAAGTTATGATATCGCGTAAAAAGTCACGTTTTTACTACCGATATCTCTCTCATTCTGGAACAATACTTGGCAAATAAACTCAAATAATGTTCAAATCAATGAAACTTTGTCAAGAAGGTCAAAATAGAGCTGCACAAGAAAAATCAAGCAAAACGGACGAAAAATGAAGATTCCACACACGTTTGACATCGAGACAAGATTTAAAGGAAAAAGTTCCCATCACTGAGATTTCTCTTATCCAAGATGTTTGTTTTCAAAATACAAATCTAACAGAAGAAGAATCAACAAAAACGGATGAAGAATGAAGATTCTACATACGCCGGAAGATTCAAATGATTCGAGCGAGACATCCAAAGATCAGAGACATATTTTTGGGATTTATTTTCATCAAAGTCTTCGTTTTTGAAAAACGAATCTAACGCAAAAAGAATCGACGCAAACAGATGTAAAACGAAGGAGATACGCACGAATCAATAAACAAGATGAAAGACGACGAACCAGGGCGGGGGAGAGGCAGCCGCCGCTAGCCACCACCCCACTGCCGCCGGCCACCATGGTGGCAGCGCCGGTTGGCTTGTCCCCATCTCCCATGCGCTTTTTCGTCCTCGGCCGTACTCGCAGGGTACACGTGCTAGACCTTTTCCGCAACTTTAGGGTACACGTGCTAGACCTTTACGCGCTTTAGGGTACATGTGCTAACAACTTTCCCACCTTTTGCTAACATGTGCCCCAAGTTACTAGAATGCACCAATTTTCCCCTATAAATAGGGAGCCCATGGTTCATTTGAAAACACACCCTTCCTACACCATCACACACCTTTCTTATATACTTTCTCACTTTGTTATTTCTTTCATAATTTGTTAGATTTACTTTTTCATTCTATTGGGCTAGTTTAGGAAACTTGTTTAGAATAGAACGAAAGCAAGGAACGTGCTTGTAATCTTTGATGTAAGCTTGGAGTTATTCTTATTAATTCAAGTCTATTCCTTCTCGCGCATTTATATCGGTTATTTCTATCCTCATCTATCTTAATTAAATATGTATACTTTAATTATGCTAGAGATAGTTTGTGTCATGATTAGCGAGTAGATATAATTAGCATAAATAGTTATGGGATGATCGTAAATATATCGTGAAGTAATATGACGACCCCTATTCGACTGTTTACCTGATATAGTACTGGAAACGCTGTTAAGCGGAGTACAAATGTATGGAAGTCGGTAAACGATCAAAGGTAGTTGTATTATGGATCAACATTATAAAAATAGAAACTTTATGAATGGATTTATCTTGTGATGTTAAACATAAAACTTATATTCGCCTTTCGATTAACAAAGGTGATTGTAAACTTGTAAAGAGGAGTCGCGAACCTTAAATTTCGGTCAATAATTATCTGTGTCAAAACTACGGTTTAATTGTAACGTCATGCAATCATCATAAAATGCAATGTGATTACGTGGAATTGCCATGAGTATAGTACACCTCCAACCACAATGTACTGAAAGTGCCTTATGCTTGGATCTAGATGACAATTAACAGTAATTGACAAGCGGAATCAATCAATTACACTTAATGCTAACAAACACAAACCGAAACAATGATATTCAAACAAAGCAAACTTGTTTATTAGCTTGTATAACGTATTGGGATCGATTACAGAGAGGCTTAGTCGTCAAATGGTGCTAGGGTTTCGTCAACCCTAGCCGAAAACCCGTAGGTTTCTATTTATACTAAAAAGTCAGCCGACATGCGTCACTTGTGGAAGTGTCACATGTGACCGCCTTCATGCGTCACTTACCTAAGTGACGCTATGCGTCACTAAAACAAGTGACGCCTAACCTAAAACACGAGTGTCGCATATAATAAAAACTATATTTCTATTAATAACTAACGACACTTATTACAACTCGATAGACCAACTTACAGACACCTAATATGTATCAACAAACTCCCCCCGTGTCTTCAGCTTGGTCTTCAAAAGTCTTCAAGTCTTCACTTCTAGCCAGCTGGAAATACACCACCAGCGTGTACTCCATTGGCAACGCAGATATCCACGATCTTCTGAAATTTTAACGCTTCAGCTCTATCTTTCGTCTTAAACTCAATTCTATTTTCATGTAATCTTTTCATATCTTGAGCCGAAAGATTGATCAAACTTAATGGGTCAAAAACACAAAACACTTTTCTCTTGAGACCCCATAACGACCTCTTAGTAGGCTGAACAGCATCCCAAGCTGTTGTCACATTATTTCCAGTATCTGCAATAGAAGACTCCGGGTCTGTAGCTGGTTCAGAATTTGGAATGAATACAATCACAGCTTCACCCGTAACATCATCATATTCCCAATAAACCAACCTATTCAAAAAATCTAGTGGGATGATCTCCAAAGGTATCTTCTGTAGACACTTTGCTGGTGGATAGATCATCTTCACAATAGGTTGTCGGGTAACCGGATCTAGCTTCTTCTTAAATTTATACCTCATACCCAACGTCGGCTTTATCAAATTATACTTTTTACTGTTCATCTCACGACGTATGATCACCTGAAAGAAATCTGCTCTTGAATCTCGTGATCGGTTGATCAAGGGTATCTGAGCTAACCTTTGAAGCTCACACTTCGGCAAAGTACTTATTTTATAAAACTTCATATTGAAGTACTGAATGCCGTCACTTCTCTTTATCATAAAAACAGAGTTGTTCTCATCAAATTTCCAACTCTTAATCAACCCCGTGTAATCAGATCTAACTTTGTAGCATTTACACGTAACCGGTACCTCGATAATCGGTTTAAGCACAATATCCGGTTTTGTTGTAGAAGTTGATGGCTCGTTCGTTTCCTTTTCCGATTCATCTTCAGACGAATCCGATTCTATAATGGGAGCATCATCATAACATTCATCACTATGCAATTGCTCCCCCTCAACCTCAACTTCGTCATTTTCCTCAAAGAGATAATCCTCTGCTACAGGATCATTCATTTCCTCTTCCTCAGGCATCACGTTATTATCATTCATCAAGTTTTGCAAATAAGTGAGATCTACGAATGAATAATCAACCGCAATAGGTCTTGCCTGACCTTGAACCTCAACAAAATAATCTAAACTGATATTTTCATTTATAGTGGAAGAGGGAAGTACATTTTCTGGTTCCAGGGAAGGAGTTACATTTGTTTCTAACTCACTAGGACCTACCTCCCCCGAAACATTGGTAACGGATTCCAACTCTAACAACCTAGATGACAGATTCGTCACTTGAGACTGTAGAGAGTCAACCGTAGCAGCTCGAGCTTCCAAATCCCTGATCTGAGAGGCTTGAGCTTCAATTATAGCCTTCTGATCATCAAAACGTTTTGCCAAAAGCTCCATCTGAGCTAAAACCATCTGAAGAGACGGCATGGGCGGTGGTTGTTGTCGTTGGGAAGTGGGTTCCTCAATAACCACTGTTGTCCGCTGGCGTCTACGAAGAGGTAGATCAGCATAGGAGGGTGAAGACCCAGCAGGACGTTTACCAGGATTCCTCGGGATATGTACCCGGCCAGCAGAAATCCTGCGCAAAATACGCTTAAAGCGTTGGGGATCAGCTAGTTGAATCCCCTCAAAAGCAGACTGTGGTGGCACATCACCCTCAGAATCCGGAGGAGTGGGCCCACCATCATCAGAATCGTCATCGACCCGGTCGACACGATCAATATCGTCGAGGTCCTGAGCAATGGCAGTGTCAACCAAGTCGTCCTCGTTAACCGGAGGCACGACATCATCCAAAAATCCATGATCGCGCGGCGCAACATAGTTTTCGTTCACTATGTGCCCGAAGAGTTCGCGATCAGCCAAAACCGGCTCGCCCTTTGGCGCGAGCTTGCAGTCATTAAAGACTCGCAGAAGCATCGGCGTCGGTACAAGAAGAGATCGCTGATCTGGTGCAATCTCAAGATTGAGATCATTCAGTAACAGCTGGACAAATCGAGGATACTGCAGCCATTTGTCCTTTCCAGCGCGTATATTCTCCACCATGTTGCCGAAAATATAACCGCTGAAGTTATACGGTTTATTGTATATCAGGGCCAACATGAGAGACAGAGTAAGATGGCTCGCAGCATCATAACCTCCCTTTCTCGGAGATAAGCAAACTATAATAATATGACACAGATACCTCCATACCCGGCAGAGGTACTGTTTCCTGAAGTCTGAGAGTTGGTTTGCCGGATAACCCATCCTTTGAAGTCCCCCATAGATAAATGTAGTTGGGAAGATGGTGGGCATCGTGGAGTTGTCATTGAACTGTAGAACCCGTCTAATCGAGTTCTCGGTGATCTCGATTTCCTCCCCAAACATATTCGAAACTATGCGGGGAACATCACCCTGAACCCTGATCACGGCATGATCATAGAATTCCTCTATTTGGTTCATATATACAGGAGTCGTTGCCGTAATCGCATAAAAAATCCTCGATCTGCGTAGAAATTCGATCATTGGCCTGAACGGCGCTGAATTGGCATGCGTCGACTCTAGAAACGCCGTAATGTTGTGACGAGTGTTGGTGCGACGGTAATAATTTTGTAACTCAGCCATTGGAAAGCTAAAAATACAAAGAAAGATAATCGAAAACGTTATAAAGTTAGCCCGAACACAGAAAGGTTAGAAAACAAATTTTGACTTTAGGCGTCACTTAGGGTAAGTGACGCATGGCCACTACCGTCACTTAAGGAGTGTCGTAATGTACAGTGTGTAAAATTGAAATCAATGTGTAGCGTCACTTATTGAAAGTGACGCTATCAAGCGTCACTGATGTAAGTGACGTTTGAATTTGGTGATTTTAATTATACGACACTTGCAAAGTGACGGGTAAAGAACATGCGATATTTAACGTAGTGACGGTATCCTAAGACAGTCACTTAAGAAGTGACGGTATAAGTGACGGATAGAATTAGGCGTCACTTAGACAGTCACTTGGGGTAGTGACGCATGTAAAGACGTCACTAGGTAGAGTGACGGTTTGAACAATTGAAACAAGTATATGCGTCACTACATGAGTCACTTAAGAAGTGACGCAAAAGCAAGCGTCACTTGTGAAGTGACGGTATGGGTTACCAAATTACCAAGGAGCGTCACTTGAGGTAAGTGACGCAAGAAGTGTCGCAACGATGAAGATCATCGTGCACTGTTCATACCCAGTTTCAAAATTTAGGGGTTTTCAAAAAATGAAGTAACTGGGGTGTGCGCAAGGTAGAGACGAATAAAACACACCCTTTATTACACCAAAACACTATCACACAAGCATTTAATCTAAAGATTTGCAAAGCGAAACCCTAACCGTAACCCTAACTTAAATTTACAGAAAAAATAAAACGAGTAAAAGGTTAAAGTTAGTACCAAATGGATCGTAGGAGTGAGGAGAACAACGATGTATCAATGAAACGCACAAGAAAGCCGTAGAAATCACGAATCGATCGACGAAATACGCACAGTGTAAGTGACGCAGAGACAATAAGAGTGTCGGTGTGTCAGTGCAAGTGACGGTATGAGTATTTGAAAAGTGGTGAGGTTGAGTGTCGTGGGGAAGGAGTATTTATACACCGATCCTAGTATGCGTCACTCAACCCGACACTTATAGCGAAACTTATCCCGGCACTTACTGCGTCACTTAAGTGAGTGACGCAATATCGTATGCGTCACTGGTAGCGTCACTTATGAAAGTGACGCACAGTTCACTTTTAGTGAAAAATTTGCGATTTCTTCGATGGTTTCGCGTTATGATTTCGGTACTCAAATTTGAAAATGTAACTGTAACTTGGATAATAACTAAAATTACACTAACTAAGAGAAAATAAGACTTACAAAAAAATGTAAATTGACAACTATTCTTATAACGGATACCACATGTAGGTATGGATATAACGATCCGTTAGATCAGAGATAAGGGAACCTCTTCACTCTATCTCTCTAAATTGACCACTAGAGAATTAACACATTCTTTTTGGTGACGGAGTTGATAAAATCTGATTAGGGATCATATCGGAATAACATGCATTTAATAGGAACAGTAAGTGTTATTTCGATCATCAGTATCTTTTTCCTCTTTAAATTTACTTGACATACTAAAAACATTGTTTATAAATACTGTTTCAAGACGATTATTAGTATATATGTCCACTTAAACATGTTATACGTACAACTAAGAGGTTTTTATTATTATTGGTATGTTTATTTCGCTGTGGTTCCCATCATAGATATACATCTTAACTTAAAACATAGACCATGTTTCCATTTACAGATAGAATATAAGAAAATCAATTTTAAGAATCAAGTCAGCGGTGACAGGTCTGTACGTACGTACAACAGAGCGACATAACTTGATCCAGGTTTAAGCAAAATCAAACTTGGTCAAACCATTTTGGCGACCTTGTAAGGTATCTTAATTTTTAAAGACTTTTCAAGTACTTTGACTTGTGTTTGCTTAATTTTAAAGTATATATTAACAGAAACCAGGTCTATACTTACGTATAACAAAGGAGACTGTCAATATATACCCCCAAATGAAATCATATAAACATCTTTCACAAAAACATGTCTAGTATAAGTAAGAAATTAAGACTTTTGTCGTACATCTAATAATGTTGTACCACTTGAAATAGACAATTATTGATTAAGCTTCTTAAGACTGCTCAAAGTGTTTTGTATAACATGCCTACTAATATATCGTATGATGAAGACAATGTTTATAAAACACTGTATTCAATACGTCAAATAAATCTACTGACACATCAAAGATAAACCTTAAAAATTCCATTTTTATGCATGTCACCCGATGTACTATCATATCCCAAGTTGTTTACAGACACAACTTCAACGTCTATTTTAAAATGTAGCAACCTTGCTTTACATTAATACTAGAAAGTATAATGAGTGGCAGTTGCGTAGGTTGCAAATTTTTTTTTTTTTTTTTTTTTTTTTAATAAAACATTACTTTAAACCTATCCAAGTCACAAATTACTTTTTCGTGGTAAAAAACCTTAGACCGATCATGTTGACTAATTCATCAAATTGGGCTCTAGAGAAAGCCTTAGTGAATAAGTCAGCATTTTGTTTCAGGGTGTCAATATGGACAAGGTCGATAAGGTGTTTCTCATAGCAATCCCGTATAAAGTGAAACCTAATTTCTATGTGTTTAGTTTTAGAATGTTGTACGGGATTGCGTGTGATTGATATGGCAGCAGTATTATCAATATGTATAGGAGTTAAAGTTAAGAGTAACCCGTAGTCTCGCAATTGGTGCTGAATCCAAAGAACTTGAGAACAGCAGCTTGCAGCAGCAATGTACTCGGCCTCCGCTGTTGAAGTAGAAACCGTAGTCTGCTTTTTGCATTGCCATGACACCAAGCGGGTTCCAAGGAACTGACATCCTCCTGTTGTAGACTTCTTGTTGATGTTGCAGCCACCATAATCTGAATCAGAATAAGCAGAGAGCGTGAAGTTCTTCTCATTGGAATACCATAGACCAAGTGTAGGTCTATATTTGAGATAACCAAAAATCCGCTTCACTGCCTTCATATGAGAAACCTTTGGTCGTGCCTGATATCTTGAACAAAGAGAAAAAGCAAAGACGATATCAGGTCTTGAGGCAGTGAGGTACATAAGAGAACCAATCATCGAACGATAATCCTTTTCTTTGCAGTCCTCATCATCATCAGCAGGTCCAAGATTGTGATTGAGTTCAATGGGAGTTCCATAAGGTTTACAAGTGAGCATATCATATCGAGTCAACATGTCATTGACATATTTTGACTGATGAATATACATTCCTTTAGATGACTGCTCAACTTGCACACCGAGGAAAAAGGTGAGATCTCCCATTGCACTCATCTCGAAAGCTGACTTCATGACCTCTTCAAATTCCGTACATAGAGCCTCATTCAATGACCCAAAGATGATATCATCGACATACACCTGAACAAGTAACAAATCATTTCCTTTTCCTTTTGTGAAAAGAGTGCTGTCGATGTTGCCCCGAGTAAAACCATTTTCCACCAGATGAGTTGCAAGCCTCTCATACCATAGACGTGGAGATTGATGAAGTCCATACAATGCCTTATTAAGCTTATAGACATAATTTGGATGCACCGAATCTTCAAAACCTGGAGGCTGTTGTACATAAACCTCCGTATCAATTTGACCATAAAGGAATGCGCTTTTAACGTCAAGTTGCTTGACGCGAATCCCTTTAAATGATGCAAAGGCCAAAAAGATACGGACGGACTCCAATCGGGCGACAGGGGCAAAAACCTCATCATAGTCAAGTCCTTCAATTTGAGTATACCCTTGAACAACTAGTCGAGCTTTGTTCCTCGTGACAACCCCTCGATCATCCTTCTTGACTCGATATACCCATCTAGTGCCTTTTGGATCGACACCCTTGGGTAATGGTACTAAAGTCCATACCTGCAACTTGTGAAATTGTTGCAGTTCATCTTGCATGGCCTCGACCCAAGATGGATCTTGTAAGGCCTCCGAAACTTTCTTCGGTTCGGTTTGGGAAAGATGGCATGAATTAACAGTCGCCATAAATCCCAAAATCTGATCAGCTGAAGTATCCGTATCTTCAGCAGATTGCTTCGCCTGATGTCTCGTTTGAACAGCAGAATGGGGATCACCAATAATGTTTTCAACTGGGTGATTCCTATGTATCCGGGTCACTGGAATGGCATCTGGCACAAGATTTAATTCCAAGTTGTTCAAGTCACCTTCAGCGGCCGAAGCATCTTCGTGCTCTTCATTAATGAAGAAACGAGAATAATTTATGTCTTCTTCATCCTCTAAGAGAGGCATATCAGGATCGTCCGGAAGATCCGCGGCATTTACAGTATTTGAAGAAGACGGAATGGTTGTAGTTGGTGGTGTGGGTGTAGGTACAGATACAGAAGAAGTAGTAGAGGAAGGCATTTGTTGTGTTGGAGTAGGTGATGGAGTGGATGTCGTATCGGGAATCGGATTGGATGTTGTAGGAGGAGAATCAGAAGTTTGTTGAAAAACATCAAGTCCATGAAGCATTGTGATTAACTCTTCAGTGTCGTTGTCTTCCGGTACATTGAAGGAACTGAAGAGTTTCCCATAATTGAAGAACCAATCCGGACCCGTTCCTTGAGGTGGTTCCGTATACCGTAGGCATTTGACCTCAAAGTGTTCCTCTATCTCGTTTGTTGATTTGTTGTATACCCGTTTGTTTGGAGAGTTGACCGAATATCCGAGAAAAATTCCTTCAACGGCTTTATCACCAAACTTAGGGACACGTTCTTTGGTAATCATTATCAAACAAGGACATCCAAATGGTTCCAGAAACTGCAGATTCGGCTTGCGATTGTTGAAGAGCTCATAACACGTTTTATTCTTCTTTTTAACCGAAAGAACCCGATTCAAAACGTAGCAAGCAGTATTAACTGCCTCGGCCCAGAAGATAATAGGTAATTTGGAATCCGCTAACATAGTACGAGCAGTTTCAATAATTGTCCTATTCTTCCGTTCAGCAATTCCATTCTGTTGAGGTGTTCTCGGAGCACTGAATTGATGTTCAATACCCCTAGAAGCGCAAAATAACTCAAGAGTTGAGTTCTTGAATTCGGTTCCGTTATCGCTCCGCAGTCTTTTCACCTTTAAGTTGCACAAATTTGCCAACTTATCCAACAAGTAGACCAAAATTCCCGCTGTCTCATCCTTTGTTGCGAGAAAGTATACCCACGAAAATCGTGAGTAGTCATCTGTCACTACTAAACAATAGGAGCGACCACCGATGCTCTTTGTAGAAACAGGACCAAAAAGATCCATGTGCAGTAGTTCTAACGGAGCATTTATGGAATTCACAACCTTAGACTTATGGGACTTCTTGTGGAGTTTGCCCTTGTGGCAAGAAATACAGTCATCCTTCAAGGCGAAGGACTGTTTCGGAACTCCACGAACCAAGTCGTTGTTGACTAGGAAATTCATTTTTTGGAAATGAATGTGTCCCATTCGTCTGTGCCAAAGGAGTGATTCCTTTTCTGAAGCCTTCGAAAGGAGACAGGTGTATTCGCTGGATGTCTCCACGGTTCGCATATTCATCACATATGTGTCATTTCTTCTAGGTGCTCGCATTACCACCCATTCCTCTGGAATGACATACCCCGGCTTCAATATGACACACTCAGTCTTTGTAAAAGATGTGGTGTAGTCCTTATCACAAACTTGTGATACACTTAACAGGTTATGTTGTAGTTCGGCCACATAATTTACATTCTCAAAGCTAACCTTTCCATTAGTTAGCGTTCCTCTCCCTGAAATCGTTCCTCCCGTATCTCCAGCAAAAGCAACATGACCTCCCGCGTATGGTTTAATATCCACTAAGAGAGACACATCACCCGTCATGTGTCGCGAGCAGCCACTATCCATGAACCATTCGCTATCTTTTACACGTTCAGACTGCTGCAACACATAAATATGAAGAGATTAGTGAGAAACGGTGACCCAAGCCTTTACAGACTTAGGTCGATCAAAGTCATCAATAATAAGCACATCAGATAAAACTTTATTTTTAAACAAATCAGATTTAGTATCTGACGTGTTATCATTGATGACAAAAGAGTCTACCGTAGACTCTTTTCTTTTCCAAACCTTTGATGGTTCGGGATTTGGCTTGGAAATAATGTTGGGCTTTGGTTTTAACAAAGAATTTTGCCCAACATTAACTACTTTCTTAGCAGGCTTGGGAGAGTTGGAGTGATGCCTAGGATGTGATTTGGAAAAAGAATTTCTGTAGAAAGATGTCCTAGGCATATTTCTCCCATAACTTTGATAAGAGAGTTTGGGACAATCACGGATCAAATGTCCTTGTTTCTTACAGTAGAAACAAGAACGAGTCTCTAGAAACTGTTGAGATGGAGGATTTACCGCAGGAAGTGACGAAGCATTTTTAGAACATGAACATGTTGTACACGTTTTAGAGAATGCTTGTGTTGGTTTAGAAGTTGAGGCATAAGTTTTATCAACATGAACCTTTTCACTTGTCACCTTTTGTTTTAAAACATTTGCCGGTGACTTTTGAAGTTTCACATTTAAAACTTTATTTTCTTTTTTATTTTGAACCTTTGTAACAGGTTCAACTTTCAAAATCTGTTTTTCAGGTTTAGCCTCACCCTTCTTAAACTCAGGATATTCCTGATCAGTAATATCCTCTATCTCAACAATGTCATCAGTATGAACTTGAGACTTACTTTCAGCTTTAACAAACTGAGGCAATGGATACTCTTGCCTCTTGGTTTTCTCCGTTGTCAGTTTGTTTAGCTTGGCTTCTTTGGCCTTAATACCATATAGTTTGGTATAATCAACTGAAATCTCCTCAAGACCTTGTTTAGCAATCGGGGGACAATATTCGGCATTAGAAGGTGGTGGTACTTGGTTATAGCCAAGACCTTCCTTCTTTTTGCCACTTGCTCCCTGCTTGCTAACAATCTCATTAAAGACTTGTGTTGCGGATGTTGAACCTAAGATTTTGCTTTTATGATTTTCAAACTCATTTTTCAAATCAGATAATTCTTTATTCAACAATTCAATTTCAACAAGATAACTTTTAATTGCATCTTGCTGGCTAAAGACCTTTGCTTTAAAGGTTTCAGTATCTAATTTATGAGCTTCAAGATGTTGTTCATAAAGTGTTTCATTTTCTAACAAAAAATTATTAGATTCATTAAGTTTTACAATCTTGTCCCGTAAATTTTGATTGTCTTTCTGATAGATCTTAAGGGATTCAGTCAAGTTAATACACGAAACACAATTAAATGGCTCAGTGGGTGTATTTGGTACCTCAGGAGTAATGTGAGCCATCAGGCATTGAAATTGAGCAGCTTGAGCACTCCAATCAAAAGTAGTTGGCTCAAAGACAATCAAAGCGTTGTCTACAGCCAATGATTTAGCTTCTTCGTTTGCATTTGCCTTAGGTGGGTCCGGCTTAGTAAGACCCGACGATGGCATCCTGGGTTTCTCACATTCCCTTGCGAAGTGACCAAGGTTCTGACAATTGTAACATCGAACCTTGCTTTTGTCGAACCCAAATCCAGACTTCCCATTACCTTCCAAACTCTTCCGTCCAGTTCTCTGCATAAATTTCTGAACTCTTCTGGAAAGCATAGCTATATTCCAGTTTAAATCCATCTGCTCCAAGTCATCGTCATCCAGCTGAGCATAATCTTCTTTGGTCATTTCCAAAGTAGTATTTGGTTGAGTAACCAAATCTTTGTAGGAACTAAGGAAAGCTGTATAGATTGCCGCTTGCTCTTGAATAGCTGGTGAAGATGTAACCTGCTGTTGTGATCCTTGAGCAATGGAGGGTGTGCCAGAGACATAGGCAGCATGTGATGCTCCAGCGGAATAAGATGGAGAATTGGTATCCGAGATGAATGCCATTCCTCCATAACTCTTTCCAGAGTTAACTTGGCCTCCATAAAGCGAAGGATTTTGTACAAATCCAGTTGACTTGCACTCTTTCTTCTTCAATTCCATAGCATGGGCTTGAAGAATTCCTATAAGCTGATCCAAGGTCATTCCATCCAATCCTTCACTTTCCTTCAAGAATTGGACTTTTACATCCCATGCACTTGGTAAAACATCTAACAATTTCTTATTTATCTCAAGTGCTGTGAGACTATATCCACCCTCCGTTAACTCACTCACCAGTTGTGAGTATCGGGTAAACAGTCCAGAGGTTGTCTCATTTGGTAAGGAGTCAAACAGATCGTACTGTTTCTTTATCAATTCCAGCTTAGCTTCCTTATATTTCTTATTTCCTCCACACCTCGTCTCTATGGCTATCCATAAGTCATAGGTTGTGTCATGATGTTTAAACAGTCTCATGACGTCCTTTGTCAAGCACATACAGATAGCTGAGTGTGCTTTTCTTTCTATTTGATAATCCTTCTTTTCTTGAAGAGTCATTGCAATGAAAGATTTTGGTGGAGGAACCTGACGATAATCTCCGTCAGCCACTGGAGCCACATATCTTTGTTTTAATGGGCCCCACAATTCCGGACAATGAAAATCAACGAACTGTTCAAATCTATCCCTCCAATAAGCATAGTCCATGTCTGCAGTGAATAGTGGAGGTTTATTATTGGAACCTATGTCATTTCCTTGCTTTATCATCTCCCTAATACCTCTAATATCTTCCTTGTCTGCGGCCATTGAAGATATACCTGAAATTATACGCAAAAACAAGAACTTGCAAACAAATTAGTAACAAAGGCGTCACTTGGTAAGTGACGCACTCAAGTGTCGCAGCGAATAGCGACACTAGGAAAGTGACGCTATCGAGTGACGTACAGAGTGACGGATGACACTATCAGTAAGTGTCGGTCAGTTAAGCAAGTGACGCACTCAAGTGTCGTACTTGAGTGTCGTACAAGATCAAATAGGCGTCACTAGTAAAAGTGACGCAGTAAATTTAAAGGCGTCACTAAAGGAAGTGACGCAAGTAAACAAACAGGCGTCACTAACGGAAGTGACGCTTAAGAGTCAAGTAACGTGCAACAGTGACGCACGTAAGTGACGGTGGATTAGGATAGACGACACTTAAGTTAAGTGTCGTATAAACCTCAAATGACGCTTTAAGTGACGCGTTCAAGTGACGGTATAACCCTAATTTGGGATTAGGTAGTGCCGCAGCAAGTGACGCGTCTCAGTGACGGATCGAGTGTCGCAAAACGGCTGCAAAATCCCAAAACCCTAAAAAAATTCGAATTTTCGTAAACCAAACAAAAATTCCTTGAACCCTAATGGACGAAACCTGTAGATGTTGAAGAATATCGACTGTAATTCACCTTTGCACCTCAAAATCCGTATGAATTCGTGATTCTTGAATCAAGCAAAACCGAAATCAATCCAAAATACCTTATAAACGTCAATGTTATCACCGCATTGCTCTGATACCAGTTGAAAGTGCCTTATGCTTGGATCTAGATGACAATTAACAGTAATTGACAAGCGGAATCAATCAATTACACTTAATGCTAACAAACACAAACCGAAACAATGATATTCAAACAAAGCAAACTTGTTTATTAGCTTGTATAACGTATTGGGATCGATTACAGAGAGGCTTAGTCGACAAATGGTGCTAGGGTTTCGTCAACCCTAGCCGAAAACCCGTAGGTTTCTATTTATACTAAAAAGTCAGCCGACATGCGTCACTTGTGGAAGTGTCGCATGTGGCCGCCTTCATGCGTCACTTACCTAAGTGACGCTATGCGTCACTAAAACAAGTGACGCCTAACCTAAAACACGAGTGTCGCATATAATAAAAACTATATTTCTATTAATAACTAACGACACTTATTACAACTCGATAGACCAACTGACAGACACCTAATATGTATCAACATGTACTTATCATGAAAACATTGCGAAGCAATTAAATTCACAACGGAAACATCGGTAAACGATTAAATACGTTGTGAACTACTGTAGTATTTTCCGATATGGCCTGGGTTTAACTTTATGTCCGATATGGCCTGGGTTTAACTTTATGCAAAAGCCGCCAACATGTTAATTAGAATAGTTTAGATTAGATTAGAGTAAGTAGGCTACAGGCTAAATAACCATTTACAATAACCTAGAGATTTGTTAATTGTATTAAGAAATGCAAGTTTAAAATCCAATTTAAAATGATATATTTCTTTAAACCGTGAAACCTAAAGTAAGGTACGCGAGAAACCTAAACACTTTCCCTCGCTTACCATGCTTGAGTTTCACTAATAGGAATTAATCAAATAAGTTCGAACATATTTTATAAGTTAGTTGTTTTCCGGATTTGTAGTTCTTGTGGTATTAAGAACGGTTAGACTTGTTATGGACTTGCTACTCTTTTCCTTCGCCCATGAGCGAACACGTTCAATAATAAGGGTCACTGACTCCCTCGCAGGAGAGTGTGGAGAGTTGAGCATTGTCTGTCTGATCAGAATCATGATACCCTAGTTCCTCGTGACATATCAGTTGATAATCGACTGATAAGGATCTACGGGTTATACCATAAGCTATCGAATCTAGTAAACATTCCCAATTTAGATAAACATTTTCTCTAAGAACTCATCATCCCATATTATGAGCTAATGAAATCATAACAAATACTACTTTCCATCATCTGATTTATTATTACCTTTTATTCGCTTTATTTAGTTTATTAGTTAACTGAACCAAAACCCCCAACGCACTTTTATAAAAACCTATACTAGAAAGTAACGATTGATTGGATCACCTCCGTTTTAATTCAGTTTTTGTTTAAGAACGACTCTAGGTCATACTTACCATCTACTAGCCTTTCGTTCAGTAGTAATAAGTCACACTTAGACCCCAACATTTACAAATTTAAAACACCCACCGATAGGCGTTGTGATCACTCACGTTTGCGACGGTCGGAACACCCATCAAGTTTTTAGTTCCGCTGCCGGGGAGACTAACTGTCCGATACAGAGGCCCAACCAATCTTGTTTTCTAGTATACCCTTAGGATAAAACCTTATAAAAAAAACAAAAACAAAAACAAAACATTTTCTTTATTGTCTGTTTTTCTTTAGTGTATGACCTGTTCCCCTAGATCTGTACCGCTTTTTAACTTTCCTGATCCAGAACTTATAATACGCACTATTCGACGAGAAAAGAAGCAATCCGCATTCAGACAAGCAATGGCTGATCGTATCACTCTCGCTGACAATAGCAAGCCCTTTATTGAAGGAAGAGGAGGCCCAATTATCTACCCAGAAACCCCTGGACACTCATTCGAGCTTAAACACCACATCATCCAACTAATCTAAAACCACTGTCAATTCCATGGATTACCAAGTGATGATCCAAACTCTCACCTCGACAAGTTCATATCTCTTTCAAACTCCTACAAACAAAATGGAGTTAGCCAAGATACAATCCGCTTGTATCTTTTCCCTTATTCGCTCACACATCATGCGCAAACATGGTTTGAAGGTTTAGAAACTGGCTCTATCCCTTCATGGACAGTGATGGCGACAAAGTTTTTAACCAAGTACTTTCCGCCCTCTAAACAAACCAAAATCCGAAATGATATCATGAACTTTCACCAAGCTTTTGATGAGTCATTATACACCGCATGGGAACGATTCAAAGGAGTACTGAAGAAATGCCCCAATCACCGGCTCGGCAAATCTGCACAATTGTGTACCTTCTATAATGGTTTAGACCCTAACCACCGAACCACCCTTGACGCTGCCGCACAAGGAAGCATTATGACAAAAAAGGACGAAGAAGGATGGAACCTTATAGAAAACATGACTATGCATCACCATGATTGGAACTCTGGAGATCACTCATCATCTTCAGCACCTCTCGCTGCATCGAATCCAATTCCAGTCGAAGCAATTAAGGTATTAACGGAGAAGATGGAAACACTTGTCAAACAGTTCGGAGAACTTAAGAAACAACAACACCAAGTACATCAAGCGCAATCCTGTCAAAACTGCACCAACTCGCAACCACCCGGTGAATATCAAGTTGAATATGAAGAGACAGATGGCACCGTTTACTATGCCCAATATCCCGATCGACCACAAAATTTTCCTCCGGGTTTCAACCAAAACAACAAACAACCTAGAGGACCTCCATTCCCACAAAGAAACTGTTGAGTCACTGGTCGCCGATCTCAACTCATTAGTCGCTGATATAAAGTCACTGATACTCTCTTTGAAAGACTTATTGGAAATGATCGTAGTTGAAGCTGCTGTTGCAAAAGTTTTAGTCTCTGATCCTATCTCTCCAGCTAGAAGATGAAGAACCTATCAAGATAAAAGACTCAACTTTGTGTGTCGCTGATACTCATCTACCAGCGAGAGTCTCCAAGTCTTCTTGAGTTATTCCTTCTGCTGAATAAAAGAAGTCACTCTAGTACTGTAGCTCAAGTTACTCTTCAAGAGCACGTTAGCTCGCAGCGAGTAAGGAGAACTTCTACTACTTCAGTGACTGCAGCATTAAATGTTGCATTAATAAGGAGTTGACATATTCTACATTGTTATGGCGCCACGCGTGCTCCTCGTGACTTGGTCCATCATAGAAACTAACGTGGCAGCAAGTGATCGGCTTCAAGGTAAAATGTGATATTTCCTAAGACAGAATGTGTCCTTTCAGATCTCAACTACCGTATCACATCTCAACTACCTCACCAATCAAGCAGCAACACGTGTCCTTTCAGATCCGGAAATTAAGGATTTCAGTGTCTATAAATAGCGTAGTATGTTGTACTCCATTTAGTGTCGATTGTTCGTATTGTTACTTGTTTGTCAGTGACTAGTTTGTCTAAGATACGAACAACACCAGCGAGTGAACTAATAGCATGTTTGTCCACTATTGGTTCATCTCAGCAAGTGAGCAAGTTAGCGTGTTTGTCCACTACTGCTCATATTCATTTGTAAAAGCTGTATTGTTTGATTTAGATTAGCTTTGGCTAATCTATTCGGCAATCAACAATAGATAAATTTTATCAATAAAAGAATTTATCTTTCAGCTAGTATTGCATCAGCAATTGAACTGCCTATTATACTTATATATATATTTGTGTTCATATTGCTGTCATTTAAACACGGTTAAAAACTTGCTAAAATGGATGATGTTGGGAATGCAATTTTTACAAATTTTATTCAATCCTTGGGTACAAAATCAGGGAGCTATAATCAATTCAGCTCCCTGGAAGCCCAGATTAGCTGGTCACTGATCAACTCTCTACGAGTTGATTATGCAAGTGTGATCTTTAATGAGTTAATCACCAAAGTCGCTGAGCCTACCAGCGCTAAATATGTGCCATATCCTAGGTTTCTGTCACTGATCTTTCGAGATCAGTTTGCAACCTAGGATAGGGTATCGTTTGAAGGCTTTGCGCCAACCCTTGTAGGATCTCAAATCTTTTCAAAACCAGCGACCGCGGTTTTGCCAACTTTTATGAAACATCCGGGGATACTTGCACCCCAGCCTGTAAAATCTGTACATATGTCCGTTGCTGCCCCCCATCGACCACGTCACTGACCACACCCCCAGTGACTACTGTTGGTCAACCACCAATCAAGAAACCACCAACTGCTCCCAAGAAAAAATCCAAATTAGGGTCCCTGACATTAAAGGTTCAGGGACATAGTCAAAAGAAGGGTGAAGCAGTGACTGAATGTTCAGCTCCGCGGGCACCCTTAATAAACCCCAACCATCCACTGCTTCGCTGGACTCCCGAAAGTCCAGTGATTCTACAAAGGAAAACCAACAGACAGTTGCAGTGGCTCAAACCACTATTAGCAGTGACTCGGGTGCACCCCACACTCTTCTATCGAGTCAACCCATCAGCCACTTGTCATCCTCCCGAAAGGATGACATTTTAGACAAAGGGCTAGTGACATCAGTGGGTGATAACACACTCATTGCTGATGTCACACCACTGGCTACAGACCCGGGGCACCTCTCATCTATCACTGCACCGGCTGTCAATGTCTCACCACCGACCCATGGTGAGATACAGGTCGCTACTTCCATTTCCAATGAACCATCAGCTAAATCACAAGCTGATGATGAGGAAATCATGCCAATGAACACCTCAGACGATACCCAGCCTATTCCTCCACCCACCTCTAACTCTCTCATCAGAGAACTCTTACCCACCTCTTTCTCACGTGACAACATACAAGTCACTGATGCTGGTCAGACCACACCCACTGACCATGTAGCCCAATCTACACCTACTCCCACTATACCTTCAACAAACAACTCTACCTAGTCCACATCAGATCAGCTACTGATGGAGTACATTGCCTCATCCCAAACCCAGATTAAGATGCTCACTGCTGACCGTGAGGCACTTATAGGCAATGTCTCTGTTCTTCAAAAAGCCGTTACTGCTCTCACTGATGTATATAACTCCATTGAACCATGGAGCACATCTGTCAGTGAGAAGGTACAAACGATAGCTGATGCTAGCGCTGTAATAAACCATGCAGTCGTTGAGCTAACTTCCACTGATGTATATAACTCCATTGAACCATGGAGCACATCTGTCAGTGAGAAGGTACAAACGGTAGCTGATGCTAGCGCTGCAATAAACCATGCAGTCGCTGAACTAACCTCCACCTCCACCACCAACTTCACAAATCATGCCGTAGCCATTGCACAGCTAACCACCAACCAAAATGACCTAGCTATATCTGTATCCAGTTATTTATTCAACACTGATGCCATTTCTAAGGTGCTTCCACAGATCACTAAAGAAATGGGAGCAATAAGAGCTGAGGTCGCTGCCCTCAGAACAGAAACTGCAGATAGGTTTGATAGGGCAGTGGGCCAGTTTGCGCAGACTAGTCAGGGGGAGAATGATGAAGAAGATGACATCTCAGTCTCTGATCCTGAGATGCCTCCTGCTATGACTGATCCGCTTGCAAACAAAGCTCATAGGGAGATAGTGCTCACCACTTATGCTCTTCGACCAATTGCTGAACAACTAGAGTTGGAAGCCCTTGCAGTTGCTGAACTGCATTGGGTAGATATGGATGTAGCTATGGACATAGTGGATGTCGCTGAACGCTTTCCTGAGTTCAGTGCTGAAGAGCTCAGGAACTATAATGGGCTAGTAAGGCAATTGGCTGAGGATGAGAATGCTAGGGTTGAGGGTACCTCAGTGAGCTACGAATTGGCTCGCTGGGAGTGGATGATTAGGGAGGTTGTAGATGATGTATCTGATGATGAGGAAGATGATACCATCATGCATGATGCTGATGATGACAATAATGATGATAATGGTCAGGGAGGTGGTCATGGAAATGGTCTGGGTAGAGGTTCAGAAAGTGAAGATGAAGATGATGTCAATATGGAGGATCAGCAACCCATATCATCTGTCATTAAAAGGAAAAGGACCAGTGACACTTCTCCTGCATCTATGCCTCCATCTAAGAAACAACAGGTCAGTGACCCTCAATCACATACTGTCATATCTGAGGTAACTGTACCTTCATCTACACCACCTACCCAAATCTTTCCCTCACCAACAGCAACTAAACCTATCCTCACCCAAACAATCACCACAACTACACTGACCCCAACAACTATTATACCAATCTCCACAGAAACTCTCTCCAACACTACTACATCAGACACTTCCCCCACAGCATGCCTTTCCTCTGACTCAACCTCAGGTATCCCTTGTCCTGATGAGCAGGAATTGATTTTGAGAATAAATTTTAAGGCTGAGTTAAGAGAAGAACAAGAAAGAAAAAGGTTGCTGAAAGAACAATCTGATGCTGATCGAGATTACCTGCTGCAATTAAGCACTAAAGATGCAAATGAAAGGGCCAGACTGCTTAATCTTAAGCAAGATCAAGAAGAGTCTGATGCTGCAATTGCTAGGGTACTCGCTGAAATTGAAGAGAGTGAGCTAGAGCAACAGAAATTGAAAATATCAGCTAGCAAGAACTCTAAAAAGAAAGGGGGATCTGTCAAAACATCAGTGGATAGAAAATGGGATGAGATAGATAGAAAAAGGTTTGCTGCCTGTATGACAGGGAGATCAAACCCTGCACCTATTACCAAGGTAAAGCTAAAGAAGTCTAAGAATCAATATCAACCTCAGATACTCATTCAAAGAGGTTCAGAGACTCAAGCCATGCTACTTGATCAAGTATGCAAGCTGCACAGAGAGGAATGGAATGAGATCAGACTTGCTATCAGCCACTCTACAAGTGCAGCTAAGGCTGATGTCCTAAAAGAGATTGATAGGCTATTTCAGAAAATGGTGTCACTGAAACTTCTCAGACCAGAAGATATTGTCACATATGGTGAAGAAATTGTTTAGACACCAAGCCCTAGGTATAGGTCAGATACCAGCAGCATCTATCGAATCCTCAATACTTTAAAGCTAAATCTGTCTATCCCTGTTGGTGTGCCAAAGCTTGAAGGACATGAGGTCACTGAGGGGGAGAAAGGTCTGGTATACAGGGACTTAAATGGTGTGCTAAGGTTTCAAAGAGAAGCTGAGCTTGAGAAGGTTGATCAGAATTAACTCGTTCACCTAATCAGGTCAGCAAGCATACTTCCAAAGAGCTCAAAGATCAGAAAAGCTATTCTCGATGAAGCCTTGGCAAGAAAAGTCAGATACCTGCCCTCTCAAGAAAAATATGAGCTTGAAGATGAACTTCTAACTGTGAAGGAGGAGGAAAAGTGGAGAGATAAATAGTATAGATTACCCTGTAATAGATAGCATTTGTAAACATTTATGTATATAATGCTCTCTTTTGATATACCCTTGTTAGAAAAGATTACAAGTGTAAGTCTCTGAACAACCAAAACAACTATCAAACAACTGAAACCTCTCTGCAACAAATGTCACTCAAGAACTTTCACAGAGTTTCAATCACAATCATTTAGGGGAGATTGTTGAGTCACTGGTCACTGATCTCAACTCATTAGTCGCTGATATAAAGTCACTCATACTCTCTCTTAAAGACTTATTGGAAATGATCGTAGTTGAAGCTGCTGTTGCAAAAGTTTTAGTCTCTGATCCTATCTCTCCAGCTAGAAGATGAAGAACCTATCAAGATAAAAGACTCAACTTTGTGTGTCGCTGATACTCATCTACCAGCGAGAGTCTCCAAGTCTTCTTGAGTTATTCCTTCTGCTGAATAAAAGAAGTCACTCTAGTACTGTAGCTCAAGTTACTCTTCAAGAGCACGTTAGCTCGCAGCGAGTAAGGAGAACTTCTACTACTTCAGTGACTGCAGCATTAAATGTTGCATTAATAAGGAGTTGACATATTCTACGTTGTTATGGCGCCACGCGTGCTCCTCGTGACTTGGTCCATCATAGAAACTAACGTGGCAGCAAGTGATCGGCTTCAAGGTAAAAGGTGATATTTCCCAAGACAGAATGTGTCCTTTCAGATCTCAACTACCGTATCACATCTCAACTACCTCACCAATCAAGCAGCAACACGTGTCCTTTCAGATCCGGAAATTAAGGATTTCAGTGTCTATAAATAGCGTAGTATGTTGTACTCCATTTAGTGTCGATTGTTCGTATTGTTACTTGTTTGTCAGTGACTAGTTTGTCTAAGATACGAACAACACCAGCGAGTGAACTAATAGCGTGTTTGTCCACTATTGGTTCATCTCAGCAAGTGAGCAAGTTAGCGTGTTTGTCCACTACTGCTCATATTCATTTGTAAAAGCTGTATTGTTTGATTTAGATTAGCTTTGGCTAATCTATTCGGCAATCAACAATAGATAAATTTTATCAATAAAAGAATTTATCTTTCAGCTAGTATTGCATCAGCAATTGAACTGCCTATTATACTTATATATATATTTGTGTTCATATTGCTGTCATTTAAAAACGGTTAAAAACTTGCTAAATAAATTAACACATTAAAACAGAAAAGTTTTTAATTGTATTCAACCCCCCTTCTACAATTAACCGACTGTTAACGATTCATAATCACTAACATAATAGTGATTAGGGACAAACAATTGGTATCAGAGCAGAGTTGGTTTAAATATAATTAAATCAGATCTGCAATGGAATCGGTTAAATACAGTTGTGTTGATTCTGAGTACTAGAAGGGAAATGGCTCCACTACTAAACCACCAGCTTTTGATCCATCTAGAATTGAAACCTGGATGTCCAGGATGATGATGTTCTTAGATCTTGTCGATGATCGCCTTTGCACTATAATTATTAATGGTCCATACACCCCAACTACTATTGTTCCTGCAGTTGCAGCTACTGCAACCACTCCTGCTATACCTGAAATGGTTATGCCTAAAAGGGAGGAACAATGGTCAGATGAGGATAAGCGTATGGTAAGGCTAGACAAACAAGCTAAAATTTACATAAGCATGGCACTTCCTGATGAAGTGTTTGAGTCTATTAGATTGTGCACAACAGCGAAACATATATGGGATACTCTTAGAAACATCTATATTGGAACTCCTGACATAATTCGCTGTAGAGAAGTAAATCTAACTCGTCAATATGAGTTGTTTGCTATGGAACCCAATGAGTCACTGGCATCTACCTACACTAGATATCAAGCTTTAATTAATAAAATGGAAAAGGCTAATATAGGAAAGGACCAGATATTCATTGTTGAAAAGTTTCTAGAGTTACTACCTGGGAAAACTTGGGGAACCATTGCAACATGCATAAGACAAAGAAATGACTTTAATTTTCTCAATCTAAATCAAGTTTATGGAATTTTACTAAATTGGGAACAATCTGAGAAGCTAGCTGATCAAAGTGAGCACATTCGTGCTGCACTAGGAGGACAAAAGATTTCGAATGCCCTTGTAGCTGAGCTTGATGAAGCTGATCAAAAGCAGAAAGCAAAGCTCACCAAGTTGAGCTCAAAGTCACTGATTGCAGAAGAAGAAGGTAGTGTCGCTGAAGACCAGTCAGAAGCAAGCTATGATGAAGGACTAGAGAAGTTGGAAAGAGATATGGCCATGATGGTTGCAAACTTCAGAAAGAACAGCAGATTCAACAGATTTGCTGGTGCATCATCAAATGATGATTCTAAACCAAAAGGTGAGTGCTACAAATGTGGCAAGCCTGGCCATTTTGCAGCTGAATGCCGGTCCAAAGCTGTCAACTCTTTCGCTGATCAAAAACCCAGCTTCAGAAATGACAAGTACAACAAGTACAAAACAAAGTACAAGAAGCTGAAGGAAATGTCCAAGTCAAAGAAAAGGAATAAAGGGTTTATTTCTGAAGAAGGATCTGTCAGCGACTCTGACTCAACTTCATCATCTGATGAGGAAGAAGCAATAATCTGTTTAGACAAGGATTACTGCCTGATGGCTGACGATGCTGCTTTCCATGAAGACATCAAAGAAGTAGCTCAGAAATGTTCAGCATCTGGGTAGGATCCAGAAACTCTCTACAAGGTACATTGTTTTAAGTCTGCATCAGCGACTGAAAAAGATTTAATCTTTGAGACTTTGATAGTTGACTTATCAAATGCTCATGACATTCAGAAAAGACAAGAATGTATGATCAGTAACTTAACATCTAAACTTCAACTTCAAGAAGAAAATTTGTTAAAAATAAAAAATCTTACACTTGATCTTGATGCACAAATACATGCAAATCAAATATGCATTCAAGAAAAAGTAAAGTTTGAAACTAAATTTTCACAACTCAATGAAGTGATGAAGTCGTGGTGTCGGTCTGCATTAAAAGTGAATCAGTGCATTAGTAATCAAATCCCAAAACAAGTTAAAGCTATTCTGGGAGGAGATTATGAAACTGCTGCTGCTCTCGCTGATGCAACCAAAGTCGATCAAATATTCAATCCTGATGAAACATTCTCAGAATTTGTCTTTGAACCAATGTCAGTTTTCAGTGAGCCTAAACCAAATTACTTTGTGAGAAGTTCACTTGTTACTAATAGTTATGATATTGCTGCAAGTATTGATGAACTAAAGAAACTAGAAATTATTGAATCAACAACTTGCATAGCTCTTATCAAAACTATCGCTGATGATCAAGAATCTATCAGCGACTTCACTTCTGACACTCCAGTCACTGATGATCTTATCATCAGTGACTTGAAGTCAAAGAAGCAAAATGAGGTAGTAAATCTAAGAGCTTCTAAGTCTTCATCAGGTCTGAACAATAAGACAAAGAAATCTAAATCCACAAATAAAAAATGCTACAAATGTGGAAGTAGACAGCATGTGTCATCAGATTGTTCATCATCTCAAGTTTCATTCAACCAACCATCATTAGTATGTCAGCATTTGGTATCTGAATGTTCAGCTACATCATCTTCAAAATCACAAATAATCAGTGAGCATTCAGATACTATTGATGCAAGCCAGTGGAAGCCTGAACCAAAGCCTGGCCACCATGAACCCATCTCAGGATGGGTTCATCAATTGAACTAATTGTTTGTGTATGATGCAGGGCATTCTCAGAGAGACAATCTGGTATCTGGATAGTGGTTGTTCCAGACATATGACCGGATGTAAGTCCTTGCTCAGAGACTACCAGGATGAAAGAGGTCCTGATGTAGTGTTTGGTGATAACAACATTGGTAAGACCAGAGGGTATGGGGTCTTGACCAATGGTAATGTTATGTTTAACAAGGTGGCATATGTTGAAGGACTGAAGCACAATTTATTAAGCATTAGTCAGTTCTGCGATGCCAAAAATAAAGTGCTATTTGATCATGAAGCTGGAGTTGTTTACAACAAGAATGGAAGCGATGTCCTGGCTGCTCAAAGAAAAGGCAATACATATGTAGTCAATATGGACTCAGCACAATCAGGAACATGCTTTTATTCCAAAACCATTTCAGAAGAAAAATGGTTATGGCATAAGCGACTCTCTCATCTGAACTTCAGGGCTATCAGGAAGCTCAGCAAATATGGCCTAGTCAATGGTCTGCCAAAGTTATCTTACGAGAAAGACAAGCTATGTTCAACATGTGAGAAGGGAAAACATCACAGCTCTTCATTCAAAAGTAAACAAACATATTCAGTGACTGAATGTTTTCTTCTACTTCATATGGATCTATTTGGTCCAGTGAGTTCTCCCAGCCTTAGTGGTAAAAGGTATTGCTTGGTAATTGTAGATGATTACTCCAGATACACTTGGGTATTCTTTCTCAAAGCCAAAAGTGATGCAACACAGGAAATCATATCCTTTATCAAAAAGATGGAAAACTTAAATGATTTTCTGTTAAACATTTAAGAAGTGATAATGGCACTGAATTTAGAAATATTGACCTTGAAAGTTTTGTGATTCAAAAGGTATTTCTCAAAACTTCTCTGCACCAAGAACACCTCAACAAAATGGTGTTGCAGAGAGGAGAAATAGAACCTTGATTGAATCAGCAAGGTCAATGCTCATAGATGCTGGTCTTAAGATCCATTTCTGGGCTGAAGCAGTCAACACTGCCTGCTATACTCAGAATAGGTCTCTAATTGTCAAAAGACATGATAAGACGGCCTATGAGGTGCTAAGGGGGAGAAAACCTGACATAAGTTTTCTTCATGTTTTTGGCAGTACTTGTTATGTCTTAAACAAAAGAGATCACTTAGGAAAGTTTGATCCCAAAGCTGATGAAGGTATATTCGTTGGTTATTCAATCATTTCAAAAGCTTTCAGAGTTTATAATAAAAGAAGGGAATGTATTGAAGAATCAATGGATGTTACCTTTGATGAATCTTATGATAAATCACTCACTGATCCAAAAGACTATGAAAATCTTATCTTTAATACAATCAGTGATGACAAGCATGAGATTCACACATCAGATTCTGAAAGGGAAGAAGATGGACGCTGATGGTGTTGTGATAAGGAATAAGGCCAGATTGGTTGCACAAGGTTACGAACAACACCAGCGAGTGAACTAATAGCATGTTTGTCCACTATTGGTTCATCTCAGCAAGTGAGCAAGTTAGCGTGTTTGTCCACTACTGCTCATATTCATTTGTAAAAGCTGTATTGTTTAATTTAGATTAGCTTTGGCTAATCTATTCCGCAATCAACAATAGATAAATTTTATCAATAAAAGAATTTATCTTTCAGCTAGTATTGCATCAACAATTGTGTAAGTGCCCTAGACGTTGGACCTAAGTGATGATCGACTGCTATTGAAAGGCGGAAACAATCAATTGCATGAATCACTAATAAATGCAAACCGAAACGATTGAATTAAACAAAGTAAACGAGTTTATTAGCTTTGAATAACGTAATGGTACTGATTACAGGTAAGCTTAGTCGACAAATGGTGCTAGGGTTTCGTCAACCCTAGCCGAAAACTCGTAGGTTTGTATTTATACTAAAATTCTGGCCGACATGCGTCACTTACCTAAGTGTCGCTATGCGTCACTTAGGCAAGTGTCGCCTAAACTAAAACTTAAGTGTCGCATAATACAAAATCTATATTTCTATTAAACGACTAACGACACTTTTACAACTCAATAGACCAACTGACAGACATACTGATATGCAATAACAAACTCCCCCGTGTCTTCAGCTTGGTCTTCAAAATCTTCAAAACTTTAAAACTTCACTCAGCACCACCCTTCTGGGAATGTTCCTCCAGCATGTATTCCCACCTTCAAACAAACTCGACCACCCTTGTAAACTTTGAAGCTTCCTCTAAATCAACTTGATTGTACTGAAGTTTATTCTTGTAGAGAGCTTTCAAATCTTTCTTCGTCAAATTTATTAGGCTGATCGGATCAAAAACTCGAATAGACTTTCCCACAAACTCCTTAACTGGCCATTCACCCCATATATCCTGTGTTTGTACCACAGCAGTCTTTGTAGAATATTCAATTACAGTTTCTTGAGTGACAGAGTCAAACCACCAATACTTTAAATCTCGTAAAAAAATCCAATGGTAACTCTTGTAGGGGAACAGTCTTGAGACTAGCAGCTGGTGGATAATGATACTTTACAATTGGTTGTTGAGTTCTCAAATCAATCTTCTTCTTGTATGAATACCGAACTCCCAGCTCTAGTCTAATCCACATATATTTCTTGCTATAGATTTCTTTTCTCAAAATTCTCTGAAAAAGAACTCCTCGAGTATCTTCAGAGTGATTAACAATATTTAGCTGTGCAAGACGATTCAGTTCAACCTTTGGCAGTGTGCTGATATGATTGAATCTAGGTTTGAAGTATTGCACGCCATCACTTCTCTTGATCAAAATAAGAAAGTTATCAACATCAAATTTCCATCTTCTGATCAATCCGGTCAATTCACCTTTAACAAGATAAGTTTTACAAGTCTTCAATCAGGTGCAATTGATTTGTATACCACTTGTGGTTTTGAAGTTCCAGAAGATGTAGACAGAAGAACTGATTCATCAGTATGTTGTTCCATTTCAGGTTCTGCCTCATCCTCTGAAGAATCTGTTTCAATAACCGGAGCATCAAAGTTATATGGTTGAGCAGTTGTAAGTGCCCTAGACGTTGGACCTAAGTGATGATCGACTGCTATTGAAAGGCGGAAACAATCAATTGCATGAATCACTAATAAATGGAAACCGAAACGATAGAATTAAACAAAGTAAACGAGTTTATTAGCTTTGAATAACGTAATGGTACTGATTACAGGTAAGCTTAGTCGACAAATGGTGCTAGGGTTTCGTCAACCCTAGCCGAAAACCCGTAGGTTTGTATTTATACTAAAATTCTGGCCGACATGCGTCACTTGTGGAAGTGTCGCATGTGGCCGCCTTAATGCGTCACTTACCTAAGTGTCGTTATGCGTCACTTAGGCAAGTATCGCCTAAACTAAAACTTAAGTGTCGCATAATACAAAATCTATATTTCTATTAAACGACTAACGGCACTTTTACAACTCAATAGACCAACTGACAAACAAACTGATATGCATCAACAAATTGAACTACCTATTATACTTATATATATATTTGTGTTCATATTGCTGTAATTTAAACACGGTTAAAAACTTGCTAAATAAATTAACACATTAAAACATAAAAGTTTTTAATTGTATTCAACCCCACCTTCTACAATTAATCGACTATTAACGATTCATAATCACTAATATAATAGTGATTAGGGACAAACAGAAACAACCAACCTTTCCAACCCCGATATGCACCTAGATACCCACCTTACCAACGACAACAACAACTTACCTACAACTAACCCCTCGTACTTCCTGGACCCACTTCCGACACAAACCAAACAACTGAGCAACCCAACAAGACAAATGCCCTAGCTTCAAGTTAAGAAGACGCCTTCACCCAGTTCATGCAAGGCCAACACATACTCAACCAAAAGACATCCTCTAGGCAAGATCAATCCGATCTCTTCATGAGAAATCAATTAAGAACTTGGAAGCTCAAGTTGGACAACTGGCACAACGTCTTGAGAATAGACCCAGAAGAAGTTACCTAGCAACACGGTTCACAACCCACATGTTGAGGAGGCAAATCAAGTTACCACCACCAAGGAAGCAGCCGCACCACCCCCTGCTGCTGTACCAGTCAAGGAAGAACCAGAGATCAAGATACCAGCTGTGGAAACCACCCCGACCATGAACAAGGAGATTAGAATCCCTTACCCTGCTAGACTTAAGGTCCAACCTAAGAAATTATCATCCTTTAAGTTAGACGGAAAATTCCTTGATACTATGTCTAGAGTTCCCGATCGTAATAATTATATTAGAAAATTGCTATCCACTAAGGATAAACTGCCTGAAGTAAACAACATTCCTCTTAGTCCTGAAAGCTCAACCCTACTTAAAAATAGCCTTCCTGAAAAACTAGGAGACACCAGTAGATTTACACTCCCTTGTTCTATTTACCAATCCGGACATATAAGCGCCTTGGCCGACCTAGGAGCCAGCATTAACCTCATGCCCTACTCCCTGTTTAAGAGGCTAGAACTTGAAAATTTGAAACCCACTAAGATGACTGTCCAGCTAGCTGACCAATCCGTTAGATACCCAAAAGAAATAGTTGAAAATGTCTTAGTTCAAGTTAACAAATTCTTCTTTCCTAAGGATTTCATGGTAATGGACATCAATGAGGACATAAACATCCCGATTATCCTTGGAAGACCATTCATGAATACAGCCCGAGCAGCAATTGATGTGTATAACTACACAATTGTCCTACGCTCACATGGCGAAAGCATCACTTACAAGATCGACTGAACAGAATGCACTCCAGAACAAGAAGAATGTTATGCTATATCAACAGGCATAATTACCTATAATGATGAATCAGAGCCCGAGGAAGAACAACCTTTCACCCGATCGTGAGCCTTCATCTCTGACACTGAAACTGACCCAAAAGAGGAAGAGGAGTATCAACCTGCAGAGGAAGATGTGGAATCTGAAGAAGAAGAATAACCTGAAGAAGAGGAAGAAACCACTGAGGAAGAAGAAGAAACTGAAGAGGAAAAGAAGAAATAGACGAAGATACCGAAGAAGAAAGATCTGAAGAAATGGAGGAAGATGAAGATCAAATTAATTCACCCCAAATGGCTGAAGTCAAAAGGATACAATGCTCCGAAGACAATAATTCATTAGACGAATCCGTTGATTATGAATCCGTCGGTCAATACTTCAGATCCACTCATCTCAAGAGAATGGAAACCATGCTCAACTCTCATCTCGACCCTTCAAAACCATTCACCCGAACCCGACTCCGAGATATAGATACAATTGAAGAAGAGTTCCGATCCTCAAGCCAATCGGAAATATATGACAAGCTCTTACAAAAAATCGCTGCATATAAGGGAAGTCAAACGAATGGCTTTGTGGAAGAAAACCTTCAAGATTCAGCCACGGAAGTCAGGACCATTGAAATTGATAGCTCCCAACCTTTCAATAATGCACCCTCAGATGAAAAATTCCACCAATTTCCAGATTCCCTTGATGAAGATTCTGAAGAAGAAATCGAGTATGACGACGATTGTATCGACGTCACTCTCGACGAACACTCTATTCCCCCTGCTCCAGCTAATTCTCCTATCTCCACAACCGAGATCCCTCTCTTAGATACCCACCAAGAGATGATTGACTTGATTGATGAGAACAACGATGTTCGCATCATCGTAGAAGTGTTGCGTTGCGCACCGGTCGTTGGAATTTCTAATGGTGATGCAAGACAATAGTGACTTTTAAATTTATAAGGCTGGGGCCTAGGGTTACTATTATGCTAATCAAGGGGCTAGCAAAGGACAAGTATGACCTAGGATCGTTCTTCAAAGTGCGGTAAATTGAAGCTAGGGGATTTAGAAACTTTTATGTATTTAGTTGGGAAGAAAAGAGTTGGTTTTTATTTTGGGTTTAGATTTTTTACTCTAAATTAAATTAAGATAAACTAAAAGGTGGAGGTTACTTCGGGCGTTCAACAATTAAAGCGATTGTCTACTATGAAGTGGTTTAGGAGTTGTTAAATATATAGAGTTCTAATGGGGATAAGTTCGTAAGTTAATGTGAGCTATTACTGCAGTCCTTCTGATAAGCATCAAATAGATACTATATTTTATACTATTTATCCCTATATTTGTATACATTTTAATGCATTTATATGATTTTAGATACTTATTTTGTTAATATTTGTAGAAATGTATTTTAATTAAAGATTGGAGAAAAAGGAACGAAAATGAATCCAAAACTGAAGAAAACTGAGGAAAATGAAGAAATGAAGAAAAAGGAACTTAAACCTTAAAGAATTGAAGACCTAAAATGATAATATTAAAGAAATGGGCCAAATTGAAGATTAAGATCCGTAAAAGAGAAGAAGAAGCCCAAAAGTGAAGCCCAACCCGAAGTTGGAAGATTCTGGAAATGAGGTCCAACCGGCGGTTGGATTACCCAACCGGCGGTTGGGGTATAAAAGATGTAAGGCGGTTTCAGACGCGGAGTTGGACAAGGACTTAAATTGATCCAACCGGCGGTTGGAGGTTCCAACCGGCGGTTGGACTGGCGGTTTTGAAAACTATAAATAGAGGCTTAAGTTTAGGTTTGAGATATACGATTCTAAAGACTTAAAATTTGAAAGTTAGGGTTTTAGGTCGACTATAGGTACGAATTTGGAGGCTAAGGAGCTAGGGTTTAAAGGTTTTAACCCTAGGAAAAGCTAGTTCGTCAATTGGTTCGGTTTCTTTATCCTTGTAACTTTATTATTCTTTTGGGTTATTTTGGATATTGTTTATTTGAATTAATTTCTTGTTAGATTTTCATTATGAATGTTTAAAAGTATGTTTGTTTAGTTTATTATATGAATTATATGTTTATGTTGGAACTATATTATTGAATATTATTATACAAGAATTGTTCGTGTTATATTATATTAACGATGGTTCTTGATTTAGTTAACTGATTTATATAAACTAGAATGACCATAAAAGTTTCTATAGATTAGGTAATTATGTTCACATCTTGATATCATTTATTAATGTTAAGTAATCTTATAATTCAACCTATCCTTAGGAATTGTATTAATAATATGTTGATAAATCTTAATAAATAGTGATACTTTACATATCCTTTGACTGTATTGCTATATGAAAATTATCTTATTCTTTGTGGTTTTCTATATTAGTAAATCACAATAATAATAGCCAACACGCAAATAGACATAAGTTAATATAATAAGTTTAATAAATAATAGTTTAAATAGTCATAATCTTCTATCCAATTGAGTATTCTTAAGTTGTTCCTTAAAACTTATCTATTAAGAATCGGTATCAAATATAAATATGTTCGATCGGAACTAAAACGTCCCCCCTATCTTGTATATTATTGTTCAATTGTATATTGTTTGTAATAATTGTAATTAGGATAAATAAATAGTTAGTTATAGATTAAATCACGTTCCCTGTGTTCGAATCTGGACTTACTTATAAAGTTATATTCTATGATCAGGATAACACTTGTCTGAATTGTGTGATAGTATTATTTAGTATTTCCTTATTTAAAACTTGTGATTATAATTGTCTATACTTAGCACACATCAAGTTTTTGGCGCCGCTGTCGGGGAGCGGTATATTTTAATTAAAGGGTAAATGATAAAAATCGGCAACGTACTGCCATCGATTACTCCAAGTATGCAACATAGCCATTAAATTGTGTATGTATGCAACCAACCGGAAGATGTCGTGCTAAGATTTTGATAAAGTGTTGTTTTACCTTTTGATGTTTAAAAAAACTTAATAAATATACACATCAACTGCCACATCATTTTTTTCCACGTCAATCGAACATCTATGTCATTTATTTTGTTAAAATAATCTAATTAATTAATTTTATGTATATTTCTAACTGCAATAAATATGTTCCTATTAAAAAATATTCTTTTATCTTTAAATCATCCTTTTTCCAAATTTAATTTTATCATCAACATCAAAATACTCATCATAATCAACATACAGATTCATCATCGTCAATTTCATCATCAAACACAAATAAAGAATTTTTTTTATCATCATCACAATAACTTCATTCTTAACAATTTCATTTATCACTAACAAAACAAGATCATCATTAATCATAATTTCTTCCTTTACATGGCACAAATCAAAGGTGCTAATTTTAAATCCTCAAACACTTTACAAATACAATCCTGTAGGTGCTAAGTTTTAAGTTGTCGGGGATGATGACGCGACAGCGATAGCGGCAATAGCGAGCGTATATGGAGAATTCGACTAACAATAATGGTGACCGTAAAGTTCCGTTCACCGGCCGGAATCCTCTCAAACCGCCACCACGCCGTGAAATTCAACCACTGCTAACACTTCACCGTGTCGTTACATCGCCACCGTTCTCTTCCAGCAACCGTTGGGACGTTGGTGATTCTGCCGACGATACAAGCAAATCCTTCATTCTTCGATCTGAAGATTCATCCCGTGGTGATGACATCACTAGATCTCCGATCTAAAAATTCATCCTGCGGCGGTAATCTCCGATGACCTGCAAGTTGAAGCGACGTTACTAGAACCCTTTTTAAGAAACAAAACCCATCGAGAATTCAGAATTGTATATCTGTGCAGAAATTTAAGATAATTAGATGAAACTAAAAAAATGTTTATAGAAAGTAAGTGGGTAGTGAGTGTATTTCAAGATAATGAGATTCAAGTAACAAAAAGTTTATAGATTTTTCAAACCAAAAAGTTGGGGATATTGATGGGTCTCCTCGTGAGGCATCTTTGTCGGATGAAGCTTTGTATCTGTACAAAAATTGAAGAGTTGAAAGGGGACAATTTAAAATATATAATGTACAAGTTAATATGAAGACAATCGTGATTTTGCCACGTAACAAAAATAAAGCCACATCAGCATTCTTAAATAAATAAAAAAGATAAATGATATATGTTACCGGTTAATCCGGTAACCGGTTACCATCTTGCTCACATGGGTACAAATTCATCCGGTTGGTTGCATACATAAATAATTTAATGGGTATGTTGCATACTTGGAGTAATCGATGGCAGTACGTTGCCGATTTTTGTCATTTACCCTTAATTAAAACTAACTAATTTCCCTGTAAAATAATTTTTTTTTTATTTCTAATACTTTGCAAAATCAATACGAAATATCGGCTCACCCATTGAGAATACTGAGAAAAACAAAGGTATAAGGAGAGTTCAGCCCTACCTCATTGATTTATCATATAAGAGGTACGGTGCTTCTCGAAAGAGATAGGTTTTTAATACGCTTCGCGCTGACCTGTTTCTCCGCTTTTGTGTACAATCAATGGAGCTACCGAGATCTATTGACTAGCTTGGTATAAGAAATTTAATGACTAATTTTAACTTTAACTTATAACTAACTTGCATTACTAACAAATAGGAAAAGTTGGGTTGGGAATATCTTTTCGAATATTTAATTTTAAATGTGTTTTATTATTAATTTTCGGAATTCATATACATCAACCTGATTATTTCTAATATATTACTAACATTTACTTTTGAATTTATGGTGCTACTAAAATTCTGTTCTTCTTTACAGATCGATGTATGACCCGGACACTTCATCCGGATCCTCTCAGTCCATTTGACGAACCAGAACGAGAATTTCATTCTAGAAGAAGGTTATCATACGCACCACCGAATTCACCAGAACACAAAATTTCATCAGAAGAAGACAATTTAGTTTTTCATAACAATTTGGTTAAAATGGCTGAATACGGTTATTATTCCGATCCAGAGTTGGGTGAGGATAAAATACCTTCTAGGCAACCTACAATATATCCAAGTTATTCTGAACCAGAGCATGAAATACAACCAGATATGGCGGACATAGCTGACATGACGCTTGAAGATTACACGATTCAAACTCGTGGAGATCCGAGACCGGGAGTGGTTAGGCCTGCCATAGCTAGAGAAGTAGAATTTGAATTGAAAAGGCAATTTTTGAGAGAATTATGTGAAAATCCTTTCAGAGGAGAAGATAAAGAAGATGCAAATGAGCATGTTGAGAGAATTTTGGAGATTGCAGATATGTTTAATATTCGAAATGTTTCAAGAGATCAGGTTATGTTACGAGTATTTCCTTTAACATTAAAGGATGGAGCTAAGAGATGGATCAATAATGAGCCAGCCGGATCTATTACTACTTGGGAAGATCTTTGAACAAAATTTCTAAAAATGTACTGTACACCTTCCAAGACATGAAAGTTGATTGATGAGATTAGAAATTTTAAACAGAGATCCGATGAATCTCTATATCAAACTTGGGAAAGATATAAGGAAATGTAACATAAATGTCCACAACATGCTTTGAATGTCCAACAAGAGATAACGGTATTTTATAAAGGAGTTGATTGAGCAACACGTCAACAGTTGGATGCACAAGGTCCAGTACCTAAGAAAACTCCAGCAGTAGCACGAGCCGGAATTGAAGAATTAGCTAAACATTCTCAGTTATGGGATGATGGTTCATCTGGAAGAAAAAGGATATCTGAAGATAGTGATGGTCTAGCAGCTATAACAGCAAAATTGGAAAGTATGGGAAGAGATATTAAGAAAGTAAATGAACAAGTTCATGCAATCAGGATTGGTTGTGAAATATGTGGAGGAAGTCATCTAACAGAAGAATGTCTTAACAATGACAACAAAGTAAGTAATGAGGAGGTTATGTATGGGGATTTTCAAGGAAATCCAAATTTTTGTCAAGTTTCTAATTATAGAAGAATAAATTAACCAGGCCAACAGTATCAACAAGGAGCACCAGGTTATTATATCAAAACAGGACAAAATAATTCCTATAATGACAGAATGACGGTGATAGAAAATGCATTGGGAAAAATGGCTGAAGAAAGTAATAAAAGAGATGAGGAAAATAATACAAGAATGCGTAATAATGAAGTATCGATCAAACAAATTGAAAGCTCAGTTCATCAGATTGCTAAAACACTGCAGGAGAGATTTCCAGGAACATTGCCAGGATTTACTGAAACAAATCCAAAGGAACAAGCTAAAGCAGTAATTACCAGAAGTGGTAAGAATGTTGACTCTCCTGTTATAGCTAATAAAATTGTTGAATCTAAGCAGGTTGAAAAGGAAACAATTGATGAAGATATACAAGCAAACAAAAAGGAGATCGGAGAAAATAAAGTTAAAGAAGTCATCAAAGACTATACACCCCCACCTTCATATCTAGCTGCTCTTAGGAAAGACAAAGAAGATGAACATTACCACAAATTTCTGGAAAACCTGAAATTACTTCATATTAACATTCCTTTTGTTGAAGCTATAGCTCAGATGCCAAAATATGCAAAATATCTTAAGGAGCTGCTGACAAACAAGAATAAATTGGATAATGTGACGAAGGTGACAATGAATATAAGATGCTCAGCAATAATACAGATTAAATTACCTCCAAAAGTCAAAGATCCAGGGAGTATTACTATACCTTGCAAAATTGGTGAAATAACTATAGAAATTGCATTGGCAGATTTAGGAGCTAGTATTTCATTAATGCCATATACACTTTATATGCGATTAGGATTAGGAGAACCAAAACCTATTCGTATGTGTATCGAATTAGCTGACCGATCTGTGCAATATCCTAGGGGAATAATTGAAAATGTTTTGATTAAAGTTGATAAATTTGTTTTTCCATGTGATTTTGTAATTTTAGATATGATAGAAGACCCTAAAGTCCCTATTATATTAGGAAGACCATTTTTAGCAACAACACATGCCCTAATAGATGTTTTTGATAGAAAGATTACCATGAGATTAGGAAATGATAAAATTGTTTTTGATGTTAATAAATCTATGAAATTTCCTGATTATGTTGATGATACTTGTTATTATTTAAATGCTCATGAGTATATAGATGACCCTTCTTTTCAAGATTTTATAGAAAAGGATCAAACAGATACTGGAATTCTTACAGAATGGACTGAAGAATTTGACACTGAGAAAGATTTGGCAGAATTTGATAAACTATTAGAGGAAGATGAAGATGAAGAAGCAACTGTTGTTCTTCAACAACATCCTGCAGAGAAATCATTACAGCCTGTTGCTAAAATTCTCAACTAAGAGTTAATACCATATCCTGTCAACAATATCCCGTATTTAAAGGAAGAAATCTTCGTGATCAAAACATCTATTGAAGAACCACCACAATTGGAACTTAAAGAGCTACCGACGCATTTAGAATATGCTTATTTACAAGGTACGTCAGATTTGCTAGTTATAATATCTTCTAAACTATCGACAGCAGAAAAAGATCGCTTAGTGCAAGTTCTTAAACAACATAAAAAGGCAATAGCATGGAAGATCACGAATATCAAGGGAATCAGTCCTACATATTGCACTCATAAGATCTTAATGGAAATAGATTTTAAGCCAGTTGTACAACCATTAAGAAGATTGAATCCAAATGTTAAAGACGTTGTCAGGAAAGAAATCATTAAATTGCTAGATTCAGGATTAATCTATCCTATTTCAGATAGTCCATGGGTAAGTCCAGTACATGCGTACCAAAGAAAGGTGGAATGACAGTTGTACCCAATGAAAAGAACGAGTTAATACCAACAAGGACGGTAACGGGATGGAGAGTTTGTATTGATTACCGGAAATTAAATGATGCTACCAGAAAAGATCATTTTCCATTACCATTTATTGATCAAATGATAGAAAGGCTAGCAGAAAAAGAGTTCTATTGTTTTCTGGATGGATTTTCAGGATATTTTCAAATACCAATTGCAGCTGAAGATCAAGATAAGACAACATTCACCTGTCCGTTTGGTTTGTGTAATGCACCAGTTACATTTCATGATATGGTGGAAGATTTCATGGAAGTATTTATGGATGATTTTTCGGTATTTGGGGATTCGTTTGATGCTTGTTTAGAAAATTTAAACAGGATGTTGCAAAGATGTGAAGGTGTGAATCTAGTTCTTAATTGGGAAAATGTCATTTTATGGTTCGAGAAGGGATTGTTTTAGGACATAAAATATCAAAAATAGGAATTGAGGTGGATCAAGCAAAGATTGAAGTTATTTCGAAATTACCTTATCCTACTAATGTAAAGGGAATAAGAAGTTTTCTAGGTCATGCTGGATTTTATAGGAGATTTATAAAAGATTTTTCACAGATTGCACGACCATTAAATCATTTGTTAGAAAAAGATGCAAAGTTCGAGTTTACAGATGAATGCAAACAATCGTTTGGTGCCTTGAAGGAAAAGTTGATATCTGCTCCAGTAATGATTAGTCCAGACTGGAATTTACATTTTGAATTAATGTGTGATGCTAGTGACTATGCAGTAGGAGCTATTTTAGGGCAGAAGATTGATAACAAGTTTAAACCAATCTATTATGCCAGTAAGACATTAACTGATGCTCAGGAAAATTATACAACTACGGAAAAGGAACTTTTGGTAGTAGTTTTTGCGTTCAATAAGTTTCGTTCTTATCTTATCTTAACTAAAACTGTGGGTTATACTGACCATTCTGCATTGAAGTATTTGTTTAATAAGTAGAATGCGCGCCCTCATTTATTGTGATGGATTCTTTTATTGCAGGAATTCGATATTGAAATTAAAGATAAGAAAGGAGCTGAAAATGTTGCAGCTGATCATTTGTCAAGGTTGAAAAATCCGGAATTAGAAATACTAGATGAAGAGGAAATTCAAGATACATTTCCAGATGAGAAATTGATGACTGTACAGGAAATAATGAATATACCTTGGTTTGCAAATTATGCGAATTATTTGGTTACTAAGATTTTACCAAAATGGATTATCAAAAGAGAAGAAAATTCTTTTCAGATTTAAAGTATTATTTTTGGGAAATTTCTTTTCAGATATTGTGCAGATGGCATAATCAGATGTTGTGTACATGGTGAAGAGGCTCAGCAGATTATAAAGCATTGTCATGAAGGACCAGTAAGAGGCCATAATGGACCAAGTTACACTGCGAAGAAAATATTTGATGCAAGATTTTATTGGCCGACGGTTTTTATAGATACATATGCTTACGTTAGAAATTTTGATTCATGTCAGAGAGCTGGAAATATTTCTAAAAGAGATGAGATGCCACAAACTGGTATACAGGTTTGTGAAATATTTGATGTTTGGGGTATTGATTTCATGGGACCGTTTCCTATGAGTCACGGTAATAATTATATATTAGTAGCTGTGGATTATGTTTCCAAGTGGGCAGAGGCGAAGGCATTACCTACGAATGATGCAAGAGTTGTGGTAAAATTTCTTAAGAAATTATTCGCAAGATTTGGAACTCCCAAAGCATTGATTAGTGATCGGGGTACTCATTTTTGCAATACTCAATTGGAGAAAGTATTAAAGAGACATGGAGTTCATCATAGACTTGCTACACCTTATCATCCACAAACAAGTGGACAAGTTGAAAATACAAATCGAGCATTAAAACGTATTTTGGAACGTTGGTTGGAACAAACAGAAAAGAGTGGTCAGAAAAATTAGACGACGCACTTTGGGCATATAGGACCGCTTTTAAAACACCTATAGGTTGTACTCCTTATAGGTTAATTTATGGAAAAGCTTGTCATTTACCAGTGGAAATAGAACACAAAGCATATTGGGCACTTCGGGAATGCAACATGGAGACCGATGAGGTTGGTAGGCATCGCTTTTTACAATTACATGAGTTAGATGAGCTTCGTTGGAATGCTTATGAAAATTCAAGGCTTTATAAAGAAAGGACGAAGAAATGGCATGATGCGAGACTTTGGGGAAATAAAGAATTTGTTGATGGAGAACGTGTGCTTTTATATAATATCCGTCTTCGTTTATTTCCAGGTAAATTAAGATTAAGATGGAGCGGACCATATGTGATTTACCAAGTTCATGCTAATGGAAGTGTGGATTTAGTACATTTGAATGGAAATATTTTTACAGTTAATGGACATCGTTTAAAGAAATATTATGAAGATAATGTGGTGCATATTTCAGATATACCTCTGGAAGAATAAGTTACAGGAATAGGTCGAACTTAACGCCATTTAAACAAAAGTGCTTCTCGGGAGACAACCCGTGTTTATTTTTATATATGTTATAATTTTTATTTTCAGGATTGAACTTTGTGGGTATGTTCCCTGGAAACCCCCACGAGAATATAACTCGTCCACTCGGGATACCGAGGGGTTTAAAGGCTTATTGCATAGGCTAAATGCAATCGTGATTAACTACGAAAGTGTGGATGTTGTATATTTTTTTTCAAGAGATCAAGGAATCAACCAAGCAGAATTTTTCTTAGCTGATGATGAATTTTTAAATATTCAGTCAGGGGAGTTTTTCTGTTCCATTTTTCTTTCCCTTACTCACTTTTGTTTATCATTTTTATACAATGAGGCATTGTATAATTTAAGTGTGGGGATATGGTTCGTAAGAAAAAGAATTTCTTTAATTATGTAAGTTTCTATTGTTCTTAATTTTTACCAAAATTTAAAAATTTTTAAGTGTATAACTGAGTATTTATTAGTTAGAATACTTTTGTTAAAAGTTTTGTTTTGTATTTAAAAGTTTAGACTTTAATGTTGATTAACTGTTTTGTATATATAACGAAAGCAACTTAATAAGGAATGATATATAGTTACATGATATGATGTACTATTAGGCAATCTATAGGAAATTTCTGAATTTTAAGAAATTAATAAAATAACTTGTTTATTATTTTATGGTACATAATATGATGTATTACATAAAAGTCTTAATTCTTAGATTTATCATGCAATAATTTTATATATCTTTATATTTATATAAAAACATTTAGGGGTCTACTAATTGTTTCCTCTGTTGTACGTAAGTACAGACCTGGTTTCTAATTAGTATTCTTAAATAAAGTAGAAGAAGGAAGAAATTCTTTCAAAGGAAAAAAAATGAATAAAAATAAAAATCAAACTATGTCGCTTTGTTGTACGGCTGTACAGACCTGTCACCGCTGGTTTGGTTTAAAAATTACTTTACCTGAATCAAGTTATGTCGCTCTGTTGCATGTAAATGCAGACCTGTCGCCAATGTCTTGATTCTTAAAAATGGATTTTATATATTTATTTGGAATATAAAAGTAAGGTGCATGATTAGGTTTAAGAATATATCATATATGGAAATCATAAGTAATATACATACTAATAATAAAGATGTATTCAGAAGTATAAATATAGATTGTTTAAAGTGGACAGATATATTAGTAATCATTCATGAGTTATATATTGCACGAATAATAATAATTTTTATTTGTACATTATAGTTATCAATATTAATTAAATTGTTTAAATTTTTAATTTATAAAACTGGTTTTAGTCTTGGTATTCTGATTTTTAAATATTAAGTTTGATGCTTATTTTAAATTTTATTCAGTATTCTACTCGAGGACAAGCAGAAGTTAAGTGTGGGGATATTTGATAAGCATCAAATAGCTACTATATTTTATACTATTTATCCCTATATTTGTATACATTTTAATGCATTTATATGATTTTAGATACTTATTTTGTTAATATTTGCAGAAATGTATTTTAATTAAAGATTGGTGAAAAAGGAACGAAAATGAATCCAAAACTGAAGAAAACTGAAGAAAATGAAGAAATGAAGAAAAAGGAACTTAAACCTTAAAGAATTGAAGACCTAAAATGATAATATTGAAGAAATAGGCCAAATTGAAGATTAAGATCCGTAAAAGAGAAGAAGAAGCCCAAAAGTGAAGCCCAACCCGAAGTTGGAAGATTCTGGAATTGAGGTCCAACCGGCGGTTGGATTACCCAACCGGCGGTTGGGGTATAAAAGATGTAAGGAGGTTTCAGACGCGGAGTTGGACAAGGACTCAATATGATCCAACCGGCGGTTGGAGGTTCCAACCGGCGGTTGGACTGGCGGTTTTGAAAACTATAAATAGAGGCTTAAGTTTAGGTTTGAGATATACGATTCTAAAGAATAAAAATTCGACAGTTAGGGTTTTAGGTCGACTATAGGTACGAATTTGGAGGCTAAGGAGCTAGGGTTTAAAGGTTTTTAACCCTAGGAAAAGCTAGTTCGTCAATTGGTTCGGTTTCTTTATCCTTGTAACTTTATTATTCTTTTGTGTTATTTTGGATATTGTTTATTTGAATTAATTGCTTGTTAGATTTTCATTATGAATGTTTAAAAGTATGTTTATTTAGTTTATTATATGAATTATATGTTTATGTTGGAACTATATTATTGAATATTATTATACAAGAATTGTTCGTGTTATATTATATTAATGATGGTTCTTGATTTAGTTAACTGATTTATATAAACTAGAATGACCATAAAAGTTTCTATAGATTAGGTAATTATGTTCACATCTTGATATCATTTATTAATGTTAAGTAATCTTATAATTCAACCTATCCTTAGGAACTGTATTAATAATATGTTGATAGATCTTAATAAATAGTGATACTTTACATATCCTTTGACTGTATTGCTATATGAAAATTATCTTATTCTTTGTGATTTCTATGTTAGTAAATCACAATAATAATAGCCAACACGCAAATAGACATAAGTTAATATAATAAGTTTAATAAATAATAGTTTAAATAGTCATAATCTTCTATCCAATTGAGTATTCTTAAGTTGTTCCTTAAAACTTATCTATTAAGAATCGGTATCAAATATAAATATGTTCGATCGGAACTAAAACGTCCCACCTATCTTGTATATTATTGTTCAATTGTATATTGATTGTAATAATTGTAATTAGGATAAATAAATAGTTAGTTATAGATTAAATCACGTTCCCTGTGTTCGAATCTGGACTTACTTATAAAGCTATATTCTATGATCAGGATAACACTTGCCTGAATTGTGTGATAGTATTATTTAGTATTTCCTTATTTAAAACTTGTGATTATAATTGTCTATACTTAGCACACATCACCTTCTATCGGGTAAACGCGGAGGTGTCCATAATCAGGAAAATAGAATGCCACATGGGTTGCAGAATATATTAAAGCATACACTGAAAGTTCTCTCAAATGTATACCCATATTATCTGACAGTTAATCTTGAATCCTATTCCCCAATCTCAGTGGTCAGAGATGTCCGAATCATGGCATAGTTTGTTGAATAAACAATCTTATGAACAAGGTTTTACCCTCACCGGAATAGGTTGGACTAACTGGTCTAGGCGGTCGGATAATATGTCATCACTTATTCGTACGATTTATCAACATTACTCAGGTATGCAAGAATACTGGGATGGTTTGTACTACAAATGGAAACTTAAGCAACACGTTTGTTATTCGATTCATAATACAACTACCTTCGGTCGTTCTCGACTTCCATACATTTGTACTTCGCCGTAGGCGTTTCCAGTACTATATCAGAGAACAGTTGAATAGGGGCTGTCATATTACGTCACGATATTTAATGCCGTATGTATTTCACTATTATGATAATCCTAAGGCAAGAATCAAACAAGAATATGCAATAAGAAGATCAAAGCAATAGTTCAATATAAGCATGCAAAGGTATTATTTAAGTTGAGGATATTCCGAAAGTTATCTCAAAAATATCGCCTAAATGAATATAATCTTAATCTACCTCTATTCCCATATTCCATGTCTCTTGGATCCTATTTTGGTCTAGAGAACACCGGCCATGCCGAGCTCAATGATTCGATCTAACATAGTATAACTAAGTGACCTATATCCTATGAGTTAGCTACGTTCATTTTTGGATAAGGTTTTAGTCACAACATGAGTTGTCAGATAAACGATGAAGATTTAATTCCTACATCTATTTGTAATATAAACCATCCGCAATCTCATAACACACAACACAATTACATATTAAAACTTTCTGAACGACTATCATAGCAAACAATTGAGTTATCTAATTAATCATGGCAATTCTAGGATGCATATTTAAATTTATTAAAGAAAGAACAAACATAATTATATATGAAAGATAGATTAAAATCTGAAAAAGGCGTACAATAACTCGTAGCTACAAATGTGTCTCGGAGCACCTCCGTACAAGTCTTCCTAGATTAGATAACTAGCTAATCTAATTAACTAAGGAAGAATTACAAATAAAGAAAGAAAAATTGAAAGTGTGTGTTTTCCAAGGCATGGAAGGTGTGGTGTGGTGTGTTGTAGGTGTTTTTGGTGTGTCTTCCAAATGAACCAAAGCCCTCCTATTTATAGGTGAAATCCGGCTTAAGTTAACAACTTGAGGAGCACTTTAGCAAAAGGTGGAAAAGGTGGTGCACCAGGTACGTACAATCGCGCAAAGGTGTGGCACCGGGTAGGGGAGGCCGGTTCCGCCAACCAGGTGGCCGGCGGCGGCTGGTGGTTGGCCGGCGGCGGCTGGCTGCCACCCGCCCCGGTTCGCCGTCTTTTGCTGCGTTTCTTAATTCGCTCGTGTTTTCTTCGTTATGCGTCCGTTTTCATTGATTTTTTTTTGTTCGATTCATTTTTCAAAAACGAAGACTTTGATGAAAATTAATCCTAAAAGTGAGTTTCCTATCTCCAGATATTGTGTACGAATCATTTGAATCTTCTGGCAGGTGTAGAATCTTCATTCTTTATCCGTTTTTGTTGAATCTTCTTCTGTTAGACTTGTATTTTGAAAACAAACATCTTGGATAAGATGGATGTTGATGATGGTAAATTTAGTCTTTAAATCTTGTTTTGATGCCTTGAATCTTCAAACGTGCGTGCAATCTTCGTTTTTCGTCCATTTTGCTTGATTTTTATCGTGCATCTTCATTTTGATCTTCTTGGCGAATTCTCATTGATTTTGATGTTATTTGAGTTAAAATGCTCATAATCGTTCCAGAATGAGAAAGATATCGGTAGTAAAAACGTGACTTTTTACGCGATATCAAGTATCCCACACTTAGAGTTTTGCTTGTCCTCAAGCAAATTGTCAGAAAAATAAACTGCTTTGAAAGTCTGGAAGGGTGTCTTCGTATCCTGGAGAGCTTTGATTCCTGCAGGCTGGGTGAAAAGATTTCAAACGGGGTTTTAACCTTTGATGCTTTCCCAAACTACTGGTTCTGACAAGCTCTCTTTTCAATCTTCGTGATGTAAGATATACATGAGTGGGGCCCTCACAGGTGGTCACTCAATTCACTCAAGTGTATCGGGTTTCCTAATTTCTAATTCACTCAGGAGCCAGTCATGTAGCTCTTTTGTCGTTATAATCTTGGTTGAGAATCAGATCTGCAATACATTAATGGGGATGGTGCTAATTATCCCTAGACATTTGTAAGAGGGTAGAGATGGTTATGGAAGAAGGGTTATGTAGGTGGTTTAGTGGGGTTTTGATATAGCCTAAGAGTTTGTCTGTGATGACCTATCTTTGACGTTTTAGTGATACCTCTTTTTGGATTTCTCTCTTTAAGAACCTTCTTTTGATGTTTTTATTTGAGGAACCTTCCCCTTGGCATTAAATGATCCTTGGGTCTTTTAGTTTTTTAGTTCCTCCTGGCAGTTTTGTCTCTGCTGAATTTTGCTTTTCTTCGGAGTTCCCTTCTCTTTTTGAATGGTATTTTTTTCTTTCGGGGATTTCAATGTATTTATTGCAGTAATTCTTCTTGACAGAACAGAAACTTAGGCTATGGCCAAGAGATGTAAATGAAGGGTTGGTTTCTTGAAGTGAATTTATTGGAACATGTATGTGTGACAGCAGATCTAGCTTGTAATAGTACTAGTGATTATCGTAATCAAGTTTGTACAATCGATTTGGATTTGTAAATGATATTAGTTTGGTATTAATATTCGTTAAATATATTAGTATGATAAAGTGTTGATGCATATTAGGTGTCTGTCAGTTGGTCTATCGAGTTGTAATAAGTGTCGTTAGTTATGTAATAGAAATATAGCTTTTGTATAGTGCGACACTCGTGTTTTAGTTTAGGTGACACTTGCCTGAGTGACGCATAGCGACACTTAGGTAAGTGACGCATGAAGGCGGCCACATGCGACACTTCCACAAGTGACGCATGTCGGCTGACTTTTTAGTATAAATAGAAACCTACGGGTTTTCGGCTAGGGTTGATGAAACCCTAGCACCATTTGTCGACTAAACCATATTGTAATCGTTCCCAAACAGTTATATAAGCTAATATACACGTTTACATTGTTGAATTTCGTGTGTTCGGTTTGTGAGTTGTTAGCCATACAAGCAATTGTTTGATTCCGCCTTACGATTGCTGTCAATTGACATCTAGGTCCATGACAAAGGGGCACTCTCAACTGGTATCAGAGCCATCTAGGTGAATACATTGACATTTGTTCGATTTTAGGTTGATTTCGGCTTTGTTCGAATAATTAATTGAGATTACATACGGTTTTGGAGTAGCTAAGGTGATTTACAGTCAAGATTCTTCATAATCTACAGGTTTCGTCCATTAGGGTTCAAGGAATTTTCATTTGGTTTACGAAAATTCGACATTTTTAGGGTTTTGGGATTTTTCAGCCGTTTTGCGACACTCGATCCGTCACTCGGACGCGTCACTTATAGCGGCACTAGCTAATCCCAAAATTAGGGTTTTACCGTCACTTAGACGCGTCACTTGAAGCGTCATTTGAGGTTATACGATACTTAACTTAAGTATCGTCTACCCTAATACACCGACACTCAAGTGCGTCACTGTTGCACGTCACTTGACTCTCAAGCGTCACTTCTGTTAGTGACGCCTGTTTGATTTATAGCGTCACTCTTACTAGTGACGCCTATTAGATTTAGCACGACACTCAAGTACGACACTTGAGTGCGTCACTTGCTTAACTGACCGACACTTACTTATAGTGTCATCAGTCACTTTGTACGTCACTCGATAGCGTCACTTGCTAAGTGTCGCTAGTCGCTGCGACACTTGAGTGCGTCACTTACCTAGTGACGCCTTTGGTACTAATTAGTTTGCAAGTTCTTGTTTTTGCGTATAATTTCAGGTATATCTTCAATGGCTTCTATTGCTGACAAGGAAGATATTAGAGGTATTAGGGAGATGCTAAAGCAGGGAAATGATATTGGTTCCAATAACAAACCTCCACTGTTCATTGCAGACATGGACTATGCTTATTGGAGGGATAGATTTGAACAGTTTGTTGACTTTCATTGTCCAGAATTGTGGGGCCCATTAAAACAAAGATATGAGGCTCCAGTAGCTGAAGGAGATTATCGTCAGGTTCCTCCACCAAAATCTTTCATTGCGATGACACCTCAAGAAAAGAAGGAATATCAGATAGAAAGAAAAGCACACTCAGCTATTTGTATGTGCTTAACAAAGGATGTCATGAGACTGTTTAAACATCATGACACAACCTATGATTTATGGAAGGCTATAGAAACGAGGTGTGGGGGAAATGCGAAATACAAGGAAGCTAAGCTGGAATTGATAAAGAAACAATACGATTTGTTTGACTCCTTACCTAATGAGACAACCTCTGGACTGTTTACCCGGTACTCACAATTGGTGAGTGAATTAACGGAGGGTGGATATAATCTCACAGCACTTGAGATAAATAAGAAACTGTTAGATGTTCTACCAAGTGCATGGGATGTAAAAGTCCAATTTTTGAAGGAAAGTGAAGGATTGGATGGTATGACTTTGGATAAGCTGATAGGAGTTCTTCAAGCACACGCTATGGAGTTGAAGAAGAAAGAGTGCAAGTCAACTGGTTTTGTACAAAATCCTTCACTTTATGGAGGCCAAGTTAACTCTGGTAAGAGTTATGGAGGAATGGCATTCATCTCGGATACCAATTCTCCATCTTATTCAGCTGGAGCATCACATGCTGCTTATGTTTCTGGCACACCCTCCATTACTCAAGGATCACAACAGCAGGTTTCATCTTCACCAGCTATTCAAGAGCAAGCGGCGATCTATACAGCTTTCCTTAGTTCTTACAAAGATTTGGTTACTCAACCAAATACTACTTTGGAAATGACCAAAGAAGATTATGCTCAGCTAGATGACGATGACTTGGAGCAGATGGATTTAAACTGGAATATAGCTATGCTTTCCAGAAGGGTTCAAAAATTTATGCAGAGAACGGGACGGAAGAGTTTGGAAGGTAATGGGAAGACTGGATTTGGGTTCGACAAAAGCAAGGTTCGATGTTACAACTGTCAGAACCTTGGTCACTTCGCAAGGGAATGTGAGAAACCCAGGATGCCATCGTCGGGTCTTACTAAACCGGATCCACCCAAGGCAAATGAAAAAGAAGAAGTTAAATCGTTGGCTGTAGATAACGCTTTGATTGTCTTTGAGCCAACTACTTTTGATTGGAGTGCTCAAGTTGCACAGTTTCAATGCCTGATGGCTCACATTACTCCTGAGGTACCAAATGAACCAAATGAGCCATTCAATTGTGTTTCGTGTATTAACTTGACTGAATCCCTTAAGGCCTATCAGAAAGACAATCAAAATCTGCGGGACAAGATAGTTAAACTTAATGAATCTAATAACTTTTTGCTAGATAATGAAAAACTTTATGAACAACACCTTGAAGCTCATAAATTAGATACCGAAACCTTTAAGGCAAAGGTCTTTAGCCAGCAAGATGCAATTAAAAGTTATCTTACTGAAATTGAATTGTTGACTAAAGAATTATCTGATTTGAAAAATGAGTTTGAGAATCATAAAAGCAAAATCTTAGGTTCAACATCCGCCACTCAAGTCTTTAATGAGATTGTTAGCAAGCAGGGAGCAAGTGGCAAAAAGAAGGAAGGTCTTGGCTATAACCAAGTACCACCACCTTCTAATGCTGAATATTGTCCCCCAATTGCTAAACAAGGTCTTGAGGAGATTTCAGTTGATTATACCAAACTATATGGTATTAAGGCCAAAGAATCTAAGCTAAACAAACTGACAACGGAGAAAACCAAGAGGCAAGAGTATCCATTGCCTAAGTTTGTTAAAGCTGAAAGTAAGTCTCCAGTTTATACTGATGAGATTGTTGAAATAGAGGATATTACTGATCAGGAATATCCTGAGTTTAAGAAGGTTGAGGTTAGACCTAAAAAGGTTATTTTGAAAGTTAAACCTCTGACAAAGGTTCAAACTAAAAAGGAAAATAAAGTTTTGAATGTGAAATCTCAAACTAATCAGTCACCTACAAAAGTTTTACAACAAAAGGTGACGAAAGAAAAGGTTTTGTTTGATAAAACTTATGCCTCAACTTCTAAACCAACACAAGCATTCTCTAAAACGTGTACAAAATGTTCATGTTCTACAAATGCTTCATCACTTACTGCGGTAAATCCTCCGTCTCAACAGTTTCAAGAGACTCGTTCTTGTTTCTACTGCAAGAAACAAGGACATTTGATCTGCGATTGTCCCAAACTCTCTTATCACAGTTATGGGAGACATATGCCTAGGACAGTACTCTACAGAAATTCCTTTTCAAAATCACCTCCTAGGCATCACTCCAACTCTCCCGAGCCTGCTAAGAAAGTCGTTTGTGTTGGGCAAAATCCTTTGTTAAAACCAAAGCCCAACATTATTTCCAAGCCAAATCCCGAACCATCAAAGGTTTGGAAGATAAAGATGTCCACTGAAGACTCAAATGTCATCAATAATAACACATCAGATTCAAAATCTGATTTGTTTAAAAATAAAGTTTTATCTGATGTGCTTATTGTTGATGACTATGGTCGACCTAAGTCTGTAAAGGCTTGGGTCACCGTTTCTCACTAATCTCTTCATTTCTATGTGTTGCAGCAGTCTGAACGTATAAAAGATAGCGAATGGTTCATGGACAGTGGCTGCTCGCGACACATGACGGGTGATGTGTCTCTCCTAGTGGATATTAAACCATACGCAGGAGGTCATGTTGCTTTTGCTGGAGATACAGGGGGAACAATTTCGGGTAGAGGGACGCTAACTAATGGAAAGGTTAGCTTTGAGAATGTAAATTATGTGGCTGAACTTCGGCATAACTTGCTAAGTGTTTCACAAGTTTGTGATAAGGACTATACCACATCGTTTACAAAGACTGAGTGTGTCATATTGAAGCCGGGGTATGTCATTCCAGAGGAATGGGTGGTAATGCGTGCACCTAGAAGAAATGACACCTATGTGATGAACATGCGAACCGTGGAGACATCTAGCGAATACACTTGTCTCCTTTCGAAGGCTTCAGAAAAGGAATCACTCCTTTGGCACAGACGAATGGGACACATTCATTTCCGAAAAATGAATTTCCTAGTCAACAATGACTTGGTTCGTGGAGTTCCGAAACAGTCCTTTGCCTTGAAGGATGACTGTGTTTCTTGCCACAAGGGCAAACTCCATAAGAAGTCTCATAAGTCTAAGGTTGTGAATTCCATTAATGCTCCGTTGGAATTACTGCATATGGATCTTTTTGGTCCTGTTTCCACAAAGAGCATCGGTGGTTGCTCTTACTGTTTAGTAGTGACAGATGACTACTCACGGTTCTCGTGGGTATACTTTCTTGCAACGAAGGATGAAACAGCGGGTATTTTAGTTTATTTGTTGGATAAGTTGGCAAATCTATGCAACTTAAAGGTAAAGAGATTGCGAAGCGATAACGGAACCGAATTCAAGAACTCAACTCTCGAGTTATTTTGCGCTTCTAGGGGTATTGAACATCAATTCAGTGCTCCGAGAACTCCTCAACAGAATGGAGTTGCTGAACGGAAGAATAGGACCATTATTGAAACTGCTCGCACTATGCTAGCGGATTCCAAACTACCTATTATCTTCTGGGCCGAGGCAGTTAATACTGCTTGCTACGTTTTGAATCGGCTACTTTCGATTAAAAAGAAGAATAAAACGTGTTATGAGCTCTTCAACAATCGCAAGCCGAATCTGCAGTTTCTGGAGCCATTTGGATGTCCTTGTTTGATCATGATAACCAAAGAACGTGTTCCTAAGTTTGGTGATAAAGCTGTTGAAGGGATCTTTCTCGGATATTCAGTCAATTCTCCAAACAAACGGGTATACAACAAATCAACAAACGAGATCGAGGAACACTTTGAGGTAAAATGCTTACGGTATACAGAACCACCTCAAGGAACGGGTCCGGATTGGTCCTTCAATTATGGGAAACTCTTCAGTTCCTTCAATGTACCGGAGGACGACGATACTGAAGACTTAATCACAATGCTTCATGGACTCGATGTTTTTCAACAAACATCCGATTCTCCTCCTACAACACCCAATCCAATTCCCGATATGACATCCACTCCATCACCTACTCCAACACAACAAATGCCTGCACCTACATCCACTACTTCTCCTGCATCTGTACCTACACCCACACCACCAACTACAACCATTCCGTCTTCTTCAAACAATGTTAATGCCGCGGATCTTCCGGACGATCCCAATATGCCTCTCCTAGAGGATGACGAAGACATGGATTATTCTCGTTTCTTCATTAATGAAGAGAACGACGATGCTTCTGCCACTGAAGGTGATTTGAACAACTTGGAATTAAATCTTGTGCCAGATGCCATTCCAGTGACCCGGATACATAGGAATCACCCAGTTGAAAACATTATTGGTGATCCCCATTCTGCTGTTCAAATGAGACATCAGGTGAAGCAATCTGTTGAAGATAAGGATACTTCAGCTAATCAGATTTTGGGATTTATGGCGACTGTTAATTCATGCCATCTTTCTCAAACCGAACCGAAGAAAGTTTCGGAGGCCTTACAAGATCCATCTTGGGTCGAGGCCATGCAAGATGAACTGCAACAATTTCACTAGTTGCAGGTGTGGACTCTAGTACCATTACCCAAGGGTGCTGATCCAAAAGGCACTCGATGGGTATATCGAGTAAAGAAGGATGATCGAGGGGTTGTTACAAGAAACAAAGCTCGACTTGTTGTTCAAGGGTATACTCAGGTTGAAGGACTGGATTATGATGAGGTTTTTGCCCCTGTCGCCAGATTGGAGTCTGTCCGTATTTTCTTAGCTTTTGCTTCATTTAAAGGGATTCGTGTCAAGCAACTTGACGTCAAGAGTGCATTCCTTTATGGTAAGATTGATACGGAGGTTTATGTTCAACAGCCTCCAGGTTTTGACGATTCGGTGAATCCAAATTATGTCTACAAGCTAAATAAATCATTGTATGGACTTCATCAATCTCCTCGACTATGGTATGAGAGGCTTGCTACTCATCTGGTGGACAACGGTTTTTCTCGGGGCACCATCGACAGCACCCTTTTCACAAAAGGGAAAGGGGATGATTTGTTACTCGTTCAAGTATACGTCGATGATATCATTTTTGGATCATTGAATGAGGCTTTATGCAAAGAATTTGAAGAGTTCATGAAGTCAGCTTTCGAGATGAGTGCAATGGGAGATCTAACTTTCTTCCTAGGAGTGCAAGTTGAACAGTCATTAAAAGGGATGTATATTCATCAGTCGAAATATGTCAATGACATGTTGACACGGTATGATATGCTCACTTGTAAGCCTTATGGAACTCCTATTGAACTCAACCATACCTGCTGATGATGATGAGGACTGCAAAGAAAAGGATTATCGTTCGATGATAGGTTCTCTAATGTACCTTACTGCCTCAAGGCCTGATATCGTATTCGCGGTTTCAATTTGTTCAAGATATCAGGCACGTCCCAAGGTTTCTCATATGAAGGCGGTGAAGCGGATTTTTGGCTATCTTAAATATAGACCCATTCTTGGTCTATGGTATTCAAATGAGAAGAACTTCACGCTCTCTGCTTATTCAGATTCAGATTATGGCGGTTGCAACATGAATAAGAAGTCTACAACAGGAGGATGTCAGTTTCTAGGATCCCGATTGGTGTCATGGCAATGCAAAAAGCAGACAACGGTTTCTACTTCAACAGCGGAGGCCGAATACATTGCTGCTGCAAGCTGCTGTTCTCAAGTTCTTTGGATTCAGCACCAATTGCGCGACTACGGGTTACTCTTAACTTTAACTCCTATACATATTGATAATACTGCCGCCATATCAATCACACGCAATCCCATACAACACTCTAAAACCAAACACATAGAAATTAGGTTTCACTTCATACGGGATTGCTATGAGAAACACCTTATTGACCTTGTCCATATAGATACCCTCAAACAAAATGCTGACTTATTCACTAAGGCTTTTTCTAGAGCCCGATTTGATGAATTAGTTAACATGATCGGTCTAAGGTTCTTTACTACGAAAAAGTAATTTGTGACTTGGATTAGCTTTAAAATGCTATTTTATTAAAAAAAAAAAAAAAAAAAAAAAGGTGCAACCTACGCAACTGCCACTCATTATACTTTCTAGTTTTAATGAAATGCAAGGTTGCTACATTTTAAAATAGACGTTGAAGTTGTGTCTGTAAACAACTTGGGATATGATAGTACATTGGGTGACATGCATAAAAATGGAAATTTAAGGTTTATCTTGGATGTGTCAGTAGATTTATCTGACGTATTGAAAACAGTTTTTATAAACATTGTCTTCATCATACGATGTATTAGTAGGCATGGTATACAAAACTCTTTGAGAAGTCTTAAGAAGCTTAATCATTAACTGTCTATTTCAAGTGGTATAACACCATTAGATGTATGACAAAAGTCTAAATTTCTTACTTATACTAGACCTGCTTTCGTGAAAGATGTTTATTTGATATCATTTGGGGGTATATATTGATAGTTTCCTCTGTTATACATAAGTATAGACCTGGCTTCTATTAATATATACTTTAAACTTAAGCAAACACAAGTCAAAGTACTTGCAAAGTCTTCAAAATAAGATACCTTACAAGGTCGCCAAAATGGTTTGACCAAGTCTGGTTTTGCTTAAACCTGAATCAAGCTATGTCGCTCTGTTGTACGTAAGTACAGACCTGTCACCGCTGACTTGATTCTTAAAATTGATTTTCTTATATTTCATCTGTAAATGGAAACATGGTCTATGTCTTAAGTTAAGATGTATATCTATGGTGGGAACTACAGTGAAATGCACATACCAATAATAATAAAATACTTCCTAGATGTGAGTATAACATGTTTATGTGGATAAACATACTAATAATCGTTTTGAAATAATTTTTATAAAAAATGCTTTTAGTATGTCAAGTAAATTTAAAGAGGACAACTATACTGATGATCGAAATAACACTTACTGTTTCTAATAAATGCATGTTATTCCGATATGATCCCTAACCAGACTATATCATCTCCGTCCCCAAAAAGAATGTGTTCATTTTTCTAGTTATAAATTTACATTCTTATTTTCTCTAAGTTAGTGTAATTTTAGTTATTATCCAAGTTACAGTTACATTTTTCAAATTTGAGTACCGAAATCACAACGCGAAAAATCGAAGAAATCGCAAATTTTTCACTAAAAGTGAACTGTGCGTCACTTTCATAAGTGACGCTACCAGTGACGCATACGATATTGCGTCACTCACTTTAGTGATGCAGTAAGTGCCGGGGTAAGTTTCGCTATAAGTTCCGGGTTGAGTGACGCATACTAGGGTCAATGTATAAATACCCCTTCCCCACGACACTCAACCTCACCACTTTTCAAATTACTATAGCGTCACTTGCACTGACACACCGACACTTATACTGTCTCTGCGTCACTTCCCTCTGTGCGCTCTTTTTGATCGATTCGTGCTTTCTGTGGCTTTCTCGTGCATTCCTGTGATTTTTCTCTTGTTCCTCTCATTCAAACGAACCATTTGGTACTTACTTTCACCCTTATACTTCGATATACATGCTGTACTTTGATTTAGGGTTACGGGTTTCGGTTTAATGTTGAAATCGCTCGATTAAACACTTGATTTGTTAATATTTTCGTGTAATAAATGGTGTGTAATACTTCTTTTTACCATGCGCACACCCTGGTAACTTCGATTTCGAAAACCCCTAAATTTGAATTCTGGGCATGAACAGTGATACGATGATCTTCATCGTTGCGTCACTTCGTGCGTCACTTACCTTAAGTGACGCTTTTTGGTAATTTTGAAATCCATACCGTCACTTAATAAGTGACGCTTGATTTTGCGTCACTTCTTAAGTGACTCATGTAGTGACGCATATAATTGCTTTACTTGTTCAGACCGTCACTCTTCCTAGTGACGCCTTTACATGCGTCACTACCCCAAGTGACTGTCTAAGTGACGCTTATTTCTAAACGTCACTTATACCGTCACTTCTAAAGTGACTGTCTTTGGATAACGTCACTATGTTAAATGTCGCATGTTCTTCACCCGTCACTTTGCAAGTGTCGTATAAATTAAATCACAAAATACAAACGTCACTTACATCAGTGACGCATGATAGCGTCACTTCCAACAAGTGACGCTATAATTGAATTTTAATTTTAATTACTGTGCAATACGACACTCCTAAGTGACGGTAGTGGCCATGCGTCACTTACCATAAGTGACGCCTAAAATCAAAATTCGTTTTCCAACCCTTCTGTGTTCGGGCTAACTTTATAACGCTTTCGGTTATTTTTTTTTTTTTTTTGTATTTTAGCTTACAGATGGCTGAGTTACAGAACTATTACCGCCGCACGAACACACGTCACAATATAACGGCGTTCTTGGAGTCAACACACGCCAACTCGGCTCCCTTCCGGCCTATGATCGACTTTCTCCGCCGATCAAGGATTTATTACGCCATCACCGCATCGACTCCGGTTTATATGAATCAAGTTGAGGAATTTTATGATCATGCGGTGATCAGAGTTCAGGGTGACGTCCCGAGGATTGTTTCAAACATGTTCGGTGAGGAGATAGAGATCACCGAGAACTCTATTCGTCGGGTTCTCCATTTCAATGACAATGATACGATGCCCACTATTTTCCCCACTACATTCATCTACGGGGGACTTCAGAGAATGGGTTATCCAGCTAATCAGCTGTCGGATTTTCGAAAGCAGTTTCTGTGCCGTGTTTGGAGGTATCTCTGCCACATTATTATTGTATGCTTATCGCCAAGGAAAGGGGGGTATGATGCGGCAAGTCATTTGACTTTGTCACTTATGTTAGCCCTAGTGTATAATAAGCCATATAACTTTAGCGGCTATATTTTTGGGAATTTGGTGGAAAACATCAGGGCTGGGAAGGACAAATGGTTGCAGTATCCTCGTTTTGTCCAGTTATTGTTAAATGATCTGAACTTGGATATAGCACCTGACCAGCGTTCTCTTTTGGTGCCAACACCGATGCTTTTACGAGTCTTTAATGACTGTAAGCTGGCACCGAAAGGTGAACAAATTTTGGCTGACCGAGAGTTATTCGGGCACATAGTGAACGAAAACTATGTTGCGCCGCGTGATCACGGATTTTTGGATGACATCGTGCCTCCGGTCAACGAGGACGACTTGGTTGATACCAATATCGCTCAAGATTTAGAGGATATCGACCGCGTTGATCGAGTTGAGCCTGATTCTGACGACGGTGGGCCCACTCCTTCTGATTCTGAGGGTGACGTGCCACCTCAGTTAGCTTTAGATGGGATTCATTTAGCTGATCCCCAACGCTTTAAGCGTATTATGCGCCGGATTTCTGCTGGTCGGGTTTATATCCCGCGAAATCCTGGCAAGCGTCCTGCTGGGTCGTCGCCTTCTTATGCCAACTTACCTCTACGTCGACGCCAGCGGACTTCGATTGTCCTTGAGGAGCCAACTCATCAAACTTCTCCTCAGCCTGCAACTGCTTCTATTCAGCAGGTTTTAGCTCAACTGGAGCTTTTATCCAAGCGTTTTGATGATCAACAGGCGATCATTGCAGCTCAAGCTTCACAGATTAAAGATTTAGAGGTTAAAGCTGCTACAGTGGACTCTCTCCAGCAACAAATAACGACTATGTCTTCTAGGTTGTTAGAATTGGAGTCAGTCACACTTGTTTCGGGGGAGGATAATCCTAGGGAAATAGAAACAAATGTAACTCCTTCCCCTGAACCTGAAAATGTACAACCTTCTTCCACTATGAATGAAAATATCAGTTTAGATTATTTTGTTGAGGTTCAAGGTCAGGCAAGACCTATTGCGGTTGATTATTCATTCGTAGATCTCACATATTTGCAAAACTTGATGAATGATAATAACACGATGCCTGAGGAAGAGGTGATGGATGATCCTGTAGCAGAGGATTACTTTTTTGAGGAAAATGAGGATATTGAAGTTGAGGGGGAGCAATTGTACAGTGATGAATGTTATGATGATGCTCCCATTATAGAATAGGATTCGTCTGAAGATGAATCGGAAAAAGAGACGAATGAGCCATCAACTTCTACAACAAAACCGGATATAGTGCTCAAACCGATTATCGAGGTACCGGTTACGTGTAAATGCTACAAAGTTAGATCTGATTACACGGGATTGATTAAGAGTTGGAAGTTCGATGAGAACAACTCTGTGTTTATGATAAAGAGAAGTGACAGCATTCAGTACTTCAATATGAAGTTCTATAAAATAAGTACTTTGCCGAAGTGTGAGCTTCAAAGGTTAGCTCAGATACCCTTGATCAACCGGTCGCGAGATTCAAGAGCAGACTTCTTTCAGGTGATCATACGTCGTGAGATTAATAGTAAAAAGTATAATTTGATAAAGCCGACGTTGGGTATGAGGTACAAATTTAAGAAGAAGCTAGATCCGGTTACCCGACAACCTATTGTGAAGATGATCTATCCACCAGCAAAGTGTCTACAAAAGATACCTTTGGAGATCATCCCGTTAGACTTTTTGAATAGGTTGGTGTATTAGGAATATGATGATATTACGGGTGAAGCTGTGATAGTTTTTATTCCAAATTCAGAACCAGCTACAGACCCGGAGTCTTCTATTGCAGATAAGGGAAATAACGAGAAAACAGCTTGGGATGCTGTTCAGCCTACGAAGAGGTCGTTATGGGGTCTTAAGAGGAAAATGTTTTGTGTTTTTGACCCATTAAGTTTGATCAATCTTTCTGCTCAAGATATGAAAAGATTACATGAAAATAGAATTGAGTTCAAGACGAAAGATAGAGCTGAAGCGTTAAAATTTCAAAAGATCGTGGATATCTGCGTTGCCAATGGAGTACACGCTGGTGGTGTATTTCCAGCTGGTTGGAAGTGAAGACCTGAAGATTTTTGAAGACCAAGCTGAAGACATGGGGGAGTTTGTTGATGCATATTAGGTGTCTGTCAGTTGGTCTATCGAGTTGTAATAAGTGTCGTTAGTTATGTAATAGAAATATAGTTTTTTAGTTCCTCCTTGGCATTAAATGATCCTTGGGTCTTTTAGTTCCTCCTGGCAGTTTTGTCTCTGCTGAATTTTGCTTTTCTTCGGAGTTCCCTTCTCTTTTTGGATGGTATTTTTTTCTTTCGGGGATTTCAATGTATTTATTGCAGTAATTCTTCTTGACAGAACAGAAACTTAGGCTATGGCCAAGAGATGTAAATGAAGGGTTGGTTTCTTGAAGTGAATTTGTTGGAACATGTATGTGTGACAACAGATCTAGCTTGTAATAGTACTAGTGATTATCGTAATCAAGTTTGTACAATCGATTTGGATTTGTAAATGATATTAGTTTGGTATTAATATTCGTTAAATATATTAGTATGATAAAGTGTTGATGCATATTAGGTGTCTGTCAGTTGGTCTATCGAGTTGTAATAAGTGTCGTTAGTTATGTAATAGAAATATAGCTTTTGTATAGTGCGACACTCGTGTTTTAGTTTAGGCGACACTTGCCTGAGTGACGCATAGCGACACTTAGGTAAGTGACGCATGAAGGCGGCTACATGCGACACTTCCACAAGTGACGCATGTCGGCTGACTTTTTAGTATAAATAGAAACCTACGGGTTTTCGGCTAGGGTTGACGAAACCCTAGCACCATTTGTCGACTAAACCATATTGTAATCGTTCCCAAACAGTTATATAAGCTAATATACACGTTTACATTGTTGAATTTCGTGTGTTCGGTTTGTGAGTTGTTAGCCATACAAGCAATTGTTTGATTCCGCCTTACGATTGTTGTCAATTGACATCTAGGTCCACGACAAAGGGGCACTCTCATAAAGTGTTAGACGAATATCGAATACGATGTTACAAACTAAAGTCTGTGAGATAAGATCTAAAGTCGTAGAACTTAGTTATGCGAGATGAGATCTGGGCTCGCAGAGCTGCGAACCGAGTCAAACTTTGGGCTTGGTCGTGGGCTGCAAGTTGAATTCAACTCGCAGAACCCATTGACCTGCGAATCGAGTTTGACTCAAAACTATAAATATTCAATTAGGTTTAATTCGTAAAAGACTTTTGGCCATTCGTATTTCCAGAGGACAAAACACAATTTTAAGCAATCATAAGGTTAGGTATTGATCGATTAACTTTAATTAATCGATACAAAACCTTGTTGATTAATCAATTCACTATTATCTTGCGAAACAAATCGTTCACATTTTGTGAATCAAGTATTGAGGAATTCCGTGCCTTAATACCTAAGATAACCTCGTTATCGATCCACATACTAGGGACTTACAATTGGTATCAGAGCTTTCGGGCTAAATACTTAGTTAGTTCGAGGTTATTTGGATAATAACGATAGATTTAGGGTTGTTGTTACGATTAATCTTCGTAAAAACGGCCAAAATCAGTCTTTGAAAGTTTTTAGTTTCGTAATCGACCGAAATCTTAGGGTTTAATCGATTAGAAAACTAAAATTTTCGTTTTAGGGTTTTTCAGCCGATTCTGCGAACTGAGTTCCCCTCTGCGAACTGAGTTTTCCCTGCGAACCGAGTTCCCCTGCGAACCGAGTTCACCTGCGAACCGAGTTCCCCTGCGAACCGAGTTCCCCTGCGAACCGAGTTCCCCTGCGAACTGAGTTCCCCTCTGCGAACTGAGTTCCCCCTGCGAACCGAGTTCCTGTCCTGCGAGTCGAGTTTCTGTTAATTGAACTTTCTGATTTCTCTGATTGTTAATTCCTGAAACTTTTAAAAATGTCTGACATTAGTAAAATGATCGAGATGGAGCACGAGGTTGGAAAATCTAATACTCCACCTAAGTTGTTACGTGTTGAAGACTATTACAGTTGGAGAGATAGGTTTAAATCTTACTGTAGATTCCATAATCTCTCAATCTGGATGTGTATCAAAGGAGGATACACGGCACCCACCCAAACTGTTCAAAATGCTGTTGTTGTGGTATCCTATAATCTGATGAGTAAACAACAAAAGAAAGACTATGAGAATGAGAATAAAGCTCATTCTTGTATCAAGATGTGCTTATCTAAGGAAATTAATCATCAGTTAAAATCTTTTCATACTGCTAAAGCACTCTGGGAAGCGCTTAAGAAAAGATGTGAGGGAAGTCCACAAGTGCAAGCAAGCAAGAAGAAGCTTCTGAAAAAGCAGTTTACTTTGTTTAAAGCTTTTAAAGGAGAAACTCTTGATGCTTATGTTACTCGTTTCTACCATTTGTTATCTGAGATTGAAAACCATGAAATCACTATTGAAGAGGTAGAGAAAACCGACAAGTTTCTTGAGGGTCTACCTTCTAAATGGGAGATGTATGGTGTGATGATTACAGACAATGAAACCAGATATGCAACCATGACTCTTGAGCAGGTTATTGATAAGCTCAAAGGATATGATTTCACTAAGAAGTCGAAAGATACTGATTCTGATCATGTTCAGGATCCAGGACTGTATCATGGAAAAACTTCTATCTCGACTGCTTCATCCAGCTCGACCACTGCTTTGTTTGTTGGTAATGCTGATGGAAAGGGTGAAATGATAACTGATGAACTGTGTTTCATTACATCATCTGGAAATGAAGCTAAAGGGAAAACTTCTGAGAAGTCACCTCAAGAACATCAAAAGATGCCTATGAGTGTGAAATCTGTAGAGCAGCAACTGTCTGTTCTTGCTTCATTTGTAGCTTCATATGAGAATTATATTGATTGTAAGATTAATGATCCAATTCTTTTTGATGAAGACTATGATCAGATAGATCCTGATTATCTTGAAGAAATAGATCTTCAGGACCAACTTGCTTTGTTGTCAAGGAGAGTTAAAAATTTCTTAAAGAAAAATGGAGGAAAGGTTGTTGGTAACAGATCAGGGTTTGATAAAACCAAGGTCAAGTGTTATAACTGTAAAAGTTTCGGACACTTTGCTAGAGAATGCCAAAGTCCTAAGGTAGAGACTGGTGAAGGAAAACAAGGCTCGGGAAATACTTTACATTCCAAAGCCTTAGTAGTGAAACAGCTAGATGAGTCTTATGATTGGAAAACTCAGTCAGAGGAAGCTTTGATGGCTGAAATTGACGATCAAGAGATTGTAGCTGAGTCATTATCCTATATGCCCACTGATCCAGCTTTTGAAGTAAAGGTGCCTGAGACTCCTGTTAAAGCTAATGTTGATGATGTGTTAGACTTGGGTTCAACTGAAGATTTGGATCCTGTAGATTTTGTAGCTAAGATGGCTAAACTGCAAACTGATAAAAAATGGGTATGCCTAGATCTTGTCTATCTTGTTGATCTGTGTCAGTTAGTTTCTACTTACAGTCCTAAGTTAGTGCTTATGCTGATTCCTATAAGACTTTGACTGAAACTAATAATACCCTGTCATCTCAACTTAGCACACTTAGTAAATCCAGTGAGGCTGTAAGATCTGAACTTGACCTAGCTAAGTTAGATATATGTAGGTTAAGTGATGATAAACAAGCCTTAAAGGATAAGATTAAGGCAGATGCGGCTCACAAGATAGCTTTTAGAGATACTGTGAATGAGAAATTAATTATCATAGACGGTCTCTATATGAACATAAATGAATTGAATTTGTCCATTGGTAATAAGGATAAGGAGTTAGCTGATTGCAAAACAAAACTTCTAGCTCAGAATCATAAGCTTGAGAGCTATAGAACATCTGAAATGGATAAAATGTTAGGTGCTCAGCGTAGTGTGAAGGATATGTCTGGTTTAGGTTATAATGATATGCCTCACCCATTCAATTCAAATTACACTAAAACTCCTGTAGATATTGAAATGGCAGATGTTAACCCTGACACGAAAGAAACTAATAAACCGGAAAAGTTAGAGGCACAGAAGAGTGTTATTAAGAACCCTTCATCTGATGATAGTAAGAAAATTCCTCACACCAAAGTACATTTTGTACCGGGTGGAGTAATTAATGATACTAAGACTGATGAAGTGGTTAATAAAGAACATGTCATTGAACCTTTAGTGCCTAAAACTCCGGTAGTGGATACAAAAGTTAGTAAGTCACGTAAACAGATGTCTTGCTTCAAGTGTCACCAAAAAGGACACGTAGCTTCTTGTTGCCCAAATAAGAAGTTGGAAGCATCACATAAGTTAGTGAATACTGAAAAGACACCGACTATTACTAGTTCGATTGTAGATAGGTTAGGCTCCAAACCGGGATTAGGAAGCAAACCTGTAAACATTCTAAAAAGAGATAGTAATCATAGTGTCTCTCCACCTAAACCTAATAGGGCTTATACTCTAAACGAAAATACTTTCAATAAGCCAAGAGATAAGACACCTTCGAGGTTTAGGACCCCAAGTAGAAACCATAGTCAATTTGAGAATGGTTCTACTTCGAGTGCACAGGGAACTAAGTTTGTGCCTAGGAGGTTTTCTACTCACTCTCCTCATAGGCCTAAGACTACAGATCATCAACAATCTCAAACTCCTGTGAAGGTTACCAAGACTCCTGATGGGAATAGTTATGGTTACTTTAAGGAGGTTCAGATTGTAGATGATCAGGGATAATCCAAGACCGTAATGGCTTGGGTCCCTCTTGATAACTAACTGTGTACAACTTGTTATGTGTAGGAGCAGACTGTGAACAAGGACAGCTGGTGGTATGTAGACAGTGGATGCTCAAGACACATGACAGGTGAAAGAAGTCTACTGAGGGATTTCACAAAAGGTTTCAAGCAAAAAGTAAATTTTGCAGGAGACAAAGGAGGAGTAATTACTGGGAAAGGAAAAGTTTCCAATGGAACTTTAACTCTAGAGGATGTGAATTATGTTGAAGAACTAACTCATAACCTAGTGAGTGTTTCCCAAGTCTGCGATAAAGGTCATCCAGTTCATTTAAATGAAAAGGAGGCTATAGTTCTGAAGCCAGGCTTCACAATCCCTGAAGAATGGATATTGATGAGGGCACCAAGGAAGAAGGATATCTATGCGATAAACATGGGTGTTCCTAATTCTTCAATGGTATCTACATGTTTATTATCCAAGACTTCGGAAGCAGATGCGCTACTATGGCATAGGAGAATGGCACACCTAAACTGGGAAAAATGAACTACATAACCAAAAATGGATTAGTTTTGGGTGTACCGCAAAAACGTTTCGAGTCTGAGGATAAGTGTGTTTCTTGTATGAAAGGAAAGCAACATAAGAAACCACACAGATCTAAGACTGAGAACTCAATCTCCTCACCATTTGATTTGCTACATATGGATCTCTTCGGTCCAATAAGCAAAAGAAGCATAGGTGGCAAATGGTACTGTCTAGTTGTCACAGATGACTACTCTAGATTCTCGTGGGTATTTTTCTTAGGATCTAAGGATGAAACTCCAGGTATTCTAATTGAGTTTTTAGATCAAATTGAGAATGTATACAAAACGAGAGTTAAGCGTATTCGTAGTGATAATGGAACAGAATTCAAGAATTCAACGTTAGATATCTATTGCTTAAGCAAAGGGATAATTCATCAATTCAGTGCACCATATGAACCTCAACGGAATGGTGTGGCTGAAAGGAAGAACAGAACGTTGGTTGAAGCTGCTAGAACAATGCTTGCAGATTCAAAGCTTCCGGTCATCTTTTGGGCAGAAGCAGAGAATACAGCATGTCATGTTCTGAATAGAGTTCTTACGGTTAAAAAGCATAATAAGACTTGTTATGAGCTTTTGAACAATAAGAAACCAAACTTAAAAGGATTTGAACCCTTTTGAGTTGCTTGTACAATATTGAAAACCGGGAATTAAGCTAAATTTGGTGAGAAGGCTGACGAAGGATTTTTCTTGGGTTATATGCCTAATTCTCCAAATAAAAGGGTTTTCAATAAGGTCACTAGTCGTCTGGAGATAGTTTATAACATTGAAGTTACAAGCTATACACCGGATGTGCATAAGGGATTAGATTGGCAATTTGACTATTCCGGTCTCTGTCAGTCATTTAAAGTTCCCATAAGTGACTTTGTCAGTGATTCAGAGATTTCACAACATTTATTGACCGGAGACTTGGACAATGGTTCGTCTTCAACATTGAGTGTGCCGAATTCTGGAATCAGGACAACAAATGACTCAAATGAAGCTTCTTCAAGTGGGTCTCAACAATTTTCAAAGGATAAGTATCAAGAAACAGAAGATTCTGAAAAGGATCTTCAAACGACGTTTGATGATGTGCTTACTTCTTTGAACCATTTAAAGATCCCTTCAACAAGTTTAGAAGAAATGCCTTCATTAGAAGAGATTGGTACTAACTTAGGAGATGAGTTAATAGTTGACCATATACCGGTTACAAGAATGAGTAAGAATCATCCCGTTGAAAACATCATCGGTGATATTAATACTTCTGAAGATTTAGAAAGCTTGTATACTGCTATGAAAGAGACAGGGATTCCTAATCAATGTCTATATTCATGCTTTATCTCACAAGTTGAGCCTAAAAATGTGCAAATGGCTCTCAAAGAAAGCTCAAGGGTTGAAGCCATGCAAGAAGAACTGCAACAGTTCTCAAAATTACAAGTTTGGGAGTTGGTTGACATACCAAAAGGAGAATATCCAATTGGAACTAGATGGGTATTTAAGTGTAAGATAGATGATCAGGGAGTCATTACTCGCAATAAAGCACGTCTAGTGGTACAAGGTTTTAATCAACAAGAAGGCATAGACTACAACGAAGTGTTTGCACCAGTTGCTAGGCTAGAAGCAATTAGAGTATTCTTAGCATTCGCATCATTCTATGATATAAAAGTTTATCAGTTGGATGTTAAGAGTGCCTTTTTGTATGGCAAAGTGGAAGAATTGGTGTATGTTGCTCAACCTCCAGGGTTTGCTGATCATGCGTATCCAGATAGAGTATATCGTTTAAATAAGGATCTATATGGATTACATCAAGCACCGAGGATGTGGTATGCAACACTATCAACGTATCTACTTGATAATGGATTTACAAGAGGAGCAATTGATAGTACATTGTTTGTAAAATGAAACAAGAAAGACTTTCTATTAGTACAAGTTTATGTTGATGACATTATTTTTGGATCTTCTGATGAAAAGATGTGTCAAGAATTTGAGAAAGTCATGAGAAAAAGTGAGAGTGCCCTTTGACGTGGATCTAGATGACAATTGACCACAATTGACAAGCGGAATCAATCAATTGCGTGTATTACCAATAAACACAAACCGAAACAAATATGATTAACAAGTAAACGAAGTAATCAGCTTGTATATATGAATTGGGAACGATTACAATGTTGCTTAGTCGACAAACGATGCTAGGGTTTCGTCAACCCTAGCCGAAAACCCGTAGGTTTGTATTTATACAAAAAGTCAGCCGACATGCGTCACTTGTGGAAGTGTCGCATGTGGCCACCTTCATGCGTCACTTACCTAAGTGACGCTATGCGTCACTAAGACAAGTGACGCCTAAACTAAAACTTAAGTGTCGCATATAACTAAAACAATATATTTCACTATACAACTAAACGACACTTATTACAACTCGATAGACCAACTGACAGACACCTAATATGCATCAACAAACTCCCCCGTGTCTTCAGCTTGGTCTTCAAAATCTTCAAACTCTTCGAGTCTTTATTTCTGGCCAGCAGGAAATACACCACCAGCATGTACTCCATTGGCTACGCAGATATCAATAATTTTCTGAAATTTTATCGCTTCGGCTCTATCTCTCTCTTTGAACTGAATCCTATTCTGATGTAGTCTTTTCATATCTTGTTCAGAGAGGTTAATCAAACTCAAAGGGTCAAATATACAAAATCTATTTCTTTTCAGACCCCAAGTAGACCTCTTTTTGGGTTGAACAACATCCCATGCTGTTTTCTTTTCGACCCCTAAATCTGCATCTACAGACCCCAAATCCGTAGCTGGTTCTGATTTTGGAATAAAAACAATTACAGCTTCACCAGTAATATCATCATATTCCCAGTATAACAACCTGTTCAAAAAGTCGAAAGGAATGATCTCTAGAGGTATCTTCTGTAAGCACTTTGCTGGTGGATAGATCATCCTTACGATTGGTTGTCGTGTAACCGGATCCAACTTCTTCTTAAACTTATATCTCATACCCAATGTCGGTTTAATCAGATTATACTTTTTGCTGTTAATCTCCCGACGAATAACCACTTGAAAGAAATCGGCGCGTGAATCTCGAGCACGGTTAATCAAGGGTATCTGAGATAATCTCTGAAGCTCACATTTCGGCAAAGTACTTATTTTATAAAACTTTAAGTTGAAGTACTGAATGCCATCACTTCTTTTAATCATAAACACCGAATTGTTCTCATCAAACTTCCAGCTTTTTATCAAACCCGTGTAATCAGTTCTGACTTTGTAGAATTTAGAAGTAACGGGTACCTCAACAATAGGTTTGAGCACTATGTCAGGCTTTATCATTGAAGATTGATCTGTAGAAGTTGATTGCTCATTTGTCTCTGTCTCAGAATCATGACCTAATTCATCTTCTGAAGAATCCGATTCAATAATAGGAGCATCGTCATAACATTCATCACTTTGAAGTTGCTCCCCCTCAACCTCAACTTCATCATTTCCTTCAAAGAAATAATCCTCTGCTACAGGATCATTCATTACCTCTTCCTCCGGTATCGTTGTATTATCATTCATCAAATTTTGCAGATATGTAAGATCTACAAACGAATAATCAACCGCAATAGGTCTTGCCTGACCTTGAACCTCAACGAAGAAATCCAAAGATATGTTTTCATTAATAGTCGAAGGAAGTACATTTTCTGGTTCCGGGGAAGGAGTTACATTTGTTTCTAACTCACTAGGACCTACCTCCCCCGAAACATTTGTAACGGATTCCAACTTGAACAACCTAGATGACAGATTCGTCACTTGAAGCTGTAGATAGTCAACCGTAGCAGCTTGAGCTTCCAATTCCCTGATCTGAGAGGCTTGAGCTTCAATTATAGCCTTCTGATCATCAAACCGCTTTGCCAAAAGCTCCATCTGAGCCAAAACCATCTGAAGAGATGGCATGTCAGACGGTGGCGGTGGTTGTTGTCGTTGGGAAGTTGGTTCCTCAATAACCACTGTCGTCCGCTGGCGTCTACGAAGAGGTAGATCAGCATAGGAGGGTGAAGACCCAACAGGACGTTTGCCCGGATTCCTCGGGACATGGACCCTGCCAGCAGAGATCCGTCTCAATATACGCTTAAAGCGTCGAGGATCGGCAAGCTGAATACCATCAAGAGCGGTTGGTGGGGGCACGTCACCCTCAGAATCGGGTGGAGTGGGCCCACCATCATCAGAGTCAGCCTCAACTCGGTCAACACGATCAATATCGTCTAAATCTTGAGCTATATCAGCATCAACCAAGTCGTCCTCGTTGACCGGAGGCACGACGTCATCCAAAAAACCATGATCGCGCGGCGCAACATAGTTTTCGTTCACTATGTGCCCGAACAGTTCACGATCAGCCAAAACCGGCTCGCCCTTTGGCGCGAGCTTGCAGTCATTAAAGACTCGCAAAAGCATGGGAGTTGGTATCAGAAGAGACCTCTGATCTGGAGCGATATCAAGGTTGAGGTCATTCAACAAAAGCTGGACAAACCGAGGATACTGCAGCCATTTATCCTTTCCAGCGCGTATGTTCTCCACCATGTTGCCGAAAATATAACCGCTGAAATTATACGGTTTGTTGTAAACTAAGGCCAACATGAGAGATAAAGTGAGATGGCTGGCAGCATCGTATCCCCCCTTTCTCGGAGATAAACATACGATTACAATGTGGCAAAGGTACCTCCAAACCCGGCAAAGGTACTGTTTCCTGAAATCAGAGAGCTGGTTTGCCGGATATCCCATCCTCTGAAGCCCTCCGTAGATAAATGTAGTTGGGAAGATAGTGGGCATCGTAGAGTTATCAGTGAACTGTAAAACCCGTCTAATCGAGTTCTCGGTGATCTCGATTTCGTCCCCAAACATAGTCGAAACAATCCGGGGAACATCGCCCTGAACCCTGATCACTGCATGATCATAGAACTCCTCTATTTGGTTCATGTATACAGGAGTCGTTGCCGTAATCGCATAATAGATCCTCGATCTGCGTAGAAATTCAATCATTGGCCTGAAAGGCGCTGAATTTGCATGTGTTGATTCTAGAAAAGCCGTAATGTTGTGTCTGGTGTTTGTGCGGCGGTAATAATTCTGAAGTTCAGCCATCTGTAAGCTAAAAATACAAAGAAAAATAACCGAAATCGTTATAAAGTTAGCTCGAACACAGAAGGGTTAAAAAATGAATTTTGACTTTAGGCGTCACTTAAGGTAAGTGACGCATGGCCACTACCGTCACTTAGGGAGTGTCGTATTGTACAGTACTTAAAATTAAAATCAATGTATAGCGTCACTTATTGGAAGTGACGCTATCAAGCGTCACTGATGTAAGTGACGTTTGTATTTTGTGATTTAAATTATACGACACTTACGAAGTGACGGGTGAAGAACATGCGACAGTTATCATAGTGACGGTATCCTAAGGGAGTCACTTAAGAAGTGACGGTATAAGTGACGTATAGAAATAAGCGTCACTTAGACAGTCACTTGGGAAAGTGACGCATTTAGAGGCGTCACTAGGAAGAGTGACGGTCTTAACAGTTAAAGCATTTATATGCGTCACTACACAAGTCACTTAAGAAGTGACGCAAAATCAAGCGTCACTTATTAAGTGACGGTATAGGTTTCAAAATTACCAAATAGCGTCACTTGTGGTAAGTGACGCACGAAGTGACGCAACGATGAAGATCATCGTGTCACTGTTCATGCCCAGATTTCAAAATTGGGGGTTTTTGAAATCGAAGTTACCAGGGTGTGCGCATGGTAAAAACGAGTATTACACACCCTCTATTACACGAAAACATTTACAAATCAAAGGTTTAATCGAACGATTTCAAACGTAAACCCAAACCCGTAACCCTAAATCAAATTACAGCATGAATAACAAGAATTAACGGTTAAAGTAAGTACCTAATAGTTCGTATGAATGTAAGGAACAAGAATATGGAACTGGAATGCAATAAGAAACCGCAGAGTGCACAATCAAATCGAAGAAAATCGCACAGGGCTAGTGACGCAGAGACAATCGAAGTAACGGTATGTCAGAGCGAGTGTCGGTATAAGTATTTGAAAAGTGGTAAGGTTGAGTGTCGTGGGAAGGGGTATTTATACACCGACCCTAGTATGCGTCACTCAACCCGGCACTTATAGTGTAGCTTACTCCGGCACTTACTGCGTCACTAAAGGGAGTGGCGCAATATCGTATGCGTCACTGGCAGCGTCACTTATGAAAGTGACGCACAGTTCACTTTTAGTGAAAATATGGCGATTTTTTTTCGATTTTCGCAATGTGATTTCGGTACTCAAATTTGAAAATGTAACTGTAACTTGGATAATAACTAAAAATTATACTAACTTAGAGAAAATAAAAGACATACAAGAATGTAAATTTAGAATTACAAAATTAACACATTCTTTTTGGTGACGGAGTTGATAAAGTCTGGTTAGGGATCATATTGGAATAACATGCATTTATTAGGAACATTAAGTGTTATTTCGATCATCAGTATATTTGTCCTCTTTAAATTTAGTTGACATACTAAAAACACTTTTTATAAAAATTATTTCAAAACGATTATTAGTATGTTTATCCACTTAAACATGTTATACGCACCTCTAGGAGGTATTTTATTATTATTGGTATGTGCATTTCGCTGTAGTTCCCACCATAGATATACATCTTAACTTAAAACATAGACCATGTTCCCATTTACAGATAGAATATAAGAAAATCAATTTTAAGAATCAAGTCAGCGGTGACAGGTCTGTACTTACGTACAACAGAGCGACATAGCTTGATTCAGGTTTAAGCAAAACCAGACTTGGTCAAACCATTTTGGCGACCTTGTAAGGTATCTTATTTTGAAAGACTTTACAAGTACTTGGACTTGTGTTTGCTTAAGTTTAAAGTATATATTAATAGAAGCCAGGTCTATACTTACGTATAACAGAGGAAACTATCAATATATACCCCCAAATGATATCAAATAAACATCTTTCACGAAAGCATGTCTAGTATAAGTAAGAAATTAAGACTTTTGTCATACATCTGATGGTGTTATACCACTTGAAATAAACAATTAATGATTAAGCTTCTTAAGTCTTCTCAAAGAGGTTTGCATACCATGCCTACTAATATATCGTATGATGAAGACAATGTTTATAAAAACTGTTTTCAATACGTCAGATAAATCTACTGACACATCCAAGATAAACCTTAAATTTCAATTTTTATGCATGTCATCAAATGTACTATCATATCCCAAGTTGTTTACAGCACAACTTCAACGTCTATTTTTAAAATGTAGCAACCTTGCATTTCGTTAATACTAGAAAGTATAATGAGTGGCAGTTGCGTCGGTTGCCCCTTTTTTTTCTTTAAACGTCTATTTTTTATTTTTATTTATTTATTATTATTTTTTTTAAACAATACTTTAAAAATATCCAAGTCACGAATTACTTTTTAGCAAGAAAGAATCTTAAACCAATCATGTTGATTAGTTCGTCAAATCGAGTACGCGTAAAGGCTTTAGTGAAAAGGTCGGCATTCTGCTTTAAGGTGTCTATTTGAACTAGGTCTATCAAGTGTTTTTTATAGCAATCCCGTATAAAGTGGAACCTAAGTTCAATGTGTTTAGTCTTAGAGTGCTGTACGGGATTGCGCGTGATAGATATAGCAGCAGTATTATCAATGTGAATAGGAGTCATAGAAAGAAGTAACCCGTAATCACGCAGTTGATGCTGTATCCATAGAACCTGAGAGCAGCAACTCGCAGCAGCAACGTACTCAGCTTCCGCAGTGGAGAGAGAAACTGTAGTCTGTTTCTTGCACTGCCACGAAACTAGTCGAGATCCTAGGAATTGACATCCACCAGTGGTTGACTTCTTGTCGATGCTGTAGCCGCCATGATCTGAATCCGAATAGGCAGAAAGAGCGAAGGATTTCTCATTTGAATACCATAGACCAAGATTGGGTCTATGTTTGAGATAACCAAAGATTCGCTTTACAGCCCTCATATGAGACACCTTTGGTTTGGCTTGAAAGCGAGAGCATACGGATACCGCAAAGACAATATCCGGTCGAGAAGCAGTCAAGTACATCAAAGAACCTATCATTGATCGATAGTCCTTTTCTTTGCAATCTTCTTCATCCTCAGCAAGTCGGAGATTGTGAACCAACAAAAAGGTTTGAGATGTCTGCAATGGGAGAGTTGAAATTGTTCTTAGGGTTACAAGTTGACCAAAAGAAGGATGGATTCTTTATTCATCAATCTAAATATGTTTATGAGTTATTAGAACGATTTAAGATGGATGACAGTAAAGTCTACAATACTCCGATTCTAGTTAATCACAAACTAGGTCCGGATACATCGAGTAATCAGGATGTGGATCCTACTCTATATAGGGCCATGATTGGATCACTAATGTATTTGACTGCCTCTAGACCTGACATTATGTTTGCTGTTTGTCTATGCGCAAGATATCAGGCCAATCCGAAAGAGTCACATATGCAGGCTGTTAAACGGATCTTCCGTTACCTCAAAGGGCAACCGAAGCTGGGACTTTGGTATCCAATTGATGGAGACTTAGATCTAGTAGCATATACTGATTCGGATTATGGAGGATGCAATCAAAATAGGAAATCTACGACCGGAGGATGTCAATTCTTAGGAGGTAGATTAGTATCTTGGCAGTGCAAGAAGCAAAGCTCAGTAGCCATCTCTACATGTGAAGCTGAGTATGTTGCAGCTGGCAGCTGTTGTTCTCAAGTTCTTTGGATACAACAGCAACTGCGGGATTACGGGTTAAATATAACCAATACTCCTATGATGATTGACAACGAATCTACTATGTCGATCACCAACAATCCTGTGAAGCACAGTAAAACTAAGCACATTGATATTCGACATCATTTTATTAGAGACTGTGCTGAAAAGAAAATGATAAGGTTAGTTAAGGTCCCAACTGCGGTTAACTTAGCAGACCTCTACACAAAAGCGTTCGACAGAGCAAGATTTGAGACATTGGTTCAACCGAATGGAATGAGAAATCCAGAGTGATTAGTCTTCCAAGGGTATTTTAGTAATAGTTAGTAGTTATTTTTAATACTTATTATAAAAAGGGGGGGGGGGGCGTATAGCATTCAATTGCTTGTTATCTGCGGGGAATCGCCTCCAATAAAAGAACAAAAGAAGTTTTTTTAGTTGTAAAAACTTGAGAAATGATAGTACATTAGGAGAATAAGTCTAAGAATAATAACCTTAAGTATTAAGTATGATGTGTTAGTAGATTCTTATAAGTTGCACTAGAATAACGATTTTTAACTAGGATTACACTTATATTTATCTTATTATACACCTATATCCACTGATTATAACTTGTCCTTTTATTTAACAAATGATAAGAATAACTTACGTCTAGTTAGCTTCATCATACGATTTATTGGTAGGCAGGTTATGCTAAGATTTCCGAGTAGTTAAGAAGTATCAATTTCATGTGTGATATCTTATGTGCTCTGTTATATAACGTATGACATATGTCTTAATTGTTGAATGATAGTACCGCTGTGCACTGTGGTCTAAAAAAAATAAAAAATTAAAAAAATTTGAGATGATACAAAGTATCATAATGTCAAAAGGTGAGTTATATGTTTCGAAAGAGCATCATTTAGTAACCTCTACCTTACATATGAAAGATACAAAGTATCTCGTGTCAAGTGTATGTTATATGCTTCTAAAGAACATCATTCAGTAATCTCTACCTTGCTAATACAAGATACAGTGTTATGTGTTGTACTTGAATTCTTCAGTATGTTGTATAGTAGAAAACACTAGATATTGTGCACATTAACAATAAAAGTTTGGCTTAGAAATCTGTGTGTAATCTGTTTATGTGGATCATAATATCGGTAATCGTCTTGAACTGTCTATGATATTTGAATATTCACTTTTGTCATTTTTGAAGTGTTATATCATGTGGATAAAGGTACATAAGATATAATTTTATAAATATAAGTTTATTACTGATTAAACTTGTGATTTATTGTGCTTATATGAATTTCATGAGGTATGTATACTAACAATCGTCTTAGGCTTATTACAATCTAATAAGTACAGCTTATTCTTTCTAATATGATCCCTAAGCAGTTAAAACTTTAAGTGTTTATTATTAAGTTAATTTATTTTCTTAGAATGTTAGTAGTTTTATTATTTTTAACTTTTGTAATTATTTCTTCGAATTAATAAAAGTTTTAATTATTCTTCTTGTTTACCCTTTGGAATTAAATTAAACTAGTTATCTTATATCCGTGTTGAATAAATGTAACAAATACAAGTGAAAAATAATTTTTATTTTAGACTTGTACGGTATATATGGGTTTTAATTTATACTAAGTGCTAAAATCGAGTTTTTGTGAAAACTTGCAATTTTGACTAGTCAACGCTACGAAGCGAGACTAGTGCTGTGAAGCGAGTACATAGTATAAATGGGGATAGTCCAACGAGTCCAACCCACACTTGTCATTTACTCTGTGAACCGAACCCACACACCTCTGCGACTCGAAATTTGGCGAAACGAATCGAATATATATTTCGATTGATTTTCTGATTTTTAGTACAAAGGAAGGACTTTTCGATCCGTGGAACTTTTACAACTTTTGATTACGCATCTTTTGAAGTAAGTTTCATGAGATTTCACCGTGTAATTTGTGAGATATCGAATGGTTTATGTTTTTGAATGTGTTGGTTTAGTTTATCACGGATTGTGTACAAATTAGTGATTTAGAAAGCCTAACACATGTTTATAATGCTTAATCGATGGTTAATAAACATGTTATAATTGATTAATTACTTTGAAACACATTTGATTGGTGATTGGTGTTTTTGATCTCGTTAAACAGTTGGTTCTGCGAAGTGAGATCTATCTCGCTTCGCAGTCCGCTCCAACGAATTGAGATGATGAGTTGACCGAAGCGAGACGAGTTCAACTCGTTTGACTTCAGTTGACCGAAGCGAGACGAGTTCACCTCGTTTGACTTCAGTTGACCGAAGCGAGACGAGTTCACCTCCTTTGACTTCAGTTGACCGAAGCGAGACGAGTTCACCTCGTTTGACTTAAGTTGACCGAAGCGAGATGAGTTCCACTTGTTTGACTTGGGTTGACCGAAGCGACTCGAATTCAACTCGCAGGGTTTCTGCGAAGCGAGTTGAAAAAATTTAATTAAATTTATTTTTATTTTTTAAAAAATTGACTTAATTTGACTTTGAAAACTGAATTAACCTTGTTGACTTCAGTTGACTATGTAAAGTTAAGTAAATTTTATCATTTTTCAATTATAACTTGTTATCGATTTGAGAATCGTTTAGTTACAAATATTTAACAAGTTACTTGTTTATATACATATAGACTTACGAACTTTTGTTTATAAGTTAAAATATGTGTAATATCTTAACAATTTAAGTTATCTCATATCGAAAGTCTTCCAACTCATAGCGTAGTCGTGCAGCGTGTTCCGATATTTATCGGCGGTATGATAACTCGAATTGTTTGTCATAGCTAACGGGCTTTATATATAATTTATAGAATATAATTGAACTTGTTAATTCAATTAAGTTTCAGTGAATTATGTTATTAGTTGATAGTATACTTAGACGTTTGATGATCTTTTTGATCTTAATATGTTAAAGTGTAAATTTTCTAATGCTCGTTAACTTAACATTTTTGCTATTTGTGTAATTTTGAATTACAAATATGGCTAACAGATCTTTTGAGAAGGGTCACAATAGCTTGGTGAATTTAGATGTCAACGAGCGTGGTGCTGAGCGCTTTGAGCAGATTTTGACATATTTAGCACGTTCGAGAATTCGATTTGCTATCACTGAGTCACCTCCACTGAACAAAGATCTTCTTACGCAGTTTTGGATGAACATTGTCTATGATGGTGCTGCTAATCCGCCTACTATACGTACGATGGTAAATCAACATCCGATTTCTTTTACTGCTGATGACTTACGACAGCTACTGCAGCTAGGAACTTCTGACCAAGAAGCTGGTCCAGCTGCTTATTCAGCTGATTTTATAGAAGGAGCTCTAGGTCCTACAGGTTATTCAGGACCTAGGAGAGGATGCCAGTTTGTCAAGGCATTCGTACTAGGACAGTGGAGATCTCTCTTTACTGTTATAGTATCTATTTTTGGAAACAAGAAGTCAGGATTAGATAAGCTTAGTCCTGAGTTGATGTCAGTTGTACTGTCACTGGTTTATAATAAACCATACAGTTTTTCTTCTTATATTTTCAGTCCTTCAGAGGACAGATCATTGGAGCTGCTAGGACGTTGTTTATTCTTTATCCTAGATTCTGCATGCTCCTGATTCGAGCTCAAGTTCCAAACTTGCCAGCTTATGCAGCTGATTTTCAAGTTGAGACCATCGGACTGCGTGGTTACAACGCTTTCTTTTTGTTATCCAAGCGTAAAGATGAGATTAAGCCTGAGGCAGCTGATCTTTTTGGGCATCTTCTTGATGCTGATTATGTTGCTCCACCAAACAATTGTTGGATGGATGCCGGAGCTCACAATCAAGCTCAAGCTCAACAACAACAACAAGCTCTACCTCAACCTCAACCAGCAGCAGAGTCACAGGAACTCATTGAGGATGTTTTACATCAGGCTGAACATCAAGGTCAGCAAGTTGTGCCTGAACTAGCTGCTGAGGTTCTTCATGAGGTTTTGATACAGATTGATGATGATACAGATCCCTTGCTACGGGATATTGATAGTTATGTTGAACAACCTGAGGTAATTTTATAATTATATAGTAATATCGGTACTAAGTTGTTATATAATTATCCCATTAGTGTTATACATAATGCACGTGATATAGATATTTAGTTAATTAAATATTATTTCTAATTATGAAATATAAATATCATTATGATCAGGGAGCTGAGACTGCAGACCCAGAGGTCACTCGACCTGAGGGTGAGCAGGGACAGCTTGATAGATCTGAGGGTTTACCTTCTCAGGTATTTATCAGATTAATCATAAATATATAGAACTTGTATGATATAGCTTTTAGCTAATCATAAATGTTTAATATATTTAATATTTAGGATTCTGATGTTGGTCCATGTCGCACCCCCAAATTCGGGTTGCGGAAGCGAATCGGGTCGGGGCGCGACTAATCAATATACACAAGCACAAAGATATAATGAACGACCACTATATGCGTTGTTTTACATTTGTATTAATAAAAACCCAAGTTTACATCAAAAATAAAGTTACATTAGCTCGGTGGAAATTGAGAGATTTAAGTACATAATTAATCTATACAAAATATAATAATGCAGCTAAATATCTGATTGTTTGCATGCTGACTCGAGCTAATTGATCTTGATTGTGCAATCCAACCTACTGCTGGTCACCTGTGATACATGCTAAAATGGATCAGCGAAACGCTGGTGAGCTCACAGGTTTGTATGTCAACACATAATTGTATGAACCGCAAGATTTATAATAGAATTTATAAAGCAATTAAGCAAAATAAAAGTTATACAGCCATGAGCACATAGTCTGAGCTTAACTTGAGTGTCAGGTCCAATTAAGGAAACCCAACTTGAATGCCTTCTACGAGTGCCTAATCCACACTCGTCTTCCTAAATGCTAACCCGGACGAGGATTGTCAATCCTATATGATATCATATACTAACATTCACGCTACTACGTATTACCAGACTATGCTATGGAGGGCTTTAAATTGATTAGTTGAAGTAACTCATGTAGTATTTGATTTTGATTTGTACTTGCATTCAACTTGTAAAACAAAACGAGCAATAATATCACACCCCTGATTGAAAAGCAGTAAAATAGGGGCCATGAGACTCACCTGAGCCTGAGAAGTTTATCTAAATAAACTTTGATTGATTAACCGAGTATCGATGTCCGAAGACTTGTAACCTGAGGGTGTCCACGACACGCGATGGTTATAAACGGGAGTCGGTATCTCAAAGGACTACCTTTGTAGTTGTTACACAACTATATATGTCCAAATTACTATGATTTGGTTGATTATTTGGTTTGTGTTTTGAAAACGTGTACGGCCCGTTGGTGACAGATTTATAATAATAACCTTAACTATTATTATTATACTTTGATTTATCCATTTTTGCGTATTAATCGTATCGTATTTGGTTTGGTTATTGAAAAGTGATTTTTAAACACTTAGAATGTTTTTGGCTTCTGTTTTTGGGTTTCTGCGACACTAAATGCGACATAACCCTCGTGTTTCGCAACACAAGGCTTGTGTTCTGCAACACAAGGCTTGTGTCTCATGTCTGCGACACAATATGCGACACAATGCTTGTGTTTCGCAACACAAGGCTTGTGTCTTATGATATGCAACTTAATGCGACACTAAATGCGACATAATGCTTGTGTCTTATGTTTTGCGACACTAAATGCGACACAATGCTTGTGTCTTATGTTTTGCGACACTAAATGCGACACAATGCTTGTGTTCCGCAACACAAGGCTTGTGTCGTAAAGATGAACACCAGCCCAGAACCCAGCGGCTGTCGTGATTTTTCAACCAAAAACCCAAATCTAACTCATTTTTAGGCTGCAAAATCGTGTTTTCCTCATACATTTGGACAATACTAAGGTGTGTAAACATTATAACACCGAAATAATACACCAAAATGAGTAGATCTAAATATTTAGAGAATTTCTTACAATTGCAAATCGAGACAAACGAGGAAGAAAACGAGGGTGGTGCCTTTGTTAATCTTGTTCCTCTCTTGATGGTGATTCCGAAAATGTAACTTTTGTTGTCGGTTATGCTAGATCCAAAAATTTGGTGGTGATGGGTTTGAGAGTGTTTTTGTGGTGTGTGTGTGTGTTTTTGTTGAAATGAGAATGAAAGAAAGAGGGAAAGAGAGGTGGGTGTAGGTGAACGCCTCACCTTTTTCAGTCCCCGCAATCGCGCTCCGTGCGGTGTTCGTTCTCCCGTTCGTTTAAACGTTAAATGTTTATTTTATACGTTTAAATATACGTTTTAAAATACGAATAATTACCCAATATTTTTGTTGAAGTATTTTACCAAATACTTAATGGTTGCGTTATAAAATATAACTTTAACTTGTTTCGATTTGTTTGCGCGTTTAATAATCTAATCGTGTAGTCCTTGTTTGTACGATACGAATTTGAATTGAAATATTATCTAAATAATATTTTGGATATTATTGCGTTTATTAAATAATATTATATTATTTAATAAAATTATTCACCAACGTCCGTATTAATTGAACCGAATTACATTCGATGTGAAACTTGTACAATTTAATCAAATCGCATGATTGTATATATTCAACAATATATATTACTTGATACATTAATTAGCCTAACACAGAACTAATTACATGTATTATAACTGATTAGGCACTAATTTACTAGTCCTAATTTGACGGGTGTCACAGTCCATCTAGAGGCCGTGATGGTCAATTGGCTTCAGATGATGATGATAGTACTCCTTCTCCACCTCCAGATGCTGGTTATATTAGATACCGATCTCGGATGATTCCAGATCCAGCACTGAAGGAAAAGAGAAAGGCTAAGGAAGTCGATCCAGACTTCAGTATTATTGAAGAAGGTCCTGAGGAAAAGGATCTACCTCTTATTCCTCAACGCCGTAAGCGTTCCAGGACATTGATCATTCAGGATGGTATGTTTTATTTAGAGTTAGATAATCTTAACTTGTTGTTTATCAGGAGTTAAACTGAGACAGTTAATTCTGTGACAGTTGCTCAAGATACATCCCAGGTAGAGATGATGATACCGGTGGTTACTGAACCAGTATCTGTACCATCTAAGGTATGAGATAAACGTTTAGTACTACGAGTATTATAGATATTTAATTAGAGATTGAGACAGTGTTATCTGTAACAATTACTTATTTAATTATATCTAACTCTATAGGCTGAGAAACTTCTTGAGTCAGTGGAACCAGAAATGGTTTCCAAGACTGTTGAGGAGGGAGTTGCAAAACTGGTGCATGATGCTCAGTTTTCAACTAATAAAGCTAGTAGATTTGCAGCTAGTCTTCTCAAGGAAGCGTTATCTCAAGCTATTCCACCACTCACACGTGAATCATACATTGCTTCAGTGACACCGCCTGGACCATCAACAATATCTGTCATTCAGACGACTGATGCTGAAAGGATTACATCCTTAGAGTCACGAGTTAAGGAATTGGAACAGAGTATTTCTAGGATTCCAGGGTTGTTAGCTGAGAATGTTTCTCTTGCTCAGCAGATGGTTCATATCAGTGAATCACATTTGACACTGTTGAAAACTCATGATACTTTGCTTGCTGATTTTACTGCCCAGCGACTGAAACTTGAACACTTAGAACGTTTAGTGTTGAGAGTGCATTCAGGACAGTCTGCTCAGGGGGAGATAATGATATATCATGAAGCTTGCAAAGAGGATGAGTTAGCTAAGAAGAGAAAAGATGATAAAGATGATGATCCTGATGCTCAGAAAGATGGTGAGCCGACTGGTCCTTCAAAGACTGGTGAGCACGCTATTATTCAGGGGTAGTCTGCATGTGTTGGTGTTAGTGGTGATGGTACTGGTACAAGTGCTGCGGGTACAAGTGAAGCTGGTAAGACAGCTAAGACTTGTGTAGATATTTGTACTTAGAACTTTAGTTGAATTATAATTGTAATTTATAATTGTAACTTAATAGTTTTTGTAATATATTCGGCTTGAGATTATTATTACAAGTTAAATATGTTAGAAATTGTTTAAGTTATTTGATTCTAAAAAGTTAAATAAATTAGTGATCGAAAGTCTTCCGACTCATTGAGAAGTCGAGCGGCGTGTTCTGATTTATTTCAGCGGTCAAAGTTTATTTTAACTTAGACATTTTAGACTTAAGAGTTTTTATAACTGACAAGTTAAATATGTATGATTTTTAACTAGACAAATGATATATAATTTAAAGATATAGTTGAAAGTTAAGTTGTTGCGATATAATAGTTCAATTAAGTCTTGGAAATTATATAAGGTAATTAATAATGAATTTAAATGCTTGGTGATTATTCACAATGCATTAGAATTTAAAGTTAATTAATATTTGTTAAGTGTTTATAAGACTTAAGAATTCTTTGATTGATTCAAGGTAATTAATAAAAGAATTATAAGTTATATAGATTGGTTATATTAACACAATTGAAATGAATAATGAAATTTTTAGATTGATTCAGAGAAATCAATAAAAGAATTTATATTATTAATTTGATTTGTGTAGATATGGAAATGCTAGAATTGATTGACTCTGGAAGTGATATGCTTGATGAAATCGATGAAGAAATTGATTTTGATCTTGAAGAAGGAGAATTTTTACTACCTGAGGATTGGACTGCTGTTTCTGAGAATGAGCAAGACATTGTTGTAGATCCAGATGCAAATATTGATGAACACCATGTGAGCCCATCTAGGACAGAAGTTATTATTGAAAATAATCAAGGTCCAACAGTTGTCGATGTAGATGAAGAAATCGATGACTCAACCGATCCTGAAAATGATGGAATCTTGATTTCTACCAAGAATCCAGCAGTTTTTCTTAGAAAACTTCCTAAACAGAAAAAGGTTGGAGTTTCTGAAGTTGATATAACTGGGAAACGAGAACCTAAAAGAGGGATTATTGGTTGGTACTTTGACTCTGAGCTGAAGCTGTTTGCTATTAAAAGGTTTGGCGGAGTTCAATATTTTGAGCGAAAGCTTGCAGTATTTAGTTATTTGCCTAGATTTGAGATTCGAGATTTGGCTCGATTATCTTTGAATAACCCAAGTGATGATTTTGTTGGAAAATATGTTGAACACATAATCAAGACTGAGGTTAGAGCTAATAAGTTTGACAAGATTAAGCCAAGAAAAGGAAAGACTATTAAACTAGCAGAGAGAAGTCAAAGAACAGGACGAAGAAGAAGAAAGAAGATTTATCCATCTGTTAAGTGTCTACAGCAAATTCCATTGAAGACAATGCCACAAGATATTTTGGAAAATATGAAGAGTTGGCATGTGGATTCAGAGACTGGAGAAGTTGTAATGGTTGAATCTAATGATGAGGTTGAAGGTGGTGAAAGAGAAATCTTCAGAGTTTATGACCATCGACACCTAATGAATATGTCGAAGAAAGATTTGATAAAATTGAATGAAAATAGAATCTTGACGACAGTAGCATGGGGTGATCTAGCACGTGATTATCAAATGATGGTTAAGACTTGTATAAAATTGAAGATTTATGCTGGAAGTAAGATTTATGAGTAAAAATCAAAGACAACTTGAAGACATAATAGCATAGATGCTAGAGCTATTGTCAAGGGGGAGTCTGTTGGAACATGTATGTGTGACAACAGGTCTAGCTTGTAATAGTACTAGTGATTATCGTAATCAAGTTTGTACAATCGATTTGGATTTGTAAATGATATTAGTTTGGTATTAATATTCGTTAAATATATTAGTATGATAAAGTGTTAGACGAATATCGAATACGATGTTACAAACTAAAGTCTGTGAGATAAGATCTCAAGTCGCAGAACTTAGTTATGCGAGATGAGATCTGGGCTCGCAGAGCTGCGAACCGAGTCAAACTTTGGGCTTGGTCGTGGGCTGCGAGTTGAATTCAACTCGCATAACCCATTGACCTGCGAATCGAGTTTGACTAAAACCTATAAATATTCAATTAGGTTTAATTCGTAAAAGACTTTTGGCCATTCGTATTTCCAGAGGACAAAACACAATTTTAAGCAATCATAAGGTTAGGTATTGATCGATTAACTTTAATTAATCGATACAAAACCTTGTTGATTAATCAATTCGCTATTATCTTGCGAAACAAAGCGTTCACATTTTGTGAATCAAGTATTGAGGAATTCCGCGCCTTAATACCTAAGATAACCTCGTTATCGATCCACATACTAGGGACTTACAGAATTTTTGAAATGAAAAGGCTAGGGCTCAACAGGTTTTCTACTTGTTCTTCAATGCTGAAAGTGAGCATTGGTTTGGTTAGGCTTGAAAACAGGGTTTTTAGTAGAGAGTTTTATACTAGGGAATGTACGTCAAGATCCTCTAATTGCACCTTCGTCACGTATGCCGCCCATCTTTGTAGTTTCGAAATGTATTGCTCAAGCAAGTTCTAACTTAAAGGGTATACATCGGCACACTCTCAATCGAAAAGTGAAGCATTAAAGATAAATACTTTTATATGGCTCAAGATTCCTCACCTGTTTTGGTGGTTTAGTGCCTAGTCATGCGATCGCTTGTTTTGAAACTTAATTTGGAAGATTTTCAATGAGTTTTAGCCGTTATTATCGATTTCCAAAACCTTTGAAATTTCGTTGGCCAGAGATACCCTTTTTGGACTTTCCTTGATTCAAAAATTTGAAAATTTTGCTGAGAATATGATTTTTCTAAAAAGATTGATCAAAAAGTTTTATGTTGCACGTCAGTAGTGAATACTACTGTTATCCCACACTTAGAAGAATATTATCCCTAATGTTCCATTTCTAAGTTAGGTTAATCCCAAACTTAGAATTTTGAATGAGGGTCAATTTTTTCGAAGTTATTCTTTGTCCGTGAGTCATAATCCCACACTTTAGAGTTTCACTTAGAATTTTAGTGTGTTTGTCAAGCAAAGTAAGGTTATAAGAGATACTTCCTCATGTTGCGTGCATTGCTACTGGATTTTATGGACCAGGTTCGAGTGTGTGATATTGCTGGAAGTGGACCAGGCTCATTAAAAATGAACTGGTTCTATAATTTCCACGTCAAGTTCTGCATAATAAATATCCTTCAGGAAACACAAATGTCAATACTCGTTAATACTAAACAGAAATAACGTAACTGATAATAACTAATCCATATTAGCATAGAGCGCCTCCCAGTCGGTGAAGTCGTCATCCATAAAGATCGTGTTTTCCACGACCGATGTAGGAGATGCTGACTCCATGATGGTATAGACTGGAGATGCAGTGCCATCCTCTGGATCCTAAATCCAAGCATCTATTGCAGCGATCTCCTCCTCTAGTAGGTCCGTAATAGTGGGGTGGTCCTGCGCAGTCAGGTTGCAAGGTGGGAATAGATCCCACGGTGGAATGTGCTGAGCGGGATCAGGTCCCATCTGAAAAGGGCACACAGGTGTGGAAGGAAGGCCCAGAGCAGTGTGGATCTCAGTGATGGCATCATGCTGGACCTCGAGGTCTCTCAGTATCAACCAAGTGCCAGCAGGGTCCGTGGTAGTCACCCCATGCTGAAAGGTGGGTACTCGGGAGGGCCCTGTGGTCTGTCCCTCGGATTGGTGAGACGAAGGTAACCTGGCATGGATGAAATGCAAAAGGAAGGTCTCCTGAACGTTCACCTCCACCAAGTCTGCCAAGGTCTCGTCCAATCAAGGAGGCGGTGACTGTGATCCCCTGATGGTCCTCATGCTACTACCCGGTGATGAACTGCGGGAGTGATACATGGCACGTGAGCGTCTCTGACTGGGTGCTCTAGCTAGATGCGAACTCATCCTGCAAAATAAAATAGGTCAATGGCCTAAACATAATCATTAGCCTTTCATAAGGCGAGGTACTACATAAGAATGGATTAGATCAAACACAAAAGTAAAATTAATGCTTGAAAATATAAGATAGGCTTGGGATGCCTCCCAAGAGCGCTTTGTTTATCGAGTCTCGTAGCTTGACTCATTCATACCTACTATTCTATTAGGGTGGTTCGTAGTTAGAGACTTCCTCGGTTGTGGGAAAGTCTTCTACGTAGTGTTTTAAATGGTGACCGTTTACTTTGAAATTCCCGTCTGGGGCCTCGAGCTCGATGGCATGATAAGGAAATACTTTAGAGATTGTGAATGGACCGCTCCACCGTGTTTTGAATTTGCTAGAAAACTTCTCAAATCTTGAGTTAAAGAGTAGAACTTTATCACCTAGATTGAAGCGTGTAGGGCGAAGCTTTGAGTCATGGAGCAACTTGGTTCTTTTTTTGAATTTGTAGGACCTTCATAGGCTTGATCTCTTAACCCTGCTAGCTCATTCAGTTTCATTTTCTGGTGCGTTCCCGTTATCGTAGGATCCAAGCTACAGTTTTTCAGTGCCCAGTAAGCTTTGTATTCGAGTTCAATCGGGATATCACATGCCTTTCCGTAAATGAGCCTATAGGGGGTTGTTCCTAATGGCGTTTTATAAGCTGTCCGGAATGCCCATAAAGCATCGTCTAGCTTATCTACCCATCTCTCCTTGTGTTGACCAACTGTTCGTTCCAAGATCCTTTTTAATGCCCGGTTTGTAATTTCTGCTTGCCCATATGTCTGTAGGTGGTAGGCCGTAGACGTCTTGTGGGTAACACCGTATTGTTGCAATAGTTTCATAAACTGGGTATTGCAAAAGTGCGTGCCTCGATCACTAATGATCGTCCGAGGGGTTCCAAACCGACAGAATAGCTATTTTAAGAACTTGGTTACGACCCTTGAGTCATTTGTTGGAAAGGCTTGAGCTTCGGTCCATATGGATACGTTGTCGACGGCTACTAGAATGTATTCTTTTCCGTATGATTTTGGAAATGGTCCCATAAAATCTAATCCCCATATATCAAATATTTCACATGCTTGGATATTCGTTAACGGCATTTCATTACGCGTTGTGATATTTCCAAAACTTTGGCAAATATCGTAGCGTTTCACCAAGTCTTGTGCATCTCTGAAAATAGTAGGCCAATAGAATCCTGAGTCGTAAACTTTCTTTGCTGTCAAATTGGCTGCGTGATGTCTTTTGGTAGTTCCGTGATGGCTTTGGTGGAGTATATGTTCGGCTTCTTTCCCATCGACACATCTTCTCAGAATTTGGTCGGGATATACTTTGAACAAATATGGATCATCCCAAAAATAATATTTGACGTCGCGGAAGAATTTTTGTCTTCGCGATGATATCATCCCCTTTCTTGTGATCCCTCCAACTATGAAATTGGTGATGTCTGCAAACCAAGGATCATCAGTGAATTGCGAACCTTGCATTTGTTCTCCTAAGCTCATTAACCGCTCCTCTAGAAATCGATCTTGAATATCTCTTTCTGCAAGTTGTTCCATTGATGGGTTTTCAAGTTGACTTAAATGATCTGATGCAACATTTTCTGCTCCTTTTTTATCTTTTATTTCGATGTCGAATTCTTGCAGGAGTAGAATCCACCGTAACAATCTTGGCTTTGCGTCTTGCTTTTTGAAGAGGTATTTTAGAGCTGAGTGATCCGTGTACACTATTGTTTTGGACAATATTAGGTAGGATCGAAATTTGTCAAAGGCAAACACTACAGCTAACAACTCCTTTTCGGTGGTTGTGTAGTTCTCTTGAGAATCTGTGAGTGTTTTGCTGGCGTAGTAGATTGGTCGAAAATGATAATCTTTCCTTTGCCCTAGAACTGCCCTAACTGCAAAGTCACTTGCGTCGCCATGATTTCAAATGGTAGATTCCAATCTGGAGCGACCATGATTGGTGCATTTGTTAGCTCATTTTTAGGTAGTTGAAAGCTTTCATGCAGTTCTCATCGAATATGAACTTGATGTCTTTTCCTAGAAGGTGGGTGATAGGTTGAGAAATCTTGGAGAAATCCTTGATAAAACGGCGGTAGAACCCAGCGTGTCCTAGAAAGCTTCGGATGGCCTTAACATTGGTTGGTGGTGGTAGTTTTGCAATGGTTTTGAATTTTTCTTTGTCTACTTCGATTCCTGATCTTGATATTCGGTGCCCTAAAACTATTCCTTCCTTCACCATAAAGTGACATTTCTCCCAATTCAAGACAAGATTTGCTTCTTCGCACTTGGCGAGCATTCTATCGAGGTTGGACAGACATGATGTGAAAGAGTCTCCGAAGACTGAAAAATCATCCATAAAGACCTCCATGCATTGTTCAATCATGTCATGGAAAATTGCAACCATGCATCTCTGAAATGTCGCAAGTGCGTTGCACAATCCAAACGGCATTCATCAGTAAGCAAATGTTCCGTACGGGCATGTGAACATTGTCTTCTCCTGGTCCTTTGGATCGAGCAGGATTTGGAAATACCCGGAAAAACCGTCAAGGAAACAATAGAATTCGTTCCCTGATAACCTTTCGAGCATTTGGTCAATAAATGGAAGCGGGAAGTGATCCTTGCGAGTTGCTTCGTTTAACTTCCGGTAATCGATGCAAACCCTCCAACCGGTAACCGTTCGAGTTGGTATAAGCTCATTTTTTTCGTTTGTAATGAACATCATTCCTCCCTTCTTCGGGACGACTTGAACAGGGCTGACCCAAGGTGAGTCGGATATTGGGTAAATCAATCCAGCATCCAAGAGTTTGATAACCTCTTGCTTAACCACGTCCTGAATCTTGGGATTTACCCTTCTCTGCCTTTGTACGGATGGTTTGAAATTGTTCTCCATGAGTATCTTGTGTGTGCAATAATTGGGACTGATTCCTTGTATATCAAAAATCTTCCATGCGATTAGATCTTGTGCGATTTCAGAACATTGATGAGTTGAGCTTTTGCCTCGGGTTTTAACTCTTTTGAGATTATCATCGGGAGTTGGGAATTTCCTTGGAGGTAAGCGTACTCAAGGTGAGGTGGTAATTCTTTTAATTCCAGGTTTGGTGGTTCTTCAATAGATGGCTTCGTTCTAGCTATCTCGTCTCTATTCAGCTTCTCATATTCAGCTTGGAATGGTGCTTCGTCTATCTCAGGTTCAGATGTTGAGATTGATGCTATTTTGACCCACTCGGTTGTATTTGAGAATTCGTCCGTCTTTAGCTCATATTTGTTGACTGTGATGAGGAAACTTCATCATTTCTTGTGAGAATGATCTCTCCGTTGTCGGTGAACTGGAATTCTTGAAACTGAGCGGATGAAGATTGGTTTATGGTGATTTCAGGGTTCAAAAGTGGTAGTGGTACGGGTTAGTTGTCTAAATGTGGTTCAAATAGCGGTGGCTCAACACTCATTCCCTTGAATGAATTTAGTATTTCTTCAATTGAAGGAAATGGGTTTGGTCTGTTGAATATAGGTTTATCTCTTTTTAGCCAAGGTATCGGTGTACCGCATCCTAACGGAACAGCGATTGCTTTGCCATCGGTGCTAGAGGATTTCTTTTCAAACAGGGGAAATAGTAGTTCATCGGATGTTGTTGGCAAAGTGATTGCGGAATGTAGCCCAGGGTCCTCATTATATAGCTACCGAACGGTGAGTATGGTGTTAGGTATCAGATCCTGGCTAGATAGTGCTAGTACTTCGTGGAGATGTTCATCAAAAATATCTTGCATGGTATCACACAAGCCAAGGTCCTCTTCCAGAGGGTGCTTCATTAATCGATCAACATTAAAGGTGACCTCCTCTTTCCCAACTCTTAATTTTAAAGATTTTTCACTAACGTTGATTACGGCCTTGGCAATATTTAGGAATGGGTGCAGTAGTTTGGACTGATTCCTTGTATATCAGAAATTTTCCACCCGATTGCTTTCTAGTACGATGTCAGAACATCAATTAGTTGAGCTTTCTTCTCGGGTTTTAACTCCTTTGAAATTATTACTGGGAGCTGTGAAGTTCCTTGGAGGTGAGCGTACTCAAGGTGAGGTGGTAATTCTTTCAATTCTAGGGTTGGTGGTTCTTCAATAGACAGCTTCATTCTAACTATCTCGTCTCTATTTAGTTTTTCGTACTCTTCTTGGAATGGTGCTTTGTCTATCTCAGTCTCAGCTATGGAGATTGATGCTATTTCGACCCATTCTGTTTGGTTTGAAAAATCGTTCGTCTTTAGCTCGTATTTGTTGACTACTGATGAGGATATTTCGTCATTTCGGGTGAGAAGAATCCTTCCGTTGTCGGTGAAATGGAATTCTTGAAATTGAGTGGTTGAAGATTGGTTTATGGTGATTTCGGGATTTGGTAGTGATACGGGTTGGTTGGTTAGTTGTGGTTCAATCGGGGGTGTTTCCATACTCATTCCTTTGAATGAATCTAGGATTTCTTTAATTGAAAGAAATGAGTTTGGTTTGGCCCCTTCTCTTTTTAGCCAAGGTATCGGTGTACCGCATCCTAATGGAACAGCGATTGTTTTGTTATTAGTGCAAGAGGCTTTCTTTTCAAGCAGGGGAGATAGTAGCTCTTCGGATGTTGTTGGTGAAGTGATTGCAGATTGCAGCCCAGGGTCCTCGTTGTATAACCTCCGAACGGTGACTACCGTGTTGGGTATCGGATCCCGGCGGGATATTGTCAATACTTCATGGAGATGTTCATCAAAAATGTCCTGCATGGTATCACACAAATCAAGGTCCTCTTCCAGAGGTTGCTTCATTAATCAATTGATATTAAAGGTAACCTCCTCTGTTCCCACTCTCAGTTTTAAAGATTTTTCGTTTACGTTGATCACAGCCTTGGCAGTGTTTAAGATAGGCCTGCCAAGGATGATCAGGACATGGGTGTCTTCCTCTATATCCATGACAATGAAGTCTACTGGAAAGATGAACTTATCGATTTTTACCATGACATCTTCAGCAATCCCTCGAGGGAGTTTAACTGATCTGTCTGCTAATTGAATGGTCATATGAGTAGGTAACAAGTTATCTAATCCTAATTTCTTATAGAGGGAATAAGGCATAAGATTAACACTAGCACCTAGGTCGGCTAAGGCATTACTGATCTGAATATCTTGGAGAAAACAAGGTATGGTAAAGCGTCCAGTATCGCCTAGTTTAGGTGGAAGACCATGTTGCACAATTAAAGAATATTCAGCATCCAAGGGTAAACTAATTATGTGCCTAAGCTTTTCTTTGTTTGAAAGGAGTTCTTTAAAGAATTTGGCACATGAAGGCATTTCTAATAAAGCATCTAATAATTTAACATTTAAGTGTAGGATTTTAAACATTTCCAGATATTTTCCGAATTTGGCTTCTTGCATTTCCTTTTTAAGTCTTCCAGGATAAGGTATTCTTGTACGAGGTACATTATCGTGAGTTTGGGCTGGTGATGGGTCAGGGATGTCAATTGACTCATGTTCACTAGGTATAGGTGTAGGCAAAGAAGTGGCATCGGGTACATACAATCGAGTAAAGGTGTGGCACCAGGTACGTACAATCGCGCAAAGGTGGTGCACCAGGTACGTACAATCGCGCAAAGGTGTGGCACCGGGTACGTACAATCGCGTAAAGGTGTAGCACCGGGTACACAAAAAAACCAAAAAGAGGAAACGAGATGGGGGAGGGGAGGCCGGCGCCGCCAACTAGGTGCCCGGCGGCGGCTGGTGGTTGGCCAGCGGCGGCTGGTGGTTGGCCGGCGGCGGCTGGCTGCCACCCGCCACGGTTCACCGTCTTTTGCTGCGTTTCTTAATTTGCGCGTGTTTTCTTTGTTATGCGTATGTTTTCGTCGATTCTTTTTTTGTTGGATTTGTTTTTAAAAAACGAATACTTTGATGAAAAGTAATCCCAAAAGTGAGTTTCTTATCTCCAGATATTGCGTACGAATCATTTGAATCTTCTGGCGGGCGTAGAATCTTCATTCTTTATCCGTTTTTGTTGATTCTTCTTCTGTTAGACTCGTATTTTGAAAAAGAACATCTTGGATAAGATGGTTGTTGATGATGGGCACTTTAGTCTTTAAATCTTGTTTTGATGCCTTGAATCTTCAAACGTGCGTGGAATCTTCGTTTTTCATCCATTTTGCTTGATTTTTATCGTGCATCTTCATTTTGATCTTCTTCGTAAATTCTCATTGATTTTGATGTTATTTGAGTTAAAATGCTAAAAATTATCCCAAAATGAGAAAGATATCGGTAGTAAAAACGTGTCTTTTTACGCGATATCAAGAAGCTATTAGAGAATCAACCAATGACTACACAACCGTTCAAAGGCACATGATAATGGAAATCGAACGAGAATACGATTCACACCTTGCCAATTATGGATCGCAAGAACCTCGTGCTCTACGCAGATATATCCAAGAACTATCAGATCCCCTTCAAGCTTAACTCACAAGAGAAGCTCAACAGCCAGAAAGACCCCACTACCCGATGGGAGAAATTGAGTTCTGCAGCAACCAGAGGCAAATATACCAAAAAGTATATTGTGCCCTAGCCGGATCAACTTTCCCCTACTCATCGAGTCAGAAGGCTACACTAGCATCAATGAGAACCCATCTGGAAAGAGTTACTGGAAACCCGCAGAATTATGCTGATCTCAGAATGGTGGGAGATCTTAGAAACCTTCTAGATCTCATCGAAACAGGAGAACACCTCACAGCTTCAGAAAATTTCAGAATCATCATTCATTCCACTATTGGTCATCATGTTGAGCTAATAATTGATGAACTAAACGACTCAGTATATGAAGAAGAAGTTCGTGAAGTACCAAGATTCATTCCGCACTTGTCACAAATCAACTTAGCAACATATGTGACGACTCGACTACGCGGAATGTATACTGAAGAAGATGTAGAGCTTAATGTCTATCACAACGGATACAATGAAATATTCAGCAAGCTAATCTATGTTTTCACGGACTTGGATTTCCCTTTCAACCGTGAGCCACATCAACTCGTCAGACAAGTATGCCAAGCAACCAGATCATTTGGAGGAGACCTTTTGGCTAGTGACTTTGAAGAAGTGAAAACTCAGTTCATGACCCTAATTGCTTCAATTGGCCGAAACCACCCCAGTGTGAGACTTTTCGAACTCACACCTGCACAAGAGTTGACCCTAATGGACCAGTCACACGGTCAGTTAGATACATCAGCTACGGGATGGCAATCCTCGATCGATTAGCCACTGATCACTTCAAAAGCTTCAGGATGGAATCCACCAACCCTAACTGCTAACATGATAGAGCAATTCCTTCAGTACTTTCCTCCACGTTACAACTTACCTAGAAGCCACGGTAACAACTCCAGCACTTGGGATGCATCCAACATCATCATCTGAAGAAAAGGACTAAGTCGAGCTATCGACTTTAAAAGAGCGCTTCTCGGGAGGCAACCCGTGTTTTACATTTCTACAAATTTTACTTTCCAAGAAGTGATGAAATCTCCAACAATCTTTCACACTCGGATACGCAAAGAATACATCCTCCTTCAAGGAAGTAGTCGCATCCAACATATCTTATATCCGACGTGTTCACACCTACGAGACAAATCACAAGAAGACTTGATCAAGAATGAACCTAACAAGACAAAGTTTGGCACACACGTACCAAGGAAAACCGCATCCACTGGGAAGTACCTCTCTACCAATCTTTTTCCTTCGTTATAAATATACCATATCCATTACGCTTATCACTAAGTGTGGGATTCAAACCCATCAAACACCGCTAAAAGAATACGTCTTAGATGTTTCAATTCTTAAGTGTGGGATTTCACCCCAGTCAGAGCTTAGAATAACACCGAGGATGATGTTCCTTTAAGTGTGGGATAGCAGTAGTTATACTACTGTAAAATGGATAATGGTATATGCTTGATTCTAAGCTCGTTGCTCTTTAGACCATCCTTCTCCAATAAGTAAACAAAATTTTTTAAAATTGAGTTAAAAATATGTTGAAAATGAAAAATTTTAGACAAAGAATGATTTACTTTGGGGAAGAAGGATCAATAAAATATGAATTCCTTTGAAAATTTAGTTTAGTAGTCCCATAAAGAGCATCGCATGACTAGGCACACAACAAACCAAATTTCGATTCATAAGGTATCTTGAGCCATATAAAGCATTGATTTTTAATGCTTCACTTTTTCGATTCTTGAGTGTGCCGATGTATGCGTTTAAAATCAGAACTTGCTCCTGTTATGCATCTCGAATCCTAATCGGTGAATGAAAAGGAGATCGAATCACATCATTCTTGAAACCATCCATACACCCAACAAATGAAAATACGTTATCCCTACTCTCTCAAAAACATCCCTCAAACTTCATAGAAAGTTCCAAAGATGAAAGAAGAGAAGCTACAAGGATATGACGTCAAAAAAAATCAAAAGAAAGGAATTCAAAGAAAAGAAAGTCGAATGGAGAAAAAAGACTCCTACCAGAAATCATGAGAAAAGAGCGTCAATCCTCCCTAAAATTCCAACTTTCCTCTTCACAAAAAAAAATAACCAATGAAAAACCAACACAACCTCCTCTCATATCACCAACACTCCACTCCAAAAACCCTACACCACTTCTCCCAGAATGATTGTGGCTAGATCGACTTCGCACTCACTTAAAAGTAACGATTTGATTCTCGATCAAGCCTATGACGATAAACGATACATGACTGCCATTCTGAGTGATTGATAACATTAGAATAGGAAGCCCTAAACACTTTGAGTGATTGGAGTGACAACCGTGAGAGGATCGCCTAGTCATGTATCCAAGATCAAAGATCAAAAAGTATGCTCCCAAAGATTACAAAGCCACTTTTTTCAAAAGCTCAATTATTTTATTTTTCCAAAACCCCGTAGTAAAAAAGTTCCGCCTCAAAATATTTCATTATCTACTTATTTTTAACCATGCTTGAAATTCGAGTTTGCTTGAGGACAAGCAAAGTTCTAAGTGTGGGATACTTGATATCGCGTAAAAAGTCACATTTTTACTACCGATATCTCTCTCATGCTGGAACAATACTTGGAAAATAAACTCAAATAATGTTCAAATCAATGAAACTTTGTCAAGAAGGTCAAAACAGAGCTGCACAAGAAAAATCAAGCAAAACGGACGAAAAATGAAGATTCCACACACGTTTGAAGATTCAAGACATCGAGACAAGATTTAAAGGAAAAAGTTCCCATCACTGAGATTTCTCTTATCCAAGATGTTCATTTTCAAAATACGAATCTAACAGAAAAGATTCAACAAAAACGGATGAAGAATGAAGATTCTATGTACGCCGGAAGATTCAAATGATTCGAGCGAGACATCCAAAGATCAGAGACATATTTTTGGGATTTCTTTTCATCAAAGTCTTCGTTTTTGAAAAACGAATCCAACGCAAAAAGAATTGACGCAAACGGATGCATAATGAAGGAGATACGCACGAATCAAGAAACGAGATGAAAGACAGCAAATCGGGGCGAGGGAGAGGCAGCCGCCGCCGGCCACAACCCCACCGCCGCCGGGCACCATGGTGGCGGCACCGGCTGGCCTGTCCCCATCTCCCGTGTGCTTTTTCGTCCTCGCCCGTACTCGCAGAGTACACGTGCTAGACCTTTTCCGCAACTTTAGGGTACACGTGCTAGACCTTTACGCGCTTTAGGGTACATGTGCTAGCAACTTTCCCACCTTTTGCAAACATGTTCCCCAAGAATGCACCAATTTCCCCCTATAAATAGGGAGCCCATGGTTCATTTGAAAACACACATTTCCTACACCATCACACACTTTTCTTAAATACTTTCTCACTTTGTTATTTCTTTCATAATTTGTTAGATTTACTTTCTCATTCTATTGGGCTAGTTTAGGAAACTTGTTTAGAATAGAACGAAAGCAAGGAACGTGCTTGTAATATTTGGTGTAAGCTTGGAGTTATTCTATTATTTCAAGTCTATTCCTTCTCGCGTATTTATATTGGTTATTTCTATCCCCGTCTATCTTAATTAAATATGTATACTTTAATTATGCTAGAGATAGTTTGTGCCATGATTAGCGAGTAGATTACTATTGTATTTGTTGTGATGTAATTAGCATAAATAGTTATGGGATGATCTTAAATATGTCGTGAAGTAATATGGTGGCCCCTATTCGACCGTTTACCTGATATAGTACTGGAATCGCTGTTAAGCGGAGTACAAATGTATGGAAGTCGGTAAACGACCGAAGGTATTTGTATTATGGATCGACATTTTAAAAATGGAAACTTTATGAACGGACTTATCTTGTGATTTTAAACATAAAACTTATATTCACCTTTCGATTAACAAAAGTGATTGTAACCTTGTAAAGAGGAGTCGCGAACCTTAATACTCGGTCAATAATTATCTGTGTCAAAACTACGGTTTAATTGTAACGTCATGCAATCATCATAAAATGCAATGTGATTACGTGGAATTGCCATGAGTATAGTACACCTCCAATCACAATGTACTTATCATGAAAACATTGCGAAGCAATTAAATTCACAACGGAAACATCGGTAAACGATTAAATACGTTGTGAACTACTGTAGTATTTTCCGATATGGCTTGGGTTTAACTTTATGCAAAAGCCGCCAGCATGTTAATTAGAATAGTTTAGATTAGATTAGAGTAGGTAGGCTATAGGCTAAATAACCATTTACAAAGACCTAGGGATTTGTTAATTGTATTAAGAAATGCAAGTTTAAAATCCAATTTAAAATGATATATTTCTTTAAACCGTGAAACCTAAAGTAAGGTACACAAGAAACCTATACACTTTCCCTCGCTTACCATGCTTGAGTTTCACTAATAGGAATTAATCAAATAAGTCCGAACATATTATCTAAGTTAGTTGTTTGCCGGATTTGTAGTTCTTGTGGTATTAAGAACGGTTAGACTTGTTATGGACTTGCTACTCTTTTCCTTCGCCCATGAGTGAACGCATTCAATAATAAGGGCCACTGACTCCCTCGCAGGAGAGTATGGAGAGTTGAGCATTGTCTGTCTAATCAAAATCATGATACCCTAGTTCCTCGTGACATATCAGTTGATAACCGAATGATAAGGATCTACGGGTTATACCATAAGCTATCGAATCTAGTAAACATTCCCAATCCAGATAAACATTTTCTCTAAGAACTCATCATCCCATAATATGAGCTAATGAAATCACAACAAATACTACTTTCCATCATCTGATTTATTATTACCTTTTATTCGCTTTATTTAGTTTATTAGTTAACTGAACCAAAACCCCCAACGCACTTTTATAAAAACCTATACTAGAAAGTAACGATTGATTGGATCACCTCTGTTTCTATTCAGTTTCTCTTTGAGAATGACTCTAGGTCATACTTACCTTATACTAGCCTTTGGTTCAGTAGTAATAAGTCACACTTAGACCCCAACATTTACAAATTTAAAACACCCACCGATAGGCGTTGTGATCACTCGCGTTTGCGACGGTCGGAACACACATAAAGTTACTAAGGAACTTATTCATGGCGTGCTTGATTTTTCAGTTACAGCATGTCCTATGATTGTATCTAGTTGGGATAATGTTCCAAATGATATTTATAAAGAATTTCGAAGTTTCCGGAATGTTAAGAAAGACAATCATCTTTTAGTAAATGCTATTCATGATTAGATATTTGATCAGATTGATGGTGATAGGAAAGACAAGCTGTGTTTCATCGCTCTTGTTACAACATTACTTATGCAGACTTCTGATGATGGCGGTGTTTATGAACAAATATTGTCTTATGCTGATCATTCTGAAGATGTTGTAAAGTATTGGGACTGGTGTGGGTTCCTTTTGGATGCAATGATTAGAACAACTACTGAATTCAACCCTGCAAACAATTTTAATGGGCCATTGTTGGTTATGATTGTAAGCATTCTTAGTATTCATATTTTTATATATCTTTTGTATCTTATAAAATTTTCAAATATAATAACAGCTTTTTTTCTTGTTCTAATCTTTTTAAGCAGCTGATTTATGTTAACTCAACTACAATCAACGATGAAAATGCAATTAGGTTAAGACCTGGCATGAGAACTTGGACATCAGAGCTTTTGTTTGCCCGTGAGAAAGTGGAGTTAGATAATGGTGGTTTTGGTCTGCAACATGTAAGGATTTGTGAAGGTCTTGAAGTGGGTGATGAAGAGTCAGCTGATGAGGAAAGTCAATCACCTGTTATCAAGAAGAAGCGTTATGTGAATGTATCATATTTCGATGACAATCAAGAAGTTTTCACTCCTGATGCTGATGTTGATCATGTTTTTCAAATTGGTGATGAGAAGTTGATAGTAAGTTATTCTAATTTTTGTTGCTGCATTTTATTAAAATATACTGCATTTTTTGTTTTAGTAGACAATAATAGGTGTTACTGTATTTTTGTAGTCTATGAAGAAGGACATTAACAAACATCTTGGGCATGTGCATGACTACAAAGCTTTCATTGATGAATATCTGTCTAGTCTCTTGTCTTTTAATCCTTTTGATCGCAAGTTGCTTGAGCTGGCTGGAGAAAGAAATGGAATTTTTGAAAGTGATGATTATGACAAAGAGACAAGTCCATGTGGTGTAAACGTGTTACAGATTATGGCGAATCTTCTAAAGCAGCAATTTGTGATGAAGATCCAGTGATGTATGCAGACACACATGGTTTCATTGAGGTTGTCCAACCAGACTCAGAAGCAAATGTTGTTGATCATATGGAAGTGAAGAAAGAGAACTTGAATGAATCTGTGCTTGAAGATATAGCAGCTGGTGGTTTGAAGAGTTCTCGTACAAATGAAGGTGAAGATAATGTTAATAACAATACGGTTGTTTCAGTTTATCAAGAACCGTCTCATTATGTGTTATCGAAAAAGAGGAAGTTAGATGACTTCCCAACATTTGATTCAGGACTTTCGCAAGATGATGTCGATGAGAAAAAATCTGAATGTTTAGAACTCTTGTTTGTTGATGCTGTTGTTGACCTTAAAAAGGAGTCTAAGAATGAAGTAAAATTTGAAGTTTGTGATAAAGCTATGGTTGTTGTTGATAGAGTTTGTGGGCTGTCTAGATCTCAAAAGAATGCTGATATGTTGATTGAGAAGTCAAATCTTGTGGCAGTTGAGTCTTAAAGCAGCAATCATGAAGAGATAAAAATGAGGCTTCAGTTTTTAGATAATGTGAATGCAATAAAAAATGAAAAGGAGGCAGAACGAATGATGAGAGTTGAAGCTGAAAAAAAGAAGGTTGAAGAAGAGAGTAAAAGAGATCAAGAGGCTAAGCTTAGAAATAAGTTAAATGCTGATCAGAAGTCAGCAACAGAAAAGCTTGGTTGAAAGCGTACTGAAGCTCGAAAGAGAGTTATCGAGGATTCGTTGTTTGCTGATCAGAGTTTGAGTACTGGAAGTGATGAATGTGTTATCAATCCTGTTCATTGCACTCAGCCTGAACCTATTCCAAAGACCAGTGTTGGTGGTTCTAAAAAATTCAAATTTGAATATCCAAAAAATCATCTGAAGCCGATAACTCCATTTCTAATAAGCAATAATTTCACAACTTCAATGAATCTTATAAGTCTTCCATCGAAATTTCTTATGTAAATGTTGAAGTTGGTAGAAAAGTTGAAGAGAAAGTTTAAGAAACTGTTGAGGTTGAGGTTGAAGGTGAGGTTGTGACAGTGAGCGTGTATGATGATCTTTTTTCACCGTATTATTGCAAGGAAGTGCCCGTTGTTTCAAAGTTGGCAGTGGAAGAGGAGAGATTGTGTAGGTTCATATTTAGTGCATATCAACATGTGAGGTTGATAAACCAAGATCGATCTAATAAACTTATTAGATTAACACAAGCTTTGAATTATTACTGAGAAGTTGCGGAATAACACTCAATAATATTATAAAGATCAATAATAAAGTTAATAAAACAAAGTTACTATCAAAAGCTTCAATCTTATTAATAACATAAGACGAATACACTGAACTGTATTAGGGTTACAAAACCTTGAAGCTGCGTGAAAACTAAGTTAACCTAATCTAGGTTTAGGATCTCTATTTATATCCCATAGAGTCCTGCTAAACAATCTCCTATAATCATGGAAACAGTTACACTCCATAATTATTCAAACATCATTTTTCCGTCTATTCTATACATAAACAGTGTTAACTACCACAACTATACAAACAGTGGTAATTCCTATAGAACAGTGTTAACACTTGTACAATTTACTAGACTTACCAACCAACAGTGGTAACTAGCCTAAAGAGTGTTAACTGTTGTAAAACAAACTAACAGTTGTAACACTATAACAGTTGAAACTATTACTAACAGTTGTAACTCTTGTCTTCACTTCGATCTTCAATAACAGTGTTAATCTTTAACCAACAGTTGTAACTCTGAAGACAGTGATAACCATTAACACTAACAGTGTTAATACCAGTAGTAACATTAACACTAACAGTGTTAATGCCTTGTGCATTCTTCAATCAACAGTAGTAACAGTAGTAACATCAATTCCCAACAGAGGTATTTTTTTCCGTTTTAATATTTATATGTTTTTAATGTTTGTTATAGCTGCATTTTAACTTTTCATATTTTAGTTTTATGCAGCCGTGTTTTTTTCTCGAATTATTGTTCTCTTCTTGATTTGCAATCTTTGGAGACAATGCATCCTGGATTTCCAGTAACTGCATCTGTTCTTGATGTGTGGACTCAAATAATGAATTATGAAGAATCTTTAAGAGAGCCATCTGAAGAATGTATCGGGCATGTTTTCTGTGATACTTCAACATTGGTATAATTTTTATGCTTTAATTTTTGTTTTTGTTATAACTATGTGGTTTTTGAATAACTTTCTGTATATTGTTTCGCTTCCTAGACATACAATGCGATCGATGTCTATCGTGATCAAACCCTTGCTACATCCAAATTTCAACAAAGTGTTAGATCAAGTTTGATGCAAACCTTAAGTACAGATATGAGTAAAACAGCTTTGGTATTTTTTCTATCTTGGTGCTCAATATTTTTTTTCACAAACGGTGATTCTTATTTTTTTTAATTAAATTCATAATTGGTTTTATTAGGTGTTTTTTTCAATATCCTTGCCGATACTGATTGGGTCAACCACTCTTAATCATTACTATTTGGTTTGTTTTGATTTGAATGATCCTGGCATTTTTATCATTGATAGTATCAAATCTGAGCAGAATGATATCTTCCGAAGATATAGGAATTTGCCTAACACTCTTGTAAGTTTTTTTTCTTTTCTTTTTAATTTAGTTTATATAGGTGTTTTTATGATGATATTTTATATACTTTTTTTTATAAGCAGGGTATGATGTTCTGTGAGTACCTTGGTACGGTTCAAAAGCATCCCAATACATTTGAGTTGATCTCAAAGGACATAAAAGTTGTTGATGTTGAGTGGGCAAGTAAAGATAACTATGTAGACTGCGGGATTTTTCAGATGAAACATTTGGAGTGTTGCAAAGACAATATTGTCAATGATTTGAAGAACCAATTCCATATTAAATGTCTGGAGAAACAGGTTGCAGATTTGAGGAAAAAGTTTCTTGCTAAGATCCTCCTATGTGATTTCAATGATGATGTGCAGCGGGTGAAAGATGCAGTAGTAGCGTATGACAAATTTGATCCCGAGTTTCGGTTGAAGAACAAGTAGTCTTCAAATGCCAATGTTGGGAAGCGTGTGCTTAGGAGGAGCTAGTTTCTAAATGTTATGTTTTTTAAGTACTTTGTGTTAGTACTATGTGTTTTTGATAATCGTGTTGTGGTTATTATCTTTTGGACAATTATGGTATGTGTTTTGTATCTAACTTTGTGTTAATTGGATCATGTTGGTAACTGTTAAGTGTTTGTGACTTAGGTTTGTAATGATTTTGCAAGTTTTGTAGTTGTTGGCAGTTTATATAACATTTTTTACTGCATTTTTTATAAAATATACTGCATTTTAACGTCTGCTGTATTTTATTAAAATCCATTGCATTTTTATAAAACTACCGCATTTTAATAAAATCCACTACATTTTAGTAAAAGTTCACACATTTTTAATAAATGCTACATTTTTTATAACGTTAATGCATTTTACTAATATTTTTGTTATTATTAGATATTTGTACTATAATAATTGCTTCATTTTTGTTGTAACTTACTGCATTTTTCATATAAGTTAAATTCTAACACAAATTTATACTTAAGATATACATATTGACAAGTAAAAGTAAATATAATTTACCTATGTTATGATTTTTATTGTATTTTACAACTGTTTGACAGTTATTACTTACGTTATTACCTTTTTTTTGTAACAGGGGTATAATAATAATTTTATATGAGGAATCTCATTTAATGGTGGTCAAATCACAATTATATTTATATTCTCTCCTTCGTTATTACACTTCATTTTTTTCCACAGAAATCTCTCTCTTCACATTCAAACGGAACTTCCTTCTCTCGATTCTAAACACAGAAATACATTTCGATATAACTTTTAATGATTTCCTTAAGTTTCTAAATCTATCAGATTCCATTAATTGTGTGTGTTTTTAGCGGCAACGTTTTAGTCAATTCAATCGCAATGACGAACAAGAAGTTAGGTAAAAAAACACTATCGGTTTCAGGAAATTCGAAAGTGATAACGAAGAAGAACAAGTAATCGAAAGAGATATTAACGCGTATGTGATACTGTTCTTATATATTTATCTATTTTGTTGTTGTTTAGTTGTTCTGTTTTCATATGTTGTTACTAATTATTTCTACTTTTTAAAATTTTAGCCACTAGAAGAATCAACCGCAAAACTAAGAATGCATCTGAGGATGATGAACAAAATGTTGAAGATGCTTCAACGTCTGTTAATGAAAACCCTCAGGAAGAAAAAGGTGTGTTTGAATATCTATATTTTTGCATTTAATTGGAGTTTTTGTGTCATTTATTTGTAGTTTGTAGATTTTATAATGTTTTGATGTGTATAGACACTTACTATGTGTTTATAGTGTTTATAGTTTGTTTAGTAGACAATATATAATTACTATGTGTTTATAATGTTATTATAGTTTGTTTTTTCTTATTCAATGAATGTTCTATAATTTAGTAAGCATATTATTTTGATATAAGTCTCTGCATGTGTTTTTTAACTTATTGTTATTGCATTTGTTTTGTTGTTGTAATCATAATGTGTTACTCTACTGCATTTATTTTTAACTTTTTGTGAACTCTTATTGATTTTTTTTTGTTATTTTATTCTACTGCATTTTCATTTACTGTCTTAGTGCATTTTGCAGTTAAGAAGGTAAAACAATCGAAAACAAAACGTAAGTTTCCTATCATTGATGCAAGGGTGTCTCCTAAGTGGTTGTCCAAAACTCTTATTGATACAAACATTGAACAAAAACAAGCAGTTAGAGATATTGGCTTTGGTAGGTTCTTGGAGGGTGCATTTGATTTCGAATCAATCCCTGTGAAGCTTGGTCGATTTGTTGTTGAAATATTTGATTGCGAAGAATGTAGGTTCAAGTTTCCAGATGGGCGATCAATCAAAGTTACGAAAGAACTAATTCATGATATTACTGGATTGCCATTTGGAGGTTCCCCCATTAATCCAAAGGATAAATCGTTTGAGACAGAACCAATTGTTTTGCAATTTAGGAAGCAGTATTCTACGTCTAAGCTTCCGAATTATTTCAGTAAGCCTCTTGATGAAATTATGAGGAAGATGACCACAGGTGATAGGCAATTTAAACTTAACTTTCTTGTGCTTGCTACATCTTTGTTGGCGGAGTGTACGAAGGCTGGTGGTGTTAATCAGAAGTTGTTGATGTGCATACCTGAAAAAAGATGAAGAGATTAGAGCCATGGATTGGTGTGGGTACATTTTAGATGCTATGATTAGATGTACAAGGGGATTCAAATTTAAGAATAACTACAATGGGCCATTGTTAGTTATGGTGGTAAGTGTTTCCGTTACTTTCATTATTTATTTTTATATTGTTTTGTTGTAATATTGTTATCTAATATCATCTTTTTATTTTGTTTTTTTATAAGCTTATATACGTGAATTCTACAATATTCAAGAATAAAGAAGTGAACAGATTGAAGCCTGATTTTGTTAACTGGAATACAAAAAAGCTTAAAGAACGTGAGACTTTAGAGGTTAATGATGGAGGTTTTGGTCTTCAAAATATCCGAATTGTTGAAGGTTTAGAGGAGGTTGTCCCTAAAAAGAATACTAAATCTTCATTTGAGAAGAAAAAAATTCTACTTTGGAAGAAAAAGGTTTAGAAGAAGATTTTATAGTTGGTGTTGACAATTTGAAGGTTAATTTCTTTCAGTTTAATTTATATTTTACTGCATTTTTTAAATTTTCTATGTTTTTAATATTATACATGTCGTATTTTTTTATTTTGTAACAGAATCAGAAGAAGTTTTTAAAAGAAAATCTTGAATGTTTGGAAAGTCCTAAAAAAGTGATTGACGATTCTATGAGTAATTTGATGGTTAACCATTCTGATGATCCTGAGGTAGTTTTGTTGGCTTCTTTTAAAAAGAAGTTATATGGAGGTTTCCAAAGAAAAAGTGTTGATGAAGTTTCATCAGGAAGTGATTTTCTTTATGGTGAGAAGTCAGATCTTCTTCAAGATACAGGTGATCCTAATGAAAAAGCTGATGATCCTAATGAAGAAGCCGTTGTAGGTGATCGTAATGAAGAAGCTGTTGAATATGTATCACATGATGAAACAGATAAGGCCTATTCACACAATGTTTTTTATGCAAAGTCGGATGGAGTTGTTGTATCTGACCTACCTCAGTTTGTTGGAGTACATTAAGGGTCTAAAGATGCTTGCGATGATAGTGTTGAAGATCCTAAAACTCAGAATGTGGATATGAGTTTAGCGAAGTTGGATGTGTCTGAACGAGAAGGAGATAAAATGTTTAGTGAAGATGATATAATGACAGATTCGGGTGTGGATAATTTTGTGGGTGGTATGTTGCAAGAAAATGAGTTCTTGCAAGTACCAGAAGGTGGTGCTCCTGCTGTACAATTTCATGATGTTATTCATGGTGTGGCTGAAGCTATGATATCAGCACAGAATAAAATTCAATCGGATGAAGCTAAGAATAAAGTTATTGGAGTAGATCAGGTTACATCATTAGCAAATCCAGAAGATATACTACTTTCTACTCTGGCAAATGCTGCATTGGTAAATAAAGAAGCTATTAGTGAAGGTAAAAAAAATCAGTGAGGAAATGAAGGGCAATCAAAAAGGGCTTACGGAATGTGATACTGAGACTGCAAAAATTTATGTTGAAGAGAAGTAGGATAAGTCAGTTGGTTTGAGTGAGCATGAGGTTGTTGAAAATGAATAGAAGGATAAAAAGGAGAAGGAAAAACACTCAAAAAAGTTGACTATGCAAAAAATATATGGAAAAGTTGGCTGAAGAGAAACAAAATACGAAAGCAGCATCAAAGTTTGAAAAAAAGGAGAAGGGGAAGCCAATTACGAAGTCAGATGTTCAAAAAGATGTATTTCATACACCGAATTCTATTATTAAGGCTGTTGGTTCACCTTTGGTTTTCAACAAAAAGTTGTTTGAAAAAGAGCTTAAGGACATTCGTGAGAGTTATTCCCCAGCTAAACTCTCAAAAAAAGCATCAGAATTGAGTTCAATAGTTTCTGCTCAGCCATTGCAGCCTAAATTTCTTGGCGATCAAATGAAAGGAATACTGCACTTCTAGGGTTTGATGTCGATGCTAAAAAGAAGAAGACACAAGGTGGTAAGCGTAAACGTGGTGTTGTTGAGAAAAATGATGAGGATGAAACCGAGGTTGTTATTGACGATGAAAGAAGGAATGTGAAGGTGTCTGCGTTTCTTTCTTCCCCATTTGCTGAAAGAGTTATGTCTCTAGTGTCAAAGAGGACAACAGATGAAAAGAGGGCTGCAAGGTTTATTTTTAGTGCATCTCAACCCCTAAAGTAAGTGTTTTTATTGTATACATAAAAATGCAAGTTGTTTTTAATAAAGTTGCAGTGAATATTAAAATGCAGTAAGTTTTAGAAAATGCAGTGATTTTGTTGACATATTTTTTATGTTATTTTTCTTTTGCAGTACCGTTTATTTCAAGACATATGCTTTAGACCTTGAGTTATTTGTGTTGGAGAGCCTGTATCATGGTTATCGTGTCTCGTCTTCGATAATTGATGTATGGTCACAACTTCTTTATTATGAGGAGAGCAAACGTGATGTCTTGAAAAATTCTGCTCGTGTCTGCTGCTGCACACAAACAACGGTTTTGTACTTTTAAGATAATTTTATATTTTTTTGAGTGTTTAGTTTTAGTTTTATATTTACTTTACTGTTTATCTTATTTCTTTTGCAGGAAAACTATATTTTTGATCCTACCATGGATCAAACAATTGCAGACAATGTGTTCAAAGAAATTTGTACATTAAGTGTATTGCAGACACCGTATGGATCATACAAAAAAGTGAACTTGGTATGTATTTATTAATTTTTTTTGTTTGTTTTTGAAATTTAGATGTGTATAGATATAGTATTTTTTTATGTTTGAAATTTGTGGTTTTTTTCTCATATGTTTTCTTTCCAGTACTGTTTGTGTCTCCAACCAGAAAGTCAAACAAAAATCACTTTTACTTGATGTGTTTCAGTTTGACAAGTTTGAGAATTGGTATAATTGATAACATCAGTTTGACTTAGACGGAACGTGCTGACCCCAACATTGCTTTTAACAGATATGGAAATCTTTCAAATTTACTGGTAAGGTTTTTTTATGTAGACTTTGACAATTGTTGAAAGAATGCTTTACTGCATTTTTTATTACTGCATTTTATAATATCGTGTAACTGCATTTAATATCATTATGTTTACAAACTAAGAAGTTTTGTTCCTATTTGGCATTTAAAGAGAAGTTTGTTCCTAGTTTCGATTTAATGAGCAAGAAAATTGAGATACTGGATATTGAATGGGCAACAACGAATAACTATGTTGATTGTGGTATTTTTGTCATGAGACATATGGAATGCTACAAAAGGTAATGGGTTGGCAGGTTTTGAAACTCAATTTTAAGTTGAAGGAGCTGGTCAAAAGAAGCAATTGGATGATTTGAGAAGGAAGTATGTTGTAAAGATTAGTCTGTCTTATTACAATTCTCTTTTCAAGCAAACAACTGAAAAGGTCAGGGAATACGATCGACTTAGCAAGGAAGTAAGGTCGAAATTCGAAAAGGCAGCAAAAGCTAAAATTAGAAGACGCTTGGCTAAGACTTTAGGTTCATGAATGTTGTTTTGGTTATGCAGTTGGTTGTTTTTAAACTTGATATTAGGTGCTTTTTGTGTTAATTTATTACCTGAATAATTTGACATCCTATGTGTGGTTAGTATTTGTAAGATAATGGTTATGACTATAATGTGTTGGAAATGCTTAAACATAGATATTATAGTTCATATGTTTGTTGATATTTTTTACTGCATTTTTTAACATGTCTAGTTTGTAATATGATTTCAAAACGCATGATGCAGTTATCAAATGCAATAGGAAACTTCTAAATATATCTAAATCATTAACAGATCAAAGGAAAAACTTAAAAGTCAAGATGTAGAATAACGCTTAGAACTCAGTTCAAACAAAAAATTACTAATATAATGTCAAGATATCAAAATTTAAAAAATGCAGTGAATCTCTACTAAGATGCTGTAGGTTGATCCGCTTCAGTCATAGTATTTGCCGTAGGTTGTTCTGCTTCATTGGTTGCATTTACCATTGGAGTGTTGTCTACCATAGGTGAGTTTTTATAGCCTCTGCTGTTATGACCATACTCCTTGCACTTACCACTTCGATTTGCTCTCTTTTTAGCTTTATCCATTGCAATGTCCCCTTTTGATTGTGCTCTTTTACGTCCTTTAATCCTGACATCATCTGGATTCTTAATGGTGTGTTCAACAGGTTTCTTCACTCCGAAAAAAGAGCAAATGACCTCACCTTTATCCATTTCTTTTGTAGTTGGGAATTCAGCTTTAGCCTCTTCAAGTAATTCCATAAGACGTTCCCGATATTTAGCAAACTTGTCTGCATCGTGAACCAGTCTGTTTGCAGTTTTCTCAACAATTTGTTGTATTGCTCGTATTCCTAGAACTGTACTATCACGGTTTTCAGGTTGTTCAACAACTTTGTCTATCTTTTCCGGCATAGCTTCAACAGACCATCTTCTAAGGACATACTTTTTTGGAAACTCTTCCAAATTGTTAAAACGGAACAGGTAGAATATGTGTTGACATAACAACCCATACAGAGCAAACTTATTGCATGAAAATACAGCTGTAACCTCCAAAGCATTGTATGTAACCTTAAAAATACTAATATCAGTAGTGTACAATGCAATGGGTGTTATCAATTTTTTCAAACTTATAAATATAGAGAGTGAGAAACTATGTAGAGTTATATAATAATTATAATGTTGTACATACCTCATACACTCTTTTTGTTTCTGTGTCTTTGATTTTTAATATTTCTGAAGCTTCAATATTCTCACGCTCTCTAACAAACAGTTGGTGTAACTTGCAACTATATCATCTTGTACATCAAAAAAGATTGAGCGGGTGTACATCACATCTGCTTGTTTTTCTAATGCAAGGTTTGTTTTGAAATCAGGAACAGTGTATCTTATGTTGTGATCATTAAGTTGTTGAACATATCGTTGGTGTTCCATTACAGTATCATAATGTGTCAAGAACTCCACCAACGTTAAGTATCTGCTGGTAAATTTGGAAAAGAAATGGTTTTCACTTTCTGATCTTGAAGATGTTCTCATGAGTCTAGCCAGAGGTTCATTTAACAGATAAGCTGGTATCCATCTCTCTCTCATATCATAAATTTCTTGCCACCACTCGTTGTCATCAAGTCCAAATTCGGTGACTATTGTTTTCCATCGTCTCTCAAATGTTTCAGCATAAATCTTATATGTCCAAACAATACCACATATTTTCTTCTTGAAATCTGTGTTTGCACATAAAACTGCATCAACATAGGAACACAAAAGATTTTTTTAAAAGCGATGCATGTTTTTTCAAGAAATAACTAAGGAATCATTTGTTAATATGAAGTACCTTTGTTGTTAACTTGCGCATAGTGTGCCACATACACAATTTGTGCCTTGTGTTTGGAAACACAAATGTTATCGCTGCACGCATTGCAACATCCTGATCAGTAACAACAACTTTTGGGTCTACCTTGAAACATTTTTTAAAAGTTTGTAGAAGCCATCAATAATTAACTTCAGTTTCTTTTGTGAGTAGCGCTGAACCAAAAGTAACACAATGATTGTGGTTATCAATTCCAGTAAATGGTACAAAAACCATTCCAAACCTGTTGAAAAATTAAAGTTAACAAATTTTTTAACTATGCAGTAAAAGTTGCAAATATATATCCACTTTCTATATAATTGCATTTTTTATTTATTTTTACTGCATTTTTTATAATTTTTAACTATGTGAAACATGATGTTATTCTGATAAAATGTAGTAACAAAGATTTTATTTTACTGCATTTTTCAATAGTTTCCTTCTATAAAATGCAGTGATTATCATAAAATGCAGTAAACATTACATTTTTTGTTATTGCATCTTTTGATCCGTTTGCTGCATTTTTTTAATGATTTGTGTGATTATGAACATACAGGTCTTATATAAGAGATTTTGAAAATAATAAAAAAAATATAATACAATACAAAATAGCTTTACCTATTCTTTTTGAAAGTTGAGTCAAAAGACACAACATCACCGTAGAATTCATAATTTCAAGGAGCTTCAGGGTCTACCCAAAACACTCCAGCTAGTTTGTTCTTTTCAGTTAAAAAATAGTCCACATAGAAGTCTTTGATAAATTGCATCCTTCCAAGATGTTTCTCCACAGCCATCTGTGCGTCTTCTTTTCCCACAAAAACATTTACATCTCTCCTGAAATTTTTACAGTCGACTTTTGTCACACCTATTCCCTCAAACCCTCTATATATTTCCGTCAACATCTTAAACCCTTTCACTGGACCAATGTTAACGATTGATACCTGAAATAGAAACTGTTCTTTCATGTATCCTAATTTAGTTGTTGTTCTAACAAACTTCATATCATCCTTTTCAAGGAGGTAGTGGTTGTGACCTTCTACAAACTTTTTAAGTCTATATGTCCCGTTAGGTAGCTTTGAAAGACCAACGTGCGCCTCACAACCAATCCTAAAACTGCTAGTTTTTCTTGGGCGTTTTATATATTTTTTTTCACCTTCACCATCTTCTGGTGTCTTTTCAACCTCTTTTGTAATCTTAAGTGGTTTGGGCTTCTTTATATATTTTGTGCCTTCTCGATTACATATGAAATACTTATTTCTAGGGTTTATTATCTTATGTGGGTTATAAGATGAATTCTTTTTAGACTGAAAACCTGTTTTCTTAGCATATTGCAGATACATCAAATATGCCTCATCCAAAGTGTTGTATATAGTTCCAACTATTGGTTTCTCTTCCACTTCCGGATAACAGATGCGACTTCCCATTGGACTATAGAATGGTAGTGAAACTTTTTTTGCAACACCTGCATTTTTTGTTACAATTTTACTTTGTTAAATAAACGTACAAGATACTAGTCTTTCATGAAGTATATACTGCATTTTAATAATATCACACAATGCATATGATCATTTATAACCTTATGTGAGTCTGTTAAAATGCTGTAATAATACATTTTTTGTTACCGCATTTTCAATATTTATTTACATTAACATCAACTATTTTTCCTTGTAATCATAATAAAATGCAGTAACACTTACACTCATATAGTACATATATGATATAATGATGGATATAAGTCATCGATGCTTGCAAATATATAACATAATGATGTTGATCGTTGTATATTCTAAATTTCAGATGAACACAGATGATCGTTGATAAAAGAAATCGACAGAATATACAGATGAACAGAGATGTATATATATATATATATATATATATATACATAGGGATATATATACGCACATATATCTAAAATTTATACTCGAATACTTACAATCATCGTTTGTTTCTTCAGTAATATCGTTGTGTTTGCTTAATTATGCAGCCGATGAATCATCCATTGTTTAGGGTTTTTTTCCACTCAATGATCTTTACTAATGTTGATATATGTGTATATATATATATATATATAATGTACGACCTGTATGTGTATAATCGAGTTTTTACAGAGAATCGTAAAAAATATTGATACAATTACGATTTTGAGATAGAATCTTCAATGATTTCTACGATAATTTTGTAGAGATTTTGTTTGGGGTTTATCGATCGGAGAAGATACGGGCAGGAAGTGAGGAAAGTGGGGTAGCTGCATTTGGTAAAGAAATGAAACTTTTGCCCTTGGACGTGGGAAAGATGACTGGACAGGTGTCACATGCTGATTGGTCGATTCACTTCTCTCCTCTTCTCCTCATATTGGTCCTTCTCCTCTGAACCCTTCCCTATATGATAGGGTGATGATATTTCTACCACTATTTTTGATAAATCCACCATATTTGTGCATTAATAGCTTGTACTGTGCACATGATCAATGCAGAATATTGGTGGATTTTATGATATCGCATAAAAAGTCATGTTTTTACTACTGATATCTCTCTCATTCTGAAATGATTCTTGGCATTTTAAAGTTAGAAACAGTACAAATCAGTGATATTATACCAAGATGGTCAAAACAAGGTTGCACGACAAAAATCAAGCAAAATGGATGAAAAACGAAGATTCCACGCACGTTTGAAGATTCAAGGCATCAAAATAAGATTTCAAGACAAAAGTGTCATCAACATCCATCTCATCCAAGATGTTCGTTTTCAAATTACGAATCCAAAAGAAGAAGAATCAACAAAAACGGACGAAGAATGAAGATTCTACGTACGCCGGAAGATCCAAATGATTCGTATGAGACATCCAAAGATGGGAGACATATTTTTGGAATATATTTACATCAAATTCTTTTTTTTAAATTACGAATCCAACGCAAAAAGAATCAAAGCAAACGGACACATAACGAAGAAGATACACGCGGATTAAGAAACGCAACGAAAGACGGCGAACCGGGGCGGGGGTGTGCCAGCCGCCGCCGGCCACCTGGTGGGTGGAGCCGGCCGCCTGCCGACCATCCCATTTCCACTTTTTGGTCCTTGCGTGTACCCGGTGCACCACCTTTCCATGCTTTTTCGTACCCGGTGTGTCACCTTTCCATGCTATGTCGTACCCGGTGCACCACCTTTCACCCTTTTGCTAATGTGTGCCTAGGAATGCTAACGTGAGCCACATTTCATCTATAAATAGCAGCCCTTAGGCTTCATTTCAACACACACCTTCCTAACTTACTTTCTCACTCTAGAATTAAGCTACAACTTTCTCTCCCTACATTCTTTTTCTAGATTAGTTTTAACTAGTATGGAAACTAGTGTAGAAGTTTAATTAGGAATAGAAGGAAAGTGTGTAATGCTTTGTAATCTAGGGAGTACGCTTGGAATTGTGTCAATTAATTCAAGTCTATTCTCTCTCGCATTTAATCTTGGTTCTTTCTATCCTTATCTATCTTAATAATTAAGTTTATATTGATTATGCTAGATTTAGTTATTGCTATGATTAGAGAGTAGTATACTTGTGGTGTTTGCTTGCGATGTAGTTAATTAATTATGGGATGATTTATAATTAAATATTAAAGATCGGTAGTATTGATTTGATCGTCTTATTGCATGTTCTTGTTTGATTGTTGCCTTAGGATCATCATAGTGGTAAAATATAAGCGGTCTTAATTATCGTAAAGTAATATGATGGCCCCTATTCGACTTTTACTCAATATTGTATTGGAAACACTTCAAGGTGGAGTACAAATGTATGGAAGTCGAAGAACGACCGAAGGTAGTCATATTACGAAATGGTACAATATTACGATGTAATATGATGGCCCCTATTCGACTGTTATTCGATATAGTACTGGAAACACTTCAAGGTGGAGTACAAATGTATGGAAATCGAGTAACGACCGAAGGTAGTTATATTACGGACTAACATATAAAATGAGAAACCTAGTTTAATTAACCTTTCTAAATAGACTTTTAAACTTCAAAATAATCTATCGCCTTTCCACCAATAAACGTCATTACAACACCTTTTTAACGACGTCCAATTGAAAGGTAGCCAGTCATCTGTGTCAATATAATTTGTTAAAGGTATGAAACTTTGCAACCGCAAGGCTACATGGGGGATTATCATAGGATAAGACATGGCCAAGGTTTGAAGCGGCATAACCACTTTAAGTGAGGACCGCTGTGGATAATTAGGGGATTTATTGGGTAGTTGATGCATCACCAGCGGTCGGTAAGGATCTTACCCTTTTCGTTGTACCGGCTACTGGTGACGGGCATCAGTGGGTGTTTTAAATTTGTAATTGTGGGGCCTAAGTTTTCCCTAACAATGCTAATCCTAAGGGTGAGCAAGTGGTAGGTATGACCTAGAGTCGTTCTTCAAACCGACTAAATTGAAACTAAGGCGTGGTAGATGAGGGCTTTCAAACTAGTGAAGGGTTTATAAGATAGTGGGGGAGTTTTGGTTTTTGTATTAACTTAGGCAAATAAATAAATAAAAGCGAAATAAAAATAAAAGATAAAGCAGATAAATAAAGATAGTGTTTGCTGCGACTTCGTTAATTAAGTTATGGGATGATATTTGGAGAAACTGTTTTGAAAGATATTAGTTAATTATCATTCTTGAGTACTTGTATGTAAACACTAGACTCCCTACTAATTAAAATCCCATTAGCATGTCACATCGAAAGCTAGGTTATGGTAACATTACAAAGTATTTAGAATAATAAGCAAAATCTTAATTATGGTTTAATAATACTTTCATATGAATGGGAACAAAATCTTAAGGTACTAGACTTAACCGAATCATATAACGATTCCTCATCATCCTAACAGATTCATGTATTTAAAAAGTTCATTAATGACTTTAAACCAGCCCTTGCTTAAGACTAACCAACAAATCCCTTAGTTATTCACAACGTTCCTCACTTTAAGTGGTTCCACCGCTTCAAACCTTGACCATGTCTTGTCCTACGATAATCCCCATGTAGCCTTGCGGTTCCATAGTTTCATACCTTTGACAAATTATATTGACACAAATGACTGACTACCTTTTAATTGGACGTCGTTAAAAAGGTGTTGTAATCACGTTTATTGGTGGAAAGGCGATAGATTAATTTGAAGTTTAAAAGTCTATTTAGAAAGGTTAATTAAACTAGGTTTCTCATTTTATATGTTAGTCCGTAATATAACTACCTTCGGTCGTTACTCGACTTCCATACATTTGTACTCCACCTTGAAGTGTTTCCAGTACTATATCGAATAACAGTCGAATAGGGGCCATCATATTACTTCGTAATATTATACCGTTTCGTAATATGACTACCTTCGGTCGTTCCTCGACTTCCATACATTTGTACTCCACCTTGAAGTGTTTCAAGTACTATATCGAGTAACGGTCGAATAGGGGCCATCATATTACTTTACGATAATTAAGACCGTTTATATTTTACCACTATGATGATCCTAAGGCAACAATCAAACAAGAACATGCAATAAGACGATCAAAGCAATACTACCAATCTTTAATATTTAATTATAAATCTTCCCAAAATTATCGCAAGCAAACACAACAAGTATACTACTCTCTAATCATGACAATAACTAATTCTTGCATAATTAATATAAACGTAATTAATTAAGATAGATAAGGATTAGAAAGCACCAGGATTAAATGCGGGAGAAATTAGACTTGAATTAATTGACACAATTCCAAGCTTACACCGAAGATTTACAATGATTCCGTACTTTCCTTCTATTCTTAGCAAGCTCCTAAACTAGCATAAAACTAATTTTTAGTAAGAAAATAGAAAGAAAGTAGAAGCAATATCTTAAGAGAAGTATATTGTTCTAAGAATGGTGTGTGTGAAAATGAAGCCTTAGGGCTGTTATTTATAGGTGAAATGTGGCTCATGTTAGCATTCAAGGCTCACATTAGAAAAAGAGTGAAAGGTGGTGCACCGGGTACAAAAAAAGCATGGAAAGGTGGTGCACCGGGTACGAAAAAGCATGGAAAGGTGGCTCACCGGGTACACGTAAGGACGGAAAAGCGGAAACAAGACGGGGGGCAGGTGGCTGGCGCCGCCCACCAGGTGGTCGGCGGCGGCTGGCTGCCACCCGTCCCGGTCCGTCGTCTTTCGCTGCGTTGCTTAATTCGTGCGTATCTTCTTCGTTATGCGTCCATTTGCGTTGATTCTTTTTGCGTTGGATTTCTAAATCAAAAACGAATACTTTGATGTAAAGATATCCCAAAAATATATCTCCTATCTCTAGATATTTGGTACGAATCATTTGGATCTTCCGACGGGAGTAAAATCTTCATTCTTTATCCGTTTTAGTTGATTCTTTTTCTGTTGGATTCGTAATTTGAAAAAGAACATCTTAGATGAGAATGATGTTGATGATGGGCACTTTTTTCTTGAAATCTCGTTTTGATGCCTTGAATCTTCAAACGTGCGTGGAATCTTCGTTTTTCATCCGTTTTGCTTGATTTTTGTCGTGCAACCTTGTTTTAGGGTTTCCTATTCTAGTATTATCAATCACTCTGAACGCTAGTCATGTATCATTTATCGTGATAGGCTTGATCGAGGATCAAATCGTTACCTTTTTGGTGAGCGCGAAGTCGATCTAGCCACAATCATTCTAAGGGAAGTGATGTGGGGTTTCTGAGGTGAAGTGTTGGTGATGTGAGAGGGGGTTTTGTTGGTTTTTCATTGGTTTCTTTTTTGTGAAGTTGGAATTTTTTGGAGGATTGACGCCCTTTTCTTTTGGTGTTGGCAGAAGGAGTCTTTTTCTCCAATTGATTTTCTTTTCTTCGAATTTTCTTTCTTGGGTTTTTTTCTTTGACGTCATATCCTTGTAACTTCTTTTCTTTCATCTTTGGGACTTACTATGAAGTTTGAGGGATGCTTTCGAGAAAGTAGGGATAACGTGTTTATTTATGGGTATATGGATGGGTTTAAGAATGAAGTGATTCGATCTCCTCTTTACTCACCAATCCGGATTCGAAATGCATAACAGGAGCAAGTTCTGATTCTAAACGCATACATCGGCTCACTCAAGAATAGAAAAAGTGAAGCATTAATAATGAATGCTTTATATGGCTTAAGATACCTCACGAATCGAAAGTTGGTTTGTTGTGTAGTCATGCGATGCTCTTTATGGGATTACTAAACTAACTTTCCAAAGGAATTCGTATGTTATTTATCCTTCTCCCCCAAAGTAAAATATTTTTGTCTAAAATTTTTCATTTTCAACATATTTTTAACTCAATTTTGAAAATTTTTGTTTACTTATTGGAGATGGATGGTCTAAAGAACAACGAGCTTAGAATCAAGCATATACCATTATCCATTTTATAGTAGTGTAACTACTGCTATCCCACACTTAAAGGAACATCATCCTCGATGATATTCTAAGCTCTGACTGGGGTAAAATCCCACACTTAAGAATTGAAACATCTAAGGCGTATTCTTTCAGCAGTGTGTGTTGGGTTTGAATCCCACACTTAGTGATAAGCATAGTGGATATGGTATACTTATAAATGAAAGAAATAGATTAGAACAGAAGTGCTCCCCATTTATATATGTGGCTTGTTGGTGATGATGAGGAGTGCTCCAAAGCACATGATTGCCGACTTTTCCATAGAGTCCCTTCGTTGCTGTTGTGTGCTCCGATTTCTTCAAATATTTTGTGAATTGTCTCATACGTGTGAACACGTTGGATATACTTTTCTTAATTCCGGTGCCAAAAACTTGATGTTTGATGCGGCGCCAAAAACTTGATGTGTCGGTCTTCTTCGTATATCCAAGTGTGAAAGATAGTCGGAGACTTCATCACTTCTTGGAATGTAAAATTGCAGAAATGTAAACACGGGTTGCCTCCAGAGAAGCGCTCTTTTATTGTTGAGACCTCGACTTCTTTTCTCCTAGCTAGATGGAGATTGATGCATCCATGGGATTCCCGTTGATGTTGTGTGTCCTAGGTTGCGGAAAAGTGTATCGAGGTGGATAGATTCTCATGAATTGGTTGATAATTGTCGTAATCAATTCAAGTGGACTATCTCTCGATGTTTCCTTGTAGTTCAGAAGGTGCTCCGAAGTTGTCCTTGCAAGTCCGTGAAGTCCGAAGGTGATGTAATCGACTGCTTTCGTGACAGTCCCACTAGAGTCGGTCGTGGTGGTTGTGTCTGTCTTAACAACCTCTCTTGGCGGTGGGTTTTGCTAGAGACAGCATACAAACGCCAAGAATTGCAGTTTAATGTCTTCATAATTCTCGGTCTCGGGGTCTCTATTGAATCTTCTGATGGACGTGCACAAGTTCTCTATTTGCCGGTGTTGATGGTTGTTGAATGGAAAGTCAGATTCTGAGAAAACTAGAATAAGCTGACGAAGTATCTCCTTGCATCCTGAGTGGAATATGAACTTTCTTCTGGAGTTACTTTTCCGTTGTTGAATCTCCCGTAGATGGATCGTAACAAAAGTAGCGATATCAAGTGGTGATTCCTGTGTGGCCCTAAAAGGTCATTCGCGCCTTTATTCCTCCCAAACGAGATCACTAAGTTCTTCAATCAATAACTCAATTTGCTTTTCAATAGTGGAGTTGATAACCATAGATCCGCTTTCTTTGGAACTAAGGTGATCTTCTCTATTTAGCAAGTCAAGGAATGATGTTACGTCATTCATCGTCAAGATGTCGGCACCACTGCTCGGATGTCCAGTAGTTTCTTCCATATGCGCTCTAATAGATCCTAACATCTCCCATTGCGTTTGAGGTGAATGGGATGTTAGATCTTTTAAGGGCATCGTAGATCCTAGCGTAAGTCCGTTTCTATTGTTGACAGAATTGCAGTTTGGCAGGGGAAAGAGCCAGCATGTTGACTATGCTGCCTATTCCTCCCACTACTTTGTCAAATCTTTGGATCAATTCTTCGAGCACTTTGTGATCTATGATGGTTTTCGGTTGGTATCTTGTGCGTTTGGAATATTCCTCCAATGTTTCTCTTCTCGTAGGATGGTTGTGGTTACTTCCCTCCATTTCTTCAGTGGTAAACGGATTAATTGGCGGTATGCTACTTTTGTTTTCTTTTTCCATCTTTCTCATCCTAATTTCTTCCATCGTTAAGTTTTTCGCTGATGGAGATGCATTTTTCATCTCTTGTCCTATTCGTCGGAGGTCAATCGGAAAATATGGCATGATTGCCAGTTTCTTACTAGATTTACTTTCATTTTTTGACCTTTCAGTTTCTTTGTCCATTGTGGTCTTGTTCATGGAGATCATGTACATATCGGCTTGGTCTCTAGTGTTTGGATTGTCGATATGGAAAGTGATGGTTTCTCCCTGAAACTGCAAGCTGATGGTTTGTGCGAAGACGTTGATGATTGCCTTGGCCGTATTCATGAAAGGTCTTCCTAGTATAATTGGGATGTGTATGTCTTCCTGCATATCCATTACTACAAAATCTGCTGGGTAAAAAAATTTATCAATCCTAACTAAAACATTTTCAGCTATTCCCCTAGGGTATTTGACCGAGTGGTCAGCAAGCTGTATGGTCATTTCGGTAGGTCGGAGATTTTCTAACTCAAGCCTCTTGAAAAGAGAGTATGGCATAAGATTGACACTAGCTCCTAAATCGGCAAGAGAACAGATGATGCCTGAATTGTAGATAGAACAGGGGAGAGTAAAACGTCTGGTGTCTTCGAGTTTTTCAGGAATGGTATATTTCAAGATAGCTGAACATTCCTCGTTCAACGGGACATTGGGTACTTCGGGTACCTTATCCTTGGTTGTAAGAAGTCTTCTGAAGTACTTTTTGAAGTGAACTTCAGAGGCGGTGTCTAGGAATTTCCTATCAAGCTTAAAAGACTTAAGCTTATTGGGTCGTTGTTTAAGACGAGCTGGAAATGGAATACTTACTTTCCTATTTGGTGTAGACTCTAAATCAATTGTTGATGGGACAATAGGTGGTTCCTTCACCGGAGAAGAAATCGTAGGTGGGCTACGTGCTACCTGAGAGTCTTGAATGTGGGAAGCCTCCTTATGGCAACTAGTTGGACTATCGTGAGGTTTAGTGTTAATACGCTGTGCTAATTGTCCTATTTGGGATTCTAAAGATTTTAACAAAGTCAAATGATCTCTTAAGATGATATCAGTTTGGTCTTGTCTAGTTAAGAGTCCTTGAATGACTTGTATCAGGGGGTCGTCAAAACTATAGATTTGTGAGGAAGAGGGTTCCAAAGGTTGAGGTTGGTAAGTTAGTGGGCTATTCCTAGGTGGGTTAAGAGAACGGTTAGTATTGGGTGAAGTTAAATGAGACTGAGGAATTTGGGCTGAGTGGTTCGGATTAGCACAATTAAGGCAGGTTTGAACTTGACAGACTTGTTGTTTTTGACTTTTCAATTCCTTGATCTCTTTGGTTAGTTCTTCCACTTGCTGAGTGAGGGTTTTGATAGCTTCATTCCCGATTGTAGTAGGTAAATTCACTAGTGAGGGGTGATTTTCACTGTTCTAATCATGGTTGTGTATTGTCATTTTCTCAATAAGGCTCCAAGCGTTATTGGCCGTACATTTCATAAAACTGCCTTGAGAGGCAGTATCAAGTAAAGGACGGTGATGTGGGAAGAGACCATTGTAGAAAATGCGCAACTGGTCTGAGTGCTCAAATCGATGATTTGGACATTTCTTAAGCAATCTCTTAAAGCGTTCCCATGCATCGTAGATTGATTCATCATGCACTTGACGGAAGTTTGTGATGTTGGACCTAAACGTGGCTTGTTTTGATGGGGGGAAATATTTGGCCAAAATTTTTGGTTGCTAATTCTACCCAAGAGGTTATTGAGTTAATATCTAGTTCCTCAAACCAGGTTTATGCATTGAGAGTGAGTGAATAGGGAAATAGGTATAGATAGATTATGTCTTGATTAACCCCAATCGGCTTAAAGGAGTTGGATAAGGAAATGAATTTGTCAAGGTGTGAGTTCGGATCATCATTTGGTAGGCCATGGAATTGACAGAGATTTTGGACTAACTGAATAATATGGGGCTTCAATTCAAATGATCCTCTACCAATTTCCGGATAGACAATTGGTCCTCCTCGACCTTCAATCAAAGGTTTAGAGTCATCAGCCAAAGTGATACGTACGGCTGTCATAGTCTCATCGGCAGGTGGTTGACTAGTTGAATGGATAGGGTGGTCATTTCTAAAAGTAGTAAACGGAAGGAAAAATAAAGAAAGACGTAGGGGTCTAAGAAATCCTAAAGCTTCACTAGTAAGTAAGTTCATCTTAACGTCTAAGGATCGTACAGTTGGTTCCCCGGCAGCGGCGCCAAAAACTTGATGCGTCACTAGCGGTCGGTAAGGATCTTACCCTTGTCGTTGCACCGGCTACGGGCGACGGGCATCAGTGGGTGTTTTAAATTTGTAATTGTGGGGCCTAAGTTTTCCCTAACAATGCTAATCCTAAGGGTGAGTAAGTGGTAGGTATGACCTAGAGTCGTTCTTCAAACCGACTGAATTGAAACTAAGGCGTGATAGATGAGGGCTTTCAAACTAGTGAAAGGTTTATAAGATAGTGGGGGAGTTTTGGTTTTTGTATTAACTAAGGCAAATAAATAAATAAAAGCGAAATAAAAATAAAAGATAAAGCAGATAAATAAAGATAGTATTTTCTGCGACTTCGTTAATTAAGTTATGGGATGATATTTGGAGAAACTGTTTTGAAAGATATTAGTTAATTATCATTCTTGAGTACTTGTATGTAAACACTAGACTCCCTACTAATAAAAATCCCATTAGCATGTCACACCGAAAGCTAGGTTATGGTAACATTACAAAGTATTTAGAATAATAAGAAAAATCTTAATTATGGTTTAATAATACTTTCATATGAATGGGAACAAAATCTTAAGGTACTAGACATAACCGAATCATATAATGATTTTTCATCATCCTAACAGATTCATGTATTTAAAAAGTTCATTAATGACTTTAAACCAGCCCTTGCTTAAGACTACCCAACAAATCCCCTAGTTATTCACAGCGTTCCTCACTTTAAGTGGTTCCACCGCTTCAAACCTTGACCATGTCATGTCCTACGATAATCCCCATGTAGCCTTGCGGTTCCATAGTTTCATACCTTTGACAAATTATATTGACACAGATGACTGACTACCTTTTAATTGGACGTCGTTAAAAAGGTGTTGTAATCACGTTTATTGTTGGAAAGGCGCTAGATTAATTTGAAGTTTAAAAGTCTATTTAGAAAGGTTAATTAAACTAGGTTTCTCATTTTATATGTTAGTCCGTAATATAACTACCTTCGGTCGTTACTCGACTTCCATACATTTGTACTCCACCTTGAAGTGTTTCCTGTACTATATCGAATAACAGTCGAATAGGGGCCATCATATTACTTCGTAATATTGTACCATTTCGTAATATGACTACCTTCGGTCGTTCCTCGACTTCCATACATTTGTACTCCACCTTGAAGTGTTTCCAGTACTATATCGAGTAACGGTCGAATAGGGGCCATCATATTACTTTATGATAATTAAGACCGTTTATATTTTACCACTATGATGATCCTAAGGCAACAATCAAACAAGAACATGCAATAAGATAATCAAAGCAATACTACCGATCTTTAATATTTAATTATAAATCATCCTATAATTAATTAACTACATCGCCAAGAATCGTTCCAGAATGAAAGAGATATCGGTAGTAAAAACATGACTTTTTACGCGATATCAATAGTCTTAAGCAAGGGCTGGTTTAAAGTCATAAATGAACTGTTTTAAATATACGAATCTCTTAGGATAACTAGGAATCGTTATATGATTCAGTTATGTCTAGTATCTTAAGATTTCGCTCCCGTTCATATGAAAGTATTATTAAACCATAATTAAGATTTTGTTTATTATTCTAAATACTTTGTAATGTTACTATAACCTAGCTTTCGGTATGACATGCTAATGGGATTCTAATTAGTAGGGAGTCTAGTGTTTACATACAAGTATTCAAGAATGATAATTATCTAATATCTTTCAAAACAGTTTCTCCAAATATTATCCCATAACTTAATTAACGAAGTCGCAACAAACACTATCTTTATTTATCTGCTTTATCTTTTATTTTTATTTCGCTTTTATCTATTTACGTGCCTAAGTTAGTTAATATAAAAACCAAAAACTCCCCCACTATTTTATAAACCCTTCACTAGTTTGAAAGCCCTCATCTGCCACGCCTTAGTTTCAATTCAGTCGGTTTGAAGAACGACTCTAGGTCATACCTACCGCTTGCTCACCCTTAGGATTAGCATTGTTAGGGAAAACTTAGGCCCCGCAATTACAAATTTAAAACACCCACTGATGCCCGTCGCCAGTAGCCGGTGCAACGACAAGGGTAGAATCCTTACCGACCGCTGGTGACGCATCAAGTTTTTGGCACCGCTGCCGGGGAACTAACTGTATGATCCTTAGGCGTTAAGATGAATTTACTTACTAGTGAACTGATATCGCGTAAAAAGTCACATTTTTACTATAGATATCTCCCTCATTCTGGAACAATTCTTGGCACTTTAACTCAAAAATATTACAAATCTGTAATATTATGCCAAGATGGTAAAAACAAGGTTGCATGATGAAAATCAAGCAAAACGGGCAGAAAACGAAGATTCCACGCACGTTTAAAGATTCCAGACATCAAAACGAGGTTTCAAGTCCAAAGAGCCCATCACCAACATCTATTAGACCCAAAATGTTCGTTTTTAAATTACGAATCCAACAGAAGAAGAATCAACTAAAACGGACGAAGAACGAAGATTCTACGCACTCTGGAAGATCCAAATGATTCGTACGACACATCTAAAGTTCAGAGACATATTTTTGGGATTTCTTTTCATCAAAAGCTTCATTTTTGAATTACGAATCCAACGCAAAAAGAATCAACGCAAACGGACACGTAACGAAGAAAACACGCACGAATCGAGAAACGCAGCAACCGGCAGCGGACTGGTGCCACTGGCAGCCAGCCGCCGGCTGCTGGCAGCCAGCCACCGCCGGCTGCCCGCCACCCGCATGGATTGCACTTTTTGGTACTTTTGCATACCCGGTGCTAGACCTTTTCCTACTTTTCGTACCTGGTGCCACTACCTTTTCCACCTTTTGCTATCATGAGCTTGGGGATGCTAACTTGTGCCAAATTTCCTTTATAAAAGGCAGCCCCTAGCTCTCATTTCAACACACCAACTCATACACAAACACACACACTCATACTTACACTCTCATTCTTCCATTTTCACTTTCTCACTCTAAAAGTCTCTTATATTTTAGTCTAGGGTTATTGTAATTAATCTACGGATTAACATAGAGGTTAGAGCGAACGTTAGGAGTTTGGAGGTTCATCTTTGTACGTGTGAACGAGTTGTCTGTCATAATAATACGCTGCTGCACATTTATTTCCGGGTGATATCGAAACCTTTATCATACTTGCTTTATTTCATATTTCAATTATGTATTATTGTCTTGTATGTGATTTGTCTATTGCCATGAATTGCGAGTAGTCTATTATTGTGATTGTTGATGATGTAGATAATTATAAGTAAGGATGACGTTATATAACTAAGTGTACGACAATTGTAACCGTGATGTAATGGCCCCTATTCGACAGTTTATCTGATATAGTACTGGAAACGTTTTATACGGAGTACAAATGTATGGAAGTCAATAAACGACCGAAGGTAGTTACATCACTGGAATCAGCTCTGGTTTAACAATTGGAATTCCGAAAGGATAATACAACCTCACAACTAACTGGTATATCCTACGAAAGTCAATACACAATAAAATAATGTTCGAAAACACGTTCAGATAAAATAGGAATTAATAACCTTTGTATCGTTAAGACTTTATGAACTTGAGTTTAATTTATGGAGTACCCTTTCTAGTTATCCACGTGACTGCAACCTAGTAATTAGGACTTGATCAACCTTAATTATGGTAAGTAGTTATTTGTGCCCATGACATGCAACAAGTAAGACACAGTGAATCCACTCATTGTACATATTAGGTTTACATTTCTGCATCGCTCTTTATTTAGTTAGTTTAGAGTGTCACATTCACCGTCAATTACCCCTGACCGCATGTCTGATGTAAGAAGCAGTCAAACTACCATGTAAAGTACACTGTCCGATTACTGAAAGGCATGGCCTGCATATGAAACACGTTTTTATAAACTGCGAATAATCTAGGGATGTATAACTGTTTGAAAAGGAGAACTCAAGTTCTATAGTTGAAGTAACCAAACCCTAATGCATAAAACAAGACTTAGGAATAAGGATAACATCCTCGTGATTTAGACACCTTAAAACACTAAGCCTTACACAATCGGCGATCAAAACATACAAAGTTATTACTCTGCATGCTAATAAAATACTAAACTATTCTAGGGGTTAAGAAAGGTCGGACCTATGAGACGATACGCTACTGATTCATGCACCTCGGCGTCAAGCCAAAATAGGTTGTTTATCATTCAACTAGATAAGTATTGGAAGTTTGCGTATTGCTTCGATCAGAATCACGATAACCTAGCTCCTAGTGACATACCAATGGGAAATTTAATTGGTAGGGTTCTAGAGTTTACACCTGATAGTTTAAATCATTATATTAGTATTGCCCCTATTTAATCTGTCATCCTGAAACATTAATTATCAAATTCTCAGCAATCACATTTCTATCTTTATCTGCTTTCCTGTAATTTACTTTTCTGCATTTTAATTACTTGTCTTTAGTTTAAAACCCCCAAACCTACCTACTTTGTTTCATCCTAAATATCTCCTACCGAAAGCACCAGCTTTAATCTGCCACACGTTTGGATTCATAGAATGATCTTAGGTCATACTTACCGCTTACTAACCAGAGTAGGTAGTACGTATAATTTAAGCCCAGCAAAATATAAATTTTAAAACCCATGCTGCGCCCGCATCACCATCAGGAATCGCAACGACACTGAACCGACGGTTGCGGGTGCAACAAATTTTTGGCGCCGCTGCCAGGGAATCACAAACGTACGATTCAAAGCCGCCTTAAGTAGTAATATTTAGGAGACCCTTCCGATTGAAATATCTTTAGAAATCTTTCGAAAGTTAATTTAAGTAATTAGTATTAATTAAGTATTATTTAGTTAGGATAACTTTAGAAATCTTTCGAAAGTTAATTTCAATGAATGATACGGAATTCTTCAATTACTTAGAGAAAGAGTTAGGATCTGATTTCTTTCCATCTTCTTCCTCTAAAACTAAGGAAACCTTCGACACCCCAGAAGAATATAGGACCTCCCTTTCAATTCCAAAACATTGCCTGGATTTTGATGACACGGACCAGTTATCTGACCTTGCATCATCTCCAGAAGATCACTCGCCAACTTTACACCTACTTGATTTACCAAATTCTTCCCACTTCGATTATTTTCCCGAAGATAATTGTAACACCCCCAAATTTAATGTTGCGCGGAAGCAAGCTTTGGGTGTTATTAATCAATAATCAAGCACCAAAGTATGGCAAACGACCTCTAAATGAGACGTTTGTAAAATAGTTATATTCCCATATGAAATAATGTTTGAAAACATAATGTTTTCGTTACAAAATAAGGTCCCCTAGAGTCCGCGTACGTAGCGGGAGATTCTATTACATAACCATAGTTACAAAAGATAATGCTAAAGAATCTCCGTTAAATGCAGTTTGGAAATCATGCGACTCTAGCTAGTAATCCTGGAGTAATCCTACTCCGTACGTGTACCTGAGAATACATGTTAAAAAGGGTCAACACGAATGTTGGTGAATCTCACAGGTTTGTAAGTAAGTAATAGTTTGAACACAAGATTTTTATCAGTTGTGCCCGCAGGCGAAATCAAGTATCTGCAACCAAGCAAACAATAAGCAAATGTGTATATACCGTTGCCATCAGCTCATAGTCGAAGCTTAACCCATAAATCAGTGGTACAGTCAAGTACCGTATAGTGCCCCCGCGAGTGCCCAATCCAAACACTCGTACGAAACAAATAAAAGTCGCCCGTTTATACATAACGGTTCGTGGTAGCGCTACTATCCCGGGCGGGGAGGGTCAGTCCCTAATGGATCCATTAACTAATATTCGCGCTTAAGTCCATAACTAACGAAACTATGATGGAGGGACTTCAGTGGATTAGTAAGTAACTGATGCAAGCCCGTATATGAAAAGTAAGTAATTTAGCACTTGTGTTCAAGAAAACGTAAGCAATGCATCTCACCCCATAAGTAAAACAGTAAAAGTGGGGATGTAAGACTCACATGAGTCAAGCAAACAAGCGTTTAACTTAATAAACGTAAAGTCTGAAAGCAGTAGTAATCTGTAGATTCCGCGAACCCGCAACCTTCTAATGCCCTAAGCATATAAGGTTGTATGTATAAGTGAATGTCTCAAAAGATCATTCATGCTAGTTGTCCACTCAACTAGTTATGTCCAAGTAAGTATCCGTTTGTTTAATTAAAAACATTTGCGGCCCGTTGGTGAAGTTTAGGTATGTAATAATAATCTAAACATTATTATAATTCATCATGTTGTACACCTTACAAAGCGTATATATAAGTTGGTTATCTGTTATTGACGTTAAATCAAGTATGTCGTGATATTGTATGTATTCAAGGCTTGGTATAAAAAGTATCTTCAAGTTTCTGTTTCATGCGACAATACATTTTGTCCGTGAGTCAAAGTAAGTCAAAGGCCACAATTTATCCGACAATAGGGTACTGCGTCAATAGGATTCTCGGACACTGTTCATGCGAGAATGAGAATTCACGGGCACTGTTCATGCGAGATTGATATTCACGGATTGTGTTTATGCGTGAATGATATTCACGGTTTTTGTTTATGAGACAATGGTATTCACGGAGTTGAGATTTCATGCGATAATAATGAGGATTGACGGACCAATGATTTTCTAGAATACAAGTGTTATACTTTGTTCCCACTGTTATCACTGTTCGTTATAAACTCGTTACCACTGTTAGTTAATTAACTCGTTACCACTGTTAGTTTATTAACTTGTTACCACTATTTGTTAATTAACTCGTTACCACTGTTAGTTTATTAACTTGTTACCACTGTTTGTTAATTAACTCGTTACTACTGTTAGTTTATTAACTTGTTACCACTGTTTGTTATAAACTCCTTACCACTGTTAGTTTATAATCTCGTTACCATTGTTAGCTTATTAACTCGTTACCACTGTTTGTTATAATCTCGTTACCACTGTTAGTTTATAACCTCGATAAGCCTTTCGATTTGGAGCATTTCTAGTCCGATTTATACCTAACCAAAAATCACACATGTTCTCATATATGTCTAGTTCATTTCTGCACTTTATGGTATTTTTATATATTCATTTACTATTTTAAACAAAAATAGTTTCAAGGTGTGGTCAGACTTGGTCCAAAACGGTTATAAGTTCAAAGATCAAGTTATACACGAAAATACGGACATTTCTGGGAATGGTCATAGGAACTTTTTAGAGTTGACAAAATATTTGAGGTTTTGGCACTGGTCTCATACGTTTTAGTGGTCTAGAACTCAAGATATGGTCTCGAGAAGGGGAAGAATGTTTTTGTCCGCCGGAACAGTATTGCGCACCTTAACGGAAATAGTACTTTACAATAGTAAACGAAATCGATATATCATGAAATAGATGTCGTTGGAAAGATAACACCACGAGCTACATTTTAGGCTTAAGAAGCGACCATTTTAGTTAAGAGATGAATTTTATAAAAATCATGGAAGTTGACCCTTTTTCTGGACAGAAAGTTAAAGTAGCATTTCAAGTTGTAAAATGTGTTTCGATTTATGTTTTGGACATATCCAAGTCGAGGGAGTACTAGAACATGTAAATAAACATATAGCAAGTACTTTAGAAGAGAAATGAAGTTCTTACAATGGTTGTTTAGTAGGAGAAAAAGAAAGAAGGAATAGAGTGCTCGATTCCGCGTGTATTCTTGAAAATCTTCGTCGCGGTGATATGGCGGATTGTGGTGGCTTAATGGTGGAATGTGGTGGTTGTTTTTGGGCTGGAACTCTGTGAAAAGTGTAACACCCCCAAATTCGTTGATTTTGTTTAGCGGAAGCATTTAGTTAAGTATGAGGAATGCCACAATTCACGGTACATGCATACGTATCAGAGCTTATGATTACAACAGAACATAATATAAATTAAGATGCCAAAAGTAATAGTTACAAAGTTTACGATTCATCGAATCATGTAAGTTGAAAAGTATTTAAGTTACAAAAGTAGATTTCGTAAATATGACTAAACAGCTTAGTTATATAAAAGAAATCCAGTTGTCAAAAGTTGGCATCCTATTCCTTCGGGGTCGCGTACGTTCCATGTGTGTAGGATGTCTTACGTGCAGCTAATTCCCTGAAAAACATAGTAAAAGTCAACAACGAGGTTGAGTGAATTCACAGGTTTTATGTTTGCAATAGTTGAATCAAGTTCGTAAGCACAATTGTTAAAATCAATAGTTCACAAATAGTTATTGCCATAATAGTTAAGTAAACGTTTTGTGGAATGTTATCCAAGTATAGCTCGGTTGGGATGTCACCCAAAATACAGTTTGTGTGGGATGTTACCCAAATACCGTTTGCGTGGGATGTTACCCAAAATACCGTTTACGTGGGATGTTACCCAAAACACAGTTTGCAAATCGTTGCTAGTCGTTCTCCAGCGTTTACAAAAATAGTACCGGTTGTTCTCCGGTCTAAATACGCACGGGTTGTTCTCCCGTCCAAACTCGGCCAGTCGTTCTCTGGCAATAAATACCGCTGGTCGTTCTCCAGCGAAACACAGTACCGGTCGTTCTCCGGTCAAAAGACGCATGGGTCGTTCTCCCATCTAAATACGCACGGGTCGTTCTCCCGTCCACTTGGCCAGTCGTTCTCTGGCAATAAAATACGTTGTTGGTCGTTCTCCAGCGTTTTCGTAAAAAGTACCGATCGTTCTCCGGTTTACTAAACAAAGTTTAACAAGTTTATAGTATGAAAATGTTGTTTCATAAATACCAGTTTTTGTGCAAGAGTTCAACAGTTCATAGTACTCTAATCGTTCGAGTAAAACAAGTATACAATCATATAAGTAAAAGCAGTTATGGCAATCATTAAAGCAGTTGACTATGTTTCTCACCCCAAGTTGAAAGCAGTAAATCAGTAAAAGTGGGGCTGTGAACTCACCTGTTGAGTTAAGTAATGTGCGAGTGCTAGCAAAGCGTAGTCCGGGTAAAGTCCCTAATGTCCTAAACGTAGGAAATAGCCGTATAAGTGGTTGGATAACAACCAGACCATGTTACTCGTTCATCCATGAAAGATCATTATTTATTTGTAAATTCGTACAATTCGTTGGTGAAGGTTTCGTAAAAGTATTTCAAAGTAGTGTTGGCAGTTTCGTTGTGTTTTCATAAAAATGGAAATTTTGTACGGGGGTCCGGGGGCAGCGCCCCTGGTAGCGGGGTCCAAGGGGCAGAGCCCCTGGCTGGGGTCGAGCTTAGTGTAAAACATGTAAAATCTGGTTCCGACATGTTGCTGTAGTGAAAACGCATTCGAATTCCAAATTCGGAGTAAAATCAAGTGATAAAATCTGGTTCCGACACTTAGTGTAAAACATGTATTTTTAAGGTTCTGAGTTCTGCGACATAAGTATTGTGTCGCTAAAAGGTTCTGCGACACAAGGGTTTGTGTCGCAATCCTACGACATTCGCAAATAAATGCGACATAGGCATTTGTGTCGCAAATGCTGCGACATAGTAGTTATGTCGCAAGTATGCGACATAGGATAATGTATGCGACACAAGGCGTTGTGTCGCATAATGCGACGTAAGAATGGTACTGCGACACAAAAGGTTGTGTCGCACTACTGTTCTCGGTCCCGTGCGACACAACGCACTGTTCGACGAAAAACTTAATTTTTTCACCCAAAAACGTTTAGATCTTTCATAATATGACTTGTAACATGTTTGTATACTATAATAACAAAGGAAAAGTGAAAGAAAAGTGATTTTTCATACCAAATCGAGTGAAATCCGAAAATTAGGTGAGTGGATGAAGATGGTGATGAAAATGGTGTTCTTGAGCTTGAATCTTGAAGATGAAATTGATGATAAGTTTTGTTGTTGTTGTTGGTTCGAAAATCCAAAGAAAATGTTGGTGATTTGATGATTCTTGGTGGTTGATTTTGAGAGGAAATGAGATGGTGTTTGTGTGTGTTTTGTGTTAGAAGGAAGTGAAATGAAAATGGGGTTGGGTGGGGGGTTTGGGGTGTTTGGTTCAGCTGACCAAAGGGAAAGGGGAGGGGAAGTTTTGTCCCAATTTTGTGGTATTAAACCCGTGTTCGTTTACCCGATCGTTAGATGTTAGAATGTTTTAAATTGGTAAGTTTTTAAATACGTATTCGAATATATTTTTACTCTAGACATTTTATAGGAATAATTTAGTTGAGTTATAAAATTATAACTTGTTTTATTTTAGTTTTACAAATGAGTTTCGAGTTGTTTCGGTTATACGAAATAAATGTTATTTGCAACAAAATACATTGTAAATATTATCAACATAATATTTAATAAATAAATAATGTTATTTAATAATTTTCATATTATCAAATAATTTGTTCGCCAACGATCGTATATTTTGTAGTGTTTGTTCCGAATGTTTTGTACGCAATTATACTAATTACGAAATATGTAATACTACGCGTATTAACTAGTTGGGCTTTGCTAGACTTACCTCTAAAAGTAGTTGTGAATTCACTCAAGTAGGGAATTAGCCTAGATGTGCATGCTAATTACGTTTTTGATTATGTCGAAATTGAGGGGTGTCACAAAAAGAGAGAGAGAGAGAGTAGAGAGTGATAGAGGAAGTATGGTGTGTGAAGGAGTGATGGTGGTAATGTTGAGTATAATTCAAGGAAGGATGGGGAGAGTATGGAAAGCCATAATCTTGCCATTTTTCTACAGGAATCAGAGGGGTCCCACCCCATGTGGTGTGTAAGTTTGTTTCCCCAAGGTTGTGTTGTGTGCGGTGCCCTTTTACCCGTTCGTTTTACGTTTTAATTAACCGTATAATGTTTTTAAATGTTATAATTGTACGCGTGTAATCGCGATATTTTTACTTGAAGTATTTTATTAAAATACTTAGTTTTGAGTTATAAAAATATAACTTGAGTTTATCTTTGCGTGTCGGGCGCGTTTCACGCGTTTTTGGTCGTTTCTGAGCATTTTATATGATATGAAATGCTTGTGAAATATTATCGCAATAATATTTGGAAATAAGTATGTTTATCAAATAACTTCATATTATTTAATAAATTGCGTTCACCAACGTCCAGTTAAGTCGGAATCCATCTAAGCAAAACGTGTAATATCAATTTATTACGTACGTGTGTATATTCAATATACGTTATATTACAAGCAACTTAGTTCTATTTCAAACTAATCGCAAGTAATTACAAGCAAGCTTAGAGTAAATTAATACGCCTAAGTACGGCTTGTCACAATAATTATGAAGAAAAACCTCCGAAGTCTTGTGACTTATTTCATATTTCAATTATGTATTATTGTCTTGTATGTGATTTGTCTATTGCCATGAATTGCGAGTAGTCTATTATTGTGATTGTTGATGATGTAGATAATTATAAGTAAGGATGACGTTATATAACTAAGTGTACGACAATTGTAACCGTGATGTAATGGCCCCTATTCGACAGTTTATCTGATATAGTACTGGAAACGTTTTATACGGAGTACAAATGTATGGAAGTCAATAAACGACCGAAGGTAGTTACATCACTGGAATCAGCTCTGGTTTAACAATTGGAATTCCGAAAGGATAATACAACCTCACAACTAACTGGTATATCCTACGAAAGTCAATACACAATAAAATAATGTTCGAAAACACGTTCAGATAAAATAGGAATTAATAACCTTTGTATCGTTAAGACTTTATGAACTTGAGTTTAATTTATGGAGTACCCTTTCTAGTTATCCACGTGACTGCAACCTAGTAATTAGGACTTGATCAACCTTAATTATGGTAAGTAGTTATTTGTGCCCATGACATGCAACAAGTAAGACACAGTGAATCCACTCATTGTACATATTAGGTTTACATTTCTGCATCGCTCTTTATTTAGTTAGTTTAGAGTGTCACATTCACCGTCAATTACCCCTGACCGCATGTCTGATGTAAGAAGCAGTCGAACTACCATGTAAAGTACACTGTCCGATTACTGAAAGGCATGGCCTGCATATGAAACACGTTTTTATAAACTGCGAATAATCTAGGGATGTATAACTGTTTGAAAAGGAGAACTCAAGTTCTATAGTTGAAGTAACCAAACCCTAATGCATAAAACAAGACTTAGGAATAAGGATAACATCCTCGTGATTTAGACACCTTAAAACACTAAGCCTTACACAATCGGCGATCAAAACATACAAAGTTATTACTCTGCATGCTAATAAAATACTAAACTATTCTAGGGGTTAAGAAAGGTCGGACCTATGAGACGATACGCTACTGATTCATGCACCTCGGCGTCAAGCCAAAATAGGTTGTTTATCATTCAACTAGATAAGTATTGGAAGTTTGCGTATTGCTTCGATCAGAATCACGATAACCTAGCTCCTAGTGACATACCAATGGGAAATTTAATTGGTAGGGTTCTAGAGTTTACACCTGATAGTTTAAATCATTATATTAGTATTGCCCCTATTTAATCTGTCATCCTGAAACATTAATTATCAAATTCTCAGCAATCACATTTCTATCTTTATCTGCTTTCCTGTAATTTACTTTTCTGCATTTTAATTACTTGTCTTTAGTTTAAAACCCCCAAACCTACCTACTTTGTTTCATCCTAAATATCTCCTACCGAAAGCACCAGCTTTAATCTGCCACACGTTTGGATTCATAGAATGATCTTAGGTCATACTTACCGCTTACTAACCAGAGTAGGTAGTACGTATAATTTAAGCCCAGCAAAATATAAATTTTAAAACCCATGCTGCGCCCGCATCACCATCAGGAATCGCAACGACACTGAACCGACGGTTGCGGGTGCAACAAATTTTTGGCGCCGCTGCCAGGGAATCACAAACGTACGATTCAAAGCCGCCTTAAGTAGTAATATTTAGGAGACCCTTCCGATTGAAATATCTTTAGAAATCTTTCGAAAGTTAATTTAAGTAATTAGTATTAATTAAGTATTATTTAGTTAGGATAACTTTAGAAATCTTTCGAAAGTTAATTTCAATGAATGATACGGAATTCTTCAATTACTTAGAGAAAGAGTTAGGATCTGATTTCTTTCCATCTTCTTCCTCTAAAACTAAGGAAACCTTCGACACCCCAGAAGAATATAGGACCTCCCTTTCAATTCCAAAACATTGCCTGGATTTTGATGACACGGACCAGTTATCTGACCTTGCATCATCTCCAGAAGATCACTCGCCAACTTTACACCTACTTGATTTACCAAATTCTTCCCACTTCGATTATTTTCCCGAAGATAATTGTAACACCCCCAAATTTAATGTTGCGCGGAAGCAAGCTTTGGGTGTTATTAATCAATAATCAAGCACCAAAGTATGGCAAACGACCTCTAAATGAGACGTTTGTAAAATAGTTATATTCCCATATGAAATAATGTTTGAAAACATAATGTTTTCGTTACAAAATAAGGTCCCCTAGAGTCCGCGTACGTAGCGGGAGATTCTATTACATAACCATAGTTACAAAAGATAATGCTAAAGAATCTCCGTTAAATGCAGTTTGGAAATCATGCGACTCTAGCTAGTAATCCTGGAGTAATCCTACTCCGTACGTGTACCTGAGAATACATGTTAAAAAGGGTCAACACGAATGTTGGTGAATCTCACAGGTTTGTAAGTAAGTAATAGTTTGAACACAAGATTTTTATCAGTTGTGCCCGCAGGCGAAATCAAGTATCTGCAACCAAGCAAACAATAAGCAAATGTGTATATACCGTTGCCATCAGCTCATAGTCGAAGCTTAACCCATAAATCAGTGGTACAGTCAAGTACCGTATAGTGCCCCCGCGAGTGCCCAATCCAAACACTCGTACGAAACAAATAAAAGTCGCCCGTTTATACATAACGGTTCGTGGTAGCGCTACTATCCCGGGCGGGGAGGGTCAGTCCCTAATGGATCCATTAACTAATATTCGCGCTTAAGTCCATAACTAACGAAACTATGATGGAGGGACTTCAGTGGATTAGTAAGTAACTGATGCAAGCCCGTATATGAAAAGTAAGTAATTTAGCACTTGTGTTCAAGAAAACGTAAGCAATGCATCTCACCCCATAAGTAAAACAGTAAAAGTGGGGCTGTAAGACTCACATGAGTCAAGCAAGCAAGCGTTTAACTTAATAAACGTAAAGTCTGAAAGCAGTAGTAATCTGTAGATTCCGCGAACCCGCAACCTTCTAATGCCCTAAGCATATAAGGTTGTATGTATAAGTGAATGTCTCAAAAGATCATTCATGCTAGTTGTCCACTCAACTAGTTATGTCCAAGTAAGTATCCGTTTGTTTAATTAAAAACATTTGCGGCCCGTTGGTGAAGTTTAGGTATGTAATAATAATCTAAACATTATTATAATTCATCATGTTGTACACCTTACAAAGCGTATATATAAGTTGGTTATCTGTTATTGACGTTAAATCAAGTATGTCGTGATATTGTATGTATTCAAGGCTTGGTATAAAAAGTATCTTCAAGTTTCTGTTTCATGCGACAATACATTTTGTCCGTGAGTCAAAGAAAGTCAAAGGCCACAATTTATCCGACAATAGGGAACTGCGTCAATAGGATTCTCGGACACTGTTCATGCGAGAATGAGAATTCACGGGCACTGTTCATGCGAGATTGATATTCACGGATTGTGTTTATGCGTGAATGATATTCACGGTTTTTGTTTATGAGACAATGGTATTCACGGAGTTGAGATTTCATGCGATAATAATGAGGATTGACGGACCAATGATTTTCTAGAATACAAGTGTTATACTTTGTTCCCACTGTTTACTAAACTCGTTATCACTGTTCGTTATAAACTCGTTACCACTGTTAGTTAATTAACTCGTTACCACTGTTAGTTTATTAACTTGTTACCACTATTTGTTAATTAACTCGTTACCACTGTTAGTTTATTAACTTGTTACCACTGTTTGTTAATTAACTCGTTACTACTGTTAGTTTATTAACTTGTTACCACTGTTTGTTATAAACTCCTTACCACTGTTAGTTTATAATCTCGTTACCATTGTTAGCTTATTAACTCGTTACCACTGTTTGTTATAATCTCGTTACCACTGTTAGTTTATAACCTCGATAAGCCTTTCGATTTGGAGCATTTCTAGTCCGATTTATACCTAACCAAAAATCACACATGTTCTCATATATGTCTAGTTCATTTTTGCACTTTATGGTATTTTTATATATTCATTTACTATTTTAAACAAAAATAGTTTCAAGGTGTGGTCAGACTTGGTCCAAAACGGTTATAAGTTCAAAGATCAAGTTATACACGAAAATACGGACATTTCTGGGAATGGTCATAGGAACTTTTTAGAGTTGACAAAATATTTGAGGTTTTGGCACTGGTCTCATACGTTTTAGTGGTCTAGAACTCAAGATATGGTCTCGAGAAGGGGAAGAATGTTTTTGTCCGCCGGAACAGTATTGCGCACCTTAACGGAAATAGTACTTTACAATAGTAAACGAAATCGATATATCATGAAATAGATGTCGTTGGAAAGATAACACCACGAGCTACATTTTAGGCTTAAGAAGCGACCATTTTAGTTAAGAGATGAATTTTATAAAAATCATGGAAGTTGACCCTTTTTCTGGACAGAAAGTTAAAGTAGCATTTCAAGTTGTAAAATGTGTTTCGATTTATGTTTTGGACATATCCAAGTCGAGGGAGTACTAGAACATGTAAATAAACATATAGCAAGTACTTTAGAAGAGAAATGAAGTTCTTACAATGGTTGTTTAGTAGGAGAAAAAGAAAGAAGGAATAGAGTGCTCGATTCCGCGTGTATTCTTGAAAATCTTCGTCGCGGTGATATGGCGGATTGTGGTGGCTTAATGGTGGAATGTGGTGGTTGTTTTTGGGCTGGAACTCTGTGAAAAGTGTAACACCCCCAAATTCGTTGATTTTGTTTAGCGGAAGCATTTAGTTAAGTATGAGGAATGCCACAATTCACGGTACATGCATACGTATCAGAGCTTATGATTACAACAGAACATAATATAAATTAAGATGCCAAAAGTAATAGTTACAAAGTTTACGATTCATCGAATCATGTAAGTTGAAAAGTATTTAAGTTACAAAAGTAGATTTCGTAAATATGACTAAACAGCTTAGTTATATAAAAGAAATCCAGTTGTCAAAAGTTGGCATCCTATTCCTTCGGGGTCGCGTACGTTCCATGTGTGTAGGATGTCTTACGTGCAGCTAATTCCCTGAAAAACATAGTAAAAGTCAACAACGAGGTTGAGTGAATTCACAGGTTTTATGTTTGCAATAGTTGAATCAAGTTCGTAAGCACAATTGTTAAAATCAATAGTTCACAAATAGTTATTGCCATAATAGTTAAGTAAACGTTTTGTGGAATGTTATCCAAGTATAGCTCGGTTGGGATGTCACCCAAAATACAGTTTGTGTGGGATGTTACCCAAATACCGTTTGCGTGGGATGTTACCCAAAATACCGTTTACGTGGGATGTTACCCAAAACACAGTTTGCAAATCGTTGCTAGTCGTTCTCCAGCGTTTACAAAAATAGTACCGGTTGTTCTCCGGTCTAAATACGCACGGGTTGTTCTCCCGTCCAAACTCGGCCAGTCGTTCTCTGGCAATAAATACCGCTGGTCGTTCTCCAGCGAAACACAGTACCGGTCGTTCTCCGGTCAAAAGACGCATGGGTCGTTCTCCCATCTAAATACGCACGGGTCGTTCTCCCGTCCACTTGGCCAGTCGTTCTCTGGCAATAAAATACGTTGTTGGTCGTTCTCCAGCGTTTTCGTAAAAAGTACCGATCGTTCTCCGGTTTACTAAACAAAGTTTAACAAGTTTATAGTATGAAAATGTTGTTTCATAAATACCAGTTTTTGTGCAAGAGTTCAACAGTTCATAGTACTCTAATCGTTCGAGTAAAACAAGTATACAATCATGTAAGTAAAAGCAGTTATGGCAATCATTAAAGCAGTTGACTATGTTTCTCACCCCAAGTTGAAAGCAGTAAATCAGTAAAAGTGGGGCTGTGAACTCACCTGTTGAGTTAAGTAATGTGCGAGTGCTAGCAAAGCGTAGTCCGGGTAAAGTCCCTAATGTCCTAAACGTAGGAAATAGCCGTATAAGTGGTTGGATAACAACCAGACCATGTTACTCGTTCATCCATGAAAGATCATTATTTATTTGTAAATTCGTACAATTCGTTGGTGAAGGTTTCGTAAAAGTATTTCAAAGTAGTGTTGGCAGTTTCGTTGTGTTTTCATAAAAATGGAAATTTTGTACGGGGGTCCGGGGGCAGCGCCCCTGGTAGCGGGGTCCAAGGGGCAGAGCCCCTGGCTGGGGTCGAGCTTAGTGTAAAACATGTAAAATCTGGTTCCGACATGTTGCTGTAGTGAAAACGCATTCGAATTCCAAATTCGGAGTAAAATCAAGTGATAAAATCTGGTTCCGACACTTAGTGTAAAACATGTATTTTTAAGGTTCTGAGTTCTGCGACATAAGTATTGTGTCGCTAAAAGGTTCTGCGACACAAGGGTTTGTGTCGCAATCCTACGACATTCGCAAATAAATGCGACATAGGCATTTGTGTCGCAAATGCTGCGACATAGTAGTTATGTCGCAAGTATGCGACATAGGATAATGTATGCGACACAAGGCGTTGTGTCGCATAATGCGACGTAAGAATGGTACTGCGACACAAAAGGTTGTGTCGCACTACTGTTCTCGGTCCCGTGCGACACAACGCACTGTTCGACGAAAAACTTAATTTTTTCACCCAAAAACGTTTAGATCTTTCATAATATGACTTGTAACATGTTTGTATACTATAATAACAAAGGAAAAGTGAAAGAAAAGTGATTTTTCATACCAAATCGAGTGAAATCCGAAAATTAGGTGAGTGGATGAAGATGGTGATGAAAATGGTGTTCTTGAGCTTGAATCTTGAAGATGAAATTGATGATAAGTTTTGTTGTTGTTGTTGGTTCGAAAATCCAAAGAAAATGTTGGTGATTTGATGATTCTTGGTGGTTGATTTTGAGAGGAAATGAGATGGTGTTTGTGTGTGTTTTGTGTTAGAAGGAAGTGAAATGAAAATGGGGTTGGGTGGGGGGTTTGGGGTGTTTGGTTCAGCTGACCAAAGGGAAAGGGGAGGGGAAGTTTTGTCCCAATTTTGTGGTATTAAACCCGTGTTCGTTTACCCGATCGTTAAATGTTAGAATGTTTTAAATTGGTAAGTTTTTAAATACGTATTCGAATATATTTTTACTCTAGACATTTTATAGGAATAATTTAGTTGAGTTATAAAATTATAACTTGTTTTATTTTAGTTTTACAAATGAGTTTCGAGTTGTTTCGGTTATACGAAATAAATGTTATTTGCAACAAAATACATTGTAAATATTATCAACATAATATTTAATAAATAAATAATGTTATTTAATAATTTTCATATTATCAAATAATTTGTTCGCCAACGATCGTATATTTTGTAGTGTTTGTTCCGAATGTTTTGTACGCAATTATACTAATTACGAAATATGTAATACTACGCGTATTAACTAGTTGGGCTTTGCTAGACTTACCTCTAAAAGTAGTTGTGAATTCACTCAAGTAGGGAATTAGCCTAGATGTGCATGCTAATTACGTTTTTGATTATGTCGAAATTGAGGGGTGTCACAAAAAGAGAGAGAGAGAGAGTAGAGAGTGATAGAGGAAGTATGGTGTGTGAAGGAGTGATGGTGGTAATGTTGAGTATAATTCAAGGAAGGATGGGGAGAGTATGGAAAGCCATAATCTTGCCATTTTTCTACAGGAATCAGAGGGGTCCCACCCCATGTGGTGTGTAAGTTTGTTTCCCCAAGGTTGTGTTGTGTGCGGTGCCCTTTTACCCGTTCGTTTTACGTTTTAATTAACCGTATAATGTTTTTAAATGTTATAATTGTACGCGTGTAATCGCGATATTTTTACTTGAAGTATTTTATTAAAATACTTAGTTTTGAGTTATAAAAATATAACTTGAGTTTATCTTTGCGTGTCGGGCGCGTTTCACGCGTTTTTGGTCGTTTCTGAGCATTTTATATGATATGAAATGCTTGTGAAATATTATCGCAATAATATTTGGAAATAAGTATGTTTATCAAATAACTTCATATTATTTAATAAATTGCGTTCACCAACGTCCAGTTAAGTCGGAATCCATCTAAGCAAAACGTGTAATATCAATTTATTACGTACGTGTGTATATTCAATATACGTTATATTACAAGCAACTTAGTTCTATTTCAAACTAATCGCAAGTAATTACAAGCAAGCTTAGAGTAAATTAATATGCCTATGTACGGGTTGTCACATTCTCCCCTTGTCAAAGAAATTTCATCCCGAAATTAAGTTGTAGTAGGAGTCTGAGTGGGGGTTGAGAAGAGGTGTGGGTATTTCTCGCGTATCTGATCTTCTCGTTCCTAGGTGAATTCAGGGCCTCGCCTAGACTTCCATCGGACCTTAACAATGGGAATGCGACTTTGTTTTAAACGCTTGACCTCACGGTCCATAACTTCCACGGGTTCCTCGACAAAGTGTAGTTTGTCGTCAATGTGTATCACATCGAGAGGTATAATTAGTGTCTCATCAGACAGACATTTCTTCAAGTTAGAAATGTGGAAAGTAGGGTGCACGCTACTGAGTTCAGGAGGTAGCTGCAGTCTGTATGCCACTGGACCTAACCTTTCAAGGATCTCGAACGGTCCAATGTACCTGGGATTCAGTTTCCCACGTTTGCCAAAACGAATAACGCCTTTCCAAGGCGAGACTTTCAGAAGTACTCGATCTCCAACCTGGAATTCGAGGTGTTTGCGTCTCACGTCAGCATAGCTTTTTTGACGATCACGCGCAGCCTTCAGTCGGTTTTGTATGCCGACGATCTTTTCAGTGGTTTCGTGAATGATTTCTGGACCAGTGAGTTGTGTATCCCCCACCTCAGTCCAACAAACGGGTGATCGGCACTTACGACCGTAAAGTGCCTCGAAGGGTGCAGCTTTGACGCTGGTGTGGTAGCTGTTATTGTATGAAAACTCACACAACGGTAAGTGATTTTCCCAGATGTTACCGAAGTCAACTACGCAAGCTCGTAGCATATCCTCCAGTGTTTGTATAGTTCGTTTGCTCTGGCCGTCAGTTTGAGGATGATAAGCTGTACTCATATCTAGACGAGTACCAAGAGATTTTTGTAGTCATTGCCAGAAGTGAGAAGTAAATAGAGCATCTCGGTCAAAGATAATTGAGATGCGCACACCGTGTCTTGACACGATCTCTTTCAGGTAAATCCGTGTCAAACGTTCCATCTTGTCAATTTCCCCGATGGCTAGGAAATGAGCAGATTTAGTGAGTCGGTCTACGATCACCCAAATGGTATCGCAACCGCTAGAGGTTTTTGGGAGTTTGGTAATGAAATCCATGGTGATTTTCTCCCATTTCCATTCGGGGATTTCCGGTTGATGTAGTAAACCAGAAGGTTTCTGGTGTTCGGCTTTAACCTTACAACAAGTAAGACACTTGCCAACGTAGGTAGCAATGTCGGCTTTCATGTTGGGCCACCAGTACAACTCCTTGATGCCATGGTACATTTTGTCGGCACCAGGGTGTATAGAGTATTTAGACTTGTGTGCCTCGTCCATCACCAAGTCTCATAAGTTCCCGTAGTTGGGCAGCCAGAGTCGGTCAGAGAAGTACTTGGCCCCGTTTGGTTTGGTTTCCAGTTGTTTTTCCACGCCTCGCAAGGCCTTGTGTTTCACATTCTCAGCTTTGAGTGCTTCGAGTTGAGCGGTAAGAATTTGGGTTATCAGGTCGTTGTGTATAGTCATACTAAGTGCTCAGACTCGAAGGGGTTTCACTCGTTCCTTACGACTTAAGGCATCAGCAACAACGTTTGCCTTGCCTGGATGGTAGCGTATTTCACAGTCGTAATTAGTAAGTAGTTCGACCCAACGGCGTTGTCTCATGTTTAGGTCTTTTTGGTCGAAGATGTGTTGGAGACTTTTGTGGTCGGTGAAAATTGTACACTTGGTACCATATAAGTAGTGTCTCCAGATCTTTAGGGAGAATACCACTGCCCCCAACTCTAGGTCATGAGTGGTGTAATTCTTTTCGTGGACCTTGAGTTGTCATGAGGCGTAAGCAATGACTTTGTCTCGTTTCATCAGCACACACCCGAGACCTTGGTGTGAAGCGTCACAATATACCATGAAGTCATCGTTGCCTTCGGGTAAAGATAAGATAGGTGCACTGCAGAGTTTTTTGTTTGAGCAGCTGGAAGGCTGACTCCTGCTTATCAGTCCAATCGAATTTCTTTTCCTTTTGGGTCAGTGCAGTGAGGGGTTGAGCTATTTTTGAAAAGTTCTCAATAAATCGCCTATAGTATCCGGCGAGTCCTAAGAATTGTCGTACCTCGGTGGGTGTAGTAGGTGCTTGCCAACCCTTGATGGCTTCGATTTTTGAAGGATCAACACGAATTCCTTGACTGTCAATCATGTGTCCAAGGAATTGTACAGTTTGCATCCAGAACTCATACTTGGAGAATTTGGCATATAACTCCTCGTGCTTGAGTAGTTCTAGAACGGTTTTCAGGTGTTGCGCGTGTTCTTGTTCATTGCGTGAGTAAATCAGAATGTCGTCAATGAAGACGATGACAAACTTGTCAAGGTAAGGCTTACACACCAGATTCATAAGGTCGATGAATACTGCCGGTGCGTTGGTCAAGCCGAATGGCATAACTTGGAATTCGTAGTGTCCGTAACGGGTTCAAAATGCGGTTTTCGGAATGTCGGCATCTCGAACCCTCAATTGATGGTAACCTGAACACAGGTCGATTTTTGAATAACAGCTTGACCCTTGAAGTTGGTCGAATAAGTCATCGATTCGGGGAAGTGGGTATCGATTTTTCACAGTCAGTTTGTTCAGTTCCCGGTAATCGATACACATCCTGAAAGATCCGTCTTTCTTTTTCACAAAGAGGACCGGAGCTCCCCACGGTGAGGAACTTGGTCGAATGAATCCCTTGTCCAGGAGTTCCTGTAACTGAGTGGACAACTCCTGCAACTCGGACGGTGCTAATCGGTAAGGGGCTCGTGCCATGGGTGCAGCTCCAGGCACAAGGTCAATTTGAAATTCGACTTGTCTGGGTGGTGGAAGGCCAGGCAAGTCTTCAGGAAAGACTTCAGGGAAGTCTCGTACAATAGGCACATCCTCGAGCCACTTTTCCTCCAACTTCTTTTCTGTTACGTGTGCGAGGATTTCCTGATATCCTTTTCTCATATATTTTCGAGTTTTCATGTAAGATATGATGTTTATTCTCGTTCCACCAGTCTCCCCTTGTATGATCAAAGTTCTACCGGTGACGAGAGGAATACGGACGAGTTTCTCTTAACAAACAATTTCGGCGTGGTGTTTGGACAGCCAATCCATACCAACGATAATATCAAAGCTTCCGATTTCAACGGGTATCAGGTCTATAGAGAAAAGTTCGCTTGCTAGGTTTAGGGTGCAATTGCATATTATACTATCGGCTTCAATTAGTTTGCCGTTTGCTAATTCTACGATGTACTTAGCATCTAAGGCAGTGGGGGTAGCATTGAGCAATGGGCTAAATTCATCAGATATGAAACTTTTATCGGCACCAGTATCAAATAAGACTGAAGCGGTTAAGTCGTTGAGAAGAAACATACCCGTAACAACGTTCGGGTCTTGGCGGGCTTCCCCCGAGTTCAACACAAAAGCTCTACCGCGAGCGTTGGTGTTGTTGTTCCTGTTATTACTTCTCAGCTTTGGACAATCATTCCTGAAATGTCCGGTGTTTCCACACTCAAAGCAGGCCTTTAGTGTGTTAGAGTTTGGGATTGTGGTGTTGGTTCGACAATCTTTAGCTAAGTGCCTGAAACGTTTGCACTTGCTACAAGGGCAAGAACCATCGTGGTGACGGTTGCATTTGGAGCAATAGGGTTTGCTCCCACTGTATCCTTTCTTTTCGTCGGTACCAGCAGCATAGGCCTTTGTAGTATCTGGCCTCTTGTTTTGGTGTTGACTTTGGTTTTGGTTGTGGTTGGGATTCCATTTCCGTTTGTTATCCCCAGATCGGTTTCCAGTATCCTTTCCAGCGGATGTTCCACGACGGACTACCTGAGCCATTAAGTTATGTGCCATACGGACGGCACTCTGAATAGTCCCCGGGTTGGACGCAGTTACCATCCCCTGAATCTTGGCTGGGAGTCCCCAGATATACCTTTCGATCCTCTTGTATTCAGGATCGACCATTGTTGGGCACAGAAGTGCCAGCTGGTGGAAGCAGGTAGTGTAACCGGTGATATCATCACCTTTCACTGTGAGGTTCCAGAATTCAACCTCAAGATGTTGTAGCTCTTCTCTTGGACAGTACTCATCTGTCAGCATCTTCTTTAGATCTTCCCAAGGGAGTTGATAAGCGACATTAATCCCCACAGTTTGGGCGTAGGTATTCCACCAGGTAAGGGCACCATCCATAAAGGTGCAGGTAGAGTACTTAACCTTGCAATCCTCGGTGCAGTTGCAGATTCGAAAAACAGATTCCAGTTTCTCAATCCATCTCAGTAAGCCGATGGCTCTTTCAGTTCGCTTGAAGTTTAAGGGTTTGCAGTTAAGAAAATCCTTGTATGTGCAAGGTTTGGTAGTTGATACTGTGTTGGTGGTATTTTCGCTACCCTGGTTCGGATTTGAACCACTGTTTCGCTATGCCTCTTGAGCAGCCAGGGCATCGGCTACTCCTTGGGCAATGAACTGGGCAAGTTCAGCATCGGTGAAAGTCTGTTTCCTTGGCGGCATGTTCGTTTAATACAAAGTTAGGAGGCATGTGAGATTTTGTGCAAGGAGTATGATGATCACGGATGCATATCCATAAAGAGGTAATATACGATATCACTATAGGATAATCAATAACATAAGATAGATATATTTGCAACCACTCAAGGTGCGAGTTCAAAAGATTTCAGAATTCTAAGTTCACAAAAGATGCCGGGAATATTACATCCGGTCGGGTTACAAGAGTTTACATAGTTAGCTAATAGGTTACATGATAACCACTGCACTAATCTTGATGTAGGTTGAGTCGTGACAACAGAGAAGTGAGATGGTTAACAGATTCTGCAAGCTTGCTAAACATTCTAAGAGCATCCTCGGTTTCCCGTAGACGCATCTCGTATTCTTGCAGCCTTGTTTGCAGAACAGAGATTTCATTTTGGTTACTGATCACTTGATTGTGAATAGTTCCCATGGTTTCGATAGTTTCTCCCAGTTGGTCGTGAAATGTGTCCATGTTATCCACAGTGTTCTCGTGATCCTCGGAGACTTGGTTGATACGTTCAAGGGCTGTGAGTCTCCAGTTCTCACGAGTCTCCTGCAGTTCTATGTCCATTTCGCGAAGTCGTCGCTCATGGTGGTTTAGCCTGGCGGCTAAAGCTGGTATGGAATAGGGGTTAGTTCGAGGTGACATTGTGGTCCTCCTAAAAATCCGTGGATTTTGTGATCCATACGGTTGGGAGCGTGACGAATTGGGTGGTGTGTTTTCCATTCTGAGATAGAGCGTTAGAAAGAATGAGGCCTATATTCATATAATACATATATAATATAGCCTAAGATATTGAGCGAGAGTGAGGCCTATCTATGCATACATGTATATATATCACATAATAGCCTAAAGTGTCTAATCACAGACATGTTTGAGTCCCGGTTTCTCTCGTGGTCAGAGTCAACTAGTGTATCCCTGTTCATCATAACCATTTCAGACCTCACATCATCTTTCTTTAATTGTACATAGTTGATCAGGCTATGTTAAATTAAAGTCGTATGATGCAATTCCTGAACCAATCATAACTAATAGGGAGATACTGCCTAACGGTCATAGTCTAGGCCCACTAAATGCAACCTAGTTCGCTATAACCTTAGGCTCTGATACCAATCTGTAACACCCCCAAATTTAATGTTGCGCGGAAGCAAGCTTTGGGTGTTACTAATCAATAATCAAGCAGCAAAGTATCGCAAACGACCTCTAAATGAGACGTTTGTAAAATAGTTATATTCCCATATGAAATAATGTTTGAAAACATAATGTTTGAAAACATAATGTTTTCGTAACAAACTAAGGTCCCCTAGACTCCGCGTACGTAGCGGGAGATTCTATTACATAACCATAGTTAGAAAAGATAATGCTAAAGAATCTCCGTTAAATGCAGTTTGGAAATCATGCGACTCTAGCTAGTAATCCTGGAGTAATCCTACTCTGTAGGTGTACCTGAGAATACATGCTAAAAAGGGTCAACACGAATGTTGGTGAATCTCACAGGTTTGTAAGTAAGTAATAGTTTGAACACAAGATTTTTACCAGTTGTGCCCGCAGGCGAAATCAAGTATCTGCAACCAAGCAAACAATAAGCAAATGTGTATATACCGTTGCCATGAGCTCATAGTCGAAGCTTAACCCGTAAATCAGTGGTACAGCCAAGTACCGTATAGTGCCCCTGCGAGTGCCCAATCCAAACACTCGTGCGAAACAAATAAAAGTCGCCCATTTATCCATAACGGTTCGTGGTAGCGCTACTACCCCGGGCGGGGAGGGTCAGTCCCTAATGGATCCATTAACTAATATTCGCGCTTAAGTCCATAACTAACGAAACTATGATGGAGGAACTTCAGTGGATTAGTAAGTAACTCATGCAAGCCCGTATATGAAAAGTAAGTAATTTAGCACTTGTGTTCAAGAAAACGTAAGCAATGCATCTCACCCCATAAGTAAAACAGTAAAAGTGGGGCTGTAAGACTCACCTGAGTCAAGCAAGCAAGCGTTTAACTTAATAAACGTAAAGTCTGAAAGCAGTAGTAATCCGTAGGTTCCACGAACCCGCAACCTTCTAATGCCCTAAGCATCTAAGGTTGTATGTATAAGTGAATGTCTCAAAAGATCATTTATGCTAGTTGTCCACTCAACTAGTTATGTCCAAGTAAGTATCCGTTTGTTTAATTAAAAACATTTGCGGCCCGTTGGTGAAGTTTAGGTATGTAATAATAATCTAAACATTATTATAATTCATCGTGTTGTACACCTTACAAAGCGTATATATAAGTTGGTTATCTGTTATTGACGTTAAATCAAGTATGTCGTGATATTGTATGTATTCAAGGCTTGGTATAAAAAGTATCTTCAAGTTTCTGTTTCATGCGACAATACATTTGGTACGTGAGTCAAAGAAAGTCAAAGGCTACAATTTATCCGACAATCGGGTAATGCGTCAATAGGATTCTCGGACAGTGTTCATGCGAGAATGAGAATTCACGGGCACTGTTCATGCGAGATTGATATTCACGGATTATGTTTATGCGTGAATGATATTCACGGTTTTTGTTTATGAGACAATGGTATTCACGGAGTTGAGATTTCATGCGATAATAATGAGGATTGACGGACCAATGATTTTCTAGAATACAAGTGTTATACTTTGTTCCCACTGTTTACTAAACTCGTTATCACTGTTCGTTATAAACTCGTTACCACTGTCAGTTAATTAACTCGTTACCACTGTTAGTTTATTAACTTGTTACCACTGTTTGTTAATTAACTCGTTACCACTGTTAGTTTATTAACTTGTTACCACTGTTTGTTAATTAACTCGTTACCACTGTTAGTTTATTAACTTGTTACCACTGTTTGTTATAAACTCGTTACCACTGTTAGTTTATAACCTCGTTACCACTGTTAGCTTATTAACTCGTTACCACTGTTTGTTATAATCTCGTTACCACTGTTAGTTTATAACCTCGATAAGCCTTTCGATTTGGAGCATTTATAATCCGATTTATACGTAACCAAAAATCATACATGTTCTCATATATGTCTAGTTCATTTCTGAACTTTATAGTATTTTTATATGTTCATTTACTATTTTAAACAAAAATAGTTTCAAGGTGTGGTCAGACTTGGTCCAAAACAGTTATATGTTCAAAGATCGAGTTATACACGAAAATACGGACATTTATGGAAATGGTCATAGAAGAACTTTTTACAGTTGACACAATATGTGAGGTTTTGGCACTGGTCTCATACGTTTTAGTGGTCTAGAACTCAAGATATGGTCTCGAGAAGGGGATGAATGTTTCTGTCCGCCGGAACAGTAATGCGCACCTTAACGGAAATATTACTTTACAATAGTATACGAAATCGATATGTCATAAAATAGATTTCGTTGGAAAGCTAACACCACGAGATACATTTTAGGCTTAAGAAGCGACTATTTTAGTTAAGAGATGAATTTTATAAAAATCATGGAAGTTGACCCTTTTTCTGGACTGAAAGTTAAAGTAGCATTTCAAGTTGTAAAATGTGTTTTGATTTATGTTTTGGACATATCCAAGTCGAGGGAGTACTAGAACATGTAAATAAACATAAAGCAAGTACTTTAGAAGAGAAATGAAGTTCTTACAATGGTTGTTTAGTAGGAGAAAAAGAAAGAAGGAATAGAGTGCTCGATTCCGCGTGTATTCTTGAAAATCTTCATCGCGGTGATATGGCGGATTGTGGTGGCTTAATGGTGGAATGTGGTGGTTGTTTTTAGGCTAGAACTCTGTGAAAAGAGAGAGAGAGAGAGTAGAGAGTAATAGAGCAAGTATGGTGTGTGAAGGAGTGATGGTGGTAATGTTGAGTATAATTCAAGGAAGGATGGGGAGAGTATGGCAAGCCATACTCTTGCCATTTTTCTGCAGGAATCAGAGGGGTCCCACCCCATGTGGTATGTAAGTTTGTTTCCCCAAGGTTGTGTTGTGTGCGGTGCCCTTTTACCCGTTCGTTTTACGTTTTATTAACCGTATAACGTTTTTAAATGTTATAATTGTACGCGTGTAATCGCGATATTTTTACTTGAAGTATTTTATTAAAATACTTAGTTTTGAGTTATAAAAATATAACTTGAGTTTATCTTTGCGTGTCGGGCGCGTTTCACGCGTTTTTTGTCATTTCTGAGCATTATATATGATACGAAATGCTTGTGAAATATTATCGCAATAATATTTGGAAATAAGTATGTTTATCAAATAACTTCATATTATTTAATAAATTGCGTTCACCAACGTCCAGTTAAGTCGGAATCCATCCAAGCAAATTGTGTAATATCAATTTATTACGTACGTGTGTATATTCAATATACGTTATATTACAAGCAACTTAGTTCTATTTCAAACTAATCGCAAGTAATTACAAGCAAGCTTAGAGTAAATTAATACGCCTAAGTACGGCTTGTCACAATAATTATGAAGAAAAACCTCCGAAGTCTTGTAACTTAATCACCCTCATTCCTGAAACATCGGTGTATTCTCAAACTACGCCCGATTCTCAGAATTACTGCATCTTTTCATTCATTTCACATAACCACCAATACACCATTTACCGAGTGGTGGACAAGGTTCCATCAGTCGAGCCGGAACAACCTTGTTTTGAAGAACGCCACCTCGGTGCTTCTTTCAATCCTTCCCATAGGGTAGATGTCTATAAAGCATTCGTCAGGCAGTTAACCTATGCCAATCTCCCATATTCCTACGAACAACGAGAAACGATTGCCACATTAGAAAAACAAGCAGAATTCCTTATTCGCCTGTCAAGTCGTGAATGCGAAAGCACTCCCACAAATTTCAGAGACCAAGAACTAAAGTTTATAGCAGATTTAGATCTACTTTTTGAATCATTCGCCGACATGGATTTTCTTCCAACATCTATGATGTTAATCAATCACAGTGTCACCGTAATGATCAACAAACTTGAGTTCTGGGAAGAACAAGATCCGATGATTTCTATCATCATTCCTGGTAAAATTCCTTTCTTTGTTGACCCCGCCTCCTACCTGATCTCAAAATTACGAGACGTTTTTCCTGATTCCACCAAGGAAAGAATCGACACAGTTTTCTTCACAAAAAGAAAAGACCTTCACGTTAAGCTTACTAGAATCTTTGCCTTTACCAAATACCCTTTCACTTCCGTACAAAAATTCACGATCAGTGAACTCTGTAGGATAGTTAAGTCTACAATCGGAGACCCTGATTCACAGGAAGAGAACACATTTCTAGAAGTCATGAATAAACTCACTCACGAACTTAATTACAAGGATCAAGGTACACGCGTCGGTTTGTCAAACCCTAAAAAGATAAGGAAAGCGTACAATAAGTTAATTGGTGATCTTATCAATTTAGGATACGAAGAACGAGAAGTCCTAGGATTTGAGAATCGTCATTACTTTTTAGTTTATAACACCATTTTGGAACTTTCAAAATGTTTTGTGCTGAAAAACGTTCGCTTAAGGGAGCAAATCTCGACCCTTTCCCTATGGAGGGATCGGAACGAATCTTAAAACAATTCCTTCCGAAAAAGGTCGAAGCTCGCAACTTTAAATGAGCATATTTTAGTATTAATATAGTAATATAATAAAATTTTGAAAGTTTTCTTTGAAAAAAAAAAAAAAAAAAAAAACGTTTTTAAATTTTTGCTTGAAAACACGTGCGCGACAACAAGAACGTACAACGTTAAGCTTTTAGCTGAAACATGTACATTCAACAAGTCCACGTCAGACAACTAATTTTAAAACAACCAAAAAAATAATTTAAGTTTAAATATCTCAGGATTGCTTTTAATTGTTCCACAAAAATGTACGCGCGTCTTAAATTGTTTATAACGTAACGAAAGACTAACAAGTAACTAGTTATAATAAATACGTTTAGGATTTGTAATCATCATTAGTGGGACATTAGGAATTAATCTAGGGAAGTACTTAGATGTACATAGGGGACCATGTAAGGAATAGGGTACATGGGAGCATGAAAAATATTCTCATGGACCACAAGCCTTCCATTTGATCCCATAATTCAAAAATAACATAAAAACCTTTTCTTCTCCTTCCTCCCTCACTCCCAAAACCAGCCTCCCTAAACCCACCATGGGTCACCACTCAATCTTCACCAACCTCTCTAGTTTCATGTCCTTTTGACCTCCTCATTGCATGATATTCTCGATTGTACATTCATTTTGAAGCATAACACACTAAAACAAGGTATGATCATAAGAAACCCACTTTAAGCTTAAAGTTTCTCATTTTATGAAGTTTCCTAAGTTAGTAACTAGGAATTGCTATTTTTTCTTGGTTGAATGCTTAGAAACTACATGCTACTACCACTTACCCATGCTAATTCATACTAGTTTGGACCTTTCAAGAAGATGTACTTTAACTTATTGATTAAGTCTAGAATTTAGCTTGATTAAGTGCTAGTTCTTAGATATTTAAGTAATTATCGTGTTTTGAATGATTGCCCCATGTTAATTGTATAATGCGGATAGATTAGGACTAGCAAATTTGACTTTTGAAAGTCAACAAAAAGTTAACAACCATGCATGGTAGTAAATTAAAAATTTACTTGAAAACTCTTGCTTACTAGGACACTTGTACTTTCTTGACTAGTCAAAATAGGCAATATAGAATTATTACTAGAAACAAAAGTCTTGAATAAAACCAAACACATGGATGACATAATTTTTGTGCATGACCTAGCTTGTTATCTAGTAGGAAAATGCCTAAAAATAATGATCACATGCTTAGGTTATAATTTTGGTATGCGGACAAATTGGAATTATCGTCCGAAGTAAGTTTTAACATAACAGTCAATTTGAAGTATTGTACTTTTAAAAATAAATTAATTGCGATTTTTATTCAAAAACCTTACTTCAAGTTGAACTTTTAAAAGTCAAAAACCTACAATGAGACTACAAACTGTGAAATAATGACGTTTCAAATTTGGCTAAACACCAGACTTTGTAAACGACATTACTTCACAAGTTATGTTACTGCCATCCCATGACTATATGTTTCTACACATTGATGATTGCCTCACTATTGTTACTTGGGGGCATTTGATATTTACTGTAATCTTTGGACTGTCAAGAATTTAAAGCCCTCATTTCGAATTTTCCATTAGAAAATTCGAGAAGTGCTTTAAATTCCACCTTTCTTAAGACCTATTACTTTAAATTTCTCATGTTCTCAGGTATCATGAAGAAAAAGCTAAAACCAGCACGTCCACTTACATGATCTCTTGCATACCTTAGTGCAACACCAGCATACGACCGGATGGCACGAATATGGAGAGATAAACCTTTTGGCCGTTTTAGATATGTAGATTGGTAAAAGCTACAGATATTGGGGTTCAGGCAGAAATTAGAGAGTCTACTCAGTTACTCAATAAAGGGTCAGCAGTTTGAGTCTTTCAAGAGATTGTTCAGCATTGACGAACCGGTGTATATGGAGATGATCACCGAGTTCATGACCACCTATACATTCGAGCCAGGGAGTAGAGTGGAAGACGGGGTGATCACGTTTAGATATATGGGGAGCCTATTCACCTTGTCATTTGTTGGGACATGTATGTGTGACAACAGATCTAGCTTGTAATAGTACTAGTGATTATTGTAATCAAGTTTGTACAATTGATTTGGATTTGTAAATCATATTAGTTTGGTATTAATATTCGTTAAATATATTAGTATGATAAAGTGTTAGACGAATATCGAATACGATGTTACAAACTAAAGTCTGTGAGATAAGATCTCAAGTCGCAGAACTTAATCCTGCGAGATGAGATCTGGGCTCGCAGAGCTGCGAACCGAGTCGAGATGGGCTTGGTTGTGGGCTGCGAGTTGAACTCAACTCGCAGAGTCCATCGACCTGCGAATCAAGTTTGATTAAAACCTATAAATATCCAATTAGGTTTAATCCGAAAAAGACTTTTGGCCATTCGTTTTCCAGAGAACAAAAACGCTATTCTAAGCAATCATAAGGTTAGGTATTGATCGATTAACGTTAATTAATCGATACAAAACCTGGTTGATAAATCAATTCGCTATTATCTTGCGAAACAAATTGTTCACTTATTGTGAACCAAGTATTGAGGAATTCCGCGCCTTAATACCTAAGATAACCTCGTTATCGATCCACATAATAGGGACTTACAATTGGTATCAGAGCTTTCGGGCTAAATACTTAGTTAGTTCGAGGTTATTTGGATAATAACGATAGATTTAGGGTTGTTGTTACGATTAATCTTTGTAAAAACGATCAAAATCAGTCGCTGGAAGTGTTTAGTTTCATAATCGACCAAAATCTTAGGGTTTAATCGATTAGAAAACTAAATTTTCGTTTTAGGGTTTTTCAGCCGATTCTGCGAACTGAGTTCCCCCTGCGAACCGAGTTCTTCTGCGAACTGAGTTCCCCCTGCGAACTGAGTTCCCCCTGCGAACCGAGTTCTTCTGCGAACTGAGTTCCCCTCTGCGAACTGAGTTCACCCTGCGAACTGAGTTCCTGTCCTGGGAATCGAGTTTCTGCGAAGTGAACTTTCTGATTTTTCTGATTGTTAATTCCCGAAACTCTTAAAAATGTCTGACATTAGCAAAATGATTGAGATGGAGCACGAGGTTGGAAAATCTAATACTCCACCTAAGTTGTTACGTGTTGAAGACTATTACAGTTGGAGAGATAGGTTTGAATCTTACTGTAGATTCCATAATCTCTCAATCTGGATGTGTATCAAAGGAGGATACACGGCACCCACCCAAACTGTTCAAAATGCTGTTGTTGTGGTATCCTATAATCTGATGAGTGAACAACAAAAGAAAGACTATGAGAATGAAAATAAAGCTCATTCTTGTATCAAGATGTGTTTATCCAAGGAAATTAATCATCAGTTAAAATCTTTTCATACTGCTAAAGCACTCTGGGAAGCGCTTGAGAAAAGATGTGAGGAAAGTCCACAAGTACAAGCAAGCAAGAAGAAGCTTCTGAAAAAGCAGTTTACTCTGTTTAAAGCTTTTAAAGGAGAAACTCTTGATGCTTATGTTACTCGTTTCTACCATTTGTTATCTGAGATTGAAAACCATGAAATCACTATTGAGGAGGTAGAGAAAACCGACAAGTTTCTTGAGGGTTTACCTTCTAAATGGGAGATGTATGGTGTGATGATTACAGACAATGAAACCAGATATGCAACCATGACACTTGAGCAGGTTATTGACAAGCTCAAAGGATATGATTTCACTAAGAAGTCGAAAGATACTGATTCTGATCATGTTCAGGATCCAGGACTGTATCATGGAAAAACTTCTATCTCGACTGCTTCATCTAGCTCGACCACTGCTTTGTTTGTTGGTAATGCTGATGGAAAGGGTGAAATGATAACTGATGAACTGTGTTTCATTACATCATCCGGAAATGAAGCTAAAGGGAAACCTTCTGAGAAGTCACCTCAAGAACATCAAAAGATGCCCATGAGTGTGAAATCTGCTGAGCAACAATTGTCTGTTCTTGCTTCATTTGTAGCTTCATATGAGAATTATATTGATTGTAAGATCAATGATCCAATTCTTTTTGATGAAGACTATGATCAGATAGATCCTGATTATCTTGAAGAAATAGATCTCCAGGACCAACTTGCTTTGTTGTCAAGGAGAGTTCAAAATTTCTTAAAGAAAAATGGAAGAAAGGTTGTTGGCAACAGATCAGGGTTTGATAAAACCAAGGTCATGTGTTATAACTGTAAAAGTTACGGACATTTTGCTAGAGAATGCCAAAGACCTAAGGTAGAGACTAGTGAAGGGAAACAAGGCTCGGAAATACTTTGCATTCCAAAGCCTTAGTAGTGAAACAGCTAGATGGATCTTATGATTGGAAAACTCAGTCAGAGGAAGCTTTGATGGTTGAGATTGATGATCAAGAGATTGAAGCTGAGTCATTATCCTATATGCCCACTGATCCAGCTTTTGAAGTAAAGGTGCCTGAGACTCCTGCTAAAGCTAATGTTGATGATGTATTAGACTTGGGTTCAACTGAAGATTTGGATCCCGTAGATTTTGTAGCTAAGATGGCTGAACTGCAAACTGATAAAAAACGGGTATGCCCAGATCTTGTTTCTCTTGTTGATCTGTGTCAGTTAGTTTCCAGTTTACAGTCCCAAGTTAGTGCTTATGCAGATTCCTATAAGACTTTGACTGAATCTAATAATACCCTGTCATCTCAACTTAGCACACTTAGTAATTCCAGTGAGGCTGTTAGATCTGAACTTGACCTAGCTAAGTTAGATATATGTAGGTTAAGTGATGATAAACAAGCCTTAAAGGATAAGATTAAGGCAGATGCGGCTGACAAGACAGCTTTTAGAGATACTGTGAATGAGAAATTAATTATCATAGACGGTCTGAAATGGTCCATTGCTAATAAGGATAAGGAGTTAGCTGATTGCAAAACAAAACTTGTAGCTCAGAATCGTAAGCTTGAGAGCTATAGAACATCTGAAATGGATAAAATGTTAGGTGCTCAGCGTAGTGTGAAGGATATGTCTGGTTTAGGATATAATGATATGCCTCACCCATTCAATTCAAATTACACTAAAACTCCTGTACATATTGAAATGGCAGATGTTAACCCTGAAACAAAAGAAACTAATAAACTGGATAAGTTAGAGGCACAGAAGAGTGTTATTAAGAACCCTTCATTAGATGATAGTAAGAAAATTCCTCACACCAAAGTACATTTTGTACCGGGTGGAGTAATTAATGATACTAAGATCAATGAAGTGGTTAATAAAGAACATGTCATTGAACCTTTAGTGCCTAAAACTCCGGTAGCGGATGCAAAAGCTAGTAAGTCACGTAAACAGATGTCTTGCTTCAAGTGTCACCAAAAAGAACACGTAGCTTCTTGTTGCCCAAATAAGAAGTTGGAAGCATCACATAAGTTAGTGAATACTGAAAAGACACCTACTATTTCTAGTTCGATTGTAGATAGGTTAGGCTCCAAACCGGGATTAGGAAGCAAACCTGTAAACATTCTGAAAAGAGATGGTAATCATAGTGTCTCTCCACCTAAACCTAAAAGGGCTTATACTCTAAACGAAAATACTCTCAATAAGCCAAGAGATAAGACACCTTCGAGGTTTAGGACCCCAAGTAGAAACCATAGTCAATTTGAGAATGGTTCTACTTCGAGTACACAGGGAACTAAGTTTGTGCCTAAGAGGTTTTCTACTCACTCTCCTCATAGGCCTAAGACTACAGATCATCAACAATCTCAAACTCCTGTGAAGGTTACCAAGACTCCTGATGGGAATAGTTTTGGTTACTTTAAGGAGGTTCAGATTGTAGATGACCAGGGACATACCAAGACCGTAATGGCTTGGGTCCCTCTTGATAACTAACTGTGTACAACTTGTGATGTGTAGGAGCAGACTGTGAACAAGGACAGCTGGTGGTATGTAGACAGTGGATGCTCAAGACACATGACAGGTGAAAGAAGTCTACTGAAGGACTTCAGAGAAGGTTTCAAGCAAAAAGTAAATTTTGCAGGAGACAAAGGAGGAGTAATTACTGGGAAAGGAAAAGTTTCAAATGGAACTTTAACTCTAGAGGATGTGAATTATGTTGAAGAACTAACTCATAACCTAGTGAGTGTTTTCCAAGTCTACGATAAAGGTCATCCAGTTCATTTTAATTAAAAGGAGGCTTTAGTCCTGAAGCCAGGCTTCACAATTCCTAAAGAATGGATATTGATGAGGGCACCAAGGAAGAAGGACATCTATGCGATAAACATGGGTGTTCCTAATTCTTCAATGGTATCTACATGTTTATTATCCAAGGCTTTGGAAGCAGACGCGCTACTATGGCATAGGAGAATGGCACACCTAAACTGGAGAAAAATGAACTACATAACCAAAAATGGTTTAGTTTTGGGTGTACCGCAAAAACGTTTCGAGTCTGAGGATAAGTGTGTTCCTTGTATGAAAGGAAAGCAGCATAAGAAACCGCACCGATCTAAGACTGAAAACTCAATCTCCTCTCCATTTGATTTGCTACATATGGATCTCTTCAGCCCAATAAGCAAAAGAAGCATAGGTGGCAAATGGTACTGTCTAGTTGTCACAGATGACTACTCTAGATTCTCGTGGGTATTTTTCTTAGGATCTAAGGATGAAACTCCAGGTATTCTAATTGAGTTTTTAGATCAAATTGAAAATGTATACAAAACGAGAGTTAAGCGTATTCGTAGTGATAACGGAACAGAGTTCAAGAATTCAACGTTAGATATCTATTGCTTAAGCAAAGGGATAATTCATCAATTCAGTGCACCATATGAACCTCAATAGAATGGTGTGGCTGAAAGGAAGAACATAACGTTGATTGAAGCTGCTAGAACAATGCTTGCAGATTCAAAGCTTCCTGTCATCTTTTGGGCAGAAACAGTGAATACAGCATGTCATGTTCTGAATAGAGTTCTTACGGTTAAAAAGCATAATAAGACTTGTTATGAGCTTTTGAACAATAAGAAACCAAACTTAAAAGGATTTGAACCCTTTGGAGTTGCTTGTACAATATTGAAAACTGGGAATCAAGCTAAATTTGGTGAGAAGGCTGACGAAGGATTCTTCTTGGGTTATATGCCTAATTCTCCAAATAAAAGGGTTTTCAATAAGGTCACTAGTCGTCTGGAGATAGTTTATAACATTGAAGTTACGAGCTATGTACCTGATGTGCATAAGGGATTAGATTGGCAATTTGACTACTCAGATCTCTTTAAGTCATTTAAGGTTCCCATAAATGATTTTGTCAGTGATTCAGAGATTTCTCAGCACTTATTGAATGAAGAATTGGACAATGGTCCGTCTTCAACATCGAGTGTTCCGAAATCTGGAATCAGGACATCAGATGACTCAAATGAAGCTTCTTTAAGTGGGTCTCGACAATCTTCAAAGGATAAGTATCAAGAAACAGAAGATTCTGAAAAGGATCTTCAAACAACGTTTGATGATGTACTTACTTCTTTGAACCATTTAAAGATCTCTTCGGAAAATTCAGAAGAAATGCCTTCATTAGAAGAGATTGGTACTAACTTAGGAGATGAGTTAATAGTTGATCCTATACCGATTACAAGAATGAGTAAGAATCATCCCGTTGAAAACATCATCGGTGATATTGATACTCCTGTTCAGACTAGGACTCAATCTAAAGCAAGTACTTCTGAAGATTTAGAAAGCTTGTATACTGCTATGAAAGAGACAGGGATTCCTAATCAATGTCTATATTCATGCTTTATCTCACAAGTTGAGCCTAAAAATGTGCAAATGGCTCTCAAAGAAAGCTCATGGGTTGAAGCTATGCAGGAAGAACTGCAACAGTTCTCAAAATTACAAGTTTGGGAGTTGGTTGACCTACCAAAGGGAGAATATCCAATTGGAACTAGATGGGTATTTAAATGTAAGAGAGATGACCAGGGAGTCATTACTCGCAATAAAGCACGTCTAGTGGTTCAAGGTTTTAATCAACAAGAAGGCATAGATTACAATGAAGTGTTTGCACCAGTTGCTAGGCTAGAAGCAATTAGAGTATTTTTAACATTCGCGTCATTCTATGATATAAAAGTTTATCAGTTGGATGTTAAGAGTGCCTTTTTGTATGGCAAAGTAGAAGAATTGGTGTATGTTGCTCAACCTCCAGGGTTTGCTGATCATGAGTATCCAGATAGAGTATATCGTTTGAATAAGGCTCTATATGGATTACATCAAGCACCAAGGATGTGGTATGCAACACTATCAACGTATCTACTTGATAATGGATTTACAAGAGGAGCAATTGATAGTACATTGTTTGTAAAATGGAACAATAAAGACTTTCTGTTAGTACAAGTTTACGTTGATGACATTATCTTTGGATCTTCTGATGAAAAGATGTGTCAAGAATTTGAGAAAGTCATGAGAAAAAGGTTTGAGATGTCTGCAATGGGAGAGTTGAAATTCTTCTTAGGGTTACAAGTTGACCAAAAGAAGGATGGCTTCTTTATTCATCAATCTAAATATGTTTATGAGCTATTAGAACGCTTCAAGATGGATGAAAGTAAAGTCTACAATACTCCGATTCCAGTTAATCACAAACTAGGTCCGGATACATAGAGTGATCAGGATGTGGATCCTACTTTATATAGGGCCATGATTGGATCACTAATGTATTTGACTGCCTCTAGACCTGACATTATGTTTGCTGTTTGTTTATGTGCAAGATATCAGGCTAATCCGAAAGAGTCACATATGCAGACTGTTAAACGGATCTTCCGTTACCTCAAAGGGAAACCGAAGCTGGGACTTTGGTATCCAATTGATGGAGACTTAGATCTAGTAGCATATACTGATTCGGATTATGGAGGATGCAATCAAAATAGGAAATCTACGACCGGAGGATGTCAATTCTTAGGAGGTAGATTAGTATCTTGGCAGTGCAAGAAGCAAAGCTCAGTAGCCATTTCTACATGTGAAGCTGAGTATGTTGCAGCTGGTAGCTGTTGTTCTCAAGTTCTTTGGATACAACAGCAACTGCAGGATTACGGGTTAAATATAACCAATACTCCTATGATGATTGACAACGAATCTACTATGTCGATCACTAACAATCATGTGAAGCACAGTAAAACTAAGCACATTGATATTCGACATCATTTTATTAGAGATTGTGCTGAAAAGAAAATGATAAGGTTAGTTAAGGTTTCGACTACGGATAACTTAGCAGACCTATATACGAAGGCGTTCGATAGAGAAAGATTTGAGACATTGGTTCAACTGAATGGAATGAGAAATCCAGAGTGATTAGTCTTCCAAGGGTATTTTAGTAATAGTTAGTTATCATTAAAAAAAAAAAAAAAAGATGGGCGTATGGCATTCATTTGCTTGTTACCTGCGGGGAATCGCCTCCAATAAAAGAACAACCGAAGTTCTTTTAGAAAAAGCTTTAAGTTTTGGCTGTAAAAACTTGGGAAATGATAGTACATTAGGAGAATAAGTCTAAGAATAATAACCTTAAGTATTAAGTATGATGTGTTAGTAGATTCTTATAAGTTGCATTAGAATAACGATTTTTATCTAGGATTACACTTATATTTATCTTATTATACACCTATATCCATTGATTATAACTTGTCCTTTTACTTAACAAGTGATAAGAATAACTTAAGTCTAGTCAGCTTCATCATACGATTTATTGGTAGGCAGGTTATGCTAAGATTTCCGAGCAGTTAAGAAGTATAACTTTCATGTGTAATATCTTATGTGATTTGTTATATAACGTATGACATATGTCTTAATTGTTGAATGATAGTATTACCATGCACTGTGATCTAAAATTAAAAAAAAAAAATTGATTGATTGAAATGATACAAAGTATCATAATGTCAAAAGGTGAGTTATATGTTTCGAAAGGGCATCATTTAGTAACCTCTACCTTACATATGAAAGATACAAAGTATCTCGTGTCAAGTGTATGTTATATGCTTCTAAAGAACATCATTTAGTAATCTCTACCTTAATAATACAAGATACAGTGTTATGTGTTGTACTTGAATTCTTCAGTATGTTGTATAGTAGAAAACACTAGATATTGTGCACATTAACAATAAAAGATTGGCTCAGAAACCTGTGTGTAATCTGTTTATGTGGATCATAATACCGGTAGTCGTCTTGAACTGTCTATGATATTCGAACATTTACTTTTGTGAATAATAAGAAATCATAAGTTATATTTCAATGAAGTGTTATATCATGTGGATAAAGGTACATAAGACATAATTTCATAAATATTAGTTTATTACTGATTAAAGTTGTGATTTTATTGTGCTTATATGAATTTCATGAGGTATGTATACTAACAATCGTCTTAGGCTTATTACAATCTATTAAGTACAACTTATTCTTTCTAATATGATCCCTAAGCAGTTAAAACTTTAAGTGTTTATTATTAAGTTAATTTGTTAGAATGTTAGTAGTTTTATTATTTTAACGTTTGTAATTATTTCCTCGAATCAATAAAACTTTTAATTATTCTTCTTGTTTATCTTTTGGAATTAAATTAAACTAGCTATCTTATATCCGTGTTGAATAAATGTAACAAATACAAGTAAAAAATAATTTTTATTTTAGACTTGTACGGTATGTATGGGTTTCATTTTATACTAAGTGCTAAAATCGCGTTTTTGTGAAAACTTGTGATTTTGACTAGTCAACGCTGCGAAGCGAGACTAGTGCTGCGAAGCGAGTACATAGTATAAATGGGGCAAGTCCAACGAGTCCAACCCACACTTGCCATTTATTCTGCGAACCGAACCCACACACCTCTGCGACTTGAAATTTGGCGAACGAATCGAAAATACATTTCGATTGATTTTCTGATTTTTATTACAAAGAAGGATTTTTTGATCCATGGAATTCTTACAACTTTTGATTACGCATCTTTAGAAGTAAGTTTCATGAGAATTCACCGTGTAATTTGTGAGATATCAATGGGTTTACGTTTTTGAATGTGTCGGTTTAGTTTATCACGGATTTTATACAAATTAGTGATTTAGAAAACCTAACACATGTTTATAATGCTTAATCGATGGTTAATAAACATGTTATAATCGATTAATTGCTTTGAAACACATTTGATTAGTGATTGATGTTTTGAATTCGTTGAGCAGTTGATCCTGCGAACCGAGATCTATCTCGCTTCGCAGCCCGCTCCAACGAATCGAGATAAGTTGCGAGACGAGTTTCAACTCGTTTGACTTCAGTTGACCGAAGCGAGACGAGTTCAACTCGTTTGACTTCTGTTGACCGAAGCGAGACGAGTTCTACTTGTTTGACTTGGGTTGACCGAAGCGACTCGACTACAACTCGCAGGGTTTCTGCGAACCGAATTGAAAAATTAAATCAAATTTATAATTTTTCAAATTTAAACTTGTTATCGATTTGAGAATTGTTTATTTACAAATAATTAACAAGTTACTTGTTTCTATACATATAGACTTATGAATGTTTGTTTATAAGTTTAAATATGTGTAATATCTTAACAATTTAAGTTATTTCATATTGAAAGTCTTCCGACTCATAGCGTAGTCGTGCAGCGTGTCCCGATATTTATCGGCGGTATGATAACTCAAATTGTTATCCTTAGCTAACGAGCTTTATATATAATTTATAGAATATAATTGAAATTGTTAATTCAATTAAGTTTCAGTGAATTATGTTATTAGTTAATAGTATATTTAGACGTTTGATGATCTTTTTGATCATAATATGTTAAAGTGTAAATTATCTAATGCTCGTTAACTTAACATTCTTGCTATTTGTGTAATTTTACATTACATATATGGCTAACAGATCATTTGAGAAGGGTCACAACATCTTGGTGAATCTAGATGTCAATGAGCATGGTGCTGAGCGCTTTGAGCAGATTTTGACATATTTAGCACGTTCGAGAATTCGATTTGCTATCACTGAGTCACCTCCACTGAACAAAGACCTTCTTACGCAGTTTTGGATGAACATTGTATATGATGGTGCTGTTAACCCGCCTACTATACGTACGACGGTGAATCAGCATCCGATTTCTTTTACTGCTGATGACTTACGACAGCTATTGCAGCTAGGAACTTCTGAACAAGAAGCGGGTCCATCTGCTTTTTCAGCTGATTTTATAGAAGGAGCTCTAGGTCGTACAGGTTATTCAGGACCTAGGAGAGGACGACAGTTTGTCAAAGCTTTTGTACTAGGACAGTGGAGATTACTCTTTACTGTTATAGTATCTATTTTTGGGAACAAGAAGTCAGGATTAGATGAGCTTAGTCCTGAGTTGATGTCAGCTGTACTGTCACTGGTTTACAATAAACCATACAGTTTTTCTTCTTATATTTTTCAGTCCTTCAGAGGACAGATCACCGGAGCTGCTAGGACTTTGTTTATTCTTTATCCTAGATTCTGCATGCTCCTGATTCAAGCTCAAGTTCCAAACTTGCCAGCTTATGCAGTTGATTTTCAAGTTGAGACAATTGGACTGCGAGGTTACAACGCTTGCTTTTTGCTATCCAAGCGTAAAGATGAGATTAAGCCTGAGGCTGCTGATCTTTTTGGGCATCTTCTTGATGCTGATTATGTTGCTCCACCAAACAATAGTTGGATGGATGCTGGAGCTCACGGTCAAGCTCAAGCTCAACAACGACAACAAGCTTCACCTCAACCTCAACCAGCAGCAGAGTCACAGGAGCTTATTGAGGATGTTTTACATCAGGTTGAACATCAAGGTCAACAAGTTGTGCCTGAGCTAGCTGCTGAGGTTCTACATGAGGTTTTGATACGGATTGATGATGATACAGATCCCTTGTTACGGGATATTGATAGTTATGTTGAACAGCCTGAGGTAATTTTATAATTATATAGTAATATCAGTACTAAGTTGTTATATAATTATCCCATTAGTGTTATACATAATGCACATGATATAGATATTTAGTTAATTAGTTATTATTTCTAATTATGAAATTTAAATATTATTATCATCAGGGAGCTGAGACTGCAGACCCAGAGGTTACTCGACCTGAGGGTGAGCAGGGACAGCTTGATAGATCTGAGGGTTTACCTTCACAGGTATTTATCAGATTAATCATAAATATATAGAACTTGTATGATAGAGCTTTTAGCTAATCATAAATGTTTAATATATTTAATATTTAGGATTCTGATGTTGGTCCATCTGGAGGCCGTGATGGTCAATCGGCTTCAGATGATGATGATAGTACTCCTTCTCCACCTCCAGATGCTGGTTATATTAGATACCGATCTCGGATGATTCCAGATCCAGCACTGAAGGAAAAGAGAAAGGCTAAGGAAGTCGATCCAGACTTCAGTATTATTGACGAAGGTCCTGAGGAAGAGGATCTACCTCTTATTCAGGATGGTATGTTTTATTTAAAGTTAGGTAATCTTAACTTGTTGTTTATCCGGAGTTAAACTGAGACAGTTCATTCTGTGACAGTTGCTCAAGATACATCCCAGGTAGAGATGATGATAACGGTGGTTACTGAACCAGTATCTGTACCATCTGAGGTATGAGATAAACGTTTAGTACTACGAGTATTATAAATATTTAATTAGAGATTGAGACAGAGTTATCTGTAACAATTACTTATTTAATTATATCTAACTTTATAGGCTGAGAAACTACTTGAGTCAGTGGAACCAGAAATGGTCTCCAAGACTGTTGAGGAGGGAGTTGCAAAACTGGTGCATGATGCTCAGTTTCCGACCAATAAAGCTAGTAGATTTGCAGCTAGTCTTCTCAAAGAAGCATTATCTCAAGCCATTCCACCACTCACACGTGAATCATACATTGCTTCAGTGACACCGCCTGGACCATCTACAATATCTGTTATTCCGACGAATGATGCTGAAAGGATTACATCCTTAGAGTCAAGAGTTAAGGAATTGGAACAGAGTACTTCTAGGATTCCAGGGTTGTTAGCTGAAAATGTTTCTCTTGCTCAGCAGATGGTTCATATCAGTGAATCTGTTAGATCTGAGCTTAATTGACAAGTGTTGAAGACTAGCCACTGTCTGTTTTACTGTTAGCCACTGTTAATGAAGAAGCAGTGCCACTGCTAGAAGAATTGAAGAACTGCCAATACAAATACTAGCCACTGCTAGCAGAAGTGAAGACAGCCACTGTTAGTGTAGTTAAGCAGTGCCACTGTTTATATTAAGTATATTTTTGTAAAGGAAACTTACTACCACTGTTGGTACAAAGTAAGTTATTTCCACTGTTAGTATGTATAGGTCAGTTAGAGATATTTATGGGATAGATTTGAATTCCATAATTATAGGAGATTGTTCAGTAGGACTCGATGTGATATAAATAGAGATCCTAAACCTAGTTTTAGGTTATGAGTTTTTGCGCAGCTTCAAGGTTTTGTAACCCTAATACAAATCAGTGTATTCGTCTTATATCATTAATAAGATTGGAGCTTTATAGTATTCTGTTAATGTTATTTATGTTGATCTTCATTGTATTACTAAGTGTTATTCCGCAAACTTCTTAGTAATCATTCAAAACTGCAGTTATCTAATAGTTTTTTAGATAGATCTTGATTTAACAAGTGGTATCAGAGCAGGTTTTAGTTTTGAATTCAGGAAGATCTCATTTTTACTGTTTTATTGATCATTTTTATAATCAATAAATCATAGCAATGGCAGAAGGTAGTGAAGGTATCCAGGTCACAAAGATCCCAATGCTTAGACCTGATGAGTTTGATCTGTGGAAAAACAAAATCAGACAATATATGCTTCTCACAGATTATCAGATGTGGGAAGTTGTGGTTAATGGTCCTCCAGTGACCCTAAACAGTGATGGTATTCCACTGCCAAGATCTCCACCAACATCTGAGGCAGAAAGAAAAGTCAGATCTATAGAGTACAAAGCTTTGAGTACTCTATTGTTATCTATTCCTAATGAATACCAAAGGCGTTTTGAAGCATGTCAAGATGCTAAAGTTTTAATGGAAGCTATAGAGAAGAGATTTGGTGGTAATGATAACACCAAAAATAATAAAAGATCTCTGTTGAAACAACAATATGAGAACTTTAATTCTGTAAAGTCAGAAACTCTGACTCAAACCTTTGATAGGTTTTCAAAGCTTGTGGGAGATCTGGAAAATCATCAAGTGAAAATTGATAAAGATGATTTGAACAGGAAGTTTTTGAGGTCCTTGGGTGATGAATGGACCATGTATACTGTTGGTTTGAGGCAAAGTGCAGATCTGGAAGCAAAGGAATTAGAAGATATCTACAATGATCTGAGGAATTTTGAAGCTGAGTTAGAGATCAAGAAGGTAGGTTATGGGAGCAACAACAATAATTCAGCTTTTATGTCTATGGCAGGTTCTGGATCAAAGGCTGAATCAAGTCAGAAAGGGTCATCTTATGGTACTAGAGGAAGTGGATCTAGTACTACTCATTCTAATGATCAAATCTTAGAATCTTTCTTTGCTAGTAATGTGAATTCATCACTTACTAATGAAGATCTAGATCAGTTTGAAGGAGATGATCTAGAAGAGATGGATATCAAACTTCAAATTGCTTTAATCACACAAAGAGCAAAAAGGTTTATGCAAAGAACTGGTAGGAATAACTTTGCACAGAAAAGGAGTGATTCAAGCTGGTTTGATAAAAGCAAAGTTGAATGTTTCAACTGTCACAAGATGGGACATTTTGCTAGGGAGTGCAGAAGTCCTAAGGTTGATCAGAATGAAAGAGGAACTGTTCAGAGAAGTAGTGGTAATGTTGGTCAGACTAAGAATGTGCCAATCCAAGATACTTCATCAAATGCACTGGTATCTGTTGATGGATGTGGATGGGATTGGAGTGATCAGGAAGAGCATGAAGTGAAGAATCAATGCTTCATGGCAATAGCAGAATCTGACAAGCAATCTGAAGTTCCTTATGAGGTACAAATAAAATTGTGCTCAGCTGTGTGTAAACAAACTGTGAAACATTATAGAGATCATAACCAGAAAGTGTGTGATGAGCTAAAACAGTGTGAAATCAAAAGTAGACACACAATCTCTGTAATAGAAAATCTTGAAAAACAGATTCAGGCATTTGAAGATAATGCAACACAGTTTAAATATGATATTGAGTATGCTAGGTGGGAGAGAGACACTTTTAAAGATAAAGTAGAATTATTAACTAAGAAACTTGCCGAGGTCACATGTGAAAGAGATAGCATAAGACTCAATGTAAGTAACTTAGAACATGCATCTAAAAGTGTAAATAAACTCATCAATTCTCAGATTCATGATAAACTCAAGACTGGGTTAGGATACAATAATGTACCTCCTCCTTATAACAACAACTATTTTCCTTCAAAAACTGAAATTGATTTAAATTTACTTAAAGAAGGATTAAATGATGATGTTAAAAAGGTTGACCCAGTAAACAGTTTAAAAGAAGATGTGAACATTGATGAAGTTGAAATTCATGAGTGGACTGAGAAAGATGATGAAGAGTGTGATACATCTGAATGTAATGTTAATGTGTTCAATAAATCTGATAAATCATCTTGTGAAAGCAGCAATAGTATTTCTGGTCTAGTTAAAGAACTAAAAGTTAATAAACTAGAAGAGGGTAAGAAAATGTTTGAAGAGAAGGAAAAACTTCATGAAAAACATGAGAAAATCACACCTAACACATCTAGGAATTTTCAAGGGAAGGTTAGGAATGCTGTGAAAACAACTGTTTCTGTGAATCATACAACTGCTGTGAATACATGTGATAAGTGCAAGTGTACGGATAGCTTTTCTAAATCCCAAAATTTTCAAAAACATATTCCCAGAGGTAACCAAAGGAATTGGAACCAAATGGTGACTCAAAAACTGGGGAATAATGTTACTGTGATTAAAGAAAAGTTATGCCTTATATGTGGCAGAAATAATCATCTTCAACATGAGTGTTTTCATAATCCAAAAACATATCAAAAGAATGTGAAAAAGCCATGGACAACAGCTAATATGGTTAACAAACAAAATTTTAAATCGAAAGTTGATCATACAACTGCTGCTAGAAGATGAATTATAGGGCAAATCAAGCTATGGCTGCTGCAAAGGTTTTCACTGCAGGAACAAAAGCTAAAGATTTAGCCAACAGTTTAAAGACTAAAACAGTGGAAAAAGGAGTTAAAGCAAACAGTGGTAAACCTTTTAAAACTGTTAACACTGTTAATTCAACAGTTTCCACTGGTAGAGTAAATAACACTGTAAGGAATACTAACAGTGTTAATTATTTTACCACTGTTAGACATAATAACAGTTATAACAGGTTTAACACTGTTAGACATAACTTTGGACCTTCAGTTAACACTGTTAGACCAAAATCCACTGTTAAGTCTAAAATTAGTTGGATTTGGACACCTTTTCAATCTAATGTTCCCAGATGTTCAAAATCTAACAATGCATCAAAATCAATAATCTTCAAGAAAGTTGATTACCTTGATGCATCAGGGAAACCCAAAGCCAAATTGGTTTGGGTTCCCAAGAGAAATTAATTCTCTTTGTGTTTGTTTGTGTGCAGGGCAAGCCAAGAAGTTTATGGCATATCGACAGTGGCTGCTCAAGGCACATGACTGGAGATAAGGAAAAGCTACAGAACTTCAAATCATTTGATGGTGGATATGTAGCATTTGGAAGTAATCCAAAAGGTGGAAGGATTACAGGCAAAGGAGTTGTTCAAAGTGCCAAGTTAAGCTTTGAAAATGTTTATTATGTGGAACAGTTGAGGTACAATTTTCTAAGTGTGAGTCAAATCACAGATAAAAAGAACCCTGTTCATTTTACTGACACTGAATGTCTTATTCTGTCTAAGGAGTTCAAAATTCCAGAAAATATGATTTTAATGAGAATTCCTAGGCAAGATAATGTCTATAAGTGTGACTTAGCAAACATTGCACCTCAACCTGATTTAAACTGCTTGATTTCTAAAGCTAATTTAAATGAGTCTACTTTGTGGCATAGAAGGATGTGTCACATGAACTACAAAACCATTAATAAACTTGTCAAAAACAAGCTTGTTAGGGGTTTACCTGAGAAGGTCTATTCATGTGATGATCATTGTGTTTCTTGTTTAAAGGGGAAGCAACACAAAACTTCTTTTAAGTCCAAAGCTGTGAATTCAAACTGTACTCCTCTATACTTATTGCATATGGACTTATTTGGACCAACAAGTATAAGTAGTATGGGAAAAAGATCTTATTGCCTTGTTGTAATTGATGATTATACCAGATTTACATGGGTTTTCTTTCTTAGAACAAAAGATGAGACAGGTGAAATACTTAGATCATTTATAACTAAGATTGAGAACCAATTAGATAAAAAGGTTAAAATCATCAGGAGTGATAATGGAACAGAGTTTAAAAATTATGAGATGGATAAATTCTGTGATGAGAAAGGCATTAAGAGAGAATTTAGTGCTCCTAGGACTCCTCAACAGAATGGAGTAGCTGAAAGAAGGAATAGGACACTAATAGAGGCTGCTAGAACTATGCTAGCTGATGCAAAACTTCCTATGTCCTTTTGGGCAGAAGCAGTTAGCACAGCTTGCTATGTTCAGAATAGGGTAACAGTTGTTAAGCCTTATTTCAAAACCCCATATGAGCTATTGTTTAAGAACAAACCACTGGTTAGTTTCTTAAAATCATTTGGATGTCCTTGTACTATTTTCAATACCAAAGATCACCTAGGAAAGTTTGAAAGCAAAGCAGATGAGGGTGTATTTGTAGGATATTCTATTCAGAGTAAAGCATATAGGGTTTTCAATCAAAGGACCAGAGTCATAGAAGAATCAATGAATGTCACTTTTAATGAAAATATCATTAATCCTGATGGAATAGGTCTCAAGTCTTTTTTTGATATTGATGCTCTTAACACTGCTTTTAGATATACAACTGTCAATCCTAGTACAGGTAAATGCACAGGTACCAAATCAAGTAAAGCAAATAGAGTTTGTGAGGCTACATCAGACATGTCCTCAGAAAAGAATAAAGAGTCTTTGGAGTACATTATCTTTCCAATATGGACTCCTGATCCTCCAGAGGTATTTTCTTCTGATCTGCCTCAGTCATCACAGCATTTGGAGACAGAAGAACAACCAGAAACATCATCTCAGTTTATGGAGGATTCAGAACAAATTGAAACACCTTCAAATGAAAGTTCATAACAGAATGGTAATCTTACCAATTTGGAGGAAATCATTCCAGAGACATCCACATCTAATTTTCATGTGAACAAAAATCATCCTCTGGAACAGGTGATTGGGGATGTTAACAGTGGTGTACAAACCAGACAACAAACTGCTGTTACTGAAGAAGAATTACATACATCTCTATATGTGTGTTTTCTTTCTCAAGTAGAACCTAAAAAGGTTGTAGAAGCTCTTAAACACCCTAGTTGGATTGAGGCAATGCAAGAGGAGTTGCTACAGTTCAAGATTCAGAATGTGTGGACACTAGTTGATCTACCAAAGGGAAAAAGGGCAATTGGCACCAAATGGATCTTCAAGAACAAGAAGGATGAGAGAGGCATTGTAATCAAGAACAAGGCAAGGCTGGTGGCACAGGGGTATACACAGGAAGAAGGGATTGATTATGATGATGTCTTTGCTCCTGTTGCAAGGATAGAAGCCATTAGACTATTTCTAGCATATGCTACATTCAAAGGTTTCATAGTCTATCAAATGGATGTCAAAAGTGCTTTTCTGTATGGCATGATTGATGATGAGGTGTATGTGTGTCAACCACCTGGATTTGAAGATCCTAGCTATCCAGATAGAGTTTGCAGATTGGATAAGGCACTATATGGTTTGCATCAAGCCCCCAGAGCTTGGTATGAGACTTTATCTGTGTATCTCTTAGAGAATGGGTTCAAAAGAGGCACTATTGATAAGACTCTGTTCACCAAAAGGAATCAAAATGATATTTTACTGGTGCAAGTCTATGTTGATGACATCATTTTTGGGTCTACAAATGATGGTATGTGCAAGGAGTTTGAAATTTTAATGCATCAAAAGTTCCAGATGAGTTCAATGGGGGAACTCACTTACTTCTTGGGACTTCAAGTCAAGCAAAATTTAGATGGCATTTTCATTAACCAAAGCAAATATGTCAAAGACATTTTGGATAGATTTGGTTACTCAGAAGCTAAAATAGCTAGCACACCAATGGAGACACACAAAGCCTTACATGCAGATCTTGAGGGGGAGGATGTAGATGTGCATCTATACAGATCTATGATTGGCTCTCTCATGTATCTCACCTCATCTAGACCAGATATCATGTTTGCTGTGTGTGTGTGTGTGCTAGATATCAAGCCAATCCCAAGCAATCACATTTGTATGCAGTAAAGAGGATCTTCAGATATTTAAAGGGTCAACCTCAATTGGGTATTTGGTATCCTAAGAGCTCTTCCTTTGACCTTATTGCATATACAGATAGTGATTATGGTGGTGAGAATATGGATAGGAAGTCTACATCTGGGGGTTGTCAATTTCTAGGAGAAAGATTGGTGTCATGGCAATGCAAGAAGCAGACCACTGTATCCACTTCAACTGGAGAAGCAGAATATGTTGCTGCATCCAGTTGCTGTGCACAAGTGCTTTGGATTCAAAATCAAATGCTGGATTATGGTTTGACTTTCTTAAATACTCCTATTAATATTGATAATAACTCTGCAATTAGTATCATTAACAATCCTGTTAAGCATTCTAAGACCAAACATATTGAAATTCGTTATCATTTCATAAGAGACTGCAAAGAAAAGAGATTGATTCAAATCTTTAAAATCCATACTGATAATCAATATGCAGATCTTTTCACAAAGGCTTTTGATGTGGGAAGGTTTACATTTTTAGTCACCAGTATTGTCATGATCAATCTAACTTAACTTATGTTTGGTATTAGAATAGATACTAACAGTGGAACTGTATAAAGAACATGTGCTGTCTGGTCTAAGTTTCTACCACTGTTAGAACTTTCTAGCCACTGTTTCTTATACAGTTGCCACTGCTTGTAAACGTGTATATTACTGCTACTGTTTATTGTATTCTAGCTAACCACTTTGCAGGTTCTTAGCTACTGTCAGAAGACATTGTTACTGCTGGAATTAATGTATATTAAAAAAAAATAAAAAAAAATCCATGTTCTGCTTATGAAGCTACATTCTTGGCACTGCTAGTACTAAGTATTGGTTACCTTGGTTGGTTGTCACTGCTAGTGCTACTAACTGCTGTTAGCTTTCTAAGTGTATTTGAAAACTTGTCTGCCACTGTTAAGGTATTTTTATGCCTTTCCACTGTTAGTTATATCGAGCAGTGCCGCTGCTAGTTCATTTTTCTAGGTCATGACTCTGTTCTTATGACCAACAGTGTATAAACTTCGAACACTTCAATTTTTCATTACGCTTTCTTATTCTCACAAATAACCACTCAAATTACTCTGCAAATCAAACCCTCACTTCTATTACGATCAATTCAACCGTCATGGCCTCTACATCAACAGATCTTAATTTGAGTGTTTACGAAGAACACATCATGATCGCCTTCTTGATGAAACCCTCATCGGCGCAAAACTTCACACAAATTGTGGATTTTCTGCGATCGAGTTATATATTTCACGCGCTTACTGTATCTCCAAGGGTTTCCAGGGGTCATTTGAACGACTTTTGGAAGAATGCTCAATTGGAAGTAATTGAGGGCAACAGTCGAGTGGTTTCTAGGGTTCAAGGAACCAAAGTAGTGATATCTGAGGATTCTCTTCGAGAAGCACTTCTTCTTGATGACGCTTCAGGTATAACTTCTATTGATGACGGAGATTTGTATGATAATCTTAGATTAATGGGGTATGAGGGTGATTATACACGATTTACCTTTTTTAAATCACTTTTTAGTCCTCAATGGAAATTTTTCATACATACAATTCTCCACTGTCTGTCATCCAAAAGAACTGCGTTTAATGAATTTGGTTCTCAAATAGCCTATGCACTTGTGTGTTTGGCTAAGGGTACAAAATTTAATTTTTCTAAATATATTCTTGAAGGCATGATAAGAAATATAACAAAAGGGAAAAAGGATATGTTTATCATGTATCCTAGATTTGTGCAACTTATTTTAAATAAACAAATTTCTGGTTTAGTTGCACAAGAACTTATTATTGGTGTTAATACTCTTTCTGCTAGAACTTTTAGGGAGATGAGTAGGAATACCAATAAGAAGTTTTCTGGGAAGGAAACAGCATTATTTTCTACAATGCTTCCTGCTCCTTCCACCACAGATGCAGTTCTACCAACTACATCTGAACCAATTGGTGACAGGCCAGTCGTACCAACTGGGTCTGAACACACTCCAATTGGGGGTACCAAACGAAAACAAGGGACCAAACAACCTACCCAATTACAACCAAAGAAAAAGAAAAGAAAACAGGCAAGTGAGGTTCCTGCTGCTCACTTGTCTCAGCCATCTAGTATTCCACAGCAAGTGACCCCACAGGAGATGGGTGGTCATTCTGGAAGGGCTGCCACTACTTCTACTTGTCCACTGACAGAGGAGGGCAGTGGTAACATTAATAAGACCCAACCAGAGGCAACTTCTAATGCTAAACCTAAGGGTAATGAAGAAGGTGAAGGTCCCAGTACCAAGACAAAGGGAGCTTCTGTTGATCATGCTAGGCATGAGGCAGAAGATGCTTGTGTCAATGATTCATCTAGGAGGTCACACTCTAATGATGATGAGACTAGACCTCACATTGAATTGACGAATGTACAATTGACAAAGGCTGTGGATTTGTTGTGGGAAAAGTTAGTAAAGGAGAAAAGAGTGAACAAAGCTCAAAATGCTAAAATTGCAGAGCAGGAGGCTAAAATTGTTGAACAAGGGAAAGCAATTGATCATTTTAAGGAACGACTTAGTGTGTTGGAAGCTTTGTTAATGGAGAATGTTTTCAATGATGGTTTAAAAGAAAGGTTTGGGGTGTTAGAAGACTTATTGAAAAACACTTTCACCAAGGGGGAGAAGAGTGCAGAGGAGAGGTTTGATGATGAGAGTATGGGTGAAACAGATGCTATGTTTAATGCTACTGTTGAAAGTATGGAAGATGAAGAGCAGACTGAGATTGTTGAAAGTGTTATGCATGAGACAGATGAGGTGGTTGATGGTGAGACAGAGGTGATTGTTGAAATAGATGATGGTGAAGAGGTGGTACAACCAATGGAAGGTGATGGTGATGATGTAGAGGTTGAGGGGGAGTCTAAGACCAAATCAGATTATAAACGTACATATGGTAGGAAGAAATCCATTCCAGTGTTCAGCATAAAAGCTAAAAGGATGGCAGAGATAAGAAAGTCAAAGTCAAGTAGTCCCACTGTTAAAGTGGCTACCACTGCTACAACTGCTACCACTGCTGCTACCACTGCTACCACTACTACTGCTAAATCAAAATCAACCACTGCTAGAACTCCAGAAGTCCCATTTGTTATCAAAGAATCTAGAGTTGATAAACCTGAGTCTAATCTTCCAAAGATTGATCCAAAAGACAAAGGTAAGGGTAAATTGGTGGAAAAGCCAAAGGTGAAGAAGGTACAACAAAATTTAGAGCATGACTTGGAGTATGCTATGAGGCTGCAGGCTGAGTTGGATGAACAGGACAGCAGTGTAGCTGAACAGAGAGCTGCTGAATCTGAAAAATTTGTGCCAGAAAAGATCAAAGAATCTGAGGTTGATGAAGTGGATGTGCTGCTTGAGAATGGGCAAATAGTTAAAATGACTACTGAAGCCAGCAGAGTATATGCAGAGATGAAAGAAAAAGGGTTAAATGATGATACTGTATATCATGCTTTTGAAGCAAAGAAAAAGGGTGATCCTTTGCAGATGGCTTTAAATAAGAAAATTGAAAGGGAGAAGAAGGAGAAGAAGGAAAAAGAAGCTGCTAAGAGGAAAGCAAAGAAACCAACAAAGTCTGAATTGAAAAATGATTTGGTTTGTAAGCTTAGAGGAGGTAGGATTTCTACAATGAGACTGAGGAGGATGTCACTGGAACAATTGCAAAATATGTTTGATAATAATCCTCATGTCAATCCTGAAGCAAGGGAGAGGTTAGAAAAGAAAAGGAAGGATGATGCAGAGATACAGAGGAGATTGCAGGAAAGATATGATCAGATTGATGAAGAGTTGGAAAAAGAAAAGGAACTAAAATACAAAATAGAAGGTGTTAGGAGGTCATTTGCTAAATTTCAGGAGATGGATGATGCTATTTGTGATTTGGATAGGGATGAGGAGATATTGGATCAGATGATTGTGGTAAAGCCTGATAGATCAGAAAACATCAACTTAAATGATGAAGAATGTTCAGAAATCATCAAATGGGAAGCAGTGTTGATAGCAACCAAAGAAATGGCTTATGAAATCAGAATTGAAAGGAAAAATGGTGTTGTTAGTTTTCATAAGTCAATGCAAGATATTTTGAAGAGAGTTAACAGATTTGATGTGTATGATATGTACAAGATTGGGTTAGAGAAGGATTTGAAGAATATTAAATCAAGTATTGAAAGGCATGTGTGGGAATGTATTCAAATGATGTTTGAACCTGAGCTATATGGAGATTTGTTCTTATGCACTGAAACAGTAAGTATTTGGAGACATTTTGTAAGGGCAGGAGTACAGGTGATTGTTCTCAGAAATGGAAAATTTGTTTATATGTTGGATGAGAGAGATTATTTCCTGAGTATAGCTCTGTTGAAGCAACTTATTGAAAGAAAATTATTTGTTGCTGTCAAGTCTAACAAAAGTAAAGATATTGTATACTGGGTGATGAATCAATACAACAAGAGAGATCAATTGAGTAAGAAAAGATAGAAATCTCTTATGAAAGATTGAAGCTGAATAAAGAAACTTAAATCAATGCAGGATTGATTAAGTTTAGGGGGAGATTGTTGGATCTGAGCTTAATTGACAAGTGTTGAAGACTAGCCACTGTCTGTTTTACTGTTAGCCACTGTTAATGAAGAAGCAGTGCCACTGCTAGAAGAATTGAAGAACTGCCAATATAAGTACTAGTCACTGCTAGCAGAAGTGAAGACAGCCACTGTTAGTGTAGTTAAGCAGTGCCACTGTTTATATTAAGTATATTTTTGTAAAGGAAACTTACTACCACTGTTGGTACAAAGTAAGTTATTTCCACTGTTAGTATGTATAGGTCAGTTAGAGATATTTATGGGATAGATTTGAATTCCATAATTATAGGAGATTGTTCAGTAGGACTCTATGTGATATAAATAGAGATCCTAAACCTAGTTTTAGGTTATGAGTTTTTGCGCAGCTTCAAGGTTTTGTAACCCTAATACAAATCAGTGTATTCGTCTTATATCATTAATAAGATTGGAGCTTTATAGTATTCTGTTATTGTTATTTATGTTGATCTTCATTGTATTACTAAGTGTTATTCCGCAAACTTCTTAGTAATCATTTAAAACTGCAGTTATCTAATAGTTTTTTAGATAGATCTTGATTTAACAGAATCACATTTGATACTGCTGAAGACTCATGATACTTTGCTTGCTGATTTTACTACCCAGCGACTGAAGCTTGAACACTTAGAACGTTTGGTGTTGAGAGTGAATTCAGGACAGTCTGCTCAGGGGGAGATAATGCTATATCATGAAGCTTGCAAAGAGGATGAGTTAGCTAAGAAGAGAAGAGATGATAAAGATGATGATCCCGATGCTCAGAAAGATGGTGAGCCAACTGGTCCTTCAAAGACTGGTGAGCAAGCTATTATTCAGGGGGAGTCTGCATGTGTTGGTGTTAGTGGTGATGGTGCTAGTACAAGTGCTGCTGGTACAAGTGAAGCTGGTAAGACAGCTTAGACTTGTGTAGATATTTGTACTTAGTATTTTAGTTGAATTATAATTGTAATTTATAATTGTAATTGAATAATTGTAACTTAATAGTTTTTGTAATATATATTTGGCTTGAGATTTTTATTACAAGATTAAATATATTAGAAATTGTTTAAGTTATTTGATTTTGAAAAGTTAAATAAATTAGTGATCGAAAGTCTTCCGACTCATTGAGAAGTCGAGCGGCGTGTTCTGATTTATTTCAGCGGTCAAAGTTTATTTTAACTTAGACATTTTAGACTTGAGAGTTTTAATAACTAACAAGTTAAATATGTATGATTTTTAACTAGACAAATGATATATAATTTAAAGATATAATTGAAAGTTAAGTTCTTGTGATATAACAGTTCAATTAAGTCTTGGAAATTATATAAGGTAATTAACAGTGAATTTAAATGCTTGGTGATTATTCACAATGCATTAGAATTTAAAGTTAATTAATATTTGTTAAGTGTTTATAAGACTTAAGAATTCTTTGATTGATTCGGAGAAATCAATAAAAGAATTATAAGTTATATAGATTGGTTATATTAACACAATTGAAATGAATAATGAAAATTTTAGATTGATTCAGAGAAATCAATAAAAGAATTTATATTATTAATTTAATTTGTGTAGATATGGAAATGCTAGAATTGAGTGACTCTGGAAGTGATATTCTTGATGAAATCGATGAAGAAATTGATTTTGATCTTGAAGAAGGAGAATTTTTACTACCTGAGGATTGGACTGCTGTCTATGAGAATGAGCAAGACATTGGTGTAGATCCAGATGCAAATATTGATGAACACCATGTGAGCCCATCTAGGACAGAAGTTATTATTGAAAATAATCAAGGTCCAACAGTTGTCGATGTAGATGAAGAAATCGATGACTCAACAGATTCTGAAAAAGATGAAATCTTAATTCCTACCAAGAATCCAACAGTTTTTCTTAGAAAACTTCCTAAACAGAAAAAGAAGGTTGGAGTTTCCCGAAGTTGATATAACTGGGAAACGGGAACCTAAAAAAGGGATTATTGGTTGGTACTTTGACTCTGAGCTGAAGTTGTTTGCTATTAAGAGGTTTGACGGAGTTCAATATCTTGAGCGAAAGCTTGTAGTATTTAGTTCTTTGCCTAGATTTGAGATTCGAGATTTGGCTCGATTATCTTTGAATAACCCAAGTGATGATTTTGTTGGAAAATATGTCGAACACATAATCAAGACTGAGGTTAGAGCAAATAATTGAAAAGATTAAGCCAAGAAAAGGAAAGACGATTAAATTGGCAGAGAGAAGTCAAAGAACAGGACGAAGAAGAAGAAAGAAGATTTATTCATCTGTTAAGTGTTTACAGCAGATTCCATTGAAGACAATGCCACATGATATCTTAGAAAATATGAAGAGTTGGCATGTGGATTCAGAAACTGGAGAAGCTGTAATGGTTGAATCTGATGATGAGGTTGAAGGTGGTGAAAGAGAAATCTTCAGAGTTTATGACCATCGACACCTAAAGAACATGTCGAAGAAAGATTTGATAAAATTGAATGAAAATAGAATCTTGACGACAGTAGCATGGGGTGACTTAGCACGTGATTATCAAATGATGGTTAAAACTTGTATAAAATTGAAGATTTATGCTGGAAGTAAGATTTATGAGTAAAAATCAAAGACAACTTGAAGACATAATAGTATAGATGCTAGAGCTATTGTCAAGGGGGAGTCTGTTGGGACATGTATGTGTGACAACAGATCTAGCTTGTAATAGTACTAGTGAATATTGTAATCAAGTTTGTACAATTGATTTGGATTTGTAAATCATATTAGTTTGGTATTAATATTCGTTAAATATATTAGTATGATAAAGTGTTAGACGAATATCGAATACGATGTTACAAACTAAAGTCTGTGAAATAAGATCTCAAGTCGCAGAACTTAATCCTGCGAGATGAGATCTGGGCTCGTAGAGCTGCGAACTGAGTCGAGATGGGCTTGGTTGTGGGCTGCGAGTTGAACTCAACTCGCAGAGTCCATCGACCTGCGAATCGAGTTTGATTAAAACCTATGAATATCCAATTAGGTTTAATCCGAAAAAGACTTTTGGCCATTCGTTTTCCAGAGAACAAAAACGCTATTCTAAGCAATCAAAAGGTTAGGTATTGATCGATTAACGTTAATTAATCGATACAAAACCTGGTTGATAAATCAATTCGCTATTATCTTTCGAAACAAATTGTTCACTTATTGTGAACCAAGTATTGAGGAATTCCGTGCCTTAATACCTAAGATAACCTCGTTATCGATCCACATACTAGGGACTTACATCATTGGCTCATTTTGCACATCACTTAGATCTCTATACACCAGAAGAGATAGATTCACCCCTGTTTACTGATGGAGCCACCACGATGTCTCTCACGACTACCACCGCAGAGGCATGGAGTCATTGGTCACCAAAGCCATATTTCTCGGGTATTAAAGCTACCCAGCTCACAGACCCAGTTATGCAGATTTTGCATAAACTACTGGCTTGTTCACTTGATGGGAAACATACGTCTAATGGCAGAGTGTCTGAGTTTGATGTTATCATGATGGCATGTATCGTCGATAGGAGAAACATTCAGGTTGCCCATCTAGTTGCCCAGCAGATTTTGGAAGAGAAAGAGCTTGGTGCAAGAAGATCATTCATGGGCCCAATAATTACTAGGTTGATTAGGAAAATGGGATTGATTAGGACGACGGAGATAGTAAAGTTTAAAAGCCTGCCAGGATGGAGTTCCCAACCAGTAGACTATGATTTTATGAGGAAATTGGATATACTTAGGATTCTGAAGGATGGTACCGTTTACATCAGGGCACGATCATCAGACCCTGAGAGTATTGACACATTGGTAGCAGGTCTAGTCCTACCCAGGGAGTCCAGAAAGAGGAAGCAACCAAAAGAGGCCCGAAATTCAGACTCTGATTCAGATGAGGGTGCACGAGATTCTGATGTCCCAGTTGCACCGCCACAGCCTACTAGGCCAGGACCTTCTGTCCCTGCCCCTAGAGCCCAGATACCAGCTTATATATACCATTACGGGACACCCCCAGGACCCGATTACTGGTACTGGCTGATGCAGATGCAAGTCATAAGCTACAGAGCTATGAGGCAGCAGATCGTAGGGATACCAGTGAGCCCACTTCCGGACATACCATGCGGGATGGGCCGAGCCCCACCACATTTGTATCCCCCTGCAGCTCCTACTCCAGCACCTCGCCGACATCCAGTCCATGGCCATGGTTTACTACCTCGGACAGCCCAACTCAGGCCACAGGCACCGCGAGCACAGATCCCCCTTCAGAGATAGCAGATTCCCTCAGTCGTCGGCTCAGCTAGAGGACAGATTTCGAGTAGCAGTAGGATATCTAGAGCCCCTACTCGAGCCACTTTTGTTCAGAGTCATAGGACTCTCAGGAGCACCAGCCCTGCAGCTGCACTGATTGCTCTAGTATCTTCTCACAGACAGACCGATCTATTTAGAGAACACTCTCAGCAGGGGATACATGAGACTCCACTCTATAGCTTTGACATGCCCGCAGGGGAGTTTGTTGATCAGTTGATACATGACGGGATATTCACCATGGGTACACCAGACGCAGAGGATGATAGGGATGCATCAGATAAGGGCACCCACTGTCAGCACGATGACTCTTCATCAGATGAGACATCTACCGTAGCATCTTCGACTGCAGTACCACCAGCCGAACAATAGATTGCTCCGCCTTCTTACTTCTTTCTATTTTCTACCAAGACTTTATTATTATTATGTGTATTTGATGTACTGTGGATGCATAGACATCACATCTATCCAGTTATTACTTTATCATTTTATTATTTTACTTTTCTTATCAGCAGCTATTACTTGATTGAGTTGAGTGGTTTGTTTGAAAAACTATAGAAGACCTAAGCAAAGGAGGACTGTGGACCACGCAATGAAGAATGCCGAGAGCCATAAGCTACAAGCCACGGACCAGCAGACTTCCAACGAGGCGCCGATAATGTGCACGGCAAAAGTGGTACAACGTTCCAAAACCCTCTACCCGTTTTGATTACCTCATCCGATATTCCAAACACTAAGTGTGGGATAATAAAAACCACACTACACTTACGAAACAATCCAATAATAAGTAGAATCTCTAAGTGTGGGATACTTCAACAAGAGGTACTCAACAAATAGATTCGAACATTAGGGACAATGTTCCTCTAAGTGTGGGATATACGGCCTTCGACAGCAAGTTTTTACCCCTTGTCCATAAGTCAAACAATATTTTCATTTAAAAGCTAAAAATGGATAAAAATTTCAAAATTTTCAGATTCAAAAACATCGTTCTTTAGAAATCCTATCTTTCAAAAGTATAAATTACAGCAAGAAACGAGTTTTTGACAACGAAACAAAACTGTTTTAGAATAAGATACGGATGAAAAGGGCAGCACATGGCCAGGCGCCGATATACGCATTTGAATTAGAACTTGCTCTTGTAATACATTTCGAGATCACACCGATGAGTGTCATACGTACAACCCATCTTGATAACTTCTAAGGAATCCTAAAACAACCTTCCACCATCAAACATCCACCCACTCAACACTCACTCTTCACACCCAATCAAAACCTCCTAACATTCATCCCGAACCTACAGAAGTTTAATTTCCAACGAATTCTCAAAGATATTCCAAGACTTCTGCAGCCTAACACAAAGCCATCGGAGCGTTCCCCAAAGGATGAGCATCATCTGTAAAAGGAGCTCCAAGAAAAGAAATTCAGCAAAAAGCTTATATCGGAGCGTTCCCCAAAGGATGAACATCATCCGTAAAAGAAGCTCCAAGAAAAGAAATTCAGCAGAAGCTGCTCAAAAAAAAAAAAAAAAAGCCCAAAGATCAAGAAAAAAAAGGGCAAAGAAAAGAAAAATTCCAAAGAAAAAGGCTATATAGTCCTTTCAAAATCTGAGAAATTCCAGAGAAACTCTCTCAAGAAAAGTTTCGAGAAAATACAAGGAAAACCCTCACACCTTCTTCACACCGAAAAACACCCGATTCCTTCCAAGATATCTCGAATGGTTAGTACCATCCTCATCAAAAGTGATGAAGATTTGATCCTCAATCAAGCCTATGATTAGAATGTTGCATTTTCCTAGTCATGATCATCATGTTGCTCAAAGAAGGTATCAAATTCAATAAACCCTTAGTTTCCGGTAAAAACTCTTTCATAACTGTAACTTTATATTCTTTGGAAAAAGGTATCTCTAAAAAACTGATGCAATTAGAATCATTCCAGAAGCTTTTAAGAATGAGTTTGCTTGAGGACAAGCAAAGTTCTAAGTGTGGGATACTTGATATCGCGTAAAAAGTCACGTTTTTACTATAGATATCTCCCTCATTCTGGAACAATTCATGGCACTTTAACTCAAAAACATTACAAATCTATAATATTATGCCAAGATGGTAAAAACAAGGTTGCATGATGAAAATCAAGCAAAACGGGCAGAAAACGAAGATTCCACGCACGTTTAAAGATTCCAGACATCAAAACGAGGTTTCAAGACCAAAGAGCACATCACCAACATCTATCTGACCCAAGATGTTCGTTTTTAAATTACGAATCCAACAGAAGAAGAATCAACTAAAACGGACGAAGAACGAAGATTCTACACAATCCGGAAGATCCAAATGATTCGTATGACACATCTAAAGTTCAGAGACATATTTTTGGGATTTCTTTTCATCAAAAGCTTCGTTTTTGAATTACGAATCTAACGCAAAAAGAATCAACACAAACGGACGCGTAACGAAGAAAACACGCACGAATCGAGAAACGCAGCAACCGACAGCGGACTGGTGCCACTGGCAGCCAGCCGCCGCCGCCCGCCAGCCAGCCGCCGCCGGCTGCCCGCCACCCGCACGGATTGCACTTTTAGGTACTTTTGCGTACCCGGTGCTAGACCTTTTCCTACTTTTCGTACCTGGTGCCACTACCTTTTTCGCCTTTTGTACCTGGTGCCACTACCTTATCCACCTTTTGCTATCATGAACTTGGGGATGCTAACTTGAGCCAAATTTCCTCTATAAAAGGCAGCCCCTAGCTCTCATTTCAACACACAAACTCATACACAAACACACACACTCATACTTACACTCTCATTCTTCCATTTTCACTTTCTCACTCTAAAAGTCTCTTATATTTTAGTCTAGGGTTATTGTAATTAATCTACGGATTAACATAGAGGTTAGAGCGAACATTAGGAGTTTGGAGGTTCATCTTTGTACGTGTGAACGAGTTGTCTGTCATAATAATACGCTGCTGCATATTTATTTCTGGGTGATATCGAAACCTTTATCATACTTGCTTTATTTCATATTTCAATTATGTATTATTGTCTTGTATGTGATTTGTCTATTCCCATGAATTGCGAGTAGTCTATTATTGTGATTGTTGATGATGTAGATAATTATAAGTAAGGATGACGTTATATAACTAAGTGTACGACAATTGTAACCGTGATGTAACGGCCCCTATTCGACAGTTTATCTGATATAGTACTGGAAACGTTTTATACGGAGTACAAAGGTATGGAAGTCGATAAACGACCGAAGGTAGTTACATCACTGGAATCAGCTCTGGTTTAACAGTTGGAATTCCGAAAGGATAATACAACCTCACTACTAACTGGTATATCCTACGAAAGTCAATACACAATAAAATAATGTTCGAAAACACGTTCAGATAAAATAGGAATTAATAACCTTTGTATCGTTAAGACTTTATGAACTTGAGTTTAATTTATGGAGTACCCTTTCTAGTTATCCACGTGACTGCAACCTAGTAATTAGGACTTGATCAACCTTAATTATGGTAAGTAGTTATTTGTGCCCATGACATGCAACAAGTAAGACACAGTGAATCCACTCATTGTACATATTAGGTTTACATTTATGCATCGCTCTTTATTTAGTTAGTTTAGAGTGTCACATTCACAGTCAATTACCCCTGACCGCATGTCTGATGTAAGAAGCAGTCGAACTACCATGTAAAGTACACTGTCCGATTACTAAAAGGCATGGCCTGCATATGAAACACGTTTTTTATAAACTGCGAATAATCTAGGGATGTATAACTGTTTGAAAAGGAGAACTCAAGTCATAAGTTGAAGTAACCAAACCCTAATGCATAAAACAAGACTTACGAATAAGGATAACATCCTCGCGATTTAAATACCTTAAAACACTAAGCCTTACACAATCGGCGGTCAAAACATATAAAGTTATTACTCTGCATGCTAATAAAATACTAAACTATTCTAGGGGTTAAGAAAGGTCGGACCTATGAGAAGATACGCTACTGATTCATGCACCTCGGCGTCAAGCCAAAATAGGTTTTTTATCTTTCAACTAGATAAGTATTGGAAGTTTGCATATTGCTCCGATCAGAATCACGATAACCTAGTTCCTAGTGACATACCAATGGGAAATTTAATTGGTAGGGTTCTAGAGTTTACACCCGATAGTTTAAATCATTATATTAGTATTGCCCCTATTTAATCTGTCATCCTGAAACATTAATTATAAAAATCTCAGCAATCGCATTTCTATCTTTATCTGCTTTCCTGTAATTTACTTTTCTGCATTTTAATTACTTGTCTTTAGTTTAAACCCCCCAAACCTACCTACTTTGTTTCATCCTAAATATCTCCTACCGAAAGCACCATCTTTAATCTCCCACACGTTTGGATTCATAGAACGATATTAGGTCATACTTACCGCTTACTAACCATAGTAGGTAGTACGTATAATTTAAGCCCAGCAAAATATAAATTTTAAAACCCCTGCTGCGCCCGCATCACCATCAGGAATCGCAACGACAATGAACCGACGGTTGCGGGTGCAACATGAACCTATAGGATTTTTTTTAGACCCCTACATCTTTTACCACTTTTAGAAATGACCACCCCTATCCATTCAACTAGTCAACCACCTGCCGATGAGACTAAGACTGTTGCACGTATCACTCTGGCTGATGACTCTAAACCTCTGATTGAAGGTCGAGGAGGACCAATCGTCTATCCGGAAAATGATAGAACTTCATTTGAATTAAAGCCCCACATTGTTCAGTTAGTCCAAAACCTCTATCAATTCCGTGGCCTACCAAATGATGATCCCAACTCCCACCTTGACAAATTCATTTCCATATCAAACTCCTTTAAGCCGATTGGGGTTAATCAGGACATAGTCTATCTATACCTATTTACTTATTCACTCATTCTCAACGCACAAACCTGGTTTGAGGAACTAGAAATCAACTCTATAACCTCTTGGGTAAAATTAGCAACCAAATTTTTGGCCAAATATTTTCCCCCATCAAAACAAGCCACGTTTAGGTCCAACATCATAAACTTCCGCCAAGTTCACGATGAATCAATCTACGACGCATGGGAACGCTTTAAGAAATTGCTTAAGAAATGTCCAAATCATCGTTTTGAGCGCTCAGACCAGTTGCGAATTTTCTACAATGGTCTCTTCCCACATCACCGTCCTTTACTTGATACCGCCTCTCAAGGCAGTTTTATGAACTGTACGGCCGATGACACTTGGAGCCTTATTGAGAAAATGACAATACATAACCATGACTGAAACAGTGATAATCACCCCTCACTAATGATTTCACCTACTACAATCAGGAATGAAGCTATCAAAACCCTCACTCAGCAAGTGGAAGAACTAACCAAAGAGATCAAGGAATTGAAAAGTCAAAAACAACAAGTTTGTCAAGTTCAAACCTGCCTTAATTGTGGTAATCCGAACCACTCAGCCCAAATTCCTCAGTCTCATCTAACTTCACCCAATACTAACCCTTCTCTTAACCCACCTAGGAATAGCCCACTAACTTACCAACCTCAACCTTTGGAACCCTCTTCCTCACAAATCTATAGTTTTGATGACACCCTGATACAAGTCATTCAAGGACTCTCAGCTAGACAAGACCAAAATGATATCATCTTAAGAGATCATTTGACTTTGTTAAAAGCTTTAGAATCCTAATTAGGACAATTAGCACAGCGTATTAACGCTAAACCTCAGGATAGTCCAACTAGTTGCCATAAAGAGGCTTCCAACATTCAAGACTCTCAGGTAGCACATAGCCCACCTATGATTTCTTCTCCGGTGAAGGAACCACCTATTGTCCCATTGACAATGGATTTAGAGTCTACACCATATAGGAAAGTAAACATTCCATTTCCGGCTCGTCTGAAACAACGACCCGACAAGCTTAAGTCTTTTAAGCTTGATAGGAAATTCCTAGATACCGTATCTGAAGTTCCTTCCAAAAAGTACTTCAGAAGACTTCTTACAACCACGGATAAGGTACTCGAAGTACCCAATGTTCTGCTGAACGAGGAATATTCAGCTATCTTGAAAAATACCATTCCTGAAAAACTCGGAGATACTGAACGTTTTACTCTCCCCTGTTCTATCTACAATTCAGGCATTATTTGTTCTCTCGCCGACTTAAGAGCTAGTATTAATCTTATGCCATACTCGCTTTTCAAGAGGCTTGAGTTAGAGAATCTTCGACCTACCGAAATGACCATACAGCTTGCTGACCACTCGGTCAAATACCCTAGGGGAATAGCTGAAAATATTTTAGTTAGGATTGACAAATTTCTTTACCCAGCAAATTTTGTAGTAATGGATATGCAGGAAGACGTACACATCCCAATCATACTAGGACGACCTTTCATGAATACGGCCAAGGCAATCATCAACGTCTTCGCACAAACCATCAGCTTGCAGTCTCAAGGATAAACCATCACTTTCCATATCGACAATCCAAACGCTGGAGACCAAGCCGATATGTACATGATCTCCATGAACAAGACCACAAAGGACAAAGAAACTGCAAGGTCAACAAGTGAAAGTAAATCTAGTAAGGAACTGGAAATGATGCCATATTTTCCGATTGACCTCCGACGAATAGGATAAGAGATGAAAAATGCATCTCCATCAGTGAAATACTTAACTATGGAAGAAATTGGGATGAGAAAGATGGAAGAAGAAAACAAAAGCAGCATACCGCCAATTAATCGGTTTACCACTGAAGAAATGGCGGGAAGTAACCACAACCATTCTACGAGAAGATAAACACTAAGGAATATTCAAAACACACAAGATACCAACCACAAACCATCATAGATCACAAAGTGCTCGAAGAATTGATCTAAAGATTTGAAAAAGTAGTAGGAGGAATAAGCAGCATAGTCAACATGCTTGCTCTTTCCCCTGCTGAACTGCAATTTTGTCAACAACAAAAATGGACTTACACTAGGATCTACAATGCCCTTAAAAGATCTAACATCCCATTCACCTCAACGCAATGGGAGATGTTAGGATCCAATAGAGCGCATATGAAAGAGACTACTGGACATTCGAGCAGTCATGCCGATATCTTGATAACGAAGGATCTGACATCATTGCTTGACTTGCTAAATAGAAAAGATCACCTTAGTTCCAAAGAAAGCGGATATATGGTTATCAACTCCACTATTGAAAAACAAGTTGAGTTATTGATTGAAGAACTTAGTGATCTCGTTTGGGAAGAATCAAGGCGCGAACGACCTTTTAGGGCCACACATGAATCACCACTTGATTCGCTACTTCTGTTACGATCCACCTACTGGAGATTCAACAACGGAAAAGTAACTCTAGAACGAACTTCATATTCCACTCAGGATGCAAGGAGATACTTTGTCAGCTTGTTCTAGTTTTCTCAGAATCCGACTTTCCATTCAACAACCGTCAGTACTGGCAAATAGGGGACCTGTGCACATCCATCAAAGAATGATTTACTTTGGGGAAAAGGATAAATAAAATACAAATTCTTTTGAGAAATTAGGGTAGTAATCCCATAAAGAGCATTGCATGATTTGGCACACAACAAACCAACTTTCGATTCGTGAGGTATCTTGAGCCATATAAAGCATTCACCTTTAATGCTTCACATCTTCGATTCTTGAGTGTGCCGATGTATGAGTTTAGAATCAGAATTTGCTCCTGTTATGCATTTCGAATCCGAACAGGTGAGTAAAAAGGAGATTGAATCACATCATTCTTAAACCCATCCATACACATAAAAATGAAAATGCGTTATACCTACCCTCTCAAAAGCATCCCTCAAACTTCATAGTAAGTTCCAAAGAGGAAAGAAGAGAAGCTACAAGGATATGATGTCGAGAAAAAAAATCCAAAAAAAAAGAATTCGAAGAAAAGAAAGTCAATTGGAGAAAAAGACTCCTCCTAAAAATCATAAGAAAAGGGCGTCAATCCTCCCAAAAACTCAAAAATTCAAAAATTCCAGCTTTCCTCTTCACCAAAAAGAGATCCACGAAAAACCAACAAAACCCCCTCTCACATCACAAACACTCCACTTTGAAAAACCCTACATCACTTCCCCTAGAATGATTATGGCTAGATCGACTTCACGCTTACCAAAAAGGGTAATGATTTGATTCTCGATCAAGCCTATGATGATAAACGATACATGACTGGCATTCTGAGTGATTGATAATATTAGAATAGGAAACCCTAAGCACTTTGAGTGATTTAAGTGACCACCTGGAGAGGATCGCCTAGTCATGTATTCAAGATCAAAGATCAAAAGCATGCTCTCAAAGATTACAACCCTGAATATTTCATTTTTTCCAAAACCCCCTTTAGTAAAAAGTTTCACCTCAAAATATTTCATTATCTGCTTATCTTTAACCATGTTGAAATTCGAGTTTGCTTGAGGACAAGCAAAGTTCTAAGTGTGGGATACTTGATATCGCGTAAAAAGTCATGTTTTTACTACCGATATCTCTCTTATTCTGGAACGATTCTTGGCATTTTAAATTTAGAAACAGTACAAATCAGTGATATTATGCCAAGATGGTCAAAACAAGGTTGCACGACAAAAATCAAGCAAAATGGATGAAAAACGAAGATTCCACGCACGTTTGAAGATTCAAGGCATCAAAACAAGATTTCAAGACAAAAGTGCCCATCATCAACATCCATCTCATCCAAGATGTTCGTTTTTAAATTATGAATCCAACAGAAGAAGAATCAACAAAAGCGGATGAAGAATGAAGATTCTACGTACGCCGGAAAATCCAAACGATTCGTATGAGACATCCAAAGATGGGAGACATATTTTTGGGATATCTTTACATCAAAATCTTCATTTTTGAATTACGAATCCAACGCAAAAAGAATCAACGCAAACGGACGCAAAACGAAGAAGATATGCGCGGATTAAGAAACGCAACGAAGGACGGCGAACCGTGGCGGCTGTGTACCAGCCGCCGCCGGCCACCTCCAGGCCTCCGCCAGCCACCTGGTGGGCGGTGCTGGATGCCTGCCGCCCGCCCCATTTAAAACAGATTCGTATATTTAAAACGGTTCATTTATGATGTTAAACCAGCCCTTGCTTAAGACTACTGATATCGCGTAAAAAGTCATGTTTTTACGTCCGATATCTCTCTCATTCTGGAACGATTCTTGGCATTTTAAACTTAGAAACAGTACAAATCAGTGATATTATGCCAAGATGGTCAAAACAAGATTGCACGACAAAAATCAAGCAAAACGGATGAAAAACGAAGATTCCACGCACGTTTGAAGATTCAAGGCATCAAAACGAGATTTCAATACAAAAGTTCCCATCATCAATATCCATCTCATCTAAGATGTTTTTTTTCAAATTACGAATCCAACAGAAGAAGAATCAACAAAAAAGGATAAAGAATGAAGATTCTACGCTCGCCGGAGTTCCAAATGATTCGTACGCAATATCTGGAGATAGGAGACATATTTTTGGGATATCTTTACATCAAAGTCTTCGTTTTTGAATTACAAATCCAACGCAAAAAGAATCAACGCAAACGGACGCATAACAAAGAAGATACGCACGGATTAAGAAACGCAACGAAAGAAGGCGAACCGGGGCGGGGGTGTGCCAGCCGCCGCCGACCACCACCAGGCCGCCGCCGGCCGCCTATCGCCCGTCCCATTTCTGCATTTTGGTCCTTGCGTGTACCCGGTGCGCCACCTTTCCATGCTTTTTCGTACCCGGTGCGCTACCTTTCCATGCTTTTTCGTACCCGGTGCACTACCTTTCACCCTTTTGCTAATGTGTGCCTAGGAATGCTAACGTGAGCCACATTTCATCTATAAATAGCAGCCCTTAGGCTTCATTTCAACACACACCTTCCTAACTTACTTTCTCACTCTAGAATTAAGCTACAACTTTCTCTCTCTACATTCTTTCTCTAGATTAGTTTTAACTAGTATGGAAACTAGTGTAGAAGTTTAATTAGGAATAGAAGGAAAGTGTGCAATGCTTTGTAATCTTCGGAGTATGCTCGGAATTGTGTCAATTATTTCAAGTCTATTCTCTCTCGCATTTAATCCTGGTTCTTTCTATCCCTATCTATCTTAATTAATTACGTTTATATTGATTATGCTAGATTTAGTTATTGCTATGATTAGAGAGTAGTATACTTGTTGTGTTTGCTTGCGATGTAGTTAATTAATTATGGGATGATTTGAAATTAAATATTAAAGATCGATAGTATTGCTTTGATCATCTTATTGCATGTTCTTGTTTGATTGTTGCCTTAGGATCATCATAGTGGTAAAATATAAACGGTCTTAATTATCATAAAGTAATATGATGGCCCCTATTCGACTGTTACTCGATATAGTACTGGAAACACTTCAAGGTGGAGTACAAATGAATGGAAGTCGAGGAACGACCGAAGGTAGTCATATTACGAAACGGTACAATATTACGATGTAATATGATGGCCCCTATTCGACTGTTATTCGATATAGTACTGAAAACACTTCAAGGTGAAGTACAAATGTATGGAAGTCGAGTAACGACCGAAGGTAGTTATATTACGGACTAACATATAAAATGAGAAACCTAGTTTAGTTAACCTTTCTAAATAGACTTTTAAACTTCAAATTAATCTATCGCCTTTCCACCAATAAACGTGATTACAATACCTTTTTAACGACGTCCAATTGAAAGGTAGCCAGTCATCTGTGTCAATATAATTTGTTAAAGGTATGAAACAATGGAACCGCAAGGCTACATGGGGGATTATCATAGGACAAGACATGGCCAAGGTTTGAAGCGGCAGAACCACTTTAACTGAGGAACGCTGTGGATAATCAGGGGATTTATTGGGTAGTCTTAAGCAAGGGCTGATTTAAAGTCATAAATGAACCATTTTAAATATACGAATCTGTTAGGATAACGAGGAATCGTTATATGATTCAGTTATGTCTAGTACCTTAAGATTTCGCTCCCCTTCATATGAAAGTATTATTAAACCATTGATGTGACTCAAAAAGTCATGTTTTTAAGTACTTATTTCCGCACTTTTTGGACTATTCTCCAGTGAAAACATTTCAAAACAATCATTTATCATCAAAAATCACCAAGGTAGTCTAAATACGAGCGTTGCTACAAAAATCAGCTAAAACATCCAATTTACACGTAAACCAAGGCAAAAAACAATCGCCTTAAATATTCCATTCTTGATTATCCTATCAAGTTAGATCTTAATGCATATTTTATGATTCAATAGGAAAATCCAAGATTGGAGGTTAAAGAATCAAGAGAAACGGGTAAAGAATGAAGAAGATGTGCAGTCTAGAAGCCCGCCGATCGTCATCCGGAACATGCAAAAGTCAAACACCTCCAAATTTGGCAAACTTAGTGTCATTAGAAGCGTAATGGAAAAACAAATCCAACGGCACAAGAATCAAGGAAAACGGACTCCAAACGAAGAAGATACGGACGAACCAAGCAACCAAGAAATTAGTATGCAACAAATGGAGCACCAACCCCCCACCCTGGGCACCTAGGTACCGTATACGTCCCTTAGGGTTCCGTATACGGGGGTGATGTGCTTGTGAGGTGCCGTTTGACCCCCTCCCCTGGTCCGCTTGCCACGTATGCTGCTTTGATGCTTGTATTCAATGCTTTAAGACTTGTACCATGACTACCTCCCTTCTCCTATAAATAGTGGCTTCATTTCCACCATTCTACACACCTCTCATTCAAAAATCTTCTCTCTCTCTCTACTTTCTCTCTCTAGCACTTCTCTAATGAGTTAGAGGAGAATTGTTCTTGTAGTTAATATAGTTCGTTCTTCTCTCTAGTTTCTCTCTCTAGAGAACTAGAGAGATATAAGTTAGCGGTTAGAGCTAGAGGAAAGTTGTAATTGGGTAATCAAGCTGTAGCAAGGTTATTCAAGTCAGACTGTTGTAATCCTCAGTATTACTCTTCTAATCCGGTGATATTATCTTACTCTCTAACTGTTATAATGTTTACTTTGCATATTATTTCAGTACGATTCATGATTATTGCCATGCTGATTAGCTAGATTAATATGTGATTGTTGAAATGTAGATGTTAGGATTAGGGATGATGTTTATATAATATATCTTATATATGATTGGTAGTTGTTATGCTGCATACATGTTTAGACTTATCCTGGATGTAGACTTAATTAATCATCCTTTCTGGTCTCTCACGTGACTGTTGCCTTAGGATAGGATCTGATCAACCCTAACTACGAATACACAGTTATCTCCTATTTGTATGAAACTGTGGGATCGCCGTAACACGGCTGAATACTTGGTATAGTGATGCTTTGTAAACAGAGTTAAGTTTTATAAATGGGAGTACCTGCTTACTATACACAACATAGGCAAGAAAACCTGGTCGTAATATAGTATAGCCTGATAAGTCCGAGTCGAACACGAGGAACGGATGTCAATATTAAATAAATTGAAAATTGTTGTAAATAAAAACAGTAAATAATGGGGACCTTTTATTTCCGATCGAACAATTGGCAAACAATTATGAAAAATGGTTTATTAAATAAAACTTAATTAAATAAAATTAAGAAATGATAAAATAATTAATTAAATAAAATATTTAATTCACTTGGTTTACTTTCCTTAGAATCCGGTTATCACTTTATTGAATTGCTCAAACAATGGATTTTATGGCGACATGACAAATAAGACAACTCCCTTTCCGAGGTAAGTTAATCTAATACAATTAAGAAAGACGCAAAAAAAATTTCAACACGTTAACATTCAAGTAACGTTGCCCACCAAATTGTATTATAAATTATACCTACGCCGTTTATGTGATTTACTTTTGTGACTTGAATTAACAAAGTCTATAACCAATAATAGTTATCTTGTTCATTAATGATTAATACTAATTATTAACCCTAACCTGTCAAACTCAATATATTCAGCAATAATTGTTAACCAAAATCAACAATCATCAATAATCTATTGATCAAAAAGAATTCAATCTCAATTGACCCATAAACCACGCTAGGTAACCACTAATAATCAATCAACAATCAAGGATTAATAAGTAAACGCATAAACATTCATAAAATCCAATAGTTTTCACAATTCAATAATCAAACCATCATCTAAGTATCATCATCCAAGTAAATACATAAAAGACTTAGCCAATCATATTGTTACAAAAACTCAGATTCATAATCAATACCGAAATCATAATCAAATGAAAAAGGATTAACGTATTCGAACCGATAAATCGAAATAAGGATTGAACGAATGAAAGCCTTCTATTCTCTTTGATCTTTTCCCTTCAAAAATCTCTAGAATTAGGATTTTAGGAAGTAAAAATCGGCTGGAGAGAAAAGTAGAGTGATTACCCTCAAAATGAAAGCAAAATGAGCTATTTAGGGTTTCTGTCGAATCAATCCATACGCCGTATGGATTTCCATACGCCGTATGGATTGAATAAGCCCATGGACCAGACCCGCGTAATCTGGCGGCCCGGCTCACACCATCCATACACCGTATGGATTTTCATACGCCGTATGGATGAAATTTTTCAACTTTTTAGCCACTCGACTTCAGTTCTTCAAGCTTCAATCATTTAACTTCTTTTCTTCAATACTAGTTCATTTTCTGCTTCTTTTCCGATTCAAGCTCCAAATAAATCCTAAATGCAAATATGAACAAAATGAGTACCAAATTCAAATAAAATGCATAAAAATACTATTGAAAAAGGGGGTAATTAGTACTATAATTTAGTACATTTTGGCGTTCATCATATAGCGTTGGAAATACCACTAGTAGAGTACAAATACGTGGAAGCCAAGGAAATGCCGATGGCTTATCTCACCGTGGATTACCTGGAAGCAACCCTTCCAGACACGGGTCTAGGTCCTGTTAAGCCGTGAAAATGCTATAGTACACCGTAAACTACCTCTGGTTATAAAGCTGTGTAAAGATACATTAGGTCTTTAAAACACCGTAGATATACCTAGGGTTAGAGTACTGTGGAAAATAAGGACATTATACACTGTACGCATGCCTAGGGATGAACGACCGATGGCAAAGGAGGGTCTAATCCATGACGGAAGTATTAGAAATAAAACAGATAAAATATGAGTTAGGAAATGAAAGCAAGGATTCCGGCTGTGTTCCCAGATGCTTAAAACCCCTAATATCTACTTAACCAATAGTTTAACTTATTCAGCATACAACCAGTATTACTCTGTTAAAATTGAATAGACATAGGTGTTAAGAAAAGTGAGTCTTGTGGACTATCGCCTTATTCCTTAACTCCATTTAGAGAGTCACTTGGTCTCCAAAAGAGATGGTGAGGTGGGTCTGAACACAGTCCCATCTGATCAGAATCAGGATAGCCTAGGATTCAGTGACATATGCATTAGGGTTACACCTAGACGTAGGGTCCTAGTGTTTACACCAACTTTTAGAAGATTCTTAGCTAGAGTAATCACCTATCATCAATATAATATCATCCCGAAACCCTAATCGTCGAAGTTTTAGCAATCACTCTCTACCTGCTGCTTATATTCTCATTTACTTTCCTGCATTTTAGTTCTTGTCTTTAGATTAATTTAGATAAAATCAAACCCATACCTACCTTGTTTCTTAACCCATCATATTGTCAAGTTATCTTTGGTAGGTTCCAATTCAATTCAATTCGTTCCGATTTTGGATGACACTCGAGTTATACTTGCCACCTTACCCACAAGGTAGGTAGCTAGCATAGTTTGAGCCCAGCAAAATATAAATTTTAAAATATCCACCGACCTGCTGCCATACGGTCGCGTTGAAGACGCGTGATGGTTGGTGGTGCGTCAAGTTTTTGGCGCCGCTGTCGGGGATCAGTTTCGTCACGAATTGAATTCTGCCTTAGATAATTAGCTTTAGGAGATCCATCCTTAAGATTATCATTACTTAGGAAGTTAATTACTTTATTAGTTAGATAACTTAGTTCTTAAACCCTAGAAAAATAAAATAAAAATAAATACATAAAAATTAGAAAATTAAAAATCCCTAATTCTCCTTCAAACCCCATCTCTCCTCTCAATCAAATGATGACGGATGAGATGACGGCTTTGGTAGATACAGAATTCTTTGATTGTCCAGAGTATGAGTCAAACTCCTTTGACATTAAAGAGTTTTGTGTTAACCATGAAGTTGAGAGCCCAAAAATATCGAGCTTAGAATTAGGTTTGATGAATCTCAGCAGAAGATTCCAGCTTCTGTTACTATTGCTTTAAGTGGTCAACCCACACTTGACCCTGAGATTTTGTCAATCTTGTCTAGGTATCCGCACTATATTAGACCTGCTACTTTACCTGATGATGAACCATTTGGAATCGAAGTGTTCTTTTATCCACCCATGCCTTGGATGGATTTGAATGAACGTCTTCACTGTTTAGATGAATACTTTGAGTACGATCTCCCAGATATTTTGTGAACCCACCCCACTACTCTTTATTCAAGTGTAGTTGAGGAAGAGCGTCTCCAATATCAGGTTGAGAGTGAACTTAGGATAGAAACCACCAACCCAATTAAACACTGAATCCAGGAATCATCTACCCGAATCAAAGACCGACCTTCACTTATGAAATTCTCTAAAGCCCAATAGGAGGATAGATATTTATGCCAACTTTCTGAAATACATTAAAATATCTGATTTTTCATTTACATGTGAGCAGAGAAAGACCTTTGTTGAAATTGATAGGATAATTAGACTTCTCTGTGCTAACCACAGTAGAAAAGATGAGCTATTGTTAAAATCAAAGTTAGATCTTTTAATGGATTTACTTACCAGCACCGATTATTCCTCTATTTCACAACCTAGGATAAATCGTTATGTTGCGGCCCTGATTGACGAGCTTGAATTTTGGATAGAGAGAAGCCCTATTGGTTCTTAGTGATATTCCATTCTTTGTGGATCCTACTACTTATTTAACTAACGAGTTTAGAGCAATTTTTCTCGAATCAACTATTTAACTTACGAAAATCCCGATTCTTCTAAGGAAACGGAATTTGTGGATTTACTTTCAAAACTGCTCTATGATCTTTCTTATCTAGATAAATGATTTAGGGATCGCATTTCAAACCAGAAAAAGGTGAAACGGGAATTTAACCGTTTTGTCGATGCATTGTTACAACTCAGTCAGGAAGAGCGAGAATTCTTAACAGAATTTGAACGGTATTACATAAACCCTGCTGATTTAGTTTACTATGTCATCCAAGCTCTCCGAGGTACGATTATTTCCTGCTATACCTTGTCTCTATCCGAAGCATCAACCGTACCCAAAAGTGTCATCTCGAACACTATCCGGTAAAACAGTAAGTCTGGTATGGACGAGCTTTCGTCTTGAACAAAGCGCTCTTGGGAGGCACCCCAAACTTATCTAGGTTAACTAATATTAGTTAGTGTTAGTTTTAGTTTAAATTAATTATCATTTTTAAAGCAAGAAAACGTTCTTTAAACTTTAAACTGGCGCGATTCGCATAAGTTCAAACTTTTCAGAAAAATTTAACGAAGTTTTAAATTTTAAAATTTTGGTAAATCGATTATGATTTGTTTTAAAAGTTTAAAGTACACAAAAATACTGTTTCGTTTTAAATAAACTCGTTTTGTTTAAACGCAAAGAACTTTTCGCACGCAATTTAAATCACAATTTTAATTCACGAAAATTTCTTATAGAGTTTCGTATTTACTTTAGGTTACTTTATTAAAAATCTTGAAACCATTTGAAAACCAATCGTACGTATCGTATCTTTCGCGTTTTAAATCAAAACGTATTTAAACCAAGAGGAAGGGACTCACTACCAAACAAAAGGTCAAAGAGTCAAATTTTTTCTCCCTTCCCCTTCCCCAAAAGCGTCGGCCCTAACCCCCCATCACCAAACCCTCATTTTTCCACCATTTTTGATGATTCAAAGCTTCAAGTTCTTCATTTTATCATCTCTCTTGCATACATAACATCATTTCATCGCTTGCAAGGTAATTCCTAACTCAAATCTTTAAATTTCATTAACTTTTTAAAAAAGTTAGGGTTTCAATTCTTGATCTATGAATTACATGTGAAAGCTTGTGTTTTATGGTTCAAAAGTGTTCTTGCATAGTTGCTTAACATGATTCCATGCTTGATTGAGTAGATTACTTGATAATTTGTGACTTTGATCTTCAAGTGTTGACTTTATTTTGACTTTAGTGGTCAAACATGCTTGATTTGTTGACTTTTGATAACTAGTAGCTTGTTTTGACTTATTTTGATTAATTCATGCTTAGTATGACTTGATAAACATGATTACATGATTGCTAGTTCATTTTGAATGATCTTTAGGAATATCGAAAGTTAAAGTAGGCATGTTGTGATTAAAATTTACCAAGTAACATACTTTATTTTTAAATCTTTAATTTTAAAATGTTGCTTGAGTTAATTTAATCATGACAAGTTTCTTAGATTTTCAATAAATCCTTAGTTAGCTTTTGGTCCTTGATTATTTTTAAGTATTCACCACCTTAATTAATAAAGTGTTGAATATTTTTTATGACCATCACACATAAGCTACCGTCATTCATTTATCAAAATCTTTAAAATTTTGCAAAATTGTTAAGTTAACACGTGTCTTTAACCGTATGGTATTTGCATAAATGCTCTTTTTGGTTTACTTGATATATTTGAGGTAACTACATGGTTTTTGCAAACCTCATGCTCACTTAGATTAAGTTGCCATGAATGAAAGTAAGAATATTTGCTAGTTGTTTGAAATGATGAGTTCACTTAGATTAAATGCTAGTATTGTGATTACTTTAATACCCTTAGAATAGGTTAAAACACTAATGGTTGTGAAAGATTGCGGATTGAGGATTGGTTAGGCCTAGGTTTAGTTCAAAATAAATTGCGGATTTATTCATATTTTAAAGCCTACACTTCCAATTTTTGTTTAAAATTTGGAAATGTATTTAGCAATTTGTTATGACTTATGCATCTAATTTTCTTGTCAACAGATGGATCTATCAAACCCTTCGTTGAGGAAGCTTGCTTCATCCCCCGAGAATATGGACGAAATTGAGAAATGGATGGGACGATACTTAGGGTCAAATAGAGTTATCATTTGGCCGGATATGAGATGCTTGGGTATTAGGGATGAGTTGGAAGATTTGATTAAGTATGATACAGATGGTGAGGAATATGCTGCATTTTTCCATCTTTTCTCCATTGATGAGGCTATATACCGTGAGGTCGTCACTGAGTTTATGATTACATATGAGTTCCGAGAAAGGTTGGAGATCACTGATAAGAAGATCGCTTTTCGGTATCGTGGGAAGAAGTATCATATGATAGTGGGAGATTTTGAGGTATACCTTGGCCTTTACACACGATTACAGGCCAGTTCTGATTGGTTCACCAGCATTTTCTAGTCTATCTCCAGTCTACCGTCACGGGATCATAAGGAGATATGGAGGGATTTGACGGGGATAAATTTCAGGAGTGGAGTGAAAGCTTCACTCATGACCCGACCAGCTCATCATACTCTTCACAAGCTCTTGTGCTGTACTATCTTTGGGAAGAGAGATGCGGGACCTGCTATATCAGAAGAGCTCAAGTTCATGGATGCGATCATAAGGAAGCAGAACCTGAATGTCACGTATTCATGGATACATCATCGCAGATAGATTGTGGAAGGAGAAGAGAGAGGATAGATGCCACGTATTCATAGGAGCCATTATCATGAGATTATTAGTTAGTATGGGGGTTCTCACTGACCGCCACCGTGAGGATTACACCCATCACTCTAGTTCGTAGCCGTTCGATCTCGAGTACTGCAAACTGATCAGAATGATTGACGAGGGTCCTGACAGACAGTGCTTGTGGTATCAGACTCGGCAGCCCATTCCTGGATGCTTCATGACCAGGAAGCGCGCGACTACAGAGGATAGAGATGTTGGTCCCCAACTACAGAGACTAGTAGCAGCAAAGATACCCGAGCCAGCACGAGGAGCAGACACATCAGTACTGCCTACACAGGTCGTTGTGTATCACACGGATCTGGTCACTCCTCTTACTCAGTACTATCTATTACATGCTTTACACGTTCTCCATGATCAACAGTTTCTGACAGCTAGGAGACATGGTACCCCTGAGCCTGATCACTTCCTATACAGATGTGGACCAACACCACCACCCACTACCCATACCACCACTCACCCATATACTACCACTCGCCCATACACTACATTCTCTCCATCACATCCACATACCTCCACTCAGCCACCATATCCACATAGATACCCTCACACACCTACCACCTACTCTGCACCACTACCCACTCATAGATCTACATCTGGTACAGCTAGGCTCTACTCAGTTCACGTACCATCACCAACCCGTCAGCAGGCATCATTACCTCGTCCGACTGTACCCATTCCGACCCATGATCAGCACCCAAAGGCTAGCACATCATATAGACCACATATGCTCTACATTGGTACCGATGCATTATTCACTGGTAGCCTCGGCCCTTACTTGGATTTGGGCCCCATCTTTTCAGATCAGGTTCCTAGTGAGAGCACTCTCAGACAACTCTACCTTGATATGTTACAGACAGCAGGTGTCACCACTGAGGATATGCTCGATCTTGGTTATGATGATGTGATGTTACTTCCAGCGATGACCCTCAGGCAGATATTGATTCAGAAGGGACTACTCCCTCCAGATGGGCAGAGAGTGTCCAGTGGCAGCAGTTAGTTGTAGGACCTCCAGCCCCACCTGATGACATACCTGCAGAGGATCCTTCATTCTAGACTATTTATCTTGTGACTTATATTACTGACTTTTGTATTGTATTGATCTCTATCTTGCACTTGGTTAAACTTTTTGGGATATTTATCAACCTTGATGGTTGAAACTTTATTATTATATTTCGTTTATCGTAGTTACTTATTATGTTTGTTTCTTTATTTAGAATAAGTGATTGAATGTGTAATGATGAATGAGCAAGAAACCATATGAGATGACGAGCTTTCAAGAAAAGGAAACGTGGAGTCAAAGGCAGACAACCAAAGAATTCACAACTGCAGACCGCAGAACTTACAAACATCTCGGGAGAGGAGCTTTGGTCTATCTTTTTCTTAAACTCGCGCATGCACCGCAAACTCTTCAAAGGTCTAAGTGTGGGATTTCAACCCACACTACATGACATCTTAGCTAAAATCGTCTCCAAATCTTAAAATCACAAAAGTGTGAAATTCATTTCCACTTACATTATGGATCGACTCTTAGCTAAGCATGAATGGGAAGCGCTGAGCACCAGAAAAGGACATGCGAAGCTGAATCACTCTTAATGAAGATCTTCGAATTCTCAGCTATTGCCTCTAAACGTTAAAATCATCATCTGGGGAGTTTCTTACCTTTCACTTTGTTTTCATAAATTGATTCATTCTGTTAGCTTAGGAATGCAAAGTAATATATACTCTATCCTAAACTTATCACTAAGTGTGGGATTCCAGCCCAAACAAAACACTTGAGAAACATTTTCTATATGTTCAAACTCTAAGTGTGGGATTGTACTTGCAATACAATCTCAACGAAAGAGAACATTATGGACAATGTTCCTCTAAGTGTGGGATAGTAGGTATAGAATACCTTGAATTAGATATTTACTTATTTTAATGTCCGAATAGCTTCACTCAGAAAATGTTCCTCAAAATTTTCAAAATTTTTTAAAAAATAATAAAGTATGAGCAAAATCATCCGATTAGCTCTACTATTTTTGAGTTAGGATACCTTTCAAAGAGGAACCATTTCTAATATGCGTTAGTTATTCAGGAATATTAGGGAAATTAAGGTAGAAATTTCTTAAATAAGTATTAACAATCTAAGGAGCATGGCTAGGTACATACAAACCCTAATTTGCAGTGAGGTTTTGAGCCTTAAAAGAATTCATTTTAAATGCTACATTGTTCATTTCTTATGTGTGCCGATGCTAGTATCTTTAAATTAGAACTTGTTCTTGACATACGCTTCGAGACCACATTGGAGAGTACCGTACGCAGTATAGGTGCAATTAGATGATCTCGACATTCCTTAGGATTTAACCCATTCTTACATACCTTTTCAAGCCCAAAACCCTTCCGATACTCATTTATAGTATCGATGATCCGCCTAGAAAACCCTGTTGAGCCTAAACCTTTCGTTTCTTCAAAACCTTACATCTTAAACCACTCTTCCCAAATTCCCAACAACTTATCTTGGAATTTCTAAGGTTATGACAAACATCTTGAAGAATCTCCTTCTGAATTGATCTACTCCTCCGTGTTCACCAAAATTAGAAAATCATGAGTGCGAAAAATTGGCACCAGAAGAAAAGACTCGGAGAAGTCCATGATAAGAAAGAAGAGATTTCCAAAAGAAAAGCAAAAATATCCTTGGAAGTTCTCTGGCAAAGAAGTTCTGAAGAAAGAAAAGAAAATAAAAAAGCAGAAAAATAAAGAAAAGGAAAAGAAAAGAAAATAAAGCTAAGTGCTTCAAAGTATCAATCTTTCAAAGAAAGATCCGATGAAATACGAGTAGCTACCTTCTCTGTTCTACAATAAGTTTTTCATGATTCTTAGAATGCCAAAGATAAGCAACCCCCTTAAACCAAAAATCACCACTATCCATACCCCTTAACCCTCACAAACATTACAACCCACTCGAATGTCTTAGGATAATTATCGTCGTGCTCTTCCTAAGTGGTGGAGATCCGATTCTCGACCAAGCTTATGATGATGAGTGCCGCATGACTGGCTATTTGAGCGATTTCGGTTGTGCTAGATTGATAGGAAACCCGATACACTCTGAGTGAGTTGAGTGACCACCTTTAGTGAGATCGCCTATTCATGTATACTCCAAGATCACGAGATTTGGAAAGTATGCTTGGGAAAGTCAAATACTTATTTCTGAAAGGATCATCTTAGCTTTCCCTATTTCTCTAAATAATTTTCCTATATGAAAAAGTGGTAACTTTTTTTTGGGAGTGCTCTAACTCACCTAAAAACTATAAAATGATTTCACAGGACACAACTGAGTGTTGCTTGAGGACAAGCAACGCTTAAGTGTGGGATACTTGATGTGACTCAAAAAGTCATATTTTTAAGTACTTATTTCCGCACTTTTTGGACTATTCTCTGGTAAAAATATTTCAAAACAATCATTTATCAGCAAAAATCACCAAGGTAGTCTAAATACGAGCATTGCTACAAAAATCAGCTAAAACATCTAATTTACACGCAAACCAAGGCAAAAAACAATCACCTTAAATATTCCATTCCTGATTATCCTGTCAAGTTAGATCTTAATGCATATTTTATGATTCAATAGGAAAATCCAAAATTGGAGGTGAAAGAATCAAGAGAAACGGGTAAAGAATGAAGAAGATGTGCAGTCTAGAAGCCCGCCGATCGTAATCTGGAACACGCAAAAGTCAAACACCTCCAAATTTGGCAAACTTAGTGTCATTGGAAGCGTAACGGAAAAACGAATCCAATGGCGGAAGAATCAAGCAAAACATACTCCAAACGAAGAAGATACGGATGAACCAAGCAACCAAGAAGTTAGTATATAGCAAATGGAGCACCAACCCCCCCCCCCCCCCCCGGGGCACCTAGGTACCGTATACGGTACCCTAGGTGCCATATATGGCCCTTAGGGTGCCATATACAGGGGTGTTGTGCTTGTGAGGTGCCGTTTGACCCCCCTTGGTCCGTTTGCCCCGTATGCCGCTTTGATGCTTGTATTCAATGCTTCAAGACTTGTACCATGACTACCTCCCTTCTCCTATAAATAGTGGCTTCATTTCCACCATTCCACACACCTATCATTCATAAATATTCTCTCTCTCTCTACTTTCTCTTTCTAGCACTTCTCTAAGGAGTTAGAGGAGAATTGTTCTTGTAGTTAATATAGTTAGTTCTTCTCTCTAGTTTCTCTCTCTGATAAACCAAGATCTATCTAATAAACTATTAGATAATCACAGTTTTGAATGATTACTAAGAAGTTTGCGGAATAACACTTAGTAATACAATGAAGATCAATATGAATAATAATAACAGAATTATAAAAAGCTCCAATCTTATTAATAATATAAGACGAATACACTGATTTGTATTAGGGTTACTAAACCTTGAAGCTGCACAAAAACTAAATAATCTAATCTAGGTTAAGGATCTCTATTTATAACACATAGAGTCCTGTTAAACAATCTCCTATAATTATGGAAGCAGTTACAATCCATAATTATTCAAACTCTGACTTCCCTCCTATTCTAGATATAAACAGTGTTAACTACCACGACTATATAAACAGTGGTAATTCCTATAACAGTGTTAACACTTGTACAATTTACTAGACTAATATACCAACAGTGGTAACTAGCCTAAGCAGTGTTAACTGTTGTAAACAAGCTAACAGTGATAACACTAACAGTTGTAACACTTATCTTCAATCTTCAATAACAATTGAAATCTTCTACTAGTAGTGGTAACCAACACCAACAGTGGTAATTCATGAAGACTTCAACTAACAGCTTTAACTCTGAAGACAGTGATAACCAAAACACTAACAGTTGTAACAACAGTAGAAACAATAACACTAACAGTGTTAATGCCTTGTGCATTCTTCAACAGCAGTAATAACATCAGAAATCTTATTTCTCAACAATCTCCCCCTAAACTTAATCTGTCCCCAACAGTATTAAGTTTCTCTTAAATCTTCAATATGACCTCTTTCTAACTATCTTTGATCTCTGTGTCTTCTCTCATATTCCTCTTTCTTATGAATCTGATTCAGGATCATGTATACTAAATCCTCTGCCAAATCATTGTTGAATGAGACAAATAATTTAGCATGCTTTAAACTTCTTAATAAACTCAAACTCATATCATATTCTCTGTCAGTGAGCATCCAAATCATAGTAGCATCATCAAAAATAACTTGATGAACACCTGGATTGTTAAGATAGATCCACTGCTTCACATTCCTGAAAGTATTGAACTCAAATCTGAATCTTTCTGGTTCATACATCATTGAAATCCCAGACCAAACACTCAATTCATAAACACTATCAAACTTTTTGGTGCTTAGTCCTTTCTCAGATCCAATCTCATACATTCTGATCAGATCTTCTCTAACAATCACCCTGATCAACTCTTTGAATGACCTCCAATATGAAACAGAAGTATCTGCTCTTTCAACTCTAATTTTCTCACATTTAATTGGAATTGTAAAGTTTACCACAGACCAATCAATGATTCTAGGAGAGTTATCAGGAGAAATATGTTGTAGAGGTTGTACCACAATCAAATCATCCAACTTTAAATTTTTCTTTGGTAAATCTGGAATTGATGCAAGTTCTTGTTTCCTTTTCTGTTTAAGCTCAGCACTCATCCTTTCCCATTCTTTTTCATCTTCAACCTTTTTATCAAATTTTATCTTCTTTTTCTTTTCTCTTTCTGTTTTTTCTTTGGCTTTCTTGACTTCTTCTGCTTTCTTAGCAGCCTCAGGGTTTAGAAATGTATCCCTATCCCATATTCTTTGTAGATTCTCAAGAGACATGGCATTAAGTCTTGCAGTTGAAATATTACCACCTCTTAACTTCAAAACCAAATTTCTTTTCTGTTGAGCTCTTGTCAATGGTTTATTCCTTTTTGCAGCAGCTTTGGCAACTCTAGTCCTTTTCAATTCATCTGCCTTCTTTTTCTTAAGCTGATCCACCAGATATTCAATGTCATCTTGTTTTTGTTCTCTTAGCTGTGCTTCATCCCACTCCTGAACCTGTTCCTTAGTCATTTTCACAAATTTACCAGGTTCTATCTCAACATCAACCATTTCCTCTGCTAGCACATCTGCATTTATCTCAGCAAATAGCATCTGTGCATATTCATCATCATTCAATGTAGCTTCAGTAGGAGGCATAGTTTTCTGCTTTTTCAACTTTGGCTCTTCCTCCAAGATACCCTTACCTTTATCCTTAGGGTCAATCTTGGGCATAGATTGTGCAGCAGCAGGTGTAGTAGAAGGTTCTCTAATCTGAACTGGAGGTAAGGTGGTGGTTTTATGCTTCTTAGCTTTGACAGACTGCACAGGAATTGATTTATGTCTTTTAGCCTGTGAAGTCTTCTCATTTTCTTTCTGATTCTCACCTTTATTGACCTTCTCAGTTTCTTGATGAATTTGTGCTGCTTCCATCTCTATATCCTCATCAATGTGATCACCAACATCATCATCATTCTGTCCATCCTTACCCTTCTCACTATCATCTTTCTGACCCTCATCACCTTTATTTGTCCAATATTTCTCCCCCTTTTTGAAAGCTGTGTCTGCAGAGTCACCTTCAACTACCACATACTTTTTCCCTTCTTTCAAAACCTTAATCACAATGTATTCTAACTGAGAAACCCTCTGCATCAAGTTTGCAATCATTGCATCCTTTTCCTTGTTCTTTCTCCTTTCTAATCTGAACTTCTCCCATACATAATCAATCATTTTCGTTAATTCCAGGTTAGTTCTAGCCTCATCACCATCAGAATGTGACTTCCTAGGTGAATCATTGACATGAGTATCAAAACCTGTATCATACCTAGTATGATCAACAGATTCCCCTTGGTTATTGGTACTGGGACCACCAAAATCATCTACAGGAGTAGAATCATGTTTTGGTGTTGCCTCTGCTTGGGTCTTATTGATGTTACTTCTGTCCTGCTCTGCCAGTGGGCTAGAAGCAGTAGAAGCAGCCCTCACAGAATGGTCACCCCTCTCCTCATGGACCACATGCTGTTCATGACCCCTGTCATTAGACTGAGATGACTGAGCAGCATGATCCTCAGTCATCTGTTGTGTAGCCCTTTTGGCTTTTCTGGTGTAGGTTGTAGTGAATCTGTTCTCTTGTTGTTCATTAGTACCCCCAGTTGCTGTGGGATAAGAAGGAATGGGTTGTTCCATTCTTTCAACAACTGGTTCAGCTTCTGTTGGTGGTACAGATGCTGTGGTGGAGGGTGCAGGAAGCATTGTTGGAAACAATGCTGTTACCCTCCCAGAAAACATAACACCTTTTATAGAAGTATCTCTCTTCATATTTGAAAATACTTTTGGTTTAAAAGAAGAGATACCTATAATCTTATCCAAGGCAGGTAAATCAGATATTTGTTCATTTAGAAAGCATTGAACAAACCTTGGATACATTAAAAATTTAATTTTAGGTTGGTTAATGTTCCTTAGCATACCAGCAAAAATAAAGTTGGAAAAATTAAAAAACACTGACCAGTAGCTAAGCATACCAAGGCATATGCTACATTACTGCTGAATTGTTCAAAAGATGAACGTTTTGATGATAAGCAGTGCAGTAATGTATGAATTAAAAACCTCCATTGGTATGAAAACATTGTTTTCTGAAAAACATACCCACCCAAATTACCCTCATATCCCATTCGTTGTAAATTCAAGTATAAAGCTTCATCAGAAATTGAAGTTATACCTTCTTCATCCTGAAGATGAAGAGAAGAACGAATGGATGCTTCAGAAATAACCACTTGGTGCCCAGCAACTGTAGAAACAATTTTTGTAACACCTGCTTCTTCCTCAATCTTTGCTTTAACCCAGAATTCATTAATGTGATCATATGAAATTCTGGGTGCAACAGTTAGCGCATGATAAATGGTAGAATTACGCAGAAAATCAATGATCTCTACGTAATCATTGGCTATTGATGGTTTTACCAGATAGGCAATCATGTTATGATCCTTGCCTAAAGCGAGTTGAGATGTGGTTGATGAAGAAGAAGCCATGAAGAAATTTGTGTATGATTTACGATAGCAGTGGTTATAGGGTTTATGAGTGCAGTGGTTATGAAAGCGTAAAAGAAAATATACAAGTGTTGGGAGTATTTATACTGTTAGTGTCAATGACCTAATTTTGAAATAAAAATCCCAATTTGAACACTAACAGTGGAAACCATTTTAAAAAAGTGGAAACTATTCTAAAACAGTGGAAACTATTTGGGAATATAATTTCAATTAAAGGATATCACTAACAGTGGAAACAAATGTACAACAGTGGAAATTAATAATACTAACAGTGATAACTAGTTGATGGAAATAACTCCTGACCAAAGGAATTATAACTCAATACTAGAAACTTTTATTAGTATTACTAACAGTGATAAGAGTGATAGGGGTATTTTTTTTTTTTTTTTTTTTTATATAAAGATAAACAAAGATGATAGTGAAATTTCAACTTGATAGCATAAACAGTGGTAGCTGATTATACTAACAGTGTTAAGATTTACACTAACAGTGAACATAGTGGAAACAGTGGAAACTGTTTACACTAACAGTTATAACTTAAAGATGAAAAACAGTGGAAACTGTTTACACTAACAGTTGTAATTGCTTCTTACAGTGATAACCTACAAAAGGTTAGTTCAACACAAACAGTGATAACAATAGAACTAGCAGTGAAAACAAAATAACTAACATATACAGTGGTAATTGAATAATAACAGTGATAATTAGAAGAGCCAAACAGTTGCAAGACTATTAGCACTGTTAGTATCAATTACAATTACCAGCATCTAATCCTTAAGCATTATAGAAATGTTTTATACAATAGTTATGAAAACCAGCTTAAAGAGATTTAATCAGACCAATACTTGTAATCAAAAATGTAAATCTGCCCACATCAAATGCTTTGGTGAACAGATCTGCAAGTTGATTGTCAGTATGAACTCTTATAATCTGAATAAGTCGTTTTTCATTACAATCTCTGATAAAATGATAACGAATCTCTATATGCTTAGTTTTAGAATGTTTAACAGGATTATTGATGATGCTGATAGCAGAAGTATTATCAATATGAATAGGAGTGTGTAAGAAAGTTAAACCATAATCAAGCATCTGATTCTGAATCCATAAAACTTGAGCACAGCAACTTGCAGCAGCTACATACTCTGCTTCAGCAGTAGATGTTGATACAGTTGTCTGTTTCTTACATTGCCATGAGATTAACCTTTCTCCTAGAAATTGACATCCTCCTGATGTTGACTTTCTGTCCATACTAGCTCCCCCATAGTCACTATCTGAATATGCTTTTAGGTCAAAAGGTGAATCTTTTGGATACCAAAGACCTAGATCAGATTGTCCTTTTAAGTATCTAAAGATTCTTTTAACAGCATACAGATATGATTGTTTTGGACAGGTTTGAAATCTTGCACAGATACAAACAGCAAACATTATATCTGGCCTAGAAGAAGTTAAATACATCAATGATCCAATCATTGATCTGTACAAATGTACATCAACTTCCTCCCCCTCAGGGTCTGCAGATAGTGGCTTGTGTGTTTCCATTGGTGTACTAGCCACTTTCGAATCAGAGTATCCAAATTTAGTAAGTATGTCTTTGACATATTTACTTTGATTGATGAAAGTACCATCTGAACTCTGCTTAACTTGAAGCCCCAAAAAGAAAGTGAGTTCTCCCATTGAACTCATCTGAAACTTTTGATGCATTAAAGTTTCAAATTCCTTGCACATACCATCATTTGTAGAACCAAAAATGATGTCATCTACATAAACTTGCACCAGTAAAATATCATTTTGATTTCTTTTGGTGAACAGAGTCTTATCAATAGTGCCTCTTTTGAACCCATTCTCTAAGAGATACACAGATAAAGTCTCATACCAAGCCCTGGGGGCTTGATGCAACCCATATAGTGCCTTATCCAATCTGCAAACTCTATCTGGATAATTAGGATCTTCAAATCCAGGGGGTTGACACACATACACTTCATCATCAATCATGCCATACAGAAAAGCACTTTTGACATCCATTTGATAGACTGAAAAACCTTTGAATGTAGCATATGCTAGGAATAGTCTAATGGCTTCTATCCTAGCAACAGGAGCAAAGACATCATCATAATCAATCCCTTCTTCCTGTGTGTACCCCTGTGCCACCAGCCTTGCCTTGTTCTTGATTACAATGCCTCTCTCATCCTTCTTATTCTTGAAAATCCATTTGGTGCCAATTGCCCTTTTTCCCTTTGGTAGATCAACTAGTGTCCACACATTCTGAATCTTGAACTGTAGCAATTCCTCTTGCATTGCCTCAATCCAACTAGGGTGTTTAAGAGCTTCTATAACCTTTTTAGGTTCTACTTGAGAAAGAAAACACACATATAGAGATGTATGTAATTCTTCTTCAGTAGTAGCTGTTTGTTGTCTTGTTTGTACACCACTGTTAACATCCCCAATCACCTGTTCCAGAGGATGATTTTTGTTCACATGAAAGTTAGATGTGAATGTCTCTGGAATGATTTCCTCCAAATTGGTAAGATTACCATGCTGTTCTGAACTTTCATTGGAAGGTGTTTCAATTTGTTCTGAATCCTCCATAAACTGAGATGATGTTTCTGGTTGTTCTTCTGTCTCCATATGCTGTAATGACTGTGGCAGATCAGAAGAAAATACCTCTGGAAAGATAATGTACTCCAAAGACTCTTTATTCTTTTCTGAGGACATATCTGATGTAACTTCACAAACTCTATCTGCTTTACTTGATGTGGTACCTGTGCATGTACCTGTACTAGAATTGACAGTTGTATATCTAAAAGCAGTGTTAAGAGCATCAATATCAAACAAAGACTTAGGACCTATTCCATCAGGATTAATGATATTCTCATTAAAAGTGACATTCATTGATTCTTCTATGACTCTGGTCCTTTGATTGAAAACCCTATATGCTTTACTCTGAATAGAATATCCTACAAATACACCCTCATCTGCTTTGCTTTCAAACTTTCCTAGGTGATCTTTGGTATTCAAAATAGTACAAGGACATCCAAAAGATTTTAAGAAACTAACCAATGGTTTGTTCTTAAACAACAGCTCATATGGGGTTTTGAAATGAGGCTTAACAACTGTTACCCTATTCTGAACATAACAAGCTGTGCTAACTGCTTCTGCCCAAAAGGACATAGGAAGTTTTGCATCAGCTAGCATAGATCTAGCAGCTTCTATTAGTGTCCTACTCCTTCTTTCAGCTACTCCATTCTGTTGAGGAGTCCTAGGAGCACTAAATTCTCTCTTAATGCCTTTCTCATCACAGAATTTATCCATCTCATAATTTTTAAACTCTGTTCCATTATCACTCCTGATGATTTTAACCTTTTTATCTAATTGGTTCTCAATCTTAGTTATAAATGATCTAAGTATGTCACCTGTCTCATCTTTTGTTCTAAGAAAGAAAAGCCATGTAAATCTGGTATAATCATCAATTACAACAAGGCAATAAGATCTTTTTCGCATACTACTTATACTTGTTGGTCCAAATAAATCCATATGCAATAAGTATAAAGGAGTACAGTTTGAATTCACAGCTTTGGACTTAAAGAAGTTTTGTGTTGCTTCCCTTTTAGACAAGAAACACAATGATCATCACATGAATAGACCTTCTCAGGTAAACCCCTAACAAGCTTGTTTTTGACAAGTTTATTAATGGTTTTGTAGTTCATATGACACATCCTTCTATGCCACAAAGTAGACTCATTTAAATTAGCTTTAGAAATCAAGCAATTTAAATCAGGTTGAGGTGCCATGTTTGCTAAGTCACACTTATAGACATTATCTTGCCTAGGAATTCTCATTAAAATCATATCTTCTGGAATTTTGAAATCCTTAGACAGAATAAGACATTCAGTGTCAGTAAAATGAACAGGGTTCTTTTTATCTGTGATTTGACTCACACTTAGCAAATTGTACCTCAACTGTTCCACATAATAAACATTTTCAAAGCTTAACTTGGAACTTTGAACAACTCCTTTGCCTGTGATCCTACCACCTTTTGGATTGCTTCCAAAAGCTACATATCCACCATCAAATGATTTGAAATTTTGTAGCTTTTCCTTATCTCCAGTCATGTGCCTTGAGCAGCCACTGTCGATATGCCATAAACTTCTTGGCTTGCCCTGCACACAAACAAACACATAGAAAATTAATTTCTCTTGGGAACCCAAACCAATTTGGCTTTGGGTTTCCCTGATGCATCAAGGTAATCAACTTTCTTGAAGATTATTGATTTTGATGCATTTATAGATTTTGAACATCTGGGAACATTAGATTGAAAAGGTGTCCAAATCCAACTAATTTTAGACTTAACAGTGGGTTTTGGTCTAACAGTGTTAACTGAAGGTCCAAAGTTATGTCTAACAGTGTTAAACCTGTTATAACTATTATTATGTCTAACAGTGGTAAAATAATTAACACTGTTAGTATTCCTTACAGTGTTTTTTACTCTACCAGTGGAAACTGTTGAATTACCAGTGTTAACAGTTTTAAAAGGTTTACCACTGTTTGCTTTAACTCCTTTTTCCACTGTTTTAGTCTTTAAACTGTTGGCTAAATCTTTAGCTTTTGTTCCTGCAGTGGAAACCTTTGCAGCAGCCATAGCTTGATTTTCCCTATAATTCATCTTTCTAGCAGCAGTTGTATGATTAACTTTAGATTTAAAATTTTGTTTGTTAACCATATTAGCTGCTGTCCATGGCTTTTTCACATCCTTTTGATATGTTTTTGGATTATGAAAACACTCATGTTGAAGATGATTATTTCTGCCACATATAAGGCATAACTTTTCTTTAATCACAGTAACATTATTCCCCAGTTTTTGAGTCACCATTTGATTCCAATTCCTTTGGTTACCTCTGGGAATATGTTTTTGAAAGTTTTGGGATTTAGAAAAGCTATCCTTACACTTGCACTTTTCACATGTATTCACAGCAGTTGTATGATTCACAGAAACAGTTGTTTTCACAGCATTCCTAATCTTCCTTTGAAGATTTCTAGGTGTGTTATGTGTAATTTTCTCATCTTTTTCATGATGTTTTTCCTTCTCTTCAAACATTTTCTTACCCTCTTCTAGTTTATTAACTTTTAGTTCTTTAACTAGACCAGTAATACTATTGCTGCTTTCACAAGATGATTTATCAGATTTATTTATTTCATTAACATTACATTCAGATGTATCACATTCTTCATCATCTTCCTCAGTCCACTCATGAATTTCTACTTCATCAATGTTCTCATCTTCTTTTAAACTGTTAACTGGGTCAACCTTTTTAACATCATCATTTAATCCTTCTTTAAGTAAATTTAAATCAATTTCAGTTTTTGAAGGAAAATAGTTGTTGTTATAAGGAGGAGGTACATTATTGTATCCTAACCCAGTCTTGAGTTTATCATGAATCTGAGAATTGATAAGTTTATTTACACTTTTAGATGCATGTTCTAAGTTACTTACATTGAGTCTAATGCTATCTCTTTCACATGTGACCTCAGCAAGTTTCTTAGTTAATAATTCTACTTTATCTTTAAAAGTGTCTCTCTCCCACCTTGCATACTCAATATCATACTTAAACTGTGTTGCATTATCTTCAAATGCCTGAATCTGTTTTTCAAGATTTTCTATTACAGAGATTGTGTGTCTACTTTTGATTTCACACTGCTTTAGCTCATCACACACTTTCTGGTTATGATCTCTATAATGTTTCACAGTTTGTTTACACACAGCTGAACACAATTTTATTTGTACCTCATAAGGAACTTCAGATTGCTTGTCAGATTCTGCTGTTGCCATGAAGCATTGATTCTTCACTTCATGCTCTTCCTGATCACTCCAATCCCATCCACATCCATCAACAGATACCAGTGCATTTGATGAAGTATCTTGAATTGGCACATTCTTAGTCTGACCAACATTTCCTCCACTTCTCTGAACAGTTCCTCTCTCATTCTGATCAATCTTAGGACTTCTGCACTCCCTAGCAAAATGTCCCATCTTGTGACAGTTGAAGCATTCAACTTTGCTTTTATCAAACCAACTTGAATCACTCCTTTTCTGTGCAAAGTTATTTCTACCAGTTCTTTGCATAAACCTTTTTGCTCTTTGAGTAATTAAAGCAATTTGTAGCTTGATATCCATTTCTTCTAGATCATCTCCTTCAAACTGATCTAGATCTTCATTAGTAAGTGATGAATTCACATTACTAGCAAAGAAAGATTCTAAGATTTGATCATTAGAATGAGTAGTACTAGATCCACTTCCTCTAGTACCATAGGATGACCCTTTCTGACTGGATTCAGCCTTTGATCCAGAACCTGCCATTGACATAAAAGCTGAATTATTGTTGTTGCTCCCATAACCTACCTTCTTGATCTCTACCTCAGCTTCAAAATTCCTCAGATCATTGTAGATATCTTCTAATTCCTTTGCTTCCAGATCTGCACTCTGCCTTAAACCAACAGTATACATGGTCCATTCATCACCCAAGGACCTCAAAAACTTCCTGTTCAAATCATCTTTATCAATTTTTACTTGATGATTTTCCAGATCTCCCACAAGCTTTGAAAACCTATCAAAGGTTTGAGTCAGAGTTTCTGACTTTACAGAATTAAAGTTCTCATATTGCTGTTTTAACAGAGATCTTTTGTTCTTTTTGGTGTTATCATTACCACCAAATCTCTTCTCTATTGCTTCCATTAAAACTTTAGCATCTTGACATGCTTCAAAACGCCTTTGATATTCATTTGGAATAGATAACAATAGAGTACTCAAAGCTTTGTACTCTATAGATCTGACTTTTCTTTCTGCCTCAGATGTTGGTGGAGATCTTGGCAGTGGAACACCATCACTGTTTAAGGTCACTGGAGGACCATTAACCACAACTTCCCACATCTGATAATCTGTGAGAAGCATATATTGTCTGATTCTATTTTTCCACAGATCAAACTCATCAGGTCTAAGTATTGGGATCTTTGTGACCTGGATACCTTCACTACCTTCTGCCATTACTATTATTTAATGATTAAAAAAATGATCAATAAAACAGTAGAACTGAGATCTTCCTGGATTCAAAACTAAACCTGCTCTGATACCACTTGATAAACCAAGATCTATCTAATAAACTATTAGATAATCACAGTTTTGAATGATTACTAAGAAGTTTGCGGAATAACACTTAGTAATACAATAAAGATCAATATGAATAATAATAACAGAATTATAAAAAGCTCCAATCTTATTAATAATATAAGACGAATACACTGATTTGTATTAGGGTTACTAAACCTTGAAGCTGCGCAAAAACTAAATAATCTAATCTAGGTTAAGGATCTCTATTTATAACACATAGAGTCCTGCTAAACAATCTCCTATAATTATGGAAGCAGTTACAATCCATAATTATTCAAACTCTGACTTCCCTCCTATTCTAGATATAAACAGTGTTAACTACCACGACTATATAAACAGTGGTAATTCCTATAACAGTGTTAACACTTGTACAATTTACTAGACTAATATACCAACAGTGGTAACTAGCCTAAGCAGTGTTAACTGTTGTAAACAAGCTAACAGTGATAACACTAACAGTTGTAACACTTATCTTCAATCTTCAATAACAGTTGAAATCTTCTACTAGCAGTGGTAACCAACACCAATAGTGGTAATTCATGAAGACTTCAACTAACAGCTTTAACTCTGAAGACAGTGATAACCAAAACACTAACAGTTGTAACAACAGTAGAAACAATAACACTAACAGTGTTAATGCCTTCTGCATTCTTCAACAGCAGTAATAACATCAGAAATCTTATTTCCCAACACTCTCTAGAGAACTAGAGAGATATAAGTTAGCGGTTAGAGCTAGAGGAAAGTTGTAATTGGGTAATCAAGCTGTAGCAAGGTTATTCAAGTCAGTCTGTTGTAATCCTCAGTATTACTCTTCTAATCCGGTGATATTATCTTACTCTCTTACTGTTATAATGTTTACTTTGCATATTATTTCAGTACGATTCATGATTATTGCCATGCTGATTAGCTAGATTAATATGTGATTGTTGAAATGTAGATGTTAGGATTAGGGATGATGTTTAAATAATATTTCTTATATATGATTGGTAGTTGTTATGCTGCATACATGTTTAGACTTATCCTGGATGTAGACTTAATTAATCACCCTTTCTGGTCTCTCACGTGACTGTTGCCTTAGGATAGGATCTGATCAACCCTAACTACGAATACACAGTTATCTCCTATTTGTATGAAACTGTGGGATCGCCATAACATGGCTGAATACTTGGTATAGCATTGGAAATACCACTGGTAGAGTACAAATACGTGGAAGCCAAGGAAATGCCGATGGCTTATCTCACCGTGGATTACCTGGAAGTAACCCTTCCAGACACGGGTCTAGGTCCTGTTAAGCCGTGAAAATTCTATAGTACACCGTTAAACTACCTCTGGTTATAAAGTTGTGTAAAGATACATTAGGTCTTTAAAACACCGTAGATATACCTTGGGTTATAGTACTATGGAAAATAAGGACACTGTACACATGCCTAGGGATGAACGACCGATAGCAAAGGAGGGTCTAATCCATGACGGAAGTATTAGAAGTAAAACAGATAAAATATGAGTTAGGAAATGAAAGCAAGGATGCCGGTTGTGTTCCCAGATGCTGAAAACCCCTAATCTCTACTTAACCGATAGTTTAACTTATTCAGCATACAACCAGTATTACTCTGTAAAAATTGGATAGATATAGGTGTTAAGAAAAGTCAGTGTTGTGGACTGTCTCCTTATTCCTTAACTCCATTTAGAGAGTCGCTTGGTCTCCGAAAGAGACGGTTAGGTGGGTCTGAAGACAGTCCCATCTGATCAGAATCAGGATAGCCTAGGATTCAGTGACATATGCTTTAGGGTTACACCTAGACGTAGGGTCCCAGTGTTTACACCGACCGTTTAGAAGATTCTTAGCTAGAGTAATCACCTATCATAAATATAATATCATCCCAAAACCCTAATCGTTGAAGTTTCAACAATCACTCTCTACCTACTGCTTATATTCTCGTTTACTTTCCTGCATTTTAGTTCTTGTCTTTAGATTAGATTAGATAAAATCAAACCCATACCTACCTTGTTTCTAAACCCATCCTATTGTCAAGTTATCTTTGGTAGGTTCCAATTCAATTCAATTCGTTCCGATTTTAGACGACACTCGAGTTATACTTGCCACCTTACCCACAAGGTAGTTAGCTAGCATAGTTTGAGCCCAGCAAAATATAAATTTTAAAACTTCCACCGACGTGCTGCCATACGTTCGCGTTGACGATGCGTGATGGTTGGTGGCGCGTCAACCATAATTAAGATTTTGCTTATTATTCTAAATACTTTGTAATGTTACCATAACCTAGCTTTCGGTGTGACATGCTAATGGGATTTTAATTAGTAGGGAGTATAGTGTTTACATACAAGTATTCAAGAATGATAATTAACTAATATCTTTCAAAACAGTTTCTCCAAATATTATCCCATAAGTTAATTAACGAAGTCGCAGCAAACACTATCTTTATTTATCTGCTTTATCTTTTATTTTTATTTCGCTTTTATCTATTTACGTGCCTAAGTTAGTTAATATAAAAACCAAAAACTCCCCCACTATTTTATAAACCATTCACTAGTTTGAAAGCCCTCATCTGCCACGCCTTAGTTTCAATTCAGTCGATTTGATGAACGACTCTAGGTCATACCTACCGCTTTCTCACCCTTAGGATTAGCATTGTTAGGGAAAACTTAGGCCCCAAAATTAAAAATTTAAAACACCCACTGATGCCCGTCGCCAGTAGCCGGTGCAACGACAAGGGTAGAATCCTTACCGACCGCTGGTGACGCATCAAGTTTTTGGTGTCGCTGCCAGGGAACCAACTGTATAATCCGTAGGTGTTAAGACGAATTTACTTACTAGTGAACCTATAGGATTTTTTTAGACCCCTACGTCTTTATTCGTTTTTCCTTCCTTTTACTACTTTAAGAAATTACCTCCCTTATCCATTCAACTAGTCAACAACCTGCCAACGAGACTATGACTGCTGCACGTATCACTCTGGCAGATGACTCTAAACCTTTGATTGAAGGTCGAGGAGGACCAATCGTCTATCCGGAAAATGATAGACCTTCATTTAAATTAAAGCCCCACATTGTTCAGTTAGTCCAAAACCTCTGTCAATTCCGTGGCCTACCAAATGATGATCCCAACTCCCACCTTGACAAATTCATCTCCTTATCCAACTCCTTAAGACGATTGGGGTTAATCAGGACATAGTCTATCTATACCTATTTCCCTATTCACTCACTCTCAATACACAAACCTGGTTTGAGGAACTAGAAATCAACTCTATAACCTCTTGGGTAGAATTAGCAACCAAATTTTTGGCCAAATATTTCCCCCCATCAAAACAAGCCACGTTTAGGTCCAACATCATAAACTTCCGCCAAGTTCACGATGAATCAATCTACGATGCATGGGAACGCTTTAAGAAATTGCTTAAGAAATGTCCAAATCGTCGTTTTGAGCGCTCAGACCAGTTGCACATTTTCTACAATGGTCTCTTCCCATATCAGCGTCCTTTACTTGATACCGCCTCTCAAGGCTATTTTATGAACTGTACGGCCGATGACACTTGGAGCCTTATTGAGAAAATGACAATACACAACCATGACTGGAACAGTGAAAATCACCTCTCATTAGTGAATTCACCTACTACTATCGGGAATGAAGCTATCAAAACCCTCACTTAGCAAGTGGAAGAACTAACCAAAGAGATCAAGGAATTGAAAAGTCAAAAACAACAAGTCTGTCAAGTTCAAACCTGCCTTAATTGTGCTAATCTGAACCACTCAGCCCAAATTCCTCAGTCTCATCTAACTTCACCCAATACTAACCCTTCTCTTAACCCACCTAGGAATAGCCCACTAACTTACCAACCTCAAGCTTTGGAACCCTCTTCCTCACAAATCTATAGTTTTGACGACACCCTGATACAAGTCATTCAAGGACTCTCAGCTAGACAAGACCAAACTGATATCATCTTAAGAGATCATTTGACTTTTTTAAAATCTTTAGAATCCCAGTTAGGACAATTAGCATAGCGTATTAACGCTAAACCTCAGGATAGTCTAACTAGTTGCCATAAGGAGGCTTCCCACATTCAAGACTCTCAGGTAGCACATAGCCCACTATGATTTCTTCTCCGGTGAAGGAACCCCCTATTGTCCCATCGACAATGGATTTAGAGTCTACACCAAATAGAAAAGTAAACATTCCATTTCCGGCTCGTCTTAAACAACGACCCGACAAGCTTAAGTCTTTTAAGCTTTATAGGAAATTCCTAGATACCGTATCTGAAGTTTACTAACTATTCAGATTAATTATTCATTATTATTATTATTATTATTATTATTATTATTATTATTATTATTATTATTATTATTATTATTATTATTATTATTATTATTATTATTATTATTATTATTATTGCTATTATTATTATTATTTAGTTTCTTATGTCATCCTAGTGGTGCACAAAAAGCAGGTTTTCAAAAAACCGAACCGACCCGAAACTGGTTTTTGATCAACGCACTCAAAACCAGTTTTTACAAAAACCAGTTCGGGTTCAACCTGATTTGGTCACCCCAAACATAGAACCCGACCCTAACCTTTTTGGGTCGGGTTGAAATCGTTTTGTGAAAAAAACCGGTTAAAAACCGGTTTTTTTATATAATTCGTATTTTGTTTCGAGCATTAAGCGTTTTAAGAAAAATCAAAGTTTGGGCCAAAAAATTTTCATTAACTTCGTAGAACATTAGTAATGGAAACATAATTGATCAATAACATAACCAAAGGCTTCTAAATCTTCTTAAAAAATTATTGAATCAAAAAAGTCTATATAATTTAACGTGAGCTGATACATTCAAGGAATTTTTTACTAAATTCAAGGAAACATGTGCATAAAAAGTAGTACAGTAAGCATAAAGAGTTATACTTTTCCGTGAATTTAGTAAAAACTTCCTTGCATTTATCAGCTTTTAATTCAAAGTAGTTCGAGCGTTAAGCTTTTTAAGGAAAAACAATGTTTGGGTCAAAAAAAATTATTGAATTCGTAGAACATTAGTAAGGAAAACATAATTGAGCAGTAACTTAAACAAAAGTCTTCTAAGTCTTCTTAAAAATATTATTGAATCGAAAAAGTCTTCATAATCTTCTAAGAGCACCTCCAATGTATGGTTTTTACAAAGCTTTTTTATGATTTTTGTGTAAGAGCTTTTTTATAAAAGCTTTAGAAAAAGCTTTTCCCCAATTGAGAAAAAACTTTAAATCAATAAAAAAAAATTAAAATGTACAAAATTAGCAAAGTGAGAGAATGAAAAGCTTTGAAATTCTAAAGCTTTACTATCTCTTTATATATTTTTTGTGTACTTTTTAATTGTTTTATATTGAGGAAAGACTTTTTCTCAATGGGAGAAAAGCTTTTTCTAAAGCTTTTATAAAAAAGCTCTTACACAAAAATCATAAAAAAGCTTTGTAAAAACCATACATTGGAGGTACTCTAAGTATTTAACTTTTATTAATCTTCAAGTCTTCAAACATCTTCAAAGTCTTCAAAAGTCAAAATCTTCTTCAGATGTAGCCTCGCGCGAAGCTTGATCAAGAGCAATTTCTTCGTCGGAAAGTGATATTACCACACCCTCTTCTACCTCGATACTGTGTATATCTTGTTCGTATTCAATTTCACCTTCAAGACTTGAAACATTTTGTATACGTTCCGCAGCGTCCAAGTGATCCTTTAAGCAAATACACATCTCTAAGGAGGCCGGTGAGAGTTTTGTTCTTCATATAGATAATACCCTGCCACTAAGAGAAAATGCAGATTCCGAAGCTACCCTAGAAGCTTGGATGGTTAGTAAATCTCGGGCCATGATGGTTAGAATGGGAAATTGAGATTCCCTCTCTTTCCACCAAGCCAAAATATCAAATTCTTCGAACTCATTGGGTAGAATAGTGGACAAAAAATATGTTCCGGTATATCTCCCATATTTGCTAGTGATGTTTTGGTTACCATCACCCCTTGCCTATTTATGGTTTTCTTGTGTTAAAGAATTATATAAGTTAAGCATCACATTGTTGGAAGAATATGAAGGAAACATTGTTGTTGAACTAGCTGGCACATGTGTTGTTGAACCATATTTTTAAAAATATACGCCAAACAAATCTTGTAAACATTTACTAAAAGACGTTTTTGTATTATGTGAAAACATTGGGTCCTCGTGATTCAAATCTAAATTGTGACAAATGTTATCGATAAGTATTTCCACCCCGGAAAGGTTCAAACATGGGTTTATTGCAGCGGAACAAGTAATTATCGGTGGCATTTCTTGAAAATATTTGTTTAGTTTTTCTTTCATGGGAGCCACCATCTTTACAAATAAAGGACCTTTGTACTCGTAATCGTTAAATTTTGTAGTCATTAAACAAATTTGATTAAGTACCAAATGACTAGTGGGATAATAAACACCCGATAATAAAGTAGTCGCATTTTGGAAAAGTTTGAGCAAGTCGGTTATCTTTTGAATAATCTATCGCACCCCCAAAACACGTGGCAGCGGAAGTAGGAGATGTCATGGGAGAGCCGACCAAATTAAATATCATCACACAAAGATTACAACAAACGACCTCTACATGAGACGTTTGAAAAATAGTTACATTGCCATAATCAAATGTTTACAACTGTTACTCAAAAACATTGGAGTTCGCAAAAATAGTCTAGAGATTTCTAATACATAGTTGTTGATACAAAATATCGTAATGCAATTAAATCTCTTGTTTGAAAATATGCGACTCGAGCTATGCTTTCTAAAAGCATCCTACTGTCTTGATTCATGTGGGTAGTCCTACTACATCTGTAAACCTGAGAATACATACTAAAAGGTTCAACATAAAGTTGGTGAGTTCATAGGTTTGTAAGCAAACAGTTATAAGTATGATCCACAAGATTACCAAAATTGTATCATTCGTCAATGATAAGTAAAAGTACTGCATATTGCAAGATAAGTATACCATTTGCATGTGTCTCATAGTTCGAGCTTAATGTTGTTTGCCTTCGGTAAGTGTACTAATCCGATACACTTCTAATTCACAAATAATATTGCGCCCGTGGGTTGGCTAGAGAGACTAGCCCGGACAAGGTTTGTCAAACCCTGATAGTACTATCCAATAATATTCACGCATATATTAACGAACTATGATGGGTAGAGGGCTTTAGTGGATTATCATAAGGCCTCATGCAATCCGTACGAAAAGTTGTTGTCAGTACTTGTGATCATAAAAGCAGTTTATATAAAATAGTTGTATGTATTCTCACCCCAATGAAAAACAATAAAAAAAGGGGCTACGAAACTCACCAGAGTTAAGTAGGTAGCAAGCAATAATCAAATACCAAGCAAAGTCCAAAGCGCAACCTTCTAACGCCCTAAACGTATAAGGTTGGGTAAGTAGATGTCTCATAAGACCATCTATGGCGATTGTATAAGTGAGGGGTTAATATCTGTAACACCCCCAAATTTATTGTTTGGCGGAAACATAATTGGGTGTTACTAATCAATAATCAAAGCACACAGATATATAGCAAACGACTCTATATGCGTCGTTTTAACAAAATATATTAATATTTAAATGTTTACAATAGTTGAATCCGTACATAGCTCGTGTTCGATTAAATGAGAGATTCTAATACATAAATACTTGTACAAAATATACTAATGCAAGGAAATCTCTATTGTCTGCATGCTGACTCGAGCTATAGTAATCCTGATGGCAGTCCAAATCTACTGCTGAGTACCTGTGATACATGCTAAAATGGGTCAGCTAATGCTGGTGAGCTCACAGGTTTGAGTATCAATTATTATCGTGTGAGCCGCAAGATTTAAGTACTGATTTGCATCCAGCAAATAAATATATGATAATGTATGTATCCATGAGCACATAGTCTGAGCTTAACTCGAGGGGTCAGGATCACAATCAGTGCCTGAGCGAGGTGCCTCCACGAGTGCCTAATCAACACTCGTCTGAACAAATATTAGTACATCCGTTTACCCAGTTAGTGCTTGCTAACTCGGACAAGGAGGGTCAATCCTATATGGTACCATATACTAATATCCGTGCTACAACATATTACCAAACTATGCCGACGGAGGACTTTGAAATGATTAGTTGTGTAAAACTCGTGTAGTATATGAAAATATTTGTACTTGCATTCACATGTTAAAAATGAGCATTGAATCACACCCCTGAGTAAAACAGTAAAAGAGGGGTCATGAGACTCACCCGAGTCTTGAAGTGTTTAATCAATAAACGTGAGTTGATTAGCTGATTAGTGATTGTCCGAAGACTCGTAACCAGAGGGTGTCCACGATACGCGATGGTTATAAGCATGATTGGGTTCTCAAAAGATCACCCTTGTAGTTGTTCGTCCAACTAGAATGTCCAAATTACTACGATTTGGTTGATTTGTTTGAGTATTTGAAAATGCGTACGGCCCGTTGGTGATTGTTTGTAATAATAATCTTATCATTATCATTATGATTTCGAAGTGTTATTCTTGAAAGCATGTTCCAATGTGTTTTAGAAGTCGCATCGTATAAGTGCTTGGGGTTATGAAAGGTCGACACTTAGTGTGAAAAAGAGTTGCACCCAGTCTGTTTATAGCGTCACTTGATGCGACACTTAGGGGTTTAGGCGACACTTAGGAAGTATCGCATAAAATGGTAAAATCTGAATTTAAGGCGTCACTTAGGGAAGTGACGCATGGCGAGGCGTCACTAAAGTAGTGTCGGTATCAGTGTTGGGTAAGGGCTCTATGCGTCACTAGGGTCGAGTGTCGGATGGAATTAGGGTTCAATTGTATGCGATACTTAGACAAGTGTCGTTGGAAGTGTCGGTAAGTAGCATTAGGCGTCACTAGGCAAATGACGGTTGTAAGTGTCGGGAAAAAGGGGTTTTATGCGGCACTTAGGCAAGTGACGCAAATTTAGGGTTTTATGCGTCACTTAATGCGGTACTTAAGTGACGCACAAAGTGGCGCTATACTGGTCCGGCCTATGCGACACTTATGTCTATTCGATGGATTTTAAGCAAAAATGTGTTTTTCGGTTTCCGTTTGGTCCGATTTTCTTTTACCCAACCCTTATTTGGACATTTCAAAGCTAAATAAATAACTTTCAAGTAAAAATATACAAAATCGAAGAGTTTCGAGATTTATCGGGAATCTTACAACATAACGCCGGGAGAAACCGAAAAGATAGAAACGTAGATCGTGGCTCCATGAGCGTTTTCTTCTAAACGAGCTAGACGATTTAAAGGTGTTTGATAGTGCTTTTTGGTGGTTTAATGGTGGTGGTGGTTCTGGTGGTTTTGAAAGGAAAAAGAAAGAGAGAGAGAGGAGAGTGAAGATGATGATGATAAATTGTGGAGTGGGAAGGGAAGTGGGGTGGGGTTTGACCCCCTCACCCCTTGGGCCGGTTTTCAAGGGGGCTCACCAAGGTGTGGGTCTCCAATTTTTACTCTCGAGTATTCGCGCTCCGTGCGGTGTTTGTTTTCTCGATTGTTTGAACGTTTAAATATTTATTTCGCGCGTTATATATACGTTTTAAGATACGAATAATTACCCGATATTTTACTTAAAATATTTCACCAATTACTTTATATTTGAGTCATAAAATATAACTTAGATTTAATTCGATTGTTTGCACGTTTAACGTTTTAAATTGTGTAGACGTTAATTGTACATTACGGAATAAATACGAAATATTATCAAAATATTACTTTGAATACTATAATAGTGTTATTAAATAACGTTATGTCTTTTAATAACATTGTTCACCAACGTCCGTATTAATTGAATCGAATTACATTTGATTTGAATTGCGTACGATTTAACCAAATCATATAATTGTATATATTCATCAATATATATATTTTGATATATTAATTAGCCTAACACAGAACTAATTACATGTATTAACAGAGGATTAAATACTTAATAATTAATCCTAATTTGACGGGTGTTACATTCTCCCCTTGTTAGGAGAATTTCATCCTGAAATTTAGCTCGAGGTCGTGTTTGATGTAGAATCAGTGAATATCTGATGATACTTGAGCCGCATTTGGTCTTCCCGTTCCCAAGTGAATTCCGGACTTCGCCGTAAATTCCACATGACCTTAACGATCGGAATACGACTTTGTTTGAGTTGTTTAACCTCACGGTCTACGATTTCATCGGGTTCCTCAACAAAATGGAGTTTGTTATCGAGGCAAATCTCATCGAGTGGAATGGTAAGTGTCTCATCAGACAAACATTTCTTCAGGTTAGAAATATGGAAAGTAGGGTGCACGCTGCTAAGCTCGGCTGGCAGCTGCAATCGATATGCCACGTGGCCCACTCTTTCGAGGATCTCAAAAGGCCCAATGTACCTGGGATTTAACTTCCCGCGTTTGCCGAATCGGAGTACGCCTTTCCAAGGTGATACTTTCAAGAGTACTTGATCCCCAATCTGAAACTCGAGTGGTTTGCGTCTCACGTCAGCATAACTTTTCTGACGATCACGTGCGGCTTTGAGTCGGTTTTGGATTTCAACAATTTTCTCGGTGGTTTCGTGTATGAGTTCAGGATCAGTGAGTTGACTGTCTCCCACCTCGGTCCAACAAATCGGTGATCGACACTTACAACCGTATAGTGCCTCAAATGGTGCAGCCTTGATGCTAGCATGATAGCTGTTATTGTAGGAAAACTCGCACAATGGTAGGTGTCTTTCCCAGTTTGCACCGAAGTCAACTACGCAAGCTCATAGCATGTCTTCCAGTGTCTGAATGGTTCGTTCACTTTGGCCATCGGTTTCAGGATGGTATGCGGTACTCATATCAAGACGGGTACCCAACGATTTTTGAAGTGATTGCCAAAAGTGAGATGTGAAACGACTATCTCTATCGGAGATAATCGAGATTGGAACACCGTGTCGAGAAACAATTTCTTCGATGTAGATTTGTAAGAGGCGTTCCATTTTATCGGTTTCCTTGATCGCCAGGAAATGGGCAGATTTGGTGAGACGATCAACGATCACCCAAATGGTATCGCAACCGCTCGATGACTTGGGTAGTTTGGTTATGAAATCCATGGCAATTTGTTCCCATTTCCATTCAGGAATGTTGGGCTGTTGAAGTAAACCAGAAGGATTTTGATGTTCGGTTTTGACTTTCGAGCAAGTAAGGCACTTGCTGACATATGTGGCGATTTCGGCTTTCATATTCGGCCACCAATAGAACTCTTTCATGTCGTGATACATTTTGTCGGATCCCGGATGGATAGAATATTTAGACTTGTGAGTTTCATCCATCACCAAGTCTCGCAGGTTCCCAAAATTAGGCAACCAGATTCGGTTTGAGAAGTACCTAAGGCCATTAGGTTTGATTTCAAATTGTTTATCAGTGCCTCTTAAGGCTTCGCTTTTGATGTTCTCGGTTTTCAAAGCTTCGAGTTGAGCGGCGTGGATCTGAGTGGTGAGATCATTATGAACGGTCACACTGAGGGCTCGAACTCGAAGTGGTTTCGGCCATTCCGTTCAACTGAGAGCATCGGCAACAACATGTGCCTTGCCCGGATGATATTTGATCTCGCAATCGTAATCGGTAAGCAACTCGACCCATCGACGTTGCCTCATGTTTGGATACTTTTGGTTGAAGATGTGTTGTAGACTTTTGTGATCGGTGAATACGGTACTTCGGGTACCATAGAGGTAGTGTCTCCAGATTTTGAGGGCGAACAACACGGCCCCTAGCTCGAGGTCGTGAGTCGTGTAGTTCTTCTCATGAACTTTGAGTTGTCGGGAATCGTAAGAAATGACCTTGTCTCGTTGCATCAACACGCAACCGATACCTTGGTGGGAAGCATCGCAGTATACCACGAAGTCGTCGGTGCCTTCGGGTAAGGATAGAATAGGAGCACTGTTGACTCTTGCTTATCAGTCCATTTGAACTGAATTGTTGACTCTTGCTTATCAGTCCATTTGAACTTCTTTTCCTTTTGAGTCAGTGCCGTGAGTGATTGGGCTATTTTGGAGAAGTTTTCGATGAACCAACGATAATACCCGACCAATCCCAAAAATTGGCATACCTCGGTTGGAGTGGTTGGCACTTGCCAGTCTTTGATAGCCTCAATTTTCAATGGATCAACGTGAATTCCTTGACTGTCAATCACGTATCCAAGGAATTGAACGGTTGCATCCAGAACTCGCACTTAGAGAATTTAGCGTAAAGCTCCTCGTGCTTAAGTAGTTCTAGGATGGTTTTGAGGTGTTGCGCATGCTCTTGCTCGTTGCGCGAATAGATGAGGATGTCATCGATAAAGAAAATGACAAACTTGTTGAGATAAGGCTTGCACACCCGATTCATGAGATCCATGAATACCGCCGGTGCATTGGTTGAACCAAAGGGCATCACCTGAAATTCGTAATGCCCATAGCGAGTTTTGAAGGCAGTTTTTGGGATGTCGGTGTCGCAAAGCGTAGCTGGTGATAACCTGATCGCAGATCGATTTTTGAGTAAAAACTCAATCCTTGAAGTTGGTCAAACAGGTCATCAATTCGGGGAAGTGGATACCGGTTCTTGACAGTTAGCTTGTTCAACTCTCGATAGTCAATACACATTCAGAAAGAACCGTATTTCTTTTTAACAAAAAAGACCGGAGCTCCCCAAGGTGAAGAACTCGGTATAATGAATCCTCTATCCAAGAGTTCCTGTAACTGGGTGGACAGTTCCTGAAGTTCGGATGCGGCTAGGCGGTATGGTGTTCGGGCTACCGGTGCGGCACCCAGCACGAGATCGATCGAGAACTCGACCTGTCTAAGTGGAGGTAGACCAGGTAGTTCTTCCGGAAAGACTTCGGGAAAGTCTCTAACGATTGGCACATCCTCAAGTCGTTTCTCCTCTGACTTTTTCTCTGTGATGTGTGCAAGGATTGCAGGAAAACCCTTTCTCAGAAACTTTCGGGTTTTCAGACGAGAGATGATATTTAGTCTCGTCCCATCAGTCTCCCCCTGTATGATCAAGGTTCTACCGACGGCGAGAGGGATGCAGACGATTTTGTCGTAACAAACGATTTCGGCGCGGTGTTTGGACAGCCAGTCCATTCCAACGATGACGTCGAAACTTCCGATTTCGACAGGCATAAGATCGATCGAGAAAGTCTCGTCGGCTAGGTTTAAGGTGCAATTAGGTATCACACTATCGGTTTCTATGAGTTTACCATTTGCAAGCTCTACGGTGTACTTAACATCTAAGGCAATAGGTGTGATGTCAAGTAGGGGCAAAACTCATCAGACATAAAGCTTCCATCGACACCAGTATCAAATAGAACAGAAGCAGTTAAGTTGTTGAGGAGGAACATACCCGTGACCACATTCGGATCATGACGGGCGTCCCAAGAGTTGAGTACGAAGGCTCTACCTTTAGCATTGTTGTTGTTGTTGTTGTTGTTGTTGCCCTTGTTCTTTAGTTTCGGGCACTCATTCTTAAAGTGCCCGGGATTTCCGCATTCAAAGCAGGCTCGGGGTGGTCTGGTGTTGTTGCCGGAGTTGTTGTTGGTATTGTTGTTGTTGGTGGGGGATCTACAGTCCTTGGTGAGGTGGTCGTACCTCTTGCCGTTGTTGCAATAAGGACCGCAAGGACCTTCATGGTGGTGGTTGCACTTGGAACAGTAGGGCTTGTTCCCGGTTTAACCCCGTCTGGTTTCGGTGGTTGAGTTGTAGGCTTTGATGGTGTTGGGTTTCTTTTTCTGGTTGTCGGACCACTTTCTTTTTAGGTGATTGGAGGAAGAAATGGGGGGTTCAGGGTCTTCGTTCATGGCTAGGAGTTCATGGGCCAGCCGGATGGTGCCATGAAGAGTGGGTTGCTTTGATGATGCGACGTTTCCCCGGACAGGTTCCGGAAGGCCACGGATATATTTCTTGATTTTCTCGGGCTCGGTACTCACCATAGCTGGGCGAAGGATGGCAAGTTGTTGGAATCTGGTGGTATATCCAACAATATCATTCCCCTGCACTTTCAAGTGCCAGAACTCCTCATCCAGCTTATGGAGTTGTTCACTAGGGCAGTACTCATCGGTGAGCATTTTCTTCAAGTCCTCCCAAGGGAGTAGGTAGGCGGTGTCAATACCCACGGACTGGGCATATGAATTCCACCATGAGAGGGCACCATCTTCGAGGGTGCAGGTAGAGTATTTGACTTTGTCCTCTTCCGCACATTTGATGATGTGGAAGACGGATTCCATTTTCTCGAACCATCTGATCAGTCCGATGGCCCCTTCGGTTCCCTTGAAGCTCAATGGTTTGCAGCTCTGGAAGTCCTTTTACAAGCAGGGTTTGGATTGAGGCCCGTTGGCAGCTGTATCTTCGCTGCCCGAACAGGGATGTCGGGTAGCCATAGCTTGGGCCACACTTTGGGCGATGAGTTAGGCGATTTCAGTTTCACTGAAGGTGAATCGCTTCGGTGGCATCTTGCTGAACAAGATCAAGAAAAGACAATGAGATACTTGCGTGAAATTCTGATATATCACAGGTGTATATGATGAAATATACGATGATAGTACAAAGTGATAATTATATTTCATTAAGATAACCAAGTTGGATACATGGTACGGGTTTTCAAAAGATTACATAATATGGGAAGTACAAAAGGTACCGGGAATTGTTACAGCCGGTTCGAATTGTAAGAGTCCTACATAGATAGATATAGATTACAAGATGACGGTCACACTAGATCTAAGGCAAGTTTATCCTTTCCATTAGTGTGACAAGTCGATCCACTGTGATTGCGAGTCTGCTGGTTTGTCGGGCATTGTCTTCTGCCAAGGCTAATCGTTGTACCAGCATCCTTGAGTATTCTTCGGCCTCTTGTAGTCGTTGTTCGCATTGTTCCCTCCTGAGTCGCAAGAGCTCGACTTCTGCCCCTGATTTCACTACTTGGTCGTGGAGAATGTTCATGTTGCTAACGGTGTTTTCGTGATCTTCGGAGACTTGGTTGATACGTTCTAGCGCTGTGAGTCTCCAATTTTCATTCGTTTCTTGCAGTGCGACATCCATGGTGCGAAGTTGTTGCTCGTGGCGGTTCAGCCTAGCGGCCAAGGCCGGAAGAGTGAAGTGAGTGGGATACGGGCCATCTCGAGGCAACCTGGTGTTCCTCCTAGCTACCCTTGGATTCTGCGATCCGGATTGAGAGTGTGATGGATTGGGTGGTTGATAAGCGTCAAATAGATACTATATTTTATACTATTTATCCCTATATTTATATACATTTTATTGCATTTATATGATTTTAGATACTTATTTAGTTAATATTTTCATAAATGTATTTTAATTAAAGATTGAAGAAAAAGGAACGAAAACAAGTCCAAAACTGAAGAAAATAAAACACTTGAAAAAGTTGAAGCTTAAACCTTAAAGAATTGAAGACCAAAATAATAATATTGAAGAATTGGGCCAAAATAAGAGTAAAGACCCGAAGAAATAAAGAAGAAGCCCAAAAATGAAGCCCAACCCGAAGTTGGAATATTCTGGAAAGAGGTCCCCCTTATCTTGTATATTATTGTATATTAATGTATATTATTATTGTATGTTAATTGTATATTAATTAGGAATAAATAGATAATTAGTTATAGATTAGAATCACGTTCCCTGTGTTCAAACTTGGACTTACTTAATAAGCTATATTATACGAACAGGTTAATACTTGCCTGCATTGTGTGATAGTATTATTTAGTATTTCTTAATTTAAAACTTGTGATTATAATTGCCTATACTTAGCACACATCAAAGTTTTTGGCGCTACTGCCGGGGAGCGGTGTATTTTAATTAAACTAATTATTTAATTTGTATAAATTGTAAAATTTTTTAAGTGAGTGGGATACGGGCTCACCCATTGGGAGTACTAACAAAAAAAAAAGGTATAAGGAGAGTTCAGCTCTACCTCATTGATTTATCATATAAGAGGTATGGTGCTTCTCGAAAGAAAGATGTTTTTAATAAGCTTCGCGCTGACTTATTTCCCCGCTTTTGTGTACAATCTTTGGAGCTACCGAGGACTTTTGACTAAATTTGTTAAAATGTGTAATTATGTAAATGTATCTTATCTGTATGATATGATGTACTTTTCTTTTATGTGTTCTAAATAAAGTGGTAGTTTGTGTATACAGAATTCGTTAACTATTAGAGAAATGGAAAATAAGCAAATGGAAATTTTGAATGAAACTGTAGAATGCAAGGATGTCTTTGTTGATGAACATTCTCTTAGGATATTTGATAACCCTACATTAGAAGAAGAGGAAGAGGATTTAGAAAGTATATCTGAAGAAGAAGGGAGTGAGTTAGTTATTAGCACTGAGAGTGAAAATACTAATTTAGGAAGGATACCTGTGCCAGTAGTTAGTACAAGAGATGGAATGATTCAGCTTTTAGAAGTTGGGAAGGATGATACCTATCTCATTATGGCTGTTATTAGGGCATCAACTATGAACTTTACACCTGCACAAAAATACATAATTGAGAAGATTGAAAAAGAATATGAAGACTGGTATAATCCTAACCGAACTCAGATGGTGAACTATTTTGATAAGTATATAACTGAACTGAAGGATATGCTATATCAAAGAAGCTCAAGAGGAAGATTTCTTTGAAAATCAGAAGATTCTGTATTCATGTGTTTACAAAACTTTGACAAGATACCCGTTTCCTTATTCTGATAAACAAATGAGTTTATTGGAATCCTATAAGAATCAAATGGAATGGGCAACTGGAGATCCAATGCAGATGGCAGATGTTTGTTTGATAGAAGAATTGCAGAAGATAATGAGCTTAATGGAATGAAAGGATTATAAGAATTGCAGCACTTATTATGTAGACTGCACGGTGGAGTATTATGTGCAGCAAATAATCGATGATGTGTACTGTCCAGCACAAGATGAGCTGACGAGTAAAGTTCCAGATGGGATATTTGAAGTGGGATTAGTTAATGTGGCAAATTATGTGATTATGAAGCTTAAGTCAATTTTTCATGGGGTGAATCGTTCTTGTCATATTGATCTGTTTCATTTGGGATTATCTCAAATTTATACGAGAATGATGAATATGTTTAGGTTTTCAGGATTATTATTTCCTAAGCATCAGAGGGAGTTAATGAAAGGATTGCTATGGGAAATTGAAGAGGTAGTTAGAAATCCTACAACTGGAAAGTATGAAATGTTACATTTAGGGTTTTATGGTTTTATGGATGAGTTAAGACGTAATCATCAAGAGCGGGAAATAAAGGAAGTAGATGGATGTAAGATGATTGATGAGGAAGGACATGTAGCTAAGGCAATAAAGAAAATAATGAGGGAATTTTATGAATTACAAATAGCGGCTGATGAACATCACCGACATTTTGAAAATTCCATTGCTCAAGTACCTGATATCACTAAGACTATGTTTAGATACTTTCTGAGAATCTTTCCACCTAACCAGAAAATCCCTATAACCTTTATGCTACCAAATGGCTATTATGTTTCACCAATAGCTCGAGAATGGGTTCATCAACGTTGAAGACATTCACAACATTCTTATTCCCATTTGTGTTTTCATTTTGTTGTTAGTTATGATTGATCGTTTTTTTTATTTGATTGTTGACAGTTATTAAGTTTTTAATATATGTGTTATTTTAGGAATAATGGTCATTTTCATATACATGTTGAAATGTTATTTCTCTAGTAATATTTGCATGGTTAAATATTTTCATATTAATCTCGGTTATATTATCTGTGGTATGGTACTTTTCAATTTAATAATCATATTTTATCATCTGAAGGTTCATATTGGATTTATCCTCACTTTTATAAGTTTTTTTATGAAACCATAAAATGTTTTGACAAGTATGAGTTATTTTATAAGAATTGTTAAAATACTTAGATAAAATAATGGAAGTATGTATGAAAACGTTAACTATGTTTTATGCTACATAACATATTCTTAACTTATCATATGATTGGTTTTTCTTCAAATATTGATATCATGTTCTTACTAAGGTATGGATACGTTAATCTAGTTTATGCTTTTATTTAATTATTCTTTATAGTTAGGATTTTGGAATCTGAATTGTATATATGTTTTTGCTATAAAGATAATTTTTATAAAATGTGTTACTAGATAATGCTATGAAATAGTTATAAAGAAACGTTTAGCCATATTTGAAGTAAATAAAGTTTGTTCACTAAGTTTGACATTATGTTTTTTTTTTTTAAAAAAAAAAAAAAAAATTCAGGTAGGAAATATTAAATTTGTGTGGAAAATATTTGTTATGTGTTTCTTTCTTTTACTATTATGAATATTTTAGCTTTTATATTATCTGGTATGATTAATTTATTTGACTTTAAAGAATAATGATTCTATTTGTCGGAATTAGCGCATAGTATGAATAAAAATTTGATATAAAGCTATGGCATATATTTAGTACAGCTTACCAATGCATTAATTTTTGGAAAAATATGAACTTTGTGGGTGTGTTCCCTAGAAACCTTTACGAGACTATAACTCGTCCACTCGAGATACCGAGGGGTTTAAAGGCTTATTGCATATGCTAAATGCAATCGTGATTAACTACGAAAGTGTGGATGTTGTATATTATTTTTCAAGAAATCGAGGAATCAATCAAGCAGATTTTTCTTAGCCGATGATGAAATTCATAATTTCAGTCAGGGGAGTTTTTCTGTTCTAATTTTCTTTCCCTTACTCACTTTTGTTTAACAATTTTTTAACAATGAGGGCATTGTATAATTTAAGTGTGGGGATAGGATTCGTAAGAAAAAGAATTTCTTTAATTATTTAAGTTTCTATTGTCTTTTAATTTTTATTAAAATTTTAAATTTTTTAAGTGAATAACTAAGTATTTATTAGTTAGAATACTTTTGTTAAAAGTTTTGTTTTGTATTTAAGAGTTTAGACTTTAATATGGATTAACTGTTTTGTATATATAACGTAAGCAATTTAATAAAGAGTAATATTTAGTTATATGATATGATGTACTAATAGGCAATCTATATGAAGATTTCTGGATTTTTAAATGAAATTAATAAATAACTTGTTTATTATTTTATGGTACATAATATGATGTATGACATAAAAGTCTTAATTCTTAGATTTATCATGCGATAATTTTATATATCTTTTTACTTATATAAAGACATTTGGGGGTTTACTAATTGTTTTCTCTGTTGTACGTAAGTACAGACCTGGTTTCTAATTAGTATTCTTAAAATAAAGCAAAAGAAAGAATAAATTCTTTCAAAATATAAATATAAATAAATAAAAAAATCAAACTATGTCGCTTTGTTTTAAGGTTGTACAGACCTGTCACCGCTGGTTTGATAAAAGAAAAGATTGCTTTACCTGAATCAATATATGTCGCTTTGTTACATGAAAATGCAGACCTGTCACCAATGTCTTGATTCTTAAAAATGGATTTTATATATGTATTTGGAGTATAAAAGTAAATTGCATGGTTAAGTTTAAGAGTATATCATATATGGAAATCATGAATAATATACATGCTAATAATAAAGAGTATATTCAGAAATATGATTATAGATTGTTTAAAGTGGATAAATATATTAGTAATCATTCATGAGCTACATGTTACACAAATAAATAATAATTTTTATTTATACATTATAGTTATCCATGTTAGTTAAATTGTTTAAATATTTAATTTATAAAACAGGTTTTTAGTATTGGTATTCTGATTCTTAAATATTAGTTTGATGCTTATTTTAAATTTTATTCAGTATTCTACTTGAGGACAAGTAGAACTTAAGTGTGGGGATATTTGATAAGCATAAAATAGATACTATATTTTATACTATTTATCCCTATATTTATATACATTTTATTGCATTTATATGATTTTAGATACTTATTTAGTTAATATTTGCATAAATGTATTTTAATTAAAGATTGACAGTGGTTTTGGATTGAAGAAAAAGGAACGAAAACAAGTCCAAAACTGAAGAAAATAAAGCACTTGAAGAAGTTGGAGCTTAAACCTTAAAGAATTGAAGACCAAAATAATAATATTGAAGAATTGGGCCAAAATAAGATAAAAGACCCGAAGAAATAAAGAAGAAGCCCAAAAATGAAGCCCAACCTGAAGTTGGAATATTCTGGAAAGAGGTCCAACCGGCGGTTGTATAACCCAATCGGCGGTTGGGGTATTAAGGTATCAAAGGCGGTTCCAGACGCGAATTGGATTGGGACTCAAGAAGGCCCAACCGGCGGTTGGAATGCCGGTTCTGAAACCTATAAATAGAGGCTTAGGTTGGGGTTAACCATATACGATTCAAGAATACAAAATACGATTATTAGGGTTTTATGTCGACTTTAGGTGCGAATTTGGAGGCTAAGAAGCTAGGGTTTGAAGGCTTTCAACCTTAGGAAAAGCTGGTTCAAAAATTGGTTCAGTTTCTTTATCCGAGTAACTTTATTAACCTTTTGGGTTACTTTTGGATATTGTTTATTTGAATTACTTGTTAATAAGGTTTTCATTATGAATATTTAAATGAATGATTGATTGAATTTATTATACTAATTATATGTTTATGTTGGAACTATATTATTGAATGTTTATTATGCAAGAATTGTATGCATTATATTATATTAATAATGATTCTTGACATGATTAACTGATTTATATCATAACTTTATTAATCTTTTGGGTTTTATAAATTAAGTGATTATGTTTATGTCTTGATCTTAACATTTGCGATAGACGAAGAATCATTTATTAATGTTAAGTAACACTGTAATTCAACCAAATCAGGAATTGTAATAATAAACTGTTGATAGATCTTAATAAATAGTAATATTTTTCTTAACCTTTGACTGTATTACTATATGCAAATTATCTTAACCTTTGTGATTTTCTACATTAGCAATTCACCAATAATAATAGCCAACAAAGCAAATAGACATAAGTTAATATAATAAGTTTAATCAATAATAGTTTAAATAGTTATAATCTTCTATCCAATTGAGTATTCTTAAGTTAAACCTTAGACTTATCTATTAAAATCTGTATCAATTATAAATATGTTCGATCGGAACTAAAACGTCCCCTTTATCTTGTATATTATTGTATATTAATGTATATTATTATTGTATGTTAATTGTATATTAATTAGGAATAAATAGATAGTTAGTTATAGATTAGAATCACGTTCCCTGTGTTCGAACTTGGACTTACTTAATAAGCTATATTATACGAACAGGTTAATACTTGACTGCATTGTGTGATAGTATTATTTAGTATTTCTTAATTTAAACCTTGTGATTATAATTGCCTATACTTAGCACACATCAGTGGTGTGTTTTCCATTCTGAGACAAAGCGTTAGAAAGAATGAGGTCTATATCCATATAATACATATATAATATAGCCTAAGTTATTGAGTGAGAGCGAGGCCTATCTATGTATGTATATATATATATATATATATCACATATTAGCCTAGGGTGTCTAACACAGACATGTTTGAGTCTCGGTTCTCTCGAGGTCAGAGTCAACTTGTGTATCATCTTCAGTCATGACTCCTTTCAGATCTCACATCATATTCTTTTAATTGTACATAGTTGATCAGGCTATGTTAAATTAAACTCATATAATGTAGTTACTGAACCTAATCATACTTAATAAGGGATACTGCCTAACGGTCATAGTCTAGGCCCACTAAATGCAACCTAGTTCACTATAACCTTAGGCTCTGATACCAATCTGTAACAGCCCCAAATTTACTGTTTGGCGGAAACATAATTTGGGTGTTACTAATCAATAATCAAAGCAAACAGATATATAGCAAACGACTCTATATGCATCATTTTAACAAAATATATTAATATTAATATGTTTACAATAGTTGAATCCGTACATAGCTCGTGTTCGATTAAATGAGAGATTCCAATACATAAATACGTGTACAAAATATACTAATGCATGGAAATCTCTATTGTCTGCATGCTGACTCGAGCTATAGTAATCCCGAGGGCAGTCCAAATCTACTGCTGAGATCCTGTGATACATGCTAAAATGGGTCAGCTAACGCTGGTTAGCTCACAGGTTTGTGTAACACCCCCAAATATGTCGTTTAGCGGAAGCAGGATTTGGGTGTTACTAATCAATAATCAAAGCACAGAGATTAATAGTAAACGACCACTACATGCGTCGTTTTACATTTAAATTGATAAAATAAAAGTTTACATCAAAGTATCGTTTACATTAGCTCCTTTTGAAATTGAGAGATTTAAGTACATAATTAAACTATACAAAATGTAATAATGCAGCTAAATCTCTGATTGTTTGCATGCTGACTCGAGCTAATGGATCTTGATTAAGCAGTCCAACCTACAGCTGGTCACCTGTGATACATGCTAAAATGGGTCAGCGAAACGCTGGTTAGCTCACAGGTTTGTATATCAACATATATTTGTATGAACCGCAAGATTTTATAATTGAATTTAAAATGCAATTAAGCAAAATAAAAGTTATACAGCCATGAGCACATAGTCTGAGCTTAACTTGAGTGTCAGGTCCAATTAAGGAAACCTAACTGAGTTGCCTCCTACGAGTGCCTAATCCACACTCGTCTTCCCAAATGCTAATACGTCCGTTTGACCAGTTAGTGCGTGCTAACCCGGACGAGGATTGTCAATCCTATGTGATATCATATACTAACATTCACGCTACAGATGTATTACCAGACTATGCTATGGAGGGCTTTAGTGATTAGTTGAAAACAACTCATGTAGTATTTGATTGATTTGTACTTGCGTTCAACTTGTAAAATAAAACGAGCAATAATATCACACCCCTGTTTGAAAAGCAGTAAAATAGGGGCCATGAGACTCACCTGAGCCTTGAGTGTTTATTAAAATAAACTTGAATTGATTAGCTGTGAATTGATGTCCGAAGACTTGTAACCTGTCGGGCGTTTAAAACGCGTAATGTTATATGAGTGAGTAGATGTCTCAACAGACCATCTATGTTTGTTGTCCAACAATTACTTATGTCCAAATGTTTGATTGTTCAACTTTGTTTATCAAAAACGTGTACGACCCGTTGGTGAAAGTTTATAATAATAATTCTTTAAGACATTATTATTAATTTTGTGTCATCGTATACATTGTTACAGTATGTATCATGTGTGGTTATAAGTGGTTACCCATGTTCAATACTTAGTGAAGAAATAAATCCCATAAATTCTGTCTTTAGCGACACTAGTAGCGACACTAGTGTCAGTGTCGCAAGTCATGCGACACTAGGGTAAGTGTCGCAGTGTATGCGAGTGTCGCAGGTCATGCGACACTAAAGTCAATATCACAGTGAGTTTATGCGACACTAGGGTCAGTGTCGCATTAAGGTCAGTGTCGCAGTGAGGTTATGCGACATTAGGGTCAGTGTCGCATGTTCAAACAAATTTTCAATAAGTAGCGACACTATTAGCGACACTATGGTAGTGTCGCAGGTAGTGTCGCAGTTAGTGTCGCAGGTCATGCGACACTAGCGTCTGGCCAAATTTCTATTTTTAGCCCAAGTGTATCCAAGTGTCGGTTTTCGTTCGGGAAACTTTCTAAAATTAGTTTTTGGTCCAAGTTACTTAATTAAGTCAACCAAACCCATTTTTGTTACCACTTTCCAAAAATAGTAAGTTTTTCGAAAACTAGCCACTTTTGTTGACTTGGTCAAACTTACTCGGTTTGACCCGAAACTTTCACCCAACCCAAATATCAGTTTATAGAGTCTAAATAAATTGTCGGTTTGTGTCCAAGTTCAACAAGAGTGTCGATTCTTATAAAAGTTCCAAATATTTAAGATTTCACATTTCGACTTTTTGTCGGTTTATTCCACCATGTGTCTAACATATTTCTGGTCCCAACCAAGTCTCACCAATTTTTCTAACTGATCTTCTATGTGTTTAGGGTCTAACATATATTTTTCCAAGAGTCTTAAGCCCATGATCATAGAGAAACAATTTAATTTGTCATGCATAGTCTAGTTTCTGATTTTAGTCAGGTCAGTCCCAAAAATCGATAAATAGAGAAAAATAAGTTCAGATCTGGTAAAAACGTAAAACATGAAAGTTGTAGATATTTTCAATATGCAAATTTTTAAAAAAATTTCATCTTCTAACGCTTCCTAGAACTTAAGTTATGACATTTTTAGTAATCTGTGTTTTTCTGGACAGATTGTGTGTTCTTTGTGAAAAATTCATAAAAACGTATTTCAAGTTTATATTTGGACATAATCTTGTTAGGTGAGCTTTATAACATGTAAATAAACAATATGAAAGTAAGATAAAGTTTCCTTACAAAGATTTTGATGAAAATGAGATGAGAAGAAAGAGGAGTTGTTGTTGAGCTTGTGTTCTTTGTAAAATAGTGACTTTGATGGTGGTGTTGTGATAACACGCAAAAAGTCATGTTTTTGTGTGCATTAATCTCACCTTTTTGGCCCAATATTTGACGAAACTAATCAAAATAGACACTTTATCAGTAAAACTCGTCACATGGGCCAAAATATAGACAATGTTTCAAAAGTCATCTAAAATGGTCGAAAAACACGATAAATCTAACGAATACGATCACAAGCATTCTCGTTCACTCGTTCTATCACTTTTTGAGTTCCACAAAGAATTATGACCTCTAACTTATGTCATTTTCTTCGTTAGGAAAATACGATCGCGTGGATATAAAGAACGCTCAAAACGGATAAACGACGAAGAAGTTACGCCCGAACGAAGAAACGAAGAACCGAAGAAGCTGGATACGGCTGAACCAGGCCGTATACGGCTGGTCCAGGCCGTATACGGCTGGACACAGAACGTATACGGTCTGTGCAGGCCGTATACGGCCTGTGCCCACCCGTATACGGCCCAGTTTGCCCGTATTCACCCTGTGCACAGCCGTATACGGTCCAGTTTGCCCGTATTCACCATAACTTGGCCGTATCGAGCGTTTGAGCGATAAAAATCTGATTTTTATTTGCCCTTGCGATACGGTTGTGCATTTTGTGGTTTGGATACGGTCTACGAATACGGTTGAGCGTTCTCTATAAATACTAGCCTCATTTCATCATTTCAACAACATCTCACATTCCACCAACACATTTCTACACACACTTTCTCTCACTACTCTCTCTCTAAATTAGTTAGTTAGTTAATTAGGTTAGTTAAGCTAGTAGATTAGTAGCTTAATTGTAACGGAGGTGCTCCGAGACTGCGGTGTCGCACGATTTGTAATACAGCTTTGTCAGGTTTTATTATAATCTCTATCTTGTTATTTTAATTAATGTTGTACTGTTGCTATGCTTATTTAGAATTACTTTCTAGAATTATTACCATGCTTAGCTAGACAGATCTGTGTTTGCTATGATAGTTGCCATGCTAGGGTAGTTATACTTAAATCATGCTGTTACTCTGTTTGTATGCGGTTGAGATATATTTGAATCTATGAATTGAATCTCAAGTGTTTATCTATCCAACTTATGTTGTGGTTAGGGACATCCTTCTAGGATTGGCCAATTGCTAGTTGTATGCTACTAATTATTCTGTGTCTGATGATCATTGAACTCGACATGGCCGGTGTTCTCCTGGTTGAAATATTACCGGAGGGAGACACGGAGCGTAGGATTAGAGATAGATTAGATTCAGGCCATTTAACAAGTGTCTTAGAGAGAACTTTCGGGGCACTTGTGACTTGACCATGTACCCTGTCACTCTGCATAAATTGATCCCTACTATGCTGCCTTTCTGCATGTTCTTGTTTGATTGTTGCTTAGGGTTTGCATGCTAGTATCTGTTATGCTGATTAGTTACATGATTAGGTTTTCGAATATCTATCAATTGCATATGCCAGTTTAACATGCATAGAATAGTTAAAATGATTTATATGGAATAATGATGAACAATTTAATCGGCCGTTAGACCAGACCATCCCAACTTATCCCGGTGGGAAACCCCTGTTCATGTTTTTGTTTATTCAACAATTCATGTCATGATTCGGATATCTTAAATGTCCGAGATTGGGGGACAAGACTCGAGGATGGTTGTTGGTTAAATTGGTTGCTACATTTGGGACAACTTCCGGTGTAGTTTACATTCCATAACTGTTATCCATGTGACATATTATTTATCTGATTGCGGACAACTCTACGTTAGATAGATAATAGGCTAGTAGTTATGGCTCATTAGGAAATATTAATGTCATCTTAACTAAGGCTTTATCTCATTAACTACCCCTAAATAGCATGAGTAATTATCATAGTAAACACTCGCGTCACCTATAAGTTCTCGTTGCCACCTCCACCCCACTTTACTTTTATTTTGTTTAAATTTAGATAATTAGTAGTAGTTAAAACCAAACCAAACCAAAACAAAACTTCTTTTAAAACCCCAGCTAAATTCCCGTAGATAACTAAAGTCCTAGATCCCATGCCCGTTGTAGTTTGAAGAACGACCCTAGGTCATACCTATTGCTATACTTACCCATAGCTTTAGTATACTTAGGCCCAGCAAAAAAAATAAAAAAGCTTTTTAAAACATTTATCTCCGGATCCGCGTCTCGACGGAAGGTCCGACGACGGGGTGACAAACCCGACTGACCGTTTGGGCGCGATCAAGCTTTTGGCGCCGCTGCCGGGGACTACAACGACCGATTTAGGAATTTAGTTGTCTTAGTTATTTAGCGATCCTTTCGGAAGATCAATATCATCCGAAAGTTCCTTTTCTGTTCTTTCCTTTCCAAAACTCTCTTTTCTACCAAACCCGAACTTCAGCTATGACGAATCGTATTACTCTCGCCTCGACCTGTGTACCACTACTGGAGGGAAGAGGAGGACCTATCGTGCTACCCGACGAGAACTTCGAAATTAAGCCTAGCGTTTTCAAGTTACTCAAAACCTTCTGCCAATTTCACGGTTTTCCGCTCGATGATCCAAATTCACATTTGGTTAGATTCATTAATATTTCTGATTCCTGTGAGCAATCAGGGATTTCGAGAGAAGTCTCCCGACTATATCTTTTTCCCTATTCTTTATCTTCGCGTGCTCGAACCTGGTTTGATGAACTCGAACCCAATTCGATTCATACTTGGGAAGAGTTGGCTACTAAGTTTATGGCTAAGTTTTTCCCTCTTTCCAAGCAAACCAAGCTCAAGGATGATATTGTCAGTTTCCGACAGGAAACCGATGAGTCATTCTATCTAGCATGGGAACGATTTAAGAAGATGCTTAACAGATGTCCGAATCATCGAATGGGTAAGACGAACCTAATCTGCATATTCTACAATGGTCTGACTCCTCAGCACAAGTCAACCCTCGATACTGCTTCTCAAGGAAATTTCATGTCACATACTTCTGAAGAAGCCTGGGAGCTAGTTGAGATGATAGCAATGCATCAACATGACTGGGAGTTTGGCGAACCGGCTAAGGAAGTAACTACTACTTCAAGCCTATCCTTTGAAGCTCTGCAAGCTCAAGTGGACAATCTCTCCAGAGTCTTCAAGGATCTTCAATCTTCTACGCCTCAACCTTGTAAAGGTATGGAAGAAATTCTTGTCACTACTGTTAAAAGCCCTGAATCGAACTTTCATTCTAAACCTTTCATTCAGCGGCCAACCAATAACCCACCTACTCATTTTCTGCAACCTTTATCCTCTAATATGTCAGATTCCACCGAAAATTCTCAACAACACTATAATGAAACTTTGACAAATTTCATGGTTGATCAAATAAACATAAACAGACAAGTAATAGATTTTCAAGATAAAATTGATGCTTTACTTAAAATATCAGAAGATTTGATCAAAAACCTCGAAGTCAGTCTTAAACAACTATTTTTAAAAGTTGAGAACCAAGGAGGAATCATGGTCATCACTAGAGGAAGTAAAGAAACCAGAAATGAGAAGTCTTCAGATAATTCTTCAAATCAACTTCCTATCTCTGAACCGACCACTGATCCAGTGCCTAGTGACACCCCTGTCACTGCACCAGATCCAGTATCACCTAAAGCCCCAGAAGTCATTTCACGAACTAGGATACCCTTCCCTGGTAGGCTTAAGAAAGAGAAACAGGAAGCACAATTTGGGAAATATCTGGAAATGTTTAAAAGCCTGCACTTAAACGTTAAACTATTAGACGCTTTAGTAGAGATGCCTAGTTGTGCTAAGTTTTTCAAAGAACTCATTTCAAATAAAGAAAAATTAAGACAAATAGTTAGTTTACCCTTAGATGCTGAATGCTCAGCAATCATGTTACATGGTCTTCCACCCAAACTAGGAGATACTGGTCGTTTCACTATTCCCTGTTTTCTTCAAAATATCCAAGTTAGTAACGCCTTAGCTGACCTAGGAGCTAGTGTCAATCTTATGCCTTACTCTCTCTATAAGAAACTAAGACTAGGTGAACTGCTACCCACTCAAATGACCATCCAATTAGCTGATAGATCAGTTAAACTCCCTCGAGGAATTGCTGAAGATATAATGGTCCGAGTTGGTAAATTTATCTTCCCAGTTGACTTTGTCATTATGGATATTGAGGAAGATGCCCACGTTCCCCTCATCCTTGGTAGACCTTTCCTAAACACTGCCAAGGCTGTGATTGATGTAAACGAAAAATCTTTAAAACTGAGGGTCGGAGCGGAGGAAGTCACCTTTAATATTGATAAGTTGATGAAGCACCCTATCGGAGAGGATCTTGGTTTTGTGGATTCCATGCAGGAAATATATGATGAGCATTTGGAGGAGATTCTAGCAGTCAGCAGTTACGAACCTTTCTCCAGCACTGTCATCACCAAAAGAAGACTTTGCCCGGACGACATCGGACTCTGCTCGGCTATCTCTGACAAATCAGCACCTTCCGGAGAGCTGCTATTTCCTTTACCTGAAATGAAAAATCCTTTAGCACCGCCTAACTACTCTTCCACGAACAACTCTGTTGTTGCTGTTCCTTTAGGCGAAGGCATCCCTATCCCACTTTTAAGAAGAAATCAGTCTTTTCCGATACCCGAATCATCTCCGTCTGTAGCTGAAATTCTCAAATCTTTCGAGGAGATGGATTCCAGTACCTTGCCACAACTATCTAAAGGTTGTGCGAAAGTAAATCCAGAAATCACCAAGAACGTGCTTTCCAATGAGACAGAACTAGTAGAAATAGCATCAGCCACTACAACCGACTCATCTCCAGAAGAATTAGAGTTCAAAAAGGAGTATGACGAGTTACAAAGAGACGAGATCGCTCGAATGAAACCCTCTATCGAAGAACCACCAGAATTGGAGCTGAAGGAATTACCCTCTCACTTGGAATATGCTTTTCTCGAAGGAACCTCACACCTACCCGTCATAATTGCAAAAGGTCTTTCACCAAAAGAGAAAGCAAGACTTATCCAGGTTTTGAAGTCACACAAGAAAGTGATTGCATGGAAGATTTCTGATATACAAGGGATCAGTCCGAACTACTGCACGCACAAGATACTCATGGAAAACGACTTCAAACCTTCTATACAGAGACAGAGGAGATTAAACCCGAAGATTCAAAACGTGGTCAAGAAAGAGGTTATCAAACTCTTGGATGCTGGTTTGATCTATCCTATCTCAGATTCCCCATGGGTCAGCCCAGTTCAGGTTGTCCCAAAGAAAGGAGGAATGACGGTCATTGCTAACGAAAACAATGAATTGATTCCTACACGAACCGTCACCGGCTGGAGGGTGTGTATCGACTACCGGAAATTAAATGAAGCCACTCGGAAAGATCACTTCCCTCTGCCGTTCATCGATCAGATGTTGGAAAGATTATCGGGGAATGAATATTACTGCTTCCTTGATGGTTTCTCCGGCTATTTTCAGATTCCTCTCGATCCAAAGGACCAGGAAAAGACGACATTCACATGCCCATATGGTACATTTGCTTACCGCCGCATGCCATTCGGTTTATGCAATGCGCCTGCAACATTTCAAAGGTGTATGGTGGCAATATTCCATGACATGATTGAACAGTGTATGGAGGTATTCATGGACGACTTCTCTGTCTTTGGTGATTCCTTCACATCTTGCCTGTCCAACCTTGAAAAAATGCTAACCCGATGCAAAGAATCAAATCTTGTCTTAAACTGGGAAAAATGCCACTTTATGGTGAAAGAAGGAATAGTTTTAGGACATCGAATATCAAAATCTGGAATCGAAGTTGATAAAGCCAAAGTTGAGACCATTTCCAAACTTCCGCCACCTACTTCTGTTAAAGCCATTCGCAGTTTTCTAGGTCACGCCGGATTCTACCGTCGCTTTATCAAGGATTTCTCTAAGATCTCTCGACCTATGACGCACCTTCTCGAGAAGGACACTCCGTTTGTCTTTTCAGATGACTGTCTTAAAGCTTTCAACATTTTAAAGGATCAGCTCACACATGCACCGATCATGGTCGCCCCCGATTGGAGTCTTCCGTTTGAAATCATGTGCGATGCTAGTGACTTCGCTGTTGGAGCTGTCTTAGGGCAAAGGAAGGAGAAGCAGTTTCAGCCAATCTACTACGCCAGCAAGACACTCACTGATGCACAAGAGAATTACACCACGACAGAGAAAGAGCTTCTTGCGGTAGTATTCGCTTTTGATAAATTTTGTTCTTATTTAATATTGTCCAAAACTATTGTCTATACAGATCACTCAGCCTTGAAGTATCTCTTCAAAAAGCAAGACGCTAAGCCAAGACTGCTTAGATGGATTCTCCTCCTTCAAGAATTTGACATAGAAATCAAGGATAAAAAGGGAGCCGAGAATGTCGCAGCAGATCATCTTAGTCGACTGGAAAATCCATCGATGGAAAAGCTTGATGAGAGAGAAATTCAAGACCAGTTTCCTGAAGAACAACTCATGAATATCGGAGGATACCAAAGGGGATCTCAATTCACTTACAACCCTTGGTATGCAGACTACGCAAATTATCTGGTTGGAGGAATTGTGCCAAAAGGATTGCCCACTTCTAGAAAGCGCAAATTCTTTAGGGACGTAAAGAACTACTATTGGGACGATCCATACTTATTCAAAGTATGCCCGGACCAAATTATCAGAAGATGCGCAGACGAGAAGGAGGCAAGGAACATTCTTCACCAAAGTCATCACGGACCAACTGGAGGACATCACGGAGCAAATATGACTGCAAGAAAGGTATATGACTCTGGCTTCTACTGGCCTACTATATTCAGAGACGCTCACGACTTGGTGAAACGCTGCGATGCTTGCCAAAGGTTTGGAAGTATTTCATCGAGAAGTGAAATGCTACTTACTAACATCCAAGCTTGCGAGATCTTTGATATATGGGGGTTGGATTTTATGGGACCATTCCCAAAATCATATGGGAAAGAGTATATTCTGGTTGCTGTTGACTACGTCTCCAGATGGGCCGAAGCCCAAGCATTTACTACAAATGATTCCCGAGTAGTAGTAAAATTCTTAAAGCAGCTCTTCTCACATTTCGGTACTCCAAAAGCGATCATCAGTGATCGAGGCACGCACTTCTGTAATGCTCAGTTTATGAGGACATTACAATATTATGGTGTCACCCATAAGACCTCTACGGCTTACCACCCGCAGACGAATGGGCAAGCCGAAGTGACGAATCGAGCGCTTAAAAGAATTTTAGAACGAACCGTGGTTAATCATAGGGAAAGATGGGCTGAAAAATTAGACGATGCTCTGTGGGCGTTCAGAACTGCATATAAATCACCACTAGGAACCACGCCCTACAGACTAGTCTACGGAAAAGCGTGTCATCTACCGATAGAGTTGGAGTATAAAGCTCACTAGGCGCTAAGAGGTTGTAATTTAGACCCTTCTGCAATTGGATCACATCGGAAAATGCAACTGAATGAACTAGCCGAATTAAGAGACCAAGCATATGATAGCTCTCTGCACTTCAAAGAACGAACAAAGAATACTCATGATGCAAAACTCAAATATTCTAAGTTCAAGCCCGGAGACAAAGTTCTTCTCTTCAATTCGCGCTTCAAGAAATTCTCCGGCAAATTCAGATCAAGGTGGAGCGGACCATTTGTTATATCAAAAGTCTTTACCTTCGGAGCTGTCGAACTAGAAGCCCCGGACGGTAATTTTAAAGTCAATGGCCACCGCTTAAAGCACTACATCGAAGATTTCCCCCCTGGTGAGGAAGTCTTTATCTTTGAACCACCTTGAAGCCGACTAGTAGGTACAAGGAGTCAAGCTAGAGACTCTCTAAACAAGCGCTCTTGGGAGGCACCCCATTGCTTATCTTATTTTATTTCTTAGTTGTTTTTGCTTTAGTATTATCATCCCTAAACTAACGATGCAGGATAACCCAAGTATCTGACAATACTACACGCCTACATATACATCAGATAAGTTTTATTCATAGTATACAAACGCGAATGAACAGATGACCTCGCAAAGCTTTAACATCTAAACAAACATTTCTCGAAGTCATCTGATTATTTTGCATTTGTATACCCATTTTAAAACTATAACATTACCTGTTTATCTTTATGTTTCAGGATGGACGCTTCAGCTGAGACCTCAGGACAAGCTATTCAGAAACAGCAGAAAAAGAGGACCCGCAGAGGAAAAAGAAAGAAGACGACCACCACGACTGATGAGCATGCTCAGGCTGCTCTTGTATCTGCCCCACTTTTTGATTCAGAAACAGCAGAAAAAGAGGACCCGCAGAGGAAAAAGAAAGAAGACGACCACCACGACTGATGAGCATGCTCAGGCTGCTCCTGTATCTGCCCCACTCTTTGATTTCGGAGTTACCACTTCAGATCCGATAGTGACTTGGGCGATGCTCAGTGAGCTTTCGATTCAGCGTAGCTCTCAGTCCGAGATCAGAGAAGCGATGGGACTGCCGAAACTCGCTGACCAGCCGTATCAGCTTGGTCAGGGTCCCAGGCCAGCTCTCACACCGTTGTCCTTCTTCCCAGCTGCCCCACCACAGACTGTTCCTCCCACTGCTGTTGCTTCTTCTAGGCCACCTCAGAATCCCACTGATGCACCCATGGTGTCTGATCACACTGTTGCCTTGTCACGTACTTCAGATCCAGATCCTGACGCACTTGCAGCATTTGATCCAGACATGGATGATTTACTAGACGATTTCTAGCTTATTTTTATCTTTAGTTATCTTTATTTTTAATTAGACTTATTATGTTGTTAAACTGATGATTATGATGGTATTGTATGACATTGCAGACCTTATCTTCGTAGGAATTGGATGAGCTTTGAAAAGAGTCTGGTCCTCACAATCCAACAAATTATTTACACCAACCCTACACGAATATGGTCCTACATCCAGTGTCCACTGTCCGTAGGGAAGTATCTCTCCTAAACCCGTTCTTCCTACTTTAATATAACTTCGATATGCCTATTGACCACTTAAATCTCTAAGTGTGGGATCCCCCTCGCTTACAACTTTTAAATTCACATTTTTCCTAAACCAAAACCCTAAGTGTGGGATTTTCGCCCTACTTAGTGTAGAAACATTGGGGACAATATTTATTTCTAAGTGTGGGATAGCGGTATATCTCTCGTCTGTCAAAATATCTGTTTAAGTTGATCTAGAAACATGCTAGTCCTCAAAATAAATTTTTAAACCCTTATTTTGCCAAAATTTTCAAAAATTTTAAACTCTTTTTAGTCACAATAAAAGCAAATTGGTTAAAAACTTCGACAGTGAAATTGTTACTCATTCAGTAAAACCTAAACAGTTTTACTTCGACAGTGAAATTGTCATTCATTCAGTTGACCAATGAGTTTTTCAAGAATGAATACAGATTTTTTTTACAAGTATTTCAAAAGTTGGTAAATATAAGGTCGAAATCATGACGGATTCTAAATTAAGATGAGGATCTAAGAGGGGCATCGCACGACTGGACACATATAACCCATTTTTGCGGTGAGGAATTTGTGCCTTATAAGCATTCATTTTAAATGCTTCACTGTTCGTTTGTTGTGTGTGACCGGTGTACGCATTTCTGAATTAGAACTTGCCCCAGGTATACATTTCGAGATCACATTGACAGGTGTCATACGTGACATAGGTACGATTAGAGGACCTTGACATTCCTTAGGATTTGAACCCCTTTTCACATATCTTTTCAAGCCAAAAACCCTTCCAACACTCAATCTTAGTGTTGATGATCCGCTTAGAAAACCCTGTTGAGCCTTAGCCTATTTTTCTTTCGTTCACCCAAATTTTTAAAACCCTTATTCCCCTACCCACCAAAAACTTATCTTAGTATTTTTTTTTTTTTTTTTTTAAAAAAAAAAGAGATATTTGGATATTCCTTTTTTGCTTTCACTCCAAAAATCACAAATAAGGTTTACTAAAACTTCTCGTGTGCGTTTTATTGATTTATATAAAAGAAATCGAGAGTCATGTGGTGCGAAAAATTGGCACCAAAGTAAACTCAAAAATCATCAAAGGATTGAGAAATGAAAATAAGAAGGGATCTCAAAAAAGGGAAATAAAAGAAAATCCCTTAGAAATTTCTTGGCAAGAAAAATCTAAGCCCAAAAATAGAAATAGAAATAGAAAAGAAAAGAAAAGAAAAAGAAAAGAAAATAGCTGAAATAAAGCTAAGTGCTTCGACTCTCTCGAAAAACTATCATTCTGTGTTTTCAAAAGATAGAAGTCAAAATAGCTATCTTATCCCCAAATGAGTTATCCGTTTCCGTTTTCATTAAAAAGGATATCTAGATAAAACTTTTTTTTTTTTTTTTTTTCGAAAGTGCTAAGATAAGCAAACACCCTTAGGAACCTAGATACCCCAAATCTATCCATACCCTTTTTAAACCCACACCAAACATTACAACCCATTTGAATGTCCTAGGATAATCAGTACCGTCCCTGTCTAAGTGATGAAGATTTGATCCTCGGGCAAGCCTATGACGACGAATGTTGCACGATTGGTATTTGAGCGATTTTTCATTTGGCTTAGGATAATAGGAACCCCGATACACTTTGAGTGAATTGAGTGACCACCAGTGAGATCGCCCAGTCGTGTATATTCCACAAATTCGAGAATTGAAAGTTTGCCGAAGTGAACCATCTTGAACAACTTTTAGATACGTCATGTGAACACCTCTTATTTATCTAACGGGCAAATGCTTGTTTCCAATCTGTGTGGATTCTTTGTTGTGGTTAGAAATCAAATATTTTTTATGGTAAGAGGGTAAGTTTGCTTGAGGACAAGCAAATGTCTAAGTGTGGGATACTTGATAACACGCAAAAAGTCATGTTTTTGTGTGCATTAATCTCACCTTTTTGGCCCAATATTTGACGAAACTAATCAAAATAGACACTTTATCAGTAAAACTCGTCACATGGGCCAAAATATAGACAATGTTTCAAAAGTCATCTAAAATGGTCGAAAAACACGATAAATCTAACGAATACGATCACAAGCATTCTCGTTCACTCGTTCTATCACTTTTTGAGTTCCACAAAGAATTATGACCTCTAACTTATGTCATTTTCTTCGTTAGGAAAATACGATCGCGTGGATATAAAGAACGCTCAAAACGGATAAACGACGAAGAAGTTACGCCCGAACGAAGAAACGAAGAACCGAAGAAGCTGGATACGGCTGAACCAGGCCGTATACGGCTGGTCCAGGCCGTATACGGCTGGACACAGAACGTATACGGTCTGTGCAGGCCGTATACGGCCTGTGCCCACCCGTATACGGCCCAGTTTGCCCGTATTCACCCTGTGCACAGCCGTATACGGTCCAGTTTGCCCGTATTCACCATAACTTGGCCGTATCGAGCGTTTGAGCGATAAAAATCTGATTTTTATTTGCCCTTGCGATACGGTTGTGCATTTTGTGGTTTGGATACGGTCTACGAATACGGTTGAGCGTTCTCTATAAATAGTAGCCTCATTTCATCATTTCAACAACATCTCACATTCCACCAACACATTTCTACACACACTTTCTCTCACTACTCTCTCTCTAAATTAGTTAGTTAGTTAATTAGATTAGTTAAGCTAGTAGATTAGTAGCTTAATTGTAACGGAGGTGCTCCGAGACTGCGGTGTCGCACGATTTGTAATACAGCTTTGTCAGGTTTTATTATAATCTCTATCTTGTTATTTTAATTAATGTTGTACTGTTGCTATGCTTATTTAGAATTACTTTCTAGAATTATTACCATGCTTAGCTAGACAGATCTGTGTTTGCTATGATAGTTGCCATGCTAGGGTAGTTATACTTAAATCATGCTTATGTTGTGGTTAGGGACATCCTTCTAGGATTGGCCAATTGCTAGTTGTATGCTACTAATTATTCTGTGTCTGATGATCATTGAACTCGACATGGCCGGTGTTCTCCTGGTTGAAATATTACCGGAGGGAGACACGGAGCGTAGGATTAGAGATAGATTAGATTCAGGCCATTTAACAAGTGTCTTAGAGAGAACTTTCGGGGCACTTGTGACTTGACCATGTACCCTGTCACTCTGCATAAATTGATCCCTACTATGCTGCCTTTCTGCATGTTCTTGTTTGATTGTTGCTTAGGGTTTGCATGCTAGTATCTGTTATGCTGATTAGTTACATGATTAGGTTTTCGAATATCTATCAATTGCATATGCCAGTTTAACATGCATAGAATAGTTAAAATGATTTATATGGAATAATGATGAACAATTTAATCGGCCGTTAGACCAGACCATCCCAACTTATCCCGGTGGGAAACCCCTGTTCATGTTTTTGTTTATTCAACAATTCATGTCATGATTCGGATATCTTAAATGTCCGAGATTGGGGGACAAGACTCGAGGATGGTTGTTGGTTAAATTGGTTGCTACATTTGGGACAACTTCCGGTGTAGTTTACATTCCATAACTGTTATCCATGTGACATATTATTTATCTGATTGCGGACAACTCTACGTTAGATAGATAATAGGCTAGTAGTTATGGCTCATTAGGAAATATTAATGTCATCTTAACTAAGGCTTTATCTCATTAACTACCCCTAAATAGCATGAGTAATTATCATAGTAAACACTCGCGTCACCTATAAGTTCTCGTTGCCACCTCCACCCCACTTTACTTTTATTTTGTTTAAATTTAGATAATTAGTAGTAGTTAAAACCAAACCAAACCAAAACAAAACTTCTTTTAAAACCCCAGCTAAATTCCCGTAGATAACTAAAGTCCTAGATCCCATGCCCGTTGTAGTTTGAAGAACGACCCTAGGTCATACCTATTGCTATACTTACCCATAGCTTTAGTATACTTAGGCCCAGCAAAAAAAATAAAAAAGATTTTTAAAACATTTATCTCCGGATCCGCGTCTCGACGGAAGGTCCGACGACGGGGTGACAAACCCGACTGACCGTTTGGGCGCGATCAAGCTTTTGGCGCCGCTGCCGGGGACTACAACGACCGATTTAGGAATTTAGTTGTCTTAGTTATTTAGCGATCCTTTCGGAAGATCAATATCATCCGAAAGTTCCTTTTCTGTTCTTTCCTTTCCAAAACTCTCTTTTCTACCAAACCCGAACTTCAGCTATGACGAATCGTATTACTCTCGCCTCGACCTGTGTACCACTACTGGAGGGAAGAGGAGGACCTATCGTGCTACCCGACGAGAACTTCGAAATTAAGCCTAGCGTTTTCAAGTTACTCAAAACCTTCTGCCAATTTCACGGTTTTCCGCTCGATGATCCAAATTCACATTTGGTTAGATTCATTAATATTTCTGATTCCTGTGAGCAATCAGGGATTTCGAGAGAAGTCTCCCGACTATATCTTTTTCCCTATTCTTTATCTTCGCGTGCTCGAACCTGGTTTGATGAACTCGAACCCAATTCGATTCATACTTGGGAAGAGTTGGCTACTAAGTTTATGGCTAAGTTTTTCCCTCTTTCCAAGCAAACCAAGCTCAAGGATGATATTGTCAGTTTCCGACAGGAAACCGATGAGTCATTCTATCTAGCATGGGAACGATTTAAGAAGATGCTTAACAGATGTCCGAATCATCGAATGGGTAAGACGAACCTAATCTGCATATTCTACAATGGTCTGACTCCTCAGCACAAGTCAACCCTCGATACTGCTTCTCAAGGAAATTTCATGTCACATACTTCTGAAGAAGCCTGGGAGCTAGTTGAGATGATAGCAATGCATCAACATGACTGGGAGTTTGGCGAACCGGCTAAGGAAGTAACTACTACTTCAAGCCTATCCTTTGAAGCTCTGCAAGCTCAAGTGGACAATCTCTCCAGAGTCTTCAAGGATCTTCAATCTTCTACGCCTCAACCTTGTAAAGGTATGGAAGAAATTCTTGTCACTACTGTTAAAAGCCCTGAATCGAACTTTCATTCTAAACCTTTCATTCAGCGGCCAACCAATAACCCACCTACTCATTTTCTGCAACCTTTATCCTCTAATATGTCAGATTCCACCGAAAATTCTCAACAACACTATAATGAAACTTTGACAAATTTCATGGTTGATCAAATAAACATAAACAGACAAGTAATAGATTTTCAAGATAAAATTGATGCTTTACTTAAAATATCAGAAGATTTGATCAAAAACCTCGAAGTCAGTCTTAAACAACTATTTTTAAAAGTTGAGAACCAAGGAGGAATCATGGTCATCACTAGAGGAAGTAAAGAAACCAGAAATGAGAAGTCTTCAGATAATTCTTCAAATCAACTTCCTATCTCTGAACCGACCACTGATCCAGTGCCTAGTGACACCCCTGTCACTGCACCAGATCCAGTATCACCTAAAGCCCCAGAAGTCATTTCACGAACTAGGATACCCTTCCCTGGTAGGCTTAAGAAAGAGAAACAGGAAGCACAATTTGGGAAATATCTGGAAATGTTTAAAAGCCTGCACTTAAACGTTAAACTATTAGACGCTTTAGTAGAGATGCCTAGTTGTGCTAAGTTTTTCAAAGAACTCATTTCAAATAAAGAAAAATTAAGACAAATAGTTAGTTTACCCTTAGATGCTGAATGCTCAGCAATCATGTTACATGGTCTTCCACCCAAACTAGGAGATACTGGTCGTTTCACTATTCCCTGTTTTCTTCAAAATATCCAAGTTAGTAACGCCTTAGCTGACCTAGGAGCTAGTGTCAATCTTATGCCTTACTCTCTCTATAAGAAACTAAGACTAGGTGAACTGCTACCCACTCAAATGACCATCCAATTAGCTGATAGATCAGTTAAACTCCCTCGAGGAATTGCTGAAGATATAATGGTCCGAGTTGGTAAATTTATCTTCCCAGTTGACTTTGTCATTATGGATATTGAGGAAGATGCCCACGTTCCCCTCATCCTTGGTAGACCTTTCCTAAACACTGCCAAGGCTGTGATTGATGTAAACGAAAAATCTTTAAAACTGAGGGTCGGAGCGGAGGAAGTCACTTTTAATATTGATAAGTTGATGAAGCACCCTATGGGAGAGGATCTTGGTTTTGTGGATTCCATGCAGGAAATATATGATGAGCATTTGGAGGAGATTCTAGCAGTCAGCAGTTACGAACCTTTCTCCAGCACTGTCATCACCAAAAGAAGACTTTGCCCGGACGACATCGGACTCTGCTCGGCTATCTCTGACAAATCAGCACCTTCCGGAGAGCTGCTATTTCCTTTACCTGAAATGAAAAATCCTTTAGCACCGCCTAACTACTCTTCCACGAACAACTCTGTTGTTGCTGTTCCTTTAGGCGAAGGCATCCCTATCCCACTTTTAAGAAGAAATCAGTCTTTTCCGATACCCGAATCATCTCCGTCTGTAGCTGAAATTCTCAAATCTTTCGAGGAGATGGATTCCGGTACCTTGCCACAACTATCTAAAGGTTGTGCGAAAGTAAATCCAGAAATCACCAAGAACGTGCTTTCCAATGAGACAGAACTAGTAGAAATAGCATCAGCCACTACAACCGACTCATCTCCAGAAGAATTAGAGTTCAAAAAGGAGTATGACGAGTTACAAAGAGACGAGATCGCTCGAATGAAACCCTCTATCGAAGAACCACCAGAATTGGAGCTGAAGGAATTACCCTCTCACTTGGAATATGCTTTTCTCGAAGGAACCTCACACCTACCCGTCATAATTGCAAAAGGTCTTTCACCAAAAGAGAAAGCAAGACTTATCCAGGTTTTGAAGTCACACAAGAAAGTGATTGCATGGAAGATTTCTGATATACAAGGGATCAGTCCGAACTACTGCACGCACAAGATACTCATGGAAAACGACTTCAAACCTTCTATACAGAGACAGAGGAGATTAAACCCGAAGATTCAAAACGTGGTCAAGAAAGAGGTTATCAAACTCTTGGATGCTGGTTTGATCTATCCTATCTCAGATTCCCCATGGGTCAGCCCAGTTCAGGTTGTCCCAAAGAAAGGAGGAATGACGGTCATCGCTAACGAAAACAATGAATTGATTCCTACACGAACCGTCACCGGCTGGAGGGTGTGTATCGACTACCGGAAATTAAATGAAGCCACTCGGAAAGATCACTTCCCTCTGCCGTTCATCGATCAGATGTTGGAAAGATTATCGGGGAATGAATATTACTGCTTCCTTGATGGTTTCTCCGGCTATTTTCAGATTCCTCTCGATCCAAAGGACCAGGAAAAGACGACATTCACATGCCCATATGGTACATTTGCTTACTGCCGCATGCCATTCGGTTTATGCAATGCGCCTGCAGCATTTCAAAGGTGTATGGTGGCAATATTCCATGACATGAGTGAACAGTGTATGGAGGTATTCATGGACGACTTCTCTGTCTTCGGTGATTCCTTCACATCTTGCCTGTCCAACCTTGAAAAAATGCTAACCCGATGCAAAGAATCAAATCTTGTCTTAAACTGGGAAAAATGCCACTTTATGGTGAAAGAAGGAATAGTTTTAGGACATCGAATATCAAAATCTGGAATCGAAGTTGATAAAGCCAAAGTTGAGACCATTTCCAAACTTCCGCCACCTACTTCTGTTAAAGCCATTCGCAGTTTTCTAGGTCACGCCGGATTCTACCGTCGCTTTATCAAGGATTTCTCTAAGATCTCTCGACCTATGACGCACCTTCTCGAGAAGGACACTCCGTTTGTCTTTTCAGATGACTGTCTTAAAGCTTTCAACATTTTAAAGGATCAGCTCACACATGCACCGATCATGGTCGCCCCCGATTGGAGTCTTCCGTTTGAAATCATGTGCGATGCTAGTGACTTCGCTGTTGGAGCTGTCTTAGGGCAAAGGAAGGAGAAGCAGTTTCAGCCAATCTACTACGCCAGCAAGACACTCACTGATGCACAAGAGAATTACACCACGACAGAGAAAGAGCTTCTTGCGGTAGTATTCGCTTTTGATAAATTTTGTTCTTATTTAATATTGTCCAAAACTATTGTCTATACAGATCACTCAGCCTTGAAGTATCTCTTCAAAAAGCAAGACGCTAAGCCAAGACTGCTTAGATGGATTCTCCTCCTTCAAGAATTTGACATAGAAATCAAGGATAAAAAGGGAGCCGAGAATGTCGCAGCAGATCATCTTAGTCGACTGGAAAATCCATCGATGGAAAAGCTTGATGAGAGAGAAATTCAAGACCAGTTTCCTGAAGAACAACTCATGAATATCGGAGGATACCAAAGGGGATCTCAATTCACTTACAACCCTTGGTATGCAGACTACGCAAATTATCTGGTTGGAGGAATTGTGCCAAAAGGATTGCCCACTTCTAGAAAGCGCAAATTCTTTAGGGACGTAAAGAACTACTATTGGGACGATCCATACTTATTCAAAGTATGCCCGGACCAAATTATCAGAAGATGCGCAGACGAGAAGGAGGCAAGGAACATTCTTCACCAAAGTCATCACGGACCAACTGGAGGACATCACGGAGCAAATATGACTGCAAGAAAGGTATATGACTCTGGCTTCTACTGGCCTAATATTCAGAGACGCTCACGACTTGGTGAAACGCTGCGATGCTTGCCAAAGGTTTGGAAGTATTTCATCGAGAAGTGAAATGCCACTTACTAACATCCAAGCTTGCGAGATCTTTGATATATGGGGGTTGGATTTTATGGGACCATTCCCAAAATCATATGGGAAAGAGTATATTCTGGTTGCTGTTGACTACGTCTCCAGATGGGCCGAAGCCCAAGCATTTACTACAAATGATTCCCGAGTAGTAGTAAAATTCTTAAAGCAGCTCTTCTCACATTTCGGTACTCCAAAAGCGATCATCAGTGATCGAGGCACGCACTTCTGTAATGCTCAGTTTATGAGGACATTACAATATTATGGTGTCACCCATAAGACCTCTACGGCTTACCACCCGCAGACGAATGGGCAAGCCGAAGTGACGAATCGAGCGCTTAAAAGAATTTTAGAACGAACCGTGGTTAATCATAGGGAAAGATGGGCTGAAAAATTAGACGATGCTCTGTGGGCGTTCAGAACTGCATATAAATCACCACTAGGAACCACGCCCTACAGACTAGTCTACGGAAAAGCGTGTCATCTACCGATAGAGTTGGAGTATAAAGCTCACTAGGCGCTAAGAGGTTGTAATTTAGACCCTTCTGCAATTGGATCACATCGGAAAATGCAACTGAATGAACTAGCCGAATTAAGAGACCAAGCATATGATAGCTCTCTGCACTTCAAAGAACGAACAAAGAATACTCATGATGCAAAACTCAAATATTCTAAGTTCAAGCCCGGAGACAAAGTTCTTCTCTTCAATTCGCGCTTCAAGAAATTCTCCGGCAAATTCAGATCAAGGTGGAACGGACCATTTGTTATATCAAAAGTCTTTACCTTCGGAGCTGTCGAACTAGAAGCCCCGGACGGTAATTTTAAAGTCAATGGCCACCGCTTAAAGCACTACATCGAAGATTTCCCCCCTGGTGAGGAAGTCTTTATCTTTGAACCACCTTGAAGCCGACTAGTAGGTACAAGGAGTCAAGCTAGAGACTCTCTAAACAAGCGCTCTTGGGAGGCACCCCATTGCTTATCTTATTTTATTTCTTAGTTGTTTTTGCTTTAGTATTATCATCCCTAAACTAACGATGCAGGATAACCCAAGTATCTGACAATACTACACGCCTACATATACATCAGATAAGTTTTATTCATAGTATACAAACGCGAATGAACAGATGACCTCGCAAAGCTTTAACATCTAAACAAACATTTCTCGAAGTCATCTGATTATTTTGCATTTGTATACCCATTTTAAAACTATAACATTACCTGTTTATCTTTATGTTTCAGGATGGACGCTTCAGCTGAGACCTCAGGACAAGCTATTCAGAAACAGCAGAAAAAGAGGACCCGCAGAGGAAAAAGAAAGAAGACGACCACCACGACTGATGAGCATGCTCAGGCTGCTCTTGTATCTGCCCCACTCTTTGATTCAGAAACAGCAGAAAAAGAGGACCCGCAGAGGAAAAAGAAAGAAGACGACCACCACGACTGATGAGCATGCTCAGGCTGCTCCTGTATCTGCCCCACTCTTTGATTTCGGAGTTACCACTTCAGATCCGATAGTGACTTGGGCGATGCTCAGTGAGCTTTCGATTCAGCGTAGCTCTCAGTCCGAGATCAGAGAAGCGATGGGACTGCCGAAACTCGCTGACCAGCCGTATCAGCTTGGTCAGGGTCCCAGGCCAGCTCTCACACCGTTGTCCTTCTTCCCAGCTGCCCCACCACAGACTGTTCCTCCCACTGCTGTTGCTTCTTCTAGGCCACCTCAGAATCCCACTGATGCACCCATGGTGTCTGATCACACTGTTGCCTTGTCACGTACTTCAGATCCAGATCCTGACGCACTTGCAGCATTTGATCCAGACATGGATGATTTACTAGACGATTTCTAGCTTATTTTTATCTTTAGTTATCTTTATTTTTAATTAGACTTATTATGTTGTTAAACTGATGATTATGATGGTATTGTATGACATTGCAGACCTTATCTTCGTAGGAATTGGATGAGCTTTGAAAAGAGTCTGGTCCTCACAATCCAGCAAATTATTTACACCAACCCTACACGAATATGGTCCTACATCCAGTGTCCACTGTCCGTAGGGAAGTATCTCTCCTAAACCCGTTCTTCCTACTTTAATATAACTTCGATATGCCTATTGACCACTTAAATCTCTAAGTGTGGGATCCCCCTCGCTTACAACTTTTAAATTCACATTTTTCCTAAACCAAAACCCTAAGTGTGGGATTTTCGCCCTACTTAGTGTAGAAACATTGGGGACAATGTTTATTTCTAAGTGTGGGATAGCGGTATATCTCTCGTCTGTCAAAATATCTGTTTAAGTTGATCTAGAAACATGCTAGTCCTCAAAATAAATTTTTAAACCCTTATTTTGCCAAAATTTTCAAAAATTTTAAACTCTTTTTAGTCACAATAAAAGCAAATTGGTTAAAAACTTCGACAGTGAAATTGTTACTCATTCAGTAAAACCTAAACAGTTTTACTTCGACAGTGAAATTGTCATTCATTCAGTTGACCAATGAGTTTTTCAAGAATGAATACAGATTTTTTTTACAAGTATTTCAAAAGTTGGTAAATATAAGGTCGAAATCATGACGGATTCTAAATTAAGATGAGGATCTAAGAGGGGCATCGCACGACTGGACACATATAACCCATTTTTGCGGTGAGGAATTTGTGCCTTATAAGCATTCATTTTAAATGCTTCACTGTTCGTTTGTTGTGTGTGACCGGTGTACGCATTTCTGAATTAGAACTTGCCCCAGGTATACATTTCGAGATCACATTGACAGGTGTCATACGTGACATAGGTACGATTAGAGGACCTTGACATTCCTTAGGATTTGAACCCCTTTTCACATATCTTTTCAAGCCAAAAACCCTTCCAACACTCAATCTTAGTGTTGATGATCCGCTTAGAAAACCCTGTTGAGCCTTAGCCTATTTTTCTTTCGTTCACCCAAATTTTTAAAACCCTTATTCCCCTACCCACCAAAAACTTATCTTAGTATTTTTTTTTTTTTAAAAAAAAAAAAAAGAGATATTTGGATATTCCTTTTTTGCTTTCACTCCAAAAATCACAAATAAGGTTTACTAAAACTTCTCGTGTGCGTTTTATTGATTTATATAAAAGAAATCGAGAGTCATGTGGTGCGAAAAATTGGCACCAAAGTAAACTCAAAAATCATCAAAGGATTGAGAAATGAAAATAAGAAGGGATCTCAAAAAAGGGAAATAAAAGAAAATCCCTTAGAAATTTCTTGGCAAGAAAAATCTAAGCCCAAAAATAGAAATAGAAATAGAAAAGAAAAGAAAAGAAAAAGAAAAGAAAATAGCTGAAATAAAGCTAAGTGCTTCGACTCTCTCGAAAAACTATCATTCTGTGTTTTCAAAAGATAGAAGTCAAAATAGCTATCTTATCCCCAAATGAGTTATCCGTTTCCGTTTTCATTAAAAAGGATATCTAGATAAAACTTTTTTTTTTTTTTTTTTTCGAAAGTGCCAAGATAAGCAAACACCCTTAGGAACCTAGATACCCCAAATCTATCCATACCCTTTTTAAACCCACACCAAACATTACAACCCATTTGAATGTCCTAGGATAATCAGTACCGTCCCTGTCTAAGTGATGAAGATTTGATCCTCGGGCAAGCCTATGACGACGAATGTTGCACGATTGGTATTTGAGCGATTTTTCATTTGGCTTAGGATAATAGGAACCCCGATACACTTTGAGTGAATTGAGTGACCACCAGTGAGATCGCCCAGTCGTGTATATTCCACAAATTCGAGAATTGAAAGTTTGCCAAAGTGAACCATCTTGAACAACTTTTAGATACGTCATGTGAACACCTCTTATTTATCTAACGGGCAAATGCTTGTTTCCAATCTGTGTGGATTCTTTGTTGTGGTTAGAAATCAAATATTTTTTATGGTAAGAGGGTAAGTTTGCTTGAGGACAAGCAAATGTCTAAGTGTGGGATACTTGATAACACGCAAAAAGTCATGTTTTTGTGTGCATTAATCTCACCTTTTTGGCCCAATATTTGACGAAACTAATCAAAATAGACACTTTATCAGTAAAACTCGTCACATGGGCCAAAATATAGACAATGTTTCAAAAGTCATCTAAAATGGTCGAAAAACACGATAAATCTAACGAATACGATCACAAGCATTCTCGTTCACTCGTTCTATCACTTTTTGAGTTCCACAAAGAATTATGACCTCTAACTTATGTCATTTTCTTCGTTAGGAAAATACGATCGCGTGGATATAAAGAACGCTCAAAACGGATAAACGACGAAGAAGTTACGCCCGAACGAAGAAACGAAGAACCGAAGAAGCTGGATACGGCTGAACCAGGCCGTATACGGCTGGTCCAGGCCGTATACGGCTGGACACAGACCGTATACGGTCTGTGCAGGCCGTATACGGCCTGTGCCCACCCGTATATGGCCCAGTTTGCCCGTATTCACCCTGTGCACAGCCGTATACGGTCCAGTTTGCCCGTATTCACCCTAACTTGGCCGTATCGAGCGTTTGGGCGATAAAAATCTGATTTTTATTTGCCCTTGCAATACGGTTGTGCATTTTGTGGTTTGGATACGGTCTACGGATACGGTTGAGCGTTCTCTATAAATACTAGACTCATTTCATCATTTCAACAACATCTCACATTCCACCAACACATTTCTACACACACTTTCTCTCACTACTCTCTCTCTAAATTAGTTAGTTAGTTAATTAGATTAGTTAAGCTAGTAGATTAGTAGCTTAATTGTAACGGAGGTGCTCCGAGACTGCGGTGTCGCACGATTTGTAATACAGCTTTGTCAGGTTTTATTATAATCTCTATCTTGTTATTTTAAATAATGTTGTACTGTTGCTATGCTTATTTAGAATTACTTGCTAGAATTATTACCATGCTTAGCTAGACAGATCTGTGTTTGCTATGATAGTTGCCATGCTAGGTTAGTTATACTTAAATCATGCTGTTACTCTGTTTGTATGCGGTTGAGATATATTTGAATCTATGAATTGAATCTCAAGTGTTTATCTATCCAACTTATGTTGTGGTTAGGGACATTCTTCTAGGATTGGCCAATTGCTAGTTGTATGCCACTAATTATTCTGTGTCTGATGATCATTGAACTCGACATGGCCGGTGTTCTCCTGGTTGAAATATTACCGGAGGGAGACACGGAGCGTAGGATTAGAGATAGATTAGATTCAGGCCATTTAACAAGTGTCTTAGAGAGAACTTTCGGGGCACTTGTGACTTGACCATGTACCCTGTCACTCTGCATAAATTGATCCCTGCTATGCTGCCTTTCTGCATGTTCTTGTTTGATTGTTGCTTAGGGTTTGCATGCTAGTATCTGTTATGCTGATTAGTTACATGATTAGGTTTTCGAATATCTATCAATTGCATATGCCAGTTTAACATGCATAGAATAGTTAAAATGATTTATATGGAATAATGATGAACAATTTAATCGGCCGTTAGACCAGACCATCCCAACTTGTCCCGGTGGGAAACCCATGTTCATGTTTTTGTTTATTCAACAATTCATGTCATGATTCGGATATCTCAAATGTCCGAGATTGGGGGACAAGACTCGAGGATGGTTGTTGGTTAAATTGGTTGCTACATTTGGGACAACTTCCGGTGTAGTTTACATTCCATAACTGTTATCCATGTGACATATTATTTATCTGATTGCGGACAACTCTACGTTAGATAGATAATAGGCTAGTAGTTATGGCTCATTAGGAAATATTAATGACATCTTAACTAAGGCTTTATCTCATTAACTACCCCTAAATAGCATGAGTAATTATCATAGTAAACACTCGCGTCACCTATAAGTTCTCGTTGCCACCTCCACCCCACTTTACTTTTATTTTGTTTAAATTTAGATAATTAATAGTAGTTAAAACCAAACCAAACCAAACCAAAACTTCTTTTAAAACCCCAGCTAAATTCCCGTAGATAACTAAAGTCCTAGATCCCATGCCCGTTGTAGTTTGAAGAACGACCCTAGGTCATACCTATCGCTATACTTACCCATAGCTTTAGTATACTTAGGCCCAGCAAAAAAAATAAAAAAAGCTTTTTAAAACATTTACCTCCGGATCCGCGTCTCGACGGAAGGTCTGACGACGGGGTGACAAACCCGACTGACCGTTTGGGCGCGATCATGTTGCTATGGTGGTTTATGGTGGTGATGATGGTGGTTGAATGGTAGTTGTTGGTGGTTTTAATCTCTGGAAATTAGAGAGAGAAGTGATAGAGAGAAGGTGGAGAAAATGTGAGTAAAGGAGTTAGTGGAATTGAAAGTGAATGGGATATGATGTAAGTATCCACTAAGTCTTCACTTGCATGAAGATTTAGTGGTTCATGTGGGTGGTGACCACATGGGGCCACATGGGGAAGGGGGGCCAGCCTAGGGGGCCCACACAAGGGTATTTTGGTCATTTTCTCATTTATTCGATTTGTGCTTCGTGCGGTGTTCGTTTTCTCGTTCGGTTTGGTGTTTAAACGTTTATTACGCGTTTTTAAGTAACGATTTAAATTTCAATACTTTTACTTGAAGTGTTCTTTCTAAATACTTGGAAAAACATTTATATAGATGATTCGTTAATCTAGGGATCTCGATTTGCTCGTTCGTTGTACGGATTTTAAATCACGTAACTGTTGTTTGTACGATACGTATTGATTACAAAGTATTATTATCAAGATAATATTTTGGGAAAGATAGTGTTATTAAATAATGTTATATTATTTAATCAAATTGTTCCACCAACGTCCGTATTTAATTGAACCGAAATACATTCGATTTGAACTTGTACGATTTGATCGAATCGCATAATTGTATATATTCGATAATATATATATTGGTACATTAATTAGCCTAACACAGAACTAATTACATGTATTATTAATTGATTAAGCACTAATATTAGCCCTAATTTGACGGGTGTCACATTCTCCCCCTGTTAGGATAATTTCGTCCCGAAATTTAGTTTGAAGTCGTGTTTGAAGTAGCGTCAGCAAATAACTGAGGATACTTGAGTCGCATCTGGTCCTCCCGTTCCCAGGTGAATTCTGGTCGGCGCCGCGAATTCCACCTGACTTTGACAATGGGAATACGACTTTGTTTGAGTTGTTTGACCTCACGGTCCATGATTTTGGCGGGTTCTTCGACAAAATGAAGCTTGTCGTCAACTCGAATTTCATCGAGTGGAATGATAAGTGTCTCATCAGACAGACACTTCTTTAAATTTGAAATGTGAAAAGTGGGATGCACACTGCTGAGCTCGGATGGCAGCTGCAATCGATATGCCACTGGACCTACCCTCTCGAGGATCTCGAATGGTCCAATGTATCTGGAATTTAATTTCCCGCGTTTACCGAATCGGATAACACCTTTCCAAGGTGAAACCTTGAGTAGTACTCGATCCCCAACCTGGAATTCGAGTGGTTTGCGTCTCACGTCAGCATAGCTTTTCTGACGATCACGTGCGGCTTTGAGTTTGTTTTGAATCTCGAAGATTTTCTCGTTTGTTTCGTGAATGATCTCAGGACCAGTGAGTTGACTGTCTCCCACTTCGGTCCAACAGATAGGTGATCGGCACTTACGACCGTAGAGTGCCTCGAAAGGTGCAGCCTTAATGATGGTGTGATAGCTGTTGTTGTACGAAAACTCGCACAATGGTAGATGTTTTTCCCAGTTTACACCGAAGTCAACTACGCAAGCTCGTAGCATGTCTTCCGGTGTTTGAATTATCAGTTCACTTTGGCCGTCGGTTTGCGGATGGTATGCGGTACTCATATCAAGACGGGTACCCAATGATTTTTGAAGTGATTGCTAAAAGTGAGATGTGAAACGACTATCCCTATCCGAGATAATCGAGATTGGAACTCCGTGTCGAGAAACAACCTCTTTGATGTAGATTTGTGTGAGGCGTTCCATTTTGTCGGCTTCCTTGATTGCCAGAAAATGAGCAGATTTTGTGAGACGATCGACGATCACCCAAATGGTATCGCAACCGCTCGATGACTTTGGAAGTTTGGTTATGAAATCCATGGAAATTTGTTCCCATTTCCATTCAGGAATGCTGGGTTATTGGAGTAAACCAGAAGGTTTTTGATATTCGACTTTGACTTTTGAGCAAGTGAGGCACTTGCTGACGTATGTAGCGATTTCAGCCTTCATATTCGGCCACCAATAGAATTCCTTGATGCCATGATACATTTTGTCGGATCCAGGATGGATAGAATATTTGGACTTGTGAGCTTCATCCATCACCAAGTCTCGTAGATTTCCAAAACTGGGTAACCAGATTCGGTTTGAGAAATACCTAATCCCGTTAGGCTTGATTTCGAATTGTTTGTCCATGCCTCGCAAGGCTTCGTTTTTGATGTTATCGGTTTTCAGAGCTTCGAGTTGAGCAGTGAGAATCTGAATGTTCAGATCATTATGAATAGTTATGCTGAGGGCTCGGACTCGAAGTGGTTTCGTTCGTTCTTTACGACTGAGGGCATCGGCAACAACATTTGCTTTGCCCGGATGGTATTTGATTTCACAATCATAGTCTGATCGAATATGTGTTGGAGGCTTTTGTGGTCGGTAAAGATTGTGCACTTAGTGCCATAGAGGTAATGTCTCCATATTTTAAGGGCAAAGACGATAGCTCCTAGCTCGAGATCGTGGGTGGTGTAGTTCTTTTCATGAATTTTGAGCTGTCGCGAAGCATAGGCAATAACTTTGTTTCTTTGCATCAGCACGCAACCGAGACCTTGATGAGAAGCATCGCAGTATACCACGAAGTCATCAGTGCCTTCGGGTAATGATAGAATCGGAGCACTGCAAAGCTTTTGTTTTAGAAGTTGAAATGCTGACTCTTGTTTATTAGTCCAATCGAACTTTTTGTCTTTCTAAGTCAAGGTTGTGAGTGGTTGAGCTATTTTTGAGAAATTTTCAATGAATCACCGATAATACCCGGCAAGACCCAAGAATTGACGTACTTCAGTTGGAGATGTTGGTGCTTGCCAGCACTTGATGGCCTCCATTTTCGATGGATCGACATGGATTCCTTGACTATTAACAACATGTCCAAGGAATTGAACGGATTGTATCCAGAACTCACACTTGGAGAATTTGGCGTAAAGCTCTTCGTGTTTAAGTAGTTCTAGAATGGTTTTGAGGTGTTGCGCGTGTTCTTGTTCACTTCGCGAGTATATGAGAATGTCGTCAATGAAGACAATGACAAACTTGTCAAGATATGGTTTGCACACCCGATTCATAAGATCCATGAATACAGCCGGTGCGTTAGTTAGGCCGAATGGCATTACTTGAAATTCATAATGCCCGTAACGAGTTCGGAAAGCAGTTTTCGGGATATCGATGTCGCGAACTCGAAGTTGATGGTAACCAGACCGAAGATCGATCTTTGAATAAATACTTGACCCTTGTAGTTGGTCAAACAGGTCATCAATACGAGGAAGTGGATAACGGTTCTTGACGGTTAGTTTGTTCAACTCTCGATAATCGATGCACATTCGGAAAGAACCGTCTTTCTTTTTGACAAATAGGACCGGAGCTCCCCAAGGTGAAGAACTCGGTCGAATAAATCCTATATCCAGGAGTTCCTGTAACTGGGTGGACAGTTCCTGAAGTTCGGATGGGGCTAATCGGTATGGTGCTCGAGTCACGGGTGTGGCACCTGGCACGAGATCGATTGAGAACTCGACCTGTCTTGGCGGTGGCAGACCAGGCAGTTCTTCGGGAAAGACTTCTGGAAAGTCTCGAACGATGGGTACATCCTCAAGTCGCTTCTCCTCCGACTTTTTCTCCATGATGTGTGCGAGGATTGCTGGATAACCTTTTCTCAAGAATTTCCGAGTTTTTAAGCAAGATATGATGTTTAGTCTCGTCCCACCGGTCTCCCCCTGTATGACCAAGGATCTACTGACGGCAAGAGGAATACGAACGAGTTTATCATAACAAATGATTTCAGCGCGATGTTTGGACAACCAGTCCATTCCAATGATGACGTCGAAACTTCCAATTTCAACAGGCATAAGATCGATTGAAAAGATTTCGTTGGCTAGGTTTAAAGTGCAATTAGGTATCACACTATTGGTTTCTATGAGTTTACCATTTGCAAGTTCTACGGTGTACTTAACATCTAAGGCAATTGGGGTGATGTCAAGTAGTGGGCAAAACTCATCAGAAATAAAGCTTCTATCGGCACCAGTATCAAATAGAACAGAAGCAGTTAAGTTGTTGAGGAGGAACATACCCGTGACCACATTCGGGTCTTGACGGGCATCCCCAGAATTGAGTACAAACGCTCTTCCCCTTGCGTTGTTGTTATTTGTGTTGTTGTTATTGTTGCCCTTGTTCTTGTTTTTAGGACATTCGTTCTTGAAGTGTCCTGTTTCTCCACACCCAAAGCAGGATTTGGGTTGGTTGAAATTGTTGCGAGAGGTGTTGTTGTTGGATTTGGGGGCTCGACAATCTCGGGTCAAGTGCCCGTACCTCCTGCAGTTGTTGCAGGGCGTACTGCATGGACCATCGTGGTGGTAGTTACACTTGGAACAATATGGCTTGTCCCCAGTGTAAGCATGTTTGGGTTCAGAATTGGTATTGTAAACTTGGATGGTGTTGGATTTCTTGTTCTGGTTGTTGTGGTGTTCAGAAGGTTTGCGTTTGTTGTTGTTGGAGGAGGATGTATTGGATTTCTCACGGCTGATAACCATTGCCATGAGTTCATGTGCTAGCCGGATAGCACTTTCAGTAGTGGTTGGCTAGGATGAAGCGACATTCCCTTGGATATTTTCCGGGAGGCCGCGGATGTATCTTTTGATGCTCTTCTCCTCCGGATCAACCAAACCCGGGCATAATAGTGCAAATTGCTGGAATTTAGTGGTATATCCAGCGATGTCAGTTCCCTGTACAGTCAGGTGCCAGAACTCTTCTTCCAATCGATGTAATTCTTCTTCATGGCAGTATTTTTCGCTTAGCTTTTTCTTCAATTCAGCCCAGGGGAGTTGGTTTGCTATTTCGATGCCTACAGAGTTGGCGTGGGTGTTCCACCATGTAAGTGCACCTTCCTGAAAGGTGTAAGCAGAGAATTTGACCTTGTTTTCCTCAGCACAGTTGCAGAGCTTGAAGACGGATTCCATACGTTCAATCCATCGGATCAGACCAATGGCACCTTCCGTGCCCTTGAAGTAGAGTGGTTTGCAGCTAAGAAAATCCTTGTAAGAGCAAGGTTTGATAACAGGAGTATTGACTGGAGTTTCGTCATTGTTTCGTGAGTTTCGGGGTGAATCCCGAGCAGCTAAAGCATCGGCCACTGCTCGAGATACGACAGCAGCAAGTTCGGCATCACTGTAACTTTTCCTCTTTGGCGGCATGATTCTTCAAGAAAGAATGAGAGGTACATAAGAAATTGCACCAGGATGATAATTACGATAGATGTATATATGTAAGAAGGGTAATATACAACATCACAGAGTAACAATCATATTGTAGAAATAACGAAAGCGATTGTCAACTCATAATACGAAGTCAAACGATTACAGAAAATTTCTAGCTAGAGGTTTCAAAAGTTACAGACTTAGAAGTTTTACAAAAGTTCTGGGAATTATTACATCCGGTCGAATTACATAGGTCCTATGAAAGCATAATAAAGTACAGGTTCAGCCTAAGCTAATCCTGACGTAGATTGAGTTGTGGCAGTAGTGTGGTGAGACGGTCCACAGATTCAGCAAGTCTGCTAACCATGCGGAGGGCATCCTCGGTTTCCCTTAGACGTGTCTCGCACTGGTTCAGCCTTGATTGTAGGACAGAAATTTCATTTCGGTTGCCAATCACTTGATTGTGGACAACCTCCATGGTTTCGACGGTTTCACCCAGACGATTGTCAAGGGTGTTCACGTGGTTGATTGTATGTTCATGATCCTCGGAGACTTGATTGATACGTTCAAGTGATGTGAGTCTCCAGTTTTCGTTGGTTTCCTGGAGTTCGATATCCATAGTATCAAGTCATTGTTCGTGTTGGTGTAGTCTAGTGGCTAAATCTGAAAAAGTGAAGTGAATGGGGTATGGGTCAGCTCGAGGCAACCTGGTGTTCCTCCTAGCTACCCTTGGATTACGCGATCCATACGGATGAGAGCGTGATGAATTGGGTGGTGTGTTTGCCATTCTGAGACAAAACGTTAGAAAAAGTGAGGCCTATATTCATATAATACATATATAATATAGCCTAAGATATTGAGCGTGAGAGAGGCCTATCTATGTATATATATATATATATATATATATATATCACATAATAGCCTAAAGTGTATAACACAGACATATTTGAGTCCCGGTTCTCTCGAGGTCAGAGTCAACTAATGTATCCTGTTCAGTCATGACTCCTTTCAGATCTCACATCATATTCTTTTAATTGTACATAGTTGATCAGGCTATGTTAAATTAAACCAATACAATGCAGTCACTGAACCTAATCATACTTAATAAGGAATACTGCCTAACGGTCATAGTCCAGGCCTACTAAATGCAACCTAGTTCACTATAACCTTAGGCTCTGATACCAATCTGTAACACCCCCAAATATGTCGTTTAGCGGAAGCAGGATTTGGGTGTTACTAATCAATAATCAAAGCATAGAGATTAATAGTAAACGACCACTACATGCGTCGTTTTACATTTAAATTGATAAAATAAAAGTTTACATCAAAGTATCGTTTACATTAGCTCCTTTTGAAATTGAGAGATTTAAGTACATAATTAAACTATACAAAATGTAATAATGCAGCTAAATCTCTGATTGTTTGCATGCTGACTCGAGCTAATGGATCTTGATTAAGCAGTCCAACCTACTGCTGGTCACCTGTGATACATGCTAAAATGGGTCAGCGAAACGCTGGTGAGCTCACAGGTTTGTATATCAACATATATTTGTATGAACCACAAGATTTTATAATTGAATTTAAAATGCAATTAAGCAAAATAAAAGTTATACAGCCATGAGCACATAGTCTGAGCTTAACTTGAGTGTCAGGTCCAATTAAGGAAACCTAACTGAGTTGCCTCCTACGAGTGCCTAATCCACACTCGTCTTCCCAAATGCTAATACGTCCGTTTGACCAGTTAGTGCGTGCTAACCCGGACGAGGATTGTCAATCCTATGTGATATCATATACTAACATTCACGCTACAGATGTATTACCAGACTAAGCTATGGAGGGCTTTAGTGATTAGTTGAAAACAACTCATGTAGTATTTGATTGATTTGTACTTGCGTTCAACTTGTAAAATAAAACGAGCAATAATATCACACCCCTGTTTGAAAAGCAGTAAAATAGGGGCCATGAGACTCACCTGAGCCTTGAGTGTTTATTAAAATAAACTTGAATTGATTAGCTATGAATTGATGTCCGAAGACTTGTAACCTGTCGGGCGTTTAAAACGCGTAATGTTATATGAGTGAGTAGATGTCTCAACTGACCATCTATGTTTGTTGTCCAACAATTAGTTATGTCCAAATGTTTGATTGTTCAACTTTGTTTATCAAAAACGTGTACGACCCGTTGGTGAAAGTTTATAATAATAATTCTTTAAGACATTATTATTAATTCTGTGTCATCGTATACATTGTTACAGTATGTATCATGTGTGGTTATAAGTGGTTACCCATGTTCAATACTTAGTGAAGAAATAAATCCCATAAATTCTGTCTTTAGCGACACTAGTAGCGACACTAGTGTCAGTGTCGCAAGTCATGCGACACTAGGGTAAGTGTCGCAGTGTATGCGAGTGTCGCAGGTCATGCGACACTAAAGTCAATATCACAGTGAGTTTATGCGACACTAGGGTCAGTGTCGCATTAAGGTCAGTGTCGCAGTGAGGTTATGCGACATTAGGGTCAGTGTCGCATGTTCAAACAAATTTTCAATAAGTAGCGACACTATTAGCGACACTATGGTAGTGTCGCAGGTAGTGTCGCAGTTAGTGTCGCAGGTCATGCGACACTAGCGTCTGGCCAAATTTCTATTTTTAGCCCAAGTGTATCCAAGTGTCGGTTTTCGTTCGGGAAACTTTCTAAAATTAGTTTTTGGTCCAAGTTACTTAATTAAGTCAACCAAACCCATTTTTGTTACCACTTTCCAAAAATAGTAAGTTTTTCGAAAACTAGCCACTTTTGTTGACTTGGTCAAACTTACTCGGTTTGACCCGAAACTTTCACCCAACCCAAATATCAGTTTATAGAGTCTAAATAAATTGTCGGTTTGTGTCCAAGTTCACCAAGAGTGTCGATTCTTATAAAAGTTCCAAATATTTAAGATTTCACATTTCGACTTTTTGTCGGTTTATTCCACCATGTGTCTAACATATTGCTGGTCCCAACCAAGTCTCACCAATTTTTCTAACTGATCTTCTATGTGTTTAGGGTCTAACATATATTTTTCCAAGAGTCTTAAGCCCATGATCAAAGAGAAACAATTTAATTTGTCATGCATAGTCCAGTTTCTGATTTTAGTCAGGTCAGTCCCAAAAATCGATAAATAGAGAAAAATAAGTTCAGATCTGGTAAAAACGTAAAACATGAAAGTTGTAGATATTTTCAATACGCAAATTTTAAAAAAAATGCATCTTCTAACTCTTCCTAGAACTCAAGTTATGACATTTTTAGTAATCTGTGTTTTTGTGGACAGATTGTGTGTTCTTTGTGAAAAATTCATAAAAACGTATTTCAAGTTTATATTTGGACATAATCTTGTTAGGTGAGCTTTATAACATGTAAATAAACAATATGAAAGTAAGATAAAGTTTCCTTACAAAGATTTTGATGGAAATGAGATGAGAAGAAAGAGGAGTTGTTGTTGAGCTTGTGTTCTTTGTAAAATGGTGACTTTGATGGTGGTGTTGCTATGGTGGTTTATGGTGGTGATGATGGTGGTTGAATGGTAGTTGTTGGTGGTTTTAATCTCTGGAAATTAGAGAGAGAAGTGATAGAGAGAAGGTGGAGAAAATGTGAGTAAAGGAGTTAGTGGAAATGAAAGTGAATGGGATATGATGTAAGTATCCACTAAGTCTTCACTTGCATGAAGATTTAGTGGTTCATGTGGGTGGTGACCACATGGGGCCACATGGGGAAGGGGGGCCGGCCTAGGGGGCCCACACAAGGGTATTTTGGTCATTTTCTCATTTATTCGATTTGTGCTTCGTGCGGTGTTCGTTTTCTCGTTCGGTTTGGTGTTTAAACGTTTATTACGCGTTTTTAAGTAACGATTTAAATTTCAATACTTTCACTTGAAGTGTTCTTTCTAAATACTTGGAAAAACATTTATATAGATGATTCGTTAATCTAGGGATCTCGATTTGCTCGTTCGTTGTACGGATTTTAAATCACGTAACTGTTATTTGTACGATACGAATTGATTACAAAGTATTATTATCAAGATAATATTTTGGGAAAGATAGTGTTATTAAATAATGTTATATTATTTAATCAAATTGTTCCACCAACGTCCGTATTTAATTGAACCGAAATACATTCGATTTGAACTTGTACGATTTGATCGAATCGCATAATTGTATATATTCGATAATATATATATTGGTACATTAATTAGCCTAACACAGAACTAATTACATGTATTATTAATTGATTAAGCACTAATTACTAGCCCTAATTTGACGGGTGTCACAGTTTGAGTATCAATTATTATCGTGTGAACCACAATATTTAAGTACTGATTTGCATCCAACAAATAAAGATATGATAATGTATACATCCATGAACACATAGTCTAAGCTTAACTCGAGGGGTCAGGATCACAATCAGTGCCTGAGCGAGGTGCCTCCACGAGTGCCTAATCAACACTCGTCTGAAAAAATATTAGTACATCCGTTTACCCAGTTAGTGTTTGCTAACCCGGACGAGGAGGGTCAATCCTATATGGTACCATATACTAATATCCGTGCTACAACATATTACCAAATTATGCTGACGGAAGACTTTGACATGATTAGTTGTGTAAAACTCCTGTAAAACGAGCATGAGACTCACCCGAGTCTTGAAGTGTTTAATCAATAAACGTGAGTTGATTAGCCGATTAGTGATTGTCCGAAGACTCGTAACCAGAGGGTGTCCACAATACGCGATGGTTATAAGCATGATTGGGTATCTCAAAAGATCAGCCTTGTAGTTGTTCGTCCAACTAGAATGTCCAAATTACTACGATTTGGTTGATTTGTATAAGTATTTGAAAATGCGTACGGCCCGTTGGTGATTGTTTGTAATAATAATCTTATCATTATCATTATGATTTCGAAGTGTTAGGCTTGAATGCATGTTCCAATGTGTTTTAGAAGTCGTATCGTATAAGTACTTGGGGTTATGAAAGGTCGACACTTAGTGTGAAAAAGATTTGCACCCAGTCTGTTTTTAGCGTCACTTGATGCAACACTTAGGGGTTTACGCGACACTTTGGAAGTGTCGCATAAAATGGTAAAATCTGAATTTAAGGCGTCACTTAGGGAAGTGGCGCATGGCGAGGCATCACTAAAGTAGTGTCGGTATCAGTGTCGGGTAAGGGCTCTATGCGTCACTAGGGTCGAGTGTCGGATGGAATTAGGGTTCAATTGTATGCGACACTTAGACAAGTGTCATTGGAAGTGTCGGTAAGTAGCGTTAGGCGTCACTGGGCAAATGACGGTTGTAAGTGTCGGGAAAAAGGGGTTTTATGCGGCACTTAGGCAAGTGACGCAAATTTAGGGTTTTATGCGTCACTTAATGCGGCACTTAAGTGACGCACAAAGTGACGCTATACTGATCCGGCCTATGCGACACTTATTTCTGTTCGACGGATTTTGAGCCCGAAATGTGTTTTTCGGTTTCCGTTTGGTCCGATTCTTTTACCCAACCCTTATTTGGATATTTCAAAGCTAAATAAACAACTTTGAAGTAAAAATATACAAAATCGAAGAGTTTCAAGATTTGTCGGGAATCTTACAACTTAACGCCGGGAGAAACCGAAAAGATAGGAACGTAGATCGTGGCTCCGTGAGCGTTTTCTTCTAAACGAGCTAGATGATTTAATGGTGTTTGATAGTGCTTTTTGGTGGTTTAACGGTGGTGGTGGTTCTGGTGGTTTTGAAAGGAAAAAGAAAGAGAGAGTGAGAGAGGAGAGTGAAGATAATGATGATGAATTGTGGAGTGGGAAGGGAAGTGGGGTGGGGTTTGACCCCCCTCACCCATTGGGCCGGTTTTCAAGGGGAACCCACCAAGGTGTAGGTCTCCAATTTTTACTCCCGGGTATTCGTGCTCCATGCGGTGTTTGTTTTCTCGATTGTTTGAACGTTTAAATATTTATTTCACGCGTTATATATACGTTTTAAGATACGATTAATTACTCAATATTTTACTTAAAATATTTCACCAATTACTTTATATTTGAGTCATAAAATATAACTTAAATTTAATTCGATTGTTTGCGCGTTTAACGTTTTAAATTGTGTAGACGTTAATTGTACATTACGGAATAAATACGAAATATTATCAAAATATTATTTTGAATATTATAATAGTGTTATTAAATAACGTTATGTCTTTTAATAACATTGTTCACCAACGTCCGTATTAATTGAATCGAATTACCTTCGATTTGAATTGCGTACGATTTAACCAAATCGCATAATTGTATATATTCATCAATATATATATTTCGATACATTAATTAGCCTAACACAGAACTAATTACATGTATTAACAGAGGATTAAATACTTAATAATTAATCCTAATTTGACGGGTGTTACAATGTCCACTTAAGCCAATCGGGTAGGTGGGGGGTTTATGTCCACCTAAAGTTTGTTCATCAACTAGTATGTCCAAATAAGTTGTTCAAGTTTGTGTATCAAAAACGAGTACGACCCGTTGTTGAAAGTTTGTAATAATAATTCCTTAAGACCTTATTATCAAGACATTATTATTATGATGTTATATCGCGTGCTTATAAGGCATGTTTTATGTGTTACAGAGTTATAACACATAAGTTTAGATGTTACTTGAAGTTCGACATTTAGTGTGAAAATTAGTTTTAAAGTTTTTGTTTTAGGCGACACTACGTGCGTCACTTGCGGATTATTGGTGACATTCAGATGAGTGTCGCTAAAAAGTGAACTCTGTGAGTTATTAGCGTCACTTGGTTAAGTGTCGCATACAAGTGACACTGAGTAGCGTCACTAAGGGTCAGTGTCGGATGTGGTCAATTTTGATTTAGGTGTCACTTATGGTAGTGTCGGGTATGTGCGTCACTTGGTTATGGCGACACTAAGTAGAGTGTCACTAATAATAAAATCCAGACATAATAGGCGTCACTTAGGTGAGTGTCGCTGAAAACATTTGTTTTCTGCGACACTTAGGTCTGATCAGTATTCAAGTTAATCAAAAACGTGGTCAACTATGACAGTTTGACCCGAAACTTTTACCCAACCCAAATTTCAGTTAATAGAGTCCAAATAATTTGTCGGTTCGTATCGGGGTTATTTCGAGGTGTCGGTTTTTAAATCGCAACTTAAAACTTCAAGTTTTCATATTTTTCGGTTTTGTCGGTTTGTTTCGCCACAAGATCTCAACAACTTCTGCTCGAAATCAAGGTCCACAATTTTTATTAACTGTTCTTCCACTAATCTAGTATCTAACATGAATTTCTTGAGATTCATAGTATCCATTTACATAGGTAAATAACTCTGCGTAACAACCGTACTCGGTTTTCGATAATGGTCAGACCAGGCTCAAAGATGGGTTTATTCACAAAACTCCATATAGATCTGGTAAAAGTGAAAAAAATGAAAGTTGTAGCTCTTTTCAATACGAAGATTTAAAAAAAAGCGTACTCTAAATCCTCATAGAACTCGAAATATGATGTTTTTACTAAACTGAGTTTTTGAGGCAGATTATTGCATGTTTGTGTAGCATTAATAAAAAACGATTTTAGAGCTTTCATTTGGACATAATATAGTTAGATGAGCAAGTTAACATATTGATATTACGTAAAAAGTCACATTTTTACTACCGACATCTCTCTCATTTTTGGAACAATACTTGGCATTTGGACTTAAAAGATGCTTAAATCAAAGAAACTTTACAAAGAAGATAAAAATGAATTTGCACGAGAAATTACAAGCAAAATGAAAAAAAAAAAAGATTCCACACACGTTTGAAGATTAAAGATATCAAGACAAGATTTAGAGACAAAGTACTCATCACTAAGATTTCTCTTATCCGAGATATTCATTTTCAAAATATGAATCTAACAGAAGCAGAATCAACAAAAACGGATGAAGAATGAAAATTCTACGTACGCCGGAAGATTCAAATGATTCATACGAGACATTTAAAGATCAGAGAAACATTTTAGAGATTTCTTTTCATCAAAGTCTTCGTTTTTGAAAAACGAATCCAACGTAAAAAGAATCAATGAAAATGGATGCATAACGAAAAAGATACGCATCAATCTAGAAACAAAACGAAAGACGGCAAACCGGGGCGGCAAGCTGCCAGCAGCCGCCGGCCACCAGCCAACCACTGTCGGCTGCAATGGTGGCGGCACTAGTTGCCTGTCCCCCATCCCCCGTCTGCTTTTTCGTCCTTGTTCGTACTCGCAGGGTACACGCGCCAGGCCTTTTCCGCGACTTTAGAGTACACGTGCTAGACCTTTACGCACTTTAGGATACATGTGCTAGCAATTTTTCACTTTTTCTAACGTGTGCTCCTAGTTGCTAAAATGCACCAGATTTCACCTATAAATAGGAGGCCCGTGGTTCATTTGAAAAACACACCTCATACACTAACACACCAAGGAACCACACTTTCTACATCTTTCTTATTCTTGTAAAATTAGTTGTATTTCTTCCTTTAGGATAGTTTAATTAATTAGAATAGCTAATTAATTAATTAAGGAAGATTGGTACGGAGGTGCTCCGGGACGCATTGTAGCTAGGAGTTATTTGTACACCTTTCCAGGTTTTAATCTATCTACCATATTTAAATATGTTTGTCCTTTATCTTATAAATTCAAATATGCATGCTAGAATTGCCATGGTTAACTAGATAACTCAATTGTCTGCTATGATAATCATTTAGAAAGTTTTAAATATGTAATTATGTTGTATGTTATGAGATTGCGGATGGTTTATATTACAAATAGATGTAGGAATTAAATCTTTATCATTTATCTTCCTAACTCATGTTGTGACTAAAACCTTATCCAAAAATGAACGTAGCTAACTCATAGGGTATAGGTCACTTAATTATACTATGTTAAATTGAATCATTGAGCTCGGCATGGTGTTCTCTAGACCAAAATAGGATCCAAGAGACACAGAATATGGGAATAGAGGTAGATTAAGATTAAATTCATATCGATGATATTTTTGAGACAACTTTCGAAATATCCTCGACATAAATAATGCCTTTGCATGCTTATATCGAACTGTTTCTTTGATCGTCTAATTGAATGTTCTTGTTTGATTGTTGCCTTAGGATTATCATAATAGTGAAATACAAACAGCATTAAATATCGTGAAGTAATATGACGGCGCCTATTCGACTGTTCTTTGATATAGTACTAGAAACGCCTATGGCGGAGTAGAAATGAATGGAAGTCGAGAATGAACGAAGGTAGTTATATTATGAATCGAATAACAAAAGTATTACTTGAGTTTCCATTTGTAGTACAAATCATCCATGTTTTCTTGCATACCTGAGTAATGATGATAATTCGTACGAATAAGTGATGACATATTATCCGTCCGCCTAGACTAGTTAGTCTAACCTATTTCGGTGAGGGTAAACCTCATTCATAAGATTGTTTATTCAATAAACTATGCCATGATTCAGACATCTCTGACGACCGAGATTGGGGAATAGGATTCGAGATTAACTGTCAGATAATATGGGGATACATTTGAGAGAACTTTCAGTGTATGCTTTAATATATTCTGCAACCCACGTGACATTCTATTTGCCTGATTGTGGACACCGCCGCGTTAACCGATCAAAGGATTGCAGTAATAGCTCACATTAACTTACGAACTTATCCTCATTAGAAATCTCCATATTTAACAACTCCTAAACCACTTCATAGTAGACAATCGCTTTAATTGTTGAACGCCCAAAGTAACCTCCACTTTTTAGTTTATTTTAATTTAATCTAGAATAGAAAACCCAAAACCAAAACCAACTCTTTTATCCCTAGCTAAATACATAAAAGTTTCTAAATCTCCTAGCTTCAATTTGTCACGCTTTGAAGAACGATCCTAGGTCATACTTGTCCTTTGCTAGCCCTTTGATTAGCATGATAGTAACCCTAGGTCCCAGCCTTACAAATTTAAAACCCATTGTTGTCTCGCATCACCATTAGAAATTTCAACGACCGGTGTGCAACACAATAAGTTTTTGGCGCCACTGTCGGGAAGCGTCACCAATCGATTTTAGGAACTTTGCAAATTAAGTGTTTAGCGATCCTTTTGAAAGATCAACATCGATCAAAATTTACCTTTTTACCTTTAGGATTAGTTTAGTGTTAGCACCTTTGACCAGTCATGTCAACACCCTATTTTGACTTGACTATCCCCACACCAAATGAATCTTTAACCCAACTTTTGGCCGTTTCCTCACCTACAAACCACTTACCTTCCTTAAAAACAATCTTTATCAGATTTTATGTTCGAACAAAATGTTATAAACAAAAGAGTAACCGGATTTCAAGATAACATTAACGCCATGATAAAAACTTCAGAAAAATTAATCTCTAACATGGAATCTATTTTGAAAAACTTTAGTTTTATTGAGGAAAGTACGTTGGCAATCACTAATGACACCACTCATCCACCAAGTGATGATGTGTTAATCTTGACTAGAGGAGGAAAAGTAACCAAAGTTGATCCACCTTCACCCGATAACACCCACGGAAACACTTCTTTGCCCACACCTACACCTAGTGAAAATGTGTCAATTGACATCCCTGTCACAACATCTGACCCATCCAAAACTCCAGATAATGTACCTCTGATGTCGCGTAAAAAGTCATGTTTTTACTACCGATATCTCTCTCATTGTAGAATAATTCTTAGCATTTCAAACAAAGAAACAGTACAAATCAGTGATATTATGCCAAGATGGTCAAAACAAGGTTGCATGACAAAAATCAAGCAAAACGGATGAAAATCGAAGATTCCATGCACGTTTGAAAATTCAAGGCATCAAAACAAGATTTCAAGACAAAAGTGCCCATCATCAACATCCATCTCATACAAGATGTTCGTTTTCAAATTATGAATCCAACAGAAGAAGAATCAACAAAAACGGACGAAGAATGAAGATTCTACGTACGCCGGATGATCCAAAAGATTCGTACGAGACATCCAAATATGGGAGACATATTTTTAGGATATCTTTATATCAAAGTATTCGTTTTTGAATTACAAATTCAAATAAAAAAGAATCAATACAAACGGACGCATAACGAAGAAGATACGCGCGAATTAAGCAATGCAGCGAAAGATGACGGACCGGGACGGGTGGCAGCCAGCCGCCGCCGGCCTGCTGGTGGGCGGTGCTGACCTCCCTCCCCCCATCTCGTTTCCACTTTTTGGTACTTGCGTGTACCCGGTGCACCACCTTTCCATGCTTTTTCGTACCCGGTGCGCCACCTTTCGCTACTTTTTCGTACCCGGTGCACCACCTTTCACTCTTTTTCTAATGTGAGCCTAGGCTTGCTAACGTGAGCCACTTTTCACCTATAAATAGCAGCCCTTAGACCTCATTTGAACACACCATCTTTTAGCATCTTCACATCTTTACACATCTACATTTAGATATCTTTCTTTCTTTGTAATTTTAATTCTTCTTAGTTAATTAGACTAGCTAATTAACTAATCAAGGAAGATTTTGTACGGAGGTGCTCCGGGATGCATATTTTAGCTACGAGTTATTGTACTTCTTTCCAGGTGTTAATATATCTTCCATATTTGATATGTTTGTTCTTTCTTTAATAAATTTAAATATGCATGCTAGAATTGCCATGATTAACTAAATAACTCAATTGTCTACTATGATAGTCGTTTAGGAGAAGTTTAAATATGTGATTGTACTGTATGTCATGAGATTGCGGATGCTTTATATTATAAATATATGTAGGAATTGAATCTTTAACGTTTATCTGCCCAACTCATGTTGTGACAAAAACTTTATCCAAAAATGAATGTAGCTAACTCATAGGGTATAAGTCACTTAGTTATACTATGTTAGATTTAATCATTGAGCTCAGCATGGCCGGTGTTCTCTGGACCACACTTGGATCTAAGAGACACGGGGGGAATAGAGGTAGATTAAGATTTAATTCGAACAGACGATATTTTTGAGAAAACTTTCGGAATATCCTCGACTTAGATAACACATTTGTACGCTTAAATTGAACTATTGTCTTGATTATCTTATTGCATGTTCTTGTTTGATTGTTGCCTTAGGATTATCATGATAATAAGATATATTTAGCTCTTAATCGTCGTGAAATAATGTGAGGGCCCCTATTCGACTGGTCTACGATATAGTACTGGAAACGCTTATGGTTGAGTACAAATGTATGGAAGTCGCGAACGACCGAAGGTAGTCATGTTATGAATCGATTAACAAACGTGTTACTTACGTTTCTATGCTTAGTATAAACCATCCCTGTTTTCTTGCATACTTGAGTAATGTTGATAATTTGTATGAATAAGTGATGACATACTATCCGACCGTCTAGACCGGTTATTCCAACCTGTTCCGGTGAGGGTAAAACCCGTTTACAAGATTGTTTATTCAACAAACTGTGCCATGATTCGGACGTCTCTGATGACCGAGATGTTGGAATAGTGTCCAAGATCATAACTAAATTGGTAAGACAATCATTAAAAGTAGAGTCCTTTTTGGGTCGCCCTCAATGAACAGTAAGAGAAATAAACGAGAGATAACTGATTATTAGATTAATTAGTGGAACATTCTGGAAAGTGGATCCAACCGCCGGTTGGAAGGTTCAACCGGCGGCTGGAGTCTAAAGGGTAAAGGCGGTGGAACGAACCAATAGAATATTCTGGAAACAGATCCAACCGCCGGTTGGAAGGTCCAACCGCCGGTTGGAATTCCTGGTGGTTTGTCCCACATCGGCCAAGGGATAAAACCCAAGGCCTCCTCCTTCACTATAAATAGGGACCTCCCCTATGCTTTCAACTCAATCCCAGAATTGAATAGAGTTCAATTCTTTCTCTCTTTCTCATTCCTACTCCTTATAAGAGTTTACACGACTTAGAGTCGAGACCCTAGGAGTTTGAGAATTTCTCTTGGTTCGTGGGTGTGAAGCATTAGAGGTCAGCTGGTTTGGGCACTCGCCTCCAAAGCAAGAAGGTTCTGCAAGGTGGTCTACGCGTGAGAAATCGTTTTCTCAAAGGTTAGTAATTTCTTATTTGTCTTGTTTATTTTATTGCTTTTATTTATTCAAGTTAAGATCCCTTAGGGTTTAGTTTCCTAATTGCATTAGATTAATTTTGTTATATTCCGCTGCGTATATTAATCTAGTTAGGGAATAGAAAACCCAACACTGGTATCAGAGCCTTAGCTTGATAAATACTAGCATTTAATTATCTGCAATAGTATGTAGGTAAAGATAAATTGGAAATAGATTATCTAAATTGGTAAACAGAATTTACACTTTAGACCCTATATTTTGAATTGTTTAAAATATACCATCAAATTTTAAAATGTCTTAAAATAGAACCGTAGACTTTAAGAGTTTAAAGAGAGACGTTACATATATTATGAGCTATAGTTATATGTATCATTAAATGTAAATATATCGTCAGTCAATTGATAAATCGGCTCACCCATAGTGAACAAACTATAAGAGAGGTATAAGGCGGGTAGCTCAACTTCCCTAAAGAAGTCAGGTTTTTAATAGGCTTCGCGCTGACCTGCTTCTCCGCTTCTTTGTGCGTTCAATGGAGCTACCGAGGACTTTTGATAGGATCATGTCAAGATCAAAAGTATGACCTAAAAGTACGAAAAACAAAATCCCGTTCAAGATACTATAATTTGAATAGTATGCTAATCCATGAAAACCGCACATCTTTCGTATGGTCTGTTAATGGAGCGTGTGTGGTTTACCGACACATTAATATGAGAACATATTGAGAGGTGATGTGGAACTCGCGATTCTCGAGCGTACTCGGGCCGGGGACCACGCAGGTTTTGCATGGTTAAGTTCACCATCTTGTTCATGATCCTCGGCATACCAGTCATGAATGGTAGATGAGCATATCCGAGATTAACATGCCATTGATAAGAATCAATGAATCTCAAAAGAACTAGGAGTTTCATAGAGAATGAAATTAACAAATGCATTGTCTACCTAAAATAAATTCGCAATATGATTACGGCAAACCTTTTCATAAAACGAATCTAAAATATGGATCCTATCCTTAATTTTGTAATTAGGTAATTAATTAAGGAATATTTGAACTAACTAAAATTGTTTATCTTATAGATGTCTTCTACAAATGGTAATAATCCTCCCGTCCCCAATTTCGCACATAACTCGAACTTCTCACTTCTATCAGTTCTTGAAAGGGAAAGACTGACTGGTCCAAACTATATGGATTGGATGCGTAACCTAAGGTTTACCTTGAGGTACGAGAACAAGGAGTATGTTCTCGATGAGCAGATTCCCGTGATTGATGAAGATTCAACCCAAGAGGAGATTGAGGCACACAGGAAACATTATGATGATGCGAATAAAGTGTCTTATATCATGGCATCCTCCATGAGCCCCGAGTTGCAAAAGACTTTTGAGAATACTTGGGCTTATGAAATGAACCAACAGCTTAAGGAAATGTTCCAGGCAAAGGCGAGCAAAGAACGCCTTGATGTGGTTAAGTCACTCATGGCTTGCAAACCCAAACCTAGAGCATCTATCTGTGCTTTCGTCTTGAAGATGAAAGGGTACTTTGATAGGTTGGAATCATTGAATATGATGTTTGACACAGAGTTTTCCATTGCCATAATTTTGTCTTATCTGCCATCTGTATACAATCAGTTTGTAATATCATATCAGATGAATATGAATGAGAGAGAAGGCTCAATAATGGAACTCCATAATTTGCTGCAAACTGCTGAGCAAGGAATCAAAAAGGATGATGTGTCCTCTAACTCAGCAGCTCCTGTGTTGGCAATTGGTCAAACTGCAAAGAAAAGAAAGAGGTCAAATTGGAAAGCAAAAACTACGAATGGAAAGTCCAATCGTGGGTCCAAAAGAAAGACTGATTCTGATATTGTACCAGTGAATGATCCGAAGGAAGCAGTGTGCTTTTACTGCAACACTAAGGGGCACTGGAAACGTAGCTGCCCGAAATACCTGAAAGACCTTGAAGATGGCAAGGTTGAAAAGAGTGTTCACTCAGGTATGTTCATGATCGAACTCCATAATACTACAACTTCTAATTCGTGGGTTCTGGATACAGGGTGTGGTACTCACATTTGCACTGTATTGCAGGGTCTAAAGGAAAGTAGAAAGTTGAAGCATGGGGAGCTTAATCTAGTCATGGGAAACAGAGGAATCACGCCTGTTACCGAGATTGGAAAGTATGAGCTCGTGCTGAATTCTGGAGTTAGGATAGATTTGAATAATTGCTGTTATTCGTCAGAAATGACTAGAAACATTATTTCATTTTATGCTTTGTTTAAGGATGGTTATCGATTTTCATTTGATAATGAGAATGGTGATATTTTGGTTTATTTAAATGGTGGTTTTATTTTCAAAGCTTCTCCTTACAATGGCATATATGAAAATGTTGAATATGTTAGCAATTTGATTTTAAATGTTGATTCGTCTAATGAGCTTGATAAATCCAAATTGTGGCCTTATCGTCTTGGGCACGTAAACAAGAAACGCATCGGCCAACTCTAAAAGGATGGAGTGTTGGAATCATTCGACCTCAAATCGGATGATGTATGCGAATCTTGTTTATTGGGCAAGATGACTAAATCACCATTCACCGGGTCGTGTGAAAGAGGTGAAGGACTGTTGGACTTGGTACACACAGATGTTTGTGGACCATTCTGATGCGCCATAAAAGATGGAAATCGATATTATGTTACATTTACTGATGACTACAGTAGATTTGGACATGTTTATCTGATTAAGCATAATTCAGATACTTTTGAGATATTCAAAAGATATCAAAGCGAAGTAGAGAATCAATTGGGCAGAAAGATAAAGGTACTCCGATCCGATAGGGGAGGAGAATACCTTAGTATCAAGTTTCTCGATCATCTTAGAGATTGTGGAATAGTTTTACAATTAACTCCTCCTAGAACACCACAACTTAATGGAGTTGCTGAGAGGAGAAATAGAACCTTGTTGGACATGGTTCGGTCTATGATGAGTCGGGCTACACTTCCAATAAGTTTTTAGGGTTATGCATTAGAAACAGCCGCTCGCATCTTAAATCTTTTACCCACCAAGAAGGTTTCAAAGACACCTTATGAAATGTGGAAGAGAAGACGTCCTTCTCTTGGTCACATCAAAATCTCGGGTTGTGAAGTTTTCGTTAGACGAGAAACTCAGGACAAACTAGACTCCAGATCTGAAAAGTGTCTTTTCGTCAGTTATCCACAAGAGTCATTTGGATATCTGTTCTACAGACCCGCGGATAATGTGGTCTTTGTAGCTCGAAGAGGAGTGTTCCTTGAGAGAGAAATGATATCTAAAGAGGACAGTGGGAGTAAGATAGATCTTGAAGAAATTCAAGAGTCGGCCGATGAAGAACCTACAGTAAACACTGACGTTCAACAAGAGGTGGAAACACTTGTTGAACCTGAAGACATATCCTTACCCGTTCGCAGATCTTGTAGAGTTAGCAAGCCTCCTCAGTTCTATTATGGTTACCATGTAGAAGAAGAGGATAAAATTAGTGATGGTACACTAAATGACTTAAATGAACCTGCTAACTATAAGGAAGCGATGGCAGGCCCTAAGGCTGCCAAGTGGAAGGAAGCTATGAAAAGTGAAATTCAGTCCATGTATGACAACCAAGTTTGGAATTTGGTTGACACTACACCCGATCTTAAGACGGTGGGTTGTAAGTGGATCTTCAAGAAGAAGACCGACATGGATGGGAAAGTACACACTTATAAAGCTAGGTTGGTAGCGAAGGGCTATACTCAAACTCACAGGATTGATTATGAAGAAACCTTCTCGCCAGTAGCTAAGATAAAGTCAATTAGGATTATGCTAGCCATAGCTTCGTTTCATGATTATGAAATTTGGCAGATGGATGTCAAAACCGCTTTCCTTAACGGGAAACTGACAGAGGATGTGTTCATGGCACAACCGGAGGGTTTTGAAAATGCAAAGTATCCTAATAGAGTGTGCAAGCTTCAAAACGCTATTTATGGACTTAAACAAGCCTCTCGTAGCTGGAATCTCTGCTTCCATGAAAAAGTCACAGAGTTTGGATTTTCTAGAAGCGAAGATGAGTCCTGTATATATGTGAAGTTCAGTGGGAGTGTCGTAGTCTTCCTAGTATTATATGTGGATGATATACTACTCATAGGAAACGATGTCCCAACATTAAAAAGTGTAAAGGATTGGTTGGGAAAATGTTTCGCTATGAAAGACTTGGGAGATGCAGCATATATTCTTGGTATAAAGATTTATAGAGATAGGTCGAAACGTCTCATAGGACTTAGCCAGGACACATACTTAGATAAAATTTTGAAAAGATTCAAAATGGAGAACTCTAAGAAAGGGAATCTACCCTTACATCATGGCATTAAGATCAGTAAGGATCTTTGTCCGAAATCTAAGGAAGAATCGGATAGAATGAGTCGAGTCCCATATGCTTCAGCTATAGGATCGATCATGTATGCCATGACGTGTACGAGAGATGATGTTTCATTTGCTTTGAGCTTAGTGAGTCGACATCAGCAGAATCCTGGTGAAGGTCATTGGATAGCTGTAAAGAATATTCTTAAGTATCTGAGAAATACTAAGGACAGGTTCTTGGTTTATGGTGGAGAAAAAGAACTTAGATTAACGGGTTATAGTGATGCAAGTTTCCAAACAGATAGAGATGATAGCCGTTCACAATCTGGTTGGGTATACTTACTGAATGGGGGAGCGTTGACATGGAAAAGTTCCAAGCAAGATACGGTGGCAGACTCAACGTGCGAGTCTGAGTACATAGCGGCTTGCGAGGCTTCAAAGGAAGCCATCTGGATTAAGAATTTTATTGGAGATCTTGGATTTGTTCCAACGGTTCAAGACCCCATTGAAATATTCTGTGATAACGAAAGTGCGGCCGCCTTGAGTAAAGAACCCAAGGATCATGGAAAGTCAAAGCACATTGAGAGAAAATACCATTTTGTTCGAAGGAAAGTAGAAGAAGGACACGTGATTGTGAAGAGTATAAGATCAGAAGATAATCCGGCTGATCCGTTCACAAAGCCACTTGGAAAGTCCAAACATGATGAGCATGCTAGGAGCATAGGCTTAAGAGATAATGTAAAGTTTTAGTTGATAGTTTGATTTTGAAACATTGTAAACAATGATGGAAATTAATATAGACTTGGTGATTAAATAATGGAGATTTATTTATTGGAAGGAGTTCTGCCATTTACTATTGTTTGTCATTGTGTTTCAGTTTTGCATGTTTAGACACCACTTCCCGAGTAAAACAGTTTTTTATTCAAACCTCCTCAGTCGTTCACACTCCTGGAAGTAAGTGGTGAATCAAGACTGTCATGGAGTGTTAGTAGATTGTCTATGGAGATTAGACATGGCATAGAGAATGTTGCAACACTCATAGGTACTTGATGGGGATTTAAGTATAGGAGAGACCCACACTCATGGAAGTTACTTCATGGATTGAAATCACGAGTAACTCTGAGATGATAATATCCTCTATTCTTAAAATGGAGATACATTGAGTTTCTAGTTTTTCAAGTCTGTTATACTTTAGTCTATTCAAACATTGTGCGTAACTGCCAGTCATAAAGGGTATGCTATGTATGACATGATGAGTTGACTAGTACTATGTAGTCTAAATTTATTTGTTCCTTTTTGCCTAAATGGGAAAAGCGATATCTTGGGCCCTCTGATGATTAAAGATTGACTCCAAAGTGCTAGGCCTGGCCAAGACTAAGTTGATGGTTCAATAGTCTCATAAAGTTAATGTAATCGGAAATCAGAAAAGCTAATCATGAATCTCGAGATTGATTAAAATCCATGTCTCGATTCATACGATATCAGTAGAACAATGGAATAGTTGATAACTTATCTAAAGGGCTAACTCTAAGATAAGAATCAGAGTTCGGCAGTTGCGTTGGATGGCACTCTCTAATTAGTTAATGGAATAGGCTTAGACCAATGGTAGTTGATGACTTGTTCAAGTGGGAGACTGTTGGAATAGTGTCCAAGATCATAACTAAATTGGTAAGACTATCATTAAAAGTAGAGTCCTTTTTGGGTCGCCCTCAATGAACAGTAAGAGAAATAAACGAGAGATAACTGATTATTAGATTAATTAGTGGAACATTCTGGAAAGTGGATCCAACCGCCGGTTGGAAGGTTCAACCGGCGGCTGGAGTCTAAAGGGTAAAGGCGGTGGAACGAACCAATAGAATATTCTGGAAACAGATCCAACCGCCGGTTGGAAGGTCCAACCGCCGGTTGGAATTCCTGGTGGTTTGTCCCACATCGGCCAAGGGATAAAACCCTAGGCCTCCTCCTTCACTATAAATAGGGACCTCCCCTATGCTTTCAACTCAATCCCAGAATTGAATAGAGTCGGGACCCTAGGAGTTTGGTAATTTCTCTTGGTTCGTGGGTGTGAAGCATTAGAGGTGTTCTGGTTTGGGCACTCACCTCCAAAGCAAGAAGGTTCTGCAAGGTGGTCTACGCATGAGAAATCGTTTTCTCAAAGGTTAGTAATTTCTTATTTGTCTTGTTTATTTTATTGCTTTTAATTATTCAAGTTAAGATCCCTTAGGGTTTAGTTTCCTAATTGCATTAGATTAATTTTGTTATATTCCGCTGCGTATATTAATCTAGTTAGGGAATAGGAAACCCAACACGAGATTAGGGAATAGGATTTGAGATTAACTTTTGGATAATATGGACATGCATTTGAGAGAACTTTCGGTGTATGTTTTAATATATTCTGCAACCCATGTGACATTCTATTTTCCTGATTGTGGTCACATCCGCGTTAGCCCGAAAGAAGGACCGTAGAATAGCTCACATTAACCTACAAATTTATCCTCATTAGAACTCCTCTTATTTAACTTCACCGAAACCACTTCATAGTAGACTATCGCTTTAAATTGTTGAACGCCCGAAGTAACCTCCACCTTTTAGTTTATCTTAAATTTAATTTTAATTTAAAAAAACCCAAAACCAAAACCATCTTTCTGAGCCCCAGCTAAATTCATAAAAGTTCCTAAACCCTCCTAGTTTCAACTCGTCGCGCTTTGAAGAACGACTCTAGGTTATACTTATCCTTTGCTAGCCCTTAGATTAGCAATAGTAGTAACCCTAGGCCCCAGCCTTACAAATTAAAAACCCACTGTTGTGCTGCATCTCCATTAGAAATTCCAACGACCGGTGTGCAGCGCAACAAGTTTTTGGCGCCGCTGCCGGGGAGCATCGGCGACCGATTTTAGGAGCATAGCAACTGTAGTATTTAGCGATCCTTTTGAAAGATTAACATCAATCAAAAGTTACATTTCTTGCCTTTAGGATTATATTAGATTAGTTTTACCTACTTTTTAACCAACCATGTCAACACCTTATCCTTATTGGACCCAACTTTTGGATAAATCTTCTCCCACAAGCCACTTATTTTCCTCAAAATCACTTTTGTCACTTTTTATGCTTGAACAAGACCTTATAAACAAAAGAGTAACCGTATTTCAAGACAACATTGACGCCATGATAAAAAATTCAGAAAAATTAATCTCTAACATGGAATTCATTTTGAAAAACTTAAGTTTTATTGAGGAAAATACGTCGGCAAGCACTAATCCACCAAGTGACGATGTGTTAATCGTGACAAGAGGAGGAAAAGTAACCAAAGTTGATCCACCACCACCACCAGATAACACCCCCGAAAATACTTCATTGCTTACACCTATACCTAGTGAACATGAGTCCATTGACATCCCTGACCCATCACCAGCCCAAACTCAGGATAATGTACCTCGTACAAGAATACCTTATCCTGGAAGACTTAGAAAGGAAAAGCAAGAAGCCAAATTCGGAAAATATCTGGAAATGTTTAAAAGCCTACACTTAAATGTTAAATTATTAGATGCTTTAGTATAAATGCCTTCATGTGCCAAATTCTTTAAAGAACTCATTTCAAACAAAGAAAAGCTTAGGCACATAGTTAGTTTACCCTTGGATGCTGAATGTTCTTTAATTGTGCAACATGGTCTTCCACCTAAACTAGGCGATACTGGACGCTTTACCATACCTTGTTTTCTCCAAGATATTCAAATCAGTAATGCCTTAGCCGACCTAGGTGCTAGTGTTAATCTTATGCCTTATTCCCTCTATAAGAAATTAGAATTAGATAACTTGTTACCTACTCGTATGACCATTCAATTAGCAGAAAGATCAGTTAAACTACCTCGAGGGATTGCTGAAGATGTCATGGTAAAAGTCGATAAGTTCATCTTTCCGGTAGACTTCATTGTCATGGATATACAGGAAGACACCCATGTCCCGCTCATCCTTGGCAGATCTTTCTTAAACACCGCCAAGGCTGTGATCAACGTAAACGAAAAATCCTTAAAACTGAGAGTGAGAAAGGAGGAGGTCACCTTTAACGTAAATCGATTAATGAAGCAACCTTTGGAAGAGGACCTTGGTTTGTGTGATATCATGCAGGACATTTTTTACGAACATCTCCATGAAGTATTGGCAATATACAGCCGAGATCCGATACCCAACACGGTAGTCACCGTTCAGAGGTTATACAATAAGGACCCTGAGCTGCACTCCGCAATCACTTCACCAACAACATCCGAAGAGCTACTATTTCCCCTGTTTGAAAAGAAATCCTCTTGCACTAATGGCAAAATAATCGTTGTTCCATTAGGATGCAGCACACCGATACCTTGGCTAAAAAGAGAGGGGACCAAACCAAACCCATTTCCTTCGAATAAAGAGATCCTAGATTCATTCAAGGGAATGAGTATGGAACCACCCCCAATTGAACCACAACTAACCAACCAACCCGTACCACTACCACTACTCGAAATCACCATAAACCAATCTTCAACCGCTCAATTTCAAGAATTCCAACTCACCGACGATGGAGGGATTATTCTCACCCGAAATGACGATATATCCTCATCAACAGTCAACAAATACGAGCTAAAGACGAACGAATTTTCAAACCAAACCGAGTGGGTCGAAATAGCATCAATCTCCACATCTGAACCCGAGATAGACGAAACACCATTCCAAGAAGAGTACGAGAAACTAAATAGAAATGAGATAGCTAGAATGAAGCCGTCTATTGAAGAACCACCAACCCTAGAATTGAAAATTACCACCTCACCTTGAGTACGCTTACCTCCAAGGAACTTCACAGCTCCCAGTAATAATCTCAAAGGAGTTAGAACCCGAAGAGAAAACACAACTAATTGATGTTCTGAAATCACACAAGAAAGCAATCGCGTGGAAAGTTTATGATATACAAGGAATCAGTCCAAACTACCGCACCCACAAGATCCTCATGGAGAACGATTTCAAACCATCCATGCAAAGGCAGAGGAGAGTGAATCCTAAGATTCAAGACGTGGTAAAAAAAGAAGTTATCAAACTCTTGGATGTTGGATTGATCTATCCAATTTCCGATTCACCTTGGGTTAGCCCCGTTTAAGTGGTTCCAAAGAAAGGAGGAATGACAGTCATTACAAACGAAGACAATGAGCTTATACCAACTAGGACTGTCACCGGTTGGAGAGTCTGCATCAATTATAGGAAGTTGAATGAAGCAACTCGCAAGGATCACTTCCCACTTCCATTTATTGACCAAATGCTCGAAAGATTATCAGGGAACAAATTCTACTATTTCCTTGACGGATTCTCCAGGTATTTCCAAATCCCGCTTGACCTGAAGGACCAAGAGAAGACAACATTCACATGCCCGTATGAAACATTCGCTTATGCCATTTGGATTATGCAACGCACCTGCGACATTTCAGAGATGCATGATTGCAATCTTCCACGACATGATCGAACGATGCATGGAAGTCTTTATGGATGACTTCTCGGTCTTTGGAGACTCTTTCGCATCATGCTTATCAAACCTCGACAGAATGCTCACCAAATGTGAAGAATCAAATCTCATCTTGAATTGGGAAAAATGTCATTTTATGGTGAAATAAGGAATAGTTTTAGGACATAGGATATCAAAATCGGGAATTGAAGTAGACAAAGCCAAAGTTGAAATCATCACTAAACTTCCACCACCAACCAACGTAAAAGCCATTCGGAGTTTTTTAGGACACGCTGGATTCTATCGCTGTTTTATCAAGGACTTCTCAAAGATCTCTCGACCTATCACCCACCTTTTAGGAAAGGACATCAAGTTTGTGTTTAACGAAAATTATATGAAGGCCTTCAACTACGTAAAGAAAGAGCTAACCAATGCACCAATCATGGTTGCTCCAGATTGGAGTCTACCATTTGAAATCATGTGTGACGCTAGCGACTTCGCAGTAGGGGCTGTTCTCGGACAAAGGAAGGATAATCACTTCCGACCAATCTACTACGCTAGCAAAACGCTAACAAACGCTCTAGAAAACTACACAAAAACTGAAAAGGAGCTGCTAGCCGTAGTGTTTGCCTTCGATAAATTCCGATCCTATATAATATTGTCCAAAACGATAGTGTACATGGATCACTCCGCTCTAAAATACCTCTTCAAAAAGCAAGACGCAAAACCCAGATTGCTATGAGGATTCTACTCCTACAAGAATTCGACATCGAGATAAAAGAGAAGAAGGGAGCAGAAAACATCGCCGTAGATCATTTAAGTCGACTTGAAAATTCGTCAATGGAACAACTTGCAGAAAGAGATATTAGAGATCGATTTTCAGAAGAACAATTAATGAGTTTAGGAAAATCAATGCAAGACTTGCAATTCACTAATGATCCTTGGTTTGCAGATATTGCAAATTTTATAGTTGGGGGGATCATAAGAAAAGGAATGCCATCATCACGAAAATGAAAATTCTTCCGTGACGCCAAGCATTACTTTTGGGACGATCCATACTTGTTTAAGGTCTGTCCCGATCAAATTATAAGAAGATGTGTTAATGGGAAAGAAGCCGAACACATACTCCACCAAAGCCACCACGGACCAACCGGAGGACACCACGCAGCTAATTTAACAGCCAAGAACGTTTACGACTCAAGATTCTACTGGCCCACTGTCTTCAGAGACGCACAAGACTTGGTGAAACATTGCGATATTTGCCAAAGGTTTGGAAATATCACAACGCGTGATGAAATACCCTTGACGAATATCCAAGCATGTGAAATATTTGACATATGGGGACTAGAATTCATGGGACCATTTCCAAAATCTTACGGGAAAGAATACATCCTAGTGGCTGTCGACTACGTGTCCAGATGGGCCGAAGCTCAAGCCTTTCCAACAAATGACTCAAGGGTCGTAACCAAGTTCTTAAAACAGCTATTCTGTCAGTTTGGAACCCCTCGGGAAATCATCAGCGATCGTGGCACACACTTTTGCAATACGCAGTTTATGAAACTATTGCAATAATACGGTGTTACCCACAAGACGTCTACAGCCTACCACTCACAGATAAATGGGCAAGCAAAAATTACAAACCGAGCGCTAAAAAGGATCTTGGAATGAACAGTTGGTCAACATAGGGAAAGATGGGCATATAAGCTAGACGATGCTTTATGGGCATTCCGGACGGCCTACAAGACACCGTTAGGAATGACCCCTTATAGGCTTGTGTATGGAAAGGCATGTCATCTTCCAATCGAACTAGAGTACAAAGCTTACTGGGCATTGAGAAATTGTAGCTTGGATCCTACGATAACGGGAACACACCGAAAAATGCAACTGAATGAGCTGGCAGAATTAAGAGATCAAGCTTATGAAAGCTCCTATAAATTCAAGGAGAGAACCAAAGTACTCCATGATTCTAAGCTCCACCACACACGCTTCAACTCAGGTGGTAAAGTTCTACTCTTTAACTCATGATTTAAAAAGTTTTCTGGCAAATTTAAAACACGATGGAGCGGCCCATTTGCAATATCGAAAGTATTTCCATATGGTGTCGTCGAGCTCGAGGCCCCTAAAGGAAACTTCAAGGTAAATGGTCACCGTTTGAAACAATACATACAAGACTTTCCCCCATCTGAGGAAATCTATGGTTACGAAGAGCCCTGATAGAATAGCAGAGTCAAGCTACGAGACTCGATAAACAAAGTGCTCTTGGGATGCACCCCAAGCTTATCTTATATTTTCAGCATTAATTTTCTTTTCTTGTTCTTAATTTAATCCATTTTATGCAGTTCTCGCCTCATGAAAGACTAATGATTATTCCTGGGCCATTAACCTTTTATATTTTGCAGGATGAGTTCACAGTTAGACATACCATGACAGAGACGCTCACATGCCATGTATCACTCCCGGAATTCATCACCGGGCAGTAGCATGAGGACTATCAGAGGATCACAGTCACCACCTCCTAGCTTGGATGAGATCTTGGTAGACTTGGTGGAGGTGACCGTTCAGGAGACATTTCTTCTGCGTTCCACCCACACTAGGTTACCTTCATCTCACCGACTAGAGGGACAGACCGCAGGGAACTCTAGAGTACCCATCTTTGAGCATGGGGTTACTACTGCAGACCCTGCTGTCACATGGTATGTACTGAGGGCCCTTGAGGTCCAGCACAGTGCCATCGCTGAGATCCACACTGCTCTGGGCTTCCCCTCCACACCTGTGTGCCCCTTTCAGATGAGACCTGATCCCGCTCCGCACATTCCACCGTGGGACTTATTTCCACCTTGGAGCATGACTGCGCAGGACCACCCCACTTTTATGGACCCACTAGAGGAGGAGGCTGCTGCACTTGATGCTTGGATTCAGGATCCAGAGGATGGTACCGCATCTCTGGTCCACACTATCGAGGAGTCGCCATCACCCACATCGGTCGTTGAAAACACGATCTTCATGGATGATGACTTCACCGATTGGGAGACGCTCTCTGCTGACATGGATTAGTTTCTAGTAGAGGAGGAGGCTGCTGCACTTGATGCTTGGATTCAGGATCCAGAGGATGGTACCGCATCTCTGGTCCACACTATCGAGGAGTCGCTATCACCCACATCGGTCGTTGAAAACAAGATCTTCATGGATGATGACTTCACCGATTGGGAGACGCTCTCTGCTGACATGGATTAGTTTCTAGTAGTTATTTGTGTTTAGTATTAACAAGTATTGTTGGTGTTTAATATTAACGTGTATTTGTGAAGGATGTTGATTATGCAAAAATTGATGTAGGAATTATGGAACGAGTTCATTTTAATGAGCCTGGTCCGTCTCCAGCAAATCCGCATACACACGCAGCACAAGATATTTTCTCTTCTAACCTTACTTTGCTTGATTAAAACACAATTAAATTCTAAGTAAAACTCTAAGTGTGGGATTATGTCTCACAAGACAGAGTATAGCTTCGAAAGATTGACCAGCGTTTGAAAATCTAAGTGTGGGATTAACCCAACTTAGAAATAGAACATTAGGGACAATGTTCTTTTAAGTGTGGGATGAAAGTAGTATTCAATACTAAAGTGTGCCTTTAAGTAAAAGTCATGTTTTCAGCAAATTTTCAAAATTTTCAAAGTCAAAAAGGGTATTTCCAGTCAACAGAAATTCAAAGGCTTGGAATTAGATATTGTCGGGCAAAACCCTTTGAGGATTTTCAAACTCTGTTTCGAGGCAAGCAATCGCATGACTAGGAACTAAACCACCAAACTAAGTGAGGATTCTTGAGCCATATAAAAGCATTCATCTTTAATGCTTCACTTTTCGATTGTGAGTGTGCCGGTGTATGCTCTCTAGACTCAGAACTTGTTAAAGCAATACATTTCGAGATTACAAAAATGGGCGTCATACGTGATGAAGGTGCAATTAGAGGACCTTGACATTTCCTAGGATAAAAACCCTCTCGTAAAACCCATGCTTTCAAGCCTAACCTAACCAATGCTCACCTTCAGCATTGAAGATCAGTAGAAAACATGTTGAGCCTTAGCCTTTTCATTTCAAAAATTCACTTCAAAAGCCAATCCCTTCTTTCATCATCTTTTGGCCATAGCCTAAGTTTCTGTTCTGTCAGAAGAATTACTATAAGAAGTACGGAGCGTTCCCCAAAGGATGAGCATCATCCGTAAAAGGAGCTCCAAGAAAAAGAAATTCAGCAAAAGCAAAGCTGTCAGAAGAAACCTAAAAGCCCAAGGATCATTTAAAGCCAAGGGAAAGGTTTATCAAAAGAAACTTGAAAGAAAAAGCTGCAAAAGAAGGCTCAAAAAGAGAAAAATCCAAGAAGAAGCACAACTAAGCGCCAAAGATAAGTCATCACAGACAACTCTTAGGCTATATTAAAAGCCCCAAATAAACCACCTACAAAACCCTTTGTTCATATATACTACTTTCACCCTCTTATAAATGTCTAGGGACAATTTCCACCGTCCTCATTTAAGTACTGTAGATCTGATCCTCGACCAAGCCTATGATGACGGAAGAGCTGCATGACTGGCTCCTGAGTGAATTAGAAATTAGGAAACCCGATACACTTAAGTGAATTGAGTGACCACCTGTGAGGATCCCAGCCATGTATATCTTACACTACGAAGATTGAAAAGAGAGCTTGCTAGAACCAGGTTGGAAAAACATCAAAAGATTAAAATCCCGCCTTAAATCTTTTCTTTACCTAGCCTGCAGGAATCAAAATTCTCCAGGACGCAAAGCCCCCTTTCCCGACTATTAAAAACAGTTTTACTGAAGATTTGCTTGAGGAAAAGCAAGTTCTAAGTGTAGGATACTTGATGTCGCGTAAAAAGTCATGTTTTTACTACCGATATCTCTCTCATTCTGGAATGATTCTTGGCATTATAAACTAAGAAACAGTATAAATCAGTGATATTATGCCAAGATGGTCAAAACAAGGTTGCACGACAAAAATCAAGCAAAACGGATGAAAAACAAAGATTCCACGCATTATTGAAGATTCAAGGCATCAAAACAAGATTTCAAGACAAAAGTGCCCGTCATCAACATCCATCTCATCCAAGATATTCGTTCTCAAATTACGAATCCAACAGAAGAAGAATCAACAAAAATGGACGAAGAATGAAGATTCTACGTACGCCGGAAGATCCAAAAGATTCGTACGAGACATCCAATGATGGGAGACATATTTTTGGGATATCTTTACATCAAATTCTTTGTTTTTGAATTACGAATCCAATGCAAAAAGAATCAATGTAAACGGATGCATAACGAAGAAGATACGCGCGAATTAAGCAACGCAGCGAAAGACGACGGACCGGGACGGGTTGCAGCCAGCCGCCGCCGGCCAGCCACCAGCCGCCGCCAGCCTTCTGGTGGGTGGTGCCGCCCTCCCTCCCCCCGTCTCATTTCCGCTTTTTGGTACTTGCGTGTACCCGGTGCGCCACCTTTCCATGTTTTTTCGTACCCGGTGCGCCACCTTTCGCTACTTTTTCGTACCCGGTGCACCACCTTTCACTCTTTTTCTAATGTGAGCCTAGAAATGCTAACGTGAGCCACTTTTCACCTATAAATAGCAGCCCTTAGACCTCATTTGCACACACCATCTTTTAGCATCTTCACATCTTTACACACCTACATTTAGATATCTTTCTTTCTTTGTAATTTTAATTCTTCCTAGTTAATTAGACTAGCTAATTAACTAATCAAGGAAGATTTTGTACGGAGGTGCTCCGGGACGCATATTTTAGCTACGAGTTATTGTACTTCTTTCCAGGTGTTAATCTATCTTCCATATTTAATATGTTTGTTCTTTCTTTAATAATTTTAAATATGCATGCTAGAATTGCCTTGATTAACTAAATAACTCAATTGTCTGCTATGATAGTCGTTTAGGAGAACTTTAAATATGTGATTGTACTGTATGTCATGAGATTGCGGATGCTTTATATTATAAATAGATTTAGGAATTGAATCTTTATCGTTTATCTGCCCAACTCATGTTGTGACTAAAACTTTATCCAAAAATGAACGTACCTAACTCATAGGGTATAGGTCACTTAGTTATACTATGTTAGATTGAATCATTGAGCTCAGCATGACCGGTGTTTTCTGGACCACACTAGGATCTAAGAGACACGGAACATGAGAATAGAGGTAGATTAAGATTTAATTTGGACAGACGATATTTTTGAGACAACTTTCGGAATATCCTCGACTTAGATAACACCTTTGTACGCTTAAATTGAACTATTGCCTTGATTATCTTATTGCATGTTCTTGTTTGATTGTTGCCTTAAGATTATCATGATAATAAGATATATTTAGCCCTTAATCGTCGTGAAATAATGTGACGGCCCTATTCGACTGTTCTTCAATATAGTACTGGAAACGCTTATGGCTGAGTACAAATGTATGGAAGTCGAGAACGACCGAAGGTAGTCATGTTATGAGTCGATTAACAAACGTGTTACTTAGGTTTCTATTCTTAGTATAAACCATCCCTGTTTTCTTGCATACTTGAGTAATGTTGATAATTTGTATGAATAAGTGATGACTACTATCCGACTGTCTCGACCGGTTATTCCAACCTGTTCCGGCGAGGGTAAAACCCGTTTACAAGATTGTTTATTCAACAAACTGTGTCATGATTCGGACGTCTCTGATGACCGAGATTGGGGAATAGGATTTGAGATTAACTGTTGGATAATATGGACATGCATTTGAGAGAACTTTCGGTGTATGTTTTAATATATTTTGCAACCCATGTGACATTCTATTTGTCTGATTGTGGACACATCCGTGTTAGCCCGAAAGAAGGACTGTAGAATAGCTCACATTAACCTACAAATTTATCCTCATTATAACTCCTCTTATTTAACTTCACCTAAACCACTTCATAGTAGACAATCATTTTAAATTGTTGAACGCTCGAAGTAACCTCCACCTTTTAGTTTATCTTAAATTTAATTTTAATTTAGAAAAACCCAAAACCAAAACCATCTTTTTGAGCCCCAGCTAAATTCATAAAAGTTCCTAAACCCTCCTAGTTTCAATTCGTCGCGCTTTGAAGAACGACTCTAGGTCATACTTATCCTTTGCTAGCCTTAGATTAGCAATAGTAGTAACCCTAGGCCCTAGCCTTACAAATTAAAAACCCACTGCTGTACTGCATCTCCATTAGAAATTCCAACAACCGGTGTGCAACGCAACAACCTCTCACGAGAATACCTTATCCTGGTAGACTAAAAAAGGAAAAGCAAGAAGTCCAATTCGGTAATATCTGGAAATATTTAAAAGCCTAAACCTAAATGTAAGATTATTAGATGCTTTAGTAGAAATGCCCCTGTTTGCTAAATTCTGTAAAGAACTCCTTTCAAATAAAGAAAAATTTAGGCAAATAGTTAGTTTACTCTTGAATGCTGAATGTTCTTTAATTGTACAACATGGTCTCCCACCTAAATTAGGCGATACTAGATGCTTTACTATACCCTTTTTTCTCTAAGGAATTCAAATTAGTAACGTTTTAGCAGACCTAGGTGCTAGTGTTAATCTTACGCCTTATTCCCTCTATAAGAAATTATCATGAGATGGCCTATTACCGATATCGCATAAAAAGTCATGTTTTTACTACCGATATCTCTCTCATTCTAGAATGATTCTTGGCATTTAAAACACAAAACCAATACAAATCAATGATATTATGCCAAAATGGTCAAAACAAGGTTGCACGATAAAAATCAAGCAAAACGGGTGAAAAACGAAGATTCCACACACCTTTGAAGATTCAAGGCATCAAAATGAGATTTCAAGACAAAAGTGCCCATCATCAACATCCATCTCACCCAAGATATTCATTTTCAAATTATGAATCCAACAGAAGAAGAATCAATAGAAACGGATAAAGAATGAAGATTCTACGCCCGCGGGAAGATATAAATGATTCGTACGCAATATTTGGAGATAGGAAACATATTTTTGGGATATCTTTACATCAAAGTCTTCGTTTTTTAATTACTAATCCAACGCAAAAAGAATCCAACGCAGCGAAAGACGACGGACCGGGGCGGGTGGCAGCCAGCCGCCGCCGGCCTGGTGGTGGGCGGCGCCGCCTCCCCTACCCCCGTCTCTTTTGCGCTTTTCCGTCCTTGCGTGTACCCGGTGCACCACCTTTCGCTACTTTTTCGTACCCGGTGCACCACCTTTCGCTACTTTTTCGAATGTGAGCTGAGGGATGCTAACGTGAGCCACTTTTCACTTATAAATAGCAGCCCATAAACCTCATTAGAGGAGACACTCAAAATACAGTCCTACATTCTAATACACTCACATACTCCTTTTCCATTTCCACTTTCTCACTCTAGAAATTCTCTCATAGTCTAGGATTATTGTAATTAATCTTCGGATTAGTATAGAGGCTAGAACGAACGTTAGAAGGTTTGAAGATTCATGTTTGTACGTGTAAACGAGTTGTCAATCATAATAATATGCTTCTACACATTTATTTCCGGGTGCTATCTAAACCTTTATCATATTTGTTTTATTCCATATTTTAAATATGTGTTATTGCTTGGTATGTGATATATTTGTTGCCATGAATTGTGAGTAGTTTATTATTGTGGTTGTTGATGATGTAGATAATTATAAGTAAGGATGATATTATATAATCAATGTATGACAATCGTAAAGAGATATGACGGCCCCTATTCGATTGCTTATCCGATATAATACTGGAAATGCTTTAAAGCGGAGTACAAATGTATGGAAGTCGGTAAACGACCGAAGGTAGTTATATCTCTGGAATCAGCTCTGGTTTAATAATTGGAATCCCGAAGGGGTAATACAACTTCACAACTAACTGGTATATCCTACGAAAGTCAAAACACTATAAAATGATGTTCATGAATTACGTTCAGATAAAATAGGAATTATTAACCCTTGTAGCATCAAGACTTTATGAATTCAAGTTTAATTTATGGATTACCCTTTCTGGTTATCCACGTGACTACAACCTAGTAATTAGGACCTGATCAACCTTAATTATGGTAAGTAGTTATTTGTGCCCTGCGGTCGAGAGTAATTGACAGTGAAAGTGACATTCTATCTAACTAAATGTAAAGCAGTGCAGAAATGTAAACCTAATATATACAACGAGTGGTTTCAATGTAACTACTACGTAAAGTACACTGTCTATCATTGAAAGGCATGGTCCGCATATGAAACACGATTTAACAAACTGCGAATAATCTGGGGATGTATAACTGTTTGAAAAGGAGAGATTTGAATCATAAGTCGAAGTAACTAAAGCTTAAATGAATGATAACAGGATTTCAGAATAAGATCAAAGTTGTAATCTTTAAAACACCAAATCTTAAAAAATCGGCGGTCTAAACATACAAAGTTATTAATCTGCATGCTAATAGAACAGTAAACTATCTTAGGAGTTAAGAACGGTCGGACCTATGAGACGATACGCTACTGATTCATGAACCTCGGTATAGAACCAAAATAGGTTGCTTATCTTTCAACTAGACAAGTATTGGAAGTTTGTATATTGCTCCGATCAGAATCATGATAACCTAGTTCCTAGTGACATGCCAATGGAAAATCGAGTTGGTAGGGTTCTAGGGTTTACACCTAGTAGTTTGGTTGCCACATTAGTATCATCCCTATTTATTCTGTCATCCCGAAATATTTATTATCAAAATCTCAACAATCACATATTTATCTTTATCTGCTTTTCTGTACTTTAATTTCCTGCATTTTAATTACTTGTCTTTAGTTTAAAAACCCCCTAACCTACCTACTTTGTCCCATCCTAGATACTTCCCTACCGAAGGTGCCAACTTTAATTGCCCACACGTTTGGATTCATAGAACGATCTTAGGTTATACTTACCGCTTACTAACCAGAGTAGGTAGTACATAAAATTTAAGCCCCGCTAATTATAATTTTTAAAACCCCTGTTGGCGCCCGATTAGTTACCATCAACGACACCGATGCTTTCGGGTGCCATCAAGTTTTTGGCGCCGCTGCCGGGGAATCACAAACGTACAATTTAAAGCCACCTTAAGTAGTAGTATTTAGGAGATCCTTCTGAACGAAACCTTTCCAGGTATCTTTCGGAAGTTAATTTGAGTAATTTAGTATTAATTATTAATTTGTATTAATTTAGTATTAATTAATTAGGATAGTATTAGTTTAAAATGACAACTCGAAAACCCACTTCTTACCTCATTTCAAAAGACAAACTGACGACAATGGACGATACGGAATTCTTTGACTACTTAGTAGGAGAAATAGGATCTGATTTCTTTTCACCCTCTTCCTCTAAAGCTAAAGAAACCTCTGAAATCCTAGAAGAATTTAGGACCTCACTCTCTATTCCAAAACATTGCCTGGACTTTGATGACACAGATCAATTGCCTGACCTGGCATCATCTCCAGAAGATCACTTTCCAACTTTGCATTCACCTCAAATACCAAATTCTGTCCACTTCGATAGTCCTTCCGAAGAAGATTACGAAGAAAAACCTCCGAAATTATGTGAATTAATCACCCTCATTCCTGAAATGTCAGTGTATGGCAATGTTGCGACACGCACCGGTCGTTGGGTTTTCTAATGGTGACGTGACACAGCAGTGGATTTTTAATTTATAAGGCTGGGGCCTAGGGTTACTTATTATGCTAATCAAAGGGCTAGCAAAGGACAAGTATGACCTAGGATCGTTCTTCAAAGCGCGACAAATTGAAACTAGGGGGTTTAGAAACTTTTATATATTTAGCTAGAGTTAAAAGAATTGGTTTTGGTTTTGGTTTTAGATCCTAAATTAAACTAGACTAAAAAAGGTGGAGGTTACTTCGGGCATTCAACAATTAAAGCGATTGTTTACTATAACGTGGTTTAGAAGTTGTTAAATATGGAGAGTTCTAATGGAGATAAGTTCGTAAGTTGATGTGAGCTATTACTACAATCCTTCTATCGGGCTAACGCGGAGATGTCCACAATCAGGCAAATAGAATGTCACGTGGATTGCAAAATATATTAAAGTGTACACCGAAAGTTCTCTCAAATGTACACCCACATTATCTGACAGTTAACCTCAAATCCTATTCCCCAATCTCGATCGTCAGAGATGCCCGAATCATGGTATAGTTTGTTGAATAAACAATCCTATGAACGAGGGTTATCCTCACCGGAATAGGTTGGGCTAACTGGTCTAGACGGCCGGATAACATGTCATCACTTATTCGTACGAGTTATCATCATTACTCAGGGATGCAACAGAACAGGGATAATTTATGCCACAAATAGAAACCTAAGCAATACGTTTGTTATTCGATTCATAATACAAATACCTTCGGTCGTTCTTGACTTCCATACATTTGTACTCCGTCGTGAGCGCTTCCAGTACTATATCAAAGAACAATCGAATAGGGGCCGTCATATTATTTCACGATGATTAATGTCGTTTAAATTTCTCTATTATGATGATCCTAAGGCAACAATCAAACAAGAACATGCAATAAGACGATCAAAGCAACAGTTCAATTTAAGCATACAAAAGTATTATCTAAGTTGAGGATATTCCGAAAGTTGTCTCAAAAATATCGTCTATATGAATTTAATCTTAATCTACCTCTACTCCCATGTTCCATGTCTCTTGGATCCTATTTTGGTCTAGAGAACACCGGTCATGTCGAGCTCAATGATTCAATCTAACATAGTATAACTAAGTGACTTGTACCCTATGAGTTAGCTACGTTCATTTTTGGATAAAGTTTTTGTCATAACATGAGTTGGGCAGATAAACGATAAAGATTTAATTCCTATATCCATTTGTAAAGTAAACCATCCGCAATCTCATAACATTCCATATAGTCACATGTTTAATATTTTATAAACAACTATCATAGCAGATAATTGAGTTATTTAGCTAATCATGGCAATTCTAGCATACATATTTAAATTTATTAAAGGAAGGACAAGCATATTAAATATGAAAGATAGATTAACACCTGGAAAGAACTACAATAACTCTTAGCTAAAATATGCGTCCCGGAGCACCTCCATACAAATCTTCCTTGACTAGTTAATTAGCTAGTCTAATTAACTAGGAAGAATTACTACTAATACTACAATAAAGAAATGTGTAGATATCTTGGTGTGGTGGGTGTGTTGATGTCTAGGTGTGTTTTTGCAAATGAGCCTCATGCCTCCTATTTATAGGAGAGTTTTGGTGCATTTTAGCAAGTGGAAGCTCACAATAGCAAAAGGTGGAAAAGGTGGTGGCACGAGGTACGTAAAGTTACGTAAACGTCTAGCACCAGGTACGTAAATTTGCGTAAAGGTCTAGCACCAGGTACGCGAAAGGACAAAAAAGTGCAATCCTTGCGGGTGAGTGGCGGCCAGCGGTGGCCATGTGCCAGCCGGCGGCGGTGGGGTGGCTGACCGATGGCGGCTGGCAGCCCCCCGCACAGGTTCGTCGCATGTTGCCTCATTTCTCGATTCGTGCGTGTTTTCTTCGTTATGCGTCCGTTTGCGTTGATTCTTTTTGTGTTGGATTCGTAATTCAAAAACGAAGCTTTTGATGAAAAGAAATCCCAAGAATATGTCTCTGAACTTTAGATGTGTCATACGAATCGTTTGGATCTTCCGACGTACGTAGAATCTTCATTCTTCGTCCGTTTTTGTTGATTCTTCTTCTGTTGGATTCGTAATTTGAAAACGAACATCTTTGATGAGATAGATGTTGGTGATGGGCTACTTTTTCTTGAAATCTCGTTTTGATGTCTTGAATCTTCAAACGTGCGTGGAATCTTCGTTTTTTGGCCGTTTTGCTTGATTTTGCTCGCGCAACCTTGTTTTGATCTTCTTAGCATATTATCAATGATTTGTGTGTTGTTTGAGTCCAAATGCCAAGTATTGCTCCAGAATGAGAGAGATATCGGTGGTAAAAACGTGACTTTTTACGCGATATCAGGCAACACTTTGTCAAATTCTCGTAATGAAGGCATCTTTCCATTCCTTTCACAATAACACAAATACACCATCTATCGAGTGGTGGATAAAGTTCCATCAGTTGAGCCAGAAAAACCTTGTTCTGAAGAATGCCACCTCGGCACATCCTTTAATCCTTCTCGCAGAGTAGATGTTTATAGGGCATTCGTTAGGAAATTAGACTCCTCTGACTTTCCTTTTTCATATGACCAATGAGAAAAGATTACCAATCTTGATGAACAACTCAAATTCTTATCTCGCCTGTCAAATCATGAATGCGAAAGCACTTCCACCAATTTCAGAGACCAAGAACTAAAGTTTATAGCATATTTGGATCTAGTTTTTGAATCACTTGCCGACATGGATTTCAATCCAATATCTATGATATTAATCAATCATAATGTTGCTGAAATGATCAATGAACTCGAGTTCTGGGTAGAACGGGACCTGATGATTCCTATCATCATCCCTGGTAAAATTCCATTCTTTGTTGATCCCGCTTCTTATTTGATCTCAAAATTGCTAGACGTTTTTTCTGATTCCACCAAAAGACATGACACCGCTCTCTTCGCTAAACAGAAAGATCTTTACGTTAAGCTTGTTCAAATCTTCGCTTTCACCAAATACCCCTTCACTTCCACACAAAAAGCCCTAATCAGTAAACTCGTAAGAACAGTCAATTCTACAACCGGAGAACCTGATTCACAAGAAGATAAAGCATTCATGTAAATCATGGATAAACTCAATCACGATCTAAATTACAAAGATCAAGGAGATTGCGACGGATTGTCAAACCCTAAGAAGATAAGAAAGGCATATAATAAGTTAATTAGTGATCTTGTCAATTTAGGATATGAAGAAAGAAAAACCTTAGGGGACATAGAGAACAGTCATTATTTAATTTTTAACGTCATCTGGAAACTTTCAAAATGTTTTGTGCCTAAAAGCATTCGTCTAAGGGAACAAATCTCGACCCTTTCCCTACGGAGAGATCGGACCGAATCATAAAACAATTCTTTCGTAAAAGGTCGAGGCTCGCAACTTTAAACGAACTTATTTTTTAATATATAATTTTTGAAAGTTTCTGTTAAAAAAAACATAATATATATATATATATATATATATATATATATATATATATATATATAATAAATAACTTAAGTTTAATATTTTAGGTTAATTATAATCATCCCGCAAAAATGTGCGTGTTCCCTAAATTATTTATAACGTGACAACAAACTAACAAGTACTGAGTCACAATAAATACACTTAGGATTCGTAATCATTATTAACAAGACATTAGAAGTTAACTTAGATTATTAGCTTAAAAGTACATTAGGGACCATGTAAGGAATATGATACTTGGAACTAGGACATATATTCCTAGGGGACCATTAAGACTTCCATGCACTCCCATAATTCAAAAACAAAAACACTTTATTCCTCCCCTTTTGATCCCCATGGCCGGCCACACCTCCACACCCACATCAAACCCACACCATCATGAGCCACCATTAAATCTCCATCAAACTCTATAATTTTGCATCCTTTTGAACTCCTCGTTGCATATTATTCTCGGTTGTACATTTGTTTTGAAGTTTTACGCACTACAATAAAGGTATGATCATGAGAAACCTACTTTGAACTTTGAATATCCTATTTTATGAAATTAGCTAAGTTAGTAACTAGGAATTACTACTTTTCATGGTTAGATGCTTAGAAATTACATACTACTACCACTTACCCATGCTAATTCACACATGTTTGACTTTATTAAAAGGATGAACTTTGACCTATTAATTAAGTCTATAATTATGCGTGATTAAGTATAGTTGTTAGGTATTTAGTGATCATGGTGATTTGAATGATTACTCTATGTTAATTGCACAATGCGAATGAATTAGGATTAGCAAGTTGACTTTTGAAAGTCTACAAAAGATTAGATAACTTGCTTGAATAGAATAGTAAATTAAGATTACTTGACAATTCTTGCTCACTAGAATCTTGTACTTACTTGACTAGTCAAAGTAGGCAAAATAACTAGAAAATCATTATTGTGAAAATAAAAGTCTTGAATAAAATCAAACACATGGATGACATAACTCTTATTGCATGACCTAGCTTATTTACCAATTAGGAAATGATTGAAATAGTTTAGGTCATATTTACATGCATAGGATATAATTTTGGCATACGAAGTTATCATTTGAAGTAAGCTTTGACTTGAAAAGTCAACTTGAAGTAATTGCATTCTTAAATCAAATCAATTGAAATTTTAAACCTTACTTCAACTTGAACTTTTAAAAGTCAAAACCTACTGATAATTATAAATTGTGAAATAATGACATTTCAAATTTGGGTAACACCAAACTTTGTAAATTACATTACTTCACAATAAAGCTATTGCCATTTCATGACTATATATTTTTCACCTATTAATGATTGCCTTATTTAAACTGATTATTGGTCACATGGGAAGTTCATTCACCTTGTCACTAGCTCAGTTCGCACAGCACTTGGATCTATACACACCTGAGGAGATACATTCCCCTCTGTTCACTAATGGAGCCACTTCGATATCCATCTCGACCACACCATCTGAGGCATGGAGTAAGTTATCATCAGCAAGATATTTCTCGGGTATAAAAGCTACCAGACTCAGAGATCCAGTCTTACAAATCCTACACAAGCTGATAGCTTGTTCATTTGATGGAAAATACACGACAAGCGGTCGAGTTGCCAGATTTGATATTGCTATGATGACATGCATCCTCGAGAAGAAGAATATTCAGGTTGCCCATTTAGTTGCCCAGCGGATTCTGGAAGAAAAGGATTTTGGTGCAAATATATCATATATGGGTTCAATAATTACAAGGTTGATTCGCATAATGGGATTGCTTAAAACGACAGAGGTAGAAAAATTCAAAAGCCTGCCAGTATGGAGTGTCCACCTGATAGATTATGAATTCCTTAGGAGCATGGATATACTCAAGATTATGAGAGATGACACCGTTTACATCAGGGCACGATCATCAGACACAGAAAGTATGGATGAATTGGTACCAGGTCTAATTTTACCAAGAGAGGGAAGAAAGAGGCTTCAACCAAGAGAGCCAAATAACTCAGATTCAGACTCAGATTCAGACGAAGATAAGGATGATTATGACGACCCAGTTGCACCACCACCAGTAGTGCCACAACCTACTCGACAGGACCTTCCACCCCAGCTCCTAGATCTCAGGTGCCCCCTTACATATACCACTATGGAACACCACCAGGGCCAGACTATTGGTACTGGCTGATGCAGATGCAGGTCCGATGTTATAAGGCTATGAGATAGCAAAAAGCAGGGATACTAGTGAGCCCACTTCCTGACTTACCTTATGGATTGGGTCGAGCACCACCACACTTATATCCCCCTGCAGTTCCTACTCCAGCACCTCACCAACATCCAGTTCTTGACCGTGGCCATGGTTTACCACCTCGCACAGTTCCACCTAGGCCACAAGCACCACCAGCACAGGTTCCTATTCAGAGACAACATGTTCCTTCTGTTGTCGGTTCGGCTAGAGGACAGACTTCGAGAGGCAGTAGGATATCCAGAGTCCCTACACGAGCCACCATTGTTTAGAGTTACAGGATTCTCAGGAGCACCAGTCCTGCAGCTGCACCGATTGATCCAGTATCCTCTCATAGGCAGACTGATTTATTCAGAGGACACTCTCAGCAGAGGACACCTGAGATTCCACTTGACAGCTTTGACATGCCCGCAGGGGAATTTGTTGATCATTTGATACAGGATGGAGTATTCACCATAAGTACACCAGATGCAGAGGCTAATCGAGATGCATCAGACAAAGGCACCCACTATCAGCATGATGATTCTTCATCAGATGAGACATATCCTGGACCTATAGTATCTTCAACTGCAGTATCACCACCAGCCGAGCAATAGATTGCTCCGCTTTCTAACTCCTTTCTATTTTCTATCAAAACCTTATTATTATTGTGTGTAATTGATGTATTGTGGATGCATAGACATCACATCTATCCAGTTATTACTTTATTATTACTTTACTTTTCTTATCAGTAGCTATAACTTGATTGAATTGAGTGGTTTGTTTGAGTAACTATCTATAGAAGACCAAGACAAGGGAAGCTGTGGACCACACGATGAAGAATGCTGAGAGCCATAAGCTACAAGCCGTGGACCAGCAGACTTTTAATGAATAACCAACAACGAGCACAACAAAAGCGGTACACCATTCCAAAACCCTCTACCCGTTTAAAGAATTGATTATCTCATCTGATATTCCAAACACTAAGTGTGGGATCATCAAAACCACACTACACTTACGAAACAATCCAAAAATAAGTAGAATCTCTAAGTGTGGGATACTTCAACAAGAGGTACTCAACAAATAGATTCGAACATTAGGGACAATGTTCCTCTAAGTGTGGGATATACGGCCTTCAACAGCAAGTTTTTACCTCTTGTTCGTAAGTCAAACAATATTTTCATTAAAAGGCTAAAAATAGATAAAATTTCAAAAATTTTAGATTCAAAAACATCGTTCTTTAGAAATCCTATCTTTCAAAATCAAAAATTACAGCAAGAAACGAGTTTTGACAACGAAACAAAACTATTTTAGAATAAGATATGGACGAAAAAAGAAACACATGGCTAGGCACACATTGACCAAAACATTCGATTCGTGAGGATTGAGCCCATCATTAGCATTCATCTCTAAAATGCTTCACTTTTCGTTTCATGTGTGCGCCGATGTATGCATTTGAATTAGAACTTGCTCTTGTAATGCATTTCGAGATCACACCGATGAGTGCCATACGTGGCATAGGTACAACCCATATTGATAACTTCTAAGGAATCCAAACACCCTTCCACCCTCAAACATCCACCCACTCAACATTCACTCTTCACACCCAATCAAAACCTCCTATTATTCATCCCGAACCAACAGAAGTTTCATCTTCAAACAAACTCTCAAAGACACTCTTGATTTCCCAAGACTTCTGCAACCTAATACAAGGCCATAAAATATATCAGTATGGTCGGCATAGGAAAAGAAAACAAAAGAAATAAAAAAGATTATGCCGACACAACCAAGAAAAGGGCCAAGAAAAGAAAAATTCCAAAGAAAAGGGAAGAAAAAGGCTATGTAGTCCTTTCAAAATCTGAGAAATTCCAAAGAAACTCTCTCAAGAAAAGTTTCGAGAAAATACAAGGGAAACCATCACACTTTCTTCAAACCAAACATCTGATTCCTTCCAAGATATCCAGAAAGGTTAGTACCGTCCTCATCAAAAGTGATGGAGATTTGATTCTCGATCAAGCCTATGACGAGAATGCTGCATGACAGGCTTTCTGAGTGATTGACACTAGTAAGTAGGAAACCCTAAACACTTGAGTGATTTGAGTGACCCACTTGTGAGGATTGCCTAGTCATGATCATCATATATGTTTGCTCGAAGAAGGTATCAAATTCTATAAACCCTTAGTTTCCGGTAAAAACTCTTTCATAACTGTAACTTTATATTCTTTGGAAATGATGTCTCTAAAAACTAATGCGATTAGAATCTTTTCAAAAGCTTTTTAAGAATAAGTTTGCTTGAGGACAAGCAAAGTTCTAAGTGTGGGATACTTGATATCGCGTAAAAAGTCATATTTTTACTACCGATATCTCTCTCATTCTAGAAGGATTCTTGGCATTTTAAACTCAAAACCAATACAAATCAATGATATTATGCCAAGATGGTCAAAACAAGGTTGCATGCTAAAAATCAAGCAAAACGGGTGAAAAACAAAGATTCCACACACGTTTGAAGATTCAAGGCATCAAAATGAGATTTCAAGACAAAAGTGCCCATCATAAACATCCATCTCACCCAATATGTTCATTTTCAAATTACGAATCCAACAGAAGAAGAATCAACATAAACGGATAAAGAATGAAGATTCTACGCCTACCGGGAGATCCAAATGATTCGTATGCAATATCTGGAGATAGGAAACATATTTTTGGGATATCTTTATATCAAAGTCTTCGTTTTTAAATTACGAATCTATTGCAAAAAGAATTAACGCAAACGGACACATAACGAAGAAGATACGCACGATTTAAGCAACGCAGCGAAAGACGACGGACTGGGGCGGGTGGCAGCCAACCGCCGCCGGCCTGGTGGTGGGCGGCGCCGGCTCCCCTACCCCCATCTCTTTTGCACTTTTCCGTCCTTGTGTGTACCTGGTGCACCACCTTTCACTACTTTTTCGTACCCGGTGCACCACCTTTCGCTACTTTTTCGTACCCGGTGCACCACCTTTCACTCTTTTTCTAATGTGAGCCTAGGGATGCAACGTGAGCCACTTTTCACTTATAAATAGCAGCCCCTAAACCTCATTATAGGAGACACTTAAAATACACTCCTACATTCTAATACAGTCACATACTCCTTTTCCATTTCCACTTTCTCACTCTAGAAATTCTCCCATAGTCTAGGATTATTGTAATTAATCTTCGGATTAGTATAGAGGCTAGAACGAACGTTAGGAGGTTTGAAGATTCATCTTTGTACGTGTAAACGAGTTGTCAATCATAATAATACGCTGCTACGCATTTATTTCCGGGTGATATCTAAACCTTTATCATATTTGTTTTATTCCATATTTTAAATATCTGTTATTGCTTGGTATGTGATATATTTGTTGCCATGAATTGCTTATTGTGGTTATTGATGATGTAGATAATTATAAGAAAGGATGACATTATATAATCAATGTATGACAATCGTAAAGAGATATGACGACCCCTATTCGACTGTTTATCCGATATAGTACTGGAAACGCTTTAAGGCGGAGTACAAATGTATGGAAGTCGGTAAACGACCGAAGGTAGTTATATCTCTGGAATCAGCTCTGGTTTAATAATTAGAATCCCGAAGGGGTAATACAACTTCACAACTAACTGGTATATCCTACGAAAGTCAAAACACTATAAAATGATGTTCGTGAATTACGTTCAGATAAAATAGGAATTAGTAACCCTTGTAGCGTCAAGACTTTAAGAATTCAAGTTTAATTTATGGATTACCCTTTCTGGTTATCCACGTGACTACAACCTAGTAATTAGCACCTGATCAACCTTAATTATGGTAAGTAGTTATCTGTGCCCATGACATGCAATAAGTAAGATACATTGAAACCACTCGTTATATATATTAGGTTTACATTTCTGTAATGCTTTACCTTTAGTTAGATAGAGTGTCACTTTCACTGTCAATTACTCTCGACCGCATGTTGATGTGAGAAACTGTGGAACTACTACGTAAAGTACACTGTCTATCATTGAAAGGCATGGTCCGCATATGAAACACGTTTTAACAAACCGCGAATAATCTGGGGATGTATAACTGTTTGAAAAGGAGAGATTTGAATCATAAGTCAAAGTAACTAGAGCTTAAATGAATGATAACAGGATTTCGGAATAAGATCAAAGTCGTAATCTTTAAAACACCAAATCTTATAAAATCGGCGGTCTAAACATACAAAGTTATTAATCTGCATGCTAATAGAACAGTAAACTATCTTAGGAGTTAAGAACGGTCGGACCTATGAGACGATACGCTACTGATTCATGAACCTCGGTATATAACCAAAATAGGTTGCTTATCTTTCAACTAGATAAGTATTGGAAGTTTGTGTATTGCTCTGATCTGAATCATGATAACCTAGTTCCTAGTGACATGCCAATGGGAAATCGAGTTGGCAGGGTTCTAGAGTTTACACCTAGTAGTTTGGTTGCCACATTAGTATCATCCCTATTTATTCTGTCATCCCGAAATATTTATTATCGAAATCTCAACAATCACATATTTATCTTTATCTGCTTTTCTGTACTTTAATTTCCTGCATTTTAATTACTTGTCTTTAGTTTAAAAACCCCCAAACCTACCTACTTTGTCCCATCCTAGATACTTCCCTACCGAAGGTGCCAACTTTAATTGCCCACACGTTTGGATTCATAGAACGATCTTAGGTTATACTTACCGCTTACTAACCAGAGTAGGTAGTACATATAATTTAAGCCCCGCTAATTATAAAATTTAAAACCCCTTTTTGCGCCCGATTAGTTACCATCAACGACACCGACTCTTTCGGGTGCCATCAATTACCTACTCGTATGACAATCCAATTAGCTAACAGATCAGTTATGCTCCCTCGAGGATGTGCTGAAGATGTCATGGTCAAAGTCGATAAGTTTGTTTTTCTAGTAGACTTTATTGTCATGGACATAGAGGAAGACACCCATATCCCGCTCATCCTAGGCAGACCATTCCTAAATACTGCCAAGGCCGTAATCGACGTTAAGAAAAAATATTTAAAACCATCCGTATAAAGGCAGAGAAGGGTAAATCCTAAGATTCAGGACTTGGTTAAGCAAGAGGTTATCAAACTCTTGGATGCTGGATTGATTTACCCAATATCCGACTCACCTTGGGTTAGCCCTGTTCAAGTCGTCCCGAAGAAGGGAGGAATGACGGTCATCACAAACGATGAAAATGAACTAATACCAACACGGACAGTTACCGGTTGGAGGGTCTGCATCGATTACTGTAAGTTAAATGAAGCAACGCGTAAGGATCACTTCCCACTTCAATTTATTGACCAAATGCTCGAAAGGCTATCAGGAAACGAATTCTACTATTTCCTTGATGGGTTCTCCGGGTATTTCCAAATCCCGCTCGATCTGAAGGACCAGGCGAAAACAACGTTCACATGCACATATGGAACATTTGCATACCGAAGAATGTCGTTTGGATTATGCAACGCATCAGCAACATTTTAGAGATGCATGGTTGCAATTTTCCATGACATGATTGAACAATGCATGGAAGTCTTTATGTATGATTTTTCGGTCTTTGGAGACTCTTTCGCATCATGTCTATCCAACCTCGATAGAATGCTCGCAAAGTGTGAACAATCAAATCTCGTCTTGAATTGGGAGAAATGTCACTTTATGGTGAAGGAAGGAATAGTTTTAGGACATCGAATATCAAGGTCATGAATCGAAGTAAACAAAGCAAAAGTCAAAACCATTGCCAAACTACCACCACCAACCAACGTTAAGGCCATTTGAAGCTTTCTAGGACACGTTGGGTTCTACCGTTGTTTTATCAAGGATTTCTCCAAGATTTCTCGACCTATCACCCACCTTCTAGGAAAAGACATCAAGTTTGTGTTTGATGAGAACTGTATGAAGGCCTTCAACTACCTGAAAAAAGAGCTAACCAATGCACCAATCATGGTCGCTCCATATTGGAGTCTGCCATTTGAGATCATGTGCGACGCTAGTGATTTCGCTGTTGGAGAAGTTCTAGGGCAAAGGATGGACAATCACTTTCGACCAATCTACTACGCCAACAAAACACTCACAGACGCTCAAGAGAACTACACAACCACCGAAAAGGACCTGCTAGCTGTAGTGTTTGCCTTTGACAAATTTAGATCCTACCTGATACTGTCCAAAATGATAGTGTACACGGATCACTCAGCTCTAAAATACCTCTTCAAAAATCAAGACGCAAAATCCAGATTGTTACGATGGATTCTACTCCTACAAGAATTCGACATCGAGATAAAAGATAAGAAAGGAGCAGAAAATATCGCCGCAGATAATTTAAGTCGACTTGAAAAATCCGTCAATGGAACAACTTGCAGAAAGAGATATTAAAGATCGATTTCCAGAGGAGCAGTTAATGAGTTTAGGAGAACAAATGTAAGGTTCACAATTCACTGACGATCCTTGGTTTGCAGACATCACCAATTTCGTAGTTGGAGGGATCGCAAGGAAAGGGATGATATCATCGCGAAGACAAAATTTCTTCCGCGATGTCAAACATTACTTTTGGGATGATCCACATTTGTTCAAAGTCTGTCCTGACCAAATTGTGAGAAGATGTGTCGATGGGAAAGAAGCTGAACACATACTCTACGAAAGCCATCAAGGACCCACCGGAGGACATCACGCAACCAATTTGACAGCAAAGAAAGTCTACGACTCTGGATTGTATTGGCCTACTATTTTCAGAGATGCATAAGACTTGGTAAAACGCTGTGATATTTGCCAAAGGTTTGGAAATATCACAACGTGTAACGAAATGTCGTTGACGAATATCCAAGCATGTGAAATATTTGACACATGGGGATTAGATTTCATGGGACCATTTCCGAAATCTTACGGAAAAGAATACATTCTAGTAGCTGTCGACTACGTATCCAGATGGGCCGAAGCTCAAGGCTTTCCAACAAATGACTCAAGGTTCGTAACCAAGTTCAAAAAACGGCTATTATGTCGGTTTGGAACCCCTCGGGCGATCATCAGCGAACGAGGCACGCACTTTTACAATACTCAGTTTATGAAACTATTGCAACAATACGGTGTTACCCACAAGACATCTACGGCCTACCACCCACAGACAAATGGGCAAGCAGAAATTACAAATCGGGCACTAAAAAGGATCTTGGAATGAACAGTTGGTCAGTACAAGGAGAGATGGGTAGATAAGCTAAATGATGCTTTATCGGCATTCCGAACAGCTTATAAAACGCCATTGGCAACAACCCCCTATTGGCTAGTTTATGGAAAAGCATGTCATCTCCTAATTGAACTCGAATACAAAGCTTACTGGGCACTAAAAAATTGTAGCTTAGATCCTACGATAACGGGAATGCATCGGAAAATGCAACTGAGCGAGCTAGCAGAGTTAAGAGATCAAGCTTATGAAAGTTCCTACAAAATTAAAGAAAGAACCAAGTTGCTCCACGATTCAAAGCTCCGCCCTACACTCTTCAATCCAGGTGATAAAGTTCTACTCTTTAACTCCCGATTTAAGAAGTTTTCTGGTAAATTCAAAACACAGTGGAGCGGTCCATTCACAATCTCTAAAGTATTTCCTTATGGTGCCATCGAACTCGAGGCTCCAGACGGGAATTCAATGTAAACGGTCACCATTTAAAACACTACGTAGAAGACTTTCCCACAACCGAGGAAGTCTGCAACTACGAACCACCCTAATAGAATAGTAGGTATGAATGAGTCAAACTACGAGACTCGATAAACAAAGCGCTCTTGGGAGGCAACCCAAGCCTATCTTATATTTTCAGCACTAATTTTTCTTTTGTTTTTGATCTAATCAATTCTTATGCAGTACATCGCCTTATAAAAGGCTGATGATTATGTTTAGACCATTAACCTTTTATATTTTGCGGGATAAGTTCGCAGCTAGCTAGAACACGAGCCCCTAGTCATAGACGCTCACGTGCCATGTATCACTCCCAGAGTTCATCACCGGTAGTAGCATGAGGACCATCAGGGGATCGCAGTCACCGCCCCCTCGATTGGATGAGACCTTGGTAGACTTGGTGGAGGTGAACGTTCAGGAGACATTCCTCTTACGTTCCCTCCATGCCAGGTTACCTTCATCTCGCCGATCAGAGGGACAGACCGCAGGGACCTCCAGAGTACCCCTTTCATCATGGGGTGACTACCGCAGACCCTGATGTCACTAGGTCGAACCTGAGAGCCCTCAAGGTCTAGCACACTGCCATCATTGAGATCAACACTGCTTTGGGCCTTCCTTCCACACCTGTGTGCCCTTTTCAGATGGGACCTGATCCCACTCCTCACATTTCACCGTGGGACTTATTTCCACCTTGGAACCTGACTGCGCAGGACCACCTCACTATTACGGACCCACAAGAGGAGGAGATCGCTACAGTAGATGCATGAATTCAGGATCCAGAGGATGGCACTGCATCTCCGGTCTATACCATCGTGGAGTCAGCATCACCTACATCGATCATTGAAAACACGATCTTTATGGATGATGACTTCACCGATTGGGAGGCGCTCTACGCTGACATGGATTAGCTATTAATAGTTATGTTATTTCTGTTAAGTATTAACGTGTATTGACATTTGTGTTTCCTGAAGGATATTTATTATGCAGAACTTAACGTGGAAATTATGGAACAAGATCATTTTAATGAGCCTGGTCCATTTCCAGCGAATTCACACACTTGAACCTGGTCCATAAAATCCAGTGGCAATGCACGCAATGATGAACCAAGATCGATCTAATAAACTTATTAGATTAACACAAGTTTTGAATTATTACTGAGAAGTTGCGGAATAACACTCAATAATATTATGAAGATCAATAATAAAATCAATAAAACAAAGTTACTATCAAAAGCTTCAATCTTATTAATAATATAAGACGAATACACTGAACTGTATTAGGGTTACAAAACCTTGAAGCTGCATGAATGACTAAGTTAACCTAATCTAGGTTTAGGATCTCTATTTATATTCCATAGAGTCCTGCTAAACAATCTCCTATAATCATGGAAACAGTTACACTCCATAATTATTCAAACTTCATCTTTCCGCCTATTCTATACATAAACAGTGTTAACCACCACTACTATACAAACAGTGGTAATTCCTATAGAACAGTGTTAACACTTGTACAATTTACTAGACTTACCAACCAACAGTGGTTACTAGCCTAAACAGTGTTAACTGTTGTAAAACAAACTAACAGTTGTAACACTCTAACAGTTGAAACTATTACTAACAGTTGTAACTCTTGTCTTCACTTCAATCTTCAATAACAGTGTTAATCTTTAACCAACAGTTGTAACTCTGAAGACAGTGATAACCATTAACATTAACAGTGTTAATACCAGTAGTAACATTAACACTAACAGTGTTAATGCCTTGTGCATTCTTCAATCAACAGTAGTAACAGTAGTAACATCAATTTCCAACAATCTCCCCCTAAACTTAATATGTCCCCAACAGTATTAAGTTTCTCTATATTCTTCATGTTGACCTCTTTCAAATTCTTTCAAACCATCTATCACTGATCTCTATGCCTCCTCTCATACTCTTCTTTCTTATGAATCTGATTCGATATCATATATACCAAATTCTCTGCCAGATCATTGTTGAATGAGACAAATAACTTGGCATGCCTTAAGCTTCTCAACAAACTCAAACTCATATCATATTCTCTGTCTGTTAACATCCAAAGCATAGCAGCAGCATCCAATATCACTTGATGAACATCTTGATTGCTGTGATAAATCCATTGTCTTACTGTTTGAAAAGTGTTGAACTCAATGAAAATCTATCTGGTTCAAGCATCATTGAAATCCATGACCAAGTACACAACTCATAGACACTATCAAACTTCTTGGTACTTGATCCTTTCTCAGACCCAATCTCATACATCCTAACCAAATCTTCCCTTGTAAGCACCTTGATCAATTCCTTAAAAGACCTCCAAAATGATACAGAAGTATCTGCTCTTTCAATTCTGATTTTCTCACACTTAATAGGAATTGAAAATTGTTCAATAGACCAATCAATTATTCCAGGCAAGTTGTCAGGTGGAAGTTGTACCTGAAGAGGTTGCACCACAATCACATCATTCAAATCAATTTTATTCTTAGGTAGATTAGGAATTGATGTAATTCCTGCCTTAATTTCTCTTTAAGCTCAGTACTCAGTCTTTCCCATTCCTTTTCTTTTTCCATTTCTTTCTCAATCCTTTCTTTTTGTTTCTTTACACTCTCTGCCTTCTTCTTAGCTTTCTGCTCTTCCTCTGCTCTCTTTGGTGCCTCAAGATTCAAAAATGTATCTCTGTCCCATATCCTTTGCAAACTTTCAAGTGACATAGCATTCAATCTAGAAGTTGGAATATTACCTCTTATTAACTTTACAATCAAATTTCTTCTCTGTTGTGCTCTTGTTGGAGGTTTATTCCTTTTCTCAGCAGCTTTGGCAGCTCTGATCTTTTTCATCTCAGCAGCTTTCTTTCTCTTAATCTGCTCTACCAAAAACTCAATGTCATCTAATTTCTGCTCTTTCAGCTGAGCTTCATCCCATTCATCTACCTGAGCTTTAGTCATCTTAACAAACTGACCTGGTTCAATTTCTACATCAATTAATTCCTCCTGAAGAATATCAGCATTAATTTCTGCATGTAATCTCTGTGCATATTCATCATCATTAATTGTAGCTTCCTGTGGCATTGATCTCTGCTTTTTCTTTCTAGGCCCTTCTTCCAGAATGCCCTTACCCTTATCCTTTGGATCAATTTTGGGTAAATTTTGAGCAGTAGCAGTAGCTGCAGTAGGTTCTCTAATCTGAACTGGTGGTAAAGTTGTCCTTGTATTAACATTTTCTGGCACATTCTCATCAGCATTCTCATTCACACCAGCATCATCATTCTCATTCTCATTAATATTTTCCATCTCAATATCCTCATCCATCTGTTCAGAAACATTATCACCATCATCAATAGAAACTTTCTTTTTATCACCCTTATTAGTCCAAACTTTCTCCCCCCTTTTGAAAGCATCCTGTGGAGAATCACCTTCAACCAAAACATACTCCTTGCCCTCTTTCAAAACTTTGATCACAAGTTTTTCCAACTGAGTAAGCCTCTGCTCCAAATTTGCTATCATTGCATCTTTTTCTCTATTCTTCCTTCTCTCCACCTTTAATTTCTCCCAAACATAATCAATCATTTTCGTTAATTCTAGGTTAGTTCTAGCCTCATCACCATCAGAATGTGACTCCCTAGGTGAATCATTGACATGTGCATCAAAATCTTCCTCATACCTGGTATGATCAGAAAATTCCCCTATTTTCTTGGTACTGGGACCACCAAAATCATCTACATGAGTAGAATCATCTTCTGGTGTTGCCTCTGCTTGGGTCTTATTAATGTTACTTCTATCCTGCTCTGTCTATAGACTAGAAGCAGTAGAAGCAGCCCTTGCAGAATGGTCACCCCACTCCTTATGGACCACATGTTGTTCATGACCACTGTCATTGGACTGAGATGACTGAGCAACATGAGCCTCAGACACATGATGTGTAGCCTTTTTGGCTTTTCTGGTGTAGGTTATGGTAAACTTGTTCCCTTGTTGTTGTACATTACCCCCAATTGCTGTGGGTTGAGAAGGAATGGGTTGTTCCATTCTCTCAGCAACTGGTTCAGTTTCAGTTGGTGGTACAGAAGCTGTGGTGGAGGGTGCAGGAAGCATTGTTGGAAACAATGCTGTTACCCTCCCAGAAAAAATTGTACCTTTGATTGAGGTATCTCTCTTCATATTTGAAAACACTTTTGGTTTGAAAGAAGAGATACCTATAATTCTATCCAATGCAGGCAAGTCAGCAATTTGTTCATTTAAAAATAACTGTACAAACCTTGGATACATTAAAAATTTGAGTTTAGGTTGGTTTAAGTTTCTAAGCATACCAACAAAAATAAATTTTGAAAAATTAAAAAGTTGGCCAGTAGCTAGACATACCAAGGCATAACCTACATTACTACTAAATTGTTCAAAAGATGAACGTTTTGAAGATAGACAATGTAGTAATGTATGAATTAAAAATCGCCATTGGTAAGAAAACAAAGTTTTCTGGAAAACAAACCCACCCAGATTTCCCTCATATCCCATTCGTTGTAAATTGGTATATAAAACTTCATCAGATATTGAAGTAATACCTTCTTCATCTTCAAGATGAAGAGAAGAGCGAATGGTTGCTTCTGTAATCACCACTTGTTTCTCAGCAACATTAGAAACAATTCTTTGAATGCCTGCTTCCTCTTCAATCCTAGCATTCACACAGAACTCATTGATATAGTCGTGTGACATTCTGGGGGCAACAGTTAGCGCATAATATATAGATGAATTGCGCAGAAAATCAATGATTTCAACATAATCATTGGCGATTGTAGGTTTAACAAGAAAAGAAATCATGTTATGATCTTTGCCTAGTGGGAGTTGAGGGGGGGTTGACGAAGAGGAAGCCATGAATGATCTGTATAAGGATTTGCAAAAGCAGTGATTACAGGGTTTATGAAAGCAGTGTTTATGAAAGCGTAAAGAACTTGTACAAGTGTTGGGAGTATTTATACTGTTAGTTTCAATGACCTAATTTTGAAATAAAAATCCCAATTTTAACACTAACAGTGGAAACGATTTTAAAACAGTATAAACAATTTTAAAACAGTGGAAACAAAAAGAACTAACAGTATTATATATTCAAGATAATAATACTAATAGTGTTACACCTAGTGAATGGAAATAACTCCTGATCAAAGGAATTATAACTCAACACTAGTGACTGCATTAGTATTATTAACAGTAATTTTTTTTTTTATGTTGTACCTGCAAAAGGAAAACTGAAAGATAAACAGTGATAGTGAAAAATTTCAACTTGATAGTATAAACAGTGGAAACTGATATACTAACAGTGGTAAAAATTACACTAACAGTGTGACAAATAGTTATAACTGAATAGTGAAAACAGTGGAAACTATTTACACTAACAGTGATGGTTGCTTCACTTACAGTGATAACCTACAAAGAGTTAGTTCAACAAAAGCAGTGATAACAATAAAACTAACAGTGTAAACAAAACAAAATACATATACAGTGGTAATTGAATAATAACAGTGATAATTAGGAAAGCAAAACAGTTGTAACTAAGACTATTATCACTGTTAGTATCAATTACATCTACCAGCATCTAATCCTTAAGCATTATAGAGATGTTTTACAAAATAGTTATGAAGAAACAATTTAAGGAGATTTAATCAGACCAATACTTGTAATCAGAAATGTAAATCTGCCAACATCAAAGGCTTTGGTGAACAGATCTGCAAGTTTATTGTCAGTATGGACTTTTATAATCTGAATAAGTCGTTTTTCATTACAATCTCTGATAAAATGATACCTAATCTCTATATGCTTAGTTTTAGAATGTTTAACAGGATTATTGATGATGCTGATAGCAGAAGTATTGTCAATAAATATAGGAGTGTTTAAGAAAGTTAAACCATAATCAAGCATTTGATTCTGAATCCATAAGACCTGAGCACAGTAATTTGCAGCAGCTACATACTCAGCCTCAGTAGTAGATGTTGATACAGTTGTCTGTTTCTTACATTGCCATGAAATTAACCTCTCTCCTAGAAATTGACAACCTCCTGATGTGGACTTCCTGTCCATGCTAGCTCCTCCATAATCACTATCTGAATATGCTATTAAGTCAAAAGAAGAATCTTTTGGATACCAATGGCCTATATCAGGTTGTCCCTTTAAGTATCTAAAAATTCTCTTTACAGCATACAGATGTGATTGCTTTGGACAAGTCTGAAATCTGGCACAGATACATACAGCAAACATAATATCTGGTCTGGAGGAAGTTAGATACATCAATGACCCTATCATAGACCTGTAGAGATGTATATCTACTTCCTCCCCCTCGGGATCTGCAGCTAATGGCTTGTGTGTTTCCATAGGTGTGCTAGCCACTTTAGTTTCAGTGTAGCCAAATTTGGTGAGTATGTCTTTAACATACTTACTCTGATGAATGAAAATGCCATCTGAGCTTTGTTTGACTTGAAGCCCCAAAAAGAAATTAAGTTCCCCCATATAACTCATTTGAAACTTCTGATGCATTAACTTCTCAAATTCCTTGCATAGCCCATCATTTGTAGATCCAAAAATGATGTCATCAACATACACTTGTATCAATAAAATATCATTGTGATCCCTTTTTATGAACAGTGTCTTGTCAATGGTACCTCTTTTAAAACCATTCTCCAAAAGATAAACAGATAGAGTCTCATACCAAGCTCTGGGAGCTTGATGCAGACCATACAGTGCCTTATCCAATCTGCAAACTCTATCTGGATATGTAGGATCTTCAAATCCAGGTGGTTGACAAACATACACCTCATCATCAATTGTGCCATACAGAAAGGCACTCTTGACATCCATTTGGTATACTGTGAAACCTTTATATGAAGCATATGCCAAGAATAATCTTATGGCTTCTATCCTTGCAACAGGAGCAAACAAATCATCATAATCAATTCCTTCTTCCTGAGTATATCCCTGAGCCACCAGCCTGGCCTTATTCTTAATAATAATTCCCCTCTCATCCTTCTTGTTTTTGAATATCCATTTGGTACCTATAGCCCTTTTCCCTTTTGGTAAATCAACTAAAGTCCACACATTCTGTATTTTGAATTGCAACAATTCTTCCTGCATTGCTTCGATCCAACTAGGATGTTTAAGAGCTTCTACTGTCTTCTTAGGTTCAACTTGAGAAAGAAAACATACATATAAAGAGGTATGTATCTCTTCTTCATTGACAGTAGACTGCTGTCTAGTTTGAACAGCAGAGTCAACATTCCCAATTACCTGTTCTAGAGGATGATCTTTGTGAACATGATAAGTAGATGTTGATATCTCTGGAATGTTGGCTTCTAAGTTGGTAAGATTGCCTTCTTGTCCAGAAATCTCACTAGATGATATATCAGTAGAATCTTCTGTCTCAGTTCTCTGAGAGGATTGTGGTTGATCAGAGGAAAACACCTCTGGTGGATCAGTAGTCCAGATTGGAAATACAATGTATTCCAATGAGTCTTTATTCTTTTCTGTGGACATTCCTGATACTTCCTCACTTGCTTCATCTGCTGTCCCTGTTTTGGTACATGAACTTGTACCTGCACTAGAATTTACAGTTGCATATCTAAAAGCAGAATTAAGAGCATCAATATCAAACAATGACTTTGGACCTATCCCATCAAGATTAATGGTATTCTCATTAAAAGTGATGTTCATTGATTCTTCTATTACCCTGGTCCTTTGATTGAAAACCCTATATGCTTTACTTTGGATGGAATAACCTACAAAAATACCCTCATCAACCTTGCTTTCAAACTTTCCTAAGTGATCCTTGGTATTCAGAATGGTACATGGACATCCAAATGATTTTAAGAAACTAACCAATGGTTTGTTTTTAAACAGCAATTCATAAGGGGTTTTGAAATGAGGCTTAACAACTGTTACCCTATTCTGAACATAGCAAGTTGTGCTAACTGCTTCTGCCCAGAAAGACATAGGTAATTTTGCATCAGCTAACATAGTTCTAGCAGCCTCAATTAGTGTCCTATTTCTTCTTTCAGCTACTCCATTCTGTTGAGGAGTTCTAGGAGCACTAAACTCTCTCTTAATGCCTTTTTCATCACAGAATTTATCCATCTCATGATTTTTAAACTCTGTTCCATTATCACTCCTGATGATTTTAACCTTTTTATCTAATTGATTTTCCATCTTAGTTATAAATGATCTAAGTATTTCACCTGTCTCATCCTTTGTTCTAAGAAAGAAAACCCATGTAAATCTAGTATAATCATCAATTACCACAAGGCAGTAAGATCTCTTTCCCATACTTCTTATACTTGTTGGTCCAAACAAGTCCATATGTAACAAGTGTAAAGGAGTACAGTTTGTATTCATAGATTTGGACTTAAAAGAAGTTTTGTGTTGCTTTCCCTTAAGACAAGAAACACAGTGATCATCACATGAATATACCTTTTCAGGTAAACCTCTAACAAGCTTGTTTTTGACAAGTTTATTAATGGTTTTATAATTCATATGACACATCCTTCTATGCCACAAATTAGATTCATTCAGATTTGCTTTTGAAATCAGATAGTTTAAATCAGGTTGAGGTGCCATATTTGCTAAGTCACACTTATATACATTATCTTGCCTAGGAATTCTCATTAAAATCATGTTTTCTGGAATTTTGAATTCCTTTGACAAAATAAGGCATTCAGTGTCAGTAAAATGAACTGGATTCTTTTTATCTGTAATTTGACTTACACTTAACAAATTATACCTCAATTGTTCCACAAAATAAACATTTTCAAAACTTAGCTTGGCACTCTGAACAGTTCCTTTGCCTGTAATTTTTCCCCCTTTGGGATTGCTTCCAAATGCTACATATCCACCATCAAATGATTTGAAGTTCTGTAGCTTTTCCTTATCTCCAGTCATGTGCCTTGAGCAGCCAATATCAATATGCCATAAGCTTCTTGGCTTGCCCTGCACACATATAAACAAAGAGAAAAATTAATTTCTCTTGGGAACCCAAACCAATTTGGCTTTGGGTTTCCCATATGTATGAAAGTAATCCATTGATTTTGATACATTGTTGGATTTTGGACCTCTTGATAAATTAGATTGAAAAGGTGTCCAAATCCAACTAATTTTAGACTTAACAGTGGGTTTTGGTCTAACAGTGTTAATTGAAGGACCATAGTTATAATGCCTAACAGTGTTAAATTTGTTATAACTGTTATGTCTAGCAGTGGTAAAATAATTAACACTGTTAGTATTCCTTACCGTGTTATTTACTCTACCAGTGGTAACTGTTGAATTAACAGTACTAACAGTATTAAAAGATTTACCACTGTTTACATTATACTCTTTTGCCACTGTTTTAGTCTTATTACTGTTGGCTAAATCTGTAACTTTTGTTCCTGCAGTGGAAACCTTTGCAGCAGCCTTAGCTTGATTTGCCATATAATTCATCTTTCTGACATCAGCAATATGATTAACTTTAGATTTAAAATTTTGTTTGTTAATCATATTAGCTGATATCCATGGCTGTTTTAAATCCTTTTGAATCGATTTTGGATTATGAAAACAGTCATGTTGAAGATGATTATTCCTGCCACATATAAGACATAACTTTTCTCTAATCACTGTTACATTATTTCCCAATTTTTGAGTTACCATTTGATTCCAATTTCTTTGATTACCTCTGGGAATATGTTTTTGAATATTTTGTGATTTAGAGAAGTTATCCTTACATTTGCAATTATCACATTTATTCAATGCAGATTTAGTACATACAGATACAGATGATTTCATTGCATTCCTAACACTCCTTTGAAAATTTCTAGGTGTGTTAGATCTGGCTCTCACATGTTCTACTTGATGTTTAGCCTTCTCCACAAACATTTGCTTACCCTCTTCTAGTTTATTACCCTTAAGTTCTAAAACTAGATCAGTAACACTTTTGCTGCTCTCACTTGTTGACTTAGATGAATGATTTGTCACAGTGTCCTCACTTTCAGAAGTATCATTATCCTCATCATCTTCTTTACTCCACTCATGAATTTCAACTTTATCCAAGTTCACATCTTCTTCTAAACTCTTAACAGGGTCAGCCTTTTTAACATCAGCCTTCATTCCTTCTTTAAGTGAATTGATATCAATATCAGTTTTAGAAGGAAAGTAGTTGTTGTTATAAGGAGGAGGTACATTACTGTATCCTAACCCAGATTTAAGTTTATCATGAATCTGTGAATTTATAAGTTTATGTACACTCTTAGATGCATTTTCTAAGTTACTTACATTAAGTCTTATGCTATCTCTTTCACATGTGACCTCAGCAAGTTTCTTAGTTAATAATTCTACCTTATCTTTAAGAGTATCTCTCTCCCACCTAGCAAATTCAATATCATACTTAAACTGTGTTGCATTTTCTTCATATGCATGAATCTGTTTTTCTAGATTATCTATTACTGATACTGTGTGTTTACTCTTGATTTCACATTGTTTTAATTCATCACACACTTTCTGATTATGATCTCTATAATGTTTAACTGTTTGTTTGCACACAGTAGAACATAATTTGATTTGTACCTCATAAGGAATCTCTGACTGTTTGTCAGATTCAGCAGTAGCCATGAGACACTGATTCTTAACTTCATGCTCTTCTTGGTCACTCCAGTCCCAACCACATCCATCCACAGATACAAGGGCATTGGATGAAGTACCCTGGATTGGTACAGATCTTGTTTGACTCACATTTCCTCCACTTCTTTGACCATTCCCTCTATCATTCTGCTCATTCTTTGGACTTCTGCATTCCCTAGCAAAATGTCCCATTTTGTGACAGTTGAAACATTCAACTTTGCTTTTATCAAACCAACTTGCATCATTCCTCTTCTGTGCAAAGTTGTTCCTGCCAGTTCTTTGCATAAACCTTTTTGCCCTTTGAGTGATTAAGGCAATTTGTAACTTAATATCCATTTCTTCTAGATCATCTGATTCAAATTGATCTAAGTCTTCATTAGTAAGTGAAGAGTTCACATTACTAGCAAAGAAAGATTCTAAGATTTGATCATTAGAATGATTTAATGATGATCCACCTACACCAGACCCATAAGAAGAACCTTTCTGACTTGATTCTGCCTTTGTTCCAGCCATTGAGATAAATGCAGAATTGTTGTTGTTACTTCCTGATCCCATCTTCTTGCTCTCCACTTCAGCTTCAAAGTTTCTCAGATCATTATATATGTCTTCCAGCTCTTTTGATTCCAATTCTGCACTTTGTCTTAACCCAACTGTATAAATTGTCCACTCATCTCCCAAAGACCTAAAAAACATCCTGTTTAAATCATCCCTATCAATCTTCACTTGATGATTTTCCAGATCTCCTACTAACTTTGAAAACCTATCAAAGGTTTGAGTCAAAGTTTCTGACTTTGCAGAATTAAAATTCTCATATTGTTGTTTCAACAAAGATCTTTTATTCTTTTTGGTGTTATCATTACCACCAAATCTCTTCTCTATAGCTTCCATGAGAACTTTAGCATCTTGACATGCTTCAAATCGTCTCTGATATTCATTTGGAATAGATAACAATAAAGTACTTAGAGCTTTGTACTCTATAGATCTAACCTTTCTTTCGGCCTCAGATGTTGGTGGTAATCTAGCCTGTGCAACACCATCACTATTAAGAGTCACTGGAGGACCATTAACAACCACTTCCCACATCTGATAATCTGTGAGAAGCATGTATTGTCTGATTCTGTTCTTCCACAGATCAAACTCATCAGGTCTAAGCATGGGTATTTTAGTGACCTGAATTCCTTCATTGCTTTCTGCCATTGATTTAATAAAAAGATATTGAAAATAATCAATCAAACAGTGATCCTAGATATTCTTGTATTCAAAACTTAACTAAATGCTCTGATACCACTGATGAACCAAGATTGATCTAATAAACTTATTAGATTAACACAAGTTTTGAATTATTACTGAGAAGTTGCGGAATAACACTCAATAATATTATGAAGATCAATAATAAAATCAATAAAACAAAGTTACTATCAAAAGCTTCAATCTTATTAATAATATAAGACGAATATACTGAACTGTATTAGGGTCACAAAACCTTGAAGCTGCGTGAATGACTAAGTTAACCTAATCTAGGTTTAGGAACTCTATTTATATTCCATAGAGTCCTGCTAAAAAATCTCCTATTATCACGGAAACAGTTACACACCATAATTATTCAAACTTCATCTTTCCACCTATTCTATACATAAACAGTGTTAACCACCACTACTATACAAACAGTGTAATTCCTATAGAACAGTGTTAACACTTGTACAATTACTAGACTTACCAACCAACAGTGGTAACTAGCCTAAACAGTGTTAACTGTTGTAAAACAAACTAACAGTTGTAACACTCTAACAGTTGAAACTGTTACTAACAGTTGTAACTCTTGTCTTCACTTCAATCTTCAATAACAGTGTTAATCTTTAACCAACAGTTGTAACTCTGAAGACAGTGATAACCATTAACACTAACAGTGTTAATACCAGTAGTAACATTAACACTAACAGTGTTAATGCCTTGTGCATTCTTCAATCAACAGTAGTAACAGTAGTAACATCAATTCCCAACACGCAACATAAGGAAGTATCTCTTCTAACCTTACTTTGCTTGATTAAACACACTAAAACTCTAAGTAACTCTAAAGTGTGGGATTATGACTCACAAACAGAGAATGACTTCGAAAATATTGACCCTCGTTCAAAAATCTAAGTGTGGGATTAACCTAACTTAGAAATGGAACATTAGGGACAATTTTCTTTTAAGTGTGGGATAACAGTAGTATCCACTACTGAAGTGAAACATAAAATTTTGATCAATCTTTTAAGCAAACTCAGATTTTCAGCAAAAATTTTCAAATTTTTGAAAGTCGAAAAAGGGTATTTTCGGTCAACAAAAATCCAAAGGTTTGGGAAATCGATAGTAACGGGTAAAACTCTTTGAAAAATTTTCAAACTAAGTTTCCAAACAAGAAATCGCATGACTAGGCATTAAACCACCAAAAAAAGTGAGGAATCTTGAACCATATAAAAGCATTTATCTTTAATGCTTCACTTTTCGATTGAGAGTGTGCCGATGTATGCCTTTTAAGTTAAAACTTGCTCGAGCAATACATTTCAAAACTACAAAGATGGGCATCATACGTGACGAAGGTGCAATTAGAGGATCTTGACATTTTCTAGGATAAAACTCTCTCATAAAAACCCCTGTTTTCAAGCCTAACCCAACCAATGCTCACTTTCAGCATTGAAGATCAAGTAGAAAAGCTGTTGAGCCTTAGTCTTTTCATTTCAAAAACTCACTTCAAAAAAACCAACCCTTCCTTTACATCTCTTAGCCATAGCCGAAGTTTCTGTTCTGTCAAGAAGAATTATTGCAAGAAACACATTGAAATCCCCGAAGGATAAAAATATTATCCAAAAAGAGAAAGGGAACTCCGAAGAAAAGCATAATTCAGCAAAAACAAAGCTGCCAGGAGGAACCAAAGAACTAAAAGACTCAAGGATCATTTAATGCCAAGGGAAAGGTTCTTCAAATGAAAATATGAAAAGAAGGCTCTCAAAGAGAGAAATCCAAAAAGAGGTATCACTAAAACATCAAAGATAAGTCATCACAGACAAACTCTTAGGCTATATCAAAACCCCACTAAACCACCTAAAAAAAAACCTTCCATAACCATCTCTACCCTCTTACAAATGTCTAGGGATAATTAGCACCGTCCCCATTTAAGTATTGCAAATCTGATTCGCCAAGCCTATGATGACGAAAGAGCTACATGACTGGCCCCTGAGTGAACTAGAAATTAGGAAACCCGATACACTTGAGTGAAGTGAGTGACCACCTGTGAGAGCCCCAGTCATGTATATCTTACATCAAGAAGATTGAAAAGAAAGCTTGTTAGAACCGGTAGTTTGGGAAAGCATCAAGAGTTAAAACCCCGTTTGAAATCTTTTCACCCATCCTGCAGGAATCAAAGTTCTTCAGGATATGAAGATACCCTTCCAGACCTTCGAAACAGTTTTTTTCTATAAATTTGCTTGAGGACAAGCAAAACTCTAAGTGTGGGATACTTGATATCGCGTAAAAAGTTACATTTTTACTACCGATATCTCTCTAATTCTGGAACAATACTTGGCATTTAACTTCAAAAGATGCTCAAATCAAAGAAACTTTACCAAGAAGATAAAAATGAAGTTGCACGAGAAAAATCAAGCAAAACGGACGAAAAATGAAGATTCCACACACGTTTGAAGATTCAAGACATCAAAACAAGATTTAGAGACAAAGTACC